>VIBL01000110.1:0-1487084 GCA_008271625.1 Lutraria rhynchaena | reverse complement strand
AAATTCAAATAAAACCGTTGATCTTGTTATACCAGCTGAAATAGTTGTAAATTCAACAGGTTCACTGTAGTTACTTAATCCTGCTTCATTGTATGCTGCAAGTCTAACAAAGTAAACTGACGACTCTTTTAGTGAATGCAATACGTATCTTATAGGAGCAGTGCTTATGTTGCGGCCATCGTCAAGCATAGTTACATTAGTCCAACTGACATTGCCCATGCTTAACTGAATAAGAAACGTTTGGTTAAATCCACCATGGAAACAACGGACCCACGACAGTGTTGCTGACGATGTGTGGACGTTTTTCACCGCGATACCTTTTGGAGAACAGGGTGGTCCTGAAATTATACTTCTTTTTTTGTTTAAATAGTAGTGGCATTCAATGCTATGTTATAGTATACTAACTTAAATGAACTCCTGAAACTATTAGTACTTGAACCTGTGGCTGATGTGGAAAACTATAGAATTTTATGCTGCTTGTTTCTTCGGAAAGGTTGACTGAATAAATTAGCTTACATGTATTTGTAGTTAGAAAATTGATTGAGCGAGAGGTCTCCGATGAGGGGAAACTAGTTTTGCTCTGCTACATCATTATCAAATATGACGTATAAAGACGTTTGTCGCTGAACTCTCCAACAAAGATAATACAGCTTAAGTAGACAGTTACTTACGGAATGAGTGGAGAAGACGTTGGTTATGAAAAGTAACACCAGGACATTATTATTATTCGATCAAATATTCGCCGTACATACAATACAAACTGTAATAAGTTTGAAAATGTGTTTGCATTCTAAAAACCCTTTTAGTCTTAGATAAGCTTAAAATATCTCATAAAGTATACCTATTTACCCGTTTGCACAACTTGAATTGTGCACGTTGATTCTCCAATAGTATTCATAATAACAATTTCGTAAATTCCAAAGTCTTCTGTAGAAATTGTAGGTATGTCAACAGTAACACAGAAGCCCTTTGTTTCCACTGTCGTGTTAAATACGGGTAATGAGATAGTACATTGTATTATATTCAGCATTTCGCTTATTTTTGCGCTTTGCCTTGAGCCGTTCACTTGTTTGAAACAAAAGATGTTGTGTGGATTGGCATTAGAATAAAAGTTCAACTCAAAGCTTCCAATTCCCCCCAAATTTGATGCAACCATACGCATGTCAGTTTCTCCCGGCACTGTTAAAATTGGGTAAGCTGAAACATAAAATAGGTATCTTCAAATAATATATAGAACTGAATACAGATAAGTAAAGGATTCCGAGAAGAAAAACAAATTCTAACACCTTCCCCAAAATACTACCTCTGATGTGTCGATGTGTGGTTACTACACCAAAGGTAGAAGTGTGTTTGAAAACTAGAGTGAATTGAATAGAAAAAGATTCATTCAAAACAACCGAAATGTTAATAGAAGAGCAGACACAGTTTAAAAATTTCAATAATATTTTAAGAAAATATAACTATGTTCAACTTTTATATACTAACATTTTACCAGTAAATTGATCGCTCCTTCAATAAAAATGTTTCCGGATTTAAAATGGTGAATACCGTTGCTCACAGAACATATGTACATCCCCGAATGTTCGTAACTTATGTTTGACAACAGAAGTGTCGAACCGGTATTCAAAGTTCTGTTTACCGACCTATCAAATCTCGACCAAATTTGTAGCCATGGTTTATATGTATATGTGTCTGGTAACCCACTGGCATTACAAAATAGTGATAAAGATTCGTCTAATACTGTTGGGAAATCATTTCTCGTTGAAACCATCACGTCTGGAGGAACTGAATACATATGCAAAATGTAAGCTGTAAGCTGTAAAAAAATCTATTAAAACAAACGTTACAAAATGAAACAGGTTTAATATATAATATGAAATTGATCATGGAATGTTTTATTTGTCATAGAGAATGTAAAATGTTATCCAAGTGTTTAAAAGCAACTGAAGAGAGACAAAAATATACGAATAAAACAAAACAACTTCCTTTCCCAACTTACATTGCACTTGAACATTCACAATTCCTGTGTCTTCTTTAACAATACCATTATTGGCAATGCATAAGTATCTCCCACTATCAGAACGATTTATATTTGTTATATCGTATCGAAGATAATTTTTCATGTGGGTTCCTTGGCCTACTTGAACGGCACGTTCATTGCTTCGTTCATACGCATACCATTTAAACATAGACGGTGGATTGCTAGTGGCGGAACATCGCAGGTATAAGTTGTCACCCTCAATTATAATTTTATCTTTCATCTTCTTTATCAAAGGACGATCTGTAAAAAAATGGATTTTCATAAAACTTGACCAACACATTAGGCATTGGGTCTGCTTGCGCATATTTAAAAAAAAATCAGATATATTCTCATAGAGTTATGCCCCTTTCTTATTTGTCCATAGACAAAATCTTGTGTGCCCTTCTTCTCCAAAATGGTTGGTTGGATGTTAATAAACCTTTACCAGTACATTAGGCATTAGGTCTCCATGCGCATATTATCAAAATATTTATTCTCCCTTTTTTATCTGTGGACAAAATCGTGTGTACGTCCCTTCTCCTAAATGGCTTATTCTAAATTATTAAGCTTTTAAACAGGGGGCTCTGGTATATTTAATCACCTTCAGTGATAGTTCTAATTTTCAGTTAGATTTAGATATATCATACTATAATGATATTTCATTTACATAATAGCAACTAGCATTTTTATCAATAAGAAATATATAATGGATATGCTACTCCATACAATGAATATGAGCTAGATTATAGTTATGTTCGATAAAAAATCGATGTAACTACTGATTACATCAAATATTACTCACAATGTATATTAAGAGACGTGATAACCTTTTCAACTGATCTCCCGTATCTGACTTCACAAACGATAGTAGACCTGTCATGATATCTATTCGGTGTAAGTGATAATGTTTCAGTCCGTTTCCAACCCCTGAATTCTCCAGGCCTGTTAAACGGTCCTGACATCGAATGGCGAATACTTCTGTTGAACTGCCACGACATATTGAACATAGAAATCGGATTGGAGGAGCCCGAAATACAGGTGAGATTTATTGTGCTTCGTTCATTAGCAATGATGACTTCATTACCAGTAATAGTTGGCATTCCAATGTTGACTATCAAAATAAAAAATAACATATTGAATTAATTCTGATAAGTGTCCCACACTCTTATTCCTTAATGTGTTTGCCATTGAAAATATACAGTGATACAATAAATGTACATCAAATTAACTCAGCAATTCGAATTATATACATATAAAATTAGGGACAATTCCCTCATACAATGACACAGTTATGACGCCGTTTACGTCATGCATGGAGTAACATTTTTCAAATTTATCTGTCAGATGTTATTTAATACAAATTAAGTTTAAAATGGTATACATAATAAAAGTGGTCGGTCAGGATATTGACTACAACATTTCTATGAAATAGGTCGAACTGTTTATATGCAGTCTTCAAACCCTTTACTTGAATGTTTAACATTTTAAAGTTACAAAATAAGTGCTTACATGAAATATCAGTAATAAATTAATGTGACACAACTGTCTAATTGCTTTGTTGAAAGTGTTTAGTTAATCTCTAAAAATATACACTGCCTATGTTGTAAACTTACAATAAACAACCAATTTTATTGAAGCAATCAAAGGTGAACTTAAAGTAGAATGTTGCACCAAGCATTTCACCTCACGTCCATTGTCAGATGCACTCACGTTTTGTCTGCAATACGCTACGGTAGAATAAACATCATTCACTTCATTTTGATCCGTTATTTCTATACATTGTGCTTTGTTTATGATTTTATTCTCCCAAACTATGTCCGCAGGTGGTCTGCTGTTCGATACACTGAACTTAAGCTGAACAACTTCTCCGGCGTAAACCGCTGCATCTTGAAGTAATATCGGCGGATCAGGTTTTACTGAAAACATATTTGACTGATGTTTTTCTATGAGTTTATTGGATTGAGGTCCATTGGTACATTAAACATGTATGTTAGTAAACAAGATGAATTGCTCTTTGTTGACGAAGGAGAGATAGTGGAGTTATATTTTAACATGTATATGTATACATGTTATATTTCAGCAACATTTTCAATTCGTTGATAATCCAGTACCTTGGGGTTTGTTAACTTTGTATGAAGTAGTAAAGAACTTCCAGAAAATGTTATCGAAAAGACACGACGTGGGAAGAATGAGAATTTGTAGTCATATATGTATATATGTATATGTATATATATGTATATATATGTATATGTATGTATATGTATGTATATGTATGTATATGTATGTATATGTATATGAAATGCAAATGCCGAAATTAACTGCAATTAAACCACAATTTCTTGGAAATACTTACAATCTAGATACAAAATGACTGTTTTATATTTCGACCCGTGATCATCAGCTTCCGGGTAAGATGATCTACATGTCAGCCTCCGCCCATCAAAAGATCGGGAGATGTTTCTAAATGTGTGCACCAAAGTAACATCATATGTATTTCCAAAGAGTGAATATGTTGTAGTAGCATTTATTTTTTTGGATTCATCAATACTGTCTAAATACAGATGAACATCTGGTACAGGGTATCCTCCATGTGATATACATGTGACCCTCACATCTCTCCCTTCAACCCCTCTGATAACTTCACGCCCATCCTTCAGACGTTCAGTCAAATTGAAAATGGGATCACTCGGCGATGCTAAAATCATCACATAATAGTGATAACAAATAAGACACAATAGTGATAACACGTCAGACATATTAGTGATAACACGTAAGACATATTAGTGATAACACGTAAGACATAATTGTGATAACAAATAAGACATAATAGTGACTATTCAGTTGTTTTTTTAGCTTTCATATTCATTGGACAAATTCATCTGATGGTATATAAACATACATGTACTTATCTTCATATTCTGCACGCATATTCAAGTTGACCCGCTGGACAAAGTACAAAAATGATTTAAATATTATATATTTGATAAAGGCAGTATGACAATGAATTTACTTACCAATTGTAACTGTTCCGGATAGTGGAAGTGAATCGGTGATAGTCTTAACGACTACACTCCATGTGTATATTCCATCTTCCAAAGAACCTGTTGATTTCCACCAACATTTGTAGTATCCCATGTATCGAGAACTATCTTCACATTTTCCACTGCCGGTAAGTGTTTGTCGTTGTGTCTGGGATTTAATGGATCAATGATTAAATATGCGATGTTCTCACGTCACAATGACCGATAATTCTTTGTTAGGTAATTAATGATTTACGTTTTGGGTATGAAAATGCAATAAAATTGGGACACTTTTAAATACTTGAAATTCACAAGCGAACTAATGGGGCTAAACTGAACTTACGTGTGAACTATTTGGAAAATAAATAAGCAATAGGGCCATGATGGCCCTGCATCTCTCACCAGAATAAATGTAAGCTAACGGTACCTGTGTAAATAACTAAATATATCTATCAAAGTCAAGTGAGGATATAAACAAAACAGACTACACGCGAAAAATTCACAAACAGGTAAATATTCCTGATTCATGATGTTAAATTTCTATCTTTAGACCTTTTTGGAATTACTGTTTGTACTCTGCTCGCTAATGTGCGCAGAACACTCAAAAATGATGGATATGCCGTTTATCTTCATTAAGAGGCGCGCTTTTAACTACGTACTCAGGTATTAGCGTTAATTTTTGAAGAGTGATTAATCACCTTCCTTTGGGATTGCGCAGAAAAATTGCCTATCGGCAATTCGACATCAAACCCATCTACTCTGCCAAAAAACATAGTCCCAAGAAAATCAACTAATGCTATTAGAATTAAATGTGTAAATGTTTCTTCGAATAAATATTTGGAGTCAGTAAAATGCAGAAACGCATTTTGTATGTATTTTTTGAAAAATAATCAATAATTACAAAACTGAAAATACGATATCATTACGCGAACTTCAGTCTAAGGTTATATTACTAAGTTGACACATTTTTTTCTATCAGCCGAAATGGCTCAGTGGTAAGACAAGCGATAGGTCCGAGGTTCAAACCCAGGCCCAGTCATGTTTTTTTAAAAAAAAACAAGAAGCATTATTGCCCCCGTCATAGGTAGCACGAGCATTGATATTTTTACTATCCCGCATTTACTATTAAACCCACATTGTTGAATTTAGCGTCCGTCACCGCCGCCATGTGACTTCGCATATTGACTAAACGATAAATTGTGTAGTAAATAAACGATTATACGGACACGTTTATCGAATATTGTATATTGAAGTTGCTAACTGATTTATGATAAACGGTATTTTTAGCTCTAGTGACCCCTAAAAGGTGACAACTGGTATAATATGAGCAAATTGCAGTTAGAACGTCAAAAACCCTGCACAGCAAATCTGCACAGCAAATCTGAAGTAAATCCGACTAGTAGTTTCTGAGGAGAAGACCATTGTTGACACCAGACGACGGACGACGTACGACGGAGCATCCACCTATCCATCCTAATAGCTCACCCTGAACCTTCTGGTGAGCTAAAAATGCAAATATTATATTATAGCACTGTTGTAAATTGCAAACCATAATGATAACATGAACATATGCTCTAAGTGTAAATACTAGTTGCCTTTCAGCACTCGTAAGGACATTATTCAATGTCTTGGTGAAAAAGTAGTAACTTGGAATATTATACATCACTATAAAACTGATTGGTTGATGAGAGCGATACGTTAGTAGAACGAGTTGTTAATACCATCTTCTAGTTTTACATGCAGAAGATGGAAGTAATGGTCGAACTACGAGCAAACATCTGATAAAATTGAAAGAAACATACTACTTTTAATACATAATTGATTTAATACATAACAATTATGTACCACTTATGTGGTAAATGAAGAAGTAGATAATTGTGTGCTATTCTAGAAGTTTTTGTGACTAAATTCATTTAAGAAGTTTTAATGCAAAGTGTTCAAAATAAATTACAGAATGGATTTTAGGGAAATGATTTCCATTACTTGAAATGTAGATTTTTTGAAAGGTCTTGTGAGTTGTTGGGTAAATAGATCTACGAACACTGATCTACGAATATTGATCCTGAGCATAATTAGCTTTTGCCTCATGCTATAACTTCATAATTTATTCTTTTAAAATGTTCTCTAATGTTTGCTCATGCGGCTTTTAAGCAAACAGAACATTTGAGCAACCTTCGTGAACTTCATGGATATTCACCATGCAAAATCCTGAGTATTTGGACTTACGATCAGTGATAGATATGCTTCGTTTGATTCAAATTTATGGTCAATATTGTATATGATTTGGAAACTTTGTTTGAACTTGTATTTAAAATTAAACAACTACAACATCAGCAAGTGGAGTTGTTTTGGGTCAGCACATACGTAGATTCCGTTCCCAACGAACTACAAGCATGTTTAGCTAGTAAAAGATCATCAAAGGACAATAAGATATTGGTGATCGCCGAATGATGCTATGGACCAAATTTTGTGATGATCCAGCCATTGGTTCGTAAAAAGCTGTCGTTTTAATGTATTTCTATAGGTCTGGCAGCCCCTAAAAGGAGCCACCAAAATTGACTTGAGCAAATTAACAGAGGAACATTTAAGGATGCTACAAACAAAGTTTAGTTATGATACATACATTGGGTTCATGAGAAGAAGACATTTGAAGGTATTTCTATTCCTAAAAAGGGTCAATCATTTTTATTTGAGAAAGACCACTAAGAATGCATACAACTAAGTTTGATGATAATCAATGCATTGATTCATGATTCAAGTCGTTTGAAGGTATTTTATTGTTTGCTCCGGCAGCCCCTAATAAAAGGTTCAAACCAAATTTATTTGAGCAAACTTGACAGGAATCCATCTAAGGATACTAAATCTTACGTTTGCTGATGATCGATCCATCCATTGGTTCATGAGATGAAGACGTTTAAAGGCATTTCTAATTTTAGCAATAGCGGCCCCTAAAAGGGCCTATCATTTTTATTCAGCAAACTTAACAGAGAACAATTTGAACAAGGATGCTACAAACCAAGTTTGATAATAATTAGTTCGTCGATTCGCCAGAAAAGTCATTTTAATGTATTTCTATTTTTAGTTCTGACGGCCCCTAAGAGGGGCTAAACATTTTTTTTATTTGAGCAAATGCTACAGATTAAGTTTCATTCAGTCATTAGTTTATAAGAGGATGATGTTTTAAGGATTATTCTATTTTTAGGTCTGGTAACCCCTAAAGGGTAAACTGGTATAGTATGAGAAGATTGCAGTTAGAACGTCAAAAGAAATCTTCATAGCAAATTTGAAGTAAATCTGACCTGTGGTTTTAGAGAGTACCATTTTTGACGCCGGGACATCAACAATGTCAACAATGGTATTCTCTAAGAGTACATGTCAGATTTACTAAAAAAATACGTGAATATCAGCTAAAGAAGGCTATTGGAGGTTGTTGGAAATGTTCAGTTTTTTATAGTTCACTGTAAAGCTTCATAACGAACAAACACAAAACAAAACTTCCTCGACTATTATTTTATAATTACTATTAATATTACTATTGTTCATAAAACAAATATTCAATCGTATGACTTAATAATTATAATAATTTCCTTCTTTCATTTTTATCGCCATTTAAACCGCGAAAAAGGCTTTCGATATGACTAATATACATTTAATGCAGTATATTATATATTATATATAATATTATATATTTTATGTTATAAAAGTCGGGAAGATTTTTTCATGCAGAACTATTGCTGCAACATTTGTTAGTAACAACAAGCGAAATCGAAAAAGACAGCGGACATTCTGGTTTATCTACTTGCAGTTCACTTAAAAAGATTTACCTCATCTTGAATAGACGTATTGAACGTTGGATTGTTTGGATACAATCTGTCAACTGATATTTGCATTCTTTTCCCTGCATCGACAGATCCATTAGCGATTACAGCTTTACCTGTATACATGATACAAAATTCTCAATATCTTTAAGCTCTATATATATTTAAATGAACGAACGACGACACTTATAAAACAGTTAATTCCCGACACTCCGCAATTTATATCATAGTTCATACATTTACGTACATAAACATTCTGTGTAATTTCGACATTAACCGTTATGGTTACACGCACACTGACTTTCATGGAAACTGTCATCATGAATGACAACATGAATGCGACTTTCAACTATGTTTTGTTAAATTGTATCTGTGCAATACTTGTGCAATACACATTGACCCTCATTTGAAAATGGTCATCAAAATTCACATTGTAGGGCGCGATCAATCTGAAATATGGACTAACACGATATCTTACTTACATTCTGTCAGAAGGTTTATGGTTTGGCTAGATTCAAAATCTGAGACACATATATAATCTCCAGCGTCATGGAACACATTTATGTTGTGAATAGTCACGGCCACCTTTTTATCCTTCTCATTCACGGAATATTTCCGACTTGTTGTTTCCCCCTGTACCAACATGAGTATCCCTTTGTGGTAAAGACTCCAACGGCCGTTTGAAGACTTTCTCAAACAGTTTATAACAGCATCTTCTCCACAGTTGCCAATGCCTTGTAACACATTAGTACATTGTAACTTACGTTATATTACTACGACCCCTTAAACCTTGTAAATAGCTTAATTAATCAATACTTGTCTTCAGAGCAAGTTTTAGGCCAGACAGATAACATAAAAATTGACGTAGACAATAGAAATGCGAAATACAGAATTATTTTTGAAGTGGTTTGTCAAGGACATTTTCAATAAGTGAAAATAGTTCAATTTAAATAAGAATTATTATTGGTAAAATAATATTACTACATAGCAAAATAATTGGATAAACTTTGAAAAGGGATTTTGATAACAGAAATCAAGATCCCAAGAGGGGGAGTTTTTTCTTATACAGGTATACACGAACAATTGGATCTTTACGCTAATTCGAATCTCTACCAAGGGAGAAGACCATATAATATGTTTTTGAAGCAGAAATGTTAATATTCGACGAATATTAGGTGGAAGTGTCAAGACACTGAATCCAGATTTCTTCAGTAGTGTTAATGGGATAATTTGTGAACATTCATCTAATTAGCAGGGGCCTTCAATGAACTTTTCCATACCTAGTGATTTAATACATAAAACACTTTGCATGTAAGTGATTTCATTAGTATTGTTTTCTTTTGCATGTTGGTTTGAAAGTCCTTTTAATTTTATTATCACACATTTTAGGTATAATCATATCAAACTTTTTTGCGGTTATTTTTGTAAATAGATTTCTGAAACTTTAAATCTTGCTCTGTTATTTAAAAGGCCTAGTCCGTAACACTTTGTAATTGAGATATACTGCTGCAAGTTTTGTAGCGTATTCAATCCTGATAAATATATTTTGAAATCATGTCGAATTTAATTGTTCTTTTTTGTATTACAAACGGTTTGCAAAATCAGAAATAGGTGAGTAGCATAAAATAATTTGTTTCACATTACCTTTACACCATGACAGCCCTATGAAGCAAGCCGAACTAAGGAGTACCACGATGAAAAGATACATCAGGTGACCAACATGCCAGGCGTATAGTTTTCTGTAAATAGTGTATACAATTATCAAATGATTAAACTCCCCAAACACACAAGATGAAGAGCTTAAAGATGTATATTAAGATTAAGATTAAAACAGTTATGTTCTATGTCTGATGGTTTTTCCATCAAAGTTTACCGCTATTCATTTGACATTGCCTAAATATCATTAATAAATCCATCCAAACAGGTAAAAATGTTCAACAATGACAATAAATTTACTATTTTGTTTTAATGAAATGACTACACTTATTATGCCAATGTCGGATATATTTCGACGGATTTATTAATGATATTTAGGCAATGTCAAATGAATAGCGGTAAACTTTGATGGAAAACTATCGGACATAAAACACAACTGTACCTAGCAAAGGCAAAGCCTCCGTCCATGGAATAATGATCTGAGCATGAAACCACAAAATCACCTAAAATGTGTTCTTACCATATACTAAGATTAATTCCTTTAAAGTGTGACTACTTAACACTTTTAACGCACAATCAGATATGAAAACATTGTGTTGTTCACAAGGTTCACTGTCTTTACTAACTATAAAAATGTTGTATGTTTTATCTCATTGAAATCCATTATGTGCCATTCTTTGAGATTTATTATTCATCCATTCTTAACTATTCGCGAAATGTAAACAAACCGACAATGAGGATAATTAATTTCCTTCCATTTAATAAGGATGGCCAAAGAGAATACATTAAAATAATATTTGATTGATCTGACAATACCGATACAATTATGAATAAGAAAATTACTCTTCCTGTTAATTAACCTTCCTGTTTCTTCTTAGACATCGGGTTGTAAATAGATAAGAGGCGTTATTTGAATCCTTCCACTCCTCTTCACACAGATTCAAACAATGTACATATATATACTTGCGTTTCCATTTTATTACTTGTGCAAGCATTTTGTAACCACTGATATTTTAAAAAGGAAATTAATACATTCTTTAACTTTTTTAACTCACCAGAACCGAACGTTTATGGGTTCACCAGAGCTAAAAATATAAAAACCTTTAAATATCTTCTTCTCATGAATCAATGGATGGATGGATGGATCATCACCAAACTTGGTCTCTAGCATTCTTTTATAGTCTTTTATCAGATTTGCTCAAATAAAAATACATGTACATGTAGTAGGTCCCTTTTTAGGTGCCGCTGGAGCTAAACATAGAAGTACAAAATGTACCTTTAAACGTCTTCTTCTCATGAACCAATGGATGGATCATCCCTAAGCTTGGTTTATAGCTTAGGTAGTCCTCTCCTAAGTTTGCTCAGATAAATTCGGTTGGCCGCGTTTAGGGGCTGCTAGAGCTAAAAATAGAAATATAAAATGACTTTTTCTCATGAATCTGTGGATGTATTATTATCAAACTTAGTCAATAGTATTCTTAGATACTAGTAGGAAAATGGTAGGCCCCTATTAGGGACCGATAGAGCTAAATATATAGAAATACCTTTAAACGTCTTCTTCTCATGAACCAATGGATGAATCATCCCTAAACTTTGTTTGTAGTATCCAACAAATTGGTCAGCCCCTTTTAGATGCGGCTAGTGCTAAAAATGGAAATTCCATAAAATGACTTTTTCTCATGAAACAATCGATGGATTATTATCAAACTTTTAGTAACAAGTTAATTTACATTTATTCTGGTGAGCGATGCAGGGCCATCGTGGCACTAATGTTTTCTTTTGGAAAGCATTCCATCATCTAAATTGTTTATCTGAAATTGTTCTTAGCAAGAGTTACATCGGTGTCAAATATTACGATTGGTGTCTGATTAGGAGCATATCAGATGTTTAATATGGAGTATATGAACGGACATTCATAGTATTTCCTGCAAAATAAAAAAGCGACAATTCTTGAGTATAATTAGAAATGCTTTGTTCCGTAATAGCACAGTAATAACATGTGTGTGTATTTTAGTATTTTGCATTAATGAACTTCGTCTACCATTCACGAAGATGTTACATTAACCCTGAAAAATGTTGGTTGTCCTCGTTCAAATGACTCAAACCGTTCCGATCACAGAGGGCTAGCACGTTGAAGGGATGGAGTATAATGGCGTATTAGGCCTAAAATGGCCGCACGGACCAAAAACACCTATCATATATATACATACACAAGGGTTACAACTTCCGTAAAATTAACAAATTCGTCGACTCCGTCATTGATTTCTACCTCACTACGCGATTATGATTCAGCCAATGAAACGTCCGCTTACAAACAAATTACGGGGCAAAGATCACTGCATCATAATATTTAAAGTTTCAATCATGCGACGATTTTTGTGAATTGAACGTGAATAGACCATTCCTGGATTATTTTTTTTTAGCTGGATCAGTGTATTTTAGTAATATTCATTGTAAGCATTCGTTGTCATTACTGTACCTGTTGTTTTAAGGTGTATTTAGTATGGTAATTCTGATCAATTTTGTGTTGCGAGGTCTGGTTCGACTTAACGAAATTGACGATTTTTCGGAGGAAAAAGATTAAATACCTGCTTCATCGTTCTGAATTGGACAAAATGTTTATTGGTTATGTGTGGTATAATGTATTAGCTATCTTGATACACCAGTTATTAGAAATTTGAGCGTGTTAAACAAACTTGGTACAGAAACTGTCATTTCGGAAGTTGTAACCCTTGTATATGTATATATGTAATATATGTGTTTTTGGTCCGTGTGGCCATTTTAAGCCTAATACATCATTATTCACAATCATTTCAACATGCTAGTCCCCTGTGGTTCCGATATAAGTTAATTTTCTTCACCGCTTTGTACGAGATATTATTTGACAACAGTTCCAAATACATTTAATGAAAAATATAAAAAAACACCAGACTTGTTAGACAAAAATAAAATGATAATTACCAATATACGGACAAGCGGATTTTAATGTACATTTTGTCAACATACTATGTTCATTAACACATGAAGTACTCACTTTCTTTCCTGTTACTAGTATCTTCTGGTGTGGTTAAAAATGGTGTCTTGACCGGGTAACGGTAATCACCACTAAGGAACTACTAACGACCACTAAGGACCCCTGATAACAAACGCAACTGCTTAAAATATATTAATTTGTAGTTTTTGTGCAATGTTTATGATTTTACTGTGAATATTTCGTCTTTCTACGACAATGTTCCGATCCTATGGACTTCTAAGGACCACTTAGAACTACTAAGGACTATTAAGGACATTGCTTCCTACTCAAGGGAGATCACTGCGTTGGATTTGAGGGACTTTAATTTGCGGTGGCTACTAAACGCCGGTATTGATAGATAAATGTCGGTATTCGCCCGTGTCGGATAGCAATAGTTTAACCAGAAAACCCTCAGTAAAAATAAATAGAATAAATCTTAAACTGAAGTTTTATGTCCGAGATATAACAATACGTTTAAACGTATAATATGATACACTATGTGAGTAAGAGATTTTTCTGTTAAATAAGTATAAAATTTTCTTCTTAGATGCTTTATAGATACAGCCCTAGCGCTTTTTAAGAGATATAATAACTTGAGCAAAACAATGACTGGTATTTGTACTTTACTGAGAGGCGGATATTTTCACGCGGAGTTACCGTTGTTCAACTATTCACGATATGAAAATTGGGATGGGTATTAATTGAACCTCAACCTTTAGACTGTAAGCTGGTTGAAATTGGTGTAAAGAAAAATTACATTAGCCATCATCATTAACTTTTGAACTCTTGGGAGGAATATAAGTATGACATAAATATACATCATCATTCAATTCAAACAGAGATTTACAACATTTTATCCATAAAATACCATTTTGATTTTTATCAATAATCTTAACTTTGTTTTGTAAAGATTGTTTATAGTATAATGAAAAAAACACCACTATAACGTCCTTTAGACACTGTGGCTGATTTGTTACCAAAAATATGTTCATCAATGTAACCATTGATTCCTAAATTTATATGTGTATTGTTTGAAATCCAAGTTTCAGATAAATGTAAAATGTTCAAAATGTCATGGTCAGAAATTTTTCTTACTAGTCCATCTATATTCCATGAAAATATTTTAAGTCCTTCTCATGACACTCAAGTTCACTGCGGCGGCGATAACGTCAGTCACTTTGCCGTTGACGTACTTCTTCTTGACGACGTTGTCTATCAGTAGTCTGGTCCCAACGATCCGTGCGGTTTGATGATTGTCACGTGCTGACTTGGCGTGCGGGTAGAGGGCCTTTCTAGCGTCCCGTACCCGAAGTGGCAACTGAATGCCTACGCCCTGCTTACATTGTTTTAGGTTGTCCTTGATTGTTTGATCCAGGGACATTTGACGTACGTTTTCCCTGTCCGGATAATGGCGAAATTTCGCAACAATAGGCCGAGGTTTCTTTGATTGGTCGGATCCCATCCTGTGGACTCTTTCAAAGAAGATATTATCAGAGTCAATTTCCAGCAAGTCCTTCATTAAGGTTTTAACTAGTATTTCACAGTTCTTGTGAGCACTGTCGATCTCAGAAATACCGTAAAATATGAGATTTTCGCGCATTGAGCGACGTTCGACATCATTAATTTTGTCGTTCAAGGTTTCCTCAGGAAGTTCAAATTCTTGGATCGATTTCTCGAGTGTCTCGCGGGCTTTGTCTAAGTGTTTAATGTTCGTTCTGGATGTTTCAATTGATTTTTTTCTGTTGTTCATATTCAGTACTGATAAAACCACATGATGTTTCAGCAGCGGTAACCCTCGTTTCGAGCGATACGATTTTGGTCTCTAAGTCAGTGACTTTGGCGCTGATAGCATTGACAGTGTGCTCAATTTTCTGCGATGCAGATTTGATAGATTTAATGTCCTCAATAATACCGAGGGCCCAAGGTGGGACAGAGTTTGGGGCCTTGGTCACAGGATATATAGCTGGGGACTGAGGCGTCGACATGTTATATGGCTGACCAAAGTTCATGACCGGCGATGTTATTTGTTGTGGATTCATAAACACACGATGCGTAATCCTGACTGTATTGAAAACTGTCAGCGGTTACACCATGTATAAATGACTGTGAATTATCTCTCAAATCACCCGTGCAGAACGCTGATTGACCAGGCTGGCTATCGTCTCCAGACAATGGCGAGGTAGCTTTACGTTTCTTTTTTCTAGATTTCTTGTGTTGACCATAGTTTTGTTGAAAAGTGTGTTTAACTGACATGAAGAGTGACCTTTTGTGCACATTTCAATCACAAAATTGCAGAATATAAAGTCCAAATAAGTCCAAAAAATCGAATTATCCCGGAGATAAAAATTTCCATGTCTACACTTTTCACGCATGCGGACCGTAACAATGTAACTTAACATCTCTTCGGAAATCTCCATGTCACTTGGGATTTCACTTTGTTTCTAGAAGTCGGCTGATCGTTGAAATTTGAAACTTGGCTTATTATGGATTTTTTAGATGGTGGGGAAATTTGAAAATTTGTTGTTTTTTGGGGGGGGTGTCAAATATATATCCCAGAAAGTGAGGAATGGGGTCGAATTTCGCCGAATATTTCAAGGAGAACTGCGTTTTAGACGATCCCTAAAATCCGACGCAGTTATTTCCCTTGAGCACTGTCGGAGCGTTACTGTAGAATACCAGCGAAATGTTCCCTGATAACAACGAAATATGCAATGTGAAATTGGTGACTTTCCTGTTTCGCGCCCCTAGAGGATTTTCCGATTGCGCAATCCAAAATGGCGGCGTAGGGGTCATGCAATCGGCAATCCTCGGCTAACTCCGCTTCGCTCCATACTAACCTCGGATGTGATTGGTGGAGGAATATGCATCAAATCAATGCATTTCTCCGCCGGAACTGCCTTCTCACTCAATTGTTCTACGCGTAAAGATGGCCGATGACAGTGACAGTAGGTGATAATTACCAATTCTGCCATAAAAATCACCAAGAAGGGTCAATTTGATTCATTACCCTTCTTTCCCCCTCCCAGAAGGGGCAAACTTCAATATCACACCATCTCTGAGGTACAAACCCTCAATTTGTGCCATCTCTGAGGTACAAACCCTCAATTTATACTATCTCTGAGGTACAAACCCTCAATTTGTGTCATCTCTGAGGCACAAACCCCCAATTTATACCATCTCTATGGTTCATACCTCCTCAATTTGAACCTTCTTCCCCTCCCAGAAGGGCGAGCTTTCAACACCGCGCTCATCCTCTCAAATTTTCGAACCTCCACTTTCGAAAAAATTTATAAATACGAGGTTTCACCATATTTATAAAAAAAAAAATTTTATCCGCCCGGTTTAAACGAGATCCTCGTTATCAATCCAGCTATTAAACGACGAGGGGTAGCCGTACCACTTTACTAACGATTTATTGCCTTTCCGGCGTATTATTTTTTCGATTCTAAATATTTCTTGATCGGTTTTCTGTAGTTCTTGTTCGTAAAACGTGCCACGTATTTCTTCCCCATTATAGTCCGCTATTTTATACGTCACCGGTGTAGTTTTTTGTACGGCGGTCACGGTAAAGATTTCTTCGGTCCATCTCGGCGTATATCCTTTTTCGAACGTTTTCTTCTTCTTCGAGATTCTCACTTTATCATCCGTCGAAAATCGCGGATTAAAAGTTTTTATTTTATAATGATCCGGGTAAAGATTTTGCCAAACTCTATTTTTGTTTTTCTCTTTACTGGCTTCAACGGGCGTCATTTTTATCGACGAGTGCCTCGTATTATTGTATCGATCAACGAGTTCGTCCAACACATCAATGTATACCCGCGTAGAATTTGCCGAAAAATATTTCCACATTTTCTCCTTCATCGTTCTATTCCACCTCTCCACCACGTTAAATTTTTCTTCGTTTTCGGTAGAATACAATTCCATCAATGTTATTTACGCGCACGCGTCTTTTAGGAAATTTTTTAACGACGGGCTTGTGTAATTCTTCCGCTAAATTATCAGTCCATTTTAAACTTTTTTTTTTAATCCCATCCCAAATCTCATCTTGGTTCCGATAATTTTTCGCACGATGGACCGATCCGCCCTTTCTCTCAATGTCGGGTTATAAATCCCTTCCATCTCTTCCAACATGTCTTTATCGCAAACCTAGTTTCTCGTTGCCGTATCTTTATTTTTTAAATAGCACACGTCGTGATGATACGCGGCCTTATCTACCCTATTTACGGGTAAACTCCATTTCCTCGGGGTGAGATCCGCGTTTAATCTCTTGTTTAATTTCGTTCCCGGTCCCGTGAAATTATGCCCGGGGAGATGCATTTCGAAAGGCAGGGAATTTATCGCTCTATTCAACAACGAACCGCCTTCGATTCTCGTAAATTGAGTTTTGGTCGTTCCGCAGACGACGCATTTTCCCTTTTTCATGGGTCTGTTATTTTTGGTAATTATATTTTCTAATCGTTCCGTCTCGGTTTCTCTTTTACATTTGACGCAATACATTTTATTTAACGACTTATTCGATTTAAATAAAAATGGAAATTAGAGATTTATCCTGGACGAATAAAACCAAACGCTTCAATAGCCCCCTCTTACCGAAAAGTATTCGGGGAGTTATCGTCGGTAAATCCGGATGCGGCAAAACGACTCTGTTGCTCAATTTGTTGTTGCAACCCGATTGGTTGGATTACGACAATCTCCGAGTTTTCGGAAAAAGTTTATTCCAACCCGAATACGCTTTAATTCATAAAGCGTTTAAAAAGAAATTGGACAAGAGCGAAATTTTACGTCTATTTAGCATGCGAGACAAGATCGTCTCCCGAGACATAACTCCCTCCCAATTTATCGAAGTTTTAACCCGAGATCAAGATCCTAAACGGGAAGGACTCGTTTGCGAGTTTTTCGAACACGCTTCGGACGTTCCGGATCCCCGCGATTTAAATCCTTCGGATAAAAATTTAATGATTTTCGACGATCTACTCTTGGAAAAACAAAACAAGTGCGAATGTTATTACGTTCGAGGACGTCACAGCAACGTCGACTGTTTTTATCTCTCTCAAAATTATTTCAAACTGCCTCGACAGACGATTCGAGAAAACGCCAATTTTATCTGCCTCTTTCCCCAAGATTTGAAAAATATAAACCACATCTACAACGACCACGTGAGCCAAGATATGAGCAAAGACCAATTTAAAAAATTGTGTCGCGAAACTTGGGCGAAACCGTATAAATTCGAAAAATATGGAAAACTTATTGCGCGATATCGCTAAAAACACGGCGCCAAAAAGTTCTTTTTCGATCGTCGTTTCCGACAATAAAACTAAATTTACGACGGGATTTCATCCACCCTTAGAGCTCGATAGAGATAAACGATACGAAATTGCGCTCGTTAACCTCGAGACGTATTATTCTTTCCCCAATATAAGCTCCCATAATAACCATTTTCGCTATTCCCCCAACGGCGGGAAAGATTGGGAATTGTTTCTTATTCCGGAAGGAAGTTACGATATCGTGGATATCGACCGCGTGATTCGGGAGAAAATGA
This sequence comes from Lutraria rhynchaena, assembly GCA_008271625.1. Taxonomy (NCBI): domain Eukaryota; kingdom Metazoa; phylum Mollusca; class Bivalvia; order Venerida; family Mactridae; genus Lutraria; species Lutraria rhynchaena. The sequence goes on along the minus strand of VIBL01000110.1, from coordinate 1,468,018 downwards.
AGGAAGATAATTATCTCGATAAAATTTCCGTGACGGCGAATACGTTGAAATCCAGAATCAACATCGCCGAAGATTTTATAGCGGATTTCAGACACCCCAATTCTATCGGCAGAGTTTTCGGTTTCGCATCTTCGGCGTACAGGAGCGGGCTTCACGAATCGGAAAACGTTGTCGACATTTTATCCATCAACACTATCAGAGTCAACGTAAATATAATTTCCGGAAGTTACGTCAACAGGCTCACTCAAAATACGATTTACACCTTTTTTCCCAACGTGAGTCCCGGATACAAAATTGTGGAAACGCCGCGAAATTTAGTATATCTACCCATCATCGTTTCGACAGTCAACAATTTGGAAACGAGTCTTACGGATCAAAACGGAAACTCGTTAAATTTACGCGGAGAAAATATTACGATTCGTTTTCATATTAGGGAAATCTAAAGGATTTTAAAAAATTTTAAAAAATGTACGAACATATACGCGTAAATATTTCCGAAGGTCAAAAAGACAAAATTCTTCGAGCCGCCAAAAACGGCACGTCTTCGACGATCCGACTCGGCAAAGACGATTTCGTCGGAAACGATTTAATCGCCGTCACTCGCACTCAAGCGGAGAGAATCCAAAGAGCCGTGGGAGAGGGATCTGGGTTAGATTTAAAAATGAGCAAAACTCAACTCGCTTACAATTCGACCGTAGAAGGTGGGTTTTTGCCTCTTTTGGCTGGGCTCGCCGCCCGCGCCCTCCCTATGATGACTGGCAAAGTTTTACCCGCTTTGGGAATAGGCGCTTTATCCGGATTAGGGAGTACGGTCGTCAACAAAGTGTTGGGATCCGGTCTCTATCTGAAAAAGGCGGCAACGTTTGTCAAATCGAAACGGACGGGAAAGGGCTATATTTGAACCCGACTTCGGGTAGGGGTTTAGAATCTGTTGGAGAAGGATTATATCTGAAAAAAGGTGGTAAGATTTACGACGGAGCCGGAATTTTACTCGGCGCCAACAGTCCTTTTAAGAATATTCCCCTCCTCGGAATGTTTCTTTGAGTTAAACGATTTCATTTTTTAGAAAAAAATGGAGTCGCAAGAATTTAGATTAAACAAAATTAAAGAAATTCGTACCATTTTTTTCGCGCGAAGAAAGTCAAAGATTAGCCAAGAGTTTAAAATATAAACGCGTTTGCAAATTCGTCGATTTTATCGGCACGGGTTTTAGTTTCGCCGCCACCGGCTTATCCGCGGGTGGAGTTATTCTTTTATCTACGGTAGTCGCGGTGCCCGAAGCGACCGTCTTGGGAGTAGCTGCCGCGGGTCTCAGCGCGCTCACCGCTATGGGAAAATACGTCGGCAAACGTCTGTTTACCAAACTTCGCAAACACGAAAAGATTCGCGTTTTAGCCGCGAGCAAACTGAGTACCGTCTCGTCTCTCCTCTCCAAAGCGCTCGACGACGAACACATTTCGGACGAAGAGTTTCAAACGATTCGCTCCGAGTTGGAAGATTTTTTAACCCAAAAGGAAGAAATTCGCAAAACGAGTCGAAAAACGATCGGAGAAATTGACGATGAAGTTAAGATGCCTTTAACAAAATCGTCTTAGGTATCAAATTACAAATGTACTTTTAAATCGTACGGTAAACGTTCGATTTAAAGACGTTTATAATTTTTAGAAAAAATATGGCTTTTCTAAAAATTACGGATCCTAAACAGCGAGAAAAGATGGTTCAAGATTTTCGCGATTTAAAACGGCGACTCAAAGATAATTTTCTACAAGAACGTGGCGCGGAGCGGGATTTGCAAGAAGATTTGTCTCTCGCGTTTAAACCCGTGACGGATTTACAAAAGAAGACGACCGAGGATTTAATAAAAGCGCAGAGAGACGCCGCGGAAGGAATCAAGGAAGAATTACGCCGAGACGTCCCCCCTCCCTACGTTGAACCTGGTGAACCCGTCGACACCTCCACGCTCTTCGTCAGCGATAGACTCCACGCTTTAATCCGAGATCGCGATTCCGATAAAAAGTTTGGTGTGAGGGAAGAAGTCGGTGGATATTTTATAGGCAACAAACCCGTTCGGATAATGGAAAACAACGATTTACTCGTAGACGACGTCGTATACGAAGGCACCCCGGGATTGTGGGATCTTATTACTTCTAAAAATCCGGATCGTGGTAAAAAAAAATATACCGATCGAGATTTAGAAAATTATCGGCATTTATTAGATCGAACGAACGCCCGATACGAGAGGTATAATCCCAAAGGTAAATTGGTTACGAATCGCTCGTTTAACAAGGTTCGGTTTTTCGAACACGTTTTCGGATCGAAAGGTTCCGGTCTTTCCAATCCCAACGATATTCTCGAAAGATTAGAACTTTTATTGGCGAGCAAAGCCGCGGGGAATACCGGATTACGCGACGAGATATTAGGCGTGTGCGACGATTTATTACGATTAAACGTAATCAATTCGAGTCAATTTAAAACGTTAACGTCTCTAATTTAAAAAATGCTCGTTCCGAAAAATAGAGGTTTCGTTAGACGCTACGCTTACGGTGGAAGCGGTTTATTAGATTTTTAACCAGCTTCTTTACCAAGAGTATGATGAAAGCCGCCGCGCAAAAAGTGGGTCAAGCTGCTCTAGAAGCCGGGAAATCCGCCGCTGCGGAAGCGGGAAAGAAAGCGTTAAGCGCCGTCGGCAAAAAGGTGACGGAGAAAGCCAAGAGCGCCCTCACTCCGAAATCTAAAGCGATTATCGCCAAACATTTTAATTCCATCGAACCCGTTTCTATCGGTTCTCTCATTGACGGCGGTAAAATCGACGATCTAGTTAAAGAATTTTATAAAACATAAAAATGCCGACTTATAAAATTTATAGAAATCCTCAATACGATTCCGCTTCCGTTTATATCCACGCCGCCCATATAAGGTTTGACGGAGCGGAGATTAAGGAAATTTGTGATACCGATTTCGGGTTTAAGAAGGCCTCCGTGGAATTGAACGAGAGACAAAAGATCGCGATGATCGATCTCGAAGACGACCTCAATTGTTTTCTGCTCGAAAATAATTTACCTCCCGTTAAAATGGTTTACTACGGAGGGAAAATTTACCCCAAAGTGGAAAAAGAGTCGCCGCGATACAAATTTATAAAAGTTAAACGAATTTTCGTCAAAGACGATAAATCTTTTCCTCAAATTTTCCTCGAGTAATTTAAAGGGTTTAAAGGTTTTAAAAAAAATGTACAGTTTAACGGAATCTTACGTAATCGACGAAAATACGGAACGCTACGAATTTCACGAATACGAACCTATCGTGGGCACGAATCTAAATAATCCCGGAGAAATCAGAATCAACATCGAAACGCAAGATTTATTTACTCGCCCGAGCGAAAGTTTTTTGCAAATCGAAGGTCGACTGACGAAAGCGGACGGCACGGCTTACGCCAACGGAGATAACGTCGCTTTAACGAATAACGGTCTTTTATATCTCTTCAACAATATCCGCTATCAACTTTCCAGTCAAGAAATCGAATCTCTTTTTAATCCCGGCCAAGCTACGACCATGCTCGGCTGTTTGAAATATCCCGACGATTTTTCCAAATCTCAGGGGTTAAACCAATTGTGGTACAAAGATACGAATCCGGACGCGCATCGCGGAAACAATTCCGGATTTCAAATTCGTCAAAATTATTTAATCGTTTTACCGGATCCGAAAGGCACTTTTAGTTTTAGAGTTCCCTTAAAACACATTTTCGGGTTTTGCGTAGATTACGACAAAGTGTTGTACGGGATGAAACAAACTTTAACTTTGGTTCGACAATCTGACGATAACGCCATCTTTAGAGGCGGTGCGGTGGATGCCGGCAAGGTGACTCTATCCAGACTCTCTTGGTACGTCCCCCACGTCGAGCCCGCCGACACTCAAAAAGCCGCCCTGTACAAAACGATCGAATCCAAAGCTAGCCTTCCCGTGGGTTATCGCATGCGGCAATGCGACTCGATCAGCGTTCCGCAATCTACGAGTTTCTCTTGGAGGTTGTCGGCGAAATCTAGCCCGGAAAAACCCCGTTGGATTATTATCGGGTTTCAAACCGACAAAGAAGGCAGTCAAGAGAGAAATCCCGCGCTGTTCGATCACGTCAACTTGATCAACATGTACGTCACGCTCAACTCGGATAGGTATCCTCAAACGGATTATCAGTTGGATTTTACCCAATTTAAATTCTCCCGGGCTTACGGAGACGCGGCTAATTTCAGATCCGAGTTTTATAGAACGGACGAACTTATTTCGAATCCCAATATTTCTCCTTACGATTATAAAACTCTTTTCCCGCTGTTTGTGTTCGACGTGAGCAAACAGAGCGAAAGATTAAAGCATTCCATCACGGATATCACGATCAAAGCTCGATTCGGGGATAACGTGCCGGCGAACACGATGGCTTACGCGCTGGTGATTAGCGATAGACTGATGACCTTCCAATCGGACGGAAACAAGTTGAGCGCGGTTTACGGTTGAAAAAATTAATTTTAAATTAAAAAAAAAATCTTGTTATAAAAAATGAATAGATTTACCACACACGTGATAGAAGGGCAACCGAATTACGATCCTCAAGAGTTTTTAAAAGCGGTTAGGCCCTTAATAATCGCTCATCTCATTATCCCCCGCCAACATAAAATTAAATTGGTTTTAAAATGTCGGATGAAAAAATTTGACTTCGCTACCGACGACGAAGAAATCGTAACAGAGGCGTCTTTCTGTTCTAATCTAGAAATTATTAGCGAAGCGCCCAGCGTCGAAGAATTGTACGATACTATGGTTGAAAGAATATTAGAAAATATGACGACTTTTCAAATTGGGCATGATTGGATGTTTCATTCTATCGAGTGTTTCAAAATTCATACGGTAAATTATGGTTACACGGGGGATTTGGGGAAGGGATTCTGGAAAGTGGTCGATTCGATTTGTAAGAGAGCTTCCATAACCGCTTAAATTCTCGGATTACGAAAAGTTATTTTTACCAACGTTGGTAAAAATACTTAAACGATTTTAAAATCGTTTAAAATGAAATTTACGATAAAACGAACGGAAGCGGCTTTCAACAATCTCATTACTACGCACGTTATAAACTGTCGAGAGTCTTACATGCCTTATAAATTTTTAGACGCGGTTAGACCTCTAGTACTCGACTATCTGGATAATCATCGTCGACACAAAGTTAGAATAGTTTTAAAATGTTTGATGGCTCACCCCGTAGACGATGTCGTAAGAGAGATACGATTTTCTTCTCGACCGAAAATTATCGACGAAAAGAAAGATATCGAGGTCTTATACGACAACGAAATGGTTAGAGAGATATTCGAAAAATATGAAGATTGTGGTTGGTTATTTCACTCTATCGAACATCTCGAACTTTGCGCGGTAAAACTCGAAGGTTATTTAGAAAAAGCTTTTAGAATCGCGACCGATTCAATTTGGAAAAACCCCTTTAAAGGATTTTTAAATTTTTAAAAAATGAATAGCAACGAAAACTTTAGAGGAATTAAACATCCGCGTAATCCCGCGTTTGATAAAATCCCGGAAAACGAGTTCGAACAAAGAAGAATCGACGTTGAACCGACTCGCGAAAGAGATAGAAACGAAATCGAACCGACTCGCGAAAGAAATAGAAACGAAATCGAATCGACCGAGACGCGTAAATATCGTCGAACTGTCTCGTGTGGGAAATGAAAAAAAATTATCTTGCCGTTTTAAAAAAGAATGTATTCGGTTTTAGATTTACGACAACTCGTCAAAAAACACGGAATAAAAGGTTATTCCCGCGCTTCGAAAGAAGAGCTGATAAAAATACTTAAAAAAATGCGTATTTTACCGGAAAACGACGATTTTTTATTTATAAAAATTTACAACCTCGCTTATCATACCGTTAAAGAATTTAAAACGATAGAAGAAGCGAGTCATTATCTGAAAATAGAACCACAGCTTTTTCACTCTCTTAAAGATCGCGTTTACAAAAAGAAATACGCGATTACGTACGAAATTGAGGAAGAAGACGAAAAATTTGAACCCGAGATAGTTTCCTCGTCGATAAGAGAAGCTTTTAATAAAATTAGCGGTTGAAATTAAATAATTTAGGGAGAAGAAATCCTAAATTATTTGAAAAATAATTTTTTTAAAAAATATTTTCTTTAAAAAAAAAGAAAATGACGACGAAAGAAATGAAAAAACGAGTAGTTAACGAGGGTAAAGGCGAATATCCGTTAATCAACGATTTCGAATTTATATCCTATAACGATATTCCGAAATGGAATAGTCGAGAGGCGTACAAAAACGACTCGGGGTTTTTCTCCCCCGCGTTATACGCTTCTACCGAAGGAAATTTATATTTTAAAATCGGATATATAGCGCAATTTACTTATTCTAACGGTTGCCTGGGATATATAAAAATAACCGAAATTGACGGAGATTATATCGTGGGAATAACTTATCCCTTTTCTTACGAGTAAGTACACGAAGAGGGAGAGGATTGTGGGTTGATACGACTTTCTAAAAAATGTTTTTTTTCGGGTAGACCATCCGAATACTTTGAAAGAAGAGAATTGGAAATTTTAAAGAAAAAAAATTAAAATGAAATTAATTAAAAAAATATTTTCTTTTTAAAAAAATGTTATATTCTCTTCCAGAACTTAAACGATTGGCGAAAGAAAATGATTTCACCGGGGTGACGTTGTTAAATAAAGGCGAATTGACGCGTTTATTAGCCGAAAAAAAAATAATTACCGAGCCAACAAAGCCGGTAAAAGAGCAAAAAAATTATTCACCTAGATACGAGTATTTAAAAACGGTCGATAGCACACCCGTTCCAGTTAGCGTGAAAAATATAGAGACCGACGAAACGACTACATTACGTTCTATCCGAGCCGCGGCGCGATATTTAAACGCGTCGTTATATTTTATAAAAAATTATAACGGGAAAATTTTTAAAAAAAAGTATCTTATCGAAATATTAAAATAATTTAGGAAGACGAAAGTCCTAAATTATTTTGAAAAAATAGTTTAAAAAAAATATTTTCTTTAAAAAATATGAATTTCCTCGGAAGAATTAGTAACGCAACGTACCGCGTCGAACGTTTTATCGACCGCCCGCGCTTTAGGCGCGAGAGCGCGAGAAAATATTAATCGTTTTACGAATTGGTTAACCGATAACGTGGACGAAGGTCAAATTAATCGAGTGTTGGAAGAGATCTCGGAAGAAACGAGGAGGCGACAGTCTCCACCTTTCGCGATGGTAAGAAGCCAATCCGCGTTGCAGGAATTTGAGACCGTAGACGTAATAGAAGGGCGAGCGAATTACGACTCTCGAGAATTTTTAGAAGCGGTTAGGTCGCGAGTAATAATCCATCTCGATATACACCGACGACATAAAATTAAGATGGTTTTAAAATGTCGGATGAAAAGAGTTAACCTCGCGACCGGTGAAGAAATCGTAACAGAGGCGTTTTTCCGGTCCAATCTAGAAATTATTAGCGAAGCGACGAACGTCGAAGAATTGTACGATACTATGATCGAAAGAATATTGGAAAATATGGCGAAGTTTCAAAGAAGGGGCAGCGGTTGGATATTTCATTCTGTCGATCGGTTGGAAATTCACACGACGGTTTACGACCCGTTTAGGGGAAGTTCTTATATTCCGTTACCGAAAGAAATAGCGGACAAGAAGGCTATTATCAATATGAAAAATGACGACGACAAATGTTTTCTATGGTGCGTTTTGAGAGCGCTAAATCCTAAAAAAAAAACAATCCTAAAAAAAACAAAAACACGCATATTATAGATAAAGATTTAAAGAGCAAAGAGAATACGTTAAACATGGAGGGAATTAAATATCCCGTGACTCTCAAAAATATACGTAAATTCGAGGAGCAAAATCCAGGAATTAGAATAGTCGTTATAGGGGGAAGCGTGGGTCACTTTTACCCCCTCTATTTTAATAAAGTGGGAGAAGTAGAAAACCCGATAATTCTTTACTTGTTTGACGACGGCGAAAAATCGCATTACGCTTGGATAAAAAATCCGAGTAGTATCTTCGCAGCTTTCGAAGGATGGTCATAAAAAACTTTTTTGTTGGAACTGTTTAAGCGCGTTCGGTAAACAGACGGCGTTGGATAAACATAAAAAATGGTGTTACAAAAAAGATGCCGCGGCGATCGAACTGCCCGAGGACGGCTCTTTCATCGTGTTCAAAAATTATAATAATAAAATGCGGGTTCCTTTCATCATTTACGCCGATTTCGAATCTTTTTTGCGACCGATAGATACGTGCGCGCCGGACCCGCGAGAGAGTTATACGAAACCGTACCATAGACACGATCCCGCGGGTTTTTGTATTTACGTCAAGTGTTTCGACGATAGCGTGTATAAGAAAGATCCCATCGTCTATACCGCGGAAAGCGACGACGAAGACGTAGGTCAGAAATTCGTAGAGACGTTGGAAGAAATCGCGAGGGAGATTTTTAACGTAAAAGAGAAATTCATAATACTCGGTAAAAAGGATTTAATAAATTTCAAACGAGCGACGAGGTGTTGTATCTGCGATGGAGAGCTCGGAAACGATAGAGTCCGCGATCACTGCCATTTTACCGGAAAATATAGAGGAGCGGCGCATACGTCGTGCAATCTCGGCTATAAAATCCCGAAATTCGCGCCTGTGATATTCCACAATTTAGCTGGATACGATAGTCATTTATTCATCAAAAATTTGGGGAAGACTTCGGGCGATATCGGTTGTATCGCGAAACGGAGGAAGAATATATTAGTTTTTCGAAAACGATAGTGACGGGCGAATACATCTCGAAAGAAGGAAAGACGAAGAAAATAAAACGTACGCTTAGGTTTATAGACAGTTTTAAATTTATGGCGTCTAGTTTGGATAAGCTCGCGGGTAATTTGGAAAAGGATCAATTTCCGACGATAAAAAAATATTTGGAGAATAGGGAGTTAATTACGAAAAAGGGTATTTATCCTTACGAATGGGTAGATTCCGCGGAAAAATTTAAAGCGACGTCTTTGCCGCCGAAAGAAGCTTTTTACTCGAGGTTAAACGAGAAAGGAGTTACAGACGAGCAATACGCTCACGCTCGAAAAGTGTGGGAAGTTTTTAAATGCGAGACGTTTAAAGATTATCACGATTTGTATAATAAGACGGACGTTTTGTTGTTGGCGGACGTTTTCGAGAATTTCAGAGATATTTGTCACGAAAATTATGGGTTGGATCCTGCGTGGTATTATACGGCGCCGGGTTTAGCTTACGACGCCATGTTGAAAATTACGCGAATAAAATTGGGTTTGTTATCGGATCCGAACATGTTGCTCATGATTGAAGAAGGTTTGAGGGGTGGGGTCTCTATGATTTCGAAAAGGCACGCGAGGGCCAACAATAAATACATGGGAGAAAAATACGACCCGAGTAAACCTTCGAAATATATCGAGTATTTAGACGCCAACAACTTATACGGATGGGCAATGTGTCAACCGTTGCCTACTGGAAATTTTAGATGGATGAGCGAAGAAGAATTGGAAAATTGGAGAAATATTCCTTGTATCTTGGAAGTTGAGTTGGACTATCCCGAGGAACTACACGATTTACATAACGATTACCCTCTTGCCCCTGAGCACTTAGAGAGGGATAGAGTAGAAAAATTAATCCCGAATTTATACGACAAGAAAAATTACGTGATTCATCACAGAAATCTAAAACAGTATCTGGAAATGGGGTTAAAACTCGTAAAAATTCATCAGGGGATTAGATTTGAGGAATTGGATTTTATGAAGAAATATATCGATCTAAATACGAGTTTGAGAGCTAAAGCGAAAAACGAGTTTGAGAAAGATTTCTTCAAGTTGATGAACAATTCCGTTTTCGGAAAAACGATGGAAAATATTAGAAATCGTAGGGATATCAAATTGGTTACCAACGAAAGGATGGCGAAAATAAAGGCGGCCAAACCGAATTTTATCGGAAACACAATTTTCGACGAAAATCTGATTGTCATGCACTTTAAAAGAACGCATTTAAAATTCGATAAACCAGTTTATCTCGGAATGTGCATTTTGGATTTAAGCAAAACTCTCATGTACGATTTTCACTACAATTATATAAAAAAAGAAATACGGGGGAAAAGCTCGATTGTTATTTACGGATACGGATAGTTTGGCATACGAAATTGAAACGGAAGATTTTTATAAAGATATCGCCCCGGATATAAAAGAAAAATTTGACACGAGTAATTTCGACCCTAATCACGAATCTGGAATTTTTTCGAATTGTAACAAAAAAGTGATCGGTATGATGAAAGACGAGGCGGGGGGGGGAATTATAGAGAGTTTTGTGGGATTGAGGGCTAAATTATATTCCTATAAAATGTTCGAAGGACCCGAAGAGAAAAAATGCAAGGGGATAAAAAGGGGTGTTGTGGAAAATAGTATTACTCACGAAGATTATGAAGAATGTTTATTCACGGGAGAAGAACAATTGAGAAAGATGAATATTTTAAGGAGCCACAACCACGTCATGTATACGGAAGAAATAAATAAAATCGCCTTAAGCGCGAACGACGATAAAAGATTTATTTTACCGAATAAAATAGATACGTTGGCGCTCGGACATTATCGTATTAACGAATTGGAATCGTTTTAAAAAAATGAATATCGGAAATTTATCCTTACCCGTTAAACCGCTAACCAATTTCGAATTGGAAGCCGCGGCTAAAGAGTTAAAAATTCCCCACTTTCGCGGAGTTTTTATGAGGGATCGACTCCCCGAGAAACCGCGAAAGAGAGAATGCGGTATTTTAAATCTAGACGACACGAATCGGTTCCCATAACGCGGAGGGTACGCATTGGGTTTGCTGGATTAAAAAAGGAGAAAAATATTATTTCGACGGATATGGAATACGTCCGCCGGAAGAGTTGATAAAATATTTAAAACCGAAAATATTTTACAATAAAGATCGAGTGCAGCCGACAGGGTCGGTTATTTGCGGGCATTTATGTTTACACGTATTAAACGAAATGTGGAAGAAATAAAAAAAATGCCTGTTGATAAATTTGGACGAATGCCTAAAGCGGAAGCTCCCGAATCGGACGTATCCTTGGCTTATATAAGCAACAATTTCCTGAAAAGGGGGAGAATTAACATGTTTGGAGAAAAAATTATGAATCTCGGTATTCCTACGGATGCGGGAGATGCATCGCCTAAATCGTTTGTGATAAAGAGAATAAATAAAGCTATAAAAGATTACGACTTGGATAATTTAAAACGGACGTTGGACACCGTGGAAGAACGAGTAAAAAGTTGTTTGGACGAAAAAGAGTTGAAACGAGTAAAAATAGATATCGTGGAAAAGATGAGAAAAAATTTGGAAAAATATATCGATGAGGAAAAATTGGAAGCTGAAATAGATAAACTCGAGAAGGAATGGGCGTTGGATGATAAAACTGTCGAAGAAAAAATTACGCGGGAAATAATGAGTAATATCGAAAAAGGGGTAAACATTCTTAAAAATGATATAGTAAAGCTGATAGATGAAAAAGACAAGGAGACGTTAAAGATAATTATCGATAGGATGCAAGCTGATATTAGCGAAGTCATCGTGGGAAGAAATAAGAAAATTAGGCAACTAAATTCAGTTATACTAAGTTTTACGAGCAACCAATTGTCCGTATTATTGTTTTCGCTCAATATTGATAAAAACGCTGTTATCAAGGTACGACAAACCCCAGAAGCCAGAATTGAGATTAGCGACGGGAAAAACAAACGATTCGATTATTTCACAGCCGCTTTTAATTTATCGCCGAACGAGTATATTAAACACGATGATGTGGTTGGGTATCCGCATCCTACGGGTAGTGATTATCCGAGTAGAGAAAACTGGCTCCTCAAACAACCGGGTATTTATACGCTCGACGTTGATTTAAAATATAAGTCTGACGCCCCGGGTCGGGATAAAGGGATATTTGAAGTGGTTGAAGGTAGAACGACGAAAATATTTTGGGAAGATCCGAAAAGAGATGAAAACAAAAACGAAAACGTGAGGAAAACGTTTGCATTGAATATCACTAAACCAAACTCTATACTATCAATCGTCCCTTTGGCGTATAAGAAATTTACCTTTCAAGAAAAAGGACATATAAAATTATATTATAAACCGGGCGGATAAAACATTTTTTATAAATACGGGGAAACCTCGTATTTATAAATTTTTTCGAAAGTGGAGGTTCGAAAATTTGAGAGGATGAGCGCGGTGTTGAAAGCTCGCCCTTCTGGGAGGGGAAGAAGGTTCAAATTGAGGAGGTATGAACCATAGAGATGGTATAAATTGGGGGTTTGTGCCTCAGAGATGACACAAATTGAGGGTTTGTACCTCAGAGATAGTATAAATTGAGGGTTTGTACCTCAGAGATGGCACAAATTGAGGGTTTGTACCTCAGAGATGGTACAAATTGAGGGTTTGTACCTCAGAGATAGTATAAATTGAGGGTTTGTACCTCAGAGATGGCACAAATTGAGGGTTTGTACCTCAGAGATGGTGTGATATTGAAGTTTGCCCCTTCTGGGAGGGGGGAAGAAGGGTAATGAATCAAATTGACCCTTCTTGGTGAGTTTTATGGCAGAATTGGTAATTATCACCTACTAGTGACTTCTTTGAAGCTTTGCAGTTTGCTAAAGATTGTGTTCATGTTGACTTCGATTTAAAAATTAAACAGATCTAGACATTGAAATCTTTGTACGACGGATTTGTACGACAACCATTTTTATCGACGAGTGCCTCGTATTATTGTATCGATCAACGAGTTCATCCAACACGTCAATCTATACCCGCGTAGAATTTGCCGAAAAATATTTTCATATTTTCTCCTTCATCGTTCTTTTCCATCTCTCTACTACGCTAGATTTTTCTTCATTTTCGGTAGAATATAATTCCACCAAGTCCTGTACTTCTTTATTGTAAAATTCTTTACCTTTATCAACTCACATTTTTTGCGGTCTTCTTTCTTTAAATATCTTTTTCAACGCAGTCGCGACCGATTGCCTAGTTTTATCTTTCAACGGAATTAACCAACCGTATTTGGAAGAAATATCGATAACAGCCAACAGGTACTTGATTCCGAGGTTAAATTTTGAGTACGTTTGCATATCAACCAAATCTGCGGCCCATATTTCGTCAATGTCATTTATGCGTACGCGTCTTTTAGGAAATTTCTCAACGACGGGCTTGTGTAATTCTTCCGCTAAATCGTCAGTCCATTTTAAACTTTTTTTAAGTCCCATCCCGAATCTCATTTTCGTTCCTATAATTTTCTTAACAGTGGATCTATCCATTTTTTCCCTCAGAGTGGGATTATGAATGCAATCACATTTATATATGATTAAATATAAATCCATCTCTGCCAACATATTTTTATCGCAAATTTGGTTTCTCGTTTTCGTATCTTTATTTTTCAGATAACACACATCGTGATGATACGCCGCCTTATCAATTCTATTTACATGCATACTCCACCATTTTCGGAATGAAATCTGGATTTAATCTCTTTTTAATTTCGTCCCTGTCCCGGTTAAATTATGACCAGGCAAATGCATTTTAAAAGGCAAATTATTTATAGCTCTATTCAATAGAGAGCCACCTTGCGTTTTCGTAAATTGAGTTTTTATTGTCCCGCATATTACACATTTTCACCGTTTCATAGGTCTGTTATTTATGATTGTTACATTTTCCACGTTATCCGTGTCTGTCTTTTTTCTACATTTTACGCAATACATTTTTATTTAATGGATTTGTTCGATTTTAAATAAAGATGGAAATTAAAGATTTATCTTGGGCGAAAAAAATTGGCGTGAAAACAATCCCCTCTTGCCTAAAAGTATTCGAGGGGTTATTCAGTCTGCGAAAAATGCGTATAGTCCGAGCCCGAGGCTATAAAAATCTGGCCCGGACTATAAACTTTCGTTGTGAGAGTAGTCCGATTGGACTATAGATTTTTGGGAAATCGTAAATATGGGTTTTTCCATGTTACTACAAATATTCACACGCAATGACGTTTGGGAAAATCATATCAGAATTTTAACCAATCAAAACGCTGCTTTTAAGTGCACACAACTTGTCTTCTGTTTAACATGCCATTAGGGTCACGGACTTGGTATCTGAGGTCAGTAGTCTTTCACACGACTCAGATTACGAGCCAGAGTCTGACTTAGATGAAGGTGAAGAAGAATTAATTGAGAATTTTTTATAAAAGCTCCGTTGCTTCACTGTTACCACAAAATAAATGAATAAACGTTCAAACCGCTGACGTCACACGAGTACTGTTTCTCGGCTTTCTTCGCTAATAGACGTCAAAAGCGATATATTAAACGGGTACCAATATTGTTTTGGTTCCGTTTCTCTATTTCATGAATCGGTGCAATGTGTGTAAGAGTTAGGTTTATGTGAACTGTGCTTTTATGAACCAGGCTTGTTTTCTTTGCAATGTAAGTTATGATGAATCCGTTTGCTGCATATTTATATATTATCTGATATTAAATGATAGCAGCTGGTCAACTAGAAAAAAAATGGTAGCCCACTAGGCTACCACATGCTAAAAAAAATTGTCGGACACTGAGCTTGAATCAACCAGTTAATTATAGAATGGAATCAGTAAATATTTGTCGCATATTATGAATTTTCTACAAAGCCTTGTAAATCTGTAATATGAAGAAAATTTATCAATATTGGGTTTTCTATCTGGGTGAGTAATTTCGTTTTCGGGCGAGTAATTTCTGTAAGTCACTGGCCCGACTGGTGAGTAAATTCAAAATGATTAATTCGAAGATCGCCAATTGGTATAAAACATTGCAATACATCTGAATTATTGAATTTGTTCCATTCTATGTAACAATCATATTGCATGTTTCACATCTATAGTTTAATTGAATGCAGCCATGAAAGCTTAGAGAGTAGAATTTTGGTCTAATGATGAAAAAAGAATTGACTTAATCATAAATAGCATATTTCAGACATTCAAGACGAATACCGGGATAATGATTTATGTAGGATAGATGTCCTTTAACAAATATTCTACGACACGATTCAAACAAGCTCGGACTATAAAAAATCTATGAGGACAACTTTTGTGACAAGGTGTAGTCCTGAGGACTATAGTAAAAAAAATTTTAACCGAGAAGACTGCGGTTATCGTTGGTAAATCCGGTTGCGGCAAAACGACATTGTTGTTAAATTTATTATTACAGCCGGGCTGGTTAGATTACGACAATCTCAAAGTTTTCGGAAAGAAAACAACCCGAATACCCTTATTTATGAGGATTAAGATGCGAATTTTACGAAAATGCCAGCGATGTTCCGAATCCAAATCTAAATCCAATGGATAAAAATTTAATGATTTTTGACGATCTACTTTTGGAGAAACAAAACAAGTGTGAGGCCTATTACGTTCGCGGGCGCCACAGCAACGTGGATTTTTTCTTCTATCACAAAATTATTTCAAACTACCGCGTCAAACGATATGGGATAATGCAAATTTTATTTGCCTATTTCCACAAGATTTGAAGAATTTAGAAATTTGTGCGTCGAGACGTGGAAAAAACCTCACAAGTTTGTCGTCATTGACCTATCTTCGCAAAAAGATTCCGGAAAGTACTGACGAGGCCTCGACGAATTTTATATAATTATATAAAAATGTTCGTTTTATACGAAAAAGATGGAACAATTGTTGGAAGTTATCGCGAAAAAAATACCGCTCCTAAAAGTTCCTTACAAATTGTCGTATCAGACAACACCACGCGGTTTAAAACGAGATTAAATCCTCCCCTAGAGCTCGACAAAGATAAACGATACGAAGTTGCACTCGTCAACCTCGAGACGTATTATTGTTTTCCAAACATTACCAACGATCATTTAAGATATTCTCACAACGAAGGCAAAGATTGGAAATTATTTGTCATCCCAGATGGGGAGTTATGATATTATAGACATTAACCGATTTATTCAGGAGCGAATGAAAGAAAATAATCATCCCGATAAAATATCCGTAACGGCGAATCGAAATACGCTAAAATCTAGGACTAGCGTAGAAGATAAATTTGTAGTCGATTTCAGACATCCGAATTCCATTGGTTGGGTTTTTGGAATCGAATCCGGTCTTCATGAATCTGAAAACGTGGTTGACATTCTCTCCATCATTGCCATTCGAGTCAATATAGACATCATCACGTGCAGTTATGTCAACGGTTCCGGGCGAAATACGATCTACTAGATCGTGTGACACCTTTTTTACGAACGTGAGCCCCGGTTACAAAATTGTCGAAACTCCGGCAAATTTAGTTTATTTACCAATCACTTTAGATACCATTCACACCATAGAAACTAGTCTCACAGATCAAAACGGAAAATAATTAAATTTACGCGGCGAAAATGTCGCGATGCGTTTTCATAGGAGCGGTCGGTGATGAATTGTATTTGAAAAAGGAAGGTACAATGTATAATGGGAGTGGTATTCTTTTTGGACCGGGCAGTCCGTTTTTAAAAATATTCCGCTCTTCGGAATGTTTCTTTGATTTAAACAAGTACGACCCTAGAATTAAAACAGGGCATGGAAGAATCACAAGATTTCAGATTAAAAAAGTTCAGACAATATTTACGAATAGGTACTGAGTAAAAAATACAAACGTATTCGAAAAATTGACGATGCCGCGGATATGGTTTTTAGTTTCGTTTCAATCGGTTTAACGGCTGGGGGTGCAGTCGTCTTGTCTACGATTGTCGCGGTTCCAGCAGCCGTCCTCATGGGCAGCGTCGCAGCGGGTCTCGGTGCTTTAAGCGCCGTCGGAAAATATCTTTGTAGAAGATTTTCTGCCAAAGCCAAAAAACACGAAAAAATAAAAATCCTTGCTTCAACAAAATTAAATACAATTTCCGCCTTAATTTCAAAGGCACTCAATGATAATAAAATTTCAGACGAAGAGTTTCAGCTAATTTTTTCAGAATTGGGTAAATATTACAAAATGAAGGAAGACGAGTAGGAAAAATGTTCAACAAGCCGATATAGAGTTTCGCGAGCCAAAAACGGGTTGAAAACAATATCAAAAGTACATTTTAAAGGCACATTTTAAAAGTACATTTTAAATCGTGTTAAAAACTTGGAATGACATTTTTCTAAAAATTACAGATCCGGTAAAGAGGGACGAGATGGTTAAAGATTACCTAGCGTTAAAGCAACGCGTGAAAGATACAGCCTGCAAGAAGATTTGTCACAGAAGTACAAAAAAGTACCACTCAAGAAATCAAAGACGTACAAAAAAGCACCGCGGAAGAAATTAAAGAAGGGTTACGCCAACTCCCAGATGCATTTCTCGCGATTCCAAACCTAGTGGAACCCGATGATCTAACTACTCTCTTTGATGAAAGTGAATATCTAATTAATGCTATAAACCGATAGGATGCTGACTGGTCGTTAGGTGTGAGGAAGAGAAAGAATGGACAGTATATGATGGGTAATAAACCCATTACCATTGAAGGGAGTGATATTATTGTGGAAAATAAAAAGTATAAAATTACACCTGGGTTGATAGAACTCATCACATCCAAGAATCAAGACAAAAAATTTATTAATGAAAAGGATATAATAAATTATGATGATTTGTTGAAACAAACTAATGTTATTTATAAATATTACAAGCCCAAACAAGGATTAAGAGATCAAGAACACAGCAAGTTTAAATTTCTCGATAAGCATTTTAATCTCGAAGAAAAAACGGGTTCCGGTCTCTCCAATCCAAACGACCTCCTCGAAAGGTTTGATTTGTTGATGGCGAGCAAGAATGCGGGAAATACCGGCGTGCGAGACGAATTATTGTCCATTTGTAACGAGCTTTTAAATCAAAACGTATTAATTTCAAATCAATATAAAACAATGATGTCTATAATTTAAAAATGATTATTCCGAAAAATCGTGTTTTTGTGAGACGTTATAAATACGGCGGAAGCGGTATATTTGATTTTCTTGCCAGCTTGTTTACCCAAAGCATGATGAAGGCTGCCGCTCCAAAAGTCGGGCAAGCCGCGCTCGAAGCGGGCAAGTCGGTCGCCAAGGAAACTGGGAAAAAAGCTCTAGACGTTGCTGGGAAAAAGGCATTTGAAAAAGTTAAAAGCTCTAACTCCAAAATCTAAAACCATTTAGAGAAAACATTTAACGCCCGCCGCTCCCATCGAACCAGTTCCCCTCGGATCTATAATTGACGGAAACGGAATTAACGATCTAGTTAGTTTTCTGTTAAATAAAAATGTTGGAATTTAAAGTTGAGAAGTTTCCGAAATTTGAATCCGCCTCGATTCATATTATAAATGCTTATTCAAAATTTGACGACGTCTATTTTAGAGATACAAAATTCTCGATACAGATATAAAAAAAAGCCGTCGTAAAATTGACCGACGATTAAATCGAAATATTAAAAGAATTTGAAAACCTATTTTTAGCCAAATACGGTAACGCACCCATCACGATCGTCTATGGAAATAAAATTTAGATTTCGATCAGTATAAATTTGCTCGCGCGTACGGAGATGCGGCTTTATTCAGATCTAAATTTTAATTTCCTATTTCCTATCCAAACCTTTCTCCGTACGATTACAAAGTTCAATTTCCTTTGTTTGTCTTTTTTTCACGCCAACGTCCCCGCCAACACGGAAGCCTTTGCCGTCGTTATTAGTGATAGATTGATGGAATTCAAATCTGACGGAAATAAAATGAGCGTAATTTACGGTTAATATAAAAAAATTACAGCATTATTAAAAAATGTCTGAAACGAAAATTATTCTCGATAAATCAAATTGGCGTAAATCACACTGGTTAGGCAAAACGAAATGACTCCGGATTTACGCAGTAACACGAGCTATCGTAACGCACATACTCCTGCAAAAACATGGCTGACATAAACAAAAACACACACGTGAGTATAAATTTTTACCATTTTTACCGCATTTACCGATAAATTTAAAGTAATCAATGTTCTTACGGAATGTCTATAGTGTTCCTGAATTCGGTAATGGATTTGAATGTCACATTAAATCATTATTGTAAAAGTTTATTAGAAATAAAGTCGACAGTTGAACCAAAATTGCGCGTAAAATCATTTGAATTCAACATTTTGAACAAAATATACGTAATCTGAGCCTCTCTGATGGACATTATGCTAAATAAATACATCTATTATATATAATTGTGTTGTCATAAATGTGTTGAGATATACGCAATTTTGTAATACAACGATCGTAGCTCCCGCTTACATTACAACGAAAGTGCTCCAGTTCTTAAA
Source organism: Lutraria rhynchaena (assembly GCA_008271625.1). Classification (NCBI taxonomy): domain Eukaryota; kingdom Metazoa; phylum Mollusca; class Bivalvia; order Venerida; family Mactridae; genus Lutraria; species Lutraria rhynchaena. The sequence continues at coordinate 1,448,665 of VIBL01000110.1, read as the reverse complement.
TCACAATTTCTTGATAATGAAACGATTACAAACACAGGAAACAGGTTCATTATTTTATTGCGTTTATTTTTTTGAGTATGTCCATTATGTTGAAGCTTATGAAGAACATACATTAGATTGCTACGATATTTGATCTAATATTGAAATCAGCACCAGTTATGATAATTATTTGTTTGTTGTATTCGTTAGCATGTTCCTGTACTGTATATCAATTTTATCCAGTAACTTTACACACGTTTATGTTTTCAGTGGACAATGAGAAAGACAAAAAGAAAAGTGTTGTGTTGGTTTAACAAGCCAAACGGAGGGTGAATCAGATATCAATACCTCTAAAAACATCAGTAAGGCCACCTAGGACTCTAAGTATAGTGCAATATGTGTCAGGAAGTCCAGAGAGAACGTCGTACAAAAATTCCACAAAAAATGACGCTTGTCATGTTACATTGACTCAAGAACAACATTTTGAACCCCAAGAATTTGGAAGTTATCAACCAATACAGGATGATAAAATGCCCGCAGGTGCCTATGAATTCATAGAAATAAACTTTGCTGTGCCCAGTAGAAACACCTTGATTTCAATAGCAGATGAATATCTGAAAACTCACGTTTGGTTTGATGCCACAAACAATCACGACAATGACAAATTACAAACATACAAATGTATTCATGATGTGTGTTGATGGTAAAAAGGTGACATAAGGATTAGATGCAGAATTTGGAGATGTAGATATGTTTGGATTTGAGAATAAACCAATTGTTACAGAAAATAAATGCCCGACTTCAGACAGAGACATGTTAATTGATAAAGCGAAAAAACAATTATTGCATTGTAACACCGATGATGAAAACGGCTCTCATAACAGGAATGAATTGCTTGAAATGATTTGTTTTTGTCATATGTATTTATATATAGCATCGTCAAATTTGTGGCCTATAACTTGGGATTTGTGTGTCGAATTTTCTTAAATTATCAATATAATGAAAATGAAATGATTTAGTTATTCTGTTTTTTACAATCCTATCACTAATTTACTTAATTTTACTTTATTAACATGCATGCTATCGTCACGAATTTGCATGCATTTACGGTTATATATCAGTAGTGAAAAATAGCCTGGAGCACTTATATTATAACGTTTATAGGAGTTACATTCGTTGCATTACAAAATTGCATATATTTCAACACATATGGCAAATGGTATATTAAATGATATATTCTGATAATAGATGTATTTATTTACCATCAGAGAGGCTCAGATCACAAATATTTTGTTCAAAATATTGAATTCAAACGATTTTACGCACAATTTTTGGTTCAACTGTCGACTTTATTTATAATAAACTTTTACAATTTCCATTTAATGTGACATTCAAATCCATAACCGAATTCAGAAATACTTATAGACATTCCGTAGGACTATTGATTGTTTCAAATTTATCGGTTAATGTGGTAAAATTAGTAAAAATTTATACTCACGTGTATGTTTTTGTTTATGTCAGTCCTGTTTTTGCAGGAGTATGTGCGTTACGATAGCTGGTGCTACTGCGTAAAACCGGAGTCATTTCGTTTTGCCTAACCAGTGTGTAAATACGGAATTAAGACTGCAACAGACGGTTACGATACGAAAAAATTTACCGCAGTCGAATCTGAAATTAAGCACCCCCCCAAAATCCCGCGTTTGATCGCCCATCTACGAACGCTCTCGAACAAAGAAAACTTACCGATTCGGAATTGAGATATAATTGTATTTACGACTCTGCCTACGCCGGTCTTAAACATCCGCAAAATCCTGCGTTTGATCGTCCACAGAGAAGAGCAGAGAAAAATAGATTAAAAAATGAAAATAGGTTGACAGAAAATTTATTTTAGAAAAATGGCTCTAATAAAATCTTTGTTGAAAATGACGAAAAAAGAAATAGTTGATTACGAATACGCGAAGAAATACTTATAGACATTCCGTAAGACCATTGAAACGTTTTGAAACGTTTCCCAATATTCCAAAATGGTCTGAAATAGAAGAGAATGACGTGTGGGAAGGAGGTCTCGTTGTATATGAAGAGGAGTATTTAGAGTTTAACGTTGGTGATAGAGCTTGCTTCTTTTTTTATCACGGCATCATAAATGGTGACATGGACCTCCAAAATGCGTATATGAAAATAACTGAAATTGACGGCGATTTTCTCGTGGGTTTGTTTTTGATCGATTAGAGATACTATTAAGAGATTGAAGGAGAAGAAGAGTGCGTGTTGGTACGACTTAAATAAAAAATGTTTTTACGATCGGGAGGGACCGGAATGAGGTTGATGAAGGTCTGGGAGATCTGGGGGATCTGGTTGATTTAGGAGACAACGACAGCCCCGCAGCCGCTAAAAAAAAATTATAGATTCTTAAAATATAAACGAAGTTAAAAAAATTCTTTAAAAGAAGAAAAATGGTTACATTAAAAGAAATGAAGAAAATTTTACGCGCGAACGGCGTTCGGCGTTACTCAACCTGGAATTCCGCGCGTGCCAAAGAAGAGATGGCAAAACGGGACTTGTTACTTCCCGAAAAAGATTTTGGGTATTTGTAAAAATACGTGTCAACCCGAAAAAAGTTTTAATAAAAAATATCGAAACGCGGGAAGAGTTGTCATTTCCTTCAATATACAAAGCCGCTCAATTTCTCAATTGGTCACCGGGAGTTATATTAGTAGTTATAGAAATGGACGAGTTTAGGCCACCTTCGGTGGTTCGGGTTTTCGCTCGCTTCACTCGCTCAAACCCCCTAAACTCGTCCATTTCTATAACTACTAACATGAAAGTGTTTTTTTATGTTTAACGAAATGGAATATAAAGGGTGTTTTTAATATAAAAATAAAAAAATAGTTTAAGTTTTAAAATGTAGAAATGAAAAAAATATAGAATTAGTCATTTTTTCACTAGCTCGGAAAGTTCATATGTGAAAAGTGTTAAAAATTTTTATTTTATAAATTAGTCTTTTTTTGTCTACCTGATGTGGAAAATGAAAAATTAAAAAGATGCAAAATTTAAAAAATGAAACATGAAAAAATACAAAAATGCAAAATTTTAAAAAAATAAAAAAATGAGTGAGAACGAAATAGTGGAAACTGTTCTCCCTGAAGGTGAAAAAATTTGAAAAAAAGTTGGGAGAACAAAATAGGCGAAACTGTTCTCCCAAACATGGAAAAATGAAAAATGAAAAAATAAAAAAAGTACCTGGGGGGGGGTACGGGAAGTGTAAAATGTGAATTTTAAAAAGTGTAAATTTGAGTACCTGAGGGGGGGTACGGGAAGTGTAAAATGAAGAATTTGAAAAAGTTGGGAGAACAGTCGGGAGAACAGTCTGGGAGAACAGTGGTGAAAAAGTGAAAAATAAAAATGGGGTACCTGAGGGGGGGTACGGGAGATGGAAAAATGTGAATTTTAAAAAAAGTTGGGAGAACAGTAAAAGGGTGAAAACTGTTCTCCCTGGATATGAAAAATTGAAAAAATTGAAAAATGGATTAAGATTAATATTTCGGTGGTGGGTCGTTTACTATAGTAATTTTATTGAATAAAATTAAGCATTTCCTATTTTTTTTTTAATTCGGATAAAGCCTGTGCCTTACCTTCCTCGATAAGTTTTTTCCTATCTATCTCACTCAATCCTGTTTGTTTTGAATGTATGTTATCTTTCAGATTATTATATTTTTCCAATTCGTCTAATACAAGTTTAAATTCATTTTCAGAAATTGTACCATCTGTTAAAGCTTTTGAAATCAAATCTTTTATACTATTCAATTTACTTTCAGCAATAGTTTCAATCTTATAATGTTTTTGTGTTTTTGTAAATAATTTACGTCTGAAAAGTTTAACACAAGCACCCAAACTTCCACATACAACTGCTGCAATTTCTAATGGGAATAAAATTGGAACCGCTAAACCAACACCTGCCAAAATAACAGACATTGATATTAGAAAGGTATCAACGCTATCGGTAATATTAATTCCACGTTTATATTTCTTGTATAATGTTTTACGAGTATTCCTCTCATTAATTAAAGTTTTCTCAATCTCTGATATTTTCTGTAATCTATAATTTTGTCCTCTTTCATCTCTACCGTCTTCGCCGTCTCTAGGTAATTCTGGATATAAATTCGGGGCCGTAGGTTGCTTCATTTTTAAAGATATTTTTTGAATTCAAATAATAACGAGGCAATAGTATTAACTGTATTTCCATTAGCCTTCAGACTAATAAAATTAATAACACTTCCCGCCTCAACTAAAAATGGATGTTCAAAATTATTATATTTTCTTGGTGTTGTTGTATTCAAAATAATCTCACATCCTTTCAAAACTTCACCATTTACCAATATACCAACTCGCACTTCACCACTTGACCTTTTACTCGATAGGCTAATACCAGTAATATAACCACGTCTCATTACAACGTAACCAACGTCTTTTTCTTTACCACAATTTCCGAATGAAAATACCTTATCATTAAATAAAGAACCTTTTGATTCAGCACTTATTGTAATGGTTGATTTTAGATTTTCAATTTTTTTAACACCAAATATACTCATTTTCAAGGGAAAATTATAAAATTTCCAACACACAACTAATTGGTAATCCATTGTTGTTTATTTTCTGACCATTCTTATCACAAACGCTTATACTTAATTCTGAAATATCACCATGTGTTAATTGTTTGTATTCCGGATTACTAAAACGTGTATAAACAATATCACCAAACGATTTATTCTCAATGGGAATAACACCAAGAATATTACTTGGAGCGCCATCAAAGAAATTATAAGCGCTATTTATCTGATCGAGATGAACATATAGTTGTTTATAAGGTGCAAAATCTACAGGTCTTTCACCGGTTCCACCTCTATTTTCAATACCTAATATTTGTGAAAGACCAGAAGGTATTATAAAGTTCGTCTCAACACTTCGTGTTGTAGGGCTTCGCGTATCATTACGATGGGAAACAGTTGCTATACCAGTTTTCATTTCAACCGTTAAAACAATTTTTAATTTTTCAAATTCATCTATTATATCTTGCATACTATAAAATCCGCTATTAAAAGTATGTTCAATAGTTGAACCGTCGGAAGTTTTTACTATAATAGTTTCACGAGAAACATTATACCAACCTATAGTATAAGTAAAACTTTTTAATCCAATTCTCTTAGTACCACATTTGTTATCTATATATTGTTGCAAGTTAATTGTTTTATCAATATCGGAAATTGTATGATACATTTTTTAAAAATAAAAAAATGACACCAAAAGAATTTAAGTATAACGATGAAGCTCTTTATCCTGGTGCCGGAGTATTTAACAAGAAATCAATCAACATTATAAAACAAAATATTATTATTTCATCGTCTGGAAAAAGTTTCAACGTAGATTTCCCAAATATATTCGAAAAATATATTTTACCACATGTAGCATCAAATGAAATAGTACAACGTTGGAATACAAACATTTTATCATTTTGGCAAAATCAACTAAATTTTGCAATATGGTGTGCTACTACAGGTTGTGGTATAGATTTGAACAACCATTTGAAACATGGTGGATTGACCGGATCATTATTTTTGTTTCATGTTTATTACCAAACAAGACGAATACTATTTGAATTATCTATTGCATTGCCACAAGATAAAAGTTGGAATGCATTTAGTAATGGGTATGATCGAGGTGCATATGAAAGAATATGTAAAGAGTTTGGTGTAGATCCTAATTCGGATTGGAGGCAAAACGATGGTCTTGGAATTATTTACACAACAAGTCATTCCGCTTGGAAACGAACAGATTTTAGACATGATCGTTCATCCCAACACGTTGTTAGTAGTACGGCAACCGATCTAGATTTATCAAAAATGACATTTGGACCAGAAGTGCCGGGTGGTAGACGTTGTGGTATTTCATCATGTGAATATTTACCACCTAAAAAAATTCATATTGATTATATTCAACAATCGGATTCCGTTAAAGATTTATGGACAACATTTATTCTTGATGCATCAAACGGTTTTACGAGAGCAGGTATTGAACGGATTAATGAATCTATAAGAACTTATTGTTGGGCTATACTAAGTTCCCAGTCCCAAACCAGAACAACTATACTTGGAACGGGAACAGCTTTTGATGCTCAAAAACAATTCCTTGCAAATGTTGAGGATGCTATTAATAGTCCTGTGGATTTACCGAGTCAAATTTCAAGGTATCAAAACACATTAAAATATGCACGTAGTAAAGTTGACTATGTTTATGGAATTGGATTGTACATGTCTCCAAGTGATATGGAATTGCGAATTGGTACAATTCAAGACTATAACAATCTCATTGTGGTAGCAACCGATAATGAAGTGCTTGGAATAAATAATAGTGTGAATAACCAACCAATTCCACCAAAGCATCATGTAGAACTTATGGGAACCAAAACGAAGAAATCTCTTCCAGAACCTGTTAAACATCAAGAGGTCAAGACAAATGTTAAACATCAAGAGGTCAATACAAATGTTAAACATCAAGAGGTTAAAGAAGTAGAACAACACGAAGAAACCAAAACAGCATTAATAGTAGGAAGTATAGCGATAGGTCTTATTTTGATATATATTCTCTAGCAGCTGCATACAACAGTCCAACAACAAGAACAACTAAAGCCCATAAATGTTCTCCAAACCAATTAACAACTTTTCCGGTTGTTGAAAATAACCAAGACACAATAGAACCAATAATACCAGGTAATGCTTCTGCAGCTTTTCCTGCAAGTTTGGCTAATAGTTTACCGATATTAGCTAATTGTTTTTTAATCCATTCTTTTATACCACTTGAATTAGGATTAGGAGGTTTTGGAGGAGTAGTTCCACCACCTGGAATAATAGATTCAACAATAACGCCAATAATCATACCAAAAGCAGTTAAAAGACTAACAATTGTAATTCCTTGTTCTCTGAATAAAGTTTTAATTTTTTCAGCTAATGTTGTGTCTTCTTTTAATATTTTACGTATAGTTTCTTTTATTCTATTAATTTGAGTACGTAATCTATCTCTATTAGTTTCAATTATTTCAAGTCTTGAACTTCTCTCAAGCTCTAAATCTCTCATTCTATTTTCAATTCTCTCTATTTGGAATTCATCATTATCCGATTTGGCTTGTTCTAATTTTTCTTTTTCCTTTGCTAAGTCTTTATTTGTTTCGGATAATTTTGCTAATTCGTTTGCAGTCTCTTCTTTTACGCTAGTCATAGCTTTAAGGATACCATCCATTTCTCTCTTTGTCATTTCGGTTTGTATTCCTTGTTCTCGTTTATCTAATTCGGCAAATGATGTTTCTATTTCTTTCAATGCAGTTTCAGCTATATTGGTTATATCGTCCATTGGAATATTTTCAAAATTGGGTAGGTTTGTTTCCACATTTTGTAATATTTCAGCGGCCTGTGCTGATAATTGTTTGGTTGTGGATTTATATTCATCCAAGTTTAATAAGTCTTTAATTGCATTTGTTCCACCTTCACCAATTCTTTGTGCCAAAGTATTCAAACCTATAAAACCACCGCCTCTTTTGGATGTGATTTGAATTTCTTTACCTTCAACATTTAAAAATAATGTTTTATTATCGGGACCAAGTTCAAAGTTTGTAATATCGATAAATGATGGTTTTAATCCATATTTTTTTTCTATCATCTCGTAATATCTTTTAACTATAGATTTTTTCTGATCAACTCTTAATTGTGCTCTTACATCATCGCCAATATCTAAATCCTCAATATGAGTACTTCGATTTTGTATAGTTCTATTAAATTCATCATCCATTTCCAGGTGTTCATCATAATCGCCTAAATCGTAATCGTCGTCCATATAAAAATCAGTATTATCAAATTCTATTCTTCCACCTTCAGCCATTTTTAAGCTATTTTTATCCTTAAAAAATGTCGGCCTACGGAAACAAATTAAATCCATACAGAAAAATAAGAGAACCACGTGGTGTTAGAGGTATTCGTCAAAGTATTGTAATAACCAATAATCCTTCAACCATTGATCAAAATCAACAATTGTTGGTGAGATTTCCCAATTTAAGTAGTAATGATGTTATTGTTCCAGGTACAGTTAGATTGGCATTTGAAATTGAACTAAACTCTAAAGATGTAAATGCAACTATATTTCAAAATATAGGAAGATCAATAATTAAGAAAACCACAATTAGAATAAGTGGAAATGAAGTTATGTCTATTGATGATAGTGATATTTACCATTGTTATATTGATTTGTGGAGATCTCCAACTGAAAGAGTAAATATGGCCTATCAAGGTATCGGCAAAACCAATATGTTGAAACATAGAATTGGAGCCAAAGATGCTTCGGCTGATAGAGAAGATGAAGCAATTGCAAAAGCATATGGAAACAGGTTTTGCATCCCACTAGATTTTGAATTATTGAATACCCACATGCCATTTTATCAAGCTGGTCTTGGTGATAGACTTGAATATGAACTTACATTTAATGATTATAACAAAGTAATTAAATCAACGGATCCCGCTTCAAGTTATTCGATTAAAAATATTTGCTTGGAATTTGATACCGTTTCTGATACCGGATTCGCAAGACAAATAAGTCAACAAGTTGGTGGTAAAATGGTTGTTTTATATGATAGAATACTTAGACATAGGAAAATAACTAAAAATAAATCTGATACACTATGGAATATTAATCTAAATGTTCCTGCTAGAAGTATGAAAGGTATTCTAATGTTGTTTGAAGATCCGGAGAGAACATCAACTCAAACTTATTACAATCCTGAAATAACAAAAGTAGAAATGACAATAGAAGGTATACCAAATCAACTATACAGTCAAGGAATGAAAGCATATCAACAGTGGGATGAAATAAATAAATTTTTTGCTTTGAATTCAAAACAAAATAAAGAAACAAATATGGTTATAAAAGATTTATATTTCACCGATACAACATTGGAAAAATATTTAACAGACAATTATGCATTGTGGTTAGATTTACGTTCAACGGATGATAACTCTCTTCACGATTCGGGAAGAAGAATTGAAAATGCATCAGAAGGTATAACAATACAAATTGCAAAAGAAGCAGGAGATGATGAAACAATAAATGTTTATCTATTTGTTATACAAGATGCACAAATTAATTTTGAAGATGGTAGATTTAAAGAAATTAGTTATTAGGTCGCTTTGACCGAACGCTCACTTCGTTCGCTTTATAAAATGGAACTACCAAAATATCCACACTGTGCAATTATTTGCGGACAAACTGGTTGTGGAAAAACTGAATTTGTTTTAGATTTATTAGAAAATGAATATAGGCATGTGTTCAAATATATTATAGTTCTTTGTCCAACGATTCAATGGAACACTGCTTATAAAAATCGTGAGTGGATAGGTGATGTAAAAAAAACCAAAAACAAAAAATATTAAATTTGTTAATCCAATAGATAATGGTAATGAAAAATTACAAAAATTATTACGATTATTTTTTAATAAATATGCTGGTCATCCAACTCTATATATTATTGATGATTGTAGTGCTACAAAAGAATTAACAAAGAAAAAGGATATGCTGTCCGAATTAGCTTTTTCAGGTAGACATGCACAGCAATCTGTTTGGGTTATTTCTCAAAGATATAATTCAACTCCAAAAGATTTACGTGAACAAACAAAATGGTTGGGTTTATTTTATATGAAAGATCGTGATAGTTTTGATGATTGTTTACGTGAGAATGATGTTATTGAAACTTTTGAAGAAAGGAGAAAAATAAAAGAATTGTTAAAACAAAAGAAACATCGTAAATTAATTTTAAAGACTGACCAACCTACCAATTATTGGGTAGTTGATTAAAATGTTTATTTTTTAACAATAGTTAAGCGAAGCCCTACGACCCTTCGGGTCGAGACGAAGCTCGAGACGAGTAATGTTTAGTAACATTTTAACATACTTTTTACGCATAATATTTCAACAATATTTCAACAATACTTAGAAATAGTCAGCAATAGTTAGTAATGCTTAGCAATGCTTAGTAATGCTTAAGCGTAGCCCAACGACCCTTCGGGTCGAGACGAGTAATGCTTTAGCTCGAGATGAGTAACACGTAAAATGAAACTTAAAAAATGATCTTGGAAGTATTAACCATTACAACAAATTTAACCATATTATCTTTGCTTGGTTATATAACATATGAATATTTAAAAATAAAAAACGAATATTTAAAACTTAAAAATTCATTCTTAAAAATGGATGCAAAGGAAATACTTAATGAAAAGGTGTATAATGATACCAGTGGAAATATTGTTATTGATGATAATGTAATACAATCAAAACGTGATAGATTGTCATCAATTGTTGCTGGTGGAAAAGGTAAACAGTATTTGGGAAAAGATTTTTCAATTTCAGATATCGATGCAATGAAACCGGAACAAATAACTAAATTATATTGTAAATATGAAAGTAGATTAGGTGCTATTATGACAAAAACATTAGGGAATTCATTTATAAATTTATATGTTTTGGGTATATCAAAATATTTTAATGTTGTTAATCCGCCAAAACTAATTGATGACCTTGAAGAAGATCCATTTGTTAATATTGCATTGAATGGTGCATGCTGTGAATTATATTATAGATATGGAATGTTCCTTGCACCATTTACTGCATTATTAACAACAGCGAAACATGTTGATTTTACAGAAAAAAATAATGATGTAGATGTTACGAATGAATCTAGGATATGTAAGCGAAGCCCTTCAACACAAAGTGTTGAGACGAAAAACGAATCATGAAAAATTTATCAGTAAAAATGGCAACTGAAAAAGATAATGAATTTACAGTACCAGTTAAAGAACCTTCGACCCAAAGGGTCGAGACGAAGCGAAGACCTTCCGAGACGAAAGAAAAAAACCCTAAAAGAGTCTTAGCTGGTATAAAATCTGCAGAGGCTAGAAAAGCTAAAATTGAACAAAAAAATAAAGAGTATGAACAAATGGAAAAAGAAAATATGAAATTGAAATTAAAATCTGCAAAACCATCAATAACAAAGGATGATTCCGACGATGAACAACCTGTTGGAAGGGTGTATTCAGTAAATGTTTATAAAAATTATTTACCTTTGTGTCTAATTGGAGTTATCGGATTGGGAATATATATATATAAGTCTAAACCGGGAACCTTTGGACCAAAGGTCCAAGACGAAAAACCAGTGATACAACGACAACCACAAAAGAAAGAAATTGATCCATTTGAATTTAACTAAATTTAATATATAAAAAATGGCATCACAAATAGACGGAAAACAAATAGTAAACATGTTATATCATTCGGGAGTGATAAGTATTTTAGCGGTTGGGTATTCGGAACTAGGTAGAAAAATATTTAGAAAACCACCTCCGAAAGTAGATTTCAATATGGCAGATATTGGAATGTTGACTACTGATATATTACTCGCAATATCAACAAAAGATATGTTGGTTAAACAAGGTATTATTCCAGCTGATATTATGAAATAAACTCCTTAAAAAATGGCAAGTGCAGTAGCAATGATGGTTGGTGGAGCGGTTGTGAATGCATTAGCCTTTTCTGGTAGTAATTTTTTATTTTCACATATGGGTAGAAATAGTGATGAAGAGAGAAAAAGACATAATAAGGCAATGGAACAATTAGAAGAAGCACAAATTGAATGGAATGAAAAAAGAACACAAAGATTAGATTTTATTTATGAACAATTGAAAAAAGAACATCATGCTATGAATGAATTTGATAACGCTGATGAAGCAATGAAAAATTATTATTATATTACCGGTAAACAATTACCAGATTTACCACCTAAACCTACATTAAGTGATTTTTATACTCCATCGGAAGACCAGAAAAATAGAGAAATTGCATTTATTGTTGGTGGTATGGCATTAACTGGATTTATTACATGGAAGTTGAATGGGTCCTAAGGACCCAACCTTCGGGTCGAGACGAGTTAAATAAAATAAAGAGATCCATAACCAAAAGGTTGTGTATCTATTCCATTGTCACATGTATATCTTTTATCATCAAATGGTGTTATGCTTATTTTATTTACTTCATTAATGTACATATTATGATTTTTTGAATTCATGGTATACATTCTATTCATTTTAGTTTTATTATTAAATAGACAATCTTTATAATCATTGAATTTAATATCTTTTTTAATTGTAGTTTTTCCAATTCCTTTTAATTTCTTTTCTTCACTTAAATATGTTAGTGTAAATGAATATGCTTTACTTCTTAGGTAAACTATTTCATTCATAATTTTACCATTTAACTCATCTTTAAATTTGCCAATCACTTTTTTATTTTTTTCTGAATACAAACTATGATCTTTTGGATAATCAGATGTATCTAATTCATCTATTATTTCTTTTAGATCTTCGTAAATATCATTTGTTTTAATTGATATGAAAACGCTGTCCGTATTATGGGCGATTAAAGGAAATCCACAATTAAAATTTTCAGTTTCAGTAGATAAATCGTAAACAATTCTTTTTTCGTCTTCGTCTCGACCCTTCGGGTCGTAGGTTCCCCCTAATGGTATTATTTTTTTTACATTAGCGACTTGTTTTTTTTTAGTTATGTTTAAGCTAAATATATTAGGTTTATCTTCTCTTGTATTAATATTGGTATTATAACCTAGAGATGTTATAAGATAATGTAAACATGAAAATGTAATTTTGTATTTTTGTGAAAAACAAAAATCACTATCCTTTCCCCTCTTACAACCATCTCCTTGGTAAAAACCTCTGAAAAAGAATAATCTATAATTATAATTGTTATTAAGAATTTTATAAGGAATATATTTTTCTTTTTCATTAGTATAGAACTTTTCAAATCTTTCTGCCATTATTTTATGATTTCCTTTCGGAACAATTCTATAAACGCTGGATGATCTCATGCAATCGATTATTTTAAAATCAGTCATTGCGTATATTTCTCTACACCATTCCAAACATTTATTTAAAAGATCTAAATCATGATTATTTAAATTCCAAGAATATTGTGTTCCACGTTTATATTGATAAATTCCACTACTTCCATCTGCTAAAAAGAAACCTTCGATAAAAGCTTTTTTCTCTTCTAAAGTTTTTGGTTCTAATTTTAAGAAATCTCGTTTTAAAGGAGGATTTAAATTTTCTTCGTCTTTATAACTATTATTGAATAGAAGATTGGTATTTAATGTTAAATCTTTAGGTTTTATAATTTCATTATTATCTTTAATCAAAGAATGATCTTCTGTAACATCAACAAATCCCAATGATGTAACAACTCTAAATATTTTTTTATTTGTTTCATGTTTAATTACAGTTTTTATTTTTGAAAATCCTTTACTTGTCCAAACTTCAATATTATTGTTTGGTTTATGATAAAATTTTGCGACGTTAGGAGCTCCCTGGTCGGTCGCATTTGAATATTCATATTCATCAGTAATATTTTCTATTTTATCAATATATATTTTATTTTTATATCTTAATATTAACGGAGTGTTACCCAAAACTGAATCACTTGCAACAAGTTCATTTTTTGGCCATAATTCATTTACAATATTATAGTAAAATTGATACATTAATAATTTGGAATAATCTAATATAGCCTGTCCTAAATAAATAGGTTTATTAAATTTAACGGATGTAACATTATTAATTATGGCAACTAAATTATCATTAAATATTGTTGAGTCTTTAAAATTTGGTTTGTTTATATATTTTTTTACTTCTTCTCTATTGGTGGATAATATAATCTCACTTCTTCCTCTGATATTTTCTAATGTCTTTCCATAGAAACTATTATTCATAAGCTTCCATAAATCTTTTTCGAAAGCAGATTTTGATTTTGTTCTTTGTTCGGTATTAAAGTTAATATATTTAGCCAACCAGTTAGATTCTTCGAATGAAATAGTTCTATACACCTTGGTAACTTTCATACCAAGTTTAATATAATCTTTTAAAATACTATGATGAACAATATATTTCTTTTTATCATATAATGTTAAGAATAATTTTTCTTCTTTACTTACTGGTTTATCTCCTAATAATTCTAACTGACATTCTGACAATTCTTCTTTATTTACTTTCATCTTTTCCGGTGCCAATGGATAGTTTCTAGTTTTAAATTTACAATTATTTGGATATTCTAAATCACATTCCATTATACAACCTCTACCATCCGGTATATTTAAATAATAATTTGGATCCGATTCCCATTTAAAATTTTTAGTTGGTAAAAGTTGTGACATAGCCCAACCATATAAATTATTTGCATCCAAGTATAACAAATATTTTTCTTCTAAGAATTCATTTAGATCTCCACCATTTTTAAGTATTTTAAGTGCTTCTTTCATTTCAATTTCATCTAATATTCTATTTCCACTAGTATGGTAGTTGGATGTATATTTATTAAAAGCTTTAACATGTCGTGGTCCCAGAACTCCAGAAAATCCTCCTCTTATACCTTTCTCGAACATTAATAACATATCATAGTCTGTTAATAATTCTAATTCTATATTTGTATATTTTAATCCACATTGCCAAGTTAATCCCGGGGCTGAATAACAATAACATGGATCTATTTCATGATTATTTAAAAAGAAGTTTCTAAAATTCTCAAAGGCATCCGCCAATATCAATACATCAGTTCTTAAATACAATTCATGATAATCTTGTAATGTTTTACATTTAAATGTTTTCCATATATTTTGTGCATGTTTATATTCTTCTTCTGTAATTGTTTTTTGTGTTAATGTTGAATAAAATTCTTCAATATCTGGTAATTTCTTTTCTTTTAATTTATCTAAACAATCTACATATTCGTATGGATAGAATCCTTTTTGTTTTAGTGGAGAAATATCCCGCTCGAATTCACTTTCCAAAATAGGAAATTTATCCATTGATTTGGAAATATCCGATAAGCCTTTTAACATAAATCTATAAGAATCTAGAAATCTTAATTTTTTATAATATGATCCATATTCTATAGAAATATATTCTTCCGAGTTTTTAGAAAGAAGTTTTACTTTATTATATTCATCTTCGTATTTCATCAATTCTTCGATTAAAAAGTGGAAATCATAATTAGAACCATTATGAAAAAATACAGGAATTAATTTTGTTGTTTTACCTTCTTTTGTATTACATGATTGACATGCTGCTCCTCTATATTTACCCGAAAGATGATTATGTTCCCTTATTTTCCCTGTGGTCGTCTCGGCCTCCGGCCGTAGGGCTACGCTCGAAAACGAATTACCACATATATAACAATTAGTTGCTTCTTGAAATTCTTCTTCTTCGTATGTATTTAATTTTGTTTTTTTCCGTTCGTTAAGATATATATTATAAGTTATTTCTTTGAATATCTTCATTACTTTTTCCATATACTTTTCCACTGCATCAACACCAACATAAGAAAAGTATTGTGATTTATATATTTGTGGATAATCGGATTTAACATATATTCCATAACTATTTATTTCTTGTTTAAATATTGGATTTATGTAGATTCGTTGGGATTTGGTTGAGATGATTTTATTGGAATATTGTTTGATTCAAAATCACAATATATAACAAATGGTAATTTATTTTTAAAATGATAATTTTTAAATTTAAGAATATTTTTATCCGGTTTTACCATCATGGTTTTACAATATTTATTATCATAACATATTTCTTTATGTTTTATCAGTGTTTCTTTTCTTCGAAATTTCTGTAAACAATTTCTACATGTAAATGATTTATTATTATTCTTATCACATAAAAAACTATCTAAATCTTTAATTAAACAATACTGTGTATTTTCATTACTTTCAATATATAAAAGATCAATAATATTTTCACTTTCTATATTTGAAACATGAACTGGATATAAAGATTGTTTATTTTTTTGATCCTCTAATGCAAATACATTAATACTTAGATTATTTTGTTTTTCCACTTTTGGGATATCTTTTACTTTAACAGGGTATTCAATTCCTTTCATATTAATTTTATTTTCATATTCTTTATATTTAGTTACTCTATATTTATGCTCAGAAGCAGGAAATAACTTTGCCAATATGGACCAAAGAAAACATTTATTATCATTTGTATTTTTTACATTAATAATATTACTCGATTTAAATTGAAGTGGAATATAAGATGAAGCTTTTTGATAACCATATTTATATTGTTTTACTTTTACACTTTTGATATTTCTAAAAACAAATCCAGATCCTCTTTCTTGAAATTCATCTATCCAAGCTTCAAATTTATCTATTAGGCTTTTATAAAATTTGGATAAATTATTTTGTGTTAAAATAACTTGAGCAGGATGAGAGTAATGACTTTCTATTATATCAAATGACATAGGAGTTGAAAATTCACTTGTTATTGTTATTTTTATTTTCAAAGGAAATTCATCAATAACTATTTTATCTTTTAATAAGTTTATATATTTAGTTATATCATATTCATCTATATCATCAATATCTATTTCGGTGATAAGATCTTTGAATTTTTTTGTTCCCATTTTTAAGGAAATAATTTTCAATTAGGTATATACTTTTCAAAATAATATTCATGTTGATAATTTGGATTTCTAAATAAAAATTCTTGATATGCTTTTTTGTACTTTTCTTTATTATTTTGATAATGGTTTTGTTTCATAGGTTTGTTACATTGCTTGCACGAAGATTTAACACCCAAGGGCCTACCGCTTGCTTTATCATATTCATATAAATATTTACTTTAATTGCACTTCGTACAAATTTTTTTTTCGCCCATTTTCAAAAAAATCAATTATAATATATTGTTTTTTTTCTCGCTTAAAAAATGGAGAATATAAAAATATATTGTTTACGTTGTAAAAAACATACTGAAAATGATTCAGTAGAACAAGTAACAACATCTAATAATAGACAAATGTTAAAAGCTAAATGTTCTGAGTGTGGATCTGAAAAAAATAGATTTATAGGTGGTCTGACAAATAAATTAGCAGATGAATTACATCATAGAGTTGTAAAATCTTTCCCCAAAAGACGTGTTCATGTTCATTCAATAGATCAAACATGGGCAGTTGATTTGGTAGATATGCAACAATATTCAAAACAAAATAAACATTATAAATATTTATTAGCAGTTATAGATGTTTTTAGTAAATATGGGTAGTTGATTCCTTTAAAAAATAAAACAGGAGCAACAGTACGCGAAGCACTTGAAACATTATTTGAAGAAAGAAAACCATTTTTTATTTGGTCGGATAAAGGTTCTGAATTTTATAATCGACAAGTAAAAGAATTATTAAAAGATAATAACATAAAATTATATTCAACTGAAAATGAAGAAAAATCAAGTGTTGTAGAACGTTGGATAGGAACAATGAAACAACATATGTTTAAATATTTTACTGCTCATGAAACTACTAAATATTATGATGTATTAGATGAATTAGTTAATAATTATAATAATACGGTTCATTCTTCAATTAAAATGACACCTGTTGAAGCGAGTAAAATAGAAAATAAATCAATAGTATATGAAAATTTATATCCAGAAGAAGAAAATGAAACCAAAAAACCTAAATTTAAAGTTGGAGATAGAGTGAGAATATCAAAAAAGAAAGATAAATTTGAAAAAGGTTATACTACTCGTTGGAGAACCGAAATATTTGTAATTGAAGAAGTTTTAAATACTAATCCTGCTACTTATAAAATAAAAGATTTAAAAGATGAAGAAATTAAAGGTAGTTTTTATGAACAAGAATTACAGATTACTGAGTTTTAGATTATATATATTTCCAGGAATATGTTACTTTTATATAACTTTCAGCTTCAAACGTAAAATGTAATTCATCGGAAATGGTATCCGGGTAAATAAGAATGCTATCATCAAAATCTAAATCAAGAGTAAACTCTTCCTCTTTATCTTTTTCAATATTTTTTAATATTGATTTGCGGATATTTGTAAAACTTGACTGGTGAAAAATAAATCTTTTTATTTCACCCTTGGTCATTAGTTTTATTTCAAATTTATATCTTCCTTGTTTTTTAATTTCAAACACAATCATTTCTCCTAAACTGTAATTTGGTATTATGTAATCCATATATTCTACAATAGGGGGAGAATTAAGACCAAATAAAGCGAATAAATTATTCGTTTCAACAGTTTGGTTTAATTCCTTTGTTTCCAACTTATATTTTATTGGAATTCCTGCTAATTTAGATAAAATTTTTACTTTTTGTTCTCTGTTGTTATAAAGAACAAACACGGGTATTTCATATATCGCTTTATCAAGTTTCGATATTTTTTTTTTTAAATTTTTTATTATCATTTACTAAATCCAATACAACATCACCAATATCAGTTATTTGTTTAGGTAAAATATTTTTAGTTAAATCATCTAAGTTAGCTACGTTCTTTTCAAGTTCAACCTTTAAATCTGTTTGTTTACTTGAAAAAGCATTTAATAATTCATTATTTTTTTTTTTGTTGTTTCTTGATTTAATTTTGATATTTCTGTTCTAATTTTCAATTCATATATATTTTGTAACATTTTCTCAGATTCATTTAATTTTTCCTTGAGTTCATCATGTTGTATCATTTTTTGTTTTAATTCTCTTATTTGATTATGTGTAATTTTAATATTTTCTTCAAATACTTTTTTAATATTATCATCCGTTACATCAAGTTTTTCCATAGCATCTGATATTGTTTTAATTTCTTTTTCAATTTTATCTTGTAACTCAATTATTATTTTTTCGTTTTGTTTAACATCATTAATCAATTGATTAAGAATTTCACTTTTGGTTTCCAGTGTTTTGTTAATAACTTTAACATCTTCAAGATCATAGTCTGAAATTACGCTTTGGATTTTCTTAAATACAAATCTTTTTGAAACTGCATCATTAGCTCTATTTGCATCCCCTAAATTAATTATCACATTTCCATCCATATCTAATTGCCCACTCTGTTTGTTGTTTCTTTTATTTTTTCCAATTCCAAAGATACTCATTTTTTTATATTTTTTTCCCATCTCAGGGAGAACAGTTTTCACCCTTTTACTGTTCTCCCAACTTTTTTTAAAATTCACATTTTTCCATCTCCCGTACCCCCCCTCAGGTACCCCATTTTTATTTTTCACTTTTTCACCACTGTTCTCCCAGACTGTTCTCCCGACTGTTCTCCCAACTTTTTCAAATTCTTCATTTTACACTTCCCGTACCCCCCCTCAGGTACTCAAATTTACACTTTTTAAAATTCACATTTTACACTTCCCGTACCCCCCTCAGGTACTTTTTTTATTTTTTCATTTTTCATTTTTCCATGTTTGGGAGAACAGTTTCGCCTATTTTGTTCTCCCAACTTTTTTTCAAATTTTTTCACCTTCAGGGAGAACAGTTTCCACTATTTCGTTCTCACTCATTTTTTTATTTTTTTAAAATTTTGCATTTTTGTATTTTTTCATGTTTCATTTTTTAAATTTTGCATTTTTTTAATTTTTCATTTTCCACATCAGGTAGACAAAAAAAGACTAATTTATAAAATAAAAATTTTTAACACTTTTCACATATGAACTTTCCGAGCTAGTGAAAAAATGACTAATTCTATATTTTTTTCATTTCTACATTTTAAAACTTAAACTATTTTTTTATTTTTATATTAAAAACACCCTTTATATTCCATTTCGTTAAACATAAAAAAACACTTTCATGTTAGTAGTTATAGAAATGGACGAGTTTAGGGGGTTTGAGCGAGTGAAGCGAGCGAAAACCCGAACCACCGAAGGTGGCCTAAACTCGTCCATTTCTATAACTACTTATATTCCATCATAATAGTTTAGTCTGAGAAAACAAATAGAGATTAAAATTGTTGCGCAATAAGATTGAAAATAATGTGGAAGAGGAACAAGTTAATCAAGTGCTGGATGAGATCTCGGAGGAAGTTAAGAGTAGACGAGAACCGCCTTTCGAGTTACGAGAAAGTCTTTCCGCTTTGAGGGAATTTGCGGCCGTACATACGATAGAAGGACGACCGGGTTACGATCCTCGAAGCTTTTTAAGCGTGGTTCGAAGACAATTAATAGATCTTTTAGAGAGACTCCGACAACACAAAATTAGAGTGGTTTTAAGATGTCTGATGGAAAAACCCAACCTCGCGACTGGTGAGGGAATCGTAAAACAGGCGCCTTTTGTTTCTAATTTAGAAATCACTTCTTCTTCAACGAATGCTGAAGAATAGTATGATAGCATGATTGAAAGAATATTGGAAAATATGGCGACGTTTCAAAATATGGGTAGCGGTTGGGTATTTCATTCAGTCGAGCGACTTGAAATTCATACGGTGGTTTACGATCCGTTGAGGGGAAGTTCTCATATGGATTTACCACAAGAAATAGCGAGCAAGCGGGCACAATATGCAAAATGACGACGACATTTTTTCTATTGAGCGTTTTGAGGGCTTTGAATCACACCCCGAGCGAATAGATAATGATTTAAAAAGTAAAGAAAGCACCCGAAACATGAAAGGTATTAAATACCCCGTGTCGTTAAAAGATATAACCAAGTTTGAAAACCAAAATCCGGGTATTGGTATAGTCGTTTAAAGATCAAATACGGAGAAAATCACAAAATTGAATTTAAATTCAAAACTTTATCGATTTTTATCATATCTAAACACTATTAATTTAGTTACGCGAACAAATCCCATATTTATTATGTTTTAGACCGATTTTTAATTCCGGTAATGACCTAGTCGTAAATCGGTTACCCGGTTACTTCCCTTTGTTTGTGACGTCATAGATGAACATCTGTCAATTCGGCGCATATAAGTTAGTGTAGAACTGGTCGTCTGCAGTGAGCGTTTTATCTTTTTAACTGAGTCCTTTGTGTTTCATTTGTCGTTTTATTCGCGAATTTTCGATTTGGATATTGTTATAAGTGTTCAACAGCATTGTCATTCTTATAATAATTGGAATTTCGGAAAATCGTATGATTTTGGTTAGTGTGGTTCCGACGATTGTCAGTGAGCCAGTCGCGCAGTCAAAATGGTGGTTTGTGCTGCATTTGGTTGTAATTCTTGTTCTGTGAGAGAAAAAGTCAGTTTTTTCTCCTTCCCTAGTGACAAACATCTAATAAAAACTGTGGATTCAAAGAATCGGACGTGAAGGTGAGCACAAGAAATTTTTCCAACCGAACGTGAATACTAGGCTGTGCTCAAGACATTTCGTTGATACTGACTTCGAGAAGAGTGAGCATCTTACAAGAAGTATTGGTTTTGACAGTAAATTTAGACCTAGATTGAAAATCAGTGCGGTTCCGTCAGTTTTTAGTCATCGACATAAACATTCGCCAAGAAAATCGGCTACCAACATAGGTGTGAAACGACGACGAATAGAGGTATTATTATTATTTCATATTACTTGGCAAATTTACAATTTCTTTCTGAACGAACAGAATCTTGTTAGAAAACTTTGCAAATCTGTGTCTTGAGAATATAATTTCTCAAGAGTTATATGAAAATCTAGCTGTGATCAAATGACATACATTTGTTCTCTTGGACGCATTTTTAATTATTTTAGTTTGTCTTGACTTTCATTGTATAACCCTATAAGTCATCTTGAAAAGTGTCAATTGTACAATTGGGAGCTAGTCAACTCGTACCTTAGTCATGTCATACCTGAATGGGATATTTACCCTTAGTTAACTTGTACATGATTTGTAAAAAAATATTATTTTCTATACTTTTTTGTTTTGCTGGAGTATTTTTAGATTAAGTGTTTTAGTGCTTTTTTTGCTCACTCGTACCAGCAAAAAATTGGTGTAGTATATCCGAATGAATTACAGTCAGACCAACCAAGTCAGCCAGATTTTTCGTAAGAGTTGACTAGGAACTTACAATCTGTCATCATCTAGTCTTGCTTTTCCCAGGGTAGCTAGTTAACTTGTTCAGACTTTCCAAAGTCTGTCATTCTTACCATCCTTTTCAAAGTCCCAATCAGCATATCTGGCACTGGATCAAATAATATTGACTGAGACGGAGTGCATAAAAAATTATATGCGTACTACAGGGTTTGACATTAAGGCACGTCTGAACAACAATCACTAGATGTATACTGGTCCGGTCTGTTGCATCTCGCTATATGGTAGTGACAATATAGTGAAATTTCAGGCTGACAAGACCACTGGTCTTGCTTTCAAGAAAGTTATATTGAACCCTGTACCATGACAATGAAGAGGAATTGCTCTTGGTTTGACAGATTGATCATTGAGTCTTGGTCTTGCAGAATTCCAGTCAATATTATGACTCAGATTCTTTTAGCTTTTGTTTAGTCTCCTGTTTTTCAATGACTTTGGTCAACCTTTAAGTCATTCTACTAATTTTTAATATATATGTATATGCATTATAATTATTTGTTAGAAATGAGTGACACATAAAGTGAATAAAATTAAGAATTTACTGTTGACAATTATAACTTATTCCACAATGTTTGCATATATAATACCTGCTTTTACAATCCATAAATTACTTGTGTTAACTGTATATGTTGCAACACAATATGCAGTTTGGACATCGTGGGGACTTGTCCATAGTGTTTGATTGAATCCGGTGAATTTCAATTGCAGAAAAAAGTATATTTCAAGTATACATGTGTTTACTAAGAATACATGACTTGCTTATTTATTTTGCAGATTGTACATTCATTTAGAGCAAAGAATATTGAGACTGAGGAAAATGATGGGAATCTTGAGAGTCAACTGTCAGCATCGGCATTGGTTCATGTGGAACAGGATGCTTGCCTTGATATCCTTGCCTCTGTGGCTGTGGAACAAAGTCCACTCACAACTAAAAAAGACTCCTTTTCTGTGCAGTGTCAGACATCCAAATGGATATGTACAATATATATGTGCAATATATGTATAATAAGAATAGGAACTAGTGAGACATAATTCAGCATGCTTCAAAATATATAAATTTACATCCTGAATACTTGATATTCTTGATAAACTGATTTGATTGCTGAATATACAGATTTTAAAAGAAAATATAGATTTTGTTATGTTATACATTTCTTCATATATCATCCATTAATCACAAGGGTGTATTTCAGCATGTCTTTGAATTGATTGTCAAGTTTAAAGTTATTGGTATCAAGTGCAACTTGAAACATTTAATGTATTATAAGCAGTGATATATTTCAAAAACTAAATTACAATTATTCACTGTGGCAGGGTTTGTCCAAGATGAAAATTCCACTGACAGTGGATTATCCTGCCCCCCCTTACATTTCAAAGCTATTTTTATTGAAATACTAAATGCTTTAAAAATGTCAACATAGTTATGTGAGAGATGAATGTTCATGGAGTTCTCTGGCAGACAAAATCTAGAACCTAATTGTGCAATAATATCAAATTTTACCAGATTTTCAGGAATACTTTTATATGGAGATAATTTGTTCAGGTCAGTTGAATATTTCATGTACCACATAATGTGTAAAAAATACCCACATTGATTTGAAATGGCAAAATTTTTTTGAAAAAATAAAGATGAACAATTAGTCAAAGAATTAATTAAAAGATTGACTTTAGACATTATTGCTAATGTCTGTCCACAACAGAGATAAGTGTGATTCTTATCTCTTTGAGGGGGCCATGCTCCACTTCCTGTAATCATTATGGTCTCAGTTAATTACCATTTTATGACACCAGTCAATGCAACCCCTGTTGTGATTGATTGTTTGAGACCACATATGACACCTAGTCCAATATATTGGCCCCATATCACATAATATTGCACAATGTAATAGCTACAATAGAAAATTTTATCACCCATCAACATGTTGAAATTAAAATGTATGAAGGTCAATTTTAGTTATAGTATTACAATAAATGTTGAACAGACAAAACATTTTCCAGCATGGTTGACTAGCACTGACACTGTAATTACAACATATATGAAAAGAAACACAGAAATTTACTCAGTTTACAATTCATTTATTCATAATTACAGGCAAGTTATTCAATTTCATTGTGGGTACTTGAATCCACAGTATGCTTGTGAAGGAAACGTGTTCCGGATTGCTCTGACTACACATGATGGTAAAACTTTGCGGCACTTCTTTGACATCAATCCGTATACCCATCTTGTGAAGCGTCTATATGCCAGATATCTGTATAACCTACAATACAAAAATGTCATGAACACGATAAGATAATCAACATTTTCAATGTGTATTTAATCTAAAATCAACTCTTGCAAACGTAGACATAGTACATATTAGTTATATATAGTAAGGAAGGGAAACTTGCATGGTCAACATGTCTAGTCTGATACAACACTGGGAAATAAGTTTAAACCCAAGACCATTATTTTGATTTTATTGCATGAAAGGATTTCACAAAATATATTCTATGGTTCTATTAAGAGTGAACATGAATACTGAGGAGACTTGTTCGTTTGTTGACACCCAGGAAGTTGTTGATATTGAAAATACATGTGAAACAAGTTTACAAACCATGGTTTCGAGAATAGTTGAGTAAATTGTAAAATATCATACTCATGAACAAGTTGGCCTTCTTCTAATGGTCCAATGTCCAAAACGTAATCATAATAAGAAGTCTCCAGAACATACATATTCAAACAGTTTGCTTGGAACCCTTCATGGTCAGTGATACACCGAAGACCCTCTTGTCTTTCCAGCAACAACACGCATGGTCTTACAACACCTGCACTCATTTACCGTTGGCATAATCATACAGCCTTCACACTGACACCTGTATTGAAAAAGAGCAGTAATGTATTTCTGATTCATTAGATAAGAAATTTACTAGTGTATCTATTTCTGAACGAAGCGCATCTAATTATTTTACTGACCCGATATGATTTTCGACCCCAGTCAATTTTTGAACATATTATATGAATATGTACAGTAGAAAATAAAAAGGATCGAAGGAATTCGAATGCTCATCACGAGCTATGAATTTTTTACTTGTTTTTTTATGATTAATTATACCAGTCATATTATCTATGTCGAGAATTCCAGTTAAATTAGCGTATGACAGAATGTCGGGGCGAAACAGCCTCGGTCGG
Source organism: Lutraria rhynchaena (assembly GCA_008271625.1). Taxonomy (NCBI): domain Eukaryota; kingdom Metazoa; phylum Mollusca; class Bivalvia; order Venerida; family Mactridae; genus Lutraria; species Lutraria rhynchaena. The sequence continues at coordinate 1,423,562 of VIBL01000110.1, read as the reverse complement.
GTAGCCTTCACAAGATCGGGAGTTACAGTTATCAATTATCGTAATTATAAGAAAAAAGACCGATTTTAAAATTTCAGACATTCATCGTTGTTTTTCAATAAGAAAAATATAATTATAATAACTCCTAACCATTCTGACAGATCTTGAACTCTTCCGACAATTTCACACTCCGATTCCGAAGAAATTGATGAGTCACTTTCCGACGAAGATTTAACATATTCTGGTTCATACTGATATGGTTTCACGATTTCCTCATCTCCTAATATGTCCGATTCGTCAGAAAAATACTCCATACTCATCACAATTAGGTTATATTGGTAAAAAACGTCACTGAACTCGACACAGTAAATAACGTTATCACGAATGTAATGGCCGCGAATGTTGGATGTTCATGTATGACGTCACAAACAAAGAGAGGTAACTCAGTCTATTTGTAGACCCGGTACAAAATTCGTGAATTTTAATTCCGTTTTTTTTGTGTTGAAAATCAATCTAAGAAATCAGAAAATTTCACAAATTAACTTGGTTTTGTGTGTATAAACAGAAAATAGTGAAATCTAGACCAACGACTTTGACCTTTAAGGGTATGAAGAGGGGAAGAGGTGTTTATACCCACCGTCGCAATGAGTCTGGAGTCAAAAATCCAATATACCTTTTCTTGATTAGTGATGACGAAAATACTCATTATTGTTGGGTAAAAAATAGAAGTAGATTATTGTCTTCGCAGATTTCGAGGGCGCATGGTAAAATATTTTTTTGTGACAACTGCCTAAATCCTTTCTCCAGGGGAGAGCGCGTTGACCAAGCATGAGAAATACTGTTGGAAGAACGAAACCGTGGTAATCAAGATGCTTGATGAGGGTTCATTAAACACGTTTGAAATCATAATAGGATAATGCGAGTTCCTTTCGTAATTTACGCCGATTTCGAATCTTTTCTAAAACCGATCGATACGTGCTCTCCAGACCCTGAAAAAAGCTATACGATACAATACCATCAAAGCGTCCCAGCTGGGTTTTGTTTTCACGTCAAGTGCTTTGACGACCGCGTGTACAAGAAGGATCCGGTCATCTTATACTATTTGTTGAAATGTATGAAGAAGCTGCGTGAGAGATTTGTACTGTTGAAAAGAAAGATATGATATTCAACAAAGAAGACAGAATAAATTTTGAGCGAGCGACAAAGTGTTGGTAACTTTGTCAGCGGTCGCAAAAAGGTCCGTGATCACTGTCACTACACCGGGAAATATAGAGGTTCGGCACACAACTCGTGTAATCTCAAATGTAGGAACCCGGATTTTACGCCCTTGATATTTCACAATCTAGCTGGATACGACAGCCATTTATTTATTAAAAACTAAAGGTGATATTGATTGTATCGCGAAAACGGAGGAAGAATATATTAGTTTTTCGAAAAAGATACCTACGGGTGAAACCTATATCCCCAAAAAAGGAAAGAACAAAGGAAAAGAAATGTTGATAAAACATAATATTAGGTTTATAGACAGCTTTAAATTTATGGCTTCAAGTTTGAATAAGCTTGCGAGGAATTTGGAATAGGATCAATTTTCGACAATGAAAAAGTATTTTCCGGATGAGCGACTACAAAAATTGGTTTTGAAAAAGGGTGTCTATCCGTACGAATATTTGGATTCCGCGAAAAGATTAAAGGAAACGCAGTTTCCTCCGAAAGAAGCCTTTTATTCGAAGTTAAACGAAGAAGGAATTGCTGACGAGCAATACGCTGACGCGCAGGAGGTGTGGAAAGCCTTTGGATGTAAGACGTTTGGAGATTATCACGATTTGTATAATTTAACCGACGTTTTGTTGTTGACTGACATTTTCGATAATTTTCGAGACCTTTGCATAAAACATTACGGGTTGGATCCCGAGTGGTATTATACAGCACCAGGATTGGCTTATGATGCTATGTTGAAAATTATGGGAGTAGAACTAGAGTTGTTGATAGATATAGACATGTTGATCATGATTGAAAGAGGGTTAAAGGGAGGAGGTTCCATGATTTCAACGAGATATTCTAAGGCAAATAATAAATACATGGGGAACAAATTTGACCCGAACAAACCTTCAAAATATATAATATATTTGGACGCCAACAATTTGTATGGGCGGGCAATGTGTCATCCTTTACCCACCCATGGATTTAAATGGATGACTAGGGAGGAGTTGACTAATTGGAAAAATATCCCTTGTATTTCAGAAGTCGATTTAAAATATCCGCGCGAGTTACGCGATTTACACAACGATTATCCTCTTGATCCCGAACATTTAGAAAGGAGTGAAGTGGACAAATTAATCCCCAATTTAGGTGACAAGAAAAATTATGTGATTCATTATAAAAATTTAAAACAGTATGAGGAGATGGGATTGGAAATTACGAAAATTTATCGAGGAATTAAATTCGAGGAATCGAATTTTATGAAAAAGTATATTGATTTAAATATGAGACTAAGGACTAAAGCAACCAACGAGTTTAAGAAAGATTTTTTCAAACTCATGAATAATGCCGTCTTTGGAAAGACGATGGAAAATATTTGAAAAAGAGGAAATATTAAATTGACAAACAGTAGAGATAAGGCGAAAAAGTGTGGAGCACTACCAAATTTTGTTGGAAGTACAATTTTCGATGAAAAAATGTCTTGTGAAAAAGAGTATCCGATTCGAAGATTATGAAGAGTGTCTGTTTACAGGAAAAGAACTATTGAGACCGATGAACATTTTGAAATGTCGGAGTCACGTAATGTACACGGAATAAATGAACAAGATGATGTGTGCTAATGATGACAAGAGGCACATTTTGCCTGATAAAATCCACACGTTGGCACTCGGACATTGGCGTATTAACGAAATGGAACTATTTAAAAAAAAATGAACGTTGGAAATTTAATTTTACCGAATAAACCGATCAACAATTTCGAATTGACGGAAGCGGTCAAAGAGTTGAAAATTCCAAGTTTTCGATGGATATTTATGCGTAATCAACTTCCGAAACGCCCTCGGAAAAGGGAATGTGGCATATTAAGTTTAGACGACTCGGATCCGAATGACGGTGTTGGATCTCACAACGCTGGTGGCACGCATTGGGTTTGTTGGATTAAAAAAAGGAGAAAAGAAATATTATTTCGACGGATACGGCGTACAACCGCCGAAAGAACTGGTAAAATATTTAAAACCGAAAATATTTTACAATAAAGATAAAGTGCAGCCGAAAGGATCGGTCATTTGCGGACATTTGTGATTATACGTCTTAAACAAAAGTTGGGAAAATTAAAAAAATGCCTGTTGATAAATTTGGACGAATGCCTAAAACCAAAATTGCAGAGTCGGACGTGTCCTGGGCTTATATAAGTAATAATTTCCTGAAAAGGGGGAGAATTAATATGTTTGGTGAAAAGAGATGTTATTAATCCAAACACTAGATTATCGATCAATCGTTTGGCGTATAAGAAATTTACCTTTCAAAAAAAAGGATACGTGAAATTGTATTATAAACCGGGAGGTATAGGAAAGATCGGATAACGAGCAAATTACGAGATTGCATAAAAAAATGAGCAATTTTTAAATATGGGAACTTCTCATATTTATATTTTTTTTTCGCGAGGGTGGAGGTTGAAGTTTTTGTCCCTTTGGGGAGAGGTCTTGGAAGGGTTTGAGCTTCTGGGAGGGGTTAAGAAAGCTTTGACCCTTCTAGGAGGGTTTTTACGAGATCAAAACCTTCAAGATGGTGTATAAATACAAAGGGGTCCATGTTGGTGGTTTTGATCTCGTAAATTTGCATTTATGCACCATAAAATGGTAGTTCGGCCTCGCTTTCCTAAATACACGCTACTCACAGGATCGGAGCATTGTCGTAGAATGACGAAATATTCACAGAAAAATCATAAAGGCTACACCAAAACTACAAACAAATATATTTTAATCAGTTGCGTTTTTATCAGGGGTCCTTACTGGTCCTTAGTAGTCCTTTACCGTTACCGGTCTTGACCTGGTTCTGTTCATCAAATTGTATCCGAATCGTTATCCAGGTAGAAAAATATATATCTGGCTTCATTTGCCTTTACTGAATGATTTATGATCTTTTAAGGTTATTTTCTTTCTCCAAAAATCCACGAATTTCGAAAACGTCTCTCCGATGCACAGCAATTTTCCGAACTGGTATTGCAAGTATGGTCTAAATATGCAACATTGAAATGCAGGAAGGCATTGAATAAGGATTGAAGGCTACAATGTCCATCTTTTGCAAATTCTTACCGATTGTTTGACAATGGGTCATAAGTATGGTAGCAGGGAATTGATAAGAGGAAAACATATAAAATAACTTTATGTTGATTCAAACTTTGAATAGTACAAAGCCTCCCCACAAATGAGAATGGATTCATGCATGAGTAACATCATTATAATTGTATTAATTTAATGAAATAATCATTTAACACGTAAAAAATAAATTGTTTGAAACCCTAAACTTTACCATAGACTACTACAATGTACCAGAGTTTAATCTAAAAGTTTCTTTATCTATTCTTTCCTTTTAAATGTCAACAAAGGAATTAATTTGTGTGTTTCTCCTTTAGTTTCCATCCAGGAAAATATTTTATTTTGATGTCATTCTGTCTATGAAGCGTTTGTTTGAACATGTGCCATATTAATATTTCACTGATTACGACTGGTTGTTTCGTGCCCTGATCCTTGCGCACCCTTGATGTTCGTCTCTGCTCGATTCGCCGGCCCTCACTGTCCAACACATTAGTTTGGAATTAATAAATAAATTTATCCGAGGTTATTTATTTTTATAGAATCTTTAAACATCCAATTAATTTGATTTCATTTCATCAGCAAATTACGTTTTCTAAATTGTTATTTCAGCATATATACTTAACAAAAAAAGAAACTACCGCCGTAGAATGGTTGATTAAATGTGGTATGCGTCGTAGACCAAATTCATACATTAATACCGGGTATGGCCATCTTGAGCATTGAGTACTGCCTGGAATCTTTGGCGAAAAGAACCGACAAGTGTGTTGATTTCTGCCTGTGAAATTCTTTTCCACTCATGGATTAAGGCTTGTGTTAAGTTCATTGAGGTTCGAGTGTGGAATTGGGGGCGATGTTTGACATACTGGTCCAAATTATCGATGTGGACTTTTGGCGGGCCAATTGGTATTGAATGCATGTAGGTCACCCTCGCGCAGACGATTGCATACAGTTTGGGCTGATATTTCGGTTTCGATTTTTATGTGTGACCAGGGTTGTTAGCAGCAGTGGCAGTGGCAGTTTCAGGTATATGTCCGTGATATAGCAGGCGTCGTGACACGCAGACGGCCACTACGTGGTAAATCTTCCGTATGCCCTGTTATTTGGAAACGTTACCTATGGTTTTTTTATAAGATCAGACTGAAAAAAATCGAGTTTAACGGTTTCTTTTGTGTGCAATTTAGTAATAATTGGTTTTATTTGACATATAATCGTTCAACAAATCTACGACTTGCCAATTCAAAACACAAGGATTATTGCGTCACATGTATCAGTGCCGTGGATGAATATTTTTATTTATTTTGCGAACGTCCTAGAGGCAAATAAAATGTTAAAAACCCAAACAATATAAATTACATAAATTACTTATATTGTTCAACATAGATGACTTGTATTTTTAAACATAAATTACATGTTAAACATATATGATTTACCTGTACAATCAATTGGTTGACCACTCCAATCTTTATTCCGCATACACGTTGTGATTGTAGAATTCAGATTTTGATCTCCGCTGCAGGTAAATTCCACAATTGATGATAGTTGGAACGTAGTGTCAATAGATATGATCTCAGCGCTTTTACCCAGCCATTTACGGATCCACGGGTGGTATGCAGGGTATTGCTTCAATTAGAATAACCACATTTTAGCAATACGAACATTTCGTACATCGCTAGTTCCCAATACCATAAATGAATTGTTTTCATGTTGTATCAAAAGTTTAAAAAAATTCATTACTAGCAGAACTAACAAGTTATCCATTATTTACGCTGGGTACTAGTACTGAACATTAATGTAATACTCAAATACTTACGCTCACATCCAAAATTGTTATCTGACAAAAAGAAACTGCATAGCAATGATTCAATTCTTTCGTACGGAAACCTTCATCACATGACAATTCCATTCTTTCGAAATAGCCATATATGTCTTTATAGTTCGTTATGTTACCATTGCTGATGTTCTAGCCTCACACTGTAAAAATAATGCTCAGTGACTCATCATTTATGTATCTAATGTCTAAACACGACTTCTAAATACAAATTAGAATGAATGAAATTTAAAGTGCGTCAAGCAAACAAGAATATTTCTAGTAGATATAAACACTAAAATATATTTAAACAAGCACCTGGATTTTCCTCGTTACTATCGTCAAATATCACCTAGATAACAATCCCTGCACGTCAAATATCACAGATTTAACTATCTCTACACGTCAAATATCACCTAGTTAACTATCTCTATGACAAATTAACATTTTTACATCAAATATTACAAAATTGAAGTAATTATAATTAGTTGACTCTCGTATTTTTGGAAATCATTCAGTATTGTTCATATAAATTATTTGATAATTATTTTCATAGCGTCTGGTGCACACATAGATATGGTCGTTACATAAAGATAAAAACGATTAGTTAAAAATTGATATTATAGAACTACTTAATGTGATTGGATCGTCCCTATCATCGCCCTCAACTAATGAAAACAAGTAAAATTGTAAAAAAAGAAAAAGCAGAATTATGAGGCAAGTTATTTAATCATACAACAACAACAAAATTTAATTTATTTCCAATCCCAATAGTTCAGCAGACCTTTAAGGAAGAGGAATAAACATTCATATATAACTATAACGGAATAAATCATGCAGGTATATCAATTAAATTTGATTTGACAGTGAGGTAAACATTCTTAAAATAGATAAAGATATATCCTAAAATAGGTTTATAATTGAATTACATGGGTATAATCTAAATTTAGATCGAAACAAAGTATTTCGTTTATGTCGGGATACGTTAATAATAATTTTGTTTCTTCGGTAGCATATAACAATTACATAAAAACAAGAGGGCCACGATGGCTCTGCATCGCTCACCAGAATGAATATTAATTAACTTCTTACTAAAAAGGTAATAAGGGAACACTTGTGGGCAAATAATGGGGAACAATAATAAACTATTTGTTTGGGCGTTGCTGTCTAAAAATAGTTTTGACCAATATTTCTTGGCATGCCGTTATTAATGGTTCAGTGGAAATTTCCCATTCTATTGCCTAATAGTATTATGATAACAGGATTTTTGGCGCGAAGTCATTCAGTGCAGAATGCGCATCTTCAACTAGAAGGCACAAACCCTTCTAGACCCCTCATAGAAGGGTTCAAACTTCAACATGGCCTGATGATTGGGGATTAAGAGTTTTTATTTTATAATGGTCTGGGTAAAGATTTTGCCAAACTTTAGTTTTATTTTTCTCTTCACTGGTTTCAACGGGCGTCATTTTTATCGACGAGTGTCTCGTATTATTGTATTGATCAACGAGCTCGTCCAACACGTCAATGTATACCCGCGTAGAATTATAGCCGAAAAGTATTTCCACATTTTTTCCTTCATTGTTCTATTCCATCTCTCCACTACGCTAGATTTTTCTTCATTTTCGGAAGAATATAATTCCGTTAGGTCCCGTACTTCTTTATTGTAAAATTCTTTACCTTTATCGACCAATATTTTTTGCGGTCTTCTTTCCTTAAATATCTTTTTTAACGCAGTCGCGACCGATTGTCCGGTCTTATCTTATAACGGAATCGGAACCGTATTTGGAAAAAATATCGATAACGGCCAGCAGGTATTTGATTCCGAGGTTAAATTTCGAGAACGCTTGCATATCTACCAAATCCGCGGCCCATATTTCGTCAATGTCATTTACGCGTACGCGCCTTTTAGGAAATTTCTTAACGACGGGCTTGTGTAATTCTTCCGCTAAATCGTCAGTCCATTTTAACTTTTTTTTTAAAGTCCCATCCCGAATCCCATCTTTGTACCGATAATTTTTTTAACGATCGATCTATCCATTTTTTCTTGCTGAGTAGGGTTATAAATATTTTTCATCTCTTCCAACATTTTTATCGCAGACTTTATTTCTCGTCGCTGTATCCTTGTTTTGCAGACAACATACGCCGCCTTATCAATTCTGTTTACGGGCATACTCCATTTTTTCGGCGTTAGATCCGGATATAATCTTTTTTTTAATTTCGTGCCCGGACCAGTAAAATTATATCCAGGCAAATGCATTTCGGCTATTTAATATCGAACCACCAGTCATGTTAGTAAACAGTTTTTGTTGATCCGCATATTCCCCGTTTCATTGTTCGTTTCGTATTTTTTTTTACATTTGACGCAATACATATTTTTATTTAATGCGCTTTTTCGATTTAAATAAATCGAAATAAAAGATTTATCTTGGAATACGAAAACTAGGCGCCATAATAACCCTCTTTTGCCAAAAAGTATACGCGGGATTATCGTGGGTAAATCCGGTTGCGGTAAACGACTCTATTACTAAACTTATTGCTTCAACCGGGGTGGAATGATTACGATAAACTCGAAGTTTTCGGAAAAAGTTTATTTCAACCCGAGGACCGGCTCGTTCATAAAGCTTTTCAAAATAAATTGTCAAAACCCGAAATATTACGGCTTTTCGAAATGTGCGAGGAAATTACGACCAGAGACGTGTCACCGGATCAATTTATCGACGCTCCTAACGCACGACAATTCTATGGGACGGGGGTTAGAATGCGAATTTTTACGAAAACGCTCGCGACAAGATATGAGCAAGGAAAAATTTCGGAAATTGTACGTCGAGACTTGGAGAAAACCGTACAGTTTTGTCGTCATTGACCTATCGTCGCAAAAAGATTGCGAGAAATATTGGCGCGGACTCAAGGAATTTTTTTATCGGTTAAACAACTTTAGGTTTTATATAAGTGGAACAATTGTTAGAAATTATCACGAAAAAAACTAGTTCTATATAAAAGTTCTTTCCAAATTGTTGTTTCGGATAATACCACGCGGTTTAAAACGAGATTTAATCCCCCGCTCGAACTCGATAGGGATAAACGGTACGAAAACGCGCTCGTTAACCTCGAGACGTATTATTCTTTCGCCAATATTACGAACCAAAACAATCATTTTATGTATTCCCACAACGAAGGTGAAGATTGGCAATTTTTTACGATTCCCGAGGGGAGTTACGACATTATCGATATCGACCGATTTATTCGAGAACGGATGAAACAAGACGGTTATACGGACAAGGTGTCTAAACGGCAAATCCAAATACGTTAAAACCCAAAATTAATGTAGAAGATGTATTAATGTAAAATTTATCGTCGATTTTAGGCACCCAAATTCCATCGGGCGAATTTTAGGTTAGTACCGATCCGGCCTTAACGAATCTGAAGACGTTGTTCATTGTTCATTGTTAAAAATGCATAAGCGTGAATATCTATTTGCGAACTTTTAAGCCATCAACAAGGAATTGGGTACAATAATTACATTACATTTTCTCCAAATATCACTAATTCAAACTGTAATTTGGCCATTTATTTTGTAAGACATGTTTCAAAAAGTGTGACAAAAACCCGGGTACACATCTTAACTATAAGATGATCGTTTGTTTTTACATAAAAGTGTATTTGAGTGCATTTCTATAAGCGAACTTTAAAGCCACTAGCACTATATTGGATACAATAATTTCACATTTTTTTTCTGAATATCGCCCCTTTTCAACTGAGAATATAGCCATTAATTTTACAAAATGTACTCTTTAAAGTGTGTTAAAAACCCGTATCCACACATTAGCTATAAGATGATCGTATTGATTCTAAAATAAAGTATATTTAAATGCATTTCTATAAGCGAACTTTAAAGTCACCTACAAGAGAATTACACATTTTCTCTAATCTGTACGCATCGACGCATTAACTTTTATGGCCTTTTTATGCATCAAATGTTAAAACTCGAAAACAACTAAAGCAAAAATCTGAAGTTTATATATGTCAAAAGCGATTGTGTCAGTATTCAAGTTTTATATTCTTGATTGTAAGCAATAACTGCATGTAAAAAAGACGCTGATTTTACAAAAAGTGCATTGGATTCGAAGTCAGTGCGCATGCGCGGCAAAACCGACGACAACATATTTCGGCGATTGTTGATCTTATCGCTGCCGTTTCCAATCCCTGTGTATATTGGTCCCAGATATTATCAAATGCTAAAGTGAATTGAAGTCAGAGAAAATATATGTATATCATAAAGAGGTAAACATAGAAATGAGCATCCTGCAGTTTCTAGAAAAGGATGCATCAGTAGAAGAATTGGAAACACAGAAATTTATCCATTGCGAGTTTGGATCCGCAGAAATAAAAACTGCAGGCATTAATCTCTCCATTTTTTGGCCCATGATTTGTCTATTTGTTTTCCTAGACCATATCTTTGCAGCAGTCATGCATTCTTAATGAATGTCTAATTACTTTATGCATTCATTAACTTAACAAAATTAAATCCAGCACAACATTTGTACTCGATCAGCGACCAAATTCCAAACCGAAAGTAGAAAATAAAAACTGTCATTCTTAAACCGGAAGTGTCTATATATTCGCTTTTTTGACACCAAATCGTCAAAGTAAATTGTCATTAAACTGTAAGGGCCGGTATAAATAAAACATGTATTTCCAAATTTCAATGAAATATGATAAATTACCGTTTTCGGACAATGCCATTCATTCACGGAGAAGCCTATATCACGCTGGAGCTACGATTTTGGTAGCGACAATCATCCTGCGTTCGAACCTGACGTTGGTTTATTGGTGAATTTGATTGACAACTTTGGCTTTGTTGGTGATGTACAGAGTCGACAGACAGCGTGTAATCGCACCACGTATTTGCTGTTAAAAATTGTTGCTTGAATGCAATATCATTCGTCCACAAAAATTTCGTACTTCCGGTTTTTCGCATCAAGTTTTTGCGGTTAGAAACGTTACGGTCGGCCCTAAGGGTCGGTCGGGTAACCGTAAACACAACTATTTTTTTTTCTGGCCTAATAGGCTGTCAACTGATTCCTATATTCCTGTATTTTTCTATATTTTTGAGGTTTTGCTTTATATTTTAATACATTTTATTTATTTTTATTACATTTTCCTGTATTTTTAGCTCACCAGAACTGAAGGTTCAGGGTGAGCTGTTAGGATGGGTAGATGGATGCTCCGGCGTCTGGCGTCAACAATGGTCTTCTCCTCAGAAACTACCAGTCGGATTTACTTCAAATTTGCTGTGCAAAAGACTTTCAACGTTCTAACTATAATTTGCTCATATTGTACCAGTTGACCCCTTTTAGGGATCACTAGAGTTAAAAATAGAAAAACCTTTAATCATCTTCTCATGAACCAATGGACGGATCATCACCAAACTTGGTCTGTAGCATCCTTATATAGACTTTTATCAGATTTGCTCAAATAAAAATGGTTGGCCCCTTTTAGGGGCCGCTAGAGCTAAACATAGAAAAACCTCTAATCGTCTTCTTCTCATGAACCAATGGATGGATGATCACCAAACTTGGTCTGTAGCATCATTAGATGGTCCTCTCTCAAGTTACTCAAATAAATTCGGTTGGCCCCTTTTAGGGGCCACTAGAGCTAAAAATAGAAATACCTTAAAATGACTTTTTGTCATGTTTCTATGGACGGAATATTACCAAACTTGATTTTTAGCATCTTTAGATAGCGTTCTATCAGATTTGCTCAAATAAAAATGGTTGGCCCCGATTAGGGGCTGCTAGAGTTAAACATAGAAATACCTTAAAATGACTTATTTTCATGAACCAGTGGTTGGATCATCACCATATTTGGTCTGTGGCATCCTTCAGTCATCACGAATATTCTTTTGTAGTATCCTTTGATGGTCCTTTATCGAGTTTATTATTGTTCCCCATTATTTGCCCACAAGTGTACCTTTATTACCTTTTTAGTAACAAGTTAATTAATATTTATTCTGGTGAGCGATGCAGGGCCATCATGGCCCTCTTGTTTAAAAACTACCTATATTTTTGTCAAGCTTGCCGCAATGAGTTCGACATAGTTGTCAAAATGGCGGTTCTGTGCATGTGCATCAGAGCATCCATGCATGCGTCTGTTAGTTTGTCCGATTTTTTTCAGACCATAACTACCCTAAGCATCAATGAATTTTAAAATGACTAGGCATAATTTTCACCATGATGAAACGTGGTGTGATGTACAAGATAATTGACAGTATTTTAGAGGTCAAGGACAAACTTTGGGGTTTAATGGCCAAAAATTGGCAGGTTTTGTTATATCTGACTTTTGTCTGGACCATCACTTCTTCATGCATCAGAGGACTTTGAAATAACTTGATACAATTGTTCACTACGGTGAGACCGTGTGTCATGTTCAAGACCCAGTTCCATATTTCAAAGGTAAAGGCACACTTAGGATTTAAAGGACAACAATTTGCATGTTTTACCTGGGACCGTAACTTCCCTATGCATCTTTCAATTTAAGATTACCATGAACAATTGTTCACCATGATAAGAAGTTGTACGATGCATTAGACCATATTTTAGAGGTCAAGGTCACACTTAGGGATTTAAAGGGCAAAACTTTGCATGTTTTACCTTGTCCTGACTGTAACTTCTTTCAGCATTATGGATTTAAAACAATATGGCATAATTGTTCTCCCTGAGACAGGTGTGGTGTCATGCACAAGACCTATTTGCATATCTTTAATATCAAGTTTTGATTGGATCTTCATGAAACTTTGTTAGAATGTTTGTAAAAATGATCTTGTAAAATTGTGCGAATATTGGTCATCTCCGGTCAACAACTAGGTCACTAGGTCAGCGCACAAAAAACCTTGTTAATGCTCTAGAGGTCGCAATTTTGATTGACCCTTCATCAAACTTTGTCATACGGTTTGCTTTAATAAGATCTGGACAGGGTTGAACATGGATCATCTGGGGTCAAAGAAAAGGTCACCAGGTCAAATCATTGGAAAACCTTGTTAACACTCTATGGGTCACAGTTCTGATTGGGGGTTCACCAATCTTTGTCAAAATGTTTGTCTTAATGATATCTTGGACAGGTTTGAATATGGGTCATCTGGGGTCAAAAAATAGGTCACCAGGTCAGATCTTTGGAAAACCTTGTTAACCCTCTATAGGTCACAGTTTTGATTTGAGGTTCACCGAACCTTGTGAAAATGATAGTCTTTATGATATCTTGGTTAAGAACGATCATGGGTCACTGTCTTTATGATATCTTGGTTCGATCATGGATCTTCTGGGATTAAAAACTAGGTCACCAGGTCAAATCACTGGAAAACTGTTAACACTCTAGGGGTTGCAGTTCTGATTTGATCTTCAAGATACTTTGTCAAAATGATTGTTTTTAATGATAACCTTGGAAAGTTCGAATATAGGTCGTCTGGTGTCAAAGTCTACGTCACTAGGTCAGCCGACCAGAAAACCTTGTTAATGCTCGAGAGGTTGCAATTTTGATTGAATCTTCATCTTTCTAATATATCTTGGGTTATCTGAAGTCAAAATCTAGGTCATCAAGTCAAATCAAAGAAAAACCTTGTTAACACTCTAGGGCTCACAGGTTTAATTGGAGGTTCAATAAGCCTTGTCAAAATGCTTGTCTTAATGATATCTTGGTTAAGTTCGAACATTGGTCATCTGGGGTCAAAATCTAGGTCATGAAGTCAAATCATGGAAAAATCTTGTTAATGCTCTAGGGGGTCACAATTTTGATTGGATCTGCACCAAACCTTGTCAAAATGATTGTTTTAATGATATCTTGGTTTACTTTGAACATGGGCATCTGGAGTCAAAATCTAGGTCACCAAGTCAAATCATAGAAAAATCTTGTTAATGCTCTAGGGGGTCACAGTTTTGATTGGATCTGTACCAAACCTTGTCAAAGTGATCGTTTTAATGATATCTTGGTTAAGTTTGAACATGGGCATCTGGAGTCAAAATCTAGGTCATCAAGTCAAATCATAGAAAAACCTTGTTATCACTCTAGGGATTACAGTTCTGATTGGAGGTTCACCAATCCTTGTGAAAATGCTTGTCTTAGTGATATCTTGGACAGGTTCGAGCATGGGTCATCTGGGGTCAAAATCTAGGTCACCTCGTCAAATCTTTTGAAAAGTATTTACCCTGTATAGGTCACAGTTTTGATTAGAGGTTCAACAAACCTTGTCAAAATGCTTGTCTAATGATATCTTGGTTAACATGGGTCATCTGGGGTCAAAAGCTAGGTCACCTCGTCAAATCTTTTGAAAAGTATTTACCCTGTATAGGTCACAGTTTTGATTGGAGGTTCAACAAACCTTGTCAAAATGCTTGTCTAATGATATCTTGGTTAACATGGGTCATCTGGGGTCAAAAGCTAGGTCACCAAGTCAAATCGTAGAAAAACCTTGTTAACGCTCTAGAGGTTGCAGTTTTTATTGAAGGTTTACCAAACCTTGTCACAATGCTTGTCTTAATGATATCTTGGTCCAAACATCTGAGATTAAAATCTAGGTTACCAGGTCAAAGCATAGAAAAACCTTGTTAACACTCTATGGGTCACAGTTCTGAGTAGGGGTTCACCAATCTTTGTCAAAATGATAGCTAAGCATAGCTAAGACAAGAATTTTAAAATTATTTAAATTGTCATAAATTACCTACCAAACCTTATTTTAACAGAAAAAAAACACACCCCCTAAAAATACAAAAATGCAAAAATGCAAAAAAATTTTTTTCACCCACACCCACAAAATTTCATACTCTTGTATTTCAATAAAACCAAGATATATTATAGGATTGGAATTATCCCAATAGCTAAAGCAATACTTGGAGATACAGGCTGGTCTAAAACACTAGAAATTTTAAAATTATTTAAATTGTCATAAATTACCTACCAAAAGAGTATTTGGAACCTTTGGTGCGAAATCACCGCAATGCTTAAGTAATGCTTTAGGAATGCTTAGTAATGTTTTAGCAATGCTTAAAATATACCTATGAAAATGGATGCTGAAGAATTACTTAAGGAATGCGCAGATGGTCGAAAAGCGGACGATCAAAATCACTAGAGGTAATAAAATTTAAAAAAATATACTGTGGTATCATTTAATTTCGCTGGCATGAAATTTCGGGCAAATGGGGAAAAATGAAAGATTCGCGCGGTCGTAAATTCGCGCATTTTGAATTTTAGATTTTTTTAAATCCAGATACTGTCGCGAATCACGCCGTTGTTCGCTACAACGCGTGTCATCACTAGACCACGTACATGCTTATCACAGCGGCGCCCTTTGTCACCATGATTAATAAACAATATGACAGTTGTCACCGATAATTGCTTGTTAATTGTCACTTTATATAGATAAAGTGTGTCCGAGATCAAAACATGGATTAGCATGTAAATTAGACAATTATCGGCGCCCGAGCAATTATTAAAAAAAACAACAGTCAAAGGTGCGTATAATCCCTTCCACTAGGAATGGTTTTAAAACATATAATTTATAGTTTGTTTCATTCTCATCTGTTCATCCCATTCTCACGCTCTTCGTCGGAACCGGGCCTTCCTGACCGAGCCGATGCTTCAACTCCGAAAGAGAATACCTGTAATTAAATATGTTTATTCTTTCTCTGTGGGAAAATATCATTAACGTTTTTCCTAAAAGGTATATCTCGTTTCCTTTTTAATTCTTGAAAAAAGCTTAACTTCTCGCAAATCGGTAATAACATAGCCGGAAGTAGATACACAACTTAAGTGACATAGTATTCGGACAATGAAAATTTCGGATAGTCCCTTCTTTCTGGATGGTCTTTTATTAGCGCGGTCTTAAATTCGCACAACAAACGTAGCGCGAAATACGCGAAAATTCGTCCTGCGCGAACAAAAATGATACCACAGCATATAAAAATGAAACAACCTACGGCTCCGAATTTCGAAGAAACCTTAAAGACGAATTTATATCCAGACATGTCCGAAGCGCAGCCCTACGACCCTTCGAATGTTGAAAACTACCTCCGGTCGGGTCGAGACGGACAAAATTATAGATTACAGAAAATATCAGAGATTGAGAAAACATTAATTAATGAGAGGGATACTCGCAAAGCATTATATAAGAAATATAAACGTGGAATTAATATTACCGATAGTGTTGATACCACTCTAATATCAATGTCTGTTATTTTGGCAGGTGTTAGTTTAGCAGTTCCAATTTTATTTCCATTAGAAATTGCTGCTGTTGTGTGTGGAGGTTTGGGTGCTTGTGTTAAACTTATTAGACGTAGATTATATGCAAAAACACAAAAACATTATAAGATTAAAACTATTGCTGAAAGTAAATTGAATAGTATAAAAGATTTGATTTCAAAGGCTTTAACAGATGGTCGGATATCTGAAAATGAATTTAAACTTATATTAGACGAATTGGAAAAATATAATAATCTGAAAGATAACATACATTCAAAACAATCAGGATTGAGTGAGATAGATAGAAAAAAACTTATTGAGGAAGGTAAAGCTCGGGCTTTATCTGAATTAAAAAAAAATAGGAAATGTTTGATTTTATTTAATAAGATTACTATAGTAAACGATCCTCCACCGAAATATGGGTCCTAAATTTTTTTAAATTCAAATAATAACGCAGCAACAGTATTAACTACAGATCCATTGTACATCAGACTAACAAAATTAATAATACTCCCGGCTTCAACCAAAAATGGGGTATCAAAATTTATATATTCTGATGTCGTTGTATATAAAGTAATTTCACACCCTCTCAAAACTGCTCCATTCACCAATACACCAACCCTTGCTATACCAATTTGTCTTTCACTCGACAAGCTAATACCAGTTATATGACCACGCCTCATCACAACATAACCAACGTCTTTTTGTCTGCCGGCATTTCCAAATGAAAACACCCCACCATAAAACAAATTACCTTTTGTTTCAGCAGTTATTGTAATGGTTGATTTTATCGTTTCGTCTTTAGTTTGGGCTCTCCGGGGCTTTTTAACACCGAATATACTCATTTTTTAAAAAATTATATAATTTCTAACACACAATTAATTGGTAATCCATTGTTGTTTATCTTCTGATTGTTTTCATCACAAACGCTTATACTTAATTCCGAAATATGACCATGTGTCAATTGTTTGTATTCTGGATTATTAAAATGTGTATGAACAATATCACCAAATGCTCTATTTTCAACAGAAACAACACCAAGGATATTACTAGGAGCACCATCAAAGAAATTATAAGCACTATTTATCTGATCAAGATGAATATATAGTTGTTTATAAGGCGACAAATCTATTGTTCTGGTACCATGGTGTGGATTTTTATTATTATCAAATCTTCTCTTATTTTCAAACCCTAATATCCGGCATAAACCTTCACTTATTTTCACTTCATTGAGAGTAATTAAAGAAACAATACCATTTGTTTCATTTACGGATGATGTGATCTTATTATTTTGAAATATATCTACCATTTCTTGAAAACTATAATAACCATTTGTAATCTTATCAGGGCGCTCACCAATTTTTTGAATATATTCGTTAATTAAATTATACCAGCCTACAGTATAAGTAGAACTCTTCAATCCAATTCTCTTAGTACCACATGTGTTTTCTATATATTGTTGTAAGATTATTGTCTTATCAATATCAGAAATTGTATGATACATTTTTTAAAAATAAAAAAATGATGCCAAAAGAATTCAAGTATAACGATGAGGTTCATTATCCCAGTGCTGGGGTATTTAACAAGAAGTTAATCAACATTATAAAACAATATATTATTATTTCATCGTCTCGGAAAAGCTTCAACGTAGATTTCCCAAATGTATTTGAAAAATATGTTTTACCACATGTAGCACCAAATGAGATAGTGCAACGCTGGAATACAAACCTCTTATCATTCTGGCAAAATCAACTAAACTTTGCAATATGGTGTGCCACTACAGGTTGTGGTATAGATATGAATAACCATTTGAAAACGGGTGGGTTGACCGGATCATTATTCTTGTTTCATTTTTATTACCAAACAAGACGAATACTCTTTGAATTATCTATTGCCCTACCGCAAGATAAAAGCTGGAATGCCTTCAGCAGCGGTTATGACCGTGGTGCTTACGAACGAATATGTAAAGAGTTTGATGTAGATCCCAATACAGACTGGAGACATAAAATGTATCCAAGTGGCGATGGTCTTGGAGTTATTTACACAACAAGTCATACTGCTTGGAAACGAACGGATTTTAGATATGATCGCTCATCCCAACATGTTGTTAGTAGTACGGCATCCGATCTAGATTTATCAAAATGACATTTGGACCGGAAGTTCCGGGTGGGAGACGTTGTGGTATTTCGTCATGCGAATATCTTCCACCTAAAAAAGTTCACATTGATTATATTCAACAAGCAGATGACGTTAAAGATGCATGGACTACATTTGTTCTTGATGCATCAAAAGGTTTTACGAGAGCGGGTGTTGAACGGATTAATGAATCTATAAGGACTTATTGCTGGGCTATACTCAGTTCCCAGTCCCAAACAAGAACAACTATACTCGGAACAGAAACAGCTTTTGATGCTCAAAAACAATTCCTTTCAAATGTTGAGGATGCTATTAATAGTCCTGTGGATTTACCAAGTCAAATTGCAAGGTATCAAAACACACTAAAATATGCTCGAAGTAAAGTTGACTATGTTTATGGAATTGGATTGTACATGTCTCCCAGTGATAAGGAATTGAGAATTGGAACAATTCGAGATTATAACAATGAGATTGTGGTAGCCACTGATAATGAAGTGCTTGGATTGAATAATGGTGTGAATAACCAACCCATTCCATCGAAGCATCATGTAGAACTTATGGGAACCCATACGAAGAAATCTCTACCCGAACCTGTTAAACATCAAAATGTTCAAGGTACGAAAACAAATTTAATATCCACGAAAGAAGCAAAACAACACGAAGAAAACAAAACAGCATTAATTGTAGGAAGTATAGCAATAGGTCTTGCTGTTATTTTAATATATACTCCCTAGCAGCCGCATACAACAGTCCAACAACAAGAACAACCAAAGCCCATAAATGTTCTCCCAACCAGTTAACAACCTTTCCAGTTGTTGAAAACAACCAATCCACAATAGAACCAATAATACCAGGCAATGCTTCTGCTGCTTTTCCTGCAAGATTGGCTAATAGTTTACCAAGATTAGCTAATTGTTTTTTTAATCCATTCTTTTATACCGTCTTTTTGAGGGGGTTTAGGTGGTATAGTTCCACCACCACCACCACCTGCAGTAGGAATAATAGCTTCAACAATAACACCAATAATCATACCAAAAGCAGTTAAAAGACTAACAATTGTAATTCCTTGTTCTCTGAATAACGTTTTAATTCTTTCGACTAATGTAGTGTCTTCTTTTAATATTTTATGTATAGTTTCCTTGATTCTATTTATCTGAGTACGTAATTTTTCTCTATTAATATCAATTACTTCCAGTCTTGCACTCCTCTCAAGCTCTAAATCTCTTATTCTAGTACTTATCCTCTCTATTTGGAATTCATCTTCGTCTCGGGTCGCTTGTTCTAATTTTTCTTTTTCTTTTGCTAAGTCTTTAATTGTTTCAGCTAATTTTGCCAATTGATTTGCAATCTCTTCTTTTACACTAATCATAGCATTGTAAAGAGCATCCACTTCTCTCATTGCCATATCTGTTTTAGTTCCTTGTTCTCTGAAAATTATATCGTATCGTTCATCTATTTCATCAAATATACATGTAGTTTCCACTTCTTTCACTGCAGTTTCAGCCGTATTGGGTAAATCGGTCATTTCCACATTTTCAACATCGGGTAGGTTATTTTCTACATTTTGTAATTTTACAACAGCCTCCACTGGTAGTGGTGGTTTAGTTGTAGTTCTATAATCAGGCAAGTCCAGTAAGTCTCTAATTACTTCTGTTGCTTTATTATTAGGACCAAGTTCAAAGTGTTCAATTACTTTATAGATATTTGATGGTTTATATCCGTACTTTTCTTCTATCGACATGTAATATCTTTCAACTATAGATTTTTTTTGATCTACTATTAATTTCGTTCTTGTATCATCATCAGGAAGCATAACCTCAATTTGAGCACTTTGGTTTTGTATAGTTCTATTAAATTCTTCATCCGTTTTCAGATAATCTTCATCTCGATGGAAGGTCTTATCATCCTCAAAATATTCATCATAATGGTCTCTATCATATACAGGATTGTCAAATTCCATTCCTCCTTCAGCCATTTTTAAAGTGAAACGCTCGCTTATTTGTTAAAAAATATCTTTAAAAATGTCGGCTTACGGAAATAAATTAAACCCCTACAGAAAAATAAGAGAACCACGTGGTGTTAGAGGCATTCGCCAAAGTGTTGTAATAACCAATAATCCTTCAACTATTGATCAAAATCAACAATTGTTAGTGAGATTTCCTAATCTAAGTAGTAATGATGTTATTGTTCCCGGAACGGTCAGATTGGCATTTGAAATTGAACTAAACTCTAAAGATGCAAATGCAACTATATTTAAAAACATAGGAAGAACAATAATTAAGAAAACCACAATTAGAATAAGTGGAAATGAAGTTATGTCCATTGATGATAGTGATATTTATCATTGTTATATTGATTTATGGAGGTCTCCAACTGAACGAGTAAATATGGCCTATCAGGGTATCGGCAAATCTAATATGTTAAAACATAGGGTTGGAGCCAAAGATGCTTCGGTGGACAAAGAAGATCAAGCCATTTCAAAAGCATATGGAAACAGGTTTTGCATCCCACTAGATTTTGAATTATTGAATACCCATATGCCATTTTATCAAGATGGTCTTGGTGATAGACTTGAATATGAACTTACATTCAATGATTATAACAAAGTAATTAAATCAACAGATCCCTCTTCAAGTTATACAATCAAAAATATTTGCTTGGAATTCGATACTGTTTCTGATACTGGATTTGCAAGACAAATAAGACAACAAGTCGGTGGTAAAATGGTTATTTTATTTGAAGACCCGGAGAGAACATCAACTGAAACTTATTACAATCCTGAAATAACAAAAGTAGAAATGACAATAGAAGGAGTTCCAAATCAACTATACAGTCAAGGAATGAAAGCATATCAACAGTGGGATGAGATAAATAAATTCTTTGCTTTGAATTCAAAACAAAGTAAAGAAACAAATATGGTTATAAAAGATTTATATTTCACTGATACAACATTGGAAAAATATCTAACAAACAATTATGCATTGTGGTTGGATTTACGTTCAACGGATGATAACTCACTTTACGGTTTGGGAAGAAGAATTGAAAATGCATTGGAGGGTATCACAATACAAATAACGAAAGAAGCAGGAGCTGATGAGACAATAAATGTTTATCTGTTTGTTATACAAGATGCACAAATTAATTTTGAAGATGGTAGATTTAAAGAAATTAGTTATTAAAAATGGAACTACCTAAATATCCACACTGTGCAATTATTTGTGGTCAAACCGGTGGTGGAAAGACTGAATTTGTTTTAGACTTACTTGAAGTTGAATATAGAAATGTATTTATGTATATTGTTATACTATGCCCAACGATTCAATGGAACAAGGCATACAAAAATCGTGAGTGGATTGGTGATGTTAGAAACCCGAAAACAAAGAATGTTATAATTGTAAATCCACTAATCAAAGGGGAAGAAAAATTACAAGAACTACTAAGAATGTTCTTCAAAAAATATGCTGGTTATCCAACTCTATGTATTATTGATGATTGCAGCGCAACAAAAGAATTAACAAAGAAAAAGATATGCTGTCGGAGTTGGCTTTCTCTGGGAGACACGCAGAACAATCAGTATGGGTTATATCGCAAAGGTACAATTCGGTTTTGAAAGATTTAAGAGAACCAACAAAATGGTTATGAATATTCTACACTAAGGACAGAGATAGTTTTGAAAATTGTTTGCGAGAGATTGATGTTATTCCTACATTGGAAGAACGACAAAGAATAAAGGAAGAATTTAAAAAAAGAAGCATCGTAAATTAATTTTGAAAACTGACCAACCTACCAATTATTGGGTAGTTGATTAATAAAATTCGATCAACAGTGTAGCTACGGTGCATTCCGTTGTTGCATTTCCTTTCAAGCAAACAAAGTTAATAACACTTGAAATATCAACTTCAAAAGGCTTTTGGAAATTATCGTGCTTCCTCGGGGTTGAATTCAGTGTAATTTCGCAGCCTTCCAATAGTACCCCATTTATAGATATACCCACCATAACTTCACCAATCTGCCTCTTACTCGAAAGACCGATTCCTAGTATTCGACCCCGAAGTATCATGACAAAGCCAACATTATTAGTTTTACATTCGTTCCCTTGTGAGAAAACTTCGTTCTTTGTGAGTGCACCTTTTGATTCTGCCGTTATTGTAAAGCGATAAGTTTTAGGTCGTATCTGCTCAATAATGTTGCGTAATGAATTATTATTTATTGTTAGTTTTCTAAATCTCTCTTGTAAATCAATATAGCGATCATTTTGTATATTTATTTGATTCATCATTCCACTTCTGCTATTGTGAACATCTTGTTGAAATTTTGTTATTCTTGCCTCAAGGTCGGCGGTGGGTTTTATTTTACTATATAGATATTCCTTCCGTTTCTGCTTCTTGATTCCAAAGATACTCATTTTTTATAAGTAAAAATAAAAAAACAGCAAAAACCACCACCAGTGCTACATTACTTTTACCCCAACACCGGGTAGATGCTTTTACGTGCACACCCGATGCTGGCGTGAACTTCAGTCAGTCCTTCCTAAGCTGGGCTCTCTACTCAATTCCTTCACAATCTGTCGACACACCACTGGTTCTAACCCTCACAAATCACCTTTAACCCCACAACCTCATAGCTCTCGAAACGAAACAGAGCTATGAATGAGGTAAGGCAAGTTTGTTACGTGATTGATTACAAACTCCATGGTAAGAATCTTTTATGTGCACAACCCATAGAGCCGATAATCGAACACATACGAGGTATTACCCAGCAGCTGTGCCATATATCAGACCGGTAATCAGCCCACGTAAACTTGTACACCTGACTTCGGTCTATAACGTGTACTGGCTACAGTCAAATAATAATATTTTCGTTTTCGTTTATATACTCTTCATACATACACATTACTAAAAGTAGAGTTTTAAATATGCATATTATGTGGATTTTCATGTGATTAAATTAATACAATTTAATTACATAAGATATTTATATAAATTATTAAACTAAAGTATTTATTGTATTTTATTTATCGCATGTTTTTAAATTGAATGGGAAATAACAGTAACATTCGATATTTTAAAAAATATATGCTATTGCGTTATTGAGTTCCAATATATTTATAAGCATGCTATAAATAGACAGAGTTGTGGTTTTCCAATTTATAGTGTAGTTCTAAAACTCAGTAATCTGTAATTCTTGTTCTTAAAAACTACCTTTAATTTCTTCACCTTTTAAATCATTTATTTTATAAGTAACAGGATCAGTATTTAAAACTTCATTAATTACAAATATTTCTCTTGTCCAACGAGTAGTATAACCCTTTTCAAATTTATCTTTCTTTTTTGTTATTCTTACTCTATCTCCAACT
Source organism: Lutraria rhynchaena (assembly GCA_008271625.1). Taxonomy (NCBI): domain Eukaryota; kingdom Metazoa; phylum Mollusca; class Bivalvia; order Venerida; family Mactridae; genus Lutraria; species Lutraria rhynchaena. The sequence goes on along the minus strand of VIBL01000110.1, from coordinate 1,399,762 downwards.
TTAAATTTAGGTTTTTTGGTTTTTTCATTTTTTTCTGGATATAAATTTTCATACACTTGCTTGCTTCAATAGGAGTCATTTTAATTGAAGAATGAACTGTATTGTTATAATCTTTAACTAAATCATCTAATATATTATAATATTTGGTAGTTTTATAAGCAGTAAAATATTTAAACGTACGTTGTTTCATTGTTCCTATCCAGCGTTCCACTACACTAGATTTTTCTTCATTCTCTGTTGAATATAATATTATGTTATTATCTTTTAATAATTCTTTTAATTGTCGATTATAAAATTCAGAACCTTTATCTGACCAAATAAACATTGGTTTTCTTTCTTTAAATAATGTTTTAAATGCTTCACTTACTGTTGCTCCTGTTTTATTTTTTAAAGGAATTAACCACCCATATTTACTAAAAACATCTATAACCGCTAATAAATATTTATAATGCTTATTTTGTTTTGAATATTGTTGCATATCTGCTAAATCGACAGCCCATGTTTGGTCTATTGAATGAACATGAACACGTCTTTTAGGAAAAGATTTTATAACTATGATGCAATTCATCTGCTAATTTATTTGTTAGACCGCCTATAAATCTATTTTTTTTTTGGATCCGCACTCAGAACATTTTCCTTTTAACATTTGTCTATTATTGGATGTTGTTACTTGGCTCTACTGAATTATTTTCAGTATGTTTTTTACAACGTAAACAGTATATTTTCTTCTTTAGGTTGGACCCTTCGGGCCCATTCGGATTCTCCATTTTAATATAATTAAAAATAACTCCTTAAAAAAATAATGAAAGGAAAAGTTTGTACAAAGTGTAATGAATATAAATTTTGAAGCGAATATCACAAAGCAAATGGTAGGGCCACGGGAGTTAAATCTTTATGTAAACAATGTAACAAACCCATGCAACAAAATCATTACCAAAATAACAAGGACAAATACAAAAAGTCATATCAAGAATTTATGTTAAGAAATCCCGATTATCAATATGAATATTATTTGGAAAAGCATATACCTAATTAAAAATTATTTCTATTGAAAATGAGAACAAAAAATCATTTAAAGATCTTATTACTGAAACTGATATTGATGATATAGATGAATATGATATAACCAAATATATAAACTTATTAAAAGATAAAATAGTTATTAATCAATTTCCTTTGAAAATAAAAATAATAATAACAAGTGAATTTTCAATGCCTATGTCATCTGATATAATAGAAAGTCAATACTCTCATCCCGTTCAAGTTATCCTAACACAAAATAATATATCTACATTCTATAAAAGTCTAATAGATAAATTTGAAGCTTGGATAGATAAATTTCAAGAAAGAGGATCTGGGTTTGTTTTTAGAAATATTAAAAGTGTAAAAGTAAAACAATATAAATATGATTATCAGAAAGCTTCATCTTATATTCCTCTTCAATTTAAATCAATTAATATTATTAATGTTCAAAATAAAAATGATAATAAATGTTTCTTATGGTCAATATTGGCTAAACTATATCCTGCTTCTGAGCATAAATATAGAGTAGCGAAATACAAACCATATGAAAATGAAATTGATATGAGGGGTGTGGAATATCCGGTTAAAATAAAAGATATTCCAAAAGTTGAGAAACAAAATAATCTAAGTATCAACGTATTTGCGTTAGAGAACCAAAAAAATAAACAATCTTTATATCCAGTTTATATTTCTAATTTTGATAGTGAAATTGACCGCGGGAACCTTTGGACCAAAGGTCCAAGACGGAGGGAGTTTACGACAGTCGATTTACTTTACTTGGAAGAAGATGGAAATACCCATTATTGTTTAATAAAAAATTTAAATAGTTTCATGTGTGATAATAAGAATAATAATAAACAATTTGATTGTATAAATTGTTTACAAGGATTTCAAAGAGAAGAAACACTAATAAAACATAAAGAAATATGTTATGATAATGAATATTGTAAAATCATAATGCCAAAATCGGAGAAATATATTCTTAAATTTAAAAATTATCATTTTAAAAATAAATTACCTTTTGTTATCTATTGTGATTTTGAATCAAACAATATTCCAATAAAGTCATCTCAACCAAATCCTAGTGAATCTTATATAAATCCAATATATAAACAAGAAATAGATAGTTATGGCATATATGTTAAATCGGATTATCCACAAATATATAAATCACAATACTTTCTTATGTTGGTGTTGATGCAGTGGAAAAATATGTGGAAAAGGTAATGAAGATATTCAAAAAAATAAATTATAATATATACCTTAATGAACGGAAAAAAACAAAATTAAATACATATGAAGAAAAAGAATTTCAAGAAGCAACCAACTGTTATATGTGCGGGATTGAGTTTCTGATATTAATTCCAAGACGCGGGAACATAATCATCCTTCGGGTAAATATAGAGGAGCAGCGTGTCAATCATGTAATACAAAAGAAGGTAAAACAACAAAATTAATACCTGTGTTCTTTCATAATGGATCAAATTACGATTTCCACTTTTTAATTGAAGAATTGATGAAATATGAAGATGAATATAATAAAGTAAAACTTCTTTCTAAAAACTCAGAAGAATATATTTCAATAGAATATGGAACATATTATAAAAAGTTAAGATTTCTAGATTCTTATAGATTTATGTTAAAAGGTTTATCAGATATTGCAAAATCAATGGATGATTTTCCTATTTTGGAAAGTGAATTCGACCGCGGGAACCTTTGGACCGAAGGTCCAAGACGGAGGGAGTCTTCGACATTCACATCTAAAGTAGAATTATTAAAACAAAAAGGATTCTATCCATATAAATATATAGATTGTATAGATAAATTAAAAGATGAGAAATTACCGGATATTAAAGAATTTTATTCAACATTATACCAAAAAACAATTACAGAAGAAGAGTATAAACATGCACAAAATGTATGGAAATATTTTAAATGTAAAACACTACAAAATTACCATGAATTATATCTTAAAACAGATGTTCTAATATTAGCGGATGCATTTGAAAAATTTAGAAATTTCTTTTTGGAATATCATAAAATAGATCCATGTTATTGTTATTCAGCTCCCGGATTAACTTGGCAATGTGGTTTAAAATATACAAATATAGAATTAGAATTATTAACGGACTACGATATGTTGTTAATGTTTGAGAAAGGTATAAGAGGAGGATTTTCTGGTGTTTTGGGACCACGACATGTAAAAGCTTTTAATAAGTATACACCTAACTATCATGGTGATGGAAATAGAATATTGGATAATTATGAAAAGAAAGAATATGCGGAAATAATTAAAAATGGTGGAAACTTGAATGAATTCTTTGAAGAAAAATATTTATTATACTTGGATGCTAATAATTAATATGGTTGGGCAATGTCACAACCTTTATAAACTAAAGATTTTAAATGGGAAGAAGATCCAAACTATTATTTAGATTTGCCGCGAAGCTCTACGACTCAAGGAGTCGAGACGGAAGGTAGAGGTTGTATAATAGAATGTAATTTGGAATATCCAAATAATTGTAAATTTAAAACTAGAAACTATCCATTAGCACCAGAAAAGATGAAAGTAAATAAAGAAGAATTATCCGAATATCAATTAAATTTATTAGGAGATAAACCAGTAAGTAAAGAAGAAAAACTGTTCTTAACATTATATGATAAAAAGAAATATATTGTTAACTGTTCTTAACATTATATGATAAAAAGAAATATATTGTTCATCATAGTGTTTTGAAGGATTATATTAAACTCGGTTTGAAAGTCACTAGGGTGTATAGAACAATATCATTCGAAGAATCAAATTGGTTGGCCAAATATATTAACTTTAATACCGAACAAAGGACAAAATCAAAATGGGCTTTTGAAAAAGATCTTTGGAAATTAATGAATAATAGTTTCTATGGAAAGACATTAGAAAATATCAGAGGAAGAAGTGAGATTATATTATCCACTAATAGAGAAGAAGTAAAAAAATATATAAACAAACCAAAAAAAAAGACTCAATAATATTTAATGATAACTTTGTTGCAATTGAAAAATATGTTAATTCTGTTAAAATTAATAAACCCATTTATTTGGGACAGGCTATATTGGATTAATCGAAACAATTAATGTATAACTTTTACTATAATGTTATAAATGAATTATGGCCAAAAAATGAACTTGTTGCTTCAGATTCGGTTTTAGGTGATACCCCATTAATACTAAGATATAAAAATAAAATATATATTGATAAAATAGAAGATATTACTGACGAATATGAATATTCAAATGGTAAATTTTATTATAAACCAAATAATATTGAAGTTTGGACAAGTAAAGGATTTTCTAAAATAAAAACTATAATTAAACATGAAACGATTAAAGAAATGTTTAGAGTTATCACATCATTAGGATTTGTTGATGTTACCGAGGATCATTCTTTAATTAAAGACAATAATGAAATTATTAAACCTAAAGATTTAACATTGCATACAAATCTTTTATTTAATGATAATTATAAAATATTTAAATCCTCCTTTAAAAAAAGATTTCTTAAAATTAGAACCAACAACTTGGGAAGTGAAAAAAGCTTTTATTGAAGGTTTCTTTTTAGCGAACAAAATGTTCTTGGAATTTAAGTAATCAAGATTTAAATCTTTTAAATAAATGTTTAGAATATTGTAAAGAAATATATCCAACTGATTTTAAAATGATAGATTGTATGAGATCATCTCGTGTATATAGAATTGTTCCGAAAGGAAATATTAAAGAAAAATTTGAAAGATTTTATACCGATAAAAAAGAAAAATATATTCCATATAAAATTCTTAATAAAGGTTATAATTATAAATTATTCTTTTTTAGAGGATTTTACCAAGGAGATGGTTATAAGAAGGGAAAGGATCATGTATTTTGTTTTTCACAAAAATCCAAAATTACATTTTCGTGTTTACATTATCTTATAACATCGCTAGGATATAATACTAATATTAACACAAGGGAAGATAAACCAAATATATTTGCGTTAAACATAACTAAAAAAGAACAAGCTGCCAATGTAAAAAAGATAATACCATTGGGAAAACAAAAAAGAATAGTATATGATTTATCTATGGAAACTGAAGATTTTAATTGTGGCTTTCCTTTGATTGTTCATAATACTGATAGTATCTTCTTATCTATTAAAACTAAAGATGTTTATGAAGATTTAAAAGAAATACAAGAATATTTGGATACATCCAATTATCCAAAAGATCATCCTTTATATTCGGAAAAAAAATAAAAAAGTAATAGGAAAATTTAAAGATGAGTTAAATGGTAAAATTATGAATGAAATAGTTTACCTAAGAAGTAAAGCATATTCTTTTACATATTTAGATCGACCGAATGGGACCAAAGGACCTAACCTTGAGACGGAGGGAGATAAACTCCCAAATCAAAACGCAAAAGAAGAAAAGAAATTAAAAGGAATTGGAAAAACTACAATTAAAAAAGATATAAATTTCAATGATTATAAATTTTGTCTATTTAATAGTATAACTAAAATAAATAAAATGTATACGATGAATTCAAAAAAGCATGATATGTATATTAATGAAGTTAATAAAAAAAGTACAAACCCATATGATGATAAGAGATATATCTTAGTTAATAGAATAGATACTCAATCTTGTGGTTATAGAGCTCTTTATTTTATTTAAATCAACCACCAACAACAAATGCAATCTCTCTATTCTTCTGGTCTTCTGATGGAGTATAAAAATCACTTAATGTAGGTTTCGTAGGTAAAGCTGGTAATTGTTTACCAGTAATATAATAATAATTCTTCATTGCTGTATCGGCGTTATCAAATTCATCCATAGCATGATGTTCCTTTTTCAGTTGTTCATTAATAAAATCTAATCTTTGTGTTCTTTTTTTATTCCATTCAATCTGAGCTTCTTATAATTGTTCCATTGCCTTATCATGTCTTTTTCTCTCTTCATCACTATTTCTACCTATATGCGAAAATAAATAATTACTGCCAGAAAAGGCTAACGCATTCACAACTGCCCCACCAATCATCATTACTACAGCACTTGCCATTTTTATAGCGAGCAAAGCGAGCTTATTTCATAATATCAGCTGGTATAATACCCTGTTTAACTAACATATCTTTTGTTGACATTGCAAGTAATATATCAATAGTTAACATTCCAATATCCGTCATATTAAAATCTACTCTTGGAGGCGGTCTTCTAAATATTTTTCTACCTAGTTCCGAATACCCAACTGTTAAAATACTTACCACTCCCGAATGATATAACATGTTTACTATTTGTTTTCCGTTTATATATTAAATTTAACTAAATTCAAATGGGTCGATTTCTTCCTTTTGTTGTATCACTGGTTGTTGCCGTTGTATCACTGGTTGTTGTTTAGACTTGTATATATATATTCCCAATACGACAACTCCAATTAGACATAAAGGTATATAATTTTTCGAAACATTTATATATTGAATTTCTTTAACTTCATCTTTTGTTATCGGGCTCCCGACCGTATGGGAGGAATCCCTCAATTTTATGTTTTCTTTCTTCATTGATTCAATTTCTTCTATTTTTAATTCAGCTTTTAATTTTTTTGCTTCAGCACCTTTTTTACCGGCTAATACTCTTTTTGGATTTTTAGTTTTAGAAACAATAGGAACTTCCTGTTCACTTGTATTATTTTCACTCATCTTTTGTTAATGTAATATTTTCACTTTTTTCTTCGTGGGAACCTTCAACACTTTGGGAACCTTCGACCCTTCGGGTCGAGACGATATGTTTTGTTGTTGTTATCATGGCATAACATAACATAACCATTTTGTTTGTTCTCTTAAATCTTTCAAAACTGAATTATACCTTTGCGATATAACCCATACTGATTGTTCTGCGTGTCTCCCAGAGAAAGCCAACTCTGATAACATATCTTTTTTCTTTGTCAATTCTTTTGTAGCACTGCAATCATCAATAATATATAGAGTTGGATAACCAGCATATTTTTTGAAGAATATTCTTAGTAGTTCTTGTAATTTTTCTTCACCTTTGATTAACGGATTTACAATTATAAAATTCTTTGTTTTCGGGTTTCTAACATCACCAATCCACTCACGATTTTTGTATGCTTTGTTCCATTGAATCGTTGGACAAAGTATAACAATATAATTAAATACATTTCTATATTCACCTTCGAGTAAGTCTAAAACAAATTCAGTCTTTCCACAACCGGTTTGACCACAAATAATTGCACAATGAGGATATTTAGGTAGTTCCATTTATTAGTAACTAATTTCTGTAAATCTACCATCTTCAAAATTAATTTGTGCATCTTGTATAACAAATAGATAAACATTTATTATCTCATCATCTCCTTCTTCTTTCGTTATTTGTATTGTTATACCTTCCGATGCATTTTCAATTCTTCTTCCCGAACCGTGAAGTGAGTTATCATCCGTTGAACGTAAATCCAACCACAATGCGTAATTGTTTGTTAGATATTTTTCTAATGTTGTATCAGTGAAATATAAATCTTTTATAACCATATTTGTTTCTTTACTTTGTTTTGAATTCAAAGCAAAGAATTTATTTATCTCATCCCACTGTTGATATGCTTTCATTCCTTGACTGTATAGTTGATTTGGAACTCCTTCTATTGTCATTTCTACTTTTGTTATTTCGGGATTGTAATAAGTTTCGGTTGATGTTCTCTCCGGGTCTTCAAACAACATTAGAATACCTTTCATACTTCTAGCCGGAAGATTTAGATTGATATTCCAGAGTGTATCAGATTTGTTTTTAGTTATTTTCCTGTGTCTAAGTATTCTATCATATAAAACAACCATTTTACCACCGACCTGTTGACTTATTTGTCTTGCGAATCCGCTATCAGAAACGGTATCAAATTCTAAGCAAATATTTTTGATTGAATAACTTGAAGCGGGATCTGCCGATTTAATTACTTTGTTGTAATCATTGAATGTAAGTTCATATTCAAGTCTATCACCAAGACCAGCTTGATAAAAATGGCATATGGGTATTCAATAATTCAAAATCCAGTGGGATACAAAACCTGTTCCCGTATGCTTTTGCAATAGCTTGATCTTCTTTGTCCGCCGAAGCATCTTTGGATCCAACCCTATGTTTTAACATATTAGTTTTGCCGATACCTTGATAGGCCATATTTACTCGTTCAGTTGGAGATCTCCATAAATCGATATAACAATGATAAATATCACTTATCGTCAATAGACATAACTTCATTTCCACTTATTCTAATTGTGGTTTTCTTAAAGTAGCGTAAGTGGCTACAAACGTAAAAATAAGCGAAAATGACATTTTAAGTTATTAACAATAATTAAATATCATACTATCATACCATGTAACAAAAAATCGATCCGAATATGCAAAAATAGTGTTTTATCGCGATAAAAACTGCACCCCTATATCGACTCCACTTTATCAGCGAGAACGATCTAGGAGGCGGCGTTGTAAGGGGCTCCTTAAGGGCAAATTTGTATCAATCGATATTAAATTTGGTATCTCTTGACATATGTTAACACAAGTATTTGAAATTCGACAGTTTATCAACATCAAGCAGAATAAAATGGGAAATAAGAAAAATAAGGCTAAGCAAGGTGTTAGAGTGTTCTCAAAAAGTGAAAAATGTAGTTAGAAATCTCTTTCTCGCGGAAGTTGGTTTTCGAATGCTAAAGATACCAAACTGCATAAATCTATATCCAGTAAAAAAACTTGACCATAGTGACGTGACATATTGTGAAAATGGAAAGTTTATGGTGGAAAATTACGTAATAAATATATAACTGCAACAATCACTTGATGTGCAAGAAAGGTGTGAATTCATTAACACCTTGGTCGATTGGGCTACTAGCATCTAATGTACTTTTAATATAAAATATATGATAACAGTTAACTGTTATAAAATATATGATGAAATAACTGATCCGGAACGGTGGTCTTATTGAAGTGTGATATCGATATCATACTCTAACGCCTTGCTAATTATACTATCAATATGGGTCAATTTAGACCTTATATATGTCGCATCACACATTTCTTTATGTTTTGGCTGGAGATATAATAAACAGCAATATGGTATGCAGACACTCCATGCACCTTGCAATAAAACGCACACGATAAGAAAACGAGCTGTCAAAGATTGTTACCCCGTTAATGTTATGACGTACCATTTTTACAAGTTTCATTAAATTTATATATTCCAGAGTCAGGTTTCAAACACAATTAAAGTTATAAAACTACAATATTTTTTAATTGCCAGTAAATTAATACAGGGAGACTGGGTCAACGAAAATTATTATTTTCGATATTTCATCGATGTAATTAATAAAATAAAGTTATTTCAACGTGAACTTTTATTAAGCAACTCTGTATATTTTAGTAAAACATTGAAAACTATCAAACAAACAATAGGATGAAAAACAGTAACGTCTTATGGACATCGGATGTGCATGTTTTTCGAGAATCTTATTTTATTCTGTTATACATCCAATTACCTTTATATATTAGTATTTTTTTAAATGATTACATTAACAGACATAAAACATAGACACTTTTCTACAAATCAATCACATCTTAAGTTCTTACTTTTATACTAAATGCATGGCTACCTTTCATTTAACTTATATAGCGGTTTCCCCAGCCATCTTCAACTCGATTTCCCTATCAGCCGTTTTCCCCGTTGAGAGCCTCTCTGTTGACGGGAAATCTGATGTACTGTGTATTGCATCGGTACGATATGATACTATTTTGACAAATAATTCGTCATTAAACTCTTTAGAGTCATCAAAAATGGTGGGCGGTTTCACTAATAGATCCGCTAACGATGAACGAATTTGATTGGTTATCAAACTTTAATATCCTGTATTAATTTATAGGATAATTGTTGATTACACGAGGTGATAATGATCTGACACTTTTATTGTTAATTTCTCGCTTAGAAAAAAACGCAGTGGGTGCTATTTTTGAACAAAGATTGCCGCCTTATTTGATGAATGATTTCAAAGCGGTTTTCGGTATTTTGTAGCGGAAATGCTTATCTAGGGAACCGTGTCACAGAATTTTGATATTTATTTTCGTTTTTTATCTATGACGTATTACGTAATTGTCAGCGGGGTTCAGGCTACGGAATTTCTTTAAAGTCAAATATCTATTGAATGGAGGACGTTTATCAAAAATCTGAGACACGGTTCCCTGCATGAAACCATGATTGTTATTTTAAGTCTAATTGTTGTAATATATCCATATATACAGAGTAGTGATCTTTATTCAAAAATATGAAAATTACGTGCGATATTGGTTTATAGAAGACAGACCAAGTACAATATTTGTTTCAAATCACTTGCAATAGACTCTGTATAGTGGGTTTATTAATGTAAGCAATTATGGTTGACTTTTTAAAACTGTAAATTAGTAAAACTTGATATCACCATATAGCCACTTACGATACCTTAATTATTGTTCTTCCTATATTTTGGAATATGGTTGCATTTGCATCTTTAGAGTTTATTTCAATTTCAAATGCTAATCTGACTGTTCCAGGAACAATAACATCATTACTACTTAAATTAGGAAATCTCACCAACAATTGTTGATTTTGATCAATAGTTGAAGGATTATTGGTTATTACAACACTTTGACGTATGCCTCTAACACCACGCGGTTCTCTTATTTTTCTGTATGGATTCAATTTATTTCCGTAAGCCGACATTTTTAAGGATATTTTTTTAACTTTAAAATGGCTGAAGGTAGAATGGAATTTGACAATCCTGTATTTGATATGGATGATTATGATGAAAATTTTGTGACCGATTATGATGAACATATGGAAATGGATTGATGAATTTACTAACAGAATACGAACTCAAGGTGCCCATATTAGGGATTTTCACATTGACGATAGTGGAAAAATAAAATTAATAGAAAATCAGAAACAACAACTAATTGATGAATATTACGAGAAAATAAAAGAAAAGTATGGATTTGAACCATTATATATTGATGTTGAAAACTTTGTACTTGGAGATGATCATAAAACACTATTTTTAAAGGTTGGAGATAGAGATATTCAAATTACTTCCAAAATAGGTGGTACTTTTAGTTTTATAGACTTGAAAACTTTGGCGAGTAAAATTGGTAGTGGTGGAACAGATGCAATTAGAGACTTATTAAACTTGCGTGAATATAAATCCACAATTAAACCACTACCAGCACAGGCTGTTGCAAGTTTACAAAATATAGAAAATAACCTACCCGATATTGAAAATGTGGAAATGACTGATTGACCCAATACTGCTGAAACCGCAGTGAAAGAAATAGAACCAGCTGTTATCATACTGAATGAACAAGGAATACAAACCGATATGACAAAGAGAGAAATGGATGGTATCATCGTAGCTATGACTAGTGTAAAAGAAGAGATCGCAAATGAATTAGCAAAATTAGCCGAAACAAATAAAGACTTGGCAAAAGAAAAAGAAAAATTAGAACAAGCCACCAAAGACGAAGATGAATTCCAAATAGAGAGGATAAGTAGCAGAATAAGAGATTTGGAGCTTGAGAGAAGTGCAAGACTGGAAGTAATTGGTATTAATAGAGAAAAATTACGTACTCAGATAAATAGAATCACGGAAACTATACACAAAATATTAAAAGAAAACACAACATTAGCTGAAAGAATTAAAACATTATTCAGAGAACAAGGTATTACAATTGTTAGTCTTTTGACTGCTTTTGGTATGATTATTGGTGTTATTGTTGAAGCTATTATTCCTACTACGGGTGGAGGTGTTGGACCTATACCACCCAAACCTCCTCAAAAAGACGGAATAAAAGAATGGATTAAAAAACAATTAGCTAATCTCGGAAAACTATTATCCAATCTTGCAGGAAAAGCAGCAGAAGCATTGCCTGGTATTATTGGTTCTATTGTGTCTTGGTTGTTTTCAACAACTGGAAAGGTTGTTAACTGGTATGGAGAACATTTATGGGCTTTGATTGTTCTTGTTGTTGGACTGTTGTATGCAGCTGCTAGGGAGTATATATCAAAATAAGACCTATTGCTATACTTCCCACTATTAATGTTGTTTTGTTTTCTTCGTGTTGTTTTGCTGCTTGAATAGGTTTCTTCGTTTCGGGAAGAGATTTCCGGGTAGAAGGTTCGGGAAGAGATTTCTTCGTTTTGGTTCCCATAAGTTCCACATGATGCTTCGGTGGAATAGGTTGGTTATTCACACTATCATTCAATCCAAGCACTTCATTATCGGTGGCTACCACAATCTCATTGTTATAGTCTTGAATTGTACCAATTCGCAGTTCCATATCACTTGGAGACATGTACAATCCAATTCCATAAACATAGTCAACTTTACTTCGAGCATATTTTAGTGTGTTTTGATACCTTGCAATTTGACTCGGTAAATCCACAGGACTATTAATAGCATCCTCAACATTTGCAAGGAATTGTTTTTGGGCATCAAAAGCTGTTCCTGTTCCGAGTATAGTTGTTCTTGTTTGGGACTGGGAACTGAGTATAGCCCAGCAGTAAGTTCTTATGGATTCGTTAATCCGTTCAACACCTGCTCTTGTAAAACCTTTTGATGTATTAAGAATAAATGCCGTCCATGCATCTTTAACATCATCCGCTTGTTGAAGATAATCAATATGAATTTTTTTAGATATTCGCATGATGAAATACCACAACGTCTCCCTCCCGGCACTTCTGGTCCAAATGTCATTTTTGATAAATCTAGATCAGATGCCGTACTACTAACAACATGTTGGGATGAACGATCATGTCTAAAATCCGTTCGTTTCCAAGCATGACTTGTTGTGTAAATAACTCCACTTGAATATATTTTTTGTCTCCAGTCCGTATTTGGGTCCACATCAAACTCTTTACATATTCGTTCGTAAGCACCGCGGTCATAACCACTGCTAAATGCATTCCAACTTTTATCTTGTGGCAGGGCAATAGATAATTCAAACAGTATTCGTCTTGTTTGGTAATAAACATGAAACAAGAATAGTGATCCGGTCAATCCACCCGTATTCAAATGGTTTGTTCATATCTATACCACAACCCGTAGTAGCACACCATATTGCAAAGTTTAGTTGATTTGGCCAAAATGATAAGAGGTTTGTATTCCAACGTTGTACTATCTCATTTGATGCTACATGTGGTAAAACATATTTTTCGAATACATTTGGGAAATCCACATTGAAGCTTTTTCCAGACGATGAAATAATAATAGATTGTTTTATAATGTTGATTGACTTCTTGTTAAATACCCCAGCACCAGGATAACGAACTTTATCGTTATACTTGAATTCTTTTGGTGTCATTTTTTTATTTTTAAAAAATGTATCATACAATTTCTGATATTGATAAGACAATAATCTTACAACAATATATAGATAACAAATGTGGTACTAAGAGAATTGGATTGAAGAGTTTTACTTATACCATAGGCTGGTATAATTTAATTGATGAACATATTCAAAAAATTGGTGAGCGTCCCAATAAGATTACAAATGGTTATTATGGTTTCCAAGAAATGGCAGATATATTTCAAAATAATAATATTACATTATCCGTAAATGAAACAAATGGTATTGTTTCTTTAATTACTCCCAATGAAGTGAAAATAAGTGAAGGTTTAAGACGAATGTTAGGGTTTGGAAATAAGAAAACATTTGATATTAATGAAACACACTATGGTAAAAGAACAATGGATTTGTCACCTTATAAACAACTATATATTCATCTCGGTCAGATAAATAGTGCTTATAATTTCTTTGATGGTGCTCCCAGTAATATCCTTGGTGTTGTTTCTGTTGAAAATAGAGCGTTTGGTGATATTGTTCATACGCATTTTAGTACTCCGGAATACAAACAATTGATACATGGTGATATTTCGGAATTAAGTATAAGTGTTTGTGATGAAAGCAATCAGAAGATAACCAACAATAGATTACCAATTAATTGTGTATTGGAAATTATATAATTTTTTAAAAAAAATGAGTATATTCGGTGTTAAAAAGACCCGGAGGGACCTGAAATCAACCATTACAATAACTGCTGAAAAATAAGGTAATTTGGTTTATGGTGGAGTGTTTTCATTTAGAAATGCAGACAAAAAGACGTTGGTTATGTTGTTATGAGGCGTGGTCATATTACTGGTATTGGCTTGTCGAGTGAAAGACAAATTGGTGTAGCGAGGGTTGGTGTATTGGTGAATGGAGCAGTTTTGAGAGGGTGTGAAATTACTTTATATACAACGACATCAGAATATATAAATTTCGATACTCCATTTTTAGTTGAAGCTGGGAGTGTTATTAATTTTGTTAGTCTGGTGTATAATGGATCTGTGGTTAATACTGTTGCCTCGTTATTATTTGAATTCAAAAAATATCCTTAAAAATGAAACAACCCACAGCCCCGAATTTATATCCAGAGTTGTCCGACGAAGACGGTAGAGACGAGGGAGGACAAAATTATAGATTACACAAGATATCAGAGATTGAGAAAACGTTAAGAAATATAAACGTGGAATTAATATTTCCGATGGCGTTGATACTATTCTAATATCAATGTCTGTTATTTTGGCGGGTGTTGGTTTAGCAGTTCCAATTTTATTTCCATTAGAAATTGCCGCTGTTGTATGTGGAAGTTTGGGTGCTTGTGTTAAACTTATCAGACGTAAATTATTTACAAAAACATTATAAGATTGAAACTACTGCTGAAAGTAAATTGAATAGTATAAAAGATTTGATTTCAAAGGCTTTAACAGATGGTAGGATATCTGAAAATGAATGTAAACTTATTTGACGAATTGGAAAAATATAATAATCTGAAAGATAACATACATTCAAAACAATCAGGATTGAATGAGATAGAGAGAAAAAAACTTATTGAGGAAGGTAAAGCTCAAGCTTTATCCGAACTAAAAAAAAAATAGGAAATGCTTAATTTTATTCAATAAAATTACTATAGTAAACGACCCACCGCCGAAATATTTATCTACTACATCCGTACTTATATAATTTTTCATTTCCCAATACAACATTTTATTTTTATATCTACTACACCTCAACTATTTTCCCTGTGAAAAAAGAAACCAATTCCTGTATTTTTTCTTTCTAGTGTTTTAGACCCGCTTGTATTTTTTTTTGTTTAATCTTAAACAGCAATTTTGATATAGTAGTATGTAAAATATACTTGTCTGGGGGTTTGAGCGAGCGAAGCGAGCGAAAATCCAAGCCTCCGAAGGTGGCCCAGACAAGTACATTTTACATACTACTGTCATCATCTACACACATTTTACCAGAATTGTCAATATCAACTCTCATGTTACTAGATTTGTCAACAATTGCACGCATTTTACAAGAATTGTCATCATGTACACTCATTTTACCAGAATTGTCATACATTCAAACCTTTTTTTTTCAAATCATCGAAGTATTCAAGATATTTTGATACAGGGCCGATTTTGGCCTAACCTTTAATTAATAAAGACTTTAAAAAATTCACATACATTTTACATAATACATTCTGTAAATGATAAAGAACAAAATACGAAGTGGCAACTTAAGCTCATAAAATTTCACAATACATTTATAATTTTATTTACTGATGTAATTCATGGGATTAGGCTAAAATGCCCCAAAAAATCATTTTTGAAAAAATTAAATCAAATTAGACCAATTTGTGTTGAACCATTGAAATGCGGCGCTTTTTGACAGACGGCCTTTGTTTGGAGGTCAGTTTGTTCTAAATAATCAATGGCAGTTTTTCAAAGATTGGCCTTTATTCTCAGGTTGGCGTTTATTTGGAGGTGGTTGCAAACACAAGTCTCACACACAATTTTACTGAAACAAATCAATTTATATCTGATATTTATTCTTGTTAATATATCATCCCTTTACATGGTTTTATATTTGTTGCTTCCCCTTTTATTTAAATGCACACTACATGACCATTAGTTGTTGATGTGCTCTAAGCCACCATGAAACTGCTTTTGATAGGATATGACTTATAGTGTTTTAAATGGGTAATTTCTCGGTTAATTAGAGATTTACCATTTTGTCAAGCGCCAATGCCACTTACTAGAACACTTTGATATTTATACAGTTGTGGCCTTGGACCATTCCCAATTCACCCATATCACACAACCTCAAAATGACCTTGACCTTGGGTTATTTCTCTGTTATCTATATTCCCGGCCGTCTAGCATCAATGGCTTTTTCTTTGTTAACTACATTTTACTGTTTCGTCTAACATCAACACTGCTTACCTGTACTAATTAAAGTGGAAACAGCCATGATAAAAATGTACAATGATCTCTTGGATTCCATTGATAACAACCTAGTAACTATTGTTATCATGATTGATTTGAGTGCAGCGTTTGACACTATTGACATACCTATTCTGATTCAACTACTTCACGATGATTTTGGTATTAAAATTACTCCTCTGAAATGGATTGAATCTTACTTGACCAACAGACACAAGAAAGTCTTGATTGACCAGTCTTCATCTGACACTGAACCAGTGAGATTTGGAGTTCCACAAGGATCGTGCGCTGGACCAGTTATTTTCACGCTGTATATCGCCGCCCTCAACAAAGTTGTGCAAAAATATCCAGCCAGTCTATATGGTTATGCTGATGACCATAAGATTGGCTTCAACATCCAGGCTGGTAATCATGAAAATGAAGCAGAAGTTCTGAAAAATCTTGACTGTTGCCTCAATGACATTATATGGTGGATGACTACTTTCAAACTTAAAATGAATCAATCCAAAACGGAAATCATACTGCACGGAACAAGACAGCCATTGTCAAAATTAAACATCACCAGTTTGAATGTTGGGGGATGCAAAGTGGCGCTTGTAGATCATGTCAGAGACCTTGGAGTTACCATGTCAAGTACCCTTAATTTTGAGCGTCATATTCGAAAAAGTGCCAGATAGCGCGCGTGCAACTTAGAAACCTAAAGGCCATTCGTAAACATTTGACGCAAAAATCAACAGAAGTACTAATACACGGCCTTGTACATTCTCATCTTGACTTCTGTAACGCACTGTTCACCGAAATACCTCAATACCAACTTAATGAGTTACAGCGGGTGCAAAACCTAGCTGCACGAGTTGTATTCGATTGTGGATATGATGAGCCAAGTGCTGGACTGTTGAAACAACTACACTGGCTCCCAGTTATAGCTAGAATCATGTTCACGGTTCTAGTATTGGTCTTCCGTGTCATCAATGGTACCGCTCCTGCATATTTGAAAGAACTAATAGTTTCTTCAAAGGGACGCTCGAGTCTCCGCTCTCGTAGTGACACTCTCTTGACTGTTCCCAGGAGACGCACAAAGACAGCAGACAGATCTTTTGCCGTCATCGGGCCAAGGTGGTGGAATAGTTTGCCCAGTGATTTGAAAGACATCAAGTTGGAAGTCAGCTTTAGAGCTAGACTTAAAACACATCTGTTCAGTGTTTTTCATAAATAGTGTAGAATACTATTACTGAAAACTTACATTGTCTATGCTGATGTAAATACTATGTACAAACAAGAACTTTGAAATTGACATTGTATACAGTGAACATGTGAATCTTTTTAACAGTAACTCTGCGGAGTACATTATATAATTGTAAAGCACAATAGAATAATTAATTAATGCGCTATATTAAATGCATTTTATTTGTATTTGTATATTTTGGTTGTTATCACATATTTTTGTTGCTGTTATGTGACTTTTTCTGTGTGGAATGTATAGGACAATTACATATGTTTGAAACTTTGCTTTTACTTGTTCACATGTAGACCTCATGTAGATTTAAAATCTACAAAATACTATCGCAAAATACTATTTATACTTTTTCCCCAATGTGAGTCCCGGTTACAAAATAGTCGAAACTCCCGCAAATTTGGTTTATCTCCCCATTACTTTAGATACCGTTCACAATATCGAAGCAAAACTGACGGATCAAAATGGCACGTTACATAATTTACGGGGTTAAAATGTCGCGATTCGTTTTCATATTCGCGAAATTTAAAAAGTTACTCGGTTAATGTAAAAATATGCGGTACATGAATGTAAAAGTTAATATTTCCGAAAGACAGAAGGAAAAAATACAACGCGCGATACGGGATGGCACCACAACCAGTATTCGTTTAGGTAAAGACGATTTTCGGGGAAATGACCTTATTGCGATGACTCCGACTCAAGTGAATAAAATGCAACGCGCGATGGTGTTGACCTCCTTCTTAAAATGAGCCGCATGCTCATAATTATAAAATTTTCTCGGTTTGCTAGCGGGATTGACAGTCCGGGCTTTGCCGATGATGGCGAGTAAGATTTTGCCGGGTCTCGATGTGGGTACTTTATCCTGTTTAACTGGTACGGCCGTTCAGAAAGCTCTCGGGTCAGGATTGTATCTCAAAAAGGGTGGTTGCGTTTGTCGAGTGGAAACTGACGGCGAGGGTCTTTATTTAAAAGCCGTCTCAGGCTCCGGATTTTGCGCTGTCGGTGACGGTTTATATTTGAAAAAAGAAGGTGGTTTATGGTTTATACGACGGGCGCGGCATTCTTTTCAGCGCAAATAGCCCTTTTAAAAATATTCAGCTTCTCGGAATGTTTCTTTAAGCGACCTAAAAAGAATTTACACATAATTTAAGAGGGAATGGAATCGCAAGAGTTTAGATTAAAAAAAAATAACGAAGTTCAAGGAATTCTTACCACCGAGGTGGCACAACGTGTCGCATTGAGCAAAAAATACAAACCGGCCCGCAAGGTTGTTGATGGTGTTGATATGATGTTTAATTGTTTAATATTGTAATACCCCAGTATTTAGCAGCCGATGCATTAAGTACACTTAAACCCACAGTAACTTGACCTAATTTTATGTTTCGTGTATTTAAACCTGTGTACTTTTGTTATTACGGAATGTCATGCTTTTTCACTTTAAAATTATAATATACGTCATTTTTAGATTGCATGCAGATAGGAAATCACTTATACAATCGTCAGTTGAATAGTAAACCAGTTAATTTTGCAGTTGTCAACTTGCACATTTACGTCGACAGCCATATTGTATACATGTATCGCATGGCATTATGGGATTTCTCCTTCGTTACTGTTGCTATCTTTTTGTTTACAACAGAATTTCTCCGAATTGTCAGAATAGTGTAGAAACATGTTTCATGCTAAAAACACCCTTAAGAGGAAATTTTAGGTAGCAGTCATGTTTTATTACATATTTCCTACGTAAATGTCAAGTTTTGTCAATATAAGTCCAGTATTTAATTAGTAAACAGTGCTTTAATTTTACCCCACAATTTTTCGATGCGGACCCCACACATTTTTTTTGGGGCCCACGCACATCTTTTTTGCGGACCCCACATATTTTGGATGTGGGGTTTGTGGGAGTATAAATAGGTCCGCGGAGATTTCTGAAGACACTCCAGATTTTCTTTTGCTCACGTAAGGCCACGTCCGTTTTATCTGATTTTTTAAGTTTAAACTTTGCTTTTTTTTAGATTATTTAGCATTAATATATCGGAAACGTTTCATGCTAACGAAATATTTATTAAGTAAATTTATTCATCTCCACATTTTTGTTGATTTTTTTTGCAATAGATTATTGTCCTTGAAATCTATGTAAAATAGACAAATTTTGCAAAGCACCATTTTTTGAGTCAGCTTTATTTTTTTTACTTTTATTCAGTCAGACTAGGCATTGAAACTTCGTTATCCTATTCATAGTTGTATTGTTGCATTATGTTGCAAAATAGATTTTTGGACATCTGAAGTTCTAGTCTGTCTTTATTTTCGGTAATTAAAATCACACATACACACACATATACACATACGCTTCAGTGGAGCGTAACAATATTGTAAAAAATGTCTCTCGAATTTACCCGTCATTTGCGCGAAAAGTACGACTCGGCCACGATTTATGTCAAAAAAAAACGGAACTTTTAAGTTTAAAGATGCCGAAATTCTCGAAATGCGCGATACGAATTACGGTTACCAAAAAGCTGTTGTGAAACTTAACGACGAACAAATAGATTTAATGAAAATGTCGAATGATGAGACGAACGCATTTTTGGACGAGTACGGCTACGAACCGATCAAGCTGATATACGGAAATAAGACCTGGTAAAAACAAATTTATTTTCATTAAGTTGAAGAGAGTCTTCGTTACGATGGAAAAATCTTTTCCGCAACTTTGGCTCGTTTAAGGTTCCCGAAAACCCCTTTTGTTTCTTTTTAAATGTTTTTTATACCGTATCAACTATGACATAAAAAACAATCCGATAAAATAAAAAAATACGAATATTTTAAGAAAGTTACGAATTTCACGAATACGAACCAATCGTGGGAACCAATTTAAATAATCCCGGTGAAATCCGAATTAATATAGAAACCCAAGATTTATTTATCTACCCGAGCGAAAGTTATTTGTTATTTGAAGGTAGTTGCACGAAAGCTGATAGGACGGCTTACGCGAATGGTGACAACGCCGCGTTAACGAATAGCAGCCTCATGTATCTTTTCAACAATATAAGATACCAACTTTCTGGTCAAGAGAATGAATCCATTTTTTCACCCGGGTCAATGCAGTACCATGTTGGGGGTGTTGAAATATCCGGACGACTTTTCCAAATCCCAAGGTTTGAATCAGCTGTGGTACAAAGATACGAACCCGGCATAGAGGTAACAATACCGGATTTAAAGTTCGCCAAGAATATCTAATTGTATACCCCCATTCAAAGGGCTCGTTTAGTTTTAGAGTTCCGTCAAAACACATTTTCGGATTTTGCGAAGATTACGGCATGAAACAAACCCTCACTTCAGCGAGGAAATCGGACGATGACGCCATTTTTACAGCTAATGCGGTGGATGCTGGGAAAGTTAATCTCAGTAAAGTGTCTTGGTTTATCCCGCACGTTCTACCAGCCGGAAAGTTTCAATTGTACAGGGTGATTGAGGATAAGACCAACCTCCCTGTAGGTTACCAAATGAGACAATGCGACTCTATCACGGTTCAGCGATCCACGAGTTTCACGTGGCGTCTTTCCGTCGAGTCCCGAAAAACCTCGGTGGATTATAGTCGGCTTTCAAACCGACAAAGACGGCAAACAGGAAAGGAAACCCGCCCTCTTCAATCACGCCGAACTTAAAAATACGCACGTAGTGCTAAATTCTGACAGATACCCCGAAGTGGATTATTAACTCAATTTCAATCAATATACCCCGAAGTGGATTATTAACTCAATTTCAATCAATATAAATTTTCTCGCGCTTACGGGGATGCCACCTTATTCAGGTCCAAATTTTAAGGGATGGACAAATTAATATCCAACTCCAATATTTCGCCGTACGATTACAAAGCCTTTTTCCCCTTGTTCGTGTTTGACGTAAGCAAACAGAGCGAATGAATGAAATATTCCGTCACTGACATCCAAATTAAGGCGCAATTTAACGCCAACGTCCCCGCTGGCACGGAAGCCTTCGCCGCCGTAATCAGCGACAGATTGCTCAGTTTCAAGTCTGACGGAAATAAAATGAAATGCAAAACCCCGCATTTGCAGCTGCGCCGCGCCTTACGGCTGATAAGCGACCTGAAAATGATTGGGACCCGTCAAAGACTTGGGAACAGAGGAATTTTTTTTAAAATTATGAAAAATAATTAAAAGAAAAAAAGTAATTAAATAAAATGATTACATTAATAGAATTGAAGAAAATTTTACACGCGAATGGATTTAAAGGGTACACAAAGTGGGCCAAGACGCGGATGAGGGAACATGGATTGTTGCCCGCGGATGACGACCCGGATTTTAGAAAAAAAAAACGAAACAATCCGAGACCGGTGGAATTGGTGGATGTTGAAACGCAGGAAGAGTTAACATTTCCGTCAATTTACAAAGCCGCTAAAATTATAAATCAGACACATAAATCCACCCCCCCCCCGCGAATAATATAATTTTTGAAAAAATGAAAATGACTTGAATAATATTTTGCAATGGAAAATGCCAACTGTCGAACAATTAAGGGAAATTGCGAAACAACGCGGCTTCCGGGGTTATTTGAGGCTCAGGGAAGCTGAGTTGGAAAATTTAGTTCACCTCCAAGGCCGCTGCCGCCTACAAGACCTTCCCCCTCTTCCGCCCTCAAGACAGCAACAAAGACCACCACCTCCCACAAGACCTCCCCTTCCACCTTTAATTTCGGGAATTCCCGCACCACCTTTAACCGTTTCAGAATTAACCGCCCCTGAAATACTAGATACCAGGCCGAGAATTAATGCGCCAACCCTTATTCCGAGAATGGCTTCAACCGTGACACGAAGCGCGAAAATGGCGGTAAAAGTCGCGACGGATTGGGCAAAATGGTTAGCGGAAACACCACAAACCGTGGTAAGAGCTGCCCCTCAACTCGCGACTCTGAAAGAAGTGATCGCGTATTTATACCAGTAATTAAGAAACCAACCGTCTTTCGAGTTAAGAGAAAGTAGATCCGCTTTGCGGAATTTTACGAAAGTGCATACTATGGAAGGGCGACCGGGTTACGATCCGCGAAGGTTTTTCGACGCGCTGCGACAAAAAGTAATCGACTTTTTTGGAAGAAATAGGCAACGCAAAATTAAAATGATTCTGAAATGCGAGATGGAAAGACCCAACGCGCAAACGGGCGATGGTGTCATTCATCCCGCAGATTTTCATTCCGATATTGAGACCGTCCTTGGGGGAACTAATTTGGACGAAATATTTAATACCATGGTAGGAAGGATTTTGGAAAAAATTGCTACATTTCAAAGTATGGGTAGCGGTTGGATTTTCGTTTCGATCATTTCTCTCGAAATTCATACGGCCGTTTACGATCCGTTGAGAGGAAATTCTTATATAGCTCTCCCGAAGAAATTAGTAGGAAAGAGGGCAATTATAAACATGAAAAACGAGGACGATAAATGTTTTCTGTGGTGTGTTTTGCGGGCTTTGTATCCGAAAGAAAAGAATTCCGAGCGTATAGGTATAGATCTAAAAAGTAAAGAAGGTAACTTGGAAGGTATCTCTTACCCCGTGTCATTGCGTGATATAAACAAGTTTGAAAAGCAAAATCCGGATATCGCTGTTTGGGTGTTTGGGTTTGAGGGTAAAGTTTACACCCTGAGAAAAAGTGTTTATCCTAAGAGAAGGGTAATAATAGACCTTTTGTTGATTAGTGATGACGAAAAACAACATTATTAAAAATATTAAGTCGTTTAACATCAAAACAAATTAGGAACTACAACAGTCAAAAATATATTTGCCGCTACTGTTTAAACCCATTTAATAACCAAGAGGTGTTAAACAAACACGAGGAATTGAGGTTATTCGAACGAATGCGTCCGGATTGACATGCCGAAAGAAGGCTCGTTTATCGTGTTTATAGATTTTAGTAAGTCCATGCTAGTTCCTTTTATAATATATGCTGACTTTGAGTCTTTCTTAAAACCTATTGATACGTGCGCTCCGAGTCCAGAAAAAAGTTACACGAAACAATACCATAAACACGTCCCAGCTGGGTTTTGTTATTATATAAAATGTTAAAGAAATGATATAAAGTGTACAAGAAGGATCCAGTCATCTACACCGCGGAAACGGATGATGAAGATGTCGCGCAGAAATTTGTGGGAATGTTGGAAAAATAAATAAAAGAAATTTATGATATACCGCAAAAAGAAATAATTATGAATGAATTTGAAAAAAGGGTCCATGAGTCGTTCACGAGATGCTGGATGTGCAAAAAAACATTTTCCGACGGAAAATGGGAAACTGAAAAAGTTCGCTATCACTGCCACTACACCGGGAAATATAGAGGAGCGGCGCACGCTAAATGTAATCTCAACTACTGGTAACCGAAAATCACCCCTGTGGTATTTCACAATTTGGCTGGATATGACAGCCATTAATTCGTTGAAAATATCGGGAAAAGCGAAGGTGACATTGATTGTATGGCGAAAACCGAGGAAGAATATATCAGTTTTACGAACAAAGTTAAAGTGGATACTTATATTGATAAAAAAAACGGGCGGAGAAAAACCGATCCACATGGAATTAGGTTTATCGACAGCTTTAAATTTATGGCTTCCAGTTTGGACAAACTCTCGAGTAATTTGACGGAAGACCAATTTGTAAATGTAAATAAATATTACCCGAACGAGCGTCAACGAAATTTATTTTATTCGAGATTAAATGACGAAGGGATTAGTGATGAAAAATACGCTCATGCGCAAGAAGTGTGGGAGGTATTTAAGATAAAAACTCTGAGGGAATACCACAATTTGTATAATGTAACTGACGTTTTGCTGTTAGCGGATATTTTCGAAAGTTTTAGAAACGTGTGTGAAAAAAACTACGGATTGGATCCCGCGTGGTATTATACCGCGCCAGGATTAGTGTATGACGCCATACTAAAGAAGACGGAGATAAAATTGGAATTATTGTCTGATCCAGATATGTTACTCATGTTTGAAAGAGGGCTGAGGGGTGGGGTCTCGATGATTACGACGAGATACGGGGAAGCGAACAACCCGTACATGGGCGACAAGTATGATCCAGATTAGCCAACAAAATATATAACGTATATAACATACGAGATAACTGGAAAATATACCTTGTATTTTGGAAGTCGATTTAGAATACACAGAGAAGTTGTACGATTTACATAGGGATTATCCTTTGGCGCCGGAACATTTAACGATAAACAAAGTACCCAAATTAATCCCGAATTTCTACGACAAAAAGAACTACGTAAGTTCATCGCGTAAATTTAAAGCAGTACGAAAGATTGGGGTTGAAATTAAAAAAAATCACCGAGGAATTAAATTCGAGGAAAGCGCGTGGATGAAGCCGTATATCGATCTAAACACGAACCTACGAGCGGAAGCGACGAATGAGTTCGAAAAGACTTCTTTAAATTGATGAATAACTCCGTTTTCGGTAAAACGATGGAAAATATCAGAAATAGAACGGATATCAAGTTGGTTACCAATGAAATAAAAGCGAGAAAATTGGCGGCGAAACCGAATTACCAAGGAAACACCATCTTTGGCGAAAATCTCATCGCCACGCATATGAAAAAGACTCAATTAAAGTTTGACAAGCCGGTTTACCTTGGGATGTGTATTTTGGATTTAAGTAAAACGCTCTTGTACGATTTCCACTACGGATATATTAAACCGAAATACGGAGAAAAAGCCAATTTGTTGTTTACCGACACGGATAGTTTTATGTATGAAATTGAGACGAAAAAAATTTATAAAGTCATTTCCCCGGACGTGAAAGATAAATTTGACACGAGTAATTTCAACAAAAATCATCCGTCTGGAATCGAAGTTCGGGCCAATAAAAAAGTGATCGGGATGTTTAAAGACGAAGCATGCGGAAAAATCATCGTAGGATTCGTCGGTCTGAGGGCTAAATTGTACTCGTATAAATTGTTTGAAGGACCGGAAGAGAAAAAAATGCAAATGAATGAAAGAAGTTGTCAAAAAGAGTATCCGGTTTGAAGATTACAAAGTGTGCTTGTTTTCGAAAAAGGAACAGTTGCGAAAGATGAATGTTTTGAGGAGCCGGAGTCATGAAATGTACACGGAAGAAATGAACAAGGTCGCGCTAAGCAGTGAGGATGTTAAAAGAATTATTTTACTGAAAAAAATTGACACGTTATCTTTGGGTCCGATAAAAAAATATTTTATTGGGAGAAAATTAAAACGATGCCTTAAGGCGTTCAAAATCATTAAGAAAAATATGAATATCTCGATCGGGGAGGTGATTTTGCCCAACAAACCGCTCGACAATTTCGAACTGACGGACGCGGTAAAAAAATAAAAATACCCAATTTTCGAGGCGTATTTATGCGTGACCAACTGTCGAAACGCCCTTGGAAAAAAGAATGCGGAATATTAAATTTAGACGACTCGAATCCGGATGATGAAATTGGGTCCTCTAACGCTGGTGGCACGCATTGGGTTTGTTGGATTAAAAAGGAAAATAAAAAATATTATTTTGACGGTTACGGCGTGCAACCGCCCGCGGAAATTATAAATTATCTGAAACCAAACATTTTTTATAACGTTGAACAAGTGCAACCGAAAGGGTCAGTAATTTGCGGGCATTTGTGTTTATACGTTTTTAATAAAGGTCGATGAGAATAATTAAAAAAATGCCTGTTGATAAATTTGTGCGAACGGACGTAAAGCGCGGGGAAATAAATATGGTCGGAAACAAGATTACGAATCTCGGTGCGCCGACGGATGCGGATGACGCGGCGACCAGAACATTTGTGATAAAACAAGGGAACAGGATAGCTCGGGATTACGAACTAGATAAAATTAAACAACTAGAAACGACGATACAAACTTTGAAAAACAATCAATTGAATACGCTCTTGCTTTCATACGACCTGCACAAAGATAGTTACTACCTATGTTTACGATAACGTGAAGAATTTTGGCGATATCACGGGTTTTAATAAAACGGAGTACAAATATATTGACAATATCATAGAGTACCCTTCTTCTTTCAAGGATTCGGGGGGGGTAGCAAAGGAAAAGTTGGCTCATTAAAAGGCCGAGATTGTATACAATTGATGTTAATTTGCAACATACTGATAGTTTGGGGGGGGGCTCGGAGTGATGGAGGGTTGCTTATAGAATACCTGTCGATCTGGACAGGTGGGGGGGGGGATTTGGATCCCGAGTGTTCTTTATAGCGAACCGCAAAAAGAGGGCACGAGAAACTTTAAAGGCAAACGATCATTTGTAGTTGATGAGAAAGAACATGCACCAGATATGGATTTCCCTCAATTTGTAATGATAAAAAAAGTTATATAAGATTTTATTATAGCCCATCTATTGAGGGCGCTCCCTCAATTTTATAATGAAAAAATAGTTGTAAAAGATTTCATTATAACCCATATATTGATAGCACATAATAGACAACAAGTACAAGAAAAGTAAAAAAAGGATTTGAAAAAAAAACATTTTTTTTAAAAACAAAAATGCCCGTCGATAAATTTGGACGAATGCCTAAAACACGCGTTTCAGATTCTGACATGTCTTTATCTTATATGAGTAATAATTTTCTGACAAGGGGGAAAATCGATATGTTTGGAAACAAGATTACGAATCTCGGTACCCCCACAGACGGAGGCGATGCAGCGAGCAAGGCATTTGTGATAAAACGAGGAAACAAGATGTTGCGTGATTACGGTCTAGATAAACAAAAACGCGAATTAAGAGATATAAAAGATTCATATTCATTGATATCGAAGATAAAATAGAAGAGAAATTGAGGGATGATATCGAAAAATGGGTAGAAAGTCTAAAAAAAGAGCAGGAAACGTACGCAGACGAGAACGAACTAGAACGAGCAAAGACGGAAATTTGACAACAAAATAAAATAATACTTGAGAGAATATATCAACGAACGAAACTTGGAAACCAAACTGGAAAACCTAAAGAAAGAATGGGCGTTGGATGACGAAACCATCGAGGATAGAATCGAACGGAAATTACTGGGAGATGTAAAAAAAGGAGTGGAAAATTTAAAGAAAGAATTAGAGAGGTACGTAGATGAGAATGAGTTAGAGCGGGCAAAGACGGAAATTGGTAAAACCATGGTAACGAGAATAAACGAAAATCTATGAGATAATATCAACGAACGAAAATTAGAAGCTGAACTAAATAAACTAAAAAGGGAGTGGACGAAGGATGATGAAACCATCGAAGATAAGGTTGAACAGGGTGATGTTAAACAAGGAGTGGAAAATTGAAAAAAGGAATTGGAAACGTACGTAGATGAGAATGAATTAGTACGAGCAAAGAGAGAAGTTTGTAAAACCTTTGTGACAACGGTAAAAGAACATTTGGGGGGATATGACGACGAACAAAAAATGGAAACTGAATTGAATAAACTTAAGAAAGAATGGGCGTTGGATAGCGAAAGCATTGAGGATAAAATCGAATGGAAATTACAGGCGGATATTGAGAAGGGGTAGAAAATTTAAGAAAAGAATTGGAAAAATTTGTAGATGAGAAAGATCTGAATCCGATCATCGAAAAAATTAAGATGGATGTAGGTAAAGCCGTCGTAAAAAATAATACCAAAATTTTACAACTAGAATCGGATATAAAAATTCTTAAAAATAAACTATGGATACTCTTTTATTTTCGCTCGACGTTAGCGCGGATACTATAATTAATATAAAACAAAAAGAAGATAACCGGGTTGTTATCACCAACAATAAAAATAAACGATACAACTTTTTCACATCAGCCTTCTTTAAAACGCCGAACACAAATATTATTTATAACGATATAGTAACGTACCCCGTTATTGTAGGCGATGAACATTTGTACGACACAGAACACTGGCTTCTTAAAAAGACAGGCGTTTACACGCTCGACGTTAATTTGACGTGTACGAGAAAAAATAATCTGACGGAAAAACAACGATTATTACATGGACCTGGATGATTGAAGAACACTAATATTTTGGGGCCGTCTCGAAAATCGAAAAAGAATAATTAATTTAATGTGGTCATTCGATATTACTTCGTCGGACGCGAGGATCGGAATATACTCTTTAACGTACGACGAATTTAAGTTTACCATTAAAGGACACATAAAGTTGTATTATAAACCGTTCTAACCAGAACACGTATCGATTTTTAAAAAAGGAAAAATGCTCGATTTATAAAAGTTTTAGAAAAAAATTTGTTTTCGCCAGGCGGTCTGGCGGAGGTTGGTAGGAATTAGTGGAGGTTGTGTGTGTGTGTGGCTAGGAATTATTAGAATTTTAAACTTCTGGATTTTTAAAATTTATATAAGTTTTTAAAATTTTGCGAGAGCGGAGGTTGGGTGGGATTGAGCGGAGGTTGGGTTTGGTGGTTTCCCCCATGTAGATGGAGGATGTACGATTTGGTTACGTCTGAGGGGATTCCCCATGTTTTATGGTGTAGAAATGAGATGAAAAGTAGGGAGATTTCCCCCCATAAACATGGAGGGTTTGAAGGGTTTTGATAAAATGGAGATGTTTCCCCCATAAACATGGGTTAAATGAGGCAAATCTTAAATGGACTGAATGCATGCAGTCCGGTTTATGAAACAACACCTTATGATTTAATGTAACAGAAGCTTA
Organism: Lutraria rhynchaena; assembly: GCA_008271625.1. NCBI lineage: Eukaryota > Metazoa > Mollusca > Bivalvia > Venerida > Mactridae > Lutraria > Lutraria rhynchaena. Next base: position 1,370,505 of record VIBL01000110.1, on the reverse strand, counting down.
CTGATTGTATACTGAAAGTTATTGTATCATAAAAATGAAGACTATTGACCACAGTGTAATTGATACTTTCTACCACAGCTTTCACTGAAGACAAATTAGGCGAGTACAGAGAAAGTGTAACATACCGTCACAAGCGTGAGAAAATAGCAATCAGAAAGATTCACACTGAAGGAATTGTCATAATAGTATCTGACGATGGATCTGGTGGCAAGCATCTAGCGTATGAACTTCTGGCACAGTTTGAGAATGCGGAACGATTCATCTCACAAATGTAACAAATCTAGAAGAAGCAGCGGTTTGTTCACGCAGTTTAGGAACTTCAGAAATTGCATATATTGATCCGTTTGGTCTGGTTTGGTTTGGAAGAAAGTCTGGGAGTAGCTCAGGCTTACAATCTGCTTAATGAAATAGCCAACGTAAGCTGGTCGTCAGGATTTCCAAAACGTTTTCTTGGTTTTATAACAGTAAGATAAAACTTCAAGGAAGGCATTTCGTATTTCACCTGTCTCTTGAAAGAAGTATACGCTAAAATATACGTACTGGAAAATTCTGCGGAGGATAAATATAAATGTGTCGTGCTGGTGATATTGGCAATGTTTGGAGGTCATTTGACAAAGGAGAAAGTTTACTCAATCGCAGCTAAATTTGAATGTCTACAAAATAAACGAAAACTACTGAAAAGGCAGTCAAAGTGCAAGCAAAGCATTGGCACAAAAGTTCAATGGTGGATTGAAGTGATACAATACTACGCCAACCACTGCACGAAGTCATTGTCGGACCATGTCAATAGTGGCATTGGACTTCTGAATAACCTGTTGATTAAACAGACAAGTCAGAATGTTTACATCTTCTAAGCTGTGTGTATACAGTACTCCGTCTAGCTTTCCATCGGCTTTCTATCCTCAGTTTATACTTCACTTTTGTGACCTTGACTTCTTCAAGTTATATATCGCCGGTCGTATGTCGGAACTTGTATATGAGGGTGAGAATGTCAAGAAAGACACAAGCAACACATTGGTGTGCAAAGATGCCATACGGAAAATGACGGAAATTCATGAGTTAGGGGACATAGAAACATTCGCAAAACATGCTTATGTCAATTCCAATATTTGTAGATAACTTTATACGAAGTCTACATGGGAAACCAGATCTGTTCTGGCATACGACTACGTTACATGACCAAATCAGCGGAAGGAATATCAGTCATATATTACTAGAGAAGATCCCATCACAAACTTCCACACCACGAGATATCATTAGGCTAACCAACTAATACCGCACAAACATTGGGATCAGAAAAGAAAATGTAATATGTCATTAGCCAATTCCATGGAATTGAACGTTCTTGCACATGCGTGTTCAATCGCCGACTACGACATCTATCGAACAATTAAATCCAAATACAAAGTGAATCCAGACTTAAGGTGTCTGTTGGACGCTGTTGATGGCAAAGCAGTCGATTTAATCAGATATCTTTAGGAGTGGCCACCTCTCTCACATGTGTATTAGCATAACATACACAATGGAATTAGCCATAACATTGTATACAAATGTAGTATGATATTAGGAGTTCTGGGCCAAAACCTTCATAGAGGTACAAACACTTCTAGACCCTCCTAGAAGGGGCAAACCTTCAACATGACCCTGCAAACCTTCATAAGAGACACAAACATTCAACATGACCCTTCAAACCCTTCTAGACCCTCCTAGAAGGAGCAAACCTTCAACATGACCCTGCAATCCTTCATAAGAGACACAAACTTTCAACATGACCCTACAAACACCAACTAGAAGGTACAAACCCTTCTAGACCCTCCTAGAAGGGTTAAACCTTCAACATGACCCCAACCTCCGCTCTCGCAAAACTTTTAAATCCGACGGAAAATAAACTTTTTATAAATATCCCATATTTATAGAAACGGTTTATAATACAATCTTATGTGTCCTTTAGCGGTAAACTTGTATTCGTCGTACTCTAAAGGGTATATTCAGATCCTCGTGTCCGGCAAATCCTCGAATGTCCACATTTTATCAATTTTCTTTTTCGATTTTCGGGTCGGTCACAAAATATTTGCGTTCTTCCATCACCCAGGTCCATGTAATAATCGTTGTTTTTTCATTAAATTATTTTTTCTCGTATACGTCAATTTAATGCTGAGCGTGTAAACCCCTGTCTTTTTAAGGAGCCAGTGTTCTGTGCCGTACAAATGTTCATCGCCTACAATAACTGGGGTACTCTACTATACCGTTATAAATAATATTTATATTCGTCGTTTTACGTCGTTTTTGTTTATTCTCGTTACTATGGTTTTACCAATTTCCGTCTTTGCTCGTTCTTATTATCGTCTACGTACCTCTCTAATTCTTTTAAGACTTTCCACCACCCTTTTTACATCTCCCCGTAATTTCCGTTCGATTCTTTCCTCGATGGTTTCGTCGTCCAATGTCCATTCTTTTTTTAGGTTGTCCAGTTTGGTTTCCAAATTCCGTTCGTCGATATATTCTCTCAAGTATTCTTTTATTTTGTTGACAAAAGTTTGCTCAATTTCCGTCTTTGCTCGTTCTAGTGCGTTATCGTCTACATACGTGTCCAACTCTTTTTTAAGACTTTCTACCCCCTTTTCGATATCACCCCTCAATTTCTCTTCTATTTTATCTTTGATATCAGTCAATGAATCATTTATTTCTCGCAGTTCGCTTTCGCATTTATCTAGACCGTAATCACGCACCATTTTGTTTATCACAAATGTTTTGGTCGCTGCCTCACCTCCGTCCGTGGAAGTACCGAGATTTATACTTTTTTCCCAAACATCGATTTTTCCTCTTTTTTGAAAATTTTTCATTATAAAAGATAAAGAGACGCCCGAATCCGAAACGCGAGTTATAGGCATTCGTCCAAATTTATCGACGGGCATTGTTTTATTATAAATAAAATTCGTTATAACGGTTTGTAATACATCCTTATTTGACCAATGATGAAATCAATATGGCAGTCAGGTATTCCCGGAGATATTGTAATATTTGCGGGTGTATCTTTCGTTAATTATCCTTTTTTCGTCTTCATACCGGTCCCAAAGTTCTTTTTTCCCTTTCATCCCCTACGTTACATTTTATAATTTTTCTCTGTTTGTTCGTAAATATGTTGTTTCTTTTATTATATAACCATTAAGCTCTTCTTTAACAGTATAGAATGTGTATGTCAAATCCATGTCGAGCGTGTACTGCCCTGGTTTTCTGAGTATCCATTTTTCATGACCTGGTTTTTACGATGCTGTCATGCATAATATATTTGTTTGGGGATCTATCAAAGAAAAACGTAAAATGTTTCTCGTTGTTTCCGAGCATATTAATTTCCCCGCACTTTACGTCTGTTTTAGGCATTTGTCCAAATTTATCGACAGGCATTTTTATTTTCGTTGACTTTTATTTAAAACGTAAAAACACAAATGTCCGCAAATGACTGACCCTTTCGGTTGCACTTGTTCCACGTTGTAAAAAATTTTCGGTTTTAGATAATTTACGAGTTCTACGGGCGGTTGTATACCGTAACCGTCGAAATAATATTTGTTTCCCTTTTTAATCCAACAAACCCAATGCGTCCCTCCGGCGTTAGAAGATCCGATACCATCGTTCGGGTTCGAGTCGTCCAAATTTAACATTCCGCATTCTCTTTTCCAAGGGCGTTCGACAGTTTATCGCGCATAAATACGCCCCGAAAATTTGGAATTTTCAACTCTTTTACCGCGTCCATCAATTCGAAATTGTTGAGCGGTTTATTCGGTAAATTACTTTTCCGACGTTCATTTTTTATAACCAATCGCAAAAGTGTTAATTCTATCCTCTAAGATAATTCTTTTGTCATCTCCGCAACTTAACGCGACTTTATTCATTTCTTCCGTGTACATTACGTGATTTCCACTTCTCAAAATATTCATCTTTCGCAATTGTTCCACGCCAGTAAACAGACATTCTTTATTATCCTCGAATTGGATACTCTTTTTCACGACAACTTTTTTCATTCCTTTACATTTCTTCTCTTCAGGCCCCTCGAGCATTTTGTACGTAATTTAGCACTCAAACCGACGAATCCCTCAATAATTTTTCCTCATCCTGAAAACTTTTATTTACTCCCGTTTCAATTCCGGACGGGTGGTTTTTATCGAAATTGCTCGTGTCAAATTTATCTCGAATGTCGGGAGAGATATCTTTATAAAAATCTCTCGCCTCAATCTCGTACATTAAGCTATCCGTATCCGTAAACAACAATTTAGCTTTTTTTCCGTATGTCGGTTTAATATACCCGTAGTGGAAGTCGTACATGGGCGTTTTACTCAGATCTAAAATACACATCCCGAGGTAAACCGGTTTGTTGTATAGTAAATGGGTCTTTTTCATGTGTATCGCGATAAGATTTTCGTTCTATCAGACACATCAGTTCTATTTCTAATATATTCCATCGTCTTACCAAAAAGTTTTTTTTCGAATTCGTTAGTCGCCTTCGCACGCAGGTTCGTATTTAAATCGATATAAGGCTTCATCCACGCGTCCTCTTTGAATCTAATTCCTCGATGAATTTTCGTAATAACTAGTCTCATCTTTTCATACTGTTTTAAGTTTTTATAATGAATCACATATTTCTTTTTATTTCTCAAACTCGGGATTAATTTGTCCAACTTATTTATCTTCAAGTGTTCCGGCGCTAGAGGGTAGTCGTTGTGTAAATCGTGTAACTCGCGCGGGTATTTTAAATCGACTTTTAAAATACAAGGAATATTTTTCCAATCGGTCAATTCGCTTCATTCATCCACTTAAATCCCTGAGTCGGCAAAGCTTGGCACATTTCCCACCCGTACAAATTGTTGGCGTCAAATTAAATATATACCTCGAAGGCTCTTTCGAATTATATTTCTCGCCCATGTACGGGTTATTGGCTTCTCCGTATCTCGTCGAAATCATAGACACACCGCCTCTCAACTCTCTTTCGACCATAAGCAACATGTCGGGATCCGAAAGTAATTCCAATTTTACTCCCGTCTTCTTCATCATGGCGACGTACGCTAATCCGGGCGAAGTGAAATATCCCGCGGGATCCAACTTGTAATATTTTAAGTAAACGTTTATAAAATTTTCGAAAACGTCCGCCAGCAACAAAACGTCTGTTAAATTATACAAATCTTGGTAATCTCTAAACGTTTTACTCTTAAAGGTTTTCCACACTTTTTGGGCGTGAGCGTATTCTTCGTCGCTGATTCCTTTACCATTTAACCTCGAATAGAACGCTTCTTGCGGGGGTAATTTCGGTTAATTTAATCTCGCAGCAGAATCTAGATATTCGTACGGGTAAACGCCATTCTTTAACACTAATTTTCGTTGACGCTCGTTTCGAAAATATTTTTAATAGCCGAAAATTGATCTTCCGTTAAATTACTCGCGAGTGCGTCTAAACTAGAAGCCATAAATTTAAAGCTAACGACAAACCTAATTCCATGATTTATCGGTTTTCCTTTAGCCTCTTTATCAGTATAAGTACCCACTTTTATCGTTTTCGTAAATTTAATGTATTCTTCCTCAGTTTTCTCGATGCAACCAACGTCACCTTCGCTTTTCCCGAGATTTTTGACGAATAAATGACTGTCGTACCCAGAAAATTGTGAAACACTACCGGGATGAATTTCGGTTTCCTGTAGTTGAGATTACATTCATTGTGTGCCTATATTTCCCGGCGTAGTGGCAGTGATCGCGGACCTATTTACGACCCTCGACAAACTTTGCAAACTTCTTCATATTAAAATTCGTCGTATTAACTTCTTTTGATACTCAATTTCATCTTCACCGAAACCGTCCCCGCGAATCCAACATTTCTGGGCTCGTTCGAAATTTACTCGGTCTTCTTGACCAAATATCTTCTTCGACGGAATATCATGAAGCTTCCTCGCAACTTTTCTATTTTTCGCTCTACGTCTTCGTCATCCGTTTCCGCCGTGTAGATGACCGGGTCTTTCTTGTACACGCGGTCGTCGAAACATTTTATATAATAACAAAACCCCGCTGGGGCGTGCTCATGGTATTGGATCGTATAACTCTTTTCGAGGTTCTGAGCGCTCGTATCTATCGGTTTCAAGAAAGGCTCAATGTCAGCGTATGTTATAGAAGGAACTCGCATCGACCTCTCGAAATTTTTAAACTCGATAAACGTGCCCGCTTTCGGCATGTAAATCCGCACGCATTCGTTCGAATAGCAACATTTCTCGTGGTCGTCTAGTACTTCCTGCGAAGTGTACAGATTTAGGCAGTCGTCGCAAAAAAATTACCATGCGTCTTGGAAATCTGCGTGGACAATAATCTACTTTTATCTTTTATCCAACAATAATGTAGTTTTTCACCATCACCGAACAACAAAAGGTATATCGGATTTTTAACCCCACGCTTGTTGGGTCTGAAGGGATACGCCTTTACCCTTTTCATACGCATAAACGACTACGGCAATACCCGGACTTTGTTTTTCAAACTTGTCTACATCTTTTTTGATATGGGGTAAGTTATACCGCCCATATTTAAAGTACTTTCTTTGCTTTTTAAATCTTGATCTATACGCTCGGGATGTGATTCTGTCAGATTCAAAGCCCGCAACACGCATCACAGAAAACATTAGTCGTCATTTTTCATATTTATTATCGCCTTCTTTTTCGCCAATACCTCCGGTAAGTCGATAAAAGGACTTCCTCTCAATGGCTCGTAAACCGCCGTGTGAATTTCGAGTCGCTCAATCGAAACGAAAATCCAACCGCTACCACCACTTTGAAATGTGGCCACATTTTCCAAATTTTTTTCAACCATGGTATGAAATATTTCGCTCGGATCGGTTCCATCGAGAATGATCTCGATATCCGAATGGAAAGCCGTGGGATTAATGATTCTTTCACCCGTTTGCGCGTTGGGTCTTTTCATCTCGCATTTTAAAATAATTTTAATCTTGCGTTGCCTATTTCTTTCGAAAAATTCGAGTGCTTGTTGTCGAACTGCGTTGAAAAACCTTCGCGCATCGTGACCTTCCCTCCCTTCTATGGTATGTACGGTCGTAAAATTTCGCAAAGCGGATCGACTTTCTCTTAACTTGAATTTCTGATCTTCCAGTTCTTGTTTGACGAGGTCCGATAACCTCAGGTTGGGTTTTTGCTTCGGTCTGGCACTACCAGGATTTTTAGCCCATTTAATCAGTTCATTAAGATTTTTACTGATGAAGTTCGTTAGATCCGTGGTTTTAGATTTGGTCCAGTCGAAAGCCTTTTTAACCGCGGTAAGCGCGGGTCTTGCGTACGTTTCAATATTATTCAACACAGTTCGCGGGGTAGGTGGAGGTGGGGTTGGTTGGGGAGGGTTATTTAATAAATTTTCCAACTCGGCTTTACTCAAGCGCCAATAACCTGTAAAGCCACGATCTTTCGCGATTTTTCTTAGTTCTTTCACCGTTGACATTTTCTTTAGCAAAAATTTACTTTAAATTGTTTTCAAAAATTAATAGTATTCCCGGGAGAATAATATAATCTAAAATTTTCAATTTTAATTTCGTATTCGTCTCGCTAGATCATCCCCTGATAAAAAGATATAATTCCCGGATTCTGATTTAAAAATTTAGCGGCTTTGTAAATCGACGGAAATGACGTCTCTTTTCCCGTTTCAACGTCTTTTAATACGACTCGCTTCGGATTCGTTCGGATTTTTTTAAAAGCTTAAAATCGTCGTCCTCAGTTAACTATCCGTTTTCCTTCAACACTTCCTTCACATGCGCCTTATTCCATTTTGTAAAACCTTTAGTACCATTCGCGCGTAAAATTTTCTTCATTTCTTTTAATGTAGACATTTTTATTTAATTGATTCTTTTTCTTTTAATTATCTTTCATAATTTTTCCTCTGTTCGAAATCACACGGGGGTGTTTACTTCTGAAATATCTTACGGATGAATCATCCACGCTAATTTTGTGACGGACTTGCTCGACTTGACGGGAAGTCTCCACGTAAAACTCGTAGATTGCGGAACCTGGGGGGGGGGGGGGCTAACCTTTTCTTCGATCGTCTTGTACAATTGTAACTTTTCGGCGTCGGCGGGTTGGACGTGCGCAATAAACCAAGACACTTTACTGAGAGTTACTCGTCCCGCATCCGCCGCATTAGCTCTAAAGATGGCGTCGTCGTTTGATTTCCTCGCCAAAGTGAGGGTTTGTTTCATTCCGTGCAAAATTTTATCGTAATCTTTGCTAAATCCGAAAATGTGTTTTTACGGAACTCTGAAACTAAACGAGCCTTTTTGGATCCGGTTTCCGAATTAGATAATCTGGACGAACCTTAAATCCGTTATTGTTGATTAGATTAGCAGTGGATTCTGTATCTTTGTACCACAACTGATTTAAACCTTGAGATTTGGAGAAATCGTCGGGATATTTCAACACCTCCAACATGCTGCTGCATTGACCTGGGTGAAAAACGGATTCGATTTCTTGACCGGAAAGTTGATATTTTATAGTGTTGAAAAGATACAAGAGACCGTTATTCGTTAGCGAAACGGCGCCGCCGTTCGCGTAAGCCGTTCCATCGGCTTTCGTGAGTCTACCTTCGAGTAATAGCCAACTTTCGCTCGGGTGAGTAAACAAATCTTGAGTTTCTATATTTATACGAATTTCGCCGGGATTATTTAAATTGGTTCCCGTAATCGGTTCGTATTCGTGAAATTCGTAACTTTCTATACTTTCGTCCGTCGCGTAAGGTTCGGTTATTTTTAAAATACGCGCCATTTTTTTTATTTTATCGGGTTGTTTTTTGTATCAAACGATCCAAAGTTGCGGGAAAGATTTTTCCCTTGTAGCGTAAACGCTCTTTAATTTGATTTCCTTAAATTTATTTTGTAAATGTTTCTTTTTCGGATAAATTTTATTTCCGTAAACCAGTTTGATGGGATTATACCCGCACCCGACTAAATATTCGTTCGTCTCCTTCTCATACTCTTTATTTGCTCGTCGGTTAGTTTAACGATGGCTTTTTAATAACCATATTTCGATTCTCGAATTTCGAGAATTATTGCGCCATCAAAATAAAAATAGCCTCGATGAACATAAATTGAAGCTGTATCATACTTTTCGTACGAGCGCAGCGTAAAATCTAGTAATATTATTTATATTTTTTTATAAATAAATATTTATATTTTATTTTCTATAAAACTTAACTAAATCTTCAATTCCATTTCCATCAATTAACGAGCTAAGAGAAAATGGTTGGGTCGGTGCGGAGATGAATTGTGTGGGTTGAGCTATGTGTTTTTCTATAATCGTTTAGATTTTGGTGTGAGAGCTTAAGTCCCCACGTCTTTAATTTTTTCGATCACCTTTTTTCCGGCAGCTCCGAGAGTCGCTTGCCCGACTTTTTTACTGGCAGACTTTCCAGCCTCGAGAGCCGCTTGCCCGACTTTTTGAGCGGCAGCCTTCATCATAATTCATCATTCCGCCGTATTGATAACGTCTCGTAAAACCTCGATTTTTCGCAACAAACATCTTTTTAAATGATGCTCAACATTTTTTTTTTATATTGAGTCGCGTTTAATATTTCTCGGTTCGCGAGCTCGTTACAGATGGAAAGTAGTTCGTCTTTAACGCCAGTATTTCCCGCTTTCTTACTCGCCATCAACAAATCCAACGTTTCGAGGAGACAGACCTTTCCTCGTCGTAAGAGATTTTTTACTCTTCCATATTGGACCAACGATGTTCGTATACTTGTGCGACTTGCTGGCATTTGGGCGTCTGGGAGAGGGGTTATGGTTTTGGTAAATGGCGTTCGTTTTAATCAACAACTCGCCGTAATTACCGTAGTCTTTGTCGGTGTAATTTTTTTTGTCCGGATTTTTGGATGTAATAAGTTCCCACAATCCCGGCGTACCTTCGTATTCTTCACCGTCTACGACGATATCATTGTCTTTGATGGTGACGGGTGTTTCTCCTAGGTAAAAATATCCGTCCTTTTTCGCGTACAAACCAAAAGTTTTATCGGTCGGGGGTTGTTTTAAATAATCAGTCGCGATCTCATCTAAAAAAAGAGGCGGCACCACAGGCTCTGCAGTAGGTACAGGGCCAGCAATTGCGGGAACGGGTGCGGGACCCTCAATAGCCGGAAACGTGGCTTGGAGCTCGCGTAAATTTTTTTCTTGATTTCTTCGACAGTACTTTTTTGAACGTCGATAATTGGTTTAAAAATTTTACCCAAATCTGCTTGTAAATCGCGTTCGCCCGTTCTTTCTGCGAGAAAGTTATCCTTTACTCGTTGTTTTAACGCGAGATATTCCTTTACGATCAAGTCCCTTTTTCGCGGGGTCTGTAATTTTTAAAAACGACATTTTTTAAATTTAAAACTTAGTTTTTAACGCGATTTTGATCGCGGAATTCCATGTCAGTTTTGATCACGTTCGTCCGCAATTGTGGATAAAAGAACGGCCCCACCGGCTGTAAACCCAGTTGAAGCGAAATTGGACAACATGTCGACGCCATCGACGAACTTGCGAGCTCGTTTATATTTTTTACTCGATGGGACGCGTTGCGCCTCCTCTCCTCGGCCGTAAAAATTCCTTGAACTTTTTCGATTCCATTATCCCTCTTAAATTATACGAGGATTCTATCTATATCGTTAGAGAAACATTCCGAGAAGCTGAATATTTTTAAAGGGGCTATCGGGTCCTAAAAGAAGACCGCGCCCGTCGTACAAATGACCTTGTTTTTTCAAATATAAACTGTCACCGACGGCGCCAAATCTGGTGCCTGAGACGGGTTTTAAATAAATAAGTTGTATTTTTTCCTTTTGTCCTTCGGAAATATCAACTTGTACATTTATATACCGCATTTTTTTATATTTATAAACTGTTTAACTTTGGCGAATATGGAAACAAATCGTGACATTTTCGCCCCGTAAATTGAGTAACGCGCCATTTGGATACGTTAGACTCGTTTCGATAGTGTGAATGGTGTCCTAAGTGACAGGTAAATAAACCAAATTTGCGGGAGTTTCGACAATTTTGTGACCGGTACTCACAACGTATTTGGATTTGCCGTTATAAACACCTTGTCTGTGTGACCCTCGCAAATCTTTACCTTCGTTGGGGGAATACCTAAAATGATTATTTTCGTTCGTAATATTCGGGAAAGAATAATATGTCTCGAGATTAACGAGCACAATTTCGTACCGTTTATCCTTCTCGAGTTCGAGCGGCGGATTACATCTCGTTTTAAACCGCGTCTCATGAACCAATGGATGGATCATCACCAAACTTGCTCTGTAACATCCTTATATGGACTTTTATTAGATTTGCTCAAAAAAATTTTGTCCGCCCCTTTTAGGTGCCGCTAGAGCTAAAAATAGAAAAGCCTTTAATTGTCCTCTTCTCATGAACCAATGGATGGATCATCATCAAACTTGGTCTGTAGCATTCTTAGATGGTCCTTTCTTAAGTTTGCTCAAATAAATATGGTTGGCCCCTTTTAGGGGCCGCTAGAGGTAAAAATAGAAATACCTTAAAATGACTTTCTCATGTTTCTATGGATCGATTATCACCAAACTTGGTTTTTAGCATCTTTAGATAGTGTTCTATCAGATTTGCTCAATTATGAATGGTTGGTCCCAAATAGGGCCCGCTAGAGCTAAACATAGAAATACCTTAAAATGATTTCTTTTCATGAACCAGTCGTTTGATTATCACCAAATTTGGACTGTGGCATCCTTCAGTAATCACGAATATTCTTTTGTAGTATCCTTTGATGGTCCTATATCAAGTTATTATTGTTCCCCATTATTTGCACAAAAGTGTACCTTTATTACCTTTTTAGTAACAAGTTAATTAATATTCATTTTGGTGAGCGATGCAGGGCCATCATGGCCCTCTTGTTTTATATAAACCTAAAGTCGTTTAACCCACAAAAAATTCGTCAAATCCGCGCCTATATTTCTCGCAATCTTTTTGCGACGACGGGTCAATGACGACAACCTGTACGGTTTTCTCCAAGTCTCGACGCACAATTTCCGAAATTCTTCCTTGCTCATATCTTGGCTAACGTGGTCGCTGTAAATGTGGTTGAGATTTTTCAAATCTTGGGGAAATAGGCAAATAAAATTTGCCTCCCCGGTTGAAGCATAGGTTTAGCAATAGAGCCGTTTTACCAAAACAGGATTTCCCGACGATTATCCCGCGAATACTTTTTGGCAAAAGAGGGTTATTGTGCCGCTTAGTTTTCGTATTCCAAGATAAATCTTTAATTTCCATTTTATTTAAATCGAAGAAGCGTATAAATAGAAAAAATTCATTGCGTCAAATGTAAAAATAATTCGGAAACGAACGATATCGAAAATGTAATTACGAAAAATAAAAGAGCCATGAAACGGGGAAAATGCGTAATATGCGGGTCAGCAAAAACTCAGTTTACTAAAATGACAGGCGGCTCAATATTAAATAGCGCGATAAATAACCTTCCTTTCGAAATGCATCTACCCGGTCATAATTTTACGGAGCCGGGCACGAGATTACAATGGAGATTAAATCAGGATCTAACGCCGAAAAAATCTATCTAAAAAATGGAGAACGCCCGTAAACAGAATTGATAAGGCGGCGTATCATCACGACGTGTGTTATTTGAAAAATAACGATACAGCGACGAGAAATAAAGTCTGCGACAAAAATATGTTGGAGGAGATGAAAAATATTTATAACCCGACTTTGCGAGAAAAAATAGAGCTCGATGATCAATACAATAATACGAGACACTCGTCGATAAAAATGACGCCCATTGAAACGATTGAAGATAAAATAAAACTAAGGTTTGGCAAAATCTTTATCCGGACCATTATAAAATAATAAACTTTTAATCCTCGATTTTCGGTGGGCGATAAAGCGAGGATCTCCAAAAAAAAGAAAACGTTTGAAAAGGGATATACACCGAGATGGACCGAAGAAATCTTTACCGTTACTGCCGTACAACGCACTACGCCAGTGACGTATAAAATAGCCGACTATAACGGGGAGGAAATACATGGCACGTTTTACGAACAAGAACTACAAAAAACTAGTCAAGAAATATTTAGGATCGAGAAATATAATACGCCGTAAAGGTAATAAATCTTTGGTGAAGTGGTACGGTTATCCCGCGTCGTTTAATGGCTTGATCGATAACGAGCAATTACAAGATTTATAGTTTAATTTTACTGTGTGGATTTTTTTTTGGAATTCAAATTTCAATCCCTGACAATGATAAGAATATGATTGTACGTAAACTTTATTTCTGTGTTCTTCTGTAAAACTTTGCATGTGATATCATCATCTCCATTATATTTGGTTACTTTCGCTGATATAATTTCGTCTCCATTGGTAAGAAATACTCTACCACCAATTCCATTGTTGGACGTCATTTTAATTTTGTCTGATGAAGAGAGTGGTTCAAGTTCCAAAACCTTCTTCCCCAGATTCGCCTCTTTGCTTTCAATATCTACGCTATTCTGCCATTCATCGCGAGTAATTAAAGGTTTCCTTTTTTTATATACAGAAAAAATATTTTCTTGAAACCATTTTTTTCATATCCTGAACAGCTGGATTTTTATCATAAAAAAACAGCAAAACTGCTCCCAGTACTACATTACTTTTACCCCAACACCGGGGAGATTCTTTTACGTGCACACCTGATGCTGGGATGAACTTCAGACTCTTAAGCGCCCTCGCCCGTAGGCTCACCACAAGCCTTTCTTAATCCCTCCAACCTGTTGGCTCACAACCAGTATTAACCCTCACAATTACCCACGACCCATAGCTCTCGAAACGAAACAGAGCTACGAATGAGGTAAGGCAAGTTGCTATGCGATTGATTACCAACTCCATGGTAAAGAATCTTTTATGTGCACAACCCATAGAGCCCATAATCAATCACATTGGAGGTATTACCTGGCAGTTGCCATTAAACAGACCGGAAAGTGTCATACTCGGCCCACGGCTGCCCTTAAACGAACGGAAGCGCGTCATACCGGACTTCGGCCCATAACCTGTACTGGCTGCAGTCAAATAATGCAATGTTCGTTCCTACTTGAACACTCTTATACACGTTACTGTGGTGAAGTTTAAAATATACATAAAGTATGTAAATAAATTAACGTATTTATTTACATAAAAATTAAACGAGATATTACGTTAGAATAGGTTGATATTATCTTAAGTAAACTCTCATTACTAAATTAAGTAAGAAATAACGACTCTATTTCATATTTTTTAAAAAAAAACATGGAAATAATAACAACGTTATTGATATAAATAGCAATCGGGAATGTCCCCAACTCGTAAAACCGAAATCGAAAGCATCGATTTTAAATATGGGATATTTATAAAAAGTTTCATTTTCTGTCGGATTTAAAAGTTTTGCGAGAGCGGAGGTTGGGGTCATGTTGTAGGTTTGACCCTTCTGGGGGGTCTAGAAGGGTTTGAAGGGTCATGTTGAAGGTTTTGTCCTTCTATGAGGGTCTAGAAGGGTTTGTACCTTCTAGTTGGTGTTTGTAGGGTCATGTTGAAGGTTTGTGTCACTTATGAAGGTTTGCAGGTTCATGTTGAAGGTTCCCCCTTCTAGGAGGGTCTAGAAGGGTTTGTACCTTCTAGTGGGTGTTTGTAGGGTCATGTTGAAGGTTTGTGTCACTTATGAAGGTTGCAGGGTCATGTTGAAGGTTCCCCCTTCTAGGAGGGTCTAGAAGGGTCTGTACCTCTATGAAGGTTTTGGCCCAGAACTCCTAATATCATCCTACTTACAAAAGATAATGTTTGTAATCGACGGCTTGTCATCAACACCCTGCAACAAAGTGTTGCTATTAATTACAAAGTTAATTGCATAGAACCATTTATCTTTGCTGCAGGTGTAAAAACCGGAAATGTCAGAACGATTATCACAGTCAACAATTTAAAGGGTTACATGAATATAACGAACTCTAGAGGTAGAACAATACTACATGAAGCTGTAAAATCAGCTCAACACACATTTCTGAAGTTTGCCTTGAGACACGGAGCAGATCAACAGAAGAGAGATACCATGTTTTGCCGTCTCCCAATACATGAAGCAGTCATTAATAACGATTTGGAAAGCATGGAAATATTGTTAGAAGGATATAAACATGTATGTGACAAAGATTGCCGACAACCGGATCTTAAAACTATACTTGTTGAGCATGACAAAGATGGTCGACAGCCGCTACATTTTGCTGTGTGGTACCATAGCCTAGATGCTATGAAGTTCCTATTAGAAAGGAAAGTATCAGTCAGTGATGTCGATGATGAACATAAATCTCCTCTTCACTTTAGAATACGAGGGTGATGATTTATATCGCTTGTTCGATGTATTGTCTGAGCAGACACAACATATAGCGGAAGATGTTGTGAAAAAACTCAATAGAAACCAGGTTCAGTCGTGTATGTTTAATGCTGTGGATTGCAATAATAATTCCCTTCTAAGATATTTGTTCAATAACGGTTTTGACATTTACAATATCTCAGCAGGGAAAACTAACGTCATTAAAAAAATCCTGGTATGATTACTCTATTGTTAAAATACAACGTTGACGTTAATGCAGCAAGCAACGGTACGTTCCCAGTGCATGTAGCGACAAGGTTGAATCAGATTGATACGATTAAAATATAGGTGAATTCTGGTGCAGATATTAAAATTAAAGAAACTAAAAATAGAGACACAGTATTGCACGTCGCTACAAGAATGGGTGCAGGGAACATTATACTATTTCTCCTGCAAAACACAGAGCTTTTGGAGAACAAAACAAGATTGGGAATGTACCGTCGCACGAAGCTGTAAGACAAGTCGACTTCGAATGCGTTCGTCTATTTATTGGATATGGTGCTGAAACATCACGAATTAATAGAGAAGGAGAAAATCCAATACAATTAGCAAAATACTAGAAAGTATGACAAACCCTGATCAACGTGAAAAGCAGAATAAGATTACTGTTGCAGAGAATAGGATCTGTATGTTTAGAGACTAAAGTATGAATATGAAGTCAGACTCTGTGCTTGATGACATGGAAAACACAACATTTAGTACAAATACGTTTCACTATATTATCAGTTTTACACACAGAAATATTACTGTGTAGGTCAAGGATATGTAACGCTCAGGATTTTTTTTATTTAATCATGGGACAGGGTTCTTAAATACAAACATGTCTATAGTATCGGCGATTTAAAAAGAATCAATGTTGATATATTCCAGTATTCCGGTTGCAAAATAGTATGTAGTACTAATATTGGTGGCCGCCTATCCTGTTTATTTAGCGTCCGCATCGAATCCACCAAATTTAGACACAGATAATTATAAAAAATGGCCATTATTTTTTATCGCAAGAAACTCGAGCGTTTTCATTTGCTTTTTTAACATATTCATAAATAGTAATTTCCAATCCTTGTTATGTCATAACAGAAGAAAAAAAAACAAATTAAAGCATATTTAAAGAGCCATAATAGCAAAAAAAGTGTTATTATATAGCTATTCGGAACAGAAATACTCAAAAGGTCGAGTATTAGTTATCTAACATACAACGAGTAAAAGCATAGACACACGTACAAACCTTCACTAAGATAGCTTATTACAGCGGTGAACAATTTTTTTTGTGTAATAAGTTATACTGTCAAAAATAGTGAATTTCGCCATGTGGGAATATCCCGAAGGGAACAGGATATTCAAAGGGATAGACCATTTGACAAAAATAGTTATGCTATCTCGCCAATGATATTGCTGGGTTTGGAAGAACTTTGTAGTGAAACTAGTTTGTACAAAAAGCTGCTGATGCCTCGATTTCGAACTGATTTACGTGTAAGTAAGGCCGAGATATCAGCATTGTAAGAATAATCAGTCCAACTTTGTGTTTGGGAACAGTGACCTAACCATGTTTTGTGGAGAACATTTGGTCTGACACTTTGGACCCACAAAGGGAAACCTAGTCCTCCCAGGCTGTATGTTTCCTTGAGCAGATGTGAGTGAAAAAATCAACAAACTCACCGCATATTATTTGGATTTTTTACATGTACGTTCAACTTTTCAGGCATTATCTGATAAAGATGCAGAGTACGTATTTGATATTTACTATTACTTCCTACCGATAAAACATAATTTTTTCTCAGTCATTTTTCGATTGTGTCTGTGGGTGCATCAAACATTTAAGATTCAAAATATTTAATGAAACATGAAGTAATTAAAGTTTTCTCGTAAATAGCGATCCGGCAAACCGATGTTGTCTTTCATAGAACTTTTTTTCTTAGAAGTGTGAATGAGAAATTAAAACGCAACACTTGTTGATATGTGCATTGCAACAGAAAACAAATGGTTATGACTGCGTATTAATTTGTGTCCATCCTTTTACCATCTTCCAACTCTTGAAAAGAACGTTTTTTTTTTTTACAAAAAAATGATTAAATATACGACAATACATTACACGGATGTACACTCATTTACATCTATTGGGATAAAGAACGCACATCCGGCTAAGTGTTATCTTACGTTTTATTTGCGTGCAATAGATTATGCTAAATTGTGCTTGTAGAAAAAGCATTGATTAACATTTTAATGTAATTAGACAAGAATGTTTATCTTTGTGATTTATCTTCATGGCTGTTGTCGCTAATATGCAAATTCGGCGCACTTGTCTTTTTATTTTATCTTAGCTTTAATATCAGCAACTTGTCAAATCATAGTCAGGGTGACACGATCCTTACTGATAGCAATTAATTAAACCGGAAAATCAGTATGTGGTCATATATATTTATACCGTGCAGAGCAACAGATAAGCTGCGTATTGCGTATTTACTCAATTAGATTTACAAAATACGCAATTGAAACTATTTCAGATGCGTATCAAAAAGCAATTACCAAAGCAAAATACCCAATTAACATATTTATGATGCGTATCGAAATCAATTTTCATTAATATACATGCGTATTGTCATTTTCGTCTGTCAGTCGTTCCTCATTGTCTCTGACAAACGTTGTAGCTATGCGGTTCATAAACAACCAAAATGTGTACAGTTTAGACTCGATTTGTAAGAGCATGAATTCCCAGTTGATATAAAAATCATAGACTATCAGGTTTCAGGAAACCCAATTATATTCAGCAAATACTCAATTCAAAATGAAATGATGGAGTAATACCCAATTCACTGAGAAAGCTTATCTGTTGCTCCCACCCGTTGTTTTATGGATCTACATTGTTTTTACAGCTGTCTGGGGGGGGTCAAACATGTTCTATATTTAATCAGTCATAGCATGTGACAAACACTAATTATCATTCTCACAATGTTTTATTAAAAATTTAAACGCGTATAAAAATAAAATAAAATGACAGGTTCTATATGCTTAAAACATTTTTTAAAGAAAGAATTTGTCATTTTAAACTTCGATTCTTTTATGCTTTATAAGACCATTCGATCCTTCATCAATTTTTAAGATTTAATACATAATATTGTCACTTTTTAAAATAGGAGGGATGTTCGAAAAGAATTGCTTATTTCTATCTGGAGACTTCAAATGTCAAATTAGCCCAAAAGTAAACAAGAAATGATTTCAAATTCGGAAACAAAAAGAAATCACACGGAGCAAAGTCTGGGGAATACGGGGGAGGGGGGGGGGTGAGGCAAAACAGTTACTTTTTCTTTCTTCAAAAACGCCACACTATCGCGGAGGTATGAGCGGGGGCATTTTCATGTAGAACCCGGATATGTTTAAAACCAGTGGCAGGGCGTCGTTTCTGATTATACTTTTTCAGTTTCGTCAGTACTACGTCTTTGTAGTATTTTCCAGTGATGCTTTTGCCCTTTTTTAAAGGCACTTTTATTGCGACTCCTACACCAGTGAAGAAAAATTGCATACAAAACCGTTTTTACACTCAAAGACCGTTTGGCAATTATTTGGCGTTTGCTGTGTTTAGTGGCCCAGATCTTATTGCTAACCTTTCTGACGGGCTCAAAATAATGGACCCTAGTTTCATCACCCGTTACGACATTGGCAAACTGCTTTTTGTCATATTTTGGATACATTTTAAACAGCTTTTTGGCCGCTTTAACCCGTTTCCTCTTTTGCTTATCAGTCAACAAAAGTCGCATCCGTCTAGCAGAAATCTTATTGACTTCCAAAGTGAACCATTGATAGTGATATGCCTACCTTTCGTGCAATATCACAATCTGTAAATCTGGCATCTCCTTCAATGACTTCTTTTATCTTGGAAACGATTTCTTTACGAGATGCAGATTTTGGCCTACCTGATTTTGGTGCATTTTTATGGACTCTACACCTGATTCAAATTTCTTTTTCCTCCGCCTAACTGCGTCATAAGACACACAAAAAGGTCCATGAGCAGTAGAAAGTTCAGTCATCAGCTGTTCCAAAGAACAACCAAGTTTTGAGCGAGCTTTGATGTAAGCCCGTATTTCATCTTTCTTGTCTACGCTTCTACCAACCATTTTACTACAGTGGTCAATGACTGCGTGTATTCAAATGGCAAATTTTATGTCTTACACTTAGTTTCACATGCACATTTATACACCGTTGTGTAGATATTGAATAACCGTATACAGGTATGTATTGGTTTTTATCGTGCCTCACGTGGATATCGAGATAGAGGACAATAAGCAATTCATTTCGAACATCACTCGTAAGTGTTTTGTAATAAATATCGTTTATTAAATGCATTCTTGTAGATATGTGCGCCATTGTATTTGTTTGATCTTGTTGCTCATATCTGTTGTAGTGTCACAAATATATCATGTGTATAGTAAGAGAGTATTATCATTTAAAACTATTAAATCAATTCTAAATGCTGGGTTCAACATTTATGCATTCAATGGATATCATGAAGTACTACTGGGAACTTAACGGAAATTTTAACATGACTGTTTTACACCTCTCTGATATGATGATGGACTTTTTTTCATTGTCAAATGTTCTGCATAAACACATTGAACAAGTTAGCATTATTAATTTGACTTCAACCAACCGTCAGTATCAGTATTTAACATCTTTTTTTAAAATAGGTGATGAATGTGTTTATCAATTATGTGACAGACATTAAGTTCCAAACCGATTTGGTACAAATGGGTCCAAACCGTTTATTAACCGCCCACTAATCGCGTATGAATATCTTGAAAATGTCATGTAATTAAAACACTGATAATATTGTTTATATTTTTGTCATTTTTAATCAACGAATGAGCAAGTTACTGAAATAAATACTCTATACTCGCTTATGATACGAAATATCAAATTTCGAAACAATTACAACGGAACTACTTCGTTTTGTCCATTCAATAAGAATATTGGAGGTTCCGCCTGGTTGTGTTCGCCAAATGAGGAAAAGAGAATTCGTCCAATTGATGATCTGCACAATCATTGCGTATAATGCTGTGTATCAGCCCCGCTATAATCAATGATAATCCATGATAAATATTGACAAAATAAGACCCAAACCGTTTTAATCAGCGGGGAGTAGTATAGTAATTGAGCGTGTTTAGGCCACCCCCCCATTAACTAGGTCACTAGGTCACTAGGTCACCACCACCCCAATTTTTGAAATTTTAAAAATGCAAAAATCGATCCCCTGACCCCCCCTCAGGGATTATGAAAAATGTGTTATTTTTGAAATTTTAAAAATGTAAAATTTAAAATTTTAAAAATGCAAAAATGTGAAATTTTGAAAATTGACATATGACACAGTCTGGAAAGCAAAGTATTATTTTAGTAAATTTTTTAAAATTGTGAAATTTTTATATAAAAAATGTAAATGTTGAATTTTTAAATAAAAAAATGTTAAAATGGAAAATTCGAAAATGCGAAAATGTTTCATATAAAATGGAGTCATTCTATATGATGAAGAACTCAAAATTCGGTAATCTGCAATTCTTGTTCATAGAAACTGCCTTCAATCTCTTCACCGTTTAAATCGTTTATTTTGTAAGTAACAGGATTAGTATTTAAAATTTCATCAATTACAAATATTTCTCTGGTCCAACGAGTGGTATAACCTTTTTCAAATTTATTTTTCTTTTTTGATAATCGTACTCTATCTCCAATTTTAAATTTAGGTTTTTTAAATTTATTTTCATCTTCAGGATATAAATTTTCATATACAGTTGATCTATTTTCTGATTTACTCGCGTCAACAGGTGTCATTTTAATTGAAGAATGAACTGTATTGTTATAATTTTTAACTAAATCATCTAATACATCATAATATTTAGTAGTTTCATTAGCAGTAAAATATTTAAACATGCGTTGTTTCATAGTTCCAATCCATCGTTCTACTATACTAGATTTTTCTTCATTTTCAGTCGAATATAACTTAATATTATTATCTTTTAACAATTTTTTTACTTGTTGATTATAAAATTCAGAACCTTTGTCTGACCAAATAAATAACGGTTTTCTTTCTGAAAATAATATTTTAAATGCATCACTTACAGTCGTTCCAGTTTTATTTTTTAATGGAATCAACCAACCGTATTTACTAAAAATATCTATAACAGCTAATAAATATTTATAATGCTTATTTTGTTTTGAAAATTGATGCATATCTACCAAATCGACTGCCCATGTTTGGTCTATTGCATGAACATGAACACGTCTTTTAGGAAATGATTTTACAACTCTGTGATGTAATTCATCTGCTAATTTATTTGTAAATCTATTTTTTTTAGAACCACACTCAGAACATTTAGCTTTTAAAATTTGTCTATTATTAGATGTTGCTACTTGTTCTACTGAATTGTTTTCAGTATGTTTTTTACAACGCAAACAATATATATTTGAATGACTCATTTTTAATATATTAAAATTGATTTTTTTTAAAAATGGGCGAAAAAAAAATTTGTACAAAGTGCAATGAATATAAATATTTATATGAATATGATAGAGCAAGTGGTAGGTTCATGGGTGTTAAATCTTCATGCAAGCAATGTAACATACCTATGAAACGAAAACATTATCAAAATAATAAAGAAAAATACAAAAAAGCATATCATGAATTTATACTTAGAAATCCAAATTATCGATATGAATATTATTTTTGAAAAATGTAAAATTGTAAATGTTGAATTTATTAAATAAAAAATGAAAAAAATAAAAAATTGTAAATGTCGAATTTTTTAAATAAAAAATTTTAAAAAATGTAAAAATTTAAAATGTTAAAATGTTTCATATCAAAATGGAGTCACAGGAATTTCGGCTAAATGAGATTACAAGGGTTCAAAGTATTCTTGAATCTGAGGAGAATGTAAGAATTTTACTTACTAAAAAATACAGGAGGGCTAGAAATATTATATATTTTATCGAACTACTATTTAATGTTTCAACAATTTTACTAGGAGCACTTTCACCAATATTACCATATTCAGAAGTATTAATGTCTATATCGGCCGGCTGTGGTGCAATGGGTATTCCGGGAAAATATCTAAATAAATATTTTTCATCCGAAGTAGAAAAACATGAAAAAATTAGAACTCTCGCAACTACAAAACTTAACACGATAAATTCATATATTTCACAAGCTTTGAATGATGGAAAAATATCTGATGAAGAATTCCAATTGATATCTTCTGAATTAGATAAATATTATAAATTAAAAGACGAAGTAAGAGTATTAATAAGAAAAAATATTGAAAAATCAGATATTGAATTTAGAGAACTAAAACCTTAAATTACCCAATAAAAAAAGAATGTCATTTCTAAAAATTACAGATCCTGAGAAAAGAGATTTAATGGTAAAAGAGTTTCTTGAAACAAAGAAAAATATTCAAGAAAGTCAACTTCGCGAGCGCGCCGGTAAACGAGAATTAAAAAAAGATATCGGGAAATTTTTCAAACCCGTTACAGACGTACAAAAGAGCGTTGGGGAAGAGATAAAAGAAGAACTTCTACCTTTAAAAGAAATTGCCCCGGCTATCGCAGCTATTCCAGGTCCACCGGATATCCGAGCTTTACTTGCCCCCTACTCCGAGATTAACACAAAATTTCATGGTCCAATCGCCTCTGAATATCTTGCAAAAATGGCTGATAAAGACGGGACTGATAAAACGTTTGGAATACGTAGAGAAGATAATGGTATTTAT
Organism: Lutraria rhynchaena; assembly: GCA_008271625.1. NCBI lineage: Eukaryota > Metazoa > Mollusca > Bivalvia > Venerida > Mactridae > Lutraria > Lutraria rhynchaena. Next base: position 1,347,356 of record VIBL01000110.1, on the reverse strand, counting down.
TATATAGGTGATAAATCAATTACTATTGTGGATGAAGATATACATTTTATAAATGATAAAAATGAACATAGTATTTATGAAGGAACTGAGGGTTTGTGGGAACTCATCATGGCTAAGAATCCGGACGTGGGTAAATTCACTGACGAGGATTATGAAAATTACGCCAGGCTGTTGTTTGACACAAATGCTATATTTCTGAATAAAGATCCAAAAACCAATCGTCCAAGAGCTAGCAAGAGTTATAAATGGAACGAATTTGTTAAACCAATTTGGGAAGCTATGGCAAGTGGTATGGGTATTTCGGATCCAAATAAATTAATTGAAAGACTAGACTTATTGATGGAGAGTAAAAAAGCAGGCAACACCGGTGTTGATCAAGAGATAGTTTCTATTTGTGATAATCTTAAAAAAACAAAATATTTTAAATTCCAAAGAATATAAAGAAATAGTAACAAAATGTTGATAATAAAAAAATATGGATTTAAAAGACGATACAAGTATGGAGGAAGTGGAATATTTGACACTATGGCAAATTTATTTAGTGGTGTAGTTTCCAAAACAGCTGCAACGAATATAGCAAAATCAATAGGTAAAACAGCACTCGATGCCGGTAAATCAGCTGGAAAGAAAGCGTTGGACGATGCAGGAAAAAAGCTCGCAAGTAAAGCGATGTCCCATGCTAGTAAACTTTTAACCCCAAAATCTAAATCAATTATACAAAAATATACACAACCTAAAGACGAACCGAGTATTTCTTCAATTATTGATGCTGGGGGATCCAAGGTTATAAGTATTCAAGATTTGGTTCATAGATTAAAAAAGGGCAATGAAAAGACCTAAATTTTTTATTATAAAATGGAGGATATTTTAAAAATTACTGAAGTTCCCATGACAGATGAAAGTATTGAAAAATATGAATACCATGAATACGAACCTATTACAGGAACTAATTTAAATAATCCAGGCGAAATCCGAATTAATATAGAAACCCAAGATTTATTTACCCACCCGAGCGAAAGTTATTTGTTATTTGAAGGTAGGTTCACGAAAGCCGATGGGACGGATTATGCGAATGCGAATGTTGTTGCTCTAACAAATAATGGTCTTATGTTTTTATTCAATAATATTAAGTATCAACTTTCTGGACAAGAGATTGAATCTGTCTTTCATCCTGGACAATCTAGCACGATGTTGGGAATATTAAAGTATCCAGATGATTTCTCAAAAGCTCAAGGTTTAAATCAACTCTGGTATAAAGATACGAATCCTGATGCAAGTCTTGATAACAATCAGGGATTTAGTGTTCGTCATGATTATTTAATTAGGTTACCAGATCCAAAGGGAACGTTTAGTTTTAGAGTTCCGTTAAAACATATTTTTGGATTTTGTGAAGATTATAATAAAATTTTATACGGTATGAAACAAACATTGACTCTAACCAGAAAGAATGATGATGACGCAATTTTTAGAACCAATGCCCCCAATAGTGCAGGTAAAGTTTCTCTCGAAAAATTATCATGGTATATTCCGCATGTTCTTCCTGCTGATGCCGAAAAGTTTCAACTATACAAAACGATAGAAAATAAAGACAGTCTTCCCGTGGGATATAGAATGCGACAATGTGACACTATAACGGTACCACAATCAACAAGTTTCTCTTGGAGACTTTCGGTTAAATCAAGTCCAGAAAAACCTCGTTGGATTATTATTGGTTTTCAAACTGAAAAAATGGTGATCAAGAAAAGAATCCTGCTCTATTTGATGATGTGAATCTAAAGAATATATACGTAATGCTTAATTCTAATAGATATCCTGAAGTTGATTATCAATTGGATTTTACTAAGAACCAGTTTAGTAGAGCTTACGGCGATGCAGCTGCATTCAGATCAAAATTTTACCATATGGATGAATTAATTTCCAACCCGAATATAAATCCACCCGATTACAAAACTCTTTTTCCAATTTTCGTATTTGATGTAAGTAGACAAAGTGAAAGATTAAAGAATTCGGTTACTGATATTCAAGTGAAAGCAACATTCAATGCAAACGTCCCAGCAGGAACGGAAGCTTATGCAGTTGTTATCAGCGATAAAATGATAAAATTTCAATCAGATGGAAATAAGATGAGTGTTGTTTATGGTTAATTATCCCGGTCTATAATATAATTGTATATATCCCTTTTCGGTAAAAGTAAATTCCTTATATGCCAAAGGGTTGAGTGTCATACGGGTGTATCGATTATTATTATCAAATGACCATGTTTCCTTAATTTCTTCTTTTCCTTTACCTTCTATAAATGTTTTAAGCAATCCACCTCCGAGGCCTACCTGAAATAATTGTTTAGATTGTCCGGGGACACTAGATATATATTTTAAATAAACTTCGAGAGTGTAAATACCGGGTTTTTTAAGTAACCAATCTTCCACATACCCTGTACGATATGGATATTCAACCACATCGTCATATTTAATATACTCGTTCGGAGCCATAACAAATGCTTCTGTAAAATAATTATATCGTTTATTTTTTTTACCTGTAATATGAATTCGATTCCGCGAATCTTCATGTATTTTGATAAATGAATTTTTATCAATATTTAGAGAAAACAATAAAATGGATAATTGATTGTATTTTAAATCATGTATATCCGTTTCCAGTTTCTTATTTCTCTCATTTCTTCCCGCAATAACTTCACCAATATCAATTTGCATCCTATCTATAACTAACTGTAATGTCTCTTCATTTTTTCGTCTATCAGATCTTTTAAATCATTTTTGAGAATGTCCACACCCTTTTCGATATCTGTCATTATTTTCTGAGTAATTTCATCTTCGCTGGTTTTATCATCTAACGCCCATTCTTTTTTAAGTTTATTCAGTTCAGCTTCCAATTTTTCTTCGTCAATATATTTCTTCAAATATTCTCTTAGCTTTTCTACGATATCTATCTTTACTATCTTTACTTGTTCCAACTCCCTGAACTGTTTCACTTGTTCTTTTAACTCTTGAAAATTATGTTTGTTAGTTTTTACAAACTCGTCCACTTTTTCTTCGAGATAATCCATCTCTTTTTTAACGTCATCTCCTAATTTTCGTACAATGTTATCTTCAACGTTTTTTAATTTATCTAGCTCGTAATCCTTTGCTATCTTGTTTACTCGCCTTATCACAAACGCTTTATTTGTTGCATCACCGGAATCTGTAGGATTTCCGAGATTCGTGATCTTATTTCCAAACATATCGATTTCCCCCCTTTTCAAAAAGTTATTGTTTATATAATTTAAAGATACATCCGATTTCGAAACCTCGGTTTTTGGCATTCTTCCAAATTTATCTACAGGCATTTTTAAAAACGAAGTTTTGACTATTTAGGGTTGTCGCTCGCTCCGTTAAAAAAAATAAACACAAATGTCCACATATTATTGTTCCACTTGGTTGAATTTGTTCCGTATTATATTTTATTTCGGGATATCCTCCCAAGTAGTTTATTATTTCCAAAGGTGGTTGTATTCCGTAACTATCAAAATAAATAACTTCGGGGCTTTGCACATACCAACATACCCAGTGGGTACCTTTAGCATCCGAAGAACCAAATTCATCATTTGGATTTGTATCATCTAGGTTTAATATACCACATTCATTTTTTAATGGACGTTTGGGAAGTTGGTCCCTCATAAACACTCCTCTAAAATTAGGAATTTTTAATTCTTTAACTGCATCTATCAATTCAAAATTAGTTAATGGTTTATATGGTAGTAAAATATTTCCAACTTCAATCTTAAAATCTTTTTCCATTTTATAACAAGAATCCCAAAAGTGGAATATTTTTAAATGGGCTATTTTCCCCAAAAATAAGACCTGTTCCATCGTATAATTTTCCGCCTTCTTTTTTCAAATACAAACCATCACCAAGTGACTTAAATCCAGAACCCGAGGCTGGTTTCAAATATAAACCTTCACCATCAGTTTCTACTTGACAAACACATCCGCCTTTTTTGAGATATAAACCGGAACCAATAGCTTTTTGCGCGGCAGTACTAGCTAAACCCGATAATGCCCCTACTCCAATAGCCGGTAATACCGTTTTTGCTAATACGGGTAAAACACTTGCAGCTAACATACCGAGAAAACCACCTTCAATTTTTGCGTTATGCTCCAATTGTTTTTTACTTAATTTAATTGTTACTCCTACACCATTTTCACAAGCACGTTCCATTTTATTCAATTGCGTCTCGGTAATAGCTATAATATCATCACCTTTGAAATCCTCTTTATCCAAACGTATACTCGTAGCGGTGCCATTTTTTATAGCACGTTTAATTTTATTTTTTTGTCCATCAGAAATATTAACTTTTGTATTTATGTAACTCATTTTTAAACGAATAAAATGAAATTACCGACCGCTTCAACAACGCTCGCTTCGCTCGCTATATTTGACGTATATGAAATCTTATCGTAATATTTTCTCCTCTTAAATCAAGCAATTTACCGTGTTGATCCGTAAGTTTTGTTTCGAGACCACGTATTGTATCCAAGGTAATTGGTAGATAAACCAAATTGTGGGGTGTTTCAATTATTTTATATCCAGGACTTACGTTAGGGAAAAAACTGTAGATTGTATTTTGTGAAGAACCATTTACATAACTACCGGAAATAATATCTATATTAACAAGTATACTATTAATACTGAGAATATCTACAACGTTTTCAGATTCATGAATTCCAGATTATATTTATTACGATCAAACCCTAATACTCTACCTATAGATTTTGGATGATTAAAATCAACAACGAAATTATTTCTTATCTCTATTCTGGATTTCAAAGTATTTGGATTTGCTGTAATGGCTATATCTTGTATAAAATTATTTATATCAACTATATCATAACTTCCTGTAGGTATTCTAATTGTCTCCCAATTTACCTCATTATCTTTGGAATATTTAAAATGATTATTCTCATCGGTGATATTTGGAAAAGAATAATACGTTTCAAGGTTAACGAGTGCTATTTCATACTTTCTCGTTTTATCAAGTTGTATTGGGGGATTGAACATAGTTTTAAATTTTGTTTTATTATCGGATACTATAATCTGAAATGAACTTTTGGGTTCTGTATTTCTGGCAATAGTTTCTAATAATTCTTTATCCATTTTTTAAGGAAAATAGAATTTGTCCAAACCGATTCTATATTTTCCATTATCTTTATTAGATGATAAATCGATTACAACAAAACCAAATGGTTTCCCCCAAGCAGTTTTACACAATTTTCTAAATTCATCCTTCTCCATATCATGACTTACGTGATCATAATAAATATGATTTATATTTTTTAAGTCTTGTGGGAACAGACAAATAAAATTAGCATTTTCCCTTATAGTTTGCCTGGGTAATTTGAAATAGTTTTGTGAAAGATAAAAACAATCCACGTTACTATGTCTACCACGAACGTAATATGCCTCACATTTATTTTGTTTTTCTAAAATTAAATCATCAAATATCATTAAATTTTTATTCTTAGGATTCAATTCCCTGGGATCTGGAACATCTTTGGCAGATTCATAAAATTTGCTTTCTATTTTATTTTTAGATACTCGGTCTTTAGATATTTCATTTATAATATCCGATGTAGAAATTCCGCCATTGGATATTTCTTCACGCCTATTAAAAAGTTGAAGTATTTCGTCTTTGGATAATTTTTTTTCAAATGCTTCATTCAAAATACAATATTCTGGTTGGAATAAACTTTTTCCAAAAACTAATAATTTATTGTAATCCAACCACCCCGGTTCAAGTAAGAGATTAAGTAATAATGTAGTTTTACCGCATCCAGATTTACCAACAATCAAACCTCTAATACTTTTAGGTAAAAGAGGATGATTATTGCGTTTGGTCGTCATATTCCAAGATAAATCTTTTATCTCCATTTTTAACTTAATTTTTGAACCTATTTTCAAACATGTTATTAACTCGATTTTTGAACCTATTTTTGAACATGTTTTTTAACTCGTTTTTTAACTCGTTTTTCCTGATTAAAAAAATGGAGAATTCTTATTGCGTAAAATGTAAAAAACACACCGATACTCTCAATATTGAGGATATTGTTTCAAAAAATAATAGACCAATGAAACGTGGAAGATGTGGAGTGTGTGGAATAATGAAATATCAATTCGTCGCTCGTGGAAAGGGTTTGATGAACAAAGTTATAAATAATCTCCCTTTTACCCGGACATAATTTTACAGGACCTGGAACTAATCTAAATAAAAGATTAAATGAAGATTTAACACCTAAAAGTTGGAGTAAACCGGTAAACAGAGTTGATAAAGCTGCTTATCATCATGATGTATGTTATTTAAAAAATAAAGATACGGAAACTAGAAATAATTTATGTGATAAAAATATGTTGCAAGAATTGGATGGAATTTATAATCCTACCCTAAAAGAAAAAATGGATAGATCGATTGTTAATAAAGTTATTGGAACAAAAATGAGATTCGGAATGGGAAATTAAATGAAATATAGTGAATCCATTCCATGGGGTAAAGTATCTATTCCATTTTCACTTATATATCTTTTATCGTCATTGCACGAAAGTCCAACTTTAACCATTTCGTTTAAAAATATTTCATGATTTTTATGTACTAAATTGAACATTATTTTATTGATTATTTTCTTGTTAAATAAACAATCTTTGTACGATTCTAAATTAAATTCTTCTTTAGCCGCTTTGTTAACACCCTTGGCCGTGCATTTAAATTTTTCTTTCGAAGCTTCCAAATATCCAAAAGCATACATTTTACTTCTTATTCCTATAAACTCCGTCATTATATTTCCACCCAATTCATCTTTAAACTTTCCAATTGCTTTTTTATTTGTATTTGAAAACAAATGATGATTTTTCGGATAATTTGAAGTATCCAGATAATCTTGAATTTGATTTAGATCATCATATAAATCTTCAGTATGTATATTTAACACCATAGAATCGGTATTATGAACGATCAATGGAAATCCACAATTAAAATTTCAGTTTCCGTAGATAAATCATAAACTATTCTTTTTTGTTTTCCTAATGGTATTATTTTTTTTACATTAGCGACTTGTTTTTTTTAGTTATGTATAAGTAAAATATATTCGGGTATTCATCGTGTTAATATTACAATTATAACCTAGAGATGTTATAAGATAATGTAAACATGAAAATGTAATTTTAGATTTTTGTGTAAAACAAAATTCATAATTTTTTCCCTTTTTGTATCCATCACCTTGGTAAAATCCTCTGAAGAAAAATAATCTGTAATTGTAATCTTTATTGAGAATTTTATATGGAATGTATTTTTCACTTTCTTTGGTATAAAATTTTTCAAATTTTTCTGCCATTACTTTAATATTTCCCTTCGGAGTTATTTTAAACATTTCACCGGTTGGAATTGTGTAATTTGTTATTTTGAAATCAGTTATTTTGTAAACTTCTTTACAATATTCTAGGCATTTGTTTAAAAGATTTAAATCTTTATTATACAAAGCCCAGGAATATCGTGTGTTGGTTTGATAAATTCCACTACTTCCATCTGCTAAAAAGAAACCTTCGATGAAGGCTTTTTTCTCTTCTAAAGTTTTTGGTTCTAATTTCAAGAAATCTCGTTTTAATGGTGGATTTATTTTTTCTTTATAACTATTATTAAATAGAAGATTTGTATTCAATGTTAAATCTTTAGGTTTAATATTTTCATTATTATCTTTAATTAGAGAGTGGTCTTCGGTAACATCAACAAATCCTAATGATGTAACAACTCTAAATATTTCTTTATTTGTTTCATGTTTAATTACAGTTTTTATTTCGGAAAATCCTTTACTTGTCCAAACTTCAATATTATTATTTGGTTTATGATAAAATTTTGCGTCGGTTGAATATTCATATTCATCAGTAATATTTTCTATTTTATCAATAAATATTTTATTTTTATATCTTAGTATTAATGGTGTATCGCCTAAAACTGAATCGGAATACAAAACTTCATTATTTGGAAAATATTTTTCAATAACATCATAATAAAATTTATACATTACTAATTTTGAATAATCCAAAATACACATACCTAAATATATTGGTTTATTGAAATACATTGATTTATAATTCAACAACACCGCTTTAAAATTATTATTAAAATCTATAATATCTTTTAAAGTATCTCTAGAAGCTAGTTGTTTTAGTTTTTCGGGATTATCTGTCAATTCAACCATACAACGATTAGAAATATTTTCTAATGTCTTTCCATAGAACGAATTATTCATCAGCTTCCAAAAATCTTTCTCAAAATCATTTGTTGCTTTCGCTCTCATATTTGTATTAAAATCTATATATGGTTTCAACCATGCTTTATGATTGAAAGATATTATACTGTGAATTTTTGTTACTTTTATTCCAAGAGAAATATAATATTTTAAAATATCATAATGTACAACATATTCTATTTTATCATGGAGATCTAATATTAATTTTACGACATCTCCCAATTTGGTATTAGTTTGTTTTAAGAAATCTCTTGTATAATCCGATATTTCTTCTTCTTTTATTTTTCTTGAAATTGGCATTGGTGGAAACTTTCTCAATTTAAATCTTGTCGAATCATCGTAGGACAAATCAACTTTAAAAACCATACCAACTTCTTCGGAGCAAATATCTAGATAATAATTTATATCTTGTTTTATATCTTCTTCCCATTTAAAATTCTTATATGGAAGTTTTTCCGACATTCCGCATCCATATAAACTATTTGCATCCGTATACCATAAATATTTATTATCTTCATTTTTATTATAATCTGGTAAATATTTATTATTTGCTTTTGCATAACGTTTTCCAAATACACCAGAAGCCCCGCCACGAATCCCCTGCTCAAACATCAATTTCATATCAACGTCTGTTATTAAATCTAATTCAATTCCGGTAAACTTCAATCCTGCATTCCAAGTTAATCCCGGAGCAGAATAACAGTATGCTGGATCTATTTCATATGATTTCAAACATAAATCTCTAAAATTTTCAAAAACATCTGCTAATATCAAAACATCTAGTTTTTGATATAACATTAAATAATCTTCAAATGTTTTGCAATATTTATTAAATATCTTTTTTCCGTGTTCATGTTCTTCGTCCGAAATATCTTTTTGATAAAGTATGGAATAAAATTCTCTTTTATCTGGAAATTCTTTTAATTTTAGTTTATCGAACGAATCAAAATAATCATATGGAAATATTCCTTTAAAACTTTCTTGAAATTTCAAATCATTGAAAAGTTCGACCGGATTTAATTCTCTTTTAAGTATTTTATATTGATTATCATCTAAAGTTTTAGATAAATTATCCAAACTGCTTATTAAAAACCGCATGCTATCTTTAAAAACTAACTTAAAATATCGATCTCCAAATGTTATTGATATATAATTTTCAGTATCCTTTGGTAACACCTTTACTTCATTGTATCCCGATTCATGTTTCAGTAATTCTTCCGTTATAAAATGGAAATCATATCCACTTCCGTTATGAAAAAAGATTGGAAATTGTTTTCCATCTCTGGATTCTAATCTATTGCAACTAGAACATGAAATTCCTCTAAATTCACCCGATAAATGATTATGTTCTATTATCTTTTCCTCTCTTTCCAATTTCTTTTTACACAAATAACAACAATCGGAAGAATTATATAATTCTTCTTTTTCATCTTCTGATATTTTAGATTTCTTTTCTGCATGATAGTAAGCCCACTTAATTTTATTTCTATATTTCAAACATGTTTCAATAAAATCTTTTTCTGCGTTTTCCGATGGTGGAAAATTAATATTTTTATTTGGAATAATATCTGGATATTCGGAAACCAATTGTAAATCATACGAAACTACTTTTTGTTGTTGTAAATTTATTGTATTATCTTTGAAAGATAATTTAATATTTTCTCTTTTTATTTCATTCCGTAATTTATCATTAATTTCATCAATTCTAATATCTCGGTTGTAAGTTTTATTAATTTTTTCAACTTCATATTTTGAAACTTCAATATGTCTACCGTCTAAAATCCACTTATCAAAAATTTTATCTATTGATCTATTAAAATATTTTTCAATATATTTTTCTTTAATTGCATCTAAATATCTTTTGAAACTTTCATCTGTAATTTTATAATTAATATAATTATGGTAAATTCTTTTAGCTTCTTTTTTAGATATTTCTTCTTCTTTTATTATTTTATTGATAATCATATTCTTTACTTTAGAATTGATATAATGTGATTTACTTTTTACTTTTAATTTGTTTATTTGTTTTCGCAGATCCACATCCATATAACTTAATTTTATATTAATTGATTCAAAATCCGCATAACCAACGAATGGTAGTTTTAATTTAAAATGATAACTTTCAAATTTACATTTACTTCCCTCTTCAGGCATATTATATTTAATCGGATTATTTTTTTGACAATCTTTCATATGTTTTTCTAGTGCATTCTCAGTAGTGTACGAAGCATTAATACAATTTCTGCAATAGTATCTCTTATGATCGTTATGGTTAAGATAAGCATTAAAATTTTTAATTAGGCAATAATGTTTTTTATCATCCCGTGAAACGTATAATAAATCTATTACATATTTTCTGTCTTTAAATTTACTTCTATACAAAGGATATATATCACGTAAATTCTTTTCTTGAATAAGTTAATTGAAATATTTATCATCTGGATCAAAAATTTTATTTTCTACACCGAAAACATTTATAGCTATATCTTTATTTTGTTTTTCAAATGTTTCCAACGATTTAATACTTACCGGATATTTAATATTTTCCATATTAATTTTTTCCAAAAAGGGTTTATAAATTGTTACTCTTCTGGTTTTTTTTATTATTTTCGAGAAAGTCTGTAGATTGTCATCGATATATTTGTTAGCATTTTCATCACCATGTTTTGCTTGTTTTTTTAATTTATAAAATATACCAGCAATTACACTATAAGCAAAACATTTATCATCTTTATTTTGTATATTTAATAGGCTATTAAACTTTATTCCTAAATCGAAATATGATAATCCACTTACACCTTTCACTCTAACAACTTTAACTTCAGTATTTTCTATTTCATTAAATATTAAACCAGATGCTATCCCTTGATGTTCTTCTTCCCTTGCTTTATACTTTCCGATAATAGAATTATAAACTTCGTTGAATTCGTTCCGAGCGCCGAGTTCTATAAATCCACTATTATAATATCTCTCTATTTTATCATTCATAGCTATTGGTTTTGAATAAATAGTTTTTATTATCATTTCAAATTTTACATTGGAGAATTTAAAAACCAATCTTTTAACATCTGGTTTAATCTTTTTAAAATAATCATCTATATTTACACCACTTTTTTGAATAACTTCTTTAATATAGTTTTCGGATTTTTTTGTTCCCATTTTTAAAGGAAAAAAATTTCAATTAGGTATATGTTGATAATTTGGATTTCTAAGTAAAAATTCTTGATATGCTTTTTTGTATTTTTCTTTATTATTTTGATAATGGTTTTGTTTCATAGGTTTGTTACATTGTTTACATGAAGACTTAACACCCATCGCTCTGCCATTTGCTTTGTCATATTCATGCAAATATTTATATTTATTACACTTTGTACAAATTTTTTTTTCATTCATTTTTAAAGAAATTAATTTTAATATATTAAAAATGGAGAATCCAAAAATATATTGTTTACGTTGTAAAAAACATACCGAAAATGATTCAGTAGAACAAGTAGCAACATCCAATAATAGACAAATGTTAAAAGCTAAATGTTCCGAGTGTGGATCTAACAAAAATAGATTTACAAATAAATTAGCAGACGAATTACATCACAGAGTTGTAAAATCTTTTCCCAAAAGACGTGTTTATGTTCATTCAATAGATCAAACATGGGCGGTTGATTTAGTAGATATGCATCAATATTCAAAACAAAATAAACATTATAAATATTTATTGGCTGTTATAGATATTTTTAGTAAATATGGATGGTTAATTCCTTTAAAAAATAAAACAGGAGTAACGGTAAGTGAAGCATTTAAAACATTATTCAAAAAAAGAAAACCAATGTTTATTTGGTCGGATAAAGGAGCCGAATTTTATAATCGACAAGTAAAAGAATTATTAAAAGATAATAACATAAAATTATATTCAACGGAGAATGAAGAAAAATCAAGTGTTGTAGAACGATGGATAGGAACCATGAAACAACGTATGTTTAAATATTTTACCGCTAATGAAACTACTAAATATTATAATATATTAGATAATTTGGTTAAAGATTATAACAATACAATACATTTTTCAATTAAAATGACTCCTATTGAAGCGAGTAAAATTGAAAATGAATCAACTGTATATGAAAATTTATATCCAGAAGAAGAAAATGAAATCAAACAACCTAAATTCAAAATTGGAGATAGAGTACGAATAACAAAAAAGAAAGCTAAATTTGAAAAAGGCTACACCACACGTTGGACAAGAGAAATATTTGTAATTGAAGAAGTTTTAAATACTAATCCTGTTACTTATAAAATAAAAGATTTAAAAGATGAAGAAATTAAGGGTAGTTTTTATGAACAAGAATTACAGATTACAGAGTTTTGAAATTTTAAATTTTTACATTTTTGAAATTCTCAACGTCGCATACCCAGGGTATATATTTTTTAAGTGAAAATTTAGCGCATTCCACATATAAACTTTCCGAGTTAGTGAAAAAAGACTAGTCAAAATTTAAAATTTTAACATTTTTCGCATATAAACTTTCCGAGCTAGTGGAAAAATAATAATTTTCACATTTTTTTAGTTTCCGAAATTGCGGGTTATTTTTTTATAAAAATCGTTTTTTAACCCGGGTAAAGGTGTAAGAAGGACAAAATTTGATAAAAGTTGTGTGTTTTTTTACCCCCACATTTTACAACACAATTTTTTTTTCATTTTTTGGTTTTTGCAAATTTTTTTTTTTAGAGTGTTGGAGAGCCTCAATATAGCATATTACTTACAATTATGGTTGACTTTTTATAACTATAAATTAGTAAAACTTGATATCATCATATAGCCACTCACGCTACATTAATTTGATCAGTTTATATTATTGCAGTCTCATAGTTTGGCTATCAATTTCTGTGGTCTCTAGTCTCAATAATGTGATAAACACTTTGACTGTGATATATGTGATCTCAAATCTTTCAAAATTGAAGACATGTTTAGTCGAACATCGATTGATTATTTGCTTTTTATTCATCTATATAACATGACTATCTGTTTCACACTGCCAATATTAGGGACCACAATGGAAATAAGAGAAATCCTTTCTTCTTTTTGTGTTATCCCTGGTAATGGTGTACATTGCATGGTTTTTATTATTTGAATATGTAAAATCATAAATTTTATTTATGTAATACTATCATATTTTAAACTGATGAATTTCACAGTTGTATTTGTATTGTATTTATTTATCCATTCATTTTGTTTTAAATTGCTGTTGTGTGTACTTGCCAAATAAAATTATTATTATATAGAAATAGAAAATACTTGTTGGTTGTTTAAATATTAGAAAAATGTTAAATGTGAAGTTTTACGATTAAAATTTTCAATTACCAACTAACAATAACAGAAGCATTAGTGATATTTCTGCTTGATTATATAAATCCTCAGACCCGAGTGCACATTGAAACAAGACTATGATTAGTTCTATGTGTAGACTGATGGTGACATTTTACATCTATTCTAGCGTAGTGAACCAGCAATAAAGTTAAATGCATTATATCCGTAATATTTATTTCAAATATCTGCTCAATGCTACTCAAATATGGTAATATTATGAAAAAAGTATTGCCAAATTATCCTAATTTCTTTTATAGATTCCCTGGATATTTCAATTAATTTTATGACACATTTTGCAAGTGTACTTGCCCTTGTTTTAATAGTAAATAGTATCAATTTCTGGAGATATTGCAATATTGCACAGTGAACAGTATTTTTCTTTATTAAACCAATTTGTTTAGTGTTTGAATTGAATCTTCCTTTTTATTTAATCTTCGAAAAATGGGCCACTCCCATAGATTTCAATGCAAATTTAAAGGAACAATAACTCAAAGGATTGTCTGTTTAAAAATCTCATGGTAAATCCTTTTCCCATCATGGAATTCTGTAAAATTCTGATTTTCCCATACTCTGAACGCCCCTCTTTGAGATACTAGTTTTAGACATTATGGACATTTAAGTGGAACTGTAGAGAGCACGATATGTGACGAGACCATTTCTTTGAGCAGAAATTTATTTGTTATATACATGTAAATATTTAAGATTTATGTTTGTTTTTTTTACCACATTTATAAATTGCATTATCACATTTATTATACACATTTTACTAAGAAAAGAAATTAAACTAGGTTATTCGACTTGTACAAGAAATGCGTTCCTTTTCAAGACCATAATCAACCATTAGCAAGACTGACGTTCGTAGTTGTTCATTGCTAGCGTAGTTAACTTTGGTAAGATTCATATCATATCATATGCCATTATGCCCATTATATACATCAATTGCTAGATTCTAAATTTTCCTATATATAGAGCAGTGGGTGATAGATTTTATTTCCCTGAGACAAACAGGACTGATTTACATTACATTATGTACTACTACATGATCTGACCCACAATAACAGCTTTTTTGTGGTCTTCACAATATTATTAGAACTAGGTCAGACAAAAGTTAGCAAAGCAGTTCAACAATACCAATATGCAGGCCCCAAATCCATTCATTACAATTTTGGTTCACTGGTTCATTTTCAGGTATTTCTATTTTTTGGGGGTCGCAGACCAAAATTGCACATTAATACCGGGTATGGCCGCCTTGAACATCAAGTACTCTCTAAAAGGGGCCAACCAAATTTATTCACCTGAGTCAAATAAAAAAAAACATATCTCAATATTGAATATTTGACCCAATCTCTATCCAGACTTGTCGTTCGTTATCCTCACATACATCTCCGTCAACGTCTGGAAAGTAGTTCAAAAACACGTGTCCGCATCCCCTTTAATTTCCATCTGATACACAGAATCACACTTTTGTTCCTCTAATTGTACATTTGTTGTCATAATTTTACACAATTACCTTCGATTTCTGTGTTTCTTTTCCATTTAAGCGGCGTAAGTTTTTGGCCTAATTACCAAAAGTAAACAAACACTCTTGGTCGAGAAATAGTGCGCTAGATAAATAAAATAATTTCTCTGATTTTCAGATTAATTATAACATCTTTTGTCTCGAACGTATAGTGCAAATTAAATTGCTTCGCTAAGTTGTAAATTTTGTACCATTTGTGGCTTTATTTCTTGTTTTACAAGAATCTTGTAAAACGCTGAGACGTTGACAGAGATGTATGGGAGAGATAGCGAACAACAACTCTGGATAGAGATTGTATTTGACCATTTGAAATGTCTTTATTAAACCATTACAAGCTGGAACGACTTGTTTTGTATCAATATGACTTCCATTCGTCAAAATCTGTCAATACTATGCTTTTGTTTTGATTTAAGAAATGAAATATATTTATTCCCACTGAGTGATTGAACTTTTGATAGAAGCTAATATTTTGGGACAATTAACAGGGAATTTTATGTTTTTTCTTGAGGCAGTTGTTTGTTTTTCCGGACAGCTAGATACGATTTTGAACCTCAATGTTACGCTAAACATAGATGCGATTTGGTATGGCCTAATTAAGATCAATGGAAAAATACTACAGACTTTGTATTGAGAATATCCATCCATGAAGTTCATAATTTATTTTTTTATGGTTTTTATGCTTGCTATTACGATTTTTAACAGTAACAAACAGAACATTTAAGCAACCTTCATGAAGTACAATATGTGGCTTGTAGCTAATTATGTTCAGGGTCAATATGTGTTCGTATATCAATTTATCCAGTAACTCACCTTGATACCTTAAATCTGCATAAGTAATGAAAATCATCGTCTTAAAATTCATTCTGTAATATGATTGTATAAAATGAATTTCATCACAAAAACTTCAAGAATAGTATGCAACCATCTACTTCTTAAATTGACAATGCATGAACTATTTAGTCGAGGAATAAAAAAACTTGAATTAGAGTCAAGGAAACTATTGACCAAGAAGGCATTAACCACTCAAGTAGTAGACAGTTGTTGTATGATTTGTCTATTAAAACTGGTGTGTATCATTAAATTTGTCAGTCTTTGGCACATAGTCTGAGCGTTACTTCCAGCTTCAGCATGTAAAACTAGAAGATGGTATTAACAACATGTTTTAATGGATCAATGCATTCACTCTTCATACAATTAGCTTTATAGTGACTATAATAATTCCTACGATGAAGATAATAATTCATGTTACCACTTTTGTAACCAAGCCAATGAACAGTATTCGCAATAAAGCACATAGAGCTTATTTTCATGTGATCAATATGGTTATAATATGATGAACTAAACAAACGACAAAAATATCCCATTTGTACCAACTTTTATTTAAATCAACAAGTCATGAAACCTTTGTGATATGAACAGTTGCTTTTCATCTTCTTTACATAAAATTTATTTTTGTGACATTTCCTTCACATACAAACAACTCACAAAGTGCAGGCAACTACATATCAGCGCGCAGAAATATTTTTAGGTGCATAGGTCATTGACACCACACACTCGTATGTTTAGTTAATGATTATTTCCAAACAATAATAATAAATGTTAATATTTTTTTTCAAAATAAAATGGTCAGAACAAATTTTCCATAAATAGTTTACAGCTTACATGGGAAATCAATAAAGGTCACAAAAAAATAATACTGAAAACATTGGTCAATTATGAGCTTTTTCACAGGTCACAGTTCATAGATTGAACGTATATTGTGTATTTATACGAGAAATTGTTATGTTTTATAATTTTGTAACTTAATCATTCTCTTTATTACTGTACATTTTTGTTGTTTGTCATTTTTTCTCGACAGGTACCAAATGCAAAAAAATCACTATTATTTATTTGTAACGTACTTATTGGAAACTTCCCCAACCCTCATGCCTACGACAGGGACGGCACAATGCATTTTCTGAAACCAATTACATAGGAAGCGGATTGATAGAATCAACCCCCTTCCAAAAATAAGGGGCTAGTGGAGGTGATAATGTAGGAATCAATTCTTAATGGCCGATGCATGACTTTTCACTCTTAAATACCTGGAAAGTACACAAAATAGAACGATTAAAAGATTATTACAACACGCCTGTTGAAAAGGTTCAGGGTGTGCTCTCTCAATGTAAACACTCTCAGAGATAGAGTATGTGAAGTAGTGGAAACACTTACTCGACAAAGAATTGACGTATGTTGTGTGCAAGAGACCAGATATCTTGGTGGACATTGTCGTACTATCAAAGGCAAGGAATCCAAGTACAAGCTATTCTGGTCTGGACATGACAATGATACAGCTGGAGTAGGTGTGTTTGTAGCAGAAAAGTGGATTGAGAAGGTAATTGATGTACAGCGTGTTTCCGCCAGGATCATCCTAGTGAAGCTCATATTGGGCCAGCGTGTACTCATGACCAAATACGTGCAGAGTCTAACAATCCCTACATCTGACCTAATGATTCCATGTGGAGACTGGAATGGTTATGTTGGTAGTACTGGTACCGGTTACAGAGAAGTGCATGGTGGTCTAGGATATGGCAGACCAGAGCCTGACACAGATGGTGAAACGATTCTTGAGTATGCACTAGCATTTGGTCTTCTTATTGGCAACACTTGCTTCAAGAAACGCAACAGTCACTTAGTAACATATCAGTCTGGAAATGCAGCTTCACAGATTGACTTCATCTTGTATCAACAGAACATACGTAAATTTGTCACAGATGTAAAGGTGAACTCTGGTAAAGAAGTTGCTCCACAGCATCAGCTCCTAATCTGTGATATGCTAATTGACATGCCGCCCTCAACCAAGCGCAAGTTCACCCCTCACCGTAAGGACTGGAAGCTCAAGGATGATGCAACCTGCAAGCACTTCCAGGAAGTCTATCAGTCACATGTTTCCGACTCAGCAATGGGAGCTGGAGCCACAACTGAGGAAATCTGGGCTAATCTCAAGACAAGTCTACTCGAGACAACTGAGGAATTGTGCTGCATTACACGATCCCATCGATAGCGTCGAGAAACTTGGTGGTGGTCAAACCTTGTGGAACAGACTATCACAGCTTAACGGTTAGCTTTTAAGGCCTGGTAATCTGGAATTTGCGCAAGAGCGGAGTATGACAAGGCGATACGAACATCAAGACAAGCAGTCCATCATGCTCACTATGAGGCTGATAAACTGATTTACGAAAATGTAGATGCCAAATCTTCAGACGTGTACCAATTTGCGAACCAGATGCGTAAGGTTAATGTTGATGTTGTGGGTAACCGACCAGTAAAAATGATGCAGGTGAGTTGTCATTGAACCAAGACACAAAGGAAAAGACTTGCCTAGAGCATTATGAAAGACTTCTGAATGTGGTATTTGACTGGAATGAGGAACATTTAACAGATGAACCACCAGTGGAAGGGCTAGCTGTCCCAATAACCATAGGTATGGTGAAAAAGGCCGACTCCCAGATGAAGTCATGTAAAGCAGCGGGTCCATCTGGAATAGGAGTGGAGATGATCAGAGCTGGAGGCGGAACTGATGCATCCATGATGTGTGACCTTGCATCCTCTATTGTCCATGACGGCAAGATCCCACCTGACTGGGAGCAGAGTTTTCCTCTACAGGGGCAAGGGTGATGCTCTGGACAGGGGCAACAACCGTGGACTCAAGCTGACAGAACAAGTCATGAAAGTGATGGAGAGAATAGTGGACAGCCATATTAGGCTGCTAGTATCAATTGGTGACTCCCAATTTGGTTTTGTCCGAAGCAGAGGTACAACTGACGCAATATTTGTTGTTCGTCAGCTACAAGAACAAGTGGGCCATGATGGCCCTGCATCGCTCACCAGAATAAATATTAATTAGCTAAAACTAAAAAAGTAATAAAGGTACACTTGTGGGCAAATAATGGGGAACAATAATAAACTTGATGAAGGACCATCAAAGGATATTACAAAAGAATATTCGTGATGACTGAAGGATGCCACAGACCGAATTTGGTGATGATCCAACCACTGGTTCATGAAGTCATTTTAAGGTATTTCTATGTTTAGCTCTAGCGGCCCCTAATGGGGGCCAACCATTTTTATTTGAGCAAATCTGATAAAAGTCCATATAAGGATGCTACAGACCAAGTTTGGTGATCATCCATCCATTGGTTCATGAGAAGATGATTAAAGGTTTTTCTATTTTTTGCTCTAGTGACCTCTAAAAGGGGTCAACTGGTATAATATGAGCAAAGTTAGAACGTCAAAAGGCTTCTGCACAGCAAATTTGAAGTAAATCCGACAGGTAGTTTCTGAGAAGACCAATGTTGACGCCAGACTACGGAGCATCCACCTACCCATCCTAACAGCTCACCCTGAACCTTCGGATATATGCAAATGCTCGTAGCTGTATACGTGTTGGTAAATGCTGAAGCAAAGTGTTTGCCGTGAAGATTGGAGTACACAGGGTTCCCACAACTTCCTTAAAGCGAAATTCCAAGACTTTTCAAGGACTTTTCCAGGACAAATATTTTTTTTCCAGGTCATCTTTCTGAAAAATTCCAGGATTTTTCCAGGACTTCTCAACCAGTTTCTCTTGATGTGGCAGTGAATGGTTCATCCAGTATTTAGATTGCAAAGACACCAAATTACACCGAAACATTAACTAATTCTGAATAATATAATATATATAATATGCCAATATAATTCATAGTACCCCCTTTGAGCCTGTCTGAATACAGTATTGAATACAATAAACAGCTCAATATATAATGAAGCAAGGCAAATGCAGTATTGAAAATGTGATGCTGTCAAATGTATTGTTACCTTCACTAGTCTGAATTGGTTTCTGACTCAACATCAGTCAGAGCCCACATAGGGCAAGTATCATAGAGAGAGTAAAATCTTTCTGACATGGTATCAAACTTAATTCTCTTATAGATGGCTATAAAATTTGGTCCCCAAGTACTCTGTGTTTCATTTTCAAATATTTCTACTCAAATGTTTGTATTTGGTGTTCTGATTCTTTTCCACACTGGGGAAAAATGAAAATTGACTAATTTCGGACACTTTCATATGATTGCAGTGACTTCATCAGGCTGGAGGTAAGTTGTGCGTTCAATATACATATTTTGCAGTGAACTTTATCTCTGAATTGATGACAAAATAGCTTTTGTTTCATTCAATAAACTTTCACATCCACTGATACGTAGATCAATTACAGATGGACGATTACTAAGAATGATTTTTATGACATCTGACGATAAGTTACATTGATCTAATTTCAAAGTCTGGAGCACAAGTTTGCTATAAAAGCCAGTGCTACCAATTTCACGCTTTCTGAAATACTTCACAGCCGATATAACTGCAATGAATTGTGTTGTGTACTTTTTTTGCAGACGACCTCGCGCTAAATGAAAGTAAATCCTGCAAGCGTTCACCTGACTATGATAACAAAAAAAAAACAGACCGGGTAGCAAGACTGAATGTATATAAAGTTCCTTATATTCTAACGGTTGTGCATTTTCTACAAGAATTAGCACAGTATCACATACCTTGAAGCAACAGAAACCAGAATTAATTCAGAAAAACGCGCACGGTACCTGCACATATCGATCATCAATACCGAGCCAAAAACCGAAATAGAGTTTGAAATAAAATGTGCAGTGTTTATAATTTTAAAGAACTGGTTCACGCTTCTTAATACGATTAGACTTAATGTGTCCATGTTATTTTTCTGCATGACTACAGACAATAAAATTCCAGGCTTTTTCCCGGACCAGAGCCGTTTTTTGCCGGATTCCCGTACTTTCAAGGGCCGGGAACGGATTTTTCTTATTCCCGGACTTATCCCGATTTCCCGGACCTGTGGGAACCCTGGGAACATCAGGGGTCAATATTTGGCCCCCTACTCTTCATCATTGTGCTTGAGGCTATGTCACGAGAGTTCCGTATCAGCGTGCCTTGGGAGGATCTGTATGCAGATGACCTGGTTATAATTGCTGCTTCCCTGGATAAATGTGTGGAGAGACTTTTGACTTGGAAAGAAGGTATGGAAGAAAGAGGTCTGAGAGTGAATGCAAGAAAAACCAAGTTAAAGATTTGCGGCACAGGTCTCGACCTACTACATGACTCAGGTAGCTTCCCATGAGCTGTCTGTCGTACAGGTGTAGGCAGCAACAGTATATACTGCAATGGATGCCAGAACTAGGTACACAAGAAATGCAGTGGGCTCAAGAGGCTGTCCGTGGATACTGACTTCATATGTTCAAGATGCCGGGGAACTGCCTGTCCACTTCATGGCAGACCACAACGTGATGTACAGGTGGGCATGGAGAAGCAGGAAGTTGTACCTTCATTTTGCTATCTGGGAGACATGCTTTCCACAGCTGGTGGCTGTGATCTTGCTACAACTACGCGGGTCAAGACTGCCTGGAAGAAATTTAGGGAGCTGCGACCAGTCCTCATGTCACGCCACATATCATACAAGACTCGTGGTCGAGTGTACAGCACTTGTGTGCGGAGTGCTATGCTACACGCCAGTGAGACTTGGGCACTGACCAAGCCAAACTTCCATTGTCTACAGCGTAATGACGGGCTGTGATCGGACAGATCTGTGGCATAAAATCCAAAGACATGGCTACTGTACGGTCAAAGGAATTACTGGGGCAGCTTGGCCTCGAATACCCTGACCTGATATTACGAGAAAGAAGACTGCTGGAATGGATATGTACAAAGATCCAGCAGTGCAATCAAGTGCGCACATGATTTACAAGTTTCTGGAAAGCGAGGTGTTGGCCGTCCAAAGATGTCTTGAAAAAACGAACAGAGAGAGATAGTAGAGTGGAAGCTGTCGAATTCCAACGCTCTTGATGGCAAGAAATGGAGACATGGGGTGAAAGCGTGCAGCTAGCCAGTCATCTGGAAGGGAGCCTACTAGTGTAGACAATGCTTCTTAGCCTGCACGTTAATCAAAAGAACCGATGACACCAAAGATCGCCCTAATGAGTGAACCCCGTACACAAATTTCTCTGATTATTCATATATCGTAGTACGTTATACTGAACAATTTTACAAAGTCACTTGAACTTCGATATTTCTACTGTATGTGCACTTAAAAAAAACACTAATTTCTTTTATTTTTTTATTGGCCAAATGTACAAACAATTTACTTCTTCTTGGAGACACCCACAGTTTTACCAGTATGTCCTGTTGTCTTTGTGTGCTGGCCTCTCACACGTAAACTGAAATACAACACAAGACTAAATCTGTTACACAGGACATACACTAGTATATATCATTTAATACTTAGAAAATCAAATGGACTCACATTACACCATATCCAATAGCTTACCAGTTGATACTTATGCATTTATTTAGAATGAATAAATATCTACTTTTAATCAAGAGGGTCAAGGTGTTCCCTTTTCGCTCACCTGAGTAAAGATTGCAACATCTATGGTTTACCTGTGACTTGACCTGGTGACCTAGTTTTTAGCCTGAGTCGACCCATGTTCAAACCTGTTCATGATATCAAATATACAAACATTCTGAACCCTAGAGTGTTAACAAGGTTTTTCTATGATCTGACCTATTAACCTAGTTTGTGACCCCAGATGACCCATGTTTGAACTTTACTCAGATATCATTAAGACAATCATTTTGACAATGTTTAGTGAACCTCCAATCAAAACAGTGACCCTAGAGTGTTAACAAGGTTTTTCTATGTTTTGACCTATTGACTACTTTTTGACCCCAGATGAAATTCTGAAATTCTATTTGACCTGGTGACCTAGTTTTAGACCCCAGATGACCCATGTTCGAACTTGTCCAAGATATCATTGAAAAAAACATTCTAACAAGGTCTGAAGAAGATTCACTCAAAAGTGTGACCATTAGAGCATTAACAACCCTCAGGTGTGGAAGACGAACGACGGACACAGGAGTAAACTGACTGATCACTATACACACACACATAAACATATGTAAATATACATATACATACATAAGTATTATTATATATATATATAAATATACATATATATATAAATATAAGATAGTGTTGAAAGAAGATCCACACTAGGAAAAATATATCATTGATAATTTGTAATAACAAGCCTTATATATTTTATTTTATTTTATTTCACCTCAACCAGTGCTTTCACCTCAACTTTTAACAATTGCTCTGTTCACACCATAAGAACAAATCAGTGAGTGCTCAAAAACAAGGCAGCACTACTTGACCATGTAACATATTGATAATGTATACATGATAAGTACTAAAAATGAGAATACAACATACCCCCAGTAATGACGTAGACCTCTGTGTGTCCTGATCTTCTTCAATCTCTCCAAGTCTTCACGAAGTTTGTTATCCAAGGAGTTAGACATCACCTATAATAATATAGCAAAAAGTACACTGTCTTAAAATTTTTTATTTACAGGAGTACAGCAATCTCAAGCTATGTTTACATTTGATGATTATGTAGAACACAATATAATGCTGAACAACTACAACCATCAAAGTCCTGACTTCAGATAAGTAATATTGAGACAAAATTGTTGACAGTCACATTTGAGCAATATATCAAACCCTTGTACCTGGATCACAAGGTTTACGTTATTAAAATAACTAACATGCTGGATGTCTAGTCAGCACATAAGTTCATGTCATCTGTCAAATCACAAGATAAATTTGGTCAGAAATTAATTTAAATCCAAAGTGAACCCAACTCTAGATGAAGGGAAAAAACTCAGGGAACCATTTCATAGTTATACTCGAAAAGATTGCATTTCTTAAAACTTAATATCCTGTTTCTAAACAACCACATGCCAGCTGGCAACATGTCAAGCCTGTGATTGATTAAAAACCATTTGACTAGACTTCTAATACTAACTTAATGACACTGTATTTGTAAAAACATACCATCTTATCATGGCTAACATTTGTGTTATTTCCATTGTATCAAACGCCCAACAGAATAATTCTGTCTGAATAAATACATAATTTTTGGCTCTATGATGACATATGGTTACTTTTGTGTAAAGTGATTTTGATATCCACAAACAAGGTGATGGTTTGGACAAACATTTGGAAACACACATAAACTCAAAGACAATTCTGGAGACTAAATCACGGTCACAGCAAGGGGCTCAACAAAGTTTCATCCTACAGATTCAGTGATCTGTTTTCTGTTGTTAAAAAACACCACTAGCAAGATGTTTAAGTCTGTTTTGGAGCACTATGTCAAAATCTAAGCTAGTCACCCTAAACAAATGTTAACATGACTTTTTTGCCAATCTTATCACTAACCTGAGTGAATTTGCCATCCTTGACATCTTTCTGTCTGTTCAAGAACCAGTCTGGAATTTTGTATTGACGGGGATTTTGAATAATGGTCATCACTCTCTCAATCTGCAACAAGCATACAACATAAAAAGCAATGAAAATTTATTAACAATTAGACAAAATAAGCTGATTTAGGCATTAATACAAAAATAGAACATTGATGTCTGTTTCCAATACTAAACTCTAATACAACAGCAATTTTACAAAAGGAAAAAATGAATTGTGTAAATAAACCAATACAGACACCAATAAACCAACAGAAAAAAATCAATTCTTTATAACAATTATCCAGGCCACCAGCTCAAAGCAATCAAAGGCAGGTAAGACTTAGATCAATGTGACCAGTAATAAATTCACTGATTATTTATCTGGTTCCTTTATCTCAACGGAACCAATAGGCAACCACATTGGTGATACCACATTTATTTACTAACAGCATGAAAGAAAGACCAGGAAATGTTTAATCTACTTACTTCCTCTTCAGTCAGTTCACCAGCTCTTTTGGTAAGGTCTACATCTGCCTTCTTGCAAACAATGTTTGCATACCTGCGACCAACACCCTAAAACGAACAAGAGGATAAGGTCTTTTTGCAATTGGGAAGTCACCGAATATCAGCCTCTATTATAGAAGGTAACGCCCCGAGGGTTTTTAGACAAAAATTACAAAAGATTTATTACCCTTATTGTTTCAATATGCCATTCAAATATTGTTTCCACTGGGAAACAAAGATATTCAATTTGTCCTGATTTTGTCTTATTCATGGAAGGGGCCCTAGCCTTTTTTGAGGGGAAAAAAAGTGCATTTTTTGGATTTTGGGGAAAATTTTATTGAGTTCTGTGAGGATTTTTAGGGAGACAATATCAATTAAAGGCCGCAAATTGGACCGGTGTTGCAATAACGTGTGCCGCAGATTAAACATGCCACAGAAATAATTGCTCGTCTCTTATTGGACAGTTATTGCTGGTCGCAGAATCGTAGGCAAGCTAATTATTAAACCGGGAATTGACGATATTTAATGATCTATATTTCCGTTTTGTTAACAAATACAATGAAAACAGCGCGGAATGGAAGATTGAGGAAGGAGAGGGTCCACAGCTTGGGTAAAACGCCGTTATTTGGCTACGGCAAAGAAGGGCAAAAAGGCCGGATATCCCTGCCATCATTTCGCAAACCAACAAGCCTCCCCTAGAAAAATGAATCAATAATTGGTGACATAATTAATATATAATCTAATAGAAACTGAAAACATGCCAAAATAATGTTCCAGAAGAATGACATCTGGTTTCCTATACTAAACAATGTTTACCAACAACTACATAACAATTCGACAACAGTCTAAACTTCTTCATCATGGTCTTAAAAAATGTAAAATACCTTAATTGATGTCAAGGCAAACATAATGTTTCTTTTGCCATCGATGTTGGTGTTCAAAACACGGAGAATGTGCTGGAACCTCTCAGGAATTACTAAAGCCTGGAAAAAACATGAATATATACAAATTACAATATGCAAAACACACTTGTGATGATAAAGATCTTCACAAATTTTAGTTGAAAGGAATAAATTCAATCACATCATAAACTTTGAATACAATAGTAACATTTGATTCGAAGGTCCCGAGTTCAAATCCCAGCTTCCACGGGTTTGTTCATGAACTTCACAATCCCATTTTTCGGACATAGTACTGGTGTAGTGTCCAGGAAGCAGACTTGAGTGTGATTAATATAAGCAAATTGCTTGTTTCACAATCGAGCTAAAGTAAATTAGTATAAACTAATTTCATTTACTAGGCCATCCTTAAACCCCAGATGATCAATGTTGGAACCTGTCCAACACATTATGAGAACAAACATTTTAACACAATTAAACAAAGATTCAATTAGAACTGTGGCCACTAGAGGGTTAACAAGGTTTTCCAAAGATTTGACCGGGTGACCTAGCTTTTGACCCCAGATGACCCATGTTCCAACCTGTCCAAGATATCACTGAGACGAACATTCTGACCAGGTCTGATGAAGATTCGCTCAAGTGTGACCACTAGAGCATTAACAACCCCCAGGTGTGGACAACACACGACAGATGCTAGAGCAGACTGACTGATCACTATAGCTAAAAATTGTTTGCCACTTCCGACCAATACTTTTAGAGTTGGATCTGTAGGTAGGTAAATTCTTTTGTTTAGTCATACACGTCTATATACTTGACTCAATTTCAATATTACAATCCTAGTGATATAAGACAAAAAAATATATTTCAATAGATCTTGTGCATTTCAATTTTTCGATGTATAATGTGATATGTGTAGAATAATGTATTAGCTATCTGTAGACACCAGTTATTAGAAATTTGAGCGATTCCTTAAAAAGTTACATAGTTTTAAACAAACTTGGTGCAGAAACTGTCATTTTGGAAGTTGTAACCCTTGTATATGTATATATATGATATACATGTTTTTGGTAAATGTGGCCATTTTAGGCCTAATACACCATTTTACTCCATCCCTTCAACATGCTAGCCCTCTGTGGTCAGAGCAACAGATATGCTGTGTATTTGCGTATTTACTCAATTATATTTACAAAATACGCGACTGAAAATATTTTAGATGCGTATCAAAAAGCAATTACAAAAGCAAAATACCCAATTAGAATATTTATGATGCGTATTGAAATCAATTTTCATGAATATACACGCATATCGTAATTTTCGTCTGTCAGTCGTTCCTCATAGTCTCGGACAAACATTGTAGCGATGCGGTCCAAAAACAACCAAACGTGTTCAGTTTGGTAGTGTGTATTCTCCGGCCCTAGTGCCGGGAAATATGAAAAATAATTGAGTTTACTTCCTCAGGTTTTTAAAATATTTGCATTTTATTCTTTGATTGTTCGCGCAACTTTGAAGTAAAATAAAAATAAGTTGAAAAATAAAAAAAATAGGCCTTAGGGTCGTGGAATTCTGACCCAAACTTTCGCGAAAAGTTTTATAGAAATTTTGATTAACTTCACATTGTTCAAAAATACATTTTCAGACAAGATACATTAATTATTTTACATTTTTTGAAACCTGAGAGCTTTGCCTTTAATTTGATATATATTTTACAATATTAAAATAAATCCCTAGGGCCGTGAAATCAATTATTTTTTCTTATTTCCCTGTGCTAGGGCTGGGAAATACACTTTGCTATCTGTTTCAACAGACGCTTGCTATAAAAGCGTCTGTAAGCAAAATGTCGAAGCGGGGACGAAGACAACCTCAAGATCTGAGGAAAAAAAAATGCCATTACATTTTATTTCATTCAGATGTATCTAGTTGAGACCACAAGCAATATGCAAAGAGTAATTTAGATTATATAGTTTCAAACCGTATGAAATGTTCTCCAGAAAACATTTATGTTATTGCACAACAAACATATTTTTTTTGTAAATATTGTTACAAACAACGCAGTCATATTTTAAAAATCAGCTCAAGGTATATGCCTTGATTTAAATTGTGTTGACATTTGGGAAAAGTTATACAGAAATTCAAATGTAAGTAAATGTTTTCAAGACCAAGTATCCTTTATTTCCATGTCATACAGTGTTATTGAAATTAGTAAGCTTAGACTTGATACGTAAGATGAATACCAAATTGATATAAAAATCATAGAGTAACAGGTTTCAGAAAACCCAATTATATTTAGCAAATACCCAATTCAAAATGAAATGATGGGGTAATACCCAATTCACGGAGAAAGCTTATCTGTTGCTCTGGTAAGTTATGATGAATCCATTTGTTGCACATTTATAAAATGTCTGGTTTACCAGCAAAATCTATAAAATAGTCTATAAAATGTGGTTCAGACTATAAAAATATGGTTCGGACTAAACTTTCAGAAAATATAGTCCGAAGTACTTACATGTAAAAAACTTTTTTCGTGCAGTTTTTTCACCTTATTTACAAATAAAATAAAATGATGCGTGAAAAGGTAGAATTGAACTCCATAGACAATGAAAATGACTGTTCATATAACTGTTAACTTACATAATACACCTATTATTCAAAAGATCAACCAGGCTTATATTTTTATACAAGCAGAAACAATCCGAAGAAACCAAACATTTCAGTGGGCATTAAAGCATTACCGATGTATTTATCACATTAATATTGTCGATATTGACAAAGTAAAGATATTTTATATCTTATATGGGTAGGAAAGGGCATATCTTAATCATACAAAGCAAGATTTTAAAGATTTAATACACAGTGTATCTGACATAACATACCATAGTGGCAGTTCAGCGGAAAAGGAAGTTAATAAAGAAGTATGCTGGTTCTCCTCATCGAATGGTGCCCATCGATACACCTCGGTAACTGAGAACCAGTACATCCAAAATGGAGTCTGACATTCGTCATCATCAGAATTCGGTTAGTTTAGTTCATTTAGAATAACATCTATCAAATTGTTTTTATCTTTCTAATTGTTGTTTGTTGAATTGCAAGTTAGAACTTATGCGATGTGAAAGAAAGTCTATTATGTTGTATTCATACCCAATCTTATTCGTACCGACGTACAGCCCCACGGTAATATAACGATTCGCCCCTTTTTCAATTCGCCCCATCCACGACTCGCCCCCTTTTTATAACGATTCGCCCCACTTGAATAACGATTCGCCCCACATTTTCCAAAACATTTATTACATTTCAAACAATGTTTAGAAATCAATAATTCACGAATAAAAATGTGTAATATGAATTATTGTGGCAAATGTGATATATATATTGATGAATTTCTGTTATGTTCTGTTTATTTCCGATTTTCATGTATTCATGAATGATATTTTTATGTGTGCTATATTTGCATATCAAGCCGTACTCACACATTGAGTATTGCATCTCATGCAACTGCACATTCTTTGTACATACATAGATATTTAAATGCATATATTAATTATGTTAGTATAATTTTGTATATACATTTATCATGTATACTATGTTTTTCTGCAATAAGAAATATTACCACATGTATCCTTGTTTATTTTCTTTTCCTAACATAATAACATAATAAGCTCTTTGCTTTCTTTGAATATCACAAACATGTGAACTAATTGTGTGCAATAGATATATAATTGCGTCGCTTATTTATTTTGATTGAAATATAATTAAAAATGTCTGCACACTGACGGCTTGATCAAAAACATTTTAAAGACATCATACGACGGTTTGTTTTTGACACATTTGAATTAAATGTGTGCAATTAAGCAAATGTTATTGGACTCCTGTGCCTCATTGTATGGCCCTGTATGAACATTTGTGTTTGGAATATGCTAATGACATCAGTGCAAAGTGGTTAATTGTGTACAGTGTTAAGGATTGTGTTTTACTTTAATTAATTTTGTGGATAAATGATATTGGTAACTTCTGTATATTTATTTGTTTATGCTATCACTTTATAGTTACATCTTCAGTGAAATAAAAATGATTAATTTATCCACTTTGTTTTTACATTAATTAATTAATTATAATTGATAACAAACACATGGATTATGTGAGCGAAACCAAACATAGGAACTACTCATTTATCTACTCAAAGTCATAAAAAAGACTGAATAGAGATACTTAATGATGTCCATTCACATTAATCCCATTAACACCGGAACATTCGCACCTTCTCAACTTACGTAACGACTGGTATAATTAACGAGGCGATGATTGAATTAAATATTTTTAAGCCGACAGACTGACAGATACACAGACAAAAGACATATTATAATGGTGTATCTGTAAATTTGTACTGCTGGAAAAAACTAATCTTGTAATCCAATATATTGGTGACATTATTTCAACTTCTAGGCTGCGTTATAAGTCAATCAAATATATCATGGCGGACATTGTATTCGCATAAAATTTTACTTTGCTTATTGAAGTTCGTTTGGACGGTATTTCTTACACAGCACTTGATTTATACATATTTAAACATTCATTGTGTTTTCGTCTAAATCTGGGTTTGTTCCAACGAAAATATCCACTAATTTATCATTACATAATTAATCACGACAACGTCTTATACAGATTATAACATGCAAATATAGCGCACATGAACATATCATTCATGAATACATGAAAATCGGAAACAAACAAAACATAACAGAAATTCATCAATATATATCATATTTGTCATAATAATTCATATTACACATTTTTATTCGTGAATTATTGATTTCTAAACATTGTTTGTAATGTAATAAATGTTTTGGAAAATGTGGGGCGAATCGTTATTCAAGTGGGGCGAATCGTTATAAAAAGGGGGCGAGTCGTGATGGGGCGAATTGAAAAAGGGGCGAATTGTTAGTAATTCAGCCCCACTACCCCCAATGATCAGATGATGTTCATATTCAAACATCATTTTGGGATTCTATCTCCAGACTCCTGAAATCTGACCAAAAACCGAATTAACCAGGGATTTTAAATTTCATGTTCATTCCCTGATTTGACTTGTAACAAATTTCTGTCATGCTAATTTAATGTTAAAATAGCCTTACTTATTCGGCTTTCCGATTGGCTGATTTCATAAATGAATTTGGAAGGGCCATCCTTTCGGCCTTGCAAAGAACTGCATATTTATGTGCGGAAACACAAATTACATAAAAATGCATCAGTAACTGGTAAAGTTTACTCGAACCAATAAAAATGACAATAATCCCTAACAGAGAGCCATAAATTCTCATTATCTGTAACGCCAAAATTTGACTTAAATTTTTCGTAGTGTGTCGTGTTCAAGCGGTCATGCCATACCATTTATTTACCATCTTGATGTTTCCAAACTTCTTCTCTGTACAGCAGCTGTGTGAGATGCGCGCTTCATATACAAAATTTAAATCGGCTGTATAAAAACCTCTTAAGGAATGCACCCATTATGGGTTGAATACAGCGGATAGGAAGTTTTAGCATGACACCGGTAGATATCTACCTCAACACTGGCAGTTGTCTGCCATTACACCGGTGTCGTTTTCTATAGAGAAATAGTGAAGATAATAGTGAAAAGGTGTGTTGGAATATTATGCTTGTATGAGTTTATTAACATGTTTCCTATCTACCAAACAGTTCAAATTGTTCACAGATATTGTAGTTATCATGCCCAATGGGTTTTGATTGGGAATTTTCACACAAATATGCAGTTCTTTGTTAGACTGTGGGGGAACGGGCCAAATAAAAAAAATGTCTTGCCATCACAAATAGTCTAATTATTTGGACTATATTGGTATTTGCATGGTAATCTAAATAAAAACATACCGATTGAAATATCTAGTTTGAATCCCATATTTTTTGTTATCAGTAGACTATATTTCAAGACTTTTGGACAATTTATGCTTTAAAAAAGCATTACATATGCTTCCATAATAAAAGATGATCACAATTTGGCCCATTTTGCCATAAAATCTCCATTGTGTATTTTAGTCGTACCTGGTATAAAATGCAAGTGCATTATGCAGACAATATACTATATAGAAATAGAGGAAAAATGCTGACAACAAAGAAATAGATGGATATTTTGGAAAATGCAGACAACAAAAATACAAAAGGATACTAATATAGCAGATATACATAATGTGTTGTTTCATTTAAACTACTATACAGAGTAGTTGTATTACTTGTTAAATGAAAAACTACATTACCTTAAGTTTGAACACTTATATTGCAATCATTTGTTGTCCTGCTTAAAAATGGAGAAAATATTGGTTGCCGTGTTTGACAAGTTTTCACAATATCTGTGTCACTCAAATTGTATATAGACCTTAGCTTAAGCTAAGTCCATACACATATCCTGTGCTAACATTCATTTATATACATACAGGATTTCCCCATCTTGTACATGCTAGCAAAGTTGCCTAAAAGTAATTGTTAGCCCTGGAAATTTTAATTTTACATTATATATATTTCACTTCAGAACCAGGAACAAATTGCTCTCAATCTTGGTGAATTAGATCTCACATCTGATGATTTCTTGTTGGAGGAAGTTGATGGTAATTTGATTTACCTTGAATATTTTATTGCTGTCTCAAATAGTTTTGTCATGTTTGAATAAAACAGTCATGTTGATTTAATAAAACCTTGGAAATTTTTTTTGTTTCTGATTGGTTTACAAGTATATTTGAGCTGCCAGTCTGTTGTGGAATGTGAAATGCTCTTTCATTGTAACCACATTTTAATGTTTTATTGATTAATTCTTTAATTTATTACTAGTTCATATACAAGAAAACTTAGAAGATGATATTGTAAAAGAAGCCTTGAAAACAGTAAGTGAACCAATTTATTGATTTTTAGCTCACCTGAGCATGAAGTGCTCAGAATGAGCTATACTGATGGGTCTGACATCATGCGGTGTGCGTCATGCCGCGCTGCATTCACCAGAGGTCACATTTTTGGTCAAAGGGTTATGAAAATTGGTCAGTGGCTTTTTCTTGATAATATCTTGGACGAGTTCGAAAAAGCACTAAGTGAGGTCATTAACTAGGTCACTGGGTCAAATGAGAGAAAAGCATTGAACACTCGAGAGGCCACATTTTTCATCAAAGGGTCTTGAAAATTGGTCAGTGGCTTAGTCTTGATGATATCTTTGACAAGTTTGAAAAAAGGCTATGTGGGGTCAAAACTAGATCACCTGGTCAAATCACTGGAAAACCTTGTAAACACTCTGTTGGTCACAGTTTTGATTGGATATTCACCAAACCTTGTCAGAATGTTTGTCTTAATTATATATTGGAAAAACTAAGTCACCAGGTCAAATCATTGGAAAACCTTGTTAACACCCCAGAGGGCATTGTTTTGATTGGATATTCCACAAACCTTGTTAGAATGTTTGTCTTAAATATATCTTGAACATTTTTAACGTGGGTCATCTTTAGTCAAAACTAAGTCACCGGGCCAAATCATTGGAAAACCTTTTCAGCATTCTAGTGGTCATAATTTTGATTAGATATTTTCCAAACCTCGTCAGAATGTTTGTAATAATGACTTGGACAAGTTTGAATATGGGTCATCTGGGGTCAAAAAGAGTCATCAGGTTAAACCAGTTGTAATCTTTACTCAGGTGAGCCATCTTGGCCCTCTTATTAACATGTTATACCGACTTCATAGTAAATGCAGGGCTGCCAATTTTCCATGGAATTCCATGGATTTAATCCTCCTGGGGCCATTTTTGAGATTGATGTAAATCTGTTGAGAAATTTTTAGGGGGGGGGGGGGTCCACGCGAAACGACAACGATAAAATATTATTCTATAGATATACTTTACCGGAACTTCCGCAAACTAATCAGCGATCATGTTTCATTCAGCACCAAGCAATCATATTGCTTGGCTGAAATACTACTGTATGTGAAAATCAAATGGCTGTGTGTCCAGTTTAGGTAGTCATTTGTGTGATTGATCATTCAAGTATGGCCAAATAATAAATCTATTTGAACTACACAGTATATTAGAAAATGCATATCTTCAGTCATGAACTGGCAGCATTCCCATTCACACAAAAAACATTCTTAATCACGTGAAAATGTGAATATGCATGCAATATTTTACTGACCTCTACGTGCATGCAGCCAAATTAGACAGATGTATAAATTATTAAAAATGGTCGTCGACTCTTTCTAAAATGCTTTCAACAATGTAAACAATGCACAGACTCTTGCATTCCATAATTCCCTGTGCAGAGGGGTGCATTGGTAGATTTCTGCCCTGAATATAGAAAATGTCATCTGCGAAAACAGTCAATGCAGCGGTCGATTTTGCCAATGAAAGGAAATGGTATGTAAGGAAATGCACACAAATTCTTTATCATGTCGGTGTAGAATAGTGTCTATTAACGCCGATTACACTCTTGTAGTTTCATGAATCCAGAACTTGCTTTGAATTCCAACGTTTGTTTTCTTCTTCGAACCAATCCGTTTACTAGTCCCGTCTCCCAATCTCAACTAATATTGATACAATGAACACTACAATGTGTCAGTTTGTTAATTTAGTCCCGTAATATGACTTAACTAGATACAGAAATCGCATAAATTATACATTAATAACCACAAAATTGCATGAAATGAAGAAAATAAGTTGCATTTCCTCATGTCAAAAATCGTTCAAAATTAGATTTAGAACAGCAAATTTTGGATCACCTAATATGAATAAGCACCATGAGAATGTAATTGTGAGTATTTTATCGGAAATTTCATATTCACACAGTCGTGCGAAAAATGCGTATAGTCCGAGCCCGAGGCTATAAAGATCTGGCCCAGACTATAAACTTCCTTCGTGAGTGTAGTCCGACCGGACTATACAGTTTTGGGCAATCGTAAATATGGGGTTTTCCATGTTACTATAATCATTCGCGCGCAATGACGTTTGGGAAAATCATACCAGAATTTTAACCAATCAAATGCTGCTTTTTCATAAGTGCACACAACTTGTCTTCCGTTTCCGTTAACATTCAATTAACGTCACGGACGTGGTATCTGATGACAGTAGTCTTTCAGATGACTCCGTTACGCGTCAGAGTCTGGTGTAGATGATGGTGAAGAAATATTAATGAAGAATTTTTTAGAAAAGTACCGTTGCCTCACTGTAACCACAAAATAAATAAATAAACATTCAAACCGCTGTATGACTTCACACGATTACTGATTCTCGGCTTTCTTCGCAAATAAACATCCAAAGCGATGTATTAAACGGGTACCAATATTGTTTTAGTTTCGTTTTTGTTGTATTTCCTGAATCAGTATATATGTGTACACCAAAGTCACATGCTACTTGCGTATTAGCGTACGATATTGACACATTCCACAATTAGTGACGTCATTCTCGCGTGTCATTCAGCTGTTTAAATTTTTGAAAGGAAATCCATCGCCGATAACGTAACACAAGGAATTAACGACGCGTTTCTTGGTCACATGACTACTATATTCTCGCATGCCTCTGCAAATGATTTATTTTTATATAGTTACAACACACTGGTTAGGCAAACAAAATGTACTCCTGTATAAATACATACACATACTCCTGTATAAATTGCACATATCTCAACACATTTATGGCAAATAGTTTATTAAATGGTACATTCTGATAATATATGTATTTATTTAGCATATGACCATCAGAGAGTCTTAGATTACGAATATTTTGTTCAAAATGTAGAATTCAAACGATTTTACGCGCAATGTTTGGTTCAACTGTCAACTTTATTTCTAATAAACTTTTACAATTTCGATTTAATGTGACATTCAAATCCATTACGGAATTCAGAAATACTATAGACATTCCGTAAGACCATTGATTGTTTCAAATTTATTGGTTAATGTGGTAAAAATGGCAAAAATTTATACTCACAAGTGTATTGTTGTTTATGTCAGTCCTGGTTTTGCTGGAGTATGTGTGTTACGATAGCTGGTGCTACTGCGTAAATCCGGAGTCATTTCGTTTTGCCTAACCAGTGTGTACAAGGTTTCAAAGGATTAACAGATTGGTCATACATATAAAGGAGATTTTATAGTCCGAGCCATTTTACAGCCTCGGGCTATATCAATATTGGGTTTTGTTGTCTGCGTCAGTAATTTTGGTTTTGGGCGAGTAACTTCTGTAAAGTTACTGGCCTGACTAGTGAGTAAATTTAAAATGTTTATTCCGTAATCTGCCTTTTGGTAGAAAACATTGCAATATAACTGATTTATGAAATTTGATATTAAATAGCATATATTCTAGACATTCAAGACGAATGCCAGGATAATGATTTAAGTAAGATAGATGTCCCTAAGAAATTTAACAAATACTCTTAGATACCATTCAAACAAGCTCAGACAGTAAAAATTCTATGAGGACTATAACTTTTGTCACAAAACAGGACTGTATTAAAAAAAATTAACCAAGAAGACTGTTCACACCCGACGTGGCCTGTTAATTTTTCGTTTGAAAAGGCCTCAGAAACTGGTGACAATTCGTATATACTTGTATAGTAAAAAATCGTTAGGTATCCAAGTTTTCTACCCATGTACCCATATTTTTCACACCATGTGGGTACATATACCTAGGTCTAAAAAATCATTGGGAATGCGTAATTTAATGGACATATTGTCGGGAAATTCTTTCTAAACCAGTCTGAAAATCTGAAATATCAGGAACTTCCGGGGGGGCTTTTCTTAATAATTGTATTATCAGATTTTCGCATTATCTATTTCGCTCACCTGAGCGTGTAGTGCTAGGTCACCAGGTCAAATAAAATGAATATTTTGTAAGCACTCTAGAGGTCACAGTTTTTATTGGATCTTCATGAAACTTTGTCAGAATGTTTGTAGTAATAATCTCATGAAATTTGTGTGAATATGGGTCATATCCAGTCAAAAACTA
Source organism: Lutraria rhynchaena (assembly GCA_008271625.1). Classification (NCBI taxonomy): domain Eukaryota; kingdom Metazoa; phylum Mollusca; class Bivalvia; order Venerida; family Mactridae; genus Lutraria; species Lutraria rhynchaena. The sequence continues at coordinate 1,310,467 of VIBL01000110.1, read as the reverse complement.
GGCCACTTGGTCAATGCACCAGAAAACATTGTTAACACTAGAGGTCACAATTTTTATTGAATCTTCATTAAACTTTGTCAAAACGTTTGTTTTAATAATATCTTGGACAGTTTTGAACATGAGTCACCTGGGGTCAAAAACTATGTCACCTGGTCAAATCATTGGAAAACCTTGTTAACCCTCTAGAGGTCACAGTTTTGATTGAATTTTCATCAAGCCTTGTCAGAAAGTTCGTCTTAATGATTTCTTGGACAAGTTCGAACATGGGTTATCTGGGGTCACAAACTAGGTCACCAGGTCAAATCACTGGAAAACCTTGTTAAAACTCTAGAGGTCACAGTTACGATTGGATCTTCACCAAACCTGGTCAGATTGTTTGTCTTAATATCTTGAACAAGTTTGAATATGGGTCATCTGGAGTTAAAAAAGTAAGTCATCAGGTCAAATTTGCAATCTTAACTCAGGTGAGCAAAAAAGGGCCATTTTGGCGCTCTTGTAGTTATAAAGCCATGGATCTGTTGTTAAATTTTGTTGTAGGGTGTTGATTTAAGACAATATTCCAAACAGATCGAATCAGAATTACTTCAGGTGGAGAATGCATCAATTCAAGATTGTATCCTTGACAGCATTTATGTTGCTTCTGCTGAAGAATTAATGTCTACTGTGTTTGTCTTAACAGTAACATTTACACGATTTCTTTGCAAGTACAATAATTTACTCTTAAGAGTGGATTTCAGTTACAGTTTTTGTTGTCTTAAAGTCATGAAAATATTTTGGACTTTTTTCTTACTTGTTCTGAGGAAAGGATCTGTATCATACAAGGGCTGTTTGAAAAGAATTGCTTATTTTCACTTTTACACACTAGAAACTTAAATAAATGCCAATCCCTTTACTTCATACCTTATAAGTTTTCCCTGTGACTAGAAATACATAACTTCAGCCGATAAACTCATTTCTGAAAGGCGTCATGGTACACTGATTTGGGTCTAGTGCTAAGGTACTGGAAAACAGCAGAACCCAATGCCTGTCTTGATCGATATGTTTGACCAGGAAGGTAATTTTTCAGTTTCGGAGAGAAAAAAATCGCAGGGAGCAAGATCTGGTTAATATAGGGAATGAGGGAGAACATTGACTTTCTCTTGTTTAAAATATTGAAAACTATTGTAGAGGTATGGGCCGGGGCATTGTCATGAAGAAGACGAACGTGTTTGAACTCCGTGACCAGACGTCGTTTTTTGTTGTACTTTTTCAGTTTCTTCAGCACGATGTCTCTGTAATACTTCCCTGTTATGCTTTTACCCCTTTTGACAGGGACTTGAATTGCAATGCCTTCAATTGAAAAGAAAATTCGTACAAAACGTGCGTTTTGCAATAATGAGTCTTTCGCAGTTTCTAGATGTCCATATTTTATTATTATGTTTTCGTACTGGCTCAAAATCATGAACCCAGGTTTCATCTCCAGTTACTACATTAGCTAACTTGGAATGGTCATATTCTGGAAACATTCTGAGAATTTTTTTGACAATTTTACGTGTTGCATCTTATGATCATCTGCTAACAAATTAGGTTCCCACATAGCACTAATCTTTCTAACATTCAGTGTTTTCTTCAGAATAGATTGTGCACTTGATAGTGATATACCTACCATTCAAGCTATATCATGCACCGTATACCTAACATTTTCTCAATGATTTCTTTCACTTTGGCGACGATTTCTTTTGCCGTCGCAGGTTTAGTCTGCCAGATTTTGGTGCATTTTCAACACACTGTACGTTGGAATCAAATTTCTTTTTCCACCTACGAATAGTGTCATAAGACAGTGAAGTGTTACCATAGACAACCTTAATTTCGCTGAAAATATCTTTCAACGAACAACCAAGTAATGTGCGAGTTTTTATATAAGCCCGCATTTCTTCTTCCTTATCTACGCTTTCAAATGAAAAATTTGCTACACATTGGGAAATTTTGTCGGTTCATGTATATATCATTGTAAAGGTATTGAAAAGAGTTATCCAGTTGTATCAAGATTTGTGGAAATTTCCTTGTGAATATCGAATTACAGCGCAATAAGCAATTCTTTTCAAACAACCCTTGTAAGTTTTCTCTCAATAAATATCAGTCCTAAGATTATTTGTGAAAGGTGCACTGGTTTCCTCTAACTTCCCAAAAAAATAGCATGTCAGTTGATTCACAAAACTTTTCAAATAATAATTATTATGTTCTTTAGCTCAAAGTTTTAGTTCATAATGGCTGAGAGAAATATTGATGAATGCCAGAAAAAGTCTTGGGTTGGCAGAAACCAGAAACTTTTTTACATCTCATCAATGATTTTATAGCCATGAAAAATGGCTCTGAGTTACACTCCATCCTTGAATTCATATTATTAGCTGACATTTGTTGTAGTTAAGTATATGCAGCAGGAATTTGAATAACTTATTTAAATGGTATATTTATAACTGATAATAATTTTAATTAAAGATTTTTAAATTAAAAACCGTACCTTTATGTAAATAAACATAGCATATCTCTCCATGACACAGCATTATTTTTTAATTTTGATATGATTGTAACTACATGAAAGGAGTTTTTAGATTTTGAAACCTGGAATCTAGTTCCTGCCATAAACATTCATTGAGCTCACCACTCAGTACATTGATGTCTTTTAATGTTGAATATTTCTCATTTAGTTTATGAATCTTTATTAACTAAAAGCCTTACTTTCTTAGTTATTGTTTTTATCAGTTTGTTATAAATTTTTTATCCTGACCTTAAAAATCAGATATCAAAGAGAGTGAAAATATTGCCAGTCTTCATAAACAGATAGCAGCATGTGACACCATTCTGGAGGTAAACTCCTTAAGTTTATTACTGGTTTTAAATCTGCGTTATTTCACTTCTCTAGCTGCCAAGGTAATTGGCCACAAGGTTGTCCAGTTTGTACTTCATCCGGAATGGTTTTAAAGAGGAGGTTTATTACTGATATTTTACTACTACGTTATTTTGGTTACTTGGAACTAAGGAGTAAATTTGTCTTAACTTTGAATAATTGTTAGTCGATATTCCTTGAACATTACACGGATGATTTGTTTTACATTTTCTAGTCATAGTTTCTGTTATATCATAGTTTGCCCTGTAGTTAGTATACACATTGTTGTCATATTATAATTTTGTTTGTTCTCAGAGAATGGAAGAAATGTTGAATGGTTTTCAGTCTGATCTGAGCAGTATAAGTACAGAGATACAATCTTTACAAGAACAAAGTATTGCTATGAATGTCAAATTAAAGAATAGACAGGTAATATGGTATATTTCATTACACTGTAGTATGCTCCTTCACTTGTAGGTCATTATACTGTAGTGTGCTGCTTGACTGGTGTATCATTATATTGTAGTATGCTCATTGACTAGTGTTTCATTACACTGGTGTGTTGTTATACTGACATATGCTTCTTTATTTCCATCCGAGTAAAGATGAAAGAAAAAACATCAAATTATTGAAGCAAATCATGTAGCTGTTCACAGCCCTAATAGATGAAATGTGTTAATTTTTCTGTTATAAGTTGTTTCAGAGACACACTCTTTGTGCTGCCTGATTTATATAATAGGGGTAAATGAGGTGATTGGTTAGATTCTACAAGGTCTTACAATACCTTATTGAAGGTGATAGTTGTAAATCTTATACATATATATGTATATATAAGATTTACAACTTTCACCTATATATATGTTATGTAAAGGTGATAGGTGTAAATCTTATGACAGTGTATCACAGTGAATGTAAATTTATATTTTATTTAGTGGTATAGTGAAATTTGACTTGATGCATTCTTTCTGTCCTTCACTTGTGGATTGCTTTCATTGCATAGATTTACTGAATCAGTTTTGTGTGTCCTTCAATTCATAGATTTACATACACTAGTTCTGTATAGTGTATGTTAGATATATTATTTACATGTATTTTAGTCTATCCGTGGTGAACTCAGTCAGTTTGTTGATGAGATGGTGATACCAGAATCTATGATCAAGTAAGTGAAAACTGTATAAGTGGAAATGTTCACGTTTAGAAAAGTTTGCAAATTTTTCTTTGTAGACATTTCATGTGCGGAAAAGTCTGAGAAAATAGGAAACTGGTAACAGCATTAAAATAGCAAAGTGTAATATCTACATGTATATTATCATAGGTACAAACCTATTATCCAAGTGTTTAAAACTGCTTACAATAATCTGTTGAGTGATATTCACACCTGGGTACAATGACTCGCTCTTACAACAATATGGTATTACTGGTGTTTATAACCCTTTACAGCAATTATTTTAATCTTCTGTTCAATACAAGACACAAAACGGAAAAACGTTAATGACATTTTCCGACCGTGAAAGAAAAAACATATTTGATTATTGGTGTTCTCGAGTAAACTGTTAATGCGATTGCAAACATGTAACTTGATCACAATGTCAAACTGACCTTATATACGCTATTGTAGCATCACATTTTATTAATCGCTGCTTGAAAAACTAGATGTGGACCGGAAAATTGCCTAATTTACATGCTAATTCATGCTTTGAATTCAAACACTCTTTATCTAAATAAAGTGACAATTAGCAAGGAATTATTGGTTTCAGCTGTCATATTGTTTATTGATCATGGTAACAAAATGCGCCACTGTAATTAACATGTACGTGATCCAGTGATGACATGTGCTGTAGCGAAAAATGGCATGATTCACTTCAGCGTCTGGATTTTTTATATTTTATTTCTAAAATTCAAAATGCGCAAATTTATGACCACGCGAATCTCATGCCAGCGAAATTAAATGATACCACAGTACCTCAAGCTTCAGGGGGCTTTGCTCCCTGGTCCCCCACCAGGGCTCTGCCCTGTACCTGCAAGGGGACCTATGCAGCCCCCTTGTCCCCCAGCAAATTTTTCCTCTTTTTTTCATTTCCTCTGTTGGCTGCCCTGTTATACAGTATACCAAGTTGTCAGGCGACATACAAAATCCCCTCCAGACAAAATTCCCTCTGGTCAAATTTGTATAGGTTGAAGAAATCCCCTTCATGGATTTTTCAACGAGGACAAAATCCCCCTGTCAAAGTGAAAAAAATCCCCTTCATGATAAATCATTTTCAGAGGTTGACACAAGCCCCTTCCATCTCTACACATTCTTTTTTTCTGAACCTTGTATATATGTATATGCTGATAAGCACCATTTATCGTGAAACAATTTCGCATAGTTTCCCATGATTCAGTATTTTTAGCTCACCTGAACACGTAATGCTCAGTGAGCTATAGTGATCAGCCAGTCTACTCCGGCGTCAGTTGTCCGTTGTCCGTCATCCACACCGGGCGGGGTTGTTAATGCTCTAGTGGTCACACTTTTAAGCGAGTCTTCATCAGACCTGGTCAGAATGTTTGTCTCAATAATGTCTTGGACAAGTTCGATGGGCCATCAAAAACTAGGTCACTAGGTCAAATAGAATGGATATTTTGTTAACACTCTAGAAATCACAGATTTGATTGGATCTTCATGAAACTTTGTCAGAATGTTTGTATTAATGATCTTGTAAAATTGTGCGAATATAGGTCATCTCCGGTCAAAAACCTTGTTGACTCTCTTGAGGTCACAGTTTTGATTAGAGGTTCACCAAACCTTGTCAAATGCTTGTCTTAATGATATCTTGGACAGGTTCAAACCTGGGTCATCTGGGGTTAAAAACTGGGTCACCAGGTCAAATTTTGTCCGCCTTGAAAAATCAATGAAGGGGATTTTCTCCACGTTGAAAAAGTTCATGAGGGGATTTTGTCCACCTTGAAAAATCCTTGAAGGGGATTTTGTCCACCTACATAAATTTATTTAACCAGAGGGGATTTTGTCGGGAGGGGATTTTGTCCAACACTCCCAAGTTGTCATCTTGAGACATTCTTGTACTGTCTTTGGATATTTAACAATTCAGGGGTTAGGATTTTCAATTTATCATATTAGAGGTTCATATTCTGTTCTATAAGAAAAAATTCAGCATTCACTTATCAAACAAAAATCTTCATCATGAATGTAATTTAAAACATTTTATGTGTTACACTGTAGTTGGGTGTCCTTTAGTTAGTTGTGTATGCCTTGGTATTATTTAGATGTGATTTGTTGTCATAAAAATGAAAAAAGATTTCTGCTGTTAATGATAGAAGTTTGTGTTATATTTCTGATGCCAATTTGCTTAGAAACATCAGAAAGTTCTCACCTAGAATGGATGGATCAATTTATTGTTTATCTGAGTCAGTGATTAATGTTTAAACCTTTGATCATCCAGAGTTGAACACTGACTGGGATACCTGTCACCATCTGGAATAGAACCATGGTCTTCTAGAGATCTTGTATAAGCTACTGACCTCTGCACCAAGGTTTCCCTTTTATAACAATTTTCTGTGTTTTATAGCCACATTTTGGACACTCCTGTCACTGATAGAGGATTTCTGGAACAACTTCATGAATTAAACCATAAAATCAACTTTGTGAAGGAACAATCATTTAGAGATGCCAAGTCTTGTCTTGATGTGAGGGATATTTTAGAGAAACTGAAAATTAAGGTTGGTACATTTAACCATCAATATTATGTATGTAGGATTTTGATAATGTGACCGTTTTATGTTAAAAAGTGAAGTTGAACCTGGGTATGTTTTATATGTAGTTATGTAAATGAAGGTAATTTTGTTTGTACTTTGTGTTTATTCAGATATATTTGTGTTTTAAAGTTACTTTGATGGTGATGTAAATGTTGTCAATTTCAGGCTATAGCAAAGATAAGGGAGTTTCTGCTACAGAAGATCAATGTCTTTAAGAAACCAATGGCAAACTATCAAATACCACAAGACACAATGTTAAAATTTAGGTAAGATTTTGTGAAATAATACCCTGTAATGTATACATCGATGTACTGTAATAACCTATTCTCATAATTTGATGAAAATTGCTAACTTTACCTTATGATGGTGTTATTTTTAACAGGAAATAAGAAACTTTAGATGTTATATTGTCAGTCATTGCAAGTGCCATATCTTAATCAACAGTCCTGCCCTCAACAGATATAGCTAAGCTGACTGGGGTTGGGAGGGAAGACTACTGCATTAGAGGCATGTGATATTAAGCATGTGATGTCAAGGATTTTTTCCACATTTCAGGAAGGGTATCTGTACAGGCTGAATTATGAAAAAAAATGTGTTGTCTTATCTGATATTGTGAATTTCATACACTGTAATACAGACAATACAGACAAAAATCAATTTTTGTTTGGGAGTTTTTGTTTGAAAATTGTGGAAAATTATCAATGTTTTGGATTTGGAAAGGTTCTGTTTATCTATTACATAAGGTAAAAATCCCTATCCACCAGTCCTACAGGTGATAGTCTAGTCTAGCCTTTGGTTTACGTCCATATATCAATGTCACTAAAACGTTTCCGTATTGAACAATTGTGTCCATTCATTGACAGCATAATTTCACTTGTTTTTGTACACTAGACCATTATGTAATCATGAAACGTCACTTTCACGAAAATCATGTGCAGTATGTGCACAGCAAATCCGATGATTCTCTGCAGGTCTAGAGCAACAGATAAGCTGCGTATTTGCGTATTTACTCAATTAAATTTACAAAATACACAATTGAAACTATATCAGATGCGTATAAAAAGCAACTAAAAAAGCAAAATACCCAATTAAAATACTTATGATGCGTATAGAAATCAATTTTCATGAAAAAATGCATATAGTCATTTTCGTCTGTCTGTCGTTCCTCATAGTCTCGGGCAAACATTGTAGCAATGCAGTCCAAAACAACCAAATGTGTTCAGTTTGGGAGTGTGTATTCCCCGGCCCTAGGGCATGGCAATAAGAAAAATGAGTTTCAGAAAACCCAATTATTTTTTGCAAATACCCAATTCATAATGACATGATGGAGTAATACCCAATTCACTGAGAAAGTTTATCTGTTGCTCTGAGGTCACAAAGTACACAGTTCCAGAGCTTTCTTATCGTAAGCACATAAACTGGAAAATAATCTTTGACAATCAATGATGGGACGTCAGCCTGGAATTAGGTTTAAGCAACCTGAGAGAGCCATTGGTATGCTTACCGCTGGCATGTCAGCAAGAGACGTTGCTCGACATTTCCATGGCCACAAATCGACAATAAGTCGACTGCTGAACAGATTTCAGCAAACTGGGAACATAGCAGACAGACCCAGATCAGGCAGACCTTGTAAGACCATACCGCAGGAAGACTGTTTTCTCACAACGTCATCTTTGACGCAATTGATTTCTTTCTAGTCGAAAGTTAGGTCATTTGCTGAGGAATGCTACTGGCATGAGAGTTTGCAACAGGACGGTTAGGAATAGGCTACGTGCCGCTGGATTGAAAGCGTGCCATCCCTACATTGGAATTCTGCTGACGTTGCAAAACTGTCAAACAAGACGTCAATGGGCCGGGGTTCATCAGGATTAGACTCGCAGACAATGGTGCGACGTTCAGTGTTTGGATGAATCTAGGTTTAACGTGTCATTCGCTGATGGCAGGGTTCGAATTTGGAGGAGATGAGGGGAGAGGCTGGACCAAGATAATGTTGTGGAACGTGATTGTTATGGAGTGGTAGCGTGATGGTTTGGGCGGGCATACATCATGATGGGAAGACAGATCTGGTCATAGTGCCTGGTAATCTCACTGCTCAAAGGTACTGTGACGAAATCATCGAATATGTTGTTGTACTGTATTTGCAACAACGTAACGTTGGGATTTTCCAACATGATAATGCCTGTTCACACACATACGCAGAACATTTTACGCATCCATAACGTCAATGTGTTGCAGTGGCCTGCAAGATCACCAGATCTCTCTCCCATTGAGCACTTATGGGACCACTTAGGTCGTCAGGTGAGAGAGTGCCATGATATCGACAATGTCTGTGATCTTGAACATGCCCTGCAAGCTGAATGGGTCAGGATACCATTGCAGGTCATTAGAAAACTGATTTGCAGCATGCGACGTCATTGTCTGGCAGTCTTGGCTGTAAATGGTGGGCACACTAGGTATTGAGCCTTGTCCGATCTTTTATGCCTGACCCCCTAGTTCATTTCATGTACTCCTCAAAATCATGGAATAACATAGATGCAAATTATTTGATAAGAATCAAATATCTAAAAATGTATTTGGTTTTATGATTTCGTACCTACCCTTTCCCCAGGAGTCAATCCTTTCTGAACTTGCTAAACTTTTTTCCGTCAGTATATTTCTTTTTTGAAAGCTGTGAATTCAATTCTTTTAATCATTTGTTGATGCCTATTTTTCAGATTTTTCAATGAGTTTTTGATGACAAATGAGCGACATGTTGCTAAGGAAGTGAGAGATGAGTACATGGACACAATGAGCAAAGTGTACTTCTCTTATTTTAAAGGGTATTTGAGTCGACTAATGAAGCTACAAGTATGTTATATGCTGTATATATCTCAAATTGAGTGATTACTGTTTGTTGACTGAAGTCTTATAAATTACACAATTTATAGTAGACTTCCATAAGTCATTTATTTTCGTCATGCTCAATTTTGTGGTTTTTATTAAGATGACTGTTTTGTAGGACATAAAATTGTGGATTTTGAATTTTTGAAAAAAAAAATTCTTTTCATTCTTTATCATTTTCTTCATGAAATAACCCCACTAGTGAAATAAATACAAGTAATTGGCTCTCATGTGTCAAAAGGGAATCCCATTAAAAGTTATACATCATGCGACAGGTATCTGTTGATAACCTTGAATACACATTAAATTTGACATCTGTCAAATTGACAATGGTGCAAAGATTGAGCAAAATTTTAAGGGGCTTTTAGTATTCATACCTTTTTTAGGTATGTTGTGTCTGTTGTTTTAACACTTTTTCAGCATAGTGCTCATATTTCTGACTGTTCAATATGATATTTAAATAATTATTATCATTGAACATAAACTGAGGCCTGCTTCATTGCTGATTTTGATAAGCATACTATTCCAACTGATGATTATTACTCAAACAAGAACAGATGGTCGGAGCTTGTTATTTTCCAGTTTCAGAACCTACTGGAAGTTGTATTGTTGCACAATTTTCGATACTGCCAAATTTCGGATAATTGATGGATATCTCAGTATTTTTATTCGTGAGGATTTGATTTCATGGATCAGTCGACACTTGAAATACCCGAAATTAAATCCCCCAAAGAAAATTAGTGTACTGACTGTAAAATATTTCATGTGTACACATGTGATGGATCCATCAGTTTTTATGGTTCAGTATTAAGGCGGTATGACTAAAATACGCAATGGGGATTTTATGGCAAAATGGGTGAAATAGAGATTATTTTTTATTATGGAAGCATATATATCGCTTTTTAAGGCATAGGTTATCCAAAAGTAATGAAATACAGTCTTTCGATAACAAAAAATAAGTGATTTAAACTAGATTTTTCAATTGGTATATTATTGTTTAAGATTATTTTGCAAATGCCAATATCGTTACTGAATTAAAATATTCTGTGATGTACTCTCAAATTCTCCATTTCGCCATCTGAAATCTCCATTTTGCCGATGGAAATCTATACAAAAAATGAGCATTAATATAAATTTATACTTATCCTGAATTTGTAAACATTGTAGTGCCAGGATTTTTATTCAATCAAAATTTTCAATGAAGTACTTCGCAAAATATCAATTACCACATTGATAATCTCCATTTTGCAATCTGAAATCTCCATTTTACTATGCTTGTGTGGTTATATATATATTATACCATATATATTAATATTGTTTAATTTTAATGTTTATTATTTTCCAACACATTTAAAAGAAGTGGCCTAGAATTCTTCTGTACTGCATAGAACCTCCATTTCGCCGTGTGAAATCCCCGTTTCGCTGTATGAAATCTCCATTTTGCCATTGGAAATCTCCATTTTGCCGTAGAAATCTCCATTTTGCCGTAGAAATCTCCATTTTGCCTGTTGGAAATCTCCTTTTGCCTGTTGGAAATCTCCTTTTGCCTGTTGGAAATCTCCATTTTGCCTGTTGGAAATCTCCATTTTGCTGTAGGAAATCTCCATTTTGCCTGTTGGAAATCTCCTTTTGCCTGTTGGAAATCTCCATTTTGCCGTATGAAATCTCCATTTTGCCATTGGAAATCTCCATTTTGCCGTAGAAATCTCCATTTTGCCGTATGAAATCTCCATTTTGCCATATGAAATCTCCATTTTGCCTGTTGGAAATCTCCATTTTGCTGTAGAAATCTCCATTTTGCCATATGAAATCTCCTTTTGCCTGTTGGAAATCTCCATTTTGCCTGTTGGAAATCTCCATTTTGCCATATGAAATCTCCTTTTGCCTGTTGGAAATCTCCTTTTGCCTGTTGGAAATCTCCATTTTGCCTGTTGGAAATCTCCATTTTGCCTGTTGGAAATCTCCATTTTGCCGTAGAAATCTCCATTTTGCTGTAGGAAATCTCCATTTTGCCTGTTGGAAATCTCCATTTTGCCCATTGGAAATCTCCATTTTGCCGTAGAAATCTCCATTTTGCTGGAGGAAATCTCCATTTTGCTGTATGAAATCTCCATTTTGCTGTAGGAAATCTCCATTTTGCCTGTTGGAAATCTCCATTTTGCTGGAGGAAATCTCCATTTTGCCTGTTGGAAATCTCCATTTTGCCTGTAGGAAATCTCCATTTTGCCGTAGAAATCTCCATTTTGCTGTAGGAAATCTCCATTTTGCTGGAGGAAATCTCCATTTTGCTGGAGGAAATCTCCATTTTGCTGGAGGAAATCTCCATTTTGCCTGTTGGAAATCTCCATTTTGCCATTGGAAATCTCCATTTTGCCATTGGAAATCTCCATTTTGCCTGTTGGAAATCTCCATTTTGCCATATGAAATCTCCATTTTGCCTGTTGGAAATCTCCATTTTGCCTGTTGGAAATCTCCATTTTGCCGTAGAAATCTCCATTTTGCTGTAGGAAATCTCCATTTTGCCCATTTTGCCATAAAATCTCCATTGCGTGCTTTAGTCATACTGGTAACGAAGGGATTCTATGTTGTATTGTATGAACATCTATATTCAGTATGAATTATATAACCGATTATTTGTAATATTACAGTTCGAAGAAGTTGCTACAAAGGATGACCTTATGGCTGTAGATGAAACTGCTAGAAAAGATATCCTTTGAATTTATATTCAAGTTTAAAGGGATTTAACTCTTACCTGACATCACAAGACAAAAAACTCTCATATAGCCACTTTGGGGGTTTAGTTTCATTCCTAAATGTTAATTTTGTCCATAATTTATGGAGATGAAAATGTAATTGAGCTGAGTTCAATTACTACATATTTTTAACTTGTAACTAAAGATATTGATATATCTTTAATGGAGAAATGTGATCAATTTATGGTTATAATGATGATGTTTATAAGATGACATTTTGTCTTCATTTATAATCAATGATTGTTGAAAAGAAAAAAAGAAATCCTTGTTATTATGGCAATGACAGATTTTACTGTTGTCGATATGATGTCAAGGTTTCATTAGATGTATTAAAATATAATAAACAAAATTTTCATTAACATGATTTAAGTTTTTTTACAAGTAAAACCACATTGAAGAATAAATCTACAGTATTTACTGTTGGTAACCGTGGAGATGTTCTGACTACAGACTTGGAATCACCAATTATTGTACCACATGCTGCAGTCAAGTCTGACAACAGAGTATGTATACTCGGTATCATATATTTCATGTATACTCGTTATCATATACTTCATGTATACTCGGTATCATATATTTCATTTATACTCGTTATCATATACTTCATGTATACACGTTATCATATACTTCATGTATACTTGGTGTCATATACTTCATGTATACTTGGTGTCATATACTGCATGTATACTTGGTGTCATATACTTCATGTATACTTGGTGTCATATACTTCAAGTATACTTGGTGTCATATACTTCATGTATACTTGGTGTCATATACTTCATGTATACTCGGTATTATATATACGGTATCATATACTTCATATATACGGTATCATATACTTTGTGTATACTCCGTATCATTTACTTTTTGTATACTCCGTATCATATACTTCATGTACTCGGTATCGTATACTTCATATAAACGGTGTCTTATGCTTCATATATATGGTACTGTGTATACACAGTATCTTATACTTCGTATATAAACAGTATCGTATACTAGTACTTCATATACACAGTACCATATACTTCATATACACAGTATCATATACTTCATATACACAGTATGATATACTTCATATATACAGAGTATCTTATATATTCATATATATACAGAATCTCATACTTTATATATATAGAGTATCTTATACTTCATATATATACAGAATCTCATACTTCATATATACTGAGTATCTTATACTTCATATATATATACAGAATCTCATACTTTATATATACGCAGTATCTTATACTTCATATATACACAGAATCTTATACTTCATGTGTACACAGTCTCATGTTGTGAAAATAAGTGATGTGGAAAAACAGTGAAACCAGTACATTTTTCAGATCGTGTAAGATAGAATAACACAAATTGTTCTGTAAATCCTCTGATTACAAGACCAACTCGGGAGTTTGTCTGAAGTCTAATTTTCTTAGAATTCCAGGATTTAGAGAATTTGATACAATGCAACTGTCTCTTTATTATGATAAATACACATGTTCAATGATTGCTTTTAGTTTTGATAGACAAACTGTGTTGATAATGGAGTAGAATGTCGATATGTTTTCGTATTGGTTCAGAAATGAATTCTTTTGCAGTCATTTATATGTAATTCGGTGCTTTATTCAAATGTCTCATTAATTCTAACAATACTGATTTAGCATGTATTTTATAACAGAAATAAAGTTTTCTGTTACCTTTTTATCATAAATTAATGACAGTGTATCATAATTTATAACAGACTCTTTCACTTAGATTTGTATTTTGATATTTTAGTACACATTTGAGAGTTTATTTAGAAGTCTACATTTTGCTCTGATGGACAATACTTGTAGAGAATATTTATTTCTGACTGACTTCTTCATGGCATCTGGTACATCAGCTCTGGATTTGTTCAATACAGTACTAGGAAAAACTCTATCTATATATCTAGTAAGTCACTGTATATAACTGCGAGATGTGTGTGAGATGTAATACAGTTAAACCCCAATTATTCGAATATGCTTGGGACCAAAAAAATCATTTGGATAATCCATGGTTTTGAATAATCCATGTCAGCATAATGTACTGGTTAGAAAACTATGCTGCAGACTGTCTGTTCATTAGGAAGGATTTTAATCCTAATATGCGTAATAGTGCTTGATTTTGTTATGGAATGGCATAAGTAACGAAATGCATATCATTTTATACAGATCACATTATATATTTGAAGTAATTAGCATAAAAACTGTTACAAACAATATGAACAACTTTAACAACGATGCATATTTTCTTACAATTAACTTATTAATATAGACAATTAAGCAAACACTCGCCAAACAAATCAGTAAATGTACAAAACTGTTGACACACTTTGTACATGAATAGATGTTATGTATCGTTTGTCACATGCCAGTGGATTCTCAGAAAGCCATTGTTATCAATTGAAGATCTCGAATAATAGGTGTAAAAATATGTGCATAAGTGATTGTAGGGACCAAATAATGTATTCGGATAATAATATGTATTTGTAAAATTTGATTCGTATAATCGGGGTTCTTTTTGTTTAAAATATCCAGGGACAAAATTGGGACTGAAGAAATGATTTGGATAATACCAGGTATTCGAATAATTGGTTGTGGAATAACCAAGGTTTTACTGTATGTCAATGAAAGTTTTGTTTTTCTGAATATGACATTTGAGAGTGTGTCACCTCCTGTAGCTTTGCTACTGACCAATACAAAGTGATCCCCACTGGGATACTGTGTTATGCCTTCCATTTTTTTTATTTCTGTGTATTGGGTGGGTATTTGGTTGGTTGGTTTTTAGGAAGGTAGTATTTTGTGGAAAGAGGGTTTTGTGTATGTGGGATCCTTTTTTCATCTAAATTCAGTGTATCAGTAACTGCAGTCTTTATAAGATGAATTTTTGGCAGAACATCTAGCTCGCACACTGCCTGAACTTAATCATTAATTATTGTGCATTCAACTGAACTAATCATTGATGGTAAAATGGATTACTTCATGAAGTGTTTATATCATCAGTTCATTGATTTATAGATTTCTACAAAATGATCTTATCACATAATTCTTGACTGAAATTGCTGATTGAAGAATTTGTATATTGTGTCTCTATGTCTTGATGTCAAATGTTTTACATATTTTACAGAAATCAATGGAAGAACATGTCAATGACTGTTATGACTCTATTGCCATATTTTTATGTATACATATAGTACATAGATATAGGTCAATGATGGAGAAACGTGGTGTACCTGCTCTAGAAAGGTGATGTGCTATAACTCATTTGTTGTGTGTCCTTCTAATAGAATACATCTTTGATATAAAAATCGGTTTTTGTATTGTATTAAACTAGAGGATTGTCACTTGTGTATTTCTGTAGCATCCTTGTTTTTGTATTAGCTCACCTGTCACCAGTCAGTCTACTCTGGCATTCGCACCTGGGGGTTGTTAACACTCTCGTGGTCAGACTTTTGAGTAAATCTTTAGCAGACCTGATCAGAATGTTTGTCTCAATGATATCTTGGATATTTCAAACATGGGTCATCTGGGTCAGGAACTAGGTCACCAGGTCAAATCAAATGAAAATGTTGTTAACACTCTAAAAGTTACAGTTTTGATTGGTTCTTCATGAAACTTTGTCAGAACATGTGTTTTAATAATATCTTGGACAAGCATTGGTAATCTCAGGTTAAAACCTATGTCACTAGGTCAACACACCACACTCCAGAGGTCCCAGTTTTGATTGAATCTTCCTCAAACTTTGTCAGAACGTTTGTTTTAATAATATCTTGGACAAATACGAACATGGGTCATCTGGGATCAAAGACTAGGTCACCAGGTCAAATCTCCTGAAAACTTTGTTAACCTAGAAGTTTTGATTGGATCTTCCCCAAGCTTTGTCAGAATGAATGTATTAATGATATCATGAACAGGTTTGAACATGGGTCAACTCAGGTTAAAAACTAGATCACCAGGTCAAATCATGGGAAAAACATAGAATCTTACTCAGGTGAGGGGAAAAGGGACATCTTGGCAGCTTACCAGAACCAAAGGTTTAGGGTGAGCTGTTAGGATGGGTAGGTGGATGGTCCGTCGTCTGGCGTCAACAATGGTCTTCTCCTCAGAAACTTCAAGTCGGATTTACTTCAAATTTGCTGTGCAGAAGCTTTTTGATATTATAACTACAATTTGCTCATATTATACCAGTTGACCGACCCCTTTTAGGGGTCACCGGAGCTCAAAATAGAAATACCTTTAATCATTTTCTTCTCATGAACCAATGGACCAAACTTGGTCTGTAGCATCTATATATGGACTTTTATCAGATTTGCTCAAATAAAAATGGTTGGCTCCTTTTAGGGGCCGCTAGAGCTAAAAATAGAAATACCTTTAAACATCTTCTTTTCATGAACCAATGGATGGATCATCACCAAACTTGGTCTGTAGCATCCTTAGATGGTCCTTTTTCAAGTTTGCTCAAATAAATATGGTCGGCCCCTTTTAGGGGCTGCTAGAGCTAAAAAAATAGAAATGCCTTAAAATGACTTTTTCTCATGTCTCTATGGATGGATTATTACCAAGCTTGGTTTTTAGCATCTTTAAATAGTGTTCTATCAGATTTGCTGAAATAAAAATAGTTGGCCCCTATTAGGGGCCACTGGAGCTAAGCATAGAAATACCTTAAAATGACTTATTTTGATGAACGAGTGGTTGGATCATCACCAAATTTGGTCTGTGGCATCCTTCAGTCATCATGAATATTCCTTTGTAGTATCCTTTAATGGTCCTGTATCAAGTTTATTATTGTTCCCCATTATTTGCCCACAAGTGTACCTTTACTACCTTTTTAGTAACAAGTTATTAATATTTATTCTGGTGAGCGATGCAGGGCCATCATGGCCCTCTTGTTTTAGATTTGTTGTTTACTTCTTAGTTACATATTTCACTGAGGGAGTTGTCTGTTGCTTACAGAGCTAAAGATTTATATTGATAGGTTAACTAGGACCAATAGTTATATTCACTGATTCCTGAGTAAACTGACATTATATTAATATGGTTTGAAAGCCACGTACTAAAACTATGAATCTTCATTTTTTCAGATACTGGGAAAGTATATTACATAAAATGTGGCCTAGATTTGAATATATTCTCATGTTGAATATACACAGTGTACGAGATTGTATACCTGAAAAACTCGGACATATTGATGTCCGACCAAATTTTGTAAGTATTTATCATGTACTTGACTTTAGTAATGAAACAGTATGAATGTAAGTTGTAAACAATGCAAAATACAGAAACTTTATGTGAAAAGCTAGCTTAATGAGAAAATCGATTTAGATTTGCCTACCTTGTATTTCAGCCTGTCAGCTGCTTTCCATATTCCTATATTTAAAGAAAACCCCTATGTTTTTGAAAACCTATATTTTCTATATTTCTCACTAGAGTTTGGGGTTACAGATTTAAAGTTTATGTTTTTGAAAACCTATATTTTCTATATTTCTCACTAGAGTTTGGGGTTACAGATTTAAAGTTTATGTTTTTGAAAACCTATATTTTCTATATTTCTCACTAGAGTTTGGGGTTACAGATTTAAAGTTTATGTTTTTGAAAACCTATATTTTCTATATTTCTCACTAGAGTTTGGGGTTACAGATTTAAAGTTTATGTTTTTGAAAACCTATATTTTCTACATTTTTCACTAGAGTTTGGGGTTACAGATTTAAAGTTTATGTTTTTGAAAACCTATATTTTCTATATTTCTCACTAGAGTTTGGGGTTACAGATTTAAAGTTTATGTTTTTGAAAACCTATATTTTCTACATTTCTCACTAGAGTTTGGGGTTACAGATTTAGAGTTTATGTTTTTGAAAACCTATATTTTCTATATTTCTCACTAGAGTTTGAGGTTACAGATTTAGAGTTTATGTTTTTGAAAACCTATATTTTCTATATTTCTCACTAGAGTTTGAGGTTACAGATTTAAAGTTTATGGTTTCTTTGGTTGTTTCTACCTTTTGTGTTGTTTATAGTCAAGTGCTGTCTTGTGTATTCCGAAACATCACCATCTTTCAAAGTGCTGACCCATGGGTCATCTGTGTTGACACTATTGACAAATGAAGATGCTCTTGGAATGTTTGGTATAAGTATATAAAGCAATACTAAGTAAACAAGTTAGAGAATAATAATCAGTTTGATTTTATTGAAAGACGTGTTCTCATGAAATTTCAATATTTTACCATCGAAATTGCCAAAACCTCAAAACCTCCCTATATTTTGGGTGAACTATTTCTATATCATTCCTGTATTTATTGGAAAACCTGCTGACAGCCTGGTATTTATTGGTATTACTATTGTTATATTGCCATGTTTTTTTCATGCATGTATTTAATCTTATTATACCCCCGAAAGGTGGCATATAGCATTATCACTGTCCGTCCATCTGTCTGTTCCTTTTCATGTCTCAGCTATGACTTCGTAATTTCTGCAAGGATTTCGAAATAACCTTGCACAAATAAGAAGGTATAAATTATTTAATTTATTGCTCATATGAAAATTAGAAGTGTATGAATTTCTTACAGATAACAAGAAGATATGCTGAGTACTCTGCTGCTATTCTAGGAATCAACCAATCTTATCCTGATGAAAGAGCTGATAGAATACTGGCTCAGTTACAGACTGAAGTCGAGAATTTCATTCTCAAGTTGGCTGCAGAATTTCCTCACAGAAAAGAACAGCTTATTTTCCTGATCAATAACTATGACATGATGCTGGGTGTTATAACTGTAAGATAATAAATATGACATGATGCTGGGTGTTATAACTGTAAGATAATAACTATGACATGATGCTGGGTGTTATAACTGTAAGATAATAAATATGACATGATGCTGGGTGTTATAACTGTAAGATAATAACTATGACATGATGCTGGGTGTTATAACCGTATGATAATAAATATGACATGATGCTTGGTGTTATAACTGTAAGATAATAACTATGACATGATGCTGGGTGTTATAACTGTAAGATAATAACTATGACATGATGTTGGGTGTTATAACTGTAAGATAACTATGACATGATGCTTGGTGTTATAACTGTAAGATAGTAACTATGACATGATGCTGGGTGTTATAACTGTAAGATAATAACTATGACATGATGCTTGGTGTTCTTACTGTAATATAACTAACATTATTTTCTTCATTCAGTAGGGTATTATAGAGTTATAGCAATGTTCAGATGAAGGATACAAATTGTATTTGTCAGTTAAACTTTTAACATTATCTGCAGTAGTGTTTTGCTCCTCTTCTATGTAATCAAGATTGATGCAATCATAGATTTCTTTTAGTTCTTAACTGTAGGACATTTTTATCGATGGGGCCGGTGTCTGTTGTCGTGATTCGTGCGGTGTGCGTCATGCAGCTTCTGCATTCACCTTGTTAGCACTCTAGAGGCCACATTTTTGGTCAGAGGGTTCTGAAAATTTATCAGTGGCTTAGTCGAGTTCAAAAAAGGACTATGTGGGGTCATTAAATAGGTCACTTGGTCAAATGGAAAAGAACTTGTGAACCCTTTAGAGGCCATATTTTTCACCAAAGGGTCTGGAAAATTGGTCATTAGCTTAGTCTTGATGATATCTTGGATGAGTTCGAAAAAGGGCTATGTGGAGTCATTAACTAGGTCACTGGGTCAAATCACTGGAAAACCTTGTGAACTCTCTAGAGATCATATTTTTAGTTAAAGGGTCTTGAAATTTGGCCAGTGGCTTAGTTTTGATAATATCTCAGACATGTTTGAAAAAAGGCGATGTGGGGTCAAAAAACTAGGTCACCAGGTCAAATCACTGGAAACCTTGTTAATCTCTATTGATCACAGTTTTGATTGGATGTTCACCAAATCTTGTCAGAATGTTTATCTTACTGATATTTTGGACAAGATCAAATATGGGTCATCTGCACCAAATTGCATAAACATTGGTTAACTTTAACCACTGGGTTAAATCTGAGTTTTGGTAAAAATTTTGGTTAAATGTTCGGTTAGCTGTTGTAGAAAATTTTGTTTAAATTAAACCAAATTTTGCTTTTGTTAAATTTCAAATAAATCTAACCTAAGTCTAAGATGCCGGTTTAATCTTAACATAAACGTTACCAGTACCAAAAAGGCAGCCCTTTTTAAATGTTTAAATGATTTTGTAATGGTTAGTAAACCAAAATGGTTAAATTTAACCTTGGGTTAAATTAACCATTTAGTTAAAGTTAACCAATGTTTATACAATTGGGCGCTGGGGTTCAAACATTAGGTCAACTGGTCAATTTACTGGAAAACCCTGTCAACACTCAGAGGTCATGGTCTTGATTGGATATTCACCTAAACTTGTCCGAATGTTTGCCTAAAAATATCTTGAAAGTTTTTTTACATGGGTAATCTGGGGTCAAAAACTAAGTCACTGGGCCAAATCACTGGAAAACATGGTTAACATTCTAGTAGTCATAGTTTTGAATGGATATTTACCAAACCTCACAAGAATATTTGTCTTAATGACATCTTGGACAAGTTTGTGTATGGGTTATCTGGGGTCAAAAAAGTAGGTCATCAGGTAAAATCAGTTGCAATCTGTATTTTGGTGAGCGAATAAGGGCCATCTTTGCCCTCTTGTTATGAAGCACATTCATATTGAAAATATTGTACTTTGAAGAAAGTCAAAATGTTTTGAAAACTTTCTCTATTTATCCCGACGTTTAGAGATCTTAAAATTGCTGTCAGAAATTGAATTGCTGAATGAGGAAATTAAAAAATAAAGGAAGTCCTACATCAGACAAACTGAAACATCTTGAAGAAAAAATTCCTTGCTGTACAGTATTGATAAATTCAGAGTGGAATGTACATTATGTCTTCAAGAAATTAAATCTTACACTTAAAGTGACATAAAAATACCATTAGGGAAAAAATGAGTGTTTCACAAATCCACCTCCACCTCAAATTACAGTGCTGAAAGTTTGATGTTTTTCATGTGGACTCTGTTTCATCCATGATACTTAATTCACATGCTATAGTTGTCTTTTATGTAAATTTTGATATTTTGGGCCCTGTCGGTGCTAGGTCTAAGGTGTATGTCATCTTGCCTTTTAACCGCATGATGCTTCATTATTCTTTCATTACTGATAATGAAATGATGAAACTTGTATGTACAGTTATATCTGCATTCACTTGTTGTATATTTATTGTACTACAGGAAAGAACGAGTGAAGATTCTAAAGAATCTGAGAGTTTTAAGGAGTTGCTAACAGCCAGAACACACGAGTTTATAGAGGAAGTATTAACTCCACATTTTGGTGGTATGATAATGTTTGTGAAAGATAGTGAGTCCATTATAGAGAGGGGAAATCTAGATCTACTGAAAAATGAAGACAGTAAGATATTGTTTTGTTTCAGTTCATTTATTGTGTTGACTTATGTATCGTGTGCCAAGTTCATTTTATCACTTGTTCTGCTTACTTCAGTGTTGTCATTGTGTTTGTATGATTACAACATTCTCATTATGTGGACCTACCATTGTTTATCTAACAAATAGAGATCAGGCTAGAATGTTTAATCTTAGTCAACTGACCAGTAAATTTAACTTGTAGATTTGTTTCCTGTGTCAAATTAATAGCCTCAGACCCTGGAATCATTTTTTCTTGAATGTGGTTTTATTGAATATTGCCTGTATATTTTGTAGGTATGTATGTCTATCAAATGGTAATGTATTTGGATGGGTTATAAAGTGCTGTTGTTACTTAATACATGTATTTTATTTATATGTTGTTTTTGTTCATAAGTTCCAAAACTTAAAGTTATGTGTTGTTAGTAGTAATTGAAGATTGGTTTATCAACTGTGAAACAGTGAACATTGGTTTATTGACTGTGAAACAGTGTTTGATAATAGTATTCTGCTGTACTTTACACTATAAATAAAACAATGTTTTACTACTGATACTGTACATAATTGTTTCATTCTATTGATCTCTTCAGGACGTGTTACACAGATTGTGAAAGGATTTAACTCTGACTGGAAGAGAGCATTAGAGTACATTAATCAAGAAGTCATGCGATCTTTCACCAACTTTAAAAATGGAACACAAATATTACAGGTTAGAAGTTTCTGTATTGGAGTGTTTATATTGTCTGGTTATCATGTGACTTACATTTATTGCCACTACTGACTTTCTGTCTCTCTCCATTCATTTGTCTCCATTTCTTATTGTAATCTCATTAACTTAGTTGTATCATCTTGTACATTTCAGCAGATTGTGATATTATGCCATGTTAAGTTAATGTTGTATGACCAGATCTAGGTTGGAATAGGTTAGATTGTGGGTGACATCATTTTGATAGATTACAAGTGTCTGGTTGATATTTAAATTATTTTATTCCAAACTGGACTAGCATTCGTTGGTTGGTGCTGAAATTTGTATACTGTTGTTCAAGAACAATCTTTTATTAATTATTATGATTATGAAACTTAACAAAATTACATGTAGTATCATTCAGTAATGTTGATTTTATTGGTTTGTTTGTTGATTAAACTTAATTATTGAATATTTAAAGTAATGCTTTACCCTCTATATATCAGAAGTCTTATTCAAGTGTTTTGAATTATGTTAATGAAAATAGCAGATATATTTATGATACAATAATCTGCAGTTTTGTCCATATAAATACCTTGATCTGTTATCTAGTTTATATACACTGGGCCAATGTTCTAAGTAGACACTTTTTTGACATTGGATAAATCAGAGACTGGACAGTCAAATTTATTCAAACTAACAGATGATTTTAGGCTGTGTACAGAATGCGCACCAAAATTACCGTAATGACCCAAATATCACTTAGGTGTAGCAAATATACCCAAAATAGTGCATCACATACCATACCAAAAGACAGTTTCAAACTTGTGATATATGGCATGTATGTCGATAGAAGAACACTCCCTTGCAGCTGGAATGCCTCAAGCTGGTCGATCAATACAACATGTACAATTGTGCAGTTGATTTATGTATTTGGTATTAAAATATGCAAAAATATTGTTTTCAATATAGTTAGCGTCATTTTCAACAAAAATCAGTGAAGCATTCAATATAATAACGTATTTTTAACATGTTTGTCATAGCTATGTTGTCAAAGTTACCCTTAAAATTCACATTGACCAATGCAATTTCATCTGAATTACTAATAAAGTTGCAACAAAAACTAAGAATCACAGCCGCTATGCTAAGAATTTTTATCACTCATTTTCTGTCATTTAAGAAAAAACATCTACACAGTAAAAATGATACAAATTTCAACCACTTTATGGCACATTATGAAGTAATTCATTTATTTATTTATTAGTCTGTTATCTAGTTCATGTATATACCTGTACTGTCATATATTTAAACTCTAGTCATGTCCATTTTAATACCTGTATATACATTTCAGCACATGATTTAACTACTTTTTGGTGTTTTATTACAGGGTGCATTGACACAATTGATACAGTACTATCATAGATTTCAGAAAGTGTTAAATCAGGGACCATTACGCAATCTTCAGATCAGGAATGATTTAATTAACATACATCACGTTATGGTGGAAGTGAAAAAATACAGACCAACATTCTGAATTTGTGATGTGAACACAGCTTTTCTGTGAACAGCACAAGCTGTGACCTATCTTGGAAAAGTAAAACAAAGAACTTTTCAATACTAATGTTCTTCTCAAAAGTATAATTTTTATCAATAATTTGAACATTTCAGCATGACTGTTATATATTACAGAATGTTTTTGATGGAAGCAAGAACTCGTACTACCGATTTTTTAGCTCACCTGAGCTCACGGTGAGCTATAGTGATCAGTCAGTCTACTCCAGAGTCCATTGTATGTCGTCCGTCATCCACACCTGGGGGTTGTTAATGCTCTAGTGGTCATACGTTTGAGCGAATCTTTATTAGACCTGGTCAGAATGTTCGCCTTAATGATATCTTAGACAAGTTAAAACATGGGTCATCTGAGGCAAAAAACTAGGTCACCAGGTCAAATGGAATGGAAATTTTGTTAACACTCTAGAAGTCACTATTTTGATTGGATCTTCATGAAACTTCGTCAGAATGTTTGTATTAATGATCTTGTATATTTGTGCGAATATGGGTCATCTCTCTTCAAAAACTAGGTCACTAGGTCAACACACCAGAAAACCTTGTTAATGCTGTAGAGGTTGCAATTTTGATTGAATATTCATCAAACTTTGTCAAGTTCGAACATGGGTCATCTGGGGTCAAAAACTAGGTCACCAGGTCAAATCATACAAAAACATGTTAACGCTCTAAGGGTCACAGTTTTGATTGGAAGTTCACCAAACCTTGTCAAAATGATTGTTTTAATGATATATTGGACAGGTTCGAACATGGGTCATCTGGGGCAAGAAACTAGGTCACCAGGTCAAATATTTGAAAAACCTGATAATGTTATACTATGAGATATTTATTTTCAAAGCATTTGACGTGAAGTAGAAAACTTGTCATGTTGCCTTATTCAAGTAATTATGTGCAATAAAAACATGATAACTACAGGTTTTATTGTTGTTCTTTTCTGCCACCGGTGTATAAGTTTGCATTTGATAATAAATTATTATAAGTTACATATATTCAATCAAAAAGTAAGTAAATCCTATCTTCAGTCAATAAAGGAGAATTGTTATACTTTCTGTACTTTTTTGTTTTAAAAATACTTAGTCATAAATAATTTCAAAACATTTATGAAAAATGCTATTCATTTCTTTTCTTTTACAAGTTTATCATTTATACAAGTATAAGAATCACGTGACTGGTTGTAAGTGGCCAATCAGATAAAGGGATTTGGACACACCAGACGTTCGTAGTCACCTTAACTTGGGCAAATGCATGTAAATTATCACAGACATTAGTAACGGACCTGTGATGATAAATATGCAATGTATTCTTTATAAAATATCATAATGTAACCCAAAATTACCTTAAATGAAAAAAAACATTTTCACAGAATTCGACCCTGTTCAATTGTAATATATACTAATAGAAGGCGTATAACTCTTTGTTCCGGTGAATGCCCACTGTCTTCACAAAACATAAATTTTAAAACAACAGGGATGAAAGCTTTGAAACATAGTCGACATAAATTTCACATACTAATACAAGATTGTCAGCCTATGGTAGGTCGTATTGACCAATAAGTCCTAAAAAGAACAATTAAATGTATTAATACAGGTCTGCAACCGAGTTCAGAAGACCCAAATATTCGAGTAATCAACATTATATTTTCGAATTTTTACTCGGCCATGTCACTATAAACAATATAGACCAATCAGAAATCACGTAACAATTGTGTTAGCAAAGGCCGCATTTATGTCGACTAAAAGAAATCGGATCAAATTCTAACGTTTCTTGTTCGATTTCTCGGCAACGGCTTAGGCTAGAAGCTCAGTTTTGGTCTCATTTTGTGCGAAAATATATACTTGAAACCACAGCAAATTTTTCTTTAGCGACGTGGTTGAGTGTCCGCCTACAGTACTAGGAGTCCTGGGTTCAATCCCCGGTTAGGACCACGGATTTTTCTTGCTCTTAAGTTACTATATTGTCAACATGACACTTAGTTACCGAACTGAACATGAATTTGTGTTTAATCATTTCTTAGCTAAGAATATCATTTAGGGCCTGTTACATATTTCTCTCTTCCTCTCTTTCATCTCTTTCTTCAGCGTATATTACCTCTGACATAAAGAAATACTAGAGAGTAATCTAAAAATTGTAAATATAAATACGTTTTGATTGACTGCTACCTTTATATCGAGTTGTGTTTGTTTGACATAAAACAACAGTATAATATGTTAACAAAATGATTTTTACGGAAGTTTGTCAACCAGAACTGACCAAAAGAAGATTACCCAAACACTGTTCGGGCAGATCCTTATACACGCCCTCAAAGTACGAGTACTGAAACTTTATGCATTTAACTTATCAATAATTAAGAGTTCATGTTCATAATTCTGTACAGCATACTTGTATGTGAATTAATAATGATTACATTAATGCTCAAAACTCTTGTTAAATGATCCGTATTAGTGTTAATACAAACCAAGAAATTTGAAGGGAAATGAAATGCCAGTTCAAATGTAGAAATGTTATAAACAAGAGGGCCAAGATGGCCCTTTTTCGCTCACCTTAGTAAAGATTGAAACTTCTATGGTTTTCCTGATTTGACCTGGTGACCTAGTCTTTTATATGCGTTGACCCATGTTCAAACCTGTTCAAGATATCATTAATACAGACATTCTGACAAAGGAAGATCCAATTAAAACTGTGGCCACTAGAAGGTTAACAAGGTATTCCAGCTATTTGACCTGGTGACGTAGTTTTTTACTCCAGATGACCCATGTTCGAATTTACCAAGCTATCAATAAAACAATCATTTTGAAATGCTATGGTGAGGATCCAATCAAAACTGTGATCCCTAGAACGTTTACAAGGTTTTTCTACATTTCGACCTGGTGACCTAGTTTTTGACCCCAGATGACCCATGCTCAAACCTGTAAAAAATATTATTAAAACAAACCTTCTGAAAAAGTTTGATGAAGATTTAGTCGAAATTGCAATCTCTGGAGCATTAACAAGGTTTTCTGGTGCATTGACCTAGTGACCTAGTTTTTGACCTAAGATGACCCATATTCGCACAATTTTGCAAGATCATTAATACAAACATTCTGACAAAATTTCATGAAGATCCATCAAAACAGTGACTTCTAGAGTGTTAACAAAGTTTTCCATTCTCTTTGACCTGGTGACCTAGGTTTGACCCCAGATGACCCATGTTCGATCTTGTCCAAGATATCATTTAGACAAACATTCTGACCTGGTCTGATGAAGATTCGCTTAAAAATGTGACCACAATAGCATTAACAACCCCCAGGTGTGGACGACGGATGCCGGAGTAGACTGACTGATCACTCTAGCTCTACGTGCTCAGGTGAGCTAAGTATGTACAATTGAAACAAGTGCGAACAGCAAAATTCATCCTTAGTCTATAATTTAACGAACATGATAAATATACACGCTATCACATACTACATTTAATAAAATCACTACAAATCGTTATGAATGGCACACCAATTATTCCAGCATCTATCTAAAAAAATGTGTATCTATGAAATAACAAATTGTGATCGTTCTTATATTGACTATAACATTATGCCAGAATTAGGTTGTAAAGTAGTTTAAGGAACACTGCTGAAAAAATATCAATAATTAAAAAAGAAAAAGTGCATCATATAAATCAGATTTTTCATTATTTTACAGGATTTTGACCGCTCAGTAACAAATCATTACAGTGAGCAGAAAAAAGCCTACCAAGATCAATTCAATTCAATTTATTGTGAAATGAAGGCCACCGGCCCATACACAAATACAACATATTTACATATAGACATATAGCATGAAGTGATATGGCAATATCAATAAATAACAACATTTCACAGTTAGAAGAAAATACATGTTACAAGTAACGAGACATAAAATTCTCTCTGATTTTGTAAGCATTATATATAAACATAGACACATTTCTAATAGTTTCCTTATGTGCACAAGACATCAAATAATAAAAACTTTGCATAGAAACATTTTTAACATATTCATTTGGTAAGAATTGTACACGAATATCGTTATATAAAGGACAAATCATAACAAAATGAAATTCGTCTTCCAAGCAACCTTCACAATAAACACAAGAGCGAAATTCCCTTTGAATGTTATAATATCGTCCTTCCTCTACCATAAGGTTATGACGAGAACTACGAAAGGATGCTAAACATCTTCTATACTTATTGATATTTATATCAACAACATATTTTTCAACATGAAAATTAGGTTTAAAATTAACATAGTGTAACAATTTAGGATTATCGTGACATTTGACTGACCACATCTGCATATACTGATCTTTAAGTCGCTCTACATATTTCCTTAAGAACACCTTTGGATTTTCAACTTCTTGCCTCTCCCATACATAACCAAACCCGTTAACATAAAGATTATGCTTAAGAGTAGAAACCCAATTTGTATGTCCAACATTGTCAAAATATACAAGCATTTCATAACAAAGTCTGATGTACCTACTACGAGGAGTACATAACAAACGCAACCAATATTTTATGCATCGTTTAGATGCATATATATACATAGGTAATCTACCTGCATCACCCAATATAGCATCATTACAAGCTTTCATACTGACATTGAAAAATCTTTTACAAGCATAAACTTGTAGAGTTTCTATACATTGTGGGTGATTTAGACCCCATATTTCGGACCCATACAACATTACAGGAGCTATTTTAGCATCAAAAACTTTAAAGAATGTATAATATGGAATACATGACAAAGTATTAAAATATGTTAAAACTTGCATAAGTACTCGTTTTGCCTTGACACACATAGCCTCAGACATCTGATGCAATGACAATCGATTGGTAAAATATAGGCCAATATAAGTAAAACCATTTACTACATGAAGAATGTTATCATCATACTTCCAGCTTTCTCTCCTAGCTAACATACCACCACGTTTAAAAACAAGTATTTTAGTTTTTGCAATATTTACGGTAAGTTTAAAATCAGAACAAAAATTTCTCAATATATTCAGCTGTTTTTGCAACCCAACAACTGTATCAGACATCATAGCAATATCGTCCGCAAACATAAGTAGGAATATTTCTGCAACATCAGGGAAAAGTTGTAAGCCACGTGTATTTTGTAAACATAATATACCATATAATTCATCAGTGAACATAGAAAATAATATAGGGCTTAAATTACAGCCTTGCCTTAAGCCAATAGGACATGAAAACGTATCAGTGCAACCTACATTTGTTCTTACATATGCCTTAACTTCTTCATAAATTGCTGTCACTGCTTTGTACAGGTTACCTTTAACACAATTATGTCTTAAAACATCAAAAAGAATACTTCGATCAACAGAATCAAACGCTTTCTGAAAATCAATAAATGCAACATATACAGGTTTACGTTTTATATTTAGGTATCTGTTTACAATTGTATAAAACACAAATGCATTATCTATAGTACTATATCCAGACCTAAATCCAGCTTGACACTCTGTAATTTTATCATAAGCATTAACATATAGAGTAAGACGTTTGGTAATTATACTTATATAAATTTTACTAATGATATCAACTAAGGCAATACCTCTGTAATTATTCGGGGTATTTATGTTTCCTTTTTTATGTAAAGGCACTATGATAAATTTAGTCCAAGTACTTGGGAATTCACCATTGGCAAATAATCTAGTAAACAATCGTAATAAGTATGACAATAATAGTTCTGAGCCATAAACAAAATGACTTGCTAGCAAATTACCACCGGTAGCTTTATTTAAATTTAACTGTTTTATACTGTCAATAATCTCTTCAGACGTAATTTCCTGATTAAACAAAATGTTCTCAGTTTCATTCATATTATCAGTAATGTCTTCTTGCTCATCGTGTTGATCCTTATCACTGGTCAAGTTAGCACAGAAGACTGAGCTGAAATGGTTAAACCATGAGTCAGGAGATATATTCGGCTCAACTCTTTGTTGTCCAGCCAACTGGCGTATTTCACGCCAAAACACTTTAGAGTTTGAAACTGACGATTCTAAATGTGAAATTTGCATCTGTTCAAAATTTCGGCGTTTTGTTCTGCACATATCCTTATACAAATGCTTTTCACCTAGATAGTTTTGTAAGTTTACATCAGTACGTTGATTTCGGAATTGTTTTAAAGCTAATCGACACTTAGATCTTGCCTTCTTGCAATCAATGTCAAACCATGATTTATTTTTAAAGTTTTGATTTCATGACCGGTACTTTATAAAATTTTCACAACAGTTCAGTATTACCAATTCAAGCTCACTTATAATTCGGTCAATTGAAACATCTTGATCGTTTAACATAGTATCGATAGCATCAAATGAACCAGACAGAATGCTCTCTGTAAGATTGTTCACATACTCATCCCTATTGTTGGCATTAAGGTTACAGAATGTTGCAGAATCACGAAATTTTTGAACATCATCAGTAGTGTTAATAATTGAACGTACTGACAAAATCAGTGGGAAATGCGTACTCTCTGGAGACGCCAAAACTTCATACATTTCAAAATAATTAAACAATTCTCCAGAAGCTATGAAGTAATCAATGGTACTACAGCCATTTTCGTTCATAAACGTATATTCTCCAACACTGGCATCCGCGCCTACTCTTCGATTCAAAATATAACAGGAGAAAGATTTACAGAAGACTAGCAATTCCTTGCCAAATTTATTGATTTTATCATCACTATTTGTCCTTGGTAAACCGATATTACCATCTAGGATGTCACTATATTCATGAAGCTCAGGGACATTGTCACAGTATGTAATAAAATCCTCCTCTGAAGCAGTTCTAGCATTAAAATCTCCGCACAACAAAAAATACATTCCAAGTAAGTTATTGTTAATGATTATATCTTCTAATTCATGCAATCCATTTGAGTGTGATTCATCATAATATGGCGAGTTTTCTGGAGGAATGTACATTGAAACATAAAGAATATCTTTGTCTGTATTAAGTAGCTTACTATCAATTACCAATACAACACCGAAGTAGAAAGTTTCACAGATTCGCTTAACATATGAGTTTATAACTTTATGAACGAACACAGTGGTACCTCCCATACATCTACCACCAAGCGAAGATTCTTTAGCTTTACAAGCGTATATATCATAGTCAGGAAATTTAACCTGCAAATAGTTAGTATCTAGATCCCACGTTTCCTGTATACTTATTATATGAAAAGATTTCAATAACATCAATATATCGGTAGATGAAACTTTTGACCTCAAGCCTTCTAAATTCCAAGATATAAGTTTTATTACATTTTTTACTTGTGATGGGCGTCGGCCGGATTGCTAGTCCACATGAATAGCTGAAGACGTGTCATCTCCCTGAGATTCAGGAATTGTATCCATACTCTCTGCCATATCTGCAGTTTCATTAGTATTACCAGTTAACCGTCGCGCTGCATTCCTATATACACGAGTTTTGATTTCATCATCAGATTTCTTTGGAACACGAATCAGTCTCCCTGCTTTGAAATACCCATTATAACCTCTCTTTTTCAGTTCTTTCAATTGCTGGCGTTGTATATACGAAAGATCATTTGACAGACGAATACCATTTTCCCTCAATTTTTCTCGGTAGTTCAGCAATTTAAACTTATCGTCAGCACATTTGAATTTCACTATGACTAATCTAGGCTCATTTTCATTAACTTTTCCAACACGTCTAGCTGAAACAACAGTATTTTCATCGAACAATTCATCACCTTCAGCAACGCAAGAATATCCGCGTCAATTCGATTTTTGAGTTCATTTTCATCAACTTCCGTTTCGTCCAGTCCAAAGATACGAAGAGAACATTTCAAACGATCTGATTCAATGATATTTAACTGTTGCTCAATTAGATAAAGACGCAACTGATTTTCCTCATCGCGACGAGACAATCCTGCGACATCATCAAGAATAACTTCATTGTCGTAAGATAACATTTCAGCTTTAGATTCTACTTCATGTAAACGAACTTCAAAACGACGTTGGCTTGATTGAACCTCATTAACTTTTGCATGAATAACAGACATTTCAGTTTTCAGACTTTGAAGCTCAGATGTAACATTTATAACTTGCGACTTGACCTCCGTTACTGCAGATTTTGTTTCCATTATCGCTTTCAATATCCGTTCGGTATCACTTTCTGGCCCAGGGTTGAATTCAACGTCCGAGGACAACATCAGAATTCGTTTAGAGAAAGAATCGTATAACCCTCCATAGTTTGAACAAATCCTATCGACAGTCACAGAACTTGTGTGTAATGCGTTGTGATGGTAGCCTAATGACAGAGACCTCTGGAAGATGCATGGGTCAATAAATGTCGCAGCATATGTATCTGTAATATGTGCTCGGCAGCGTACCACACAGTTAAGCGTTGAGAAGCAGAACAACGCGAATATGCAGCAAATAAATATTCTGAAGTGAATGTCCGTTCCACTGTGGTGACGTTTGTAGGGCTTGGATTTGGTAGACAACTTGCGTAATTTTGACCATATAGTAAATGTGCCAATTTTAGCACGATAAGTGTCGATGTCTACACCCATTGTAAGGTTACAGCACAGAAAAGCAAAACAAAAGTTGGCAGTGATGCGCTTCCGTAGTTTTTCTACAGGTAATGCACTGTCCACTGTAAACCGTGTGTATTGATAAACTCAGATAGTACTCTATCAGCAGTGTTACGGGTGAATGCACAATCACAATAGGTAAAATGTTAGTGCAAATTCAATAATTTAAATCACTTCTGTTTACACTGTAATAAGTTCATAAAAGAAAATGCACCCACTTGTATATTATGTCCATTCAATAGTCCATTAAAAACAATAAACACTCATATAAATTATATCTATGAACTCTTTGTAATAATGTCTCAAATCAAAATAACACCAGAGAATCAAAATTCATGTCATTGACCAATATCACTACACACACAAAATCATCAGATGCTTCCAGCCAGACACATAACAAGTATAAGCAAACAGACTTGTTTCAGCTGATTTAAATCCTTCTTGATGAGTCCTGGGTTGAACCAGTATTCCGTGCTAGAGCCAAAGTTGTTCTAAACTTAAGTAATTCAAAAATAGTTCATGTAGAACGAAAATAAGTTTTTAACTAGCTCCTCACAGAACCGTTTATTGAAGTCATTCTTACATGTGCATATCTTTTCTTGCAATAAACAATTAAGTCACAAAAGTCAGCACCGAACACTAACAGCTGTCCTCGCTATTATGAGAAATAAATGGCGCCATGTATCAATTTATGACGTCGTGTTGGACAGAACGTTAAACCTGTTAGCATGTACAAGTGCTTAATCTAATTACCGATACTTTTTGTGACGGTGAAACATTCAGTTCTGATATGTCCTTATGTTGCATATAATAAGAACGAGAGTTTGAACGATTCAATGATGTTTATTTCCAGGACAATACTGTTCGTTCTAAGTATTATATTATATGATATATAGATGTTGGACTGGTGGTCTCACATATATACTAACATACAGTAATGTAGGATATCACATCCCTCCTCAAGTTGGACTAAAGCAATAATCTTTCCAAGAGTTGATGTCCTAATGATATACTTAGCACTTAGTCGTGTAAACATGTCTTAATGATTGTAACAACAAGTTTAAACATCTGCGCCCAATTGTATAAACATTGGTTAACTTTAACTAAATGGTTAATTTAACCCAAGGTTAAATTTAACCATTTTGGTTTACTAACCATTACAAAATCATTTAAACATTTAAAAAGGGCTGCCTTTTTGGTACTGGTAACGTTTATGTTAAGATTAAACCGGCATCTTAGACTTAGGTTAGATTTATTTGAAATTTAACAAAAGCAAAATTTGGATAAATTTAAACAAAATTTTCTACAACAGCTAACCGAACATTTAACCAAAATTTTTACCAAATCTCAGATTTAACCCAGTGGTTAAAGTTAACCAATGTTTATGCAATTTGGTGCTATTTGTTTAGATAGAACTCATGATTTGAACTTAACAGTACAAAGGTATTTATTCAGTTCGACTTTATCTAGAAACCATCTTTATCTCATTACTGGTTAAGCATGAAATCGGAGTGTGGCGAGTAAATAGAAGTATATGTATACCGTTACAAATGCCATTAAATCGTTAATGTAGGTCAGTTTTTATATACAGACTAAGTATCCCTACAAAATCTACTACATGAGCAATATCAAACATTTACACTGTACTATACATGTATATCAATATAAATTGTCCAATGTTTCATTCAGATAAATTGTTTAACTGGTGTAGAAGTCTATATGAAGATATTCGTTAATTAATGCCATAGTATAAAATAAATTTAAAACATTAAATCAATCAGTTCAGCTTTATTCAGCTTTATTGTTCCAGTGAACACGCCAGGTTTGTGTTGAATATTGTTTTATCAAAGAACAAATATGATATACACTTTAGTACGCACATAATAAACTTGTCAGATCATGTGACTCGCTTATTCCATTGGGGTCATTATGTCATGCCCATTGCAATATGGAATCACTAACTACTTATTTCACATAATCTTTAAGATATGCAGGTGGACGCCTGATTCGTACTGGTCTTGACGCATTATTTGTTGTTGTGTTTTCTTGTGACTTCAGTTCCATCTCCATTCCGTCATCCATGCTAATTTCCGGTTCCTTTCCTTCTATATCTGGATCAATGGTCTTCATAACTGATGAATTCCTGGTAACATGATGACCTGCATCATTTCGAACACCAATCATTGGTCCTTTTTTATCCATGACCTTATACGGGATCGGGTTATATCGTGTAATGCATTTCAATGGAGATTCATTTCTAAGTAAAACCTTATCCCCAATATTGATGGTACGTTCTCTCGCATTCATTCTGTCTTCTACATACTTTTTTGAACGTGATTTCGACATGTCATCGTTTCGTCCCGCAATTTCATCGGAACGTGTATCTGTTTGGTTTGTGTTGTTCTCAGCGATGCGTGTTAAAGGTTCTCTTGCAAACATCAACCGAAACGGTGTATATCCAGTCGACACATGAGGCGTAGCTCTATATTGTCGTAGAAATCGAAATAATTCCTGTTTATAGTTTTTGCCTGCAAGGAATGCCGACTTAACGCTTTTCATTAGAGGTTTATTAAATTCTTCAGCCTGTGCATTAGCCCTCGGCCATCTAGGTGTGATTTTCCTGTGTGCAAAACCATAAAATTTCGTAAAATCCGCAAATGCTTTACTATTGAAAGGTGAGCCATTGTCAGTTTTAATCACCTTTGGTATCCCAAACATTGCCAATACTTCATCTAATACCGGAATCACTGTATTCGCCGATACGCTTTTCACTATTTCAACAATAGGGTATCGTGAATATTCATCAATGATCACTAAGAAATAGTCACCATTTTTGATAGGTCCACAGAAGTCAGCACTTATATTTCTCCATGGTCCAGACGGTAAATCTGACATTTTCAAAGGTTCACATGATCTAAGTTCTCTTGTGTTGGCTTGACAAGCAAGACATTTATGTTTAGCCGTTTCAACTACCGCAACTACCGCATTCATATTCGCAAACCATACTTTGGACCTCATATAACTTTTTGTCTTCACAACTCCTTGGTGACCCTCATGACCAAGTTTTATTGCACGATCACGTAATGTCTTCGCTATGACTAATTTGTCATTTTTCAACAGAACAGTTTCATCATAAAATGTAAGTTCAACTTTTACACTGCGAAACACAGAGAGTTCGTCCATGTCAATTTCATGATCTGTGAATGTTTTTATTTCATACCATTTCCCATTTTTCGCATATTCTATTGCTTTTTGGATTGTTTTGTCATTGGCAGATTCCATCTTTATTTCATCCAGTGTCATTGCATTTGGCACTGCCTGTTCCATGATATAGGAAACATATTCTTCCGCTTGATTTATTTCTTCTTCGTTGTACTTCAATGGATGCCGTGATATGTAATCTGACACGTTATCTTTTCCAGGCCTGTATTCAATATTTATTTTGATTGGTTGTAACGTCAATCCCCATCGTTCAATACGTAGAGGTGGTTGTTTCTTTTGCCATATTTTTGTCAATGGCATGTGATCCGTGTAACCTGTAAACATTGGAGCACCTCGTAAGTACATTCCATAGTGTTCACATGACCAAACAACTGCTAAAGCTTCCCTTTCTGTTTGACTGTACCGAGATTCTGTTTGCGTTAGTGCACGAGACGCATACGCGACTATCTTGCCGTCCTGCGTTAGTATTCCAGATATTCCTACTGGTGATGCGTCCGTGATAAGTTCCATTTTTTTTCGTGGATCAAAGTATGTGATTACCGTATCACTGCTTAACATTTCTTTTAGTTTGTGGAATGCCATTTGTTGAACATTCTCCCATGATCAGTTTGTGTCTTTCTTAGTTAGACGTCTCAGAGGTTCCGTTATCGACGCATAATCTTTGATAAATCTAGAGCAGTATGATGTCATACCGAGAAAACTCCTCCATTCTGTTATGTTTCTAGGTTCACGCATGTCCCTGACCGCTTTTACCTTTACTGGGTCGGGTGAAATACCTTCACCGCAGAAAACAACACCGAAAAATGTTATTTCCTTCTTATTGAATTCACATTTATCTTTATTTAGAGTTAGACCATTTTGATGCAAAGCATTGAAAACTTGATCAAGTGTTCTGTCATGATCGTTTTGATTCTTTCCATAGACAATGATGTCATCAGAAATGTTCTTTGCATTGCTAATGTTTTGAATGACTGAGCTTATTGTTTTCTGGAACACTTCACTTGCTGAATTTGTACCAGAGTTCAATCTTTTAAATCTATATAGACCCATATGTGTAGAGAATGTGGTAATCGACCTTGATTTTTCATCTAATTTTTCTAATTGATTATACCCGCATTTCAGATCTAGTTTGCTAAAAATCTTTGAACCGTTCATATCCTATATTATCTCGTCAATTGTTGGCATTGGATGTCGTTCCCTCTCTATTGCTTTATCGGCCTCTCTCATATCAATACAGAGACGTACATCACCATTTTTCTTAGGTGGGGTGACAATCGGTGATACCCAAGGTGTTGACTCATTTCTCACTTTTCAATTATGTCGTTATTTACTAGGGTATTAATCTCTTTTTCAACCTTTTTCCTCAAATGAAATGGTGTGCACCTGTTTCTCTGGACCACTGGTTTCACGTCACTATTTATGTGTAACTTGTTTCCCTTTTAGTTTCCCTATTCCAGGGTATTTATTTTCAACATTAGCAGGAACTACTCGGTTGATATGTAAAATGTCCATTTCGCAACATGTTTCATGTCCGATCAGGGTGCCATAATTTCCTTTGACAACATAAAATGTTGCAACCGTATATTTCCCATTTCTTTCTATTGTGATGTCCAAGCTTCCGTGAACACGTAATGCAGAGCCACTTCCGTATGGTAGTAACTTAGATTTTCGTTTAGTGTTTATTTCCCTAATTCTCTGTATGTCCTTTCATCAAGAATATTGACGCTTGACCTAGTGTCTATTGTTACTGTAAAATCTTTGTCATTCAATTTGATAACTGTGTGAGGCGTTTTTTTATATTCCTCGCGTTCATGTTTTTAAATTTAACATTATAGAGGAACTCATTTTCCGAACTTGACTGTAGTAAATTACGTTCTGACAGAAGAGAATCAGTATCTACTAGCTTGACTTGTTGACCTTGTTTAGATCTAAAACAGCGTGCGAAGTGGTTTGGCTTTTTACATACATTACAACATTTGCCTTTCGCTGGACAGGGTGAGTTCTTGTGCGGAAACTCATTTCCACAATTTCTGCAGTATTTGGTTGCGGCACCGTCACGTGAGTTGTACCTGGTGTTTGATTGGTTTTTTATTGCAGGGTTACCACGATACCCAGAAGACGAATTTGCATAATGCCCTCGTGCGCTCCTTCGACCACGAGACTGTTGCGCTCGGCCACGAGATCGTCCATTGAATTTTACAATTTTATGTACTTTTGCACCTTCCATTGTCGCCGCTTGAATGTCCGATTGTTCCAACATTCGCCCCATTGTTATAATTTCATCAAGGTTTTTATTTGGCTCCCTTAACGCTCTCCTGCGTAATTGGATAGATTTACAATTTTGAATGACTTGTAGAATTTCATTATCAATGTCCGCGAATGAACAGTGTTTTGCTAAAGTTCTAAGCTCCGTAACATATTCGTCTAAAGTTTGATCGTCCAACTGCTTGTAGGATCTAAAGTTGTATATTTCAATCTGACTGTTCTTTTTGGGAGAAAAATATTCACACAGTTCCTTTTTAGATGCGTCGTATGTTGATTCTGTTTGTTTCTTTTCCACGTCGTATATGTCGTATACCTTTTCTCCCGCATAATGGAGTAACAATGCTCTTTTTTGATCTTCATTGTCAATTTTCATTCCTATAAACAAATTTTCAAGCCGACCGATCCATTTTTCCCAACGAGTACCTGCATTGGTTTTGTCCGTATCTAGGTAAAAAAATCGGAAAATGCGGCAGATTATTCATTGTTAATGTCTTATATATCCATAAATTAACAGATGAAATTATTGTCTTATTAAACATCTTATTTCCACAATATTAATGTTCGTTAAAATATCCTCGTCGCCAGATGATATGTCCTTATGTTGCATATAATAAGAACGAGAGTATGAACGATTCAATGATGTTTATTTCCAGGACAATACTGTTCGTTGTAAGTAGTATATTACATGATATATAGATACTGGACTGGTGGTCTCACATATATACTAACATACAGTAATGTAGGATATCACAAGTTCAGTCTTGGTTAATCTAACCTATCTGCTGAACATTCAGTGTCCACAATCTAAACACGTTGGGTACGATAACTGCAGAATCTTTTAAACATAAAACTTTCCAACATGCATTTTCTAAACGGTGCTTTTAATGTTTTGTTTCAACACTCTCTACAGAAAACAAAACTGGTGTAATAGCGGATAACTGCCAGTGTCAGTAAAAATTGCTTATTCACAATTCACTGTGCACAACCGATAATAATACACTGTGAGAATTAATACGTTCATTCAAGCGTAAAATAATTATTGAAAGAATGTCATGTAACATATTTGAATATGAAGACAATACACATCTTTTATTAATATTTGTTTAATAAGTGCTTGCAGTAATATTTCGCAATAATGAAGAAATGAGCTTGATTTACACATCGTCGTGCTAGAATTACAATGTTCTATCTCCGCTTTGCATGTTTTTGGGAAATCGAGTTATAAAAAAGTGTCACTGTTATTTTGTAACCTTACATAAACTGTTCTGAAAATTTATGTCAGATATTGAATTTGAACATTGCAGAGACAACACTGGCTGGTTTTGTAGGATGTTCTGTCTAGTTTTCTGAAAAAAAATGTTGTTTTCACTTTATGCTGAAATTTTCTCACTATTGGTTGACAATTATGATGCACTTGGATATAGACCCTTATAATTGGCATATATCGGACCACAAATGTTCAGAATTATGTTACAAGTGGACATGTTACAAGAGGAGGTAGTAGGAGGTATTTCAATGGAACAACTCAATGGATTTTAATGAACTTTATTGAAATGTCTTTAAACTTTAACAAACAAACTATAATGTTTGAACTGAACATTTCACAATAAGCTATAAACAGAGAATACTTTTGTCTTAGTTAAAAATCAGAAAGTGCGGTAAAGATTATTATACTGGTATATAGGAACTCATCTGATTTAACCCCAAGAAACTTTCTTAAGTCTACATTCCGATATCGCATATACTTAAAGGCATTCAACATCTTTTCTGTCGAAAATGGCAAGAGTTAATACTAGTATTGTAACAAATATAATTAATGCATGGTCATAATCTGTACAAAGTCACACGCCCTTCTTGTAGTTCGAAAATGAGTTTGTGTGTTAGCCGGTATATTAAAATTATGAGTAGACTGCGTTTGTTTGTTTGTGTGCGTGTGCGCGCGTTTGTGCGTGCGTGCATGTGTGTTTTAAATAGCCTGCATGACCTATTCATGTATAAAAATGTTAACTTGAACGTTAACAATGAACACAAGGTATAAACAGAATATTACCGGTACTATCTGGTATTAAATGTCTAAGGACAACATCAACAACAAACAGTAAGATTAAAGAGAACAATTTTTAACTAATAAGGCAAACAGTTTGCCATATCAATGTCTAGTGTAATTTACAGTCAGCTGCGCAACTTACCATCTAGTATACAAATGTAAAATTTCAACAGTAATGACGGACGCTAGGTTTAAACAGAACAAAGTTCACATAAATCACAATGAACGCAAAATTTTGTAATAAACTTTCAGATAAGGAAATCTGCTCCTAATCAGACCTGATGGACATTTTTTACTCATGCTTGCTTCGCTTTGATTTAGGTAATAATGGTTTTAAGTTGCGTGCTGCACAGAAATAATCCTGACCTTCTTTTGGCATATTAGAAAGCATACTCATTATGTCAAGTTTTTTTCTCTTTTGCTATCACTGTAATTTGAAATAGAGGCCTTACAATGGGCATGTATCTTTCCTGGACTCCACTAGATCGTGTTGCCTGGCCTCTTATGCTTACTTAAGTGAAACTATCATCAAAAAAGGACGTTTTGTATTCTACGTGGAATGGTTTGTCTCCTGAAATCACAGTGCTCTTCACTTTTGAGTAAGGAATATTCACAAAGTTTAAAGACGATCTTTTATAATTTTGGAACATTTTTGTAGTAAGCTGAAGAACTCTTGAATATCTGGGTCATATTCGTTTCATACCTCGCATAAGACTCAAAGGGCTGTACACATTGCATATCTTCAAGCATTTTTCTATATGGCAACATCCACTTCCTGGATAGATGAATGCCCTGGGGTACAATGTTTCTGTTATTGTTTTTACAAACGGGTGTCCTTGAACAAAAATGTTCAAAGCCAGTGTCATAATTGAGTTCCTGTTCTGAGGAATACAAGAGTCAGATCATAAAGTTAAATGCTTTTATAATGTTTATCTAATACTGTACAAAGTGTAGAAGCAATTTCATTTGCTCCTCGGCGATATGTTCTCCCCAAAGCGCATTATATGCAATCTTAATACTTGAACAATGGGCAGTCAAATTGTAGACACTCAATTTTCAATATTCGGGAAATAGCTAAAAACAGTGTTGAAACTGGACAGCCAGAAATGTCTAATGAATACAGTTATGTAGATCTCACAAATCCAAGAGTAAAATACAAGTCTATACTCAGGGCGTTCACTAGACTTTGAAAGTCAA
Organism: Lutraria rhynchaena; assembly: GCA_008271625.1. Taxonomy (NCBI): domain Eukaryota; kingdom Metazoa; phylum Mollusca; class Bivalvia; order Venerida; family Mactridae; genus Lutraria; species Lutraria rhynchaena. The sequence goes on along the minus strand of VIBL01000110.1, from coordinate 1,269,218 downwards.
GAGTCAATGACCCTTGAGGCCAAATTCCAAGAGTCGAACTGAAATTCTCAAGAGTCAAACTGAAATTTCCGAGAGTGAAGGTGTATTAATACATTTTATGTGTGTCAAGTACATGGGCATGGGAGAGGCGCAAAAATGACCATTATGTACAACTTCACACCTTGAATTCTGACAAGTTTTGAAGCAAAATTATATCTACATCTACATGATACTCTCGATCAATCAATACTAATTATAACTGGGAGGCGCTTGTCAGAAAAACTGTTAAAAAGTATTAAGTGCTCAGTTAAGAGATAAAAGTTTACAGATTAACGAGTGCAAGGTTAAGATTAAAAAACATACAGGGAGCTAGAAAGGAGCTGTCTCCAGCCTTTCCTTGTAGATATTTAGGCTGGGATTGGATCTGACCTGGTACGAGAGACTATTCCAATGCCTTATAGATCTGGGGAAATAGGAGCTAAGGTGATACTGGGTACGGGACTGGGGGATCAGAAAGTTCAATTTTCTAGTTGGGATGACGTGGTTATGATCAACATGAACAAGGTTGTTCTGGATTTTGTAGAGAAGTATAAGAAAGGAATCTGTGGTTTTCTAGGGAGGGCCAGCCAAGATTATGTAACATTTGTGTGACACTACTTTGGAAATCAAAATTATTGCAAACATATCTAACCGAAGCTCATTGTACACCTTCAACTTTATGGGTTAGATGTTTCTGCCAAGGATGTCATATTATTATTATATATATTATTATAATACTCGTCTATACACGTCATTGTTGCCAATTCAATGTACTGCAAAAACATAGTTTTATTTCAGAGGATCATAGTATAAATAAAACTGCTTGTCAAAGTCATCTCTTTACCCAGTTGTAACACTGCCCTGGTGAACTGTATTGCCTTAAACATTTAACAACATAGAAGATATTAGCAAAATGATATACTGTCTTTATTCTTCTATAATTCTTGTTATTGGGAGGACCAGTATTGGACATTTTCTTCGCCATTAAGAATATGTACATGTTTCAATAAAGAGTGTTTTTTTACGAGATTTGGATTAGGAAGAGCGATGCAATTTGAGACTTATCATGGTCATAACTATCAGACAAAGAATATTAATTCAGTATGCTAGTACTTCATTAGTGCGCGGAAACACGTTTTAAACTGCCTTTTGATAACAAAATAATATTCATTTGAAGCTCTATCCGAGAACTAGTAAACATTTGGAATGCCTATATATGGTACTTACCCGACTATGCTAAAGTTAAACATTTATATTTATATACATTTCATCTTATCCCTTCACTCTTGTTAATCTCCAGGTATGCGCTCAGGTATATCAGTCTTATTGCTTTCAGTATTACAATGGTTACTCCAGATGATTACTTTGCAAGTTCACTACGATGCAGTAGCATTTGATTACAAAGAGCAACTATCTTCCCGGGATGCTTCAATGCATTATCTTTATAAAACTACTGGAGTTACGTGCGGAAAAAAATATGAAAAAGGGACTTCCTTTCAATGCCTAATTCACCTCAATTTTCCATGTTCCATGTGTACACGAATCTGTCACGTAACCTTAAATCTTGTCGCTGATTTGTTAATGGACATGGGGCATTGTAATTCTGAACAAAGCTACAGTTTTGAAGTCATGAAAAGGAATCTAATGCTATAGCAGCAAGCAGGATTATCTGATCATCTGATATATGACAGCCGGAGATAGGTCTTGGAATTCCGAGTCCAACGGTCTATTACACTCAATTTTCATAAAAATAGAGATAGATCCTTGTAATTCTCGCACGACGAAATCCTTTATACATTTAAGATTCATAATTTATCAGTCAGCGTCCAGAGAATAAGACACCTCTTTTTCTACTTCTTTTTCTGTTGGAATTTAAATCCAACCATCAAGAAAGCATAGATGATTATGATCAAGGGGTTGCCATATTAGTAAACAATAACTTTGACTTTAAATTTTACTCCATGGTCACTGCAGGAAATTTGTTAATTGTTAACTGTGAAATACATTTTTATATGAAAATATTAAATCAAAGGTTGTAGTAAAAGTTAATTACATTGTATTAGGAGGAGATTTTAATTTAGTTCTAACCCTTCGAAAAGATTGCTATAATCACTGGAATTTGAATATTGCTAAAGCCAGAGATGTCTCACAACTAATATTGGAACAAGGTTTGTTAGATCGCTGGCGGCAACAACATTTAGAGACAGTAATCCTGAAAAACAGACTTCACTTTTTTCTTAAATTCTAACTATATGTTTACAGAAGTTGAAAGTACGAAAATATTACCTGGATACCTAACCTTGGAGGTGGGTGAGGAATATATATTCGTCTAAAACCAATTGACCAAATTAATGATAGCGAAGTTATCTTAAATGTGAATGATAAGCTATTCTTTGAAACATTATTATTAAAAATTAGAGGTATATTACCATTGTTCAAGACTAATTCCTGTTAACCTATATTGTATGTCTCTTTTTAATACCAACTGTTGAATATTTTAATTTCATTCATCCACCTTGGGTAGCTTATTTATTTCATTTGTATTCGTTTAGATGTGGTTGTCATGTATCCTGACGCAACTTAAGATGGTAATGAATAAACAAAATAACGTTTACGAAATGATATGGAAATAAATCAAATTGTTGATTACGCTTTTTAACCATCTTTCGTTACAATCTCTGTATCCCATCCATCCTCTGATGACATTTTAGCGCACCTTAGCACTTAGTGCTCAGTGAGCCATAGTGATCAGTCAGTCTACTCCGGCGTCCGTCGTCACACTCTAGAGGTCACATTTTTGAGTAATTCTTCATCAGACCTTGTCAGAATGTCTGAATGATATATTGAACAAGTCTGAATATGGGTCATCTATGGTTAAAACTAGGTCAACAGGTCAAATCAAATGAAAACCTTGTTAACGCTCTAGAGGTCGCTATTAGGATTGAATGTTCATCAGACATTGTCAGAACTTTTGTTCTACTTTTTGACTCCAGAAGACCCATGCTCGTTTAAGATTATTAACACAAACATTCTGACAAGGTTTGGTGAATATCCAGTCAAAGCTACGACCACTAGAGTGTTGACAGGGTTTTGCAGCGATTTGGCCCGGTGACCTAGTTCTTGACTCCAGATGCCTTTTCCAAGATATCATGAAGACAAACATTTTTACAAGATTTGGTGAAGTTCCAATTAAAACTGTGACCAATAGAGTGTTTACAATGTTTTCAAGTGACCAAACTTCTGACCACAATTGACCCATTTTCGATCTTGTTCAAGATATTATGAAGGAAACCATTCTGACAAGGCTTCATGAAGATCCAATCAAAAATGTGATCTCTGGGGTGTTAACAAAGTTTTCGAATGATTTGGCCTGTGACCTAGTTTTTGACGCCAGATGACCATGTTCAGATTTGTCTAAGATATCATTAGAACAAGCATTCTGACAAGAATTAATGAAGATTAAATTGATTAAAACTGTGACCTCTTCGAGTGTTCACAAGATTTTTTTTTTCACTTGACCCAGTGTCCTAGTTTTTTTGACTCCACGTAGCCAATATTCGAACCTATCCAAGATATCATCAAGACTAAGCGGCTGACCATTTCTTAAGACCATTGTGACCTTTAGAGTGTTCACACGGTTTTCTTCTATTTGACCCAGTGACCTAGTTATTGACCCCACATAGCCCCTTATCAAACTCGTAATCAAGACGAAGCACTGACCAATTTTCATAACGCTTTGACCAAAAACGTGACCTCTAGAGTGTTCACAATATGTCGACACTGTACAACGCACGACACAGAACCATTAAAAAGAGAAACTATTTTTGGAGGCAATTAGCATCAGCCGAAAAAAAAGAGTGAAGATTGTTTATTTCGGTTGCCGTGATAAATTAAAAAAGACCACAGCCATCTTAGCATGATCGACTTACTGTCACCAACTCTTTACACGATTCACTGTTAATGTAGTGCTGTTTGTCTGCAGATTTTACATATAGGTCAGTGTAAATATGACCACTCCTGATTTTGACATTTTGTTTTGTCACCCATTTTTGAATGTTTCTATGTGCTGGGTAAGTTTTTGAACAGTGGGCTTCGGGGAAGGTTGTGTTTTGGGGATGGTGTGGGATTTGCTCCAGGAATACATTTGTTTTATGATCAATGTCAATAGAATAAAATTGAAATGAAGACATATAGAGATATATACTATTGATAAAAAGGTCAAACCTGCATAAAGAAGTATACATTTATTATCACCCGTCAAAGAAAAAGATGAACAATTTCAATATAGACATAAAGAAATATACATTTATTATCACCCGTCAAAGAAAAAGATGAACAATTTCAATATAGACATAAAGAAATATACATTTATGATTACTTGACGTCAAGAATCCTTTAATTATCACATGTTTGTTGAAGTGGTGATTGGATTTTGTTGTGTAACGCTTACTTGTCTATATACTAGTGTTAACTACCTATTGTATAAATGTAGTTAAAATTACGTTTGAAATATGTATTCTTATTGTTTAATAATAGTTGAATCTATTATGGTGATAAATGTACCACAGAATGCATTCTTTATTTCGTCCATGGCAATTTTAACTGACTTGTCACATTCTAATACATGTATATTCCGATACTCATTCTGCCTTGTTTGTTACTCTCATTAACGATTTCCCAAAAATCTTCAAAGCTTTTTCCAACTTTCCATCAGAGTATTGGTAGAATACAAATGGATATATGCTGTAAAAATCTTTACAAGGTGCTTTAATCCGCTTCGGACTTTTATGAGATATTTGGTATTCACATGTTACATTCCAATCCTTGTAGAAGATGTCCAATACAGCACTCGAGTTGTTTGGAACTGGTAATACTAGACTTTCAAATGGAAACCATTTAACTGGGAACAGTAATTCCTTTTTAATAGTTCGTGTCGGCGATAGCATAATGTAAGTACCATTGTCTTTGTACATAAAGATATCCACGAAATAACCTTTTTTTCTTTTTGCATGGAATTTCCAGTGCATTCCATTAAATGAATATACAACATATCCTTTATCTTTCAATGCTGAAAACGCGTGCTTTAGTCTGGGTATATTTCTGGCGTCCATTAATACGTCAATGTCGTCATCCCAAGGTATGAATCCAAAATGGCGCGCAGCGCCAATTAAGGAACCGTACGCTAAGGAGAAATCAATATCCGATGAATCACAAGTAGACACGAATAACTGTAGCAGATTTATCATGTAAGTATAATTTGAAGGTGATAATTTTGGTTTGAATTTCGAAACTTTCGCAGAAAAATTAGTGAAATCGATAAAGCCGGTCCTATCTGACCATGAGGAAATGTTTCCTTTACAATCCATCACACCTTTGTCAGTGCTGCGTAATTCAAAGCAAACTTTACTTTCTCGATCGTAATGCGTGTTTTTTCGAAGTCCATATGTATGCCATGTTTGATGGATCAGTACCGACATAATAATTACAAGTATGTAAATAAATAAACAACATAGAAAACGTGGTAGTTTTAAACACACCATATTCCTGAATCGAGAAGTTTCGTTATGGTTATTCGTGAATGATCCGTAATCAAAGAATCTTGATATTATTTTCACATATTGCTGTTTCAAACAATTCATTTAATATTCATACATTTACTACAATGAGTATGCAGGAACATAGCAACATATGTGCACATTAACAATTTAAATTTCATTGAATCGATTGATGAAACATATGTTTTTGTATACCGAGTATAACCAGCTATAACCACCGGTCCAATTCAATATGCCTTACATGTAAACGGTAGATATTTTATCGAGGACCATCAACCAAACAATGCTTTCTTTACACAATATTAGGAGTGTAGAGGTTTTTGATAGTTTGATGTTCGGTGCCCTATCTCCATTCTCTGATTAAACTTAACAGCAGTCGTGATCAAATATCTAATCACACTTAACTAAGAGTGTTTCAAAAGACATTTTGAACAATTAGCATATAAATGAGAAAACTTAATTGTACATTACATATATAATTATGTATACATATATACACGTTCATGCAAAAAAAAAACATGGTAAAGTAAAATTCCTTGATTTGACATTTGAACGAGTATCTGTATACTGTGTAAAGTGAATTTAAATTTTAACAATATGTATGGAATTTAAACGTTTACAGTACAATGTATGGAGTACAATGAGATAAACGTTTAACTATTATTCGATAATTAATGAAGCAGTATAAATAGAAACTAAAAAGGAAATAAAATTTAGCACAGAAATCACAGTATCTGGCTCAATTTGGATTGGAAGTGGATTGTCCTAAAATAAAAACATTTATTAAGATTCTGATGTATAATAACATTAAATGATTTAACATGGTAATTTCAAAATCTAAAACACTAATCCCTGTCTATGAAGTAGAAATAAAAATTGTTGTCAGAAAAAAATATTAGATCCAAAGCAATGAGTATGAAAATAAACTGAACTTGCAAATTTAAATCATAAACTTTTGAAAGGAATAAAAAATATTACATTTATGGATGAAGAAAGTGATGAACCAATGTCTGTATTCTCGAAAGAAAGAAGATATCAGTAATATCAGATAACTCATGTTGGGGAACATCTTGCAGAGATAGTAGTGTTTGTGAGGCTTCACACAGTTGCTTTTTTATACCAAGTTGTGCTTTCCTTTTCCGTGAAACTTCTCTCTCTGAAATTGAAATTAATCATGAAATTCTAATAACATTATTAGCAAATATATATCTATATCTCAGAGAAAGTTTCATGCGAAACGTTGTAATTATGATGATGTAAAAATATAAATATCTTTCTAATTTTAAAATTCAGCTGTAAGACCCAACATTACAGAACAAATATTGTAAGACAAACTGTGCATCTTACAAATATACTATATCAAGCAGTCATTGTAAGTTCTATGCGTTACGACAGTAAAGCACTGAACATATATCTTCACGTATCGGCACGATACAGTGAGTAAGATTGGTTACACACAGGATAGTCATTGGATGGGCAGTGGCGCGAAAAAACACGGGGATTTAGACAGGGTGGTCAGTTCTACGTTAGACATCGTCGCGTTCAGAGCATTTTACTTTCGCTATTCGATTTAAGTTGTTGTATATAAATGAATTGTATGTATGTATTAGCGGCGGACGGGTACAGTTTTCCCAGAATTTGTTTCATTTACATTCTAGTATAGTGGGTGAAGTTTTATCTCTGGTTTTTGTTGTTCGGAACGAACAATAATGTAGCTACTCTGAAGAATCTTTCGTTGCAAATTTTACTACATACTGAAGAGCTTCCGTATCCTTCCGACTGAGAAAATAGAGCGAAAATGTTTTTTATATTACACTTCAATGGCAATTTGCAAGTCAAAATCAGATGGCTATGCATAATCGTAATCGAGTAATCATGATCGAGTAACACGGCCGTAAAAATATGCAAAACATCAAAATCGACAAAATGGCGCATAAATTTTGCTGAACTACTTCTGATAATCCCAATTTACGTATTACCAATATTTTACGCAGCGGAGGTCAAAAATAGTTTTATTCATAAACTAAAGGAGAGATCGGCGAAAACAATATGTTACTATAAATAGCACTGCTGATATGCCAATCGGCGGCTTTCAGAATAGGTCGGACAAACGCTGTCGCCAGTTTGATTGAAAATCATGGATGACAATAAAGAAAATTTCGAAAATAAACAACTGGGGCTACTAGTCAAATGTTGTTAAGGTCTTTATAACAATGACTCACGGTACGGGAACCGGGAAAATATGAAGAACGTGCGGTGGATTCCTTTTCGGGTACCAGCTGGAATTTCCTATTTATAAACACATGTCGCCGTTTCTCTTCACAAACAATTTATTTAAATTATTAGTTAAAATGATTGGAAACAATGTGCACAATCGGAAGAGACAAAAGTAGAACTTCTGAGAGAAAAATAAGGAAACAACAGCGAATAAAGATCCATATCCGCGGATATGATCGAACATGACTTTTCTATGTAACAATATTTGATCGTTTCTTGATATATGAAAGTACTTTGAAATGTTCTACACTGTCCAGTATTATTTGTTTAATAGATCGGTGGAGATAGATTAACAGAAATTATGCATATTTGGTCACTGTAGACACGAAAAGAGGGCAGAGCTATATATGACTCCTCATATCCGCGGATATGATCGAATATGACTTGTCTGTATAACAATATTTTATCGTTTCTTTTCGTTAGTAATGTGTGTTTATATGATACATAGAAATACTTAGAAATTATGTACACAATGAGGCAAGGTTGTTTACCAGATTGGTGTACATAATTTGGCAGAAATAATGCAATTTGGCCAAATACTTAAACATAATTAAGGGAGGGAACGGTATGGTTCATATCCGCGGATATGAACGGATATAAGTTACAGGTATAAAACTATTTGATCGCTTATTGTTTGCATTTACAGGGATTGAGTAACATCTATTCAACATTTAGTTGAAATATTTATTCAGTTTGTAACTAATTAGGAATTATCATGTTAAAAACTTCAGGGTGAGAGGTAGCGACAGATAACGAAATAAATACATTTGAATATTGTACAATGAGAAAATGTCTATTTGGCAATGTGTCTCTATATTTCAAGTCAGGACCTGCAGAAATACAAGGAAGGAAGAAACTGAGCATAATAGTATTAAATAGTGTTCAGCTATAAATTACTGATATGATAATATACCCTGCTGTAAATCCTACCTTGATGAAATGAAACACAAGACAGTGACGAGGCAGCACTGTCATCGTACAAGATTATTGCATAATTATAAATCAAATGATTTAATGATTCAAACACGCACATTATCAAACAGACAGATAACTTTTGATGAGGTTCGGTTGAAGACCACTTTCGAAAAACTAGCAAACCCTCAAAGATCGCAGCATCATTCTGTCTGGTTTTCGCACAAATATTTCACTATTTAGCCTGTTTTCGGACCAATTCGAACACCAACACACAGACACACTCCCACATGATACAGTATTGTGTATGTATGGATACTGGCTATCATTTAAGACCATTTTTGAAGAGCTAGGGCCTCTTTGTGGGTCACAGTATGCCTTACAAATTCTCATACAGAAAATAGAACAAATATGAGCGTATGTCAAAGGTTTTCGAACCGGTCCGAGCCCCAAAGACCTGGCGCATACACATCTGGATATGATAATGGCTGAGCAGGTATGAGTCCTGGCTTTAATATGATAACATACCCGAATAACTAGGATAGTCCTGGAACTCATGGCACATCTACGAATGTTGACCAGAAGGGTTTGAATTTACAAAACATCAGTATTTTGAAGATTTATCAGAGGTTTTGGAGCCAGTTCGAGCCCTACGGAAGGTATACCTCTGAGGATCATGGCACGTCTAAGAATATTGACCAGAAGGATTCGAACATATAAAACATCAGTATTTTGAAGGTTGGACAGAGATTTCAACCCTGGTCGAGCTCTAGGACCAGGTACATGCACATATGATACATGTTTGTGTTGGTATAGGTCAAGGCATGAATTTATAAAACATCAGTATTTTGAAGGTTTATCGGAAGTTTTTTGAGCCGGTTCGAGCCCCGAAGACCTGGTGCATGTCAATTTTATACATGGTCTTGTAGGTATGAGACCTGGTTATCGATTAAGACAGAATACCAGAACTTATGACACACCTGAGATCACAGCATTTTACATTCATTTTAGAAATTTCACCATTCATATAAGAAATGCTGAATCAAGATTATGTTAGTTTAAGCATTTATTAAAGCCCTACGAAATTAGTAATATATACATTCATTAGCCATTGTAGTGAAAAAATCGACCCAACATATCACATGCGTCATATATATATTCGATCGAATACGGCATGCTTACCAAATGAATATGGTGCTTAAAATGTGATGCATGCGTCTGACTGAAGGTTTTATATGTACACCAAAACGAATACATCACACGTATAAATGGACGCATGAAATAGAAATTGGCATCGAATACATCACATTCGTCATCCGTTTTGATAGAAAAATATATTTTAAACATTTATTTTTTGTTGAACATCTTATTTATGCCACAACGATTTATTATGGTCGACCAAATGATCAACACGATCATCATTATCATCCCCGTCATCATCATCTTAATCATAATCAACACCACCACCAAGACCATCATCATCACGATAATTATACAGAACACCATCATCATCAACACCATAACGACCACCATCGCGATCATCTTCGGCGTCGTCATTTTCATCATCGTAATCACAACCAGCGCAAGATCATCACCATCATCGTCATCATCATAACGAGGAGCGCGATAATAATATATTCATTCTTTCGCAGAAAACATCACTCGATATAATATAATTATACTCTCCGCATAAAAGTGGCAAGTTTATTTTCTAGTTTCAGACCGTCCGTCCGTCCATCGGTCTGTCTTTTTTATCTGTCCGTACAAACGAGAGATACATTAGGGTAAGCGTACAATTGATATTATGAGGTTCTTTCCGTACAAACGGCCATTGTGAGGTTATTTTTGATTTGTGGTTAGAATATCTCTCTAGTGGGGTTAAAAAACATCAAATGGGAATCAATGGGATAACCCTATACTGTACAGTAAGTACGTCCGTCCGTCTGTCCGTCCGTCTTTATGCACAATCTTTTGTGTGCTTCTCATGAATGGCTCGTTATATTGTGCATTATGTCATCTTGCGCTTATTTTTTTAAAAAATATTCGGATTTATTTTCTTGGAGTTATGTAATGAGGCCGGTCATAATGATGATTGTCATTAAAGTGATCTTGGGGCTGGCCATTATGATGATTATGACGACAACTATGATGATGATTACATTAATTATGGTCGTAGTGATGTGCATGATGATGTAGATGCTGCTTTAGATTCTGCTGATTCTCCGTAATCATAGTTATAATAGTCATGATAATGATGATAAAAATAAAGATGGTCGACATGAAAATAATGATAATTGTGGTGGTCATGATGATGATAATGATGATGGTAATGGTTGTCATGACGTTGTTCATCGTGATGATTATGGCTGTCAAAATAAATGCAATAATTAATAGTTATGCTGTTGATGATGTTGATAATGAGCAGAAGTATTGCAATGATATGAATTAATTGATGATGATGATTGTGATGATGTTTGTGATATTGCTATGATTTGTAGTTCCATAATGTTATATCAAAACGTATGTAAGTTTCAAGGTTTTACTGTGAAATTGAGCAGACGAATATATCACATAAGACATATGTCATTTTTACGATTGAATATATCACACACGTGTTACATATTCGATTTGTGACTTATAAGGCTCAACGTACATAGCCTTGCGAAGAAGGAATTATTGTTCTGTTGTATATAATCATAAGTTGAAAACATGATGCAATAAATGTACACTTTTTTATTAAATGTTATATTAGGTTTTCTTAGACGATAATGGCCCGACAAATACTAAAAGGTTTGAAAATCAAATTTGCTTCCACAAAATGATCTACTAATACATGTTCATAAACACAAGTCAAAATAATGAAGCAGTGTGTGATTAAAAATAAGCGCCTTTTATTCGCTTTTTACTATGCTTTGATGAACTTGATATACGAATCTTAACGTCAGTCTGTTATTTTTAAACTTTTGTTCAGTCCAACATTGACTTTGAATACTCGATTTTTTATGTAGACCAACTGTAAGTATTGTCAATCATAATATTTAATTCACTTATTTGGTATTTTCCAGAATTTATTTTTGTATGTTGGGCATTTAGAAATTATTCATTGAAACACATTAGTGGTGAAGAGAAACGTCAACATTCGCTTCATATTCAGAAAATTCAGGTCTGCAAGTATATGTTTTTACATAAGAATGTGATTATTTTACAAGAAATCATTAAGATCAGTTCATGCTAACTAGAGTACGTGGTATGTTTTGTTCATTCATTTAAATTCACTACGAAGGAAAATAACGACCGCTAATTCGCCGCACTAGGAAGTACAAATTCACACTATTTGCAATTAAACTCAACTAAATTCATATCACTACAACATTGAACACAGTTAAACGTGCAAAAAATCATGTTTTATAATTTTAATGAACAGACTTCATCATTTCTGTGCGAATATTAGATGCGCATGTATAGTTGTTTAACAAAAAATATAACAGTTAAAGAAGCGTACCTGAATAAGTAAATACGAGTTAAATATTTTGATCAAATTATTCAAATACATTGGTAATAAAGGGCAACAACGATAATCGCTTCTGCTTAGGAAATTCAAGTCATATCCGTAATACAATCAATAAACGTAATACTAAGTCATATCCGCACTATTGTAACTCTTTATCAGCTGTTGTGTTCATTTTACTAAAACATTGGACATAGTACTACTTACTAAACGGCACATGATGTCCTAAATAATGTACATAAAACATCCAAAAACATTTTTGATGTAGATGAACAATTTTCGCGTCTTAATACGAAATTCAAGTTATATACGCATGTGCAAAACATTTATTAATAGTATGACATTTTACCAAAACAGTAAAAACAGTTTAATTAAGAAATCAATAAAGTTGCCCATATACGTTTCAATAAAGGAAATTCAGGTTAATTCTGTTCTCGGGATACTCTAAATTACAAGTATTACATGCGGCGTATGTGAGAAAATAGCACTTATTATGTTCGAGAAACAAATGAAATTAAGTATCAATATATTAAAATTTAAAATAAATATATTTTAATACTGGATTGTGTAGAATATTTCTAAGTATTTCAAGAGAACATTTATACATCTGCAGTACAGGAGAAAAGAAACGATGAAATATTTTTATTATGAAAACTTTTATCCGCTCATATCCGCGGATATGGACCATATTGTTCTCTTCCTAGTGTTCATGTATTTGGCCAAATTGCATTATTTCTATCAAAATAATAACACCAATCTGTTATAAAAACATACTTTATTGAGTACAATATTTCTAAGTATTTCTATGTATCATATAAACGCATTACTGGCGAAAAGAAACGATAAAATATTGTTATACAGAAAAGTCATATCCGATCATATCTGCGGATATGATCCATACCATATTGTTTTCACTTATCTTTTTTGTGTTTGAACAAATTGCATCATTTCTATTAAAATATCTTCACGAATCTATTAAAACGTACTGGTTTGTGTTGAATATTTATAAGCATTTCAATGTGTCATATAAGTGTATTACAAGCGAAAGAAAAGGACAGGTTTTGCTACACAATTCGATCATATCCGCGGATATGGATCCATTATACACTGTTGTTTTCTTATTTTCTCTCACAAATCATACTTTTGTCTCCTCCGATTGTGCAAAATGGTTTCCAATCATTTTAATTAATCGTTTAAATAAATTGTTTGTGACGAGAAACGACCATATGCGTTGATAAATAGGAAATTCAAGCCAGTTCCGAACGAGTTACTCGGTAAACCGGGGATAACTCGTTCTCTAGTATTTTCATGCAGCGAATATAGGCAAAACCTCTCATAAATCTGATTAAATACTCACGAAATTAAGCAAAATGTATCTAATTATAAAACTAAATCTGTTAAATACAATAATAATAAATAGAAATGACTGTAATTGCGTATACAGTGAAAGTAAAAGTCATTTCCGCATATATCCGCGAATATGGCCCATATCCGCTGTTCAGTCATACCCGTTTAGTCATACCGTCCTTTCCCTACACCCAAACGTAAACAAGAAAAATGTCTACGCTGGATACGAGCGTGCGGACGAGAGGGTTTCACGACGGAAAATGTACACACATGGACTAATAATTGTTCCAAACATTTCATAGGAGGCAATGTGCCAACCTCGGACCATCCTGATCCGATTTACTCCATACAAGTAAGTTTATTTACACACTCGACTGATACGTACTGAGGTCATTTTCTATATCATAATAAATTCAATAATATGACCGATGTTATTTCATTTTAGCTAGTTTCACACCGCCACGAGTGTAATTGTAAAACAATTATGAGGGACTTTGATCAATCTTTCTGCAAATTTTATTTAATACGCCGATCAGAAACATGTCAACACGAAACCTAGGTTGTTCGATGAGTCGTCCATCATCCATGGGATAATTCTCTTAGGTTTATACCGGATAGATTAAGCATAACAATTTTTTTATGTAACAAATTTTCTGCATTAATACCTTAATATTTATGGGAAACGTCAATGTCATGGCATGTCAATTAACATGTCAATAGCTGCCATTGATATTTGTAAAAAGTTAAAGAACGAAGAGACACAATTTATCATAAAATATTCGCCCTCTAATGTACATTACAGCTGAATTTTAAAATTGGAAAGATATTTATACTTTGCATATCATCAGAACCTACAACACCTCATATGATATCCTCTAAGATATAGACTGATGGATTTGCTAACAATGTTGTCAGACTTTCATTATTAATTTCAATTTCAGAGAGAAGGCACCCACACCATGATAACAATCAGTATCATAAAAGCAACTATTTGAAGCCTCACAAACACTACTCTCTCTCTGCAAGATGTTCCCCAACATGAGTCATCTGATACTACTGATTTCTCTCCAGAATACAGACATTGGTTCATCAGATATTTTACCCATAAATGTAATATTTTTTATTCAAAAAATTATGATTTAAATTTGCATGTTTGGTTTAATTTCATACTCATTATTGCATTGGATCTAATAATGTTTCCTAGTATACAATTTTCATTTCTACTTTATAGGCAGGGATGAATATTTATTGATTAGTGACTTAGACTGTGAAATAGTCATTTTTACTTATTTAATGTTATTATGTTATATTATTAGAATCTTAATAAAATGTTTCTGTTTCAGGACAAGCCACTTCCAATCCAAATTGAGCCAGATATTGTGATTGCTGTTTCAATTCAGGACAATCCAAACCAATCGGACCTAGATACTGAGAGTGACAAATTTCATAATCAACACATACAGATAAACTTTGTATGCAATGATGTATTAGCCTCTAAATACTCTCATGATTTTGTTCGTTTTTATAATAAACAGTACAGTTAAATAATAAAAAAATACAGTTGCATTTTGTGTTGCTCTTGATATGAGTATAAACATTTGTCAAGTCTTTCAGTTTAATTGAGATCACCATGGTATTTCTCCTGCTCTTAAAGTCTCAAATGGCTTTAGTGTTTCCCGTCGAAGATGGGGGATATAAATTTGACGTCTGTCCATCACAAGTACTTTTGGGATTGAGTTTATACTTCACACAATGTTAAAACTTTAGTGACCAAAAACTATTTTTGTCGAGTCTGCTTGCAGTGAGCTCCACACAGTTGTCAAAATGGCGGTTCCATGTATGTGCATGCGTGCGTCCATGTATTAGTTGGTCTGA
Source organism: Lutraria rhynchaena (assembly GCA_008271625.1). NCBI lineage: Eukaryota > Metazoa > Mollusca > Bivalvia > Venerida > Mactridae > Lutraria > Lutraria rhynchaena. Next base: position 1,253,726 of record VIBL01000110.1, on the reverse strand, counting down.
CTTTGTCTGAACCATAGTTTCCCGATGCGTCAATGAATTCTAAAATGACTTTGCACAATTGTTCACCATGATGAGACGGTGTTTCAGGTGCAAAACCCAGGTCCATATCGTAAAGGTCAATGTCAAACTTTGGGTTTAAAGGGCAAAAATTGGCATGTTTTACCTTGTCCGGGCTGTAATTAGTGCATTTGCGAGCTCATCATATTGCCATTTGTTGACTTCTAGTTTAATGATATCCATATTAACGGTATTTATGCTGAAATTATGCTTGTCTAGAGCATACCTCAGAAACTATTAATGAAAGCATTGATATGGTTGATATGGTCACGGGTAGGACGTGCTGTGACAAAGAACCATAACTTTATTTTGTCCCATTTTCTTACCTTTTCTTTTGAAATTATACTTGCCTGGAGCATGACATACATGAAGTATTGAGAGTATTGAGATGAAACTTAATACATTGATTACAATAAATGATAGGAACAGTACTGACCAAGAATCGCAACTATTACTTACCCTTTCTTAAATTATCTCCCCTTTTGTATTTATATTATTATCGTCTAGAGCATACCCTATAAGCTATTGAAGCTTCATACACGATTAGAGGCTATTGATATTTTTTCCTGTATTAATTACCTCCCTTTTGCTATTGAAGTATTAAAAGGTTGAGTTGGTACTTAATATATCGACAGAGACCAGAGGAAATGCAGTGACCAAGAACAATAATCTTCCCTTATTTTTTACAATAATCATGACATCCTTATACCGCTCTCCCGAGTATAATGTCAAATCATTCATGAATAAACACATTTATAGTTAGTGGGCCGGTTTCAAGAATTGAAGAATTTTGGTTGGAATCAACAACTTAACATTGCTTTATACCTAGAAACCCAATACCTTGAGGTTTTGGAGATGAAGAGTTTTGAAGTTTTTTTCCATACGTAACCCTACATATAACAAAGAAAGGTAAGTTTTAACTAAAAGGCATGGATTTCTGGATTAAGGTAAAGAATCACTATACAAGGCTACTTATTAGATATCAAACCTCAAGGACTTTTCATGTTGGAGAAAAATTTCTTGTAAGACAAACGATGACCAGTATGGTAGCCAATTTTCACTACATGAGGAAGAATTGCTGGATTTATATCGGCCATTAGGCATGGCTATGTATAAAATAGCGTAGCTCTATGTATTTTGGGGTTTGGACTTTTCTGAAATTGTTGCTTTTTTGGCCATGGCAAACACACTTCCTATATAGGCGACCATAATTTTCAGAAATAATATCTGCAGAGATCTGTAAGGATCGTATCTGTAAAAGTTGGTCAAAATTTTAGATAAATCTGTATTTCTATGCTGTAGCGTAAGTGCTTTATCAAGTAAAAAGAAAACTATTTTGAGTTATGTACAAAGATTATACTTTCACATCATGCAACAAAAAATCTAACCGAATGCACAAAAACATCGTTTTGTTGTTCCCCTTCATCGACTTAAAGACGATTTCTGCATTTTGTTTTATTCAAGGAAAAGTGATCATTTTTTCATAATTTATAGAAAAAAGTATAACGAATCCAAGAATGGAAAGAAAAACAGGGGTCACCAAACTCGTTTTCGAGATAACAGCTCGTACTTTGTGTAGGTGCGCAGCTGTTTTTTAAGATTTGCTGTGTACAAAGAGCTTATCGCTAAACACATACTATTACTGTTATATCATGATAAAATCATGCTCAAACATACTGTTTTTACATGTAAGTATTCATTTGGCATATATTGTGTTAATTTAACACAATTTATACCATAAATGATTTAATTCTGTCATACTATGTTTTTATTTTCAACTGCATGCATGAAAACATGGGTTGCAATTTCAACAAAAAATATTATTTTTCATCTTTTATTCCCCCTTTTCCGATATTCTTCCAACAAAACTTTCTAATTTTGATATATATCTTAGAATAATGTCTAATAAACATATTTCAGTAATAAAAACATGAGGTTACCGAGCTAATTTCAGTCTCAACTCTGAAATTCAATTATATTGTCAAAAATAGTCGACAAATATGATCAATATCAAAAATATGCGAACTGGTTTAATTAAGAAAAATAATGACTTTCACATACAGAGGTAACTCTCACAAATACTTAAAATAATCTTCATTAATGAAATATGATGCAGATAAGCGATAATTGTATCTCAATGATATGGTTTTACTTACGGAGCTTCCAAGTCAGCGGATGGGGTAATCTCGCCATTCTGCGATGTGTTTGTGGCATCAGCACCCAATTGCTGCGATTTCAGTGCTAACTGTAGCCTCTTCGTCCGTGCGACCTTGTACCCACTCACAAATTTACCCTTCATGCGAAATTGCTGCGACATCATAGGTTGCGTATTTAGTGCGCTCGCGGATACGTTAGTGGTCCGAAATCTATGCAAGTGTTTCTTCCGTGAAGAGCTTTATTGTCTCCCTTATGTGCAGAAATGTTGCGCGTTACGAACTACCGAAATCGTCTTTAACTTCAGAGAGAATCATCAAGAGGACGGCGCTGTAGGAGGCCCCATAAGGCACAAATTAGTACAAATCGACACATAACTCAGTATCGCTTGAATAATATTGACCTAAGTGGTTACTTTGATATATGTTTAAAGAAATGTGTCCATTTCGGCATCATTTATGTTGTAAATACATTTTAACGCAATTTATAAAACTGCAGCATGTTTAAATTGCCAGTTAATTAATCCTACAAGATTTAGTAAACAATTATCATTGTTTCGACATTATCAATAAACCAATTTTATTTCAACGTAACCTTAATTTCAACAAATCTGTACATCTTTTGGAAAGTAGTGAAAACTTACACCTAACAAACAATAGCGATAACTTCTTACGGACATCAGACGTGCATATTTTTCGACATCACGCTATTCCCTAATATAAATCCTTTAACTTTTTCTTGTACCAGTCTGTACTTAAATTGCTACTTTAAAGAAGCAAATCACAATATAAAGTCGTATTTTGTAACAAATATATCGCTTCTACTTATTTTTATTAATTTATATTTTTATTTTATTTTTATTAATATCTGGTAATTTGAAATCTTTCAATTTTTCTATAGAATCTACATATTCGTATGGATAGAAACCTTTTTGTTTTAGTAGAGAAATATTTCCATCAAATTCACTTTCCAAAATAGGAAATTCATCCATTGATTTTGCAATATCTGATAACCCTTTTAACATGAATCTATATGAATCTAGGAATCTTAATTTTTTATAATATGATCCATAATCTATAGAAATATAATTTTCTGAATTTTTGGAAAGAGGTTTTACCTTATTGTATTCATCTTCATATTTCATCAATTCTTCAATTATAAAATGGAAATCGTAATTTGATCCATAGTGAAAGAATACAGGTAATAATTTTGTTGTTTTACCCTCTTTCGTATTACACGATTGACAAGCTGCCCCTCTATATGCACCAGAAAAATGATCATGTTCTCTTATTTTTTTATTTTCACAAATAGCAGTTGGAATTGGACCTATATCATCTATATCATATCCTTCATCCATTATTTTTTCTGTAAATATTATATCATTTCCTGTTTTATCTCTTACGGCTATTGAACATCCAATCAACAATTCTTCAATATCTATTTCATTTTTATAAATCATCAAACCATCAAACACCAACGATCCAACTTCAATGCCTTGTTCTATTAGATAGTCGAACGCCGCCATCAATGATTTATTTTCCATATCACATAACAATAGATTAATTGCGGAACCTTTAATATTATATTTCGATCCACGTTCTTTTTTTTGTTTTGTTGCAAGTTCAACCAAAGATGGATTCAATTCACATACTTTATCTATTATTTCTCTCATTCCTTTGTAATAATCAATGAACCAATCAGGATATTTATGTTCCATGTTTATTTCCTTTCCATTGAGAATAGCTAATAATTCTTTTTTTGCTTCATCTCTAGATATATTTTTCAATTTACCATATTGAGCTAATAATTCTTCTCTATTATTAATATAATTATCTAGTGCTCCACATAAAATTTTATTTTTATGACAATAAGATGATAGTAAAGTTGGATGGGCATTTTTCATATCAATATCAATCATATTATCTTTGCATAATGTATGTCTAATTCTTCTACTCATATTTTGTAATCCCATTTTTTCATTGGTCCAATATCTACCAAATTTATTACGTTGATGATAAGATATAATACATTCACCAAATTCATTAGTTCCATCTAGATATTCTTCCAATAATTTTAATTGTGATTCATTATCCATTTTTTTTCCTTTGATGTATCTACTACCTAAATTAAATTTATCTGGATTATCAACAATATATTTGAGTTTGGATTTATCAATTTTTTCCCGTAATCTTATACGTCTTTCGTTCACAGATTTAAATCTATTTACATTTATTTTTTTACATTTTCTTATTTTACAATTTGTATCTTCGGAAAATTCAACTCCACATATATAACAATTGGTTGCTTCCTGAAATTTTTTTTCTTCAAATATATTTAATTTTGTTTTTTTCTGTTCATTAAGATATATATTGTAATTTATTTCATTAAATATCTCCATTATTTTTTTTACATATTTTTCTGTTGCATCATCACCAATATATGAAAAATATTGTGATTTATATATTTCGGGATAATCTGATTTAATATATATTCCATAACTATTTATTTCTTGTTTATGTATTGGTTTTATATAAGATTCATTAGGATTTGGTTGAGAAGTCTTTATAGGAATATTATTTGATTCGAAATCAGAATAGATAACAAATGGTAATTTATTTTTAAAATGATAATTTTTAAATTTAAGAATATTTTTCCCTTTTTGTGGCATTATCGTTCTACAGGGTTCCCTATGATAACATATCTTTTTGTGATTTATTAATGTTTCCTTCCTTCGAAATCCATGTAAACAATTTCTACATGTAAATGATTTATGTCTATTATTATCATATTTGAAACTATCCAAATCTTCAATTAAACAATAATGTGTATTTTCATCGCTTTCAATATATAAAAGATCAATTATATTTTCACTTTCTATATTTGAAATATAAACTGGATATAAAGATTGTTTATTTGTTTGGTTCTCTAATGCGAATACATTTATACTTAAATTATTTTGCTGTTCTACTTTTGGAATATCTCTTATTAAATTGAATTTTGAAATTGAAATTAAATTGAAGTGGAATGTAAGATGATGCATTTTGATTACTATATTTGTACAGTTTTACTTTTACGCTTTTAATATTTATAAATACAAAACCAGATCCTCTTTCTTGAAATTCATCTATCCAAACTTTAAATTTATCTATCAAACTTTCATAAAATGCAGATATATTATTTTGTGTTAGAATAACTTGAACAGGATGTGAGTAATGACTTTCTATTATATCAAATGCCATAGGTGTTGAAAATTCACTTGTTATTGTTATTTTTATTTTCAAAGGAAATGGATTAATAACTATTTTATCTTTTAATAAGTTTATATATTCGGTTATATCCTCTTCGTCAATATCATCAATATTTTTTTCAATAATAAGATCCCTAAACGAATTTTCTGTTCCCATTTTTTAAGGAATAATTTTTAATTATGTATATATACATGTTGATAATTTGGATTTCTAAGTAAAAATTCTTGATATGCTTTTTTATATTTTTCTTTATTATTTGATAATGTTTTTGTTTCATAAGTTTGTTACATTGTTTGCATGAAGATTTAACACCCATCATCCTACCATTTGCCCTATCATATTCATATAAATATTTATATTTATTACACTTTGTACAATTTTTTTTCACTCATTTTTAAATAAAAAAAAATTTAATCCCTAAAAATGGAGAATCCAAAAATATATTGCTTACGTTGTAAAAAACATACTGAAAATAATTCAGTAGAGCAAGTAACATCATCCAATAATAGACAAATGTTGAAAGCTAAATGTTCTGAATGTGGATCTAAAAAAATAGATTTACAAATAAATTAGCTGATGAATTACATCATAGAGTTGTAAAATCATTTCCTAAAAGACGTGTTCATGTTCATTCGATAGATCAAACATGGGCAGTTGATTTGGTAGATATGCAACAATATTCAAAACAAAATAAGCATTATAAATATTTATTGGCTGTTATAGATATTTTTAGTAAATATGGATGGTTAATTCCTTTAAAAAATAAAACAGGAACAACAATAAGTGATGCATTTGAAATATTATTTTCAGAAAGAAAACCGATGTTTATTTGGTCAGATAAAGGTTCTGAATTTTATAATCAACAAGTAAAAAAATTGTTAAAAAATAATAACATAAAATTATATTCAACTGAAAATGAAGAAAAATCTAGTGTGGTAGAACGATGGATAGGAACTATGAAACAACGAATGTTTAAATATTTTACTGCTAATGAAACTACTAAATATTATAATATATTAGATGATTTGGTTAAAAATTATAATAATACAATACATTCTTCAATTAAAATGACACCTGTTGAAGCGAGTAAATTGGAAAATGAATCAACTGTATATGAAAATTTATATCCTGAAGATGAAAGTAAAATCAAAAAACCTAAATTTAAAGTTGGAGATAGAGTAAGAATAACAAAAAAGAAAGCTAAATTTGAAAAGGGTTATACCACTCGTTGGACTAGAGAAATATTTGTAATTGATGAAATTTTAAATACCGATCCTGTTACCTATAAAATAAAAGATTTAAACGGTGAAGAAATTAGGGGTAGTTTTTATGAACAAGAATTACAGATTACTGAATTTTGAGTTCTTTGCCATATAGAATAACTCCATTTTTATATATAACATTTTCACATTTTCACATTTTTCCATTTTTACATTTTTCCATTTTTACATTTTTCCATTTTTCATGTAAAAATTTCACATTTTTCATTTTTAATATTTTCACATTTTTTCATGGTTTATTTTTCATGTAAAAATTTCACAATTTTTCATTTTCATTTTTCCATTTTTTTATTTAAAAAATTTGACATTTACATTTTTATTTTTTTTTACATTTTTTCATGTCCCGTACCCCCCCCCTCTAAGGTTCCATTTTTTGCATTTTTGAAATTTTAAATTTTTACATTTTTGAAATTTTTAAATTTTTGCATTTTTGAAATTTTACATTTTTGCATTTTTTTTCATTTTTTTTTACATTTTTTAAGGTCTATTTTTATATATTTTTTTCAGGGGAATTCCCAAAATGATGACGTCACATGCCTAGGGTGTAGGTGTGGAGGGCCCCCCCTATATTTTTTAACTATTTTTTATATTTTTTTTTTAGGGGAATCCCCTATATAAAACCGGATCAAACCGGATCTACGTGTGTGCTAGACACGCCATATGCACTCACTCGAGAGACTTGCGCTAGTAACGCCCAAATACTATACTACTGCGCACCCATAGAGCAACCTGCTGAATACCCATCACTCTGGCAGTTGTCTGCCTGATATTGTTTTATTTAAGATGTGGACTCTTCGGGAAAAGATTTTGTGTTGTCATCCAATAATGACTGAGAGTTATCAGCAGGAAGAGGTGATGAGCTTTCACTGGTATTTTGGAGTTTAAAACACTGAAAAATGGACTTTTGTCCATGAAGAGGTCGAGGAGGTTTTCTGGAGCTCATCTCTATTCAGTATATAGACTAAGAGAGATATATTTAAAGCTCAAAGAGAGAAGTAGATCTAGAAACTATATGTGCAAATCTATCACATAAATAAACAGGAAATTTCAAAGTATGAACAAATTTAGTTAGATAGCTGTGTACTCGTACACCAGTTCTAGATAACCGAATCGCTACACATACATGTAAACGAGAAGTTAAAATGTTACATAGGAATGACGTCATCGGTGACATTTTGGCAGGTGTCAAAACTGACCTTGAATGATTATTGATTTAGATTGCCTTCGCTAGTCTGCCCATTACTCTGGTAATATGTGTAAACTATACTCGTGTGTAGTAAATAAAATACATTGGATTTGATCTTAATTTTAACAAAGAGGATTCTCTTCAATATTTCATATTTCAAAAAGTCAGCCAAAAAAGTATTACGCAGTTGGGGTAAACTGCGTAATGGGCGCTACGTCCTTGCTATTGTTTGTTCCGAACAACAAAAAACGCATTTGAAGGTGGATTTCAAAGTACATGTAGTTTATTATTTTGTTGCTGAAATGCTTATTAAGGGAACCGGGCTTCAGAATTTGATATTTAAGTTCGTTTTAATCTATGGTGTATTACGTATACATCAGCGGTAGGGGTAGGCACCGGTTCTCAGGAACCGGTATGTACCGGATCCAAATTCTGACTGGCGCTGGAATCGATTAATTTTTAGGAACTGGTTCCTTCAATATAAATATAAGTTGATATTTAGTCATAACTAGATTTTCTAAAATAGCTATTGGTTCTCCATCGAAATCTGAAATTAATAGATAAAAGTGTTCCGTTAGAGTTTTCCTCCCAAGTCTCGTTATTCGTGAGATGTGTGAAGCGTCTGCAAACATGCGGGATAACAGGGCGAAAAAGTCACTTGTATGCCAATATTCTGAAAACCTGTAGCAAAGTAATCGCAGCCAATGGAGGAACAACCTCCAATTTAATTAAGCATATGACCTCAGTGCATGAAATCCCGGTGGTTGATCGAAAACGAAAGTAGATATCCAAACTACACAAATAGTCAAGTTATTTTCAGAAAATGTGCTCTCCTTGTTTTCAGAAAATACATTCACCTACATTCATGATATATCTTTAGGTTTCACGAGATAAAATATATTATTTTTAGAAAATAGGAATGAGGTCATCAATTTACTGTAAACTTTGTAAATCTGACAGTTTTGACAACTGAATGGTCTTGCAAGTAAAACATAGTAGGTAAGTCGAGGTTTATTTTGCAACTGTGTAAATATTTAACTAAATGAACATTTTTACAAATTGTCGGTGAAAGTCAGATATATTCTTTATTTAGGTATTCTCTCCTATGTACTTTAGAACTATCAAATTGTTAAAAATGAATTGTTTTAACAGGTTTATTGTTAAATTTCTTTGTTTAATAAACCAGCAAACATAGACCTTGTCAAGGTCGACATGGCAATTTTTCTTAAGAAAAATTGCCGTGAACTTTAATATTTTTAATATCAATTGTTTTAACAAGTTTATTGTTAACTTTTTTTGTTTGATAAACTAACAAACACTTCAGAGTGTTATCATTTGTTCAGGGACTGTAAAATATAGCTGGTATGTCAACATATTATATAAAATTATTATTTTACATTCAACAAGCCTTATTGGAATCGGAATCGGTGAGAATCGGAATCGTGTAATTGGAATAGATTCGGAATCGGTTAATTTTAACCGTTGCCCACCCCTAATCAGCGGGGTTCAGGCTACGGAGTTTCTTTCAAGTCAAATATCCAATGAACGAAGAACGCTATCGAAAATCTGAGGTACGGTTTCCTGTATGAATCTATGTTATTTTAATGGTTAATTGTTGTAATATACTGAACAAAAAAATCCGCTGTGTTTAAGTGTAGATATACATAAATATGGAAAGAAGGGTTATATCATTTTATTTGTACTCTAAGGGTATTTCAATGTGAATTTGCGTGTAAACTTTTATTGCTCACGGAAAACCGATGAAATGGTAGATGGTAGGGGTCTTAGACCAAAATCACACATTAATACCGGGTATACCCACCTTGAGCATCGAGCTGGCATCGTTGGCGTATAGAACTGACAAGTCTGTTGATTTCTGCCTGTGGAATGTTATTCCGCTCCTTAATTAAGGCTTGTGTTCGTTCATTTATGTTCGACGGTGGATTAGGGTGATGTTTAACATGCTTGTTCAAATTATCCCACAGTTGTTTGATGGAATTCAGATCTGGACTTGTGGCGGGTCAATATTAATGAATGCAATGTTATAATTTATTTGTCCAGCGATGGTGTGCACGTGAACGATTTATACGGTGATGTCGCCTAAGGACGACATCCACCTCAGTTTGGGTAGATATTCGGTTGTTATATGTACCAGGAGTGTTCAAAATGGATTGAAAACGGTTGCGTAGGCGTGTGCTCATGGTATAGCGGTCTTGACCAGGCGTGACCGCGCGGACGTCCACTACGTGGTAAATCTTCCGTACGCCCTGTTGCTTGGAAACGTTGCCTAAGGTTTTGAATAGAACCCCTGAGAAAAGTAGTTTATGAGTTCATGAACAGTTCATAGAACACTTTTCCAGTTTATGAACTGTACCATGAAATGATAGAGATATCCTTGGACTGTCAAATGATAGTTCATGAAATTGTGGTTAATGAACTCAGTGTTCATGAACTATTACTAACTGTTCATTAAATGGACAAGCTTACCAGTTCAAGAACTGATGATTCTTCAACCTCCAAAGAAGGTATGGTGATACAAAAACATAAACCCCTTTGGACTTGATATCGTTACAATCCGGTTAAACTATTGCATAGTGTACAATATTTTTAATTACATTTAATGCTTTTTTAATTGACATGCATGGAAACTGTGAAACACACTGTCAAGTAAAAGCTTGTGAAAATAGGATATATTATTTATTTATTTTATTCTTTTCAGTGAAATAATGAAATTTATCAATATCTCAGAATAAAGCATTAAAAGTCATATTTCACTATTTTAAAACAGTGAAATACAGAACTTTGCTTCCCTAAAGTGAAAAAGGACCAATATGACCCTATGTTTTTTGGGGGGTGTTTCTTTAACAAAGGCATTTTTATGTTTTTTTGGGGGGTTTTTTAATTGACAGAGACAAGGAAGAAATGAAGAGGAGGGCTTCTGTCAAAAGGAAAGCTATTGAAATTAAGTGAGAAAAATAAAAGTATGAATTTAAGGAAGTTAAATTGTTATATTATACGGCAGACATATGTTGATCTCAAAACAAAATTATTTCTGTTACCTAACTTTTTCATTCCTCCCGGTATTGTCTTTAATCTTTAAATAATTATTCCTCAATTAAATGCTTTAATTAAATGACCTATCTCTGTGTAATGTATTGATAAAAGGTTTAATACCATCATTGTTTTAAGAATGGTTCATGAACAGTTCATGAACAAATAGTTCATGAACCGGCCATTTGCTGTTCATGGTATTGTTCATGAACTGCTGTTATAATCCGGTTAAGAACTACTTTTCGCAAGGGAACGGCTAGAACTGCCAACAACCATATCAACTTCATTCGTCGCTATACCAGCTTTAAGCATTCCAATGACACGTTCATATAAATTTAGTGCAATTCTAGGCATATCAAAAAGAAAGAAAACTTATTAAAATTCCTTTGTTTCTTCAACGTCTTTTTCTTATTGACAACAAAGTCTATAAAATCAGACTGAAAGGTTTGGCTTTATAAACATGGATTATACTAATCCGTGCACACACGAGAAAATCGGGGTTAACTTCTTTTGAGTGTAATGCGTACAATTTAGAAATAATTGGTTTTATTTTACACATAATCGTTTGTCCGAACGTTTGTAGGGTATTGGACATGTTGATTTCTTTTCATTTCATTAAAAGTATATGTTTAGAAATCGGAAGTTTCTGTCTTTTTTGTTCAGTATATATCCTTATATACAGAGCAGTTATTGCAGTTATTACGTGTGATATTGGTTTATAGAAGACCAAACAAGTATGATATTTGTTTCAAATAACTTGCAATGGACTCAGTAGACTGATTTAAACACATTTATGATTTACCTCTTAATTGAGGAACTTGATATCACCAATTAGCCAGTTACGCTAACATACATTGTATTCGTTTCTTTCTGCTTGTTTTTTGTATTAATGAAGATTGTCATTATTCTTTTTGAAAATGTAGTACAGTGAAACCCCGATTTTTCGACAACAGATTATCCGAAAACCTGGCGTAATCCGATAAGAAATTTCAGTCCCGATTATTTCCCCATATATTTCTTTGTAAAATAACCCCGATTATCCGAATCATCTAATCCGTATTTTCACACCTGTAATCCGAAATCGACAATTAACTCCGATCGACCAGACTTAATCATTGAAGAATTTCTTTAACGTGCCAGAACGTGTTTTGTCTTTATTAATGAATTGCTTTAATGTAGCGTAAGTACCTACAAACGTAAAAAATGCTAAAAAGACATTTTAAGTTACTAACAATAATTAAATATCATACTATCATATCGTGCAACAAAAAAATCGATCCGAATATGCAAAAAATAGTGTTTTATCGCGATAAAAACTGCACCCTCCATATCGACTCCACTTTATCTGCGAGAACGATCTAGGAGGCGGCGCTGTAAGGGGCTCCTTAAGGGCAAATTTGTATCAATCCATATTAAATTTGGTATCGCTTGCCTTATATTGACAGAAGTATTTAAAATTTGACGGATTATCAATTCCACGCGGATTAAAATGGGAAATAAGAAAAATAAGGCTCAGCAAGGTGTTAGTGTTCTCAAAAAGTGAAAAATGTTGTTAGAAATCTCTTTCTCACGGAAGTTGATATACGAATGCTGAAGATACCGAACTGCATAAATCTATATCCAGTAAAAAACTTGACCATGTTGACGTGACTTGTCATGAAAATGGAAACTTTATGGTGGAAAATTACATAATGAATGTATAACTGCAACAATCATTGGATGTGCAAGAAACGTGTGAATTCATTAACACCTTAGTCGATTATGATACTAGCATAATATATAACATAATATAAAATACATGATGAAATAACTGATCCAGAACAGTGATCTTATTAAAGTGTAATATCGATATCATACTCTAACGCCTTGCTAATTATGCTATCAATATGGGTCAATTTAGACCTTATATATGTCGCATCACACATTCCTTTGTGTTTTGGCGAGAGATATAATAAACAGCAATATGGTATGCAGTACACTCTTAGTGACTATAAAACGTTAACCGACTGTAGCACACATGTGTGCTAGATTGTGTTATGCGCTATGATCATAAAAGTCCAAAATATTGTCTCGCCAAAAATTCTTTGAAGTATATATCAGGACTCTACATTGTAGAGTACCCGAGTGAATTTATTACCACCATAAATTGGCATAATTTGGTTTCATTTGGAAATAACTAATTAAAACAATGGACGAAATAAATCACCATAACTGTTGTTCTTCAATTAAGTGTAAATAAAGAATATAAAAAAATCCGTTTGGTCAACTTTGTTGTAATGGTTACATATTATTAGCAATTTTATTGTAATTATTTATGATATTCTGCTAATTAATTCTTAGTGAATATTTTGTGAGAAAGAATATTTATTGTCATCCGAAGACCATACACAAAAACATTGGCGTCATATCTGAAATATGTAAGAACTCAGTTTTTGCATGCATATTTGAAAAAAGACTCTTCACGCACCTGTCAATAAAACGCAAATAATAAAAAACCCCGATCTGTCAAAGATCGTTACCCCGTTAATGTTATGACGCGCCATTTGTACAAGTTTAATTAAATTTACACATTCCAGAGTCAGTTAGGTTTCAAATACAATTAAACACGAGTTATAAACTACAGTATATTTAAATTGCCAGTAAATTAATACAGGAAGACTGAGTCAACGAAATTTATTTTCGGTATAATAAATCAAGAGGGTCATGATGGCCCTGCGTCGCTCACCAGAATAAATATTAATTAACTTGTTACTAAAAAGGTGATAAGGGTACACTTGTGGGCAAATAATGGGGAACAATAATAAACTTGATGAAGGACCATCAAAGGATACTACAAAAGAATATTGTGATGACTGAAGGATGCCACAGACCAAATTTGTTGATGATCCAACCACTGGTTCATGAAAAGAAGTATTCTTTAGTGTAATTATTACAGTGTATCTCACTAGAGTAATCATTACTGTGTATTTCTCTAGTGTAATCATTACTGTGTATCTCTCTAGTGTAATGTATCATATTTAAGGTATCGTGAGTGGCTATATGGTGATATCAAGTTTTACTAATTTATAGTTTTAAAAAGTCAACCATAATTGTATACATTAATAAACCCACTATACAGAGTCTATTGCAAGTGATTTGAAACAAATATTGTACTTGGCCTGTCATCTATAAACCAATATCGCACGTAATTTTCATATTTTTGAATAAAGATCACTACTCTGTATATAAGGATATATTAAACAATTGGACTTAAAATAACAATCATGCTATCATGCAGGGAAGCATGTCTCAGATTTTTGATAACATACTCAATATATATAACATTCAATAGATATTTGAATTTGAAGAAATTCCGTAGCCTGAACCCCGCTGACAATTACGTAATAAGTCATAGATAAAAAACGAAATTGAATATCAAAATTCTGTGACATGGTTCCCTAGATAAGCATTTCCGCTACAAAATACCGAAAACCACTTTGAAATCCATCTTCAAATAAATCGGCAATCTTTGTTCAAAAATAGCACCCACTGCGTTTTTTTTCTTAGCGAGAAATTAACAATAAAAGTGTCAGATCATTATCACCTCGTGTAATCAACAATTGTTCTATAAATTAAAACAGCCTATTAAAATTTGATAACCAATCAAATTTGTTCATCGTTAGCGGATCAATTAGTGAAACCGCCCACCATTTTAGATGACTCTAAAGAGCTTAATTACGAATTATTTGTCAAAATAGTATCATATCGTACCGATGCAACACAGTACATCAGATTTCTCGTCAACCGAAAGGCTCTCAACGGGGAAAACGGCCTATTGGGAAATCGAGTTGAAGATGGTTGGGGAAACCGCTATATAAGTCAAATGAAAGGTAGCCATGCATTTAGTGTAGAAATAAGAACTTAAGATGTGATTGATTTGTAGAAAAGTGTCTATGTTTTATGTCTGTTAATGTAATCATTTAAAAACATTCTAATATATAAAGGTAATTGGATATGTAACAGAATAAAATAAGATTCTCGAAAAACATGCACGTCCGATGTCCATAAGACGTTACTGTTTTTCATCCTATTGTTTGTTTGATAGCTTTCAATATTTTACTAAAATGTACAGAGTTGCTTAATAAAAGTTCACGTTGAAATAACTTTATTTTATTGATTACATCGATAAAATAGCGAAAATAATCATTTTCGTTGACCCAGTCTCCCTGTATTAATTTACTGGCAATTTAAATGTATTGTAGTTTTATAACTCGTGTTTAATTGTATTTGAAACCTACCTGACTCTGGAATATATAAATTTAATTAAACTTGTATAAATGGTACGTCATAACATTAACGGGGTAACGATCTTTGACAGATCGGTTTTTTATTGTGTGCGTTTTATTGAAAGGTGCGTGAAGTGTCTGCATACCATATTGCTGTTTATTATATCTCCCGCCAAAACATAAAGGAATGTGTGATGCGACATATATAAGGTCTAAATTGACCCATATTGATAGCAAGGCGTTAGAGAATGATATCGATATCACACTTCAATAAGACCACCGTTCCGGATCAGTTATTTCATCGTATATTTTATAACTTACGAACTTTTATTTACAAATCGGCAAATACTTTCCTATGGTACACAAAACAGAACAAGATAGTAGAAACATGACAGAAATATAGAAACATACATACAAATACGACACAAAATCATTAATACAATATACCATGTATACAATATAATCAGTGGTTGGAATTAAATTGAACCATGAAAATTACGTAAGGAGATATTTGTTGCGATGTGAAAATGCTTCTTTTAAGAATAAATAGAATTGATAGAGATTTGTTTTTATTTTTTGCACTTAAAATGTGATTGAATTTAGTAATGGATGGCCAAGGAATGTTACCAAGATATTTTTTCCTAATGACTGAATATTTAGGGCAGCAAAGAAGAAAATGAAATTCTGATTCCACTTGATTTAAAGAACATGATTTACACAATCTATTTTCACGTGCAATGTTGTTAGAACTTCCAGTTTCTATAAATAATTTGTGTGATGAAAGTCTGTAATTTGTTTTCTTAGCTTATCGTTATCAATGATATTTATTATGAACATGATTTACACAATCTATTTTCACGAGCAATGTTGTTAGAACTTCCAGTTTCTATAAATAATTTGTGTGATGAAAGTCTGTAATTTGTTTTCTTAGCTTATCGTTATCAATGATATTTATGTCAGCACATGAAAAGTCATTTTTGAATTTACTAAAATAATTTAATCTAGACATGTTATCAATCGTTTTCCACTCCTGAATAAAATTATCGCGAAATGTTCTTTTGAGTAAGGGAAGATAATTGCAATTTACGTGGTAATTATTCCTAACATAATAGTAGCCTGCGGAGGCAATTGTTTTATTCATTTTAAATGCCCAATTATTTGGATTGTTAAAAGTACATTGTTCATCATAGATTTTTCTAATAAGCGAATTATTTGTCGACATGATTTTTTGCAAAAATTTTAAAGATCTTTCTCTAGCTATTACGTAAAGTGGAAATCCTCCTAATTCTCCAAGTACAGCAAAATTGGGCGTATTTGAATTGACACCGAGAATGTGTTTACAATATCGTATGTGAAGTTTATCAATTTCCTTATAATTGTAGATTCCCCAAATTTCAGACCCGTATAATAAAATTGGTGCAAGCATAGTATCAAAAAGGTAAAGCTTAGGTTTAATGTTCATATTTATCCTATCAAACACTGACAAAAGTTTATAATACGCTTTGAGAGCTTGATCCGACAGATTTTTTACTGCACTTTTCAAATTACCATTCTTAGAAAAATTAATACCCAGGTATGTAAAACTTTCGACAATTTCAATTATTTCATTATTTGTCTTAAAATTTGATGAGAATATCTTTTTTTTCAGAAATACAGATTTTGGTTTTCTTGACATTGATTTTAAGACCCCATGTAAGTGAATACTCATATATATTATCGATTTGTTTTTGTAAACTTACAGGTGAAGTAGTAAATCAAACTATATCGTCAGCAAAAAGTAAGAGGTATTTAGAGAGTAGTTCAATATCACATTCTGTAAGAGAATTAAAGTCAATACAATTTGGAATATCATTGATAAATAGACTAAAAAGGAGGGGTGATAACGAATTTTAAATATTTATGTTAACATATGGCAAGCGATACCAAATATCGATTGATACAAGTTTGCCCTTAAGGAGCCCCTTACAACGCCGCATCCTAGATCGTTCTCGCTGATAAAGTGTAGTCGATATGGGGGTGCAGTTTTTATCGCGATAAAACACTATTTTTGCATATTCGGATCGATTTTTAATTATTGTTATTAACTTAAAATGTCATTTTCGCCTTTTTTACGTTTGTAGGCACATACGCTACATTAATGTATTTCTATGTTTAGCTCTAGCGGCCAGTAATTGGGGCCAACCATTTTTATTTGAGCAAATCTGATAGAACACTATCTAAAGATGCTAAGAACCAAGTTTGGTAATAATCCATCCGTGGAAACATGAGAAAAGGGGCTGACCAAATTTATTTGAGTAAACTTGAGAGAGGACCATCTAATGATGGTACAGACCAAGCTTTGTGACCATCCATCCATTGGTTCATGAGAAGAAGACATTTAAAGATATTTCTATTTTTAGCTCTAGCGGCCCCTAAAAGGAGCCAGCCGTTTTTATTTGAGCAAATCTGATAGAACACTATCTAATGATGCTACAGACCAAGTTTGGTAATAGTCCATCCGTAGAAACATGGGAAAAAGTCATTTTAAGGTATTTCTTATTTTTAGCTCTAGCGGCCCCTAAAATCATATTTATTTGAGCAAACTTGAGAAAGGACTATCAAAGGATGCAACAGACCAAGTTTGGTGATGATCCATCCATTGGTTCATGAGAAAAAGACAATTAAAGGTTTATTCTAATTTTAGCTCTAGCGGCCCCTAAAAGGGGCCAACTATTTTTATTTAGGCAAATCAGATAAAAGTTTATATAAGGATGCTACAGACCAAGTTTGGTGATGATACATCCACTGGTTCATGAGAAGATGATTAAAGGTTTTTCTATTTTTAGCTCTAGTGACCCCTAATAGGGGTCAACCGGTACAATATGATCAAATTGCAGTTAGAACGTCAAAAGGCTTCTGCACAGCAATTTTGAAGTTAAATCCTAGTTTGAAGTAAATCTGGTAGTTTCTGAGGAGAAGACCATTGTTGACGCCAGACGACGGAGCATCCTCCTATCCAACCTAACAGCTCACCATGAACCTTCGGTTCTGGTGAGCTAATAAAGTTATTTAAACGTGAACTTTTGTAAAGCAACTCTATATTTTGGTAAAATATTGAAAGCTTTTTAACAAACGTAACGATGTAAAACAGTAACGTCTTATGGACATTGGACGTGCATGTTTTTCGAGAATCTTATGATATTCTGTTATATATCCAATAGAGGTGAAACGATTAATCGCGATCCATTGCGAACCGCGATTTTTCATGCGATTCGATTCGATTCGATTCAATGACGGCAATTTCGATTCGATTTTTTTTTGGTAATACCTACTTTCATTTTCCGTAGTATGCGAGTCAAAATGACTGAAATCTAACGAGATCAGCATTCTTCTCGTGTCGTCAGGCTCTTTACTGTTTCAGTTTTTCCTATTCACAAGTTTTATGTTTCGTTTGTTCCATTGTTTACAGTATTTAAGAAAATACATTCCATCGTAAACTAGTGGGATAGCTATTTTATTCTTGTCCTATTTAATTCCTTTTAAAATCGAAAATCGAATCGAAAAATTGAATCGTGGGATGAAAAATCGAAATCGAATCGAATCGAAATTTTTTGAATCGTTTCACCTCTAATATCCAATTAGCTTTATATATTAGTATGTTATTAAATTATTACATTAAACAGAAACACTTTTCTACAAATCAATTATCTTAAGTTCTCATTTTTACACTAAATGCATGGCTACCTTTCATTTAACTTATATAGTGCTTTCCACAGCAATCTTCACCTCGATTTCTCTATTAGCCATTTCCCCCGTTGAGAGCCTCTCGGTTGACGTGAAATCTGATGTACTGTGTATTGCATCGGTACGATATGATACTATTTTGACAAATAGTTAAATAATTAAACTCTTTAGAGTCATCAAAAATGATGGGCGGTTCCACTAATTGATCCGCTAACGATGAACAAATTTGATTGGTTATCAAATTTTAATAGGCTGTATTAATTTATATAATAATTGTTGATTACACGAGGTGATAATGATCTGACACTTTTATTGTTAATTTCTCGCTAAGAAAAAAAAAACGCAGTGGGTGCTATTTTTGAACAAAGATTGCCGACTTATTTGAAGATGGATTTCAAAGCGTTTTCGGTATTCTGTCGCGGATCTAGTTGTATGCTTATCTTGGGAACCGTGTCTCGGAATTTTGATATTTATTTTCGTTTTTTATCTATGACGTATTATATAATTGTCAGCGGGGTTCAGGCTACGGAATTTCTTTAAAGTCAAATATCTATTGAACGAAGGTCGGTATAAAAAATGTGAGACACGGTTCCCTGCATGATAGCATGATTGTTATTTTAAGGCTAATTGTTGTAATGTATCTTTATATACAAAGTAGTGATCGTTATTCAAAAATATGAAAATCACGTACTATATTGGTTTATAGAAGACCAACCAAGTACAATATTTGTTTCAAATCACTTACAATTGACTCTGCATGATGGGTTTAATTATGTGTACAATTATGGTTAAACTTTTTAAAACTATAATTTATTGAAACTTGATATCACCATATAGCCACTTACGCTACATTAACGTAGGAATGTAAACGAATATTCGAATGCGAATATTCGTATGAAAATAGGATTTTCCAAGATATTCATCTTTATTGTTTTTTTCAATATGTTAAAGTAAAAATTTTTGATAGCTAAATCAAGATACAGTTATCTGTTTGTCGACAAATTTGTTTTCATAACGCACGTCAGTTTGTCACTTCAATGTGGTAATTTGCAAACAATTAACACGGTTGTTGTTTTAACCATTTTCATATGCGTTAATTGCCACGAAACTTTACGGAGGTGCTATAATAATCCTGTATGATGTATGATTAATCCGCTAATTACACAAATTTAACGGCAATAGATTTGTATGAAGCGACAACATTATAATTACAAAGAACGAAAGCGCCAGTCACGTGTTATTTACTCAAATGTTTTATTCGGACAAAATTTCTACACAAATATTCGAATAATATTCGAATATTCTATACTAATATTCGAATACAAAAATCAGTATTCGTTGACATCCCTACTTTAAAGATATCATAATTTGACTTTAATATGCAATGACCATTCAAAAGTGTACTTTTTATTTTATATTTTACTGAATGTATTTGGAAAGGTTATTACTTTGTTAACCTGATATTGATTTGTTTTTAGCTCACCAGAACCGAAGGTTCAGGGTGAGCTGTTAGGATGGGTAGGTTGATGCTCCGGCGTCTGTCGTCTGGTGTCAACAATGGTCTTTTCCACAGAAACAACCAGTCGTATTTACTCCAAATTTGCTGTGTAAAAGCCTTTTGACTTTCTAACTGCTATTTGCTCATATTATACCATTTGACCGCCTCTAGGGGGTCACTAGAGCTAAAAATAGAAAAAATCATCTTCTCATGAACCAAACTTGGTTTGTAGCATCCTTAGATGGTCGTCATTCAAGTTTGCTGAAATAAATTTGGTTGGCCCCTTTTAGGGGCCGCTAGAGCTAATAATAGAAATACATTAAAATGACTTTTCTCATGATTCTATGGATGGATTATTGCCAAACTTGGTTTTAGCATCTTTAGATAGTGTTCTATTAGATTTGCTGAAATAAAAATGATTGGCCCCAATTAGGGACCGCTAGAGCTTAAAATAGAATTACCTTAAAATGACTTCTTTTCATGAACCAGTGGTTGGATCATCACCAAATTTGGTCTGTGGCATCCTTCAGTCATCACGAATATTCCTTGGTAGTATCCTTTGATGGTCCTTTATCGAGTTTATTATTGTTCCCCATTATTTGCCCACAAGTGTACCTTTATTACCTTATTAGTAACAAGTTAATTAATATTTATTCTGGTGAGCGACGCAGGGCCATCGTGACCCTCTGTTTAACTGAATGATGGTCCATACTTATAGCTAATTTCTAAGAACGACCGATCCGATTCTCGTACATATTCACACTACATTTTGTACATAACCATACTAACTGTTCAAGTTATAAATTATAACAATTTATTTGGGGTCAAAAACTGGGTAAACAGGTCAAATCAAATAAAACCATGTTAACACTCTAGGGGTCTCAATTTAGATTGAGTCTTCATCAATCATCTTCATCAGAAAGTTTGTAATAATATCTTGGACAAGTTCGGGCGTGGGTCATGTAGGGTCACAAACTAGATCACCAGGTCAAATAATTGAAAATCTTGTTTATACCTCTAGAGGTCACAGTTTTTATTCAATATTCATCAAATCTTGTCAAAATGCTTGTCTTTTAATGATGTCTTGGACAGGTTCGAACATTGGTTATCTGGGGTCAAAACATAGGTCACCAGGTCATATCACTGAAAAACTTTGTTAACCCTCTAGAGGTCACAGTTTTGAATGGATCGACATTAAACCTTGTTAGAATGTTTGCCTTAATGATGTCTTGGACAAGTTCGAACAGAGGTCACAAAGTAGATCACCTTGTTCAAGTGACTGGTCTTAATTGAGACGAAGGTTGTATTCTTCATGTCAATTATTAAAATCTTGATGTCTTGAAATAAAGCTATGCTGTCCAGTCGATTTCTATCCAATTATGTGTCCTTATTGTTCCAGCAATTAAATAATGGAAGTAAGTTCAAACAATGAATAGAAACAAATAATAATGTGATAACTGCACAATATCATGGTCATGAAAACTCGTGACATTTCGTTTTACTTACAGAATACATTTTCAGCAGGCAACAGTAGCTTATCTTTACTATCTAAATATTCACATGAGCCTATTTGATGATTTAATGTTATGTGATAAGCCATGGTTATCTCAGAATTCATTTTTGTTTTATTTGTTTACGTTTCTATATTGTCTACTGTTGACTCTTAGCGAAGCAGAACTGTCGCGAGAAACCTTCACCAAAATCACATTCTGTCATGAACATGATGCATAGTATGATATATTGTTTATTTCAAATTAAATCATCTATGAACAACCTCACTTGTGCTTACATTTTCTTTACTTTCAAATATTAACCTGAACAATTACATAGAAAGATAATATTTTATTACTTCATCTTTAGATTCCAGAGAGATTAAAGGCCGTCAGATCTACAGCCTTGTGCTTGATTGGCTATGTTCACCTGCTAAAGTGTGTTTAAATATTGTTAAGCATTGGATGTATGTAAAACAACATTGAATAAACGTCACCATCAAAGGTGTACCTTTATATTCACCCTGACATTATCTTAAACTCTAAATGCCCTGACATTCTACGGGATTCGAACTCACGGAGGTGAGCACTCAACCACGGAGGTCCCTGAATCCTGCTGCATCACTAGCGAACTAACGTCGCTGCCAAGTTTGGTGCTTTTCTACTCAATCTGAAATTAAAGTATATGTATTCATCAAAATGGGATTCTGTTGATCATTGTATACATATCAATACAAAAATCTTTAAATTTATAGATTATGTGATTGTTAATTAAGTAAGTTCTAATACAGATCACAATTTATCACATGTTTTTTAATCTATTCGGTTTACTAGGACTGTGAACAGCCTCACGAGTCTGTTGAGATAAATAACACGGTTATCGTGTTTAATCTGATTTAATATTTATTGTACAATTTATCGTAGTACAATTGCATGAACGAATTCTTTATAAACTAATTTTAAGTGCACTTTGAATCGATAATGTGTACATTGTGAGATACCATTTCTTCATGAGGATTGCATAAGTTTTTTTCATATCAACGAATGTATTTAACATGTATAAACAACTACTAGTTGATACAGGTTTAAAATTATAGACTAATCGTTTTCTCCGCCAGTAGCTTTCAACATATAAACATAAAATTTTGGATTAGCGGTATAGGACGAGTGTCATTAGACATTACGCCATTTCCGTGGGAAGGCTCGGAAAGTCTCCCTACAAAGGTATACTATCCTCTGATTCATCCAACTGTAGCACCTGCATGTTTACTAACTAATGGTCCTTGGATACGTAAGTTTTGTACACAGAAATTACGTGTAATATCTTAACATTACACCAGCTTCTAGTATACAGTAAAACCTCATTATCTCAAAGAGTCATCGAAAACAGACAACTTGTTAGAGATAAACCGGGTGCTCAAAATAATTTGTTTATTGTTTTTTATTTGTTTGCAGGTTGAAAAAAGTTTGTTGATTGTTAAAATATATTAAGCTAATTGTTGAAATAAAGTATTCTATTCATGAATACATTCTTGGTTTCAACAGTAAAATATCACGTTCGAAAATTTTGTTTCTTTCACGTGGTGAAACGTCTTAGTTACAAATGCAAAAATTACTTTGTTATGCAACTAAAAGTAAACCATACTTTATTAATGACATAATTGCATTCACAAAAGATAATCATCCAAAAATGGTTTGCAAATACACACGAGGTTAATTAGCAAGGTATTTCCATCATTAATATAATGCTTATGGTTCTATTTCTATTAATCAAATTCGCATAATAAGTTTAAACATAATTCTTTTATAAAAAAATGCAAACTTACAAAATCATATTTTATTATCACAACGTACTTTATTTCTTCCTTACTTTGATCCGTGTGTGACAAGAGTCTGTTGATTTGTATGTGTGGCGCTTGTAGCTTCCACCGCTGAATACTTCGCCAGGGTCAAAAGGAAGCCGAGTGCATAAATTTTCCCGGCCAGTACATAACCTCTGCAGACAAGCCCTATGCAGTGCCTCACAGTTGGCGTCACACGGAAATTGAGCTCCTTGTTACCCCAAGTTAAACTGCAAGGGACTTGGAGGAGGTCTGGCCCTTTAGCATGTCAGGCCCACTTGTGTGGACATACCCTGATGCCCATGAACAAACCCCCACTGCCTTTTGGGTGTTTGGGATAGTAAAAGGCTAGAGGAAACAACCTTGAACACAAATTCGGAGTGGAGTCCCGTTAGGCAGTTCCTTGATCAAACTGTGTCAAAACTCCGGCAATATCATGTATCCATATCATCTCCAGCCGTTCTGACCATGTCTAGCCAATGGATCCAGACGACCCATTTTCATTAAAGAGGTCCAATTCACTGGAAGAAAATATTAAAAACAGACCCATCAGATTCGCGTTTGTCATCTTTTATTTCTTTAACGCCAACGCTTATGGAGCGTAAATCCAAAAATTTTAATGCAACACTTCTGGGGTTTTGAAGATATTTACAGTTGAATTAAGACACCCTGTTGGTAAAAACAGCCTTGTTAAACCTTCATTTTTGAAGGTTATGATTCTATATTTGACTAAAACAATTAAATTTTCTGTTTTTATCTAATTAATGATGAGTTTTTCGAATGTCCAAGTCT
The DNA here is from genome assembly GCA_008271625.1 of Lutraria rhynchaena. NCBI lineage: Eukaryota > Metazoa > Mollusca > Bivalvia > Venerida > Mactridae > Lutraria > Lutraria rhynchaena. Next base: position 1,229,141 of record VIBL01000110.1, on the reverse strand, counting down.
TGCTTTGATAAGTATGTATCATACCAACACATCAATCGTCATTTGTGCTGTTTATTTTGAGTATGAAATGATACTATATTTTAAAGAAATTAATGATTTTATGATATCAAACAATACTTCTGTCAAATAATATAGATTTATATATTCGGCAGTTAGGTTTGTGTACAACACAAAGGAAGCAACTTTTAAATCATTGGATTCGTAGAGTGTCGCGTAACTAAAAATAGATAAGAGAGAAAGAGCTTATCTGTACCTTGACATTTAATAACGAAATTTAATAATGTGCTCACAACTACCTTGATGTGTATTTTGGAACTGAGACATTTTCATAACAAAACTTTATTTCATGTGTTTTAAGTCATCCTACAAATGAACCACAAGGTTGGTAAAACCAAGCGACGAACAATATATTTAAACATCAAGATTATTCGTTATTGAACCAGTACATTTCCAGCACATTTGGCATCCTATTTAAAGAAATCTTTCATCGTAAAGATTTAATTTACACATAAAGGCCAATCTGTATCTTCCGAAAGACAACAAAACCATTTACCTACAAATTAAATGATTGCATATCTCAGAAGTATGACATGGTAACGACAGTTTTCTAGTAGCGAAAATTTGTAACAAAGGATTTTACTGTCCATATGGTGTAAACTAAAGTGATATTTAACATTGAATTATGACAACTTTAAATCTTTTTAAAGATTCACGTAAGGATACTGTATAGTCATGCAACGCTTCTTTTATTTGTCATCTAACTTGTTAAATAGATCTGTTATATAGACCCCGTGACTGACCGCTATAGTAAACATTCGTTACGATTTTCCAGTTGGAGGTCACTTTAAAACTACCTGTTGTTTCTTAGACTCAATGAAATCCACGTCAATCTCTTTTTCTTCATTATGAATTATTTGATTTTCAATTCCTATACCGAAAGTTTAAGTATCGAAGATTTAAATGAGATCTGGTGTGTGTAAAATCTATTTTGAGTTTTGTCGTTGTTGCTTTCAATTTTGGAAAAGTAGAACGCTGCGCAGTGTACTCTAATATCGACAGGCACTATGTTATATTCTAAATGGATAAAGTATCCAAATGAGTGATCACGAAGGTTTTCTGATTTACTTTTTCAACGGGTATTTTTTCATGAACCGTAATTGTAGTTTTTTTTTTCATGGAAGCAATTCCACTTTTCATTGTTGTACTTTCCTGTGGTATGTTCAATGTCGACTTTGAATGTTAAACATTTAAAATAACAATCAGTGTTTTGATGTTTTATTGCACGAATTAATGGTCACGAAAGTTTTTCTGAAAATCGCATTTCTGGTGACATAGAAACGGGAAAATATATTTAGACGGAAAGTCACGGCTAATTTCATGGCATTCATACATAACATACTAAGGGAATTTACGTTTTTAAAAATATAAACAGTGGTATTCCACGTTGCCTTTTAACAGAATACTGAGATTGTAAATATTTATAATTCCATTGGCGACAGTAACGAAGGTTTGAATTTTATAGGTTGTTGGTCCCATATCTTAGAAAATAGAGCACAGATTCCCCCTTTTATTTAGTACGATTCATTCCTTAAATTAAAACATACAAACAAACTATTATACATACTTCTATTAGAATTTTTCATGGACACTCTTTTTATTTAATTGGATCTTGTTATTGAAAATGGGTGAGATGATTCTGGACGAGAGAATGTGGATGATACTGCGCAAGTCCTCTACACTTTAAACAAAGTCTTCAGCGCGCGCCATGACATCAAATGCACAGCTGAAGGTTTCAACAATAGTCTTATGGCGATGGGGGCGCGACGACGTACTAGGTGAGGATACACTGGCAACTACAGCTGAAAACCTGCATACAGGCGGCTCAGGACACTAGTCGTCTTCCAACGACCGGAGCAGCAGAGGGACCTGGAAACATCCAGAGCAACCCTCTTCAGGGCGATCACTGCTCCCTAAAATGAGGGAGGGGCTAGAAAAGGGACCCTTAACATTGTCTGCTTCAACCTACCTCGACCAGCATATCGCGGCTGGCAGGGATCCCGTTTAGCAGTGGAAACAACAAAAAAGGAAAGGTATCAAGACTCACCATAGGTACATAGAATGTACGTATTGTACTAGTCAATGCCAAAGCCTATCGACCTAATAGAAGAACTACAGTGGTTTCTAGTGAGTATTTCTTGCTATTGCTGCTCCGTCAGACCAGACTGACTAAAGGAAGTCAACTAAATAAGGTAGGTGCTGACAATACATTCTTCTGGAGTGGACAAAAAACAAGAAGAACGCTGTGAATCTGGAGTAGGCTTTGCGATCAAGTCCATCCTAGTTAAGAACCTTGAACGACTGCTTAAAAGTTATAATGACAGATTCATGGTGATGCACACGTCCCTCTAAGACAAATCACCATGATCAGTGTCTGTGCCCTAATCACCTATCCTGAAGAGACCAAAGAGAAGTTCTCCGAAGATTTTGATAGTCTTCTAATAAGCGTTCCCAGAGCTGACAAACTCCTATTTCTCGGGGACTTCAATACCAAAGTCGGATCCTATTATGAAGCATGGGAAGGTATCATTGGTAAGCATTGACATAGGGAATGGCAATAGCTATGGACAACTCCTCCAAACATGCTCACACAGCATGGTCATCACCAACACACTATTTCAACTGGGAACCAGGAAGAAAACAACATGGATGCACCCTAGATCAAAGCATTGGCACATGCTGGACTATGTCATCAACAGAAAGGCTGACAAAGATGATATACGTGTGGCGTTGAAGGCTGGACAGACCACCAACTAGACATTTCAAAGTTGCACGTCAAACCAAAACATAGGCTTCGATGCAAGAACCCCCCCCACACACACACCAAAGAGACTAAATATTTCTTAACTAAAAGCGGAAACCAATGTCGAAAACCTCATTAGTGACCTGAACGACAACCTGACTGACCTTTGGTTTGGTAATGTGTCGAAGAAGATTGGGCAGGCGGTCTTCAGGGACCAAGTTTACACATCAGCCCTAAATGCCAGCGCTGCAATTTGAGGTTGCGCCCTAGCGTATGGGATAGAAGAGGCATCTCGGCCACAGCTAAACTCAAAGTGCAAAAAGCGGTGGTCATCACTACTCTCCTTTACGGTAGTGAAACCTGGACAGTCTATAGCAGACATGCAAGGAAGCTGAACCTTTTTTACACTATTAGCCTCAGAAATATCTTAACACACGATGGCAAGAGAAGATACAGAAGTATTAGAAAGCCAATCTCCACCTATCGGATAATACCATAGATTTTCAATGGGGTTAGCTAATCACGCTTGAAAATTTGACCTTCATTAAAAAATGATCAGCATATGTAGGATTACTTTCACGTACCTGGGGTACAAATATGCAGTTTTAATTATTAATACTAGTATTTTAAAATGTCATTGACATGCGTCATGAAAGCTTTTTTTGTATGGAAATATCTAAAACGGGTTTTAATTTTTCACTTTTTCTTTCTTTTTTTTAACGTTGTAAAAATACTTTATTAGTGTTATGCTTTTATCAAAAGGTAAATTTTATTACACTCAGAATGCGCTGTGTGAACTAGCTCTCTACTCTGTTTTTGTTTGTTTCCACATTATTTATTATTTATAAACGAACAATATTTCACCTTTTTATGCAACATCGATTTCAAGATCCCAGTGTCTGTTTCCGAAGCGTGTTACGAGAATCCTGGAAAACTTTATTACTTTAGAATTCCAATTAAAATTTATTGGAGTCCAATAACGGCGCCTTTTCCTACTTTCTTCACAAGATGCGCCGCATTAATAAACATAAAACGCTATCAAAATCATGTACAAATGTCATTGACCGCCAACATCTCTGTCATCGTACGATATCATAACATCCTTAGTTGGGCACGCCACAAACGTCAAATTCTGAAGCCGCAACTTTTGAGTTTCGGCTGTTACGTACCTTATGAATTAAGAAGTTGCTTGAATTGTTTGTTTATTTTCTTATATTTCATATTTAATTGATGACTTATTTATCACCTACAGTGAAACTCAATTAAAATTTAAAGGTATATTAATGGTCAATATTATCATTTTATCGTATATCTTACATTCACGAAATTTCACTGTAAATCATAAGTTCAATGATTATAAAAATGTTTGACAATATTTTTTCTGTATATTTTCTTCTAATAAACTCGATGCAAACCGATATGATTCTACTTATTTTCAAACAAGCCGCCATTTTCAAACCGCTCGGAAGAGATCGGTTACATTCGGAATTCATCTCATTTGCATACAGAGTAACACGAACAAATTGTAAACAATCGAGGGTAAAATGTTTTGATTTTCCTTGTATGGAGAGACGCTAATCACGTGACTATTTCCGAATATTTACGGAAACAATCGGAATGCTTCGCGGCAAATATAAATCTTATTTGACTAACCTAGTCAAATAAGAAAAAATGATTTTTCGATATGCAATTAAATGCACAAAATTATGATTTCGAGTTGCAGAAATTGGTGAATACTCATATTATTATGTAAGGAATAGTGTTATAAAGCTTTTTTGGAAAAACAAAAAAATCATTTTGACCGTTAATATATCTTTAAACAATACAATTGCAAACGTTCATTTCCCATGTTGCTCCGAGAAACTGCAGTAAAGTTCTGTGCATTGGCATTGAACGCAGCACGTCGGGATTGACATCATCACATGCACATGCACACATACTCATTTTCATGGGACTAGTATATGTAAGACTGGTTTTTAATTTTCCAAGTCTTACGCTACCAAAAAACAGTATCATTTTAATGTTGTATTGTCTCTGTTTGAAGCATTCTTACACTGATACAACCCTCCTTTTAGAGAAACTAAAGGGGTGGTACGCAGTATGCAGCAAAGTTACTTGCTGGTACTCGTTGAGCACAATTTACGTTTTCATCATTCTGGTTAGAAAATAACGTACAGTAACTAGTATTCTCTTGACAAAAAATAAAAAAATACTCGGAACTGGAATGCATGGGATGACAAATATTACCTCGATGACAATATAGCATATAGACACGTACAAAAGAGCGTTCAGGGCAATGAAATGTATAAACTGTATTAACAGTAACTGTCAAAGTACATTACTTTAACGCTCCCGATAATTCTTTTATTCGTTGATCACTGATCCCTGCGAAAAGAAGTTCACGAGTTCATGTACAGTTCACAGAACACGTTTCCAGTTCATGAACTATACCATGAATTGATAGAAATATCATTGAACTGTCAAATGGTAGTTCATGAAATTGTGGTTCATGACCTCAGTGTTATTGCCTGCTCTTATCTTATGTATCAGCCATGTGTGATTTAACTTATGCTTATATGAAACCTTAAATACATGAAGATACATGTATATTCAAATTCTTCTCATCTCAAGTCATTATTTCAAACTGTTCTACATTTGACAGTATTCATTCTAAAGTATGCACTGTGGGTGTTTCTATATAACCGTTCCACAGTATATCGTTAATTTACTTGAAAACTGCTTGTCCATGTGCATTTTAGCTGCAAAACACATACTGTTCCACAGAATCTGTTGTGTCAGACACATCTATACAAATCAAAGTTTCTAATATGGATTCTGCTAATCTATACGCTTTCTTTTTCTTGTGTAACGTTTTCAAGTGAAAAAAAACGACTGGGATCTCGGGCAGGATATAACAGGATCCCAGTGAAATAAAGAAACCCAGGTTGGGATTTATCCGAAAGTGCCAGGACTACCAGGATCCAAGTTTGTGAAACTAGGATCCTTGATCTTGGACCAGAATTTACTTCAGAATGGGATCACAGACTATTACTAATATTTAAACTAATTTATACATATCTAGCTAGAAAATTTAGATACTGAAAACTTCAGACATTAAAAGCAAGAATTATTTAAGATTTTTCCCTGCGATAAATTATTTTTGTGAGTTGAATGATGTTCACCTCACTTGGCCGTCACTCGCTTGCGGACCAAAGTATTACATGTTCTACATCTGCCATGAAAATGTTTCCATCAAGATTTATTGTCAAGGGAAAGCTTTCAAAAATAGGACATATTATTTTTTTTATTTTTTGCTTTTCAGTGAAATAATAAAATTTATCAGTATCTCAGGATAAATCATTAAAAATCACTATTTTAATACAGTGAAATACTGAAATTTAGTTCCCTAAAGTGAAAAGGACAAATTAATATGACCCTATGTTTTTTTGGCTGTTATGATAGGTAGGTGGATGCTCGGTCGTCCGTCGTCTGGCGTCAACAATGGTCTTCTCCTCAGAAACTACCTGTCAGATTTACTTCACATTTGCTGCGTAGAAGCCTTTTGAGGTTCTAACTGCAATTTGCTCATATTACACCAGTTGGCCCCTTTTACGGGTCACTAGAGCTAAAAATAGAAAAAAACCTTTAATCATCTTCTTCTCATAAACCAATGGATTGATCATCACCAAACTTATTCTGTATCATCCTTTGATAGACTGTTATCAGATTTGCTCAAATAAAAATGATTGGCCCCTATGAGGGGCCACCAGAGCTAAAAATAGAAATACCTTCAAATGTCTTCTTCTCATAAAACAATGGATGGAACATCACCAAATTTGGTCTGTAGCATCCTTTGATATACTTTTATCAGATTTGCTCAAATAAAAATGATTTGCCCATATTAGGGGCCGCTAGAGCTAAAAATAGAAATACCTTTAAACGTCTTCTCCTCATGAACCAACGGATGGATCATTACCAAACTTGCTTTGTAGCATCCTTAGATATATCTCTCTCAAGATTGCTCAAGTAAATTTGGTCGACCCCTTTTAGGGGCCACTAGAGCTGATAATAGAAATACTTTAAAACGACTTTTTCTTATGATTCTATGGATGGATTATTACCAAACTTGGTTTTTAGCATCTTTAGATAGTGTTCTATTAGATTTGCTGACATAATTATGGCTAAAACTAGAAATACATTAAAATGGCTTGTTTTCATGAACCAGTGGTTGGATCATCACCAAGTTTGGTCTCTGGCATCCTTCCGTCATCACAAATATTCCTCTGTAGTATCATTTGATGGTCCTTTTATCGTGTTTATTATTGTTCCCATTTATTTGCCCACAAGTATACCTTTATTACCTTTTTAGTAACAAGTTAATTAACATTTATTCTGATGAGCGATGCAGGGCCATCATGGATCTCTTGTTTCTTTAACAAAAGCATGTTTATGGGTTTTTTTGACAGAGACAAGGAAAAAATGAGGAGGGCTTCCGTCAAAAGGAAAGCTATTGAAATTAAGTGGGAAAAAAAGAGAAAAAACATAAACGTTTGAATTTAAAGAAGTTAAATTGTTATATTGTTAGGCAGACATATGTTGATCTCAAAAAAAAATTGCATAACTTTTCCTTTCCTCCCAGTATTGTCTTTAAACTTAAAATAATTATTCCTTAAATTGAAAAATGTCTCCACAACCAGTTCATGAACTTTGATTCAAGAAAGCCATATGCTGTCCATGGAATTGTTCATGAACTGCTGTTCATGAACTGAAGAACTACTTTTCGCGGGGGGAGTCTTTTCTAGGGTTTTAGTTATCGTTAAAAATTGACCCCAGGATGGATATAAATTTAACGCTGATTGATATTAAACGACTTTTCTTATCAAAATGAATGTTGAAAACCTGTCTGGTCGATTTTTAACGTTGAGAAATGATCCTTTGAGTTATTTTAAAGGGATCAAAGTTTTACGCTACACTGGCATTATCATGTCTGTTCATTCTTTGAAATTTTATGACATGTTCCCGACTGCCTCCGCCTTTAACAGTACCTAGCATGGTGGATTGGGCAGGATGTCATGCCATGTGAAGGGGCCAAACCATGCCATTTCAGACATTTAATGGTAGCTAAAAGAAGTTTCTGTCGGCCGATGAGGCTTCCGACTTCGCAGGGTCCACTCTGAGCCTTGACAGTTTCCTCACCTCCTCTTCCCCCCAGTTCAGATGGAAATTGTCGGCTACAGGTGATTTTGCAGTTTTCAGGCTCCATACTACTGATTTTAACTTATTATTGAGTATATTTGAATGGGCTATGAGCAGGCAGTACGCATGGTTGAAGTGTCCATGAAATAAAATAATGAGAATGATTGTACGAAGACAAATGAATTATAGTCAGGATTTATTCTGTCTTCGATTGTCCTTGTTTCTTTGTTACATATTATACGTTTACCATGTATGTCAATAGTAGGAACAAGCATTTGATAATATTGATAATTGGAAATAAAAATGTTACATCAGTTTTGATTGAACCATTAGCTTAACATGACGCACACAAGTTATTTCTTTATCTATATTGGGTTAGAAGGCACGAGGTCTCCTAGCAAAACCAGATAAATTAGAATCGACTGAACGTTAGGCAATTATCGATGCAGACTCCAAATACCGAACAATGAAATGTTGAAATCATTTTACGACATAAAAACGAATTTCTTTGTTTTTGTTGATAGGATTTTGTATTGTCAAACATAATTTATGCAAAATGTCAGATTTGAGTCACATTGGTAAAAAAATACGGGATGCAATCTGGGCGCAAATTTCGCCGGACAGTCAAATTTGTGCGTTCATCATTTCGGGAAGAAGTACCTGGGTAGTGCACGCACGTGTATCACATGCGGCTTGAAGTCCGTTTAATTCTTAACAGTGTATATGCACACATACTAGTACATACAAGGTGTAATATCGTTAAATATCACCATTTTAATCTGATAAGTAGTACAACGATCTAATAATACAGATAACACTTAACATGCACGATAGTTAAATGTAAAAAAATATTTATATTGTCAAATGTTACCACTCTAATAAGCAATATCTTGCTAATATTAATGAGAAGGATAGGAATTAACAAGTTCCGGTATGGCATTTCGTTTTTATAATATCGTATTTCTTTAAACCTTGCTTTTTGAACTCCTAAATTGCTTATCCACCATTCCAGCAAATTTGGAAATGATTAATAAAACGTGATTGTCACATAGGCTCACCATCATGACAACTAAAAGAAAACATAATTTATTGTGAAGTTTTTTTTGCTATTTTACACCTCTATAATTATGTTAATTACTAAAATATTATGTCTTTTACATCGGTATATTGTCTATCTCAAGGTAACAATAAAATGGCAGCTCTCACTAAAAACGAAACATGGTTAAAATCTTTCGAACCGACAGAGGTCCCGAAATGGCGCGAAGGAAGTTCAAGCGAACATGGAGAAATTCCAAACATTTGCCAAATGGTAAAGGAAATTTCAGAATTCATAAAGACTTATAAGAAAAAGCGTCCACAATTTAGAGGTAAGGAGAAGAAAGCCCTCCGTAAATTATTGATTGTTTATTTGTTCAACATCCAACAGCGGCATGACATAGGGGTGAATGATGAATCACAAACTGAAGAAATAATTGAGATGGAGGAAGATGAAAAAGTTTCAGATACCAATGTCAAACCATCATTTCAAACACATCTAAGCGTTGAAACGGAACTCCCAGAGATTCATAAGTCAATGTCGCAAAATGGGAGGGAAATGCCGCAGAAAAATATAAGAGAGACCAAAAATTTGTATCGTGCTTACAAGCATTTGATGCAAGAACTAAATAAGAACGTGAAAGAATATGATAATGAGCAAGAATTTAAACCTTCAGTTGGGCTGTTGGAAGTTGATACAATTATTGTCAAAACGCATGTAAAGCTGATGACAGAATTAATAGATGATGGCAAAACGGAGCCTGGAGTGTTTTCTACCAAAAAGCGAAGTAGTTCTTTTCAAGGCAAAGAAATACATTACCCTACCTTCAGCTCTGTAGAGGTCGCTTGGGAAGCTGTACATAGAATTGTAGACCAGTACAATGGGTTGGTTCCCGAGGTTAACTCGTGTGATGACTTCAGTGAGGACCTGTTGATTAAACTGTTTAAACGTGCAAGTGGATTCCTTTATAGCTTTTTGCAGTTGCACCCGTTCAGTGATGGCAATGGGCGGCTTGCAAGGCTCCTTACAAGTTACTCACTTATGACATTTTCACCATTTATGACTCCTATTTATAATGTATTTAGTCCATCTCAAGAAAAGGACTACATAAAAGCTCTTGTAGATACAAGGGGTTCAGTGGATCTTGACATTGACATTGACGAGAAGGAAAAGTCAAAGGAAGTTGCTAATAATCTAATGAATCAACCAACAAAAGATCTTTGTGCTATGCTGATTGAATCGAATTGGTCAATGTGGCGTCAGTTTCTCTACGAGCTTAATGAAAAATCCGTTCATTAGTTTGAATAACATTACAACAATCGCCTTAGTGAAGTGAAATATCAGTAATGATAAAAGCGATCTAAATCCAGATTACCCAATGTCTAATCAGAAAACGCAATATCAGAATCCTTAAAAATTATGTTTTTCAGAATATAGAAATTTAAGGGCCAAGAACACATTATTAAATAAATTGAATCAGAGATTTCATTTCTGATGAGGGCGGATATTGAAAAAATGGTACACATTCTATTCCCCTAACTGTAAGAAACAATAAAGTGATACAACATTTGAAGGGAATTCGTCAGTGAAAAGAAACATTTTAGTACACTATTGAAATGGTTGCATGTTATTTTTCTTTACCGAAAAAGATATTACCTTACTCAGCGCACTGAAAAGTTATTGGTCATGTCCTTGATACAGTGTCATTTGGATTCATGCTCAATATGGTACCATGGTGAAACACAGGTTTTGAAAAAAATAAGCTGTAAACTACACAAAATAGGCTTATGAGATTTGTGTGTATTATGTGGATTTAAACTGTAGATCACATGTAGGTGCTGAACAATTCAAGCTGCTCAATAGGTTACCAGTGAAACAATGTGTGGAACAGATTATGTTATGTCATTTTTTTGACGTCAAACTGGTTTACTCCCAGCCTATATGGGAGACCACTTTATTTCTCAGGATACCATTGATGGCTATAGCACACGGCTTGGTGACAAGGGCTTATTACCCGAATTAAAACTTTGACTTCTTTCAAACTTGCTGTGAAACAGTAATAACTTGAGCTAAATTATATTTTATCATATATTATGTTTATTGTAGGCAGGACATAGTTCATACAATATTTTAATAATAAAATTTACGCAATGTTTATGAGTCAAAATTTATTTTTGCAACAAAATGGAGATGTGACAATTTTTTTAACTACATGTACTTCCAGAGGTTAATAAACCCACGCCACAGCTTAAAAGAAGCCTCTTTTAGATGAAACAAGCTAGAATGACTGAAATATTGCAAAATATAGCTTTAGAAATGATTTCAAATGTTAACATGACAGTCGCATTTCATTCATGTAACGCATTGAAATTCAATTATTTAGTTTTTATAATAAAATATTTCTGTTATTTAAGCCACTTGCCATTATCAGCAGGATTCATTCCAACAAAACTAAACGCCTTTACGTGAAATCAATGTTGTTTAACCTTCTGGCGGAAGTGTACGTAAAGGAAATACAAACTTGTCATAAAATCGTTTTTATTTTTCGTGCAGGTTAAAAAAATATGGCCAGGATTATGGTGTCTTTTATTTTTATCAGTAATATATACTATTTTAACAAACTACTGAAGCTATTGTAGTTATTTTTTATTATATAACAATAAATTTGTGGAAAAAGTGATGTTTTATATCGCGGAATGGTCGTTACACGGAAGAACAACTTTGTTACCGGAAGGAGTAAATAAAACTTCACTGGATTGAAACTTTAATCAACTTCAAACTATGAACATAGTAGAACATCAACTGTAACACTTAATACGTAAGTCAAGTCCTGAGAGTCTTCAACATGGTAATATCAACATTTTTTTCATTTTTTTAATCAAACTTCAGCTATAAATGTATGAACAAAGATAAGTAGTTGAACATAGCAACTGTAACACTTAATACGCAAGTCAAGTCCTGAGAGTCTTCAACATGGTAATATCAACATTTTTTTCATTTTTTTAAAACTTCAAAGCTATAAATGTATCATCAAAGATAAGCTTTGTTATAGCAAAGAAAGATTTGTGAAATCAACAGAAATTAATAAACATAAGAGTAAAAGTCAGTGTTTGTGATACATAAAATGTACATTAACCTTATATTACGGCATAAGGAACAGGTGTAAACTTAACAACATATTGAGTCTCTGATTGTGTTAAGTTCCTTTCTGTCAAAGTCACCACGGCCTTCTCCCGTATTCACTACATCTTCATTACCCTGTTCTATATTGTAACAATCATTATCACTGTCCTTAACAGCATCTTCATGTGTGTGTTCAAAATTGTCGCCATCGTCAACTCTAACCTTGACATCATACGCACTAACCTTTATAAAATTGTCACCACCAATATTAACAGTATCCTTCACACCACAATCAATAAAATTTCATTCACATTAACATTGTCATCATCATCATTACAATTCTTCAACAACATCTACACTCATCAGTTCAAGACTGCATCAACATCAACACTATACTTAACAGGTTCTTCTCTCTCTCCTTTTCAACATTGTCACCATCCAAAAAAGTTTCTTTCACATCCCTCTCATGTTCAACACAATCATTAACATATTCATTCACATCTTTATCTTGTTCATAAATGTCAACATCATTATTATTTACTTCACAGCCCTCACCTGTTCAATATCATCAATTACATTGACCTTCACAGTGGTCGACTGTTCAACTTTGTCATCATCATTCAATATGTCCTCCATATCATATGTATTCCGTTCTTTAACCTCGTAACAATCATGCTCACCACTCTCTATTGCATCTTCATTCTTAACATTGTTATTATCGTCAATGTCTGCAATGTCTTTTATGACATATTCTTCGTCATAGTTCATGTTGGTCCCATCAGTTTTTTTATGAGAATTCATTTCCGATTGAGGCTGAAGGTAATTCGTCGTTTACATTACAGATATATATATACATGTAGTTACATCATCAACTTCATTTCCTTCATCATATCGTTTAACTGGTTTAACTTTGCCGATGACACTTTAATTGTTGGCATTTTTTCCAATCCAAATTCAGGCTCAACATATTTCAGTAAAGGCACAAAATGGTTAGGTACCCGGTGCTTACTGTTCTTGTCACTTCTATTTGAAGATCATAAAATGCGTATTAGCTCATCTCTATTTGTTTCCACTGGCTTGATTAGCCTATGAGATGAATTTTGAACATAAGCTGAGGACAGGATGAAAAAAATGGTGTTTTTAGTACAGAAACCAAAGCATGAACCTGTCAGATTCATATAAAGGTTTTGTCATCAATGATAGAGCGTATTTCCTTTCTGTATATTGACTGTATTTTGTTGTTGCTCAAACGGATTCTTGGGATGTAAAACTCTGAATATTGCTTCTTCACTAAACTTTTGCTCTTGCTATTGCGACTATATTGGCCATGTTCTAGGAAACTGTCGTTCAGATAGTATTCTTCATGTTTTCCTTGTTCTATGACAATTTTGAGTCTAATATAGTGTACTTGGTGTTTGTTTCCAAATGCAAATATGCTTCCTGTTGAGGGAAGACAGTTTCCATCTGCATTGACTTGGCATGGCAGGACATCTAAATTCAGATCAGTTGGAATGAACTCAATTGCACCCTCACCTAGATGTACGCCTTCTGAGAATACATTCACATCATTAGTGTCAACATTTATTTCTCCAATATCACTTGCCATTATTTCATACTCTGTCGTTATTTCTGTAAATGTTTTACACATACTAAGTCTTTGCAACAGCATCTTGCTTTCACTATCAGCAACGGCATCACTGTCTGTTTTATCATTCATTAACTTGTGTCGTTTAGTATTCTTTGTTCCATCTTTGGTCTGATCTTGTTTTCTCTTTCTTGATTTTGTTTCTGTGATGTTTTTCGTTAGCTCATTGCCTGTGTCTGTTTCAAGTACACTACTTGTTTTCTTTCTTTTGATGTCAGCGCTGTCACTTGTAAGTGTTGTTTTCTGTGTTGCAAAATATTTACAACCATGAGTGCGTGCGCAGCTCGGATCTCTATAGTACATATTTCTATCATCTGAATCAACCATAACGTACTGGCAACAACGTTGAGCTCATTAATAAGTCTTTTCTGATTGCTACGTCACGGGAATCCACAATCCATAGCTTTGGTTTACAACCAACTAACTTGTCTACGAAGTCTTTAGCACATCCTGACCGTGATGCACTAATCTATCTGCCTCTCTTTTGATTGATCCACCCACAGAATCTGAAATACCTTTCCTTGGCCTGATTCAAAAAATGACCATTTCACATTCTTAAAACCATATATGAATGGCTCTTTTGTCATCAGTTTTGTTTGATGCAATTGTGAGGCAATCCAATGACTACTTAGAACTGCTAGTCTTTTGCAATACAAAGTTTTCCAAACTGTTTTGGATCGTTTACTTGATGTAACAATAAAACACTCTTTGCTGTAACAATACATTAAAATGGTATTATTCGGACTCATATGTGATAATAGATAGCCATATTTGTGCAAAGGAACGATTATAAAGTTAATCATTAAACAAAATTATAATTATATCAATGTTTTATTAAATGGTAGCAAATATATTCACATTTGATGTGATATTTTCCTTAATGTAACATTGTTTCATTCCAATGAAGATTTTTTTCTGCACGCAAGTAAGCAAAATTACTGTTTTTGTCAATACAATTTTGAAATATAAAATACTATCTGTGGCTCACAGTCATTATCAAAATAATTCACATGTAAAACATTACTGAAGCATTTTCTAGAATTATTTCCTTGATGTAACAATTCCTATCCTTGCCGTCACGATTTACACCGTTATATCACTGACTGTTATATCAAGGATATATTACTCATTATACTGGACTAAACTTGCACACGCATTGCATGATATTAATTTTTCTTCTGAAAATGTTTACTACTTTGATCAATAAATCTAATTTAAAAAGCATGCACGCTTCCATATAAGCGTAAACAGATTAAAGACCGTTATGTCATTGATTGAAATATATGCACTTATCCATTGACACAAATACTGCCAAACGAAACGAATCTCAAGACACAGCAAGATGTGGCTTCTACCATAACTTTTTTAATGATACTCTTCAAGTGAGGTACAGTGGCATTGCTATCACAAAGGGAAGTAACCTTGTACTTCATTGAAATTGCAGTTTGTTACAGTACTGATCTAGATTTTGGGTACGGCAGTTTAAGTGGAAAATAAACATAAAATCTATTGGAATTTAGCATATGTAGGCATTATGTTCAGAGAAATATGTCCAAAGAAGGTAAACAACTAGGTAAACAAGAACTGTATATTAAAAGTATAACTTGGTAAATTTGCATTTGTTTAACAAAAATGACTTTGGAGACATTGAATATACTGCGCTTGTCCACATTTTAGTCAATGTTTTGACACGTTTTTCTTTTACATGACATCGCGTTTTCTCTTGAACCAAGCCGGACAAAAGAGATTTCAATCAATAAATGTTAGATATTTCCTTTTATCTATTGCAGTCATGCAAATATTGCCTGGGACATGATTTTGTTGCAAAAATATATTTTGACTCTTATACTGATCTAGCATACGTTTAACTTTTTTGTTAATACAAGATTGTCCTTAAATATGTGATATATTTAATATATTAATTGTGATTGTGACACTGTCTTATAATCATATTATACTTATAGATTAAGGGTACTCATTGTAATAGAGTTTAATTGTATGTGATGATATTAAATATAATTCTAAGTCAATAAGTCAATATGTGATAAAAAGCTTTGTGATAATTATTATTCATTGTGACATTTAGTATTATACTAAGTCAATATGTGATAGAAAAGATATTGTGATAATTATTATTCATTGTGACATTTAGTATTATACTAAGTCAATATATGATAAAAAATAACTTTGTGATAAGTATTATTCATTGTGACATTAGTATTATACTAAGTCAATATATGATAAAAAATAACTTTGTGATAAGTATTATTCATTGTGACATTTAGTATTATACTAAGTCAATATGTGATAGAAAAAATTGTGATAAATATTATTCATTGTGACATTTAGTATAATACTAAGTCAATATATGATAAAAAATAACTTTGTGATAAGTATTATTCATTGTGACATTTAGTATTATACTAAGTCAATATGTGATAGAAAAAATTTGTGATAAGTATTATTCATTGTGACATTTAGCATTATACTAAGTCAATATGTGATAGAAAATAACTTTGTCATAATTATAATTCATTGTGACATTTAGTACTATACTAAGTCAATGACATTTAGTATTATACTAAGTCAATAAGTGATAACAAGCATTGTGATAATTATTATTCATTGTGACATTTTGTATTATACTAAGTCAATATATGATAGAAAAAAATTGTGATGATTACAATTCATTGTGACATTTAGTATTATACTAAGTCAATATGTGATAAAAAATAACTTTGTCATAATTATTATTCGTTGTGACATTTAGTATTATATTAAGTCAATATGTGATAAAAAATAACTTTGTCATAATTATTATTCATTGTGACATTTAGTATTATACTATGTCAATATGTAATAAAAAATAACTTTGTGATAATTATTATTCATTGTGACATTTAGTATTATACTAAGTCAATATATGATAAAAAATAACTTTGTGATAAGTATTATTCATTGTGACATTAGTATTATACTAAGTCAATATATGATAAAAAATAACTTTGTGATAAGTATTATTCATTGTGACATTTAGTATTATACTAAGTCAATATGTGATAGAAAAAATTGTGATAAGTATTATTCATTGTGACATTTAGTATAATACTAAGTCAATATATGATAAAAAATAACTTTGTGATAAGTATTATTCATTGTGACATTTAGTATTATACTAAGTCAATATGTGATAGAAAAAATTTGTGATAAGTATTATTCATTGTGACATTTAGCATTATACTAAGTCAATATGTGATAGAAAATAACTTTGTCATAATTATAATTCATTGTGACAGTTAGTATTATACTAAGTCAATATGTGATAAAAAAAGCATTGTGATAATTATTATTCATTGTAACATTTAGTATTATACTAAGTCAATATGTGATAAAAAGCATTGTGATAATTATTATTCATTGTGACATTTAGTATTATACTAAGTCAATATGTGATAAAAAATAACTTTGTCATAATTATTATTCATTGTGACATTTAGTATTATACTATGTCAATATGTAATAAAAAATAACTTTGTGATAATTATTATTCATTGTGACATTTAGTATTATACTAAGTCAATATGTGATAAAAAATAACTTTGTCATAATAATTATTCATTGTGACATTTAGTATTATACTAAGTCAATATGTGATAAAAATAACTTTGTGATAAGTATTATTCATTGTGACATTTAGTATTATACTAAGTCAATATGTGATAAAAAAATCTGATAAGTATTATTCATTGTGACATTTAGTATTATACTAAGCCAATATGTGATAAAAAATAACTTTGTGATAATTATTATTCATTGTGATTTTATTGTGATAATTGCAAATGTACTAACATTGCCTCTCTAAATCATGCCATCATTGCTAAAGGGCCACTATGGAAATAGGGGTTTACCCTTTCTTGTGTTATCCCTGGTATTGGTGTGCATGCCATGGTCTTTATGCTCATGCTGTGTTATGTTATGTATCACTACATGTTGTTTTATTGCCATGTATGTACTATTTGCAAAAATAAATCTTATCTTTTTGGTACCAATTAACACAATTGCAGAATGAGGCCGATTGTTTATCAGTTTGACCGTCTAAAACACTTTGATGAATGTTTGATGAAGATTTCGAAAATTCTTGTGCACTTTCTGGTCTGGTACCCGATTTACATTTATTAAAAAAAAAATCGCCAATAAATTATTGCTTTATTGTAAACATGTCTTTGCATAATTAAATAGCTATCTGCGCAATGTACAACTTGTTCGTCAATTTAAAGTCTTTTGAACATCAGCTGAACGATAACTTTGCAGTTTGCGAACATAAAGCAAGTACTATAATTCAATAAAATCAAGTACAAAAAATTACATCAGTCTACGAAAATAGCTTGTTATACTGTAAATTATCAATCAGATATTTAATTCTCCAGCATGAATCGATTGTTCCAAATCAAACTGACAATCAAAGATGAATTTCGATGTTGATTTTTACGAATTATCTCACAGCTTCCCGAAAATAGTTTTTTTGACATCGAGCTACGAAAATAACCTGTTATACTGGTATGGCTGTACTTGTATTATCAATAAAATACTAGTATTATATTCTCCAGCATAAAATGATTGTCTCATAATAAAGTGACGAGAACAACTGAATTTTGGAAATGTTTGTTATCTTAATTTCGTAGGCACATCATAGGCCTATATATCTGTAAAACCATAGGCACTCGGTTTCTGAGATTTTTATACCCGTACAGACGATATTTTTAATCAAAACTCATCAAACAACGCCGTGAATATGAAATCTGTCAAACAAAACAAATCTTCATGTCGCTTTTGTGCGTATAATGAAAACGTAAATGTAAGTAACTCACCATTTTTTCGAATGACGGAAGTGATGATATTTAGCATGGGCCCTGGCTTTCCTTTTGAAATGCGTCCTCTTTTCGAAAAAAAGCGCACGCATATAAGAAGGAATGTCGGGACCCAAGCTGGATGTTGTCACTTCTGTCAATCGAAAATATGGCCAGTGACTTATCTTTGTTTTTATCTCACCAGAACCGAAGGCTCAGGGTGAGCTGTTTGGATGGGTAGGTGGATGCTCCGACGTCCATCGTCTGGCGTCAACAATGGTCATCTCAGAAACTACCACTTGGATTTACTTCAAATTTGCTGTGCAGAAGCCTTTTGACGTTCTTACTGCAATTTGCTCATATTATACCGGTTGGCCCCTTTTAGGGGTCACTAGAGCTAAAAATAGAAAAACCTTTAATCATCTTCTTGTCATGAACCAATGGATGGATCATCACCAAACTTGGTTTGTAGCATCCTTTGATGGTCCTCTCTCAAGTTTGCTCAAATAAATTCGGTTGGCCCCTTTTAGGTGTCGCTTGAGCAAAAAATAGAAATAGCTTAAAATGACCTTTTCTCGTGATTCTGTGGATAGATTATTACCAAACTTGGTACCTAGCATCTGTAGATAGTGTTCTATAAGAATTGCTGAAAAATGGTTGGCCCCAATTAGGGGCCGCTAGAGCTGAACATAGAAATACCTTAAGACGACTTCTTTTCATGAACCAGTGGTTGGATCATCACCAAATTTGGTCTGTGAAATCCTTCACGAATATTCTTTTGTAGTATCCTTTGAATATCCTTTATCGAGTTGATTATTGTTCCCCATTATTTGCCCACAAGTGTACCTTTATTACCTTTTTAGTAACAAGTTATTGATATTTATTCTGGTGAGCGATGCTGGGCAATCATGGCCCTCTTGTTCTTTTACGCACAGTTGCGACAAGTGGATTTTTCGTTTGACAGATTTGTGTTGTTTGATCAGTTTGTATTGAATAATAACGTCTGTACGGGTTTAAAAATCACAGAAACCGAGTGCCTTTGGCATAGGCAGATCCAGGCGGGAGGGGGGGGGGTACGCTCCCCCCCCCAAATTGCCCAGGCAAAGTTTTTTGCTATCATGCTGTTTGGATGGGTAGGTGGATGCTCCAGCGTCCGTCGTCTGGCGTCAACAATGGTGCTTCTCCTAAGAAACTAACCAGTTGGATTTACTTCAGATTTGCTGTGCAGAAGCCTTTTGACGTTCTTACTGCAATTTGCTCATATTATACCGGTTGGCCCCTTTTAGGGGTCACTAGAGCTAAAAATAGAAAAACCTTTAATCATCTTCTTGTCATGAACCAATGGATGGATCATCACCAAACTTGGTTTGTAGCATCCTTAGATGGTCCTCTCTCAAGTTTGCTCAAATAAATTCGGTTGGCCCCTTTTAGGTGTCGCTTGAGCAAAAAATAGAAATAGCTTAAAATGACCTTTTCTCGTGATTCTGTGGATAGATTATTACCAAACTTGGTATCTAGCATCTGTAGATAGTGTTCTATAAGAATTGCTGAAAAATGGTTGGCCCCAATTAGGGGCCGCTAGAGCTGAACATAGAAATACCTTAAGACGACTTCTTTTCATGAACCAGTGGTTGGATCATCACCAAATTTGGTCTGTGAAATCCTTCACGAATATTCTTTTGTAGTATCCTTTGAATATCCTTTATCGAGTTGATTATTGTTCCCCATTATTTGCCCACAAGTGTACCTTTATTACCTTTTTAGTAACAAGTTATTGATATTTATTCTGGTGAGCGATGCTGGGCTATCATGGCCCTCTTGTTCTTTTACGCACAGTTGCGACAAGTGGATTTTTCGTTTGACAGATTTGTGTTGTTTGATCAGTTTGTATTGAATAATAACGTCTGTACGGGTTTAAAAATCACAGAAACCGAGTGCCTTTGGCATAGGCAGATCCAGGCGGGAGGGGGGGGGGTACGCTCCCCCCCCCAAATTGCCCAGGCAAAGTTTTTTGCTATCATGAAATATAATATTTACATGAAAATAAATATATATCAATGTCAAAACATTTTCGCAAGCTACGCGTGCAATAAGTTGCGAGTACAGTAACACAATGACATAACGTACAATTCGCCCTGGACCCACCGGGGGCCCTGGCGCCGCCCCCCGGACCCGCAGCCTACATGTTCAGTTTCCGCCCCCCCCCCCAACTAGAAATCCTGGATCCACCTATGTGTGGTATAGAGTGGATATGGAGTCGAATTAACAACTAATTGACAATTATTTTGCAAATGTATTTTTTGATTTATGGTTTATGTATAAGTTCAACTCCACTATATAAATAAGGAATTTATGGTATCATTAGAATTTAACGAGGTTATTTATTAGGCATGGGTAAGGGGATTGTAAGAAAATAGTCAGTCTGAGAACCCTATTGTGTGTTATGTATATTATCAAGTCACTAACAACATACACACTTGAGCACTTTATATCTAATTTTCAAATAGGTACACACACCATAACATATAACAACATCCGTCACCTCGTCAGATCAACGTTGTTACAAGGGAAGAGGATGATGGGTCTCACCTAGAAAACGTCATAAACTACAAAAAACGTCAAGGATGAAAAAGGGTTTCAAATTGATATTAAAATCAAATTCTGAAGGTATTTTAGAAGCTTCTGACACAACAAACTTGCATCTTTGATACACATGCCTATGTATATACACAGGTACTTGACTCAAAAAGTAAATTTTAGCTCCATAGGTTAACTTATACCTAATAACAAGGTATTACAAACCTATTGAGCTAAAATTTGGTTTTGAGTCAAGTATTGTGTGCATATATTATACATTCATCTGAAATTTAACGGGACATTAAACATGTACGAAAGAGTTACCTTTCTTTCAGGGATACTCTGTATATTTTTTTAGGATAGCTGAGCACGATGCAGATATTACCCGGATTTAGAACAAGTGTCACACAAATACTTCACGGCTTTACCTTTGCATCCAGGTTAATGGATTATAAAGCTTTGTAAAAAAACTCCTTCTCATGAGAGGTACAACCATCTGGACTATTTCCAATATGTTAGTTCATTTTACCATGGCAGTACGCTTTACTGTAAAATACTCTCTGACATGTGGTGCTATTGTATTTTGGCAGAGTACCATGTACCAGGCGTTTATGTACGCTGAACTACTTTCTAGACAAGTAAGATCCAGAACTCACCTCCTATATGATTAGCATGTTCATGTGAACCCTGTTACAGTGTTCCCTTAAGTCAAAAAGGGAGCTGCGTGATCGGTTTGCATGTATCTAACTTTCAAGTGTACAGCTTTCTTATGTCGTCCCAAGTTTAACTTTAACGTCCGGTACAGACACGCGTCGTAAGTATACACAACATTTTGCTTCTCGGACAAATTTCCATCATTAGTGACGTCCACATCGTCTGGAATATTAGTTTCCACATCTAAATTAAGAAAAACATCTGATTCGTCCAAAAAAGACGTCTCGTCTTCAAATGAAATTTCAGAACCTTCATTCACACCAGGAATTAAACCGT
This sequence comes from Lutraria rhynchaena, assembly GCA_008271625.1. NCBI lineage: Eukaryota > Metazoa > Mollusca > Bivalvia > Venerida > Mactridae > Lutraria > Lutraria rhynchaena. Next base: position 1,206,927 of record VIBL01000110.1, on the reverse strand, counting down.
TACTCTATAGACAGAAAACCGTGACATCAGATATAAGCTCGACATAGAAACCATGACACTGCATTCTAAGAAGCATGAACAAAAACAACAAATACATACTACTTAGTCACCATATTTCGTCGAAAGTAGTGAGGCTACTAAAATATGCAAACTGGAGGTCAGAATTGGTCTAATTACAGGGTTACAAGTGTTTAGTCTTAATTTGAAAATGAAAGGCACTACCATGATAAAAAAACTTGAACTATAAGTTATACAATTGTACCTTTGAAATATGTTGATATTCTTCAGTTGATTGGTCAAATATGATGCTTTTTGTGCAATGTTTACGTGATTTGAATCGAGTGAAAGGATAATCTATCAACATACAACACTGACACCACCTCAACAGGCAACATCGTACTTTGAGACAGAATTGACTATCCGTGAAACTGTCATCTCTCTACTATTGGATAAAATTGTGTGTAGTAAGCAACATGTACTATAGTCATGTCGGATGGATGAATGGACAGCATTCCTACATCTTGTCTTAACATGACGATAATGGCATTAATTATACAAAACAATACCGTCTATATATAGATAATGGCATTAATTATACAAAACAATACCATCTATATATAGATAATGGCATTAATTATACAAAACAATACCGTCTATATATAGATAATGGCATTTATTATACAAAACAATACTGTCTATATAGATAATGGCATTAAGATCACCTGGTAAATTATTAGTTGGTCTCTCCATTTTCATCAAGTCATCATGAGGTGATGAAATCAAGACACAAACATTAAACAAAATGGTGCCAATAAGGTTCTTTTCAGACAAACATGTAACAATAGCTAATTTGACAAGTTGTAAGAGAAGTCTTTACATAATTACAATGTACTAGTATAACATCACCACACAAATATGCTTGAATTTGATTTACCAACAGGTGAGTAAATGGATACAAGTTAAATAGTGTGCTTACAAGATATTTATTTCTTACACACAGATCAAGGATACAACAGAGAAAAAATCATACACAGAATAATACAATAAATAAAAGTCCATACATTATTATACAGACTTAGAGAAAACTGAACTTATAAAATCAACAATCCTTCTACACGGGTACAATTCAGACACACAAATGAAACAATGAGATCATCATGACACATCTTCATGTACATGATCACTATACACTACAGAAATAATTCATTCATAGTAATTAACATCAATACAGGTAACTTCAGTAGCAAGAGAAACACAAAATTTTACCAATACATTGTACACAGTAAATTTAAACTACATCATGGTGAATGCATCAGTCTCAAGCAGCTTCCTGAAAACTCTATAACCAGCTAACTTATTATATGAATATGTGATCCAGCTAACTTATTATATGAATATGTGATCCTGCTAACTATATTATATGAATATGTGATCCAGCTAACTTATTATATGAATATGTGATCCAGCTAACTTATTATATGAATATGTGATCCAGCTAACTTATTATATGAATATGTGATCCTGCTAACTATATTATATGAAGATGTGATCTTGCTACCTATATTATATGAAGATGTGATCCAGCTAACTTATTATATGAAGATGTGATCCTGCTAACTATATTATATGAAGATGTGATCTTGCTACCTATATTATATGAATATGTGATCCAGCTAACTTATTATATGAAGATGTGATCCTGCTAACTATATTATATGAAGATGTGATCTTGCTACCTATATTATATGAATATGTGATCCAGCTAACTTATTATATGAATATGTGATCCTGCTAACTATATTATATGAAGATGTGATCTTGCTACCTATATTATATGAAGATGTGATCCAGCTAACTATATTATATGAAGATGTGATCCAGCTAACTATATTATATGAAGATGTGATCCTGCTAACTATATTATATGAAGATGTGATCCAGCTAACTATATTATATGAAGATGTGATCCAGCTAACTATATTATATGAAGATGTGATCCTGCTAACTATATTATATGAAGATGTGATCCAGCTAACTTATTATATGAAGATGTGATCCTAACCAAGAAGAGAATTAAACTCAATGCTTCCCAACCACCAAATCACCACTAAATTGATGTGATCCTGCTAACTTATTGATAATCCATTTGGTAGGAAAAAATATTTTGACAGATGGTTCAGCATGCTATGAATAATCAAGATATAGATAGAATTGAGGAATGTATAATACTGTGGACAAAGTGTCTCAATGTCAAACAGTTACAAAATGAATATTTTATGGACAGTAATACATAGTATCTTTAAGACCGAAGTATATAATTGGCAGATCAATATGTACAGGTATATATGATACCAGGAAGGGGCAACCATGATTCTTTGACTTTTTTTATTGAAGACATCACATCTAAGCTTGAATTCCTTCTATCTGTGAATTATTCTTCATAAAAGAAGAAAGTTGTCAGTTGCTTCAAAAGGCACAATAAGAACTGATTGGATTAACTCACAACTTAACCCTGTGCCTCATAAGCATGCTTTGAACTATTCTAAATTCAAAGCAAATATACAAAACATCACTTTTTAAAGAAAATTGGGTTATTTCTCAGTGGCATAGTGGAAAACATTGTGGTAAAAAAGCCATTACTCATCACAAGCAATGGCTTCTTATGCCACAATGTTTTCAAAATTCGTCTGCTTCAGATGTAGAGAAATGCGGTATTATGAGGCAAGAGTTAAGATAAATGAATTGAGACTTATACACACTGTAAGACCTAACATAAACTAACTTAAAACACAAGCATACAAGTAGGATGATGAAATCCAAACAACAAACATACAGTATGATATTGGTTCACATACAAACCAGACAACAGCATTAGGTCAGACTGGTAGCTAGACTACAGAATGAGAAAAACGCAGTTTGGATGCAAGCTACAGGAGACAAATCTCAAAAATAAAATCACAGATGATAGTAACTCCTTTCATCTACCAAAACAACACTTAAACAGACAAAATCATAACAATACATGGACAATGTTATCCACATTTTGTATGCATTTCACCTAAAAAATTTTTGGAAAGATGTATTTTTTTAAATCCAGCAAAAACTGACCCAATTGTATGTCTTGTTAAGTTTAATATAATTCTTATATGAGTAAATTCTCACATAGTTTAAAGTTTATACACATGTTAGTATAAAACTGGTGCTGATTTATCTGCAAACAAAACATCAGACACCTAACAAAAAGTATGTAAGTCATAAATCAGACTAACTAGAACCAGAACTATGTCAGACTTTTTCATGATAATAAAAATAACTATTGCACCATTAGGAACCAGATAACATTTCGTGAATACTTGTAGATATCATGTAAATCCGCGCATCAATCAGTGAGTTAAATCCACTCATCACTCGTAACAGTCCTACATATCCCCACAACATCATGTCGGCATTGGAAACTGGTTTGCATATGATAATTTTCTGCCTGAATGTTTTTGTTTTTTAGGAACACAAGAATCATCACTGAAAAAGAAAAAAAAACAGAAATATTCAATATTGTAACTTATGGTTAGATTACAATGAATAAGTTTGACAACATGTAAAGTAGAACTTTTAATGAGGTATAAGTCTCTTCTATTCAGGTACAACTATAATGCACAACATTTATCAGTTGATAAAGGAAGTAAAATAACACCATAATTGCTAGAATTTGTTTTTAAATCATAGTATATAAGGAACTGTAAAACAACTAAAATATGTACAGGACAACACTGAGGTTTGTTTTTAACATACTGGTAGCTAAATATTTAAACTTGAATATAACAATGGTTTTACTGGCAGATGAACTAACTGTCAGAGAAGCATGTGATACTCATGTACCAAGGATTCACTGATGTAACACATACCTGCATGAATCATCTGTGGTAATATTCTGTACAGATACATAGTCTGTTACAAGTTCTATGTTTCTTACACTACCAAAAAAGTCTGTGAGTAAAACCTTTTCTGGGTTCCGTGGAAACAAATCAGTTCTGATGGCAACTGTAGATACACACTGACTACGTGGACACACTCTGAACTGTTCAATAAGAAACATACACTATATACTATACCAAGTTATCAGCAAGCTGCACAGATTTTGGTCAAACTGGAGTTGTACTTCATTTGAAAAATGGTGTGTGTATAATACAGTGTGTGTCAGATGAAAATAAAATCAGCAATGTATGATAAGCTGGTGTAAACTAACCTAATATAATTAATATGTCACATAGTATGACTACAATGATGAAGAGCCAAATTTCATAATTTGACAAACACAAGGAGAAATTGTCAGGATGAAATATAAACAAGAGGGCCACTGCATCGCTCACCAGAATAAATGTAAATTAACTTGTTACTAAAAAGGTAATAAAGGAGCACTTGTGGGCAAATAATGGGGAACAATAATAAACTCAATAAAGGACCATCAAAGGACACTACAAAAGAATATTTGTGATGACTGAAGGATGCCACAGACCAAATTTGGTGATGATCCAACCACTGGTTCATGAAAAAAATCATTTTAAGGTGTTTCTATTTTTAGCTCCAGCAGCCTCTAGAAGGGGCCAACCATTTTAATTTGAACATACCTGATAGATGACCATGTAAGAATGTTACAAACCAAGTTTGATAATAATCCATCCATTTTGTTTCATGAGAACAAGTCATTTTAGGGCATATTTATTTTTAGCTCTAGCAACCCTTTAAACGGGCTGCCAATTTTTTTTCAGTAAACTTGACAGAGGACCATCTAAGGATGCTACAAACGAAGTTTAGGGATGATCCATCCATTTGCTCATTAGAAGAAGACATTTAAAGGTATTTCTATTTTTTAAGGTATTGTGGCCCCTAATTGCAGCCAACCATTTTTATTTCAGCATATCTAATGGAACACTATTTAATGAGGCTTAAACCCAAGTTTGGTAATAGCCCATCCTTAGAATCATGAGAAAGTCATTTTAAGGTATTTCTAATCTTAGTTCCAGCGGCCCCTAAAAGGTACTGACCAAATTGTTTTGCAAACTTGACAGAGGACCACCTAAGGATGCTACAAGCCAAGTTAAGGGATGATCCATCCATTGGTTCATGAGAACAAGACATTTGAAGGTATTTCTATTTTCAACTCTTTAGTCTGTGCAAAACAAGGGACTCCAGGGACGAGGCCAAATTTGACCCCAGGACCATAATATGAGCAAACTTCATAAAGGTCAACTAGGTGATGCTACATACCAAATATCAAAGCTCTTGGCGTAATTGTTTTTGACAAGAAGAATTTTTAAGGTTTCACTATATAAGTCTACGTAAAACTAGGGACCCCGGGGAGGGACCATTTTTGACCCCAGGGGCATAATTTGAGTGATGCTAAATACCAAATACCAAAAATGCTAAGCGGTTTTCGACAAGCAGATTTTTGAAGTTTTTCCTTTTGGTTGCCATGGCAACAAGAGTTCTGCATGAAATGGAATTCTTATAGCAAGTTTAGAAGAGCTTCATGCAAGGAACATCCGTGTTTTATTGAATTTGGCTAAACGGTTTAGGAGGAGAAGATGTTTAAAGAAATTGTTGATGCACGGACGATGGACAACAGACACTGAGTCATCACAAAAGCTCACCTTAAGCATATTGTGCTCAGGTGAGCAAAAAATCCCAAACATCCACAAAAAAATGGTAAATAAATCCAGTAAAAGTCTAATTGATTAGTACCCACAGATTATATTTATTGTAAAAGTCGCACAGTAGTAGTGACATTGATATGCGTTATGGCACACTTAGATTTTAACACTATACATTATATTCTAGTATTGCGGGATTTCGCATAAAATGTCACACAATAGCAAAGTATTATTTGGACAAATTTCCCAAAATGCAGCAACATGCCGCAATTTGTTTTTCAATTTAAGCCAGGGGCCAACCATTTTTATTTGACCAAAACTAATAGAACACTATATAAGGATGCTACAAACCAATATTGGTAATGATCCATCCATTTAATGAGGAAAAGTCATTTTAAGGTATTTCTATATTAAGCTCCAGCGGCCCCTAAAAGGGGCCAACAAAATTTTCTTAAGCAAACTTGACAGAGGACATCCAAGAATGCTACAAGTTAAGGAATGATCCATCAATTGGTTCATGAGAAGAAAATGTTTAAAGGTATTTCTATTTTTAGCTCTAGCGGCCCCTAAAAGGGGCCAACCATTTTTATTTGGATAAATCTGATAGAATGCTTACAGACCAAGAATGCTACAGACCAAGTTTGGTGATGATCCATCCATTGCTTCATGAGAAGAAGATATTTCAAGTTTTTTTTTCTATTTTTAGCTCTGGTGATTCCTAAAAGGGGTCAATTGGTATAATATGAGCAAATAGCAGTTAGAATGTCAAAAGGATTCTACACAGCAAATTTGAGGTAAATCGTAAATCTGACAAGTAGTCTCAGAGAAGATCATTGTTGACATCAGACGACGGATGCCGGGGCATCCACCTACCTATCCTAACAGCTCACCCTGAACCTTCAGTTCTGTTGAGCTAATAACAAAACTTACAAATTGTCCCATGGTCTGTTTACCACCAGCTTTAACACTTTCTAGGAACTCTAAGGCATAATATGTGTATCTATCAATTACATAGACACCAATGGCTGGATCTACATGATGCTGTAATAAAATAACCAAAGAAAATGTCAATGGTTTTATTATATTAAGTAAAACGTCAATGGTTTTATTATATTAAGTAAAATGTCAATAGTTTTATTATATTAAGTAGAATGTCAATGGTTTTATTATATTAAATAAAATGTCAATAGTTTTATTATATTAAGTAGAATGTCAATGGTTTTATTATATTAAGTAAAATGTCAATGGTTTTATTATATTAAGTAAAATGTCAATAGTTTTATTATATTAAGTAAAATGTTAATGGTTTTATTATATTAAGTAAAATGTCAATAGTTTTATTATATTAAGTAAAATGTCAATAGTTTTATTATATTAAGTAAAATGTCAATGGTTTTATTATATTAAATAAAATGTCAATAGTTTTATTATATTAAGTAAAATGTCAATAGTTTTATTATATTAAGTAAAATGTCAATGGTTTTATTATATTAAATAAAATGTCAATAGTTTTATTATATTAAGTAAAACGTCAATGGTTTTATTATATTAAGTAAAATGTCAATGGTTTTATTATATTAAGTAAAATGTCAATAGTTTTATTATATTAAGTAAAATGTCAATAGTTTTATTATATTAAATAAAATGTCAATAGTTTTATTATATTAAGTAGAATGTCAATGGTTTTATTATATTAATCATAAATGATGAGACAAATCTTTCCTATAAGGAATGAAATAATAACCAACTGTCTAGTTATAAGTTAAAGTAGTTTAGTGAAGCTGCTATCAAATGATTGAGATAAAACAGTAAGATAACTGAAAAATTGTAAAATAATGGTAAGTATTAAATTTGGTGTTTTGATATAAACAGCTTTCAATTCAGTAGTAAGAACTGCACAACAGGCTAATAATTAAATGGTCACCAGGTACATGTATATATATACTTACAGAGAGAGAATCTTCACCAACTTTACTGCTTGCAACAGCAAGGATATTTGGAGAATAAAATTTCTGGAACATAGACTCAGCTTGACATGTATCAATCATGTAAAATAACTCATGGTACCTTAAATGGTAACAAGTCACAGTATTATACCACATAGCATCTGAACTTTGTGTATGTTAATTTTAATGCATTGATTTCGAAGGAAGACAATTGTAATATAACTTTGACTAATGAATCATCAATGTTTAGTTCAATCATTAAAAAAAGTAGTAACTATATTTTGTTCAGAATTGTGCATAATATGACAACATCCTTGCCTGGCATATTCATATTTTATATGGTAAACAGACAATCAAAGGAGGGGCCTCTGTGGTCAAGTGGTTAGTAATTACATATTCATATATTGCAGTAATTACTAACCCCTTGCCACTTTGATTTTGAATCCCACCCAGGACCAATTTTCATGTGAGGAAGCAGTCCATCCAGCTTATGGAAGGTCAACGGTTCTATCCAGGTGTACCCTAGGGTCATCCTCATTCATTTGTCTGAATGTTATATACATATGTTCACATAATGTCTGAGTGTTACATACAGAGATGTAGATGTTGTCTGGATGTTACATAGAATAAGTCAGTATCAGTACTAACCTCCTCTTCTGCCACATTTGTTCAAAAGCATCTGCTAGTTCCACACTTGATATTTCTTCTGCATCTTGAAACTTCAAGAATCCATCCCCGCCATGTCCTGAAATTATATTACAAATGTCTTTGTTTTACAGTTTATAGTATATATGTTATGGCCATGTCCTGAAATTATATTACATACATCTTTGTTTTATAGTATAAATGTTATGGCCAAATTTACTCAAAACAGCAAATAATTCCTCATTAAAACCAATTGACATGTACATTCATTGTAATATGAATTGAATACAAAAATAACAAGAGGGCCAAGATGGCCATTTTTGCTCACCAGAGTAAAGATTGCAACTTTTATGGCTTTCCTGTGATTTAACTGGTGACCTAGTTTTTAACCTGAATTGACCCATGTTCAAACCAGTTCATGATATCATTAATACAAACATTCTGACACAGTCAAACAAAGATCCAATCAAAAACGCGACCTCTAGAAGGTTAACAAGGTTTTCAAGTGATTTGGCCTGGTGACCTATTTTTTGATCCTAGGTGACCCATGATCTATCTTAACCAAGATATCATTAAGACAAGCATTTTGACAAGGTTTGGTGAAGATCCAATCATAACTGTGACCCCTAGAGCATTAACAAGGTTTTCTGGTGTGTTGACCTATTGACCTAGTTTTTGACCGGAAATAACCCATATTTGCCTAATTTTACAAAATCATTAATACAATTATTCTGACAAAGTTTCATGAAGATCCAATCAAATCCGTGATTTCTAGAGTGTTCACAAATTTTCCATTCTATTTGACCTGGTGACCTAGTTTTTGACCCCAGATGACCCATGTTGGAACTTGCCCAAGATACCATTGAGATGAACATTCTGACCAGGTCTGATGAAGATTCGCTCAAAAGTGTGACCACTAGAGCATTAACAACCCCAAGGTGTGGACGCCAGACGCCGGAGTAGACTGCCTGATCACTATAGCTCACCGAGCTCTACGTGCTCAGGTGAGCTAAAAACAGAATATAAAAACATTTTGTGCAGTATAAAACCAAGACTTTTGTATTTGACCCTTGAGCCATTGATGTCACTGCTTACTTACATGGTTTAATATAGTTACATGTTGCTACCTAGAATTACAATAGGTTGTCAATGTGTCTCATAGTGAGGCCAATTTTTTAATGATGAAGACAGATTTTACAATTCTCACTACATATAATCCCGAAGAGAGCTGAATCTATCTACACTACAACCAACATTTTACCTGTCATATAAACCAATACATTGCTATGTTCATCAGTCAGAAGTCGTTTGGACCGTGGTGTACTGGGTGGTAGTCGACCAGTCAAAACACGAATAAAATTCTCTACTGTCACCTGTACATAAAACAATGAATAATGTGAATGTTAAGATTTAGTGCAAAAATGCTAATAAAAATGACAGAATCATCAAATTCTACTGGAATTGAACAATGGTTCAAAAATGAATACTTTACCTCATATCCCCTATAGTCAACTTCTACATCATCCCCATAAACATTGATTTGTTCATTTGCATTGTTGAAAACAGTGGCTAAAATAAAAGTACAAAATTAGCATAAATATTTATCATGTTAAACTAGCACTTTCACTAAAAGTGATTAAATACCCCCCCACAGAGCCCCTGTTTTCAAAGGCCTAATAACTTAGAACAAGCTATTTAGGAGAAGGAGTGCACGCAAGATTTTGTTGACAGACAAATAAACAAGAGGGCCAAGATTCCACTTTTTCGCTCACCTATGGTTTTCCTGTGATTGACCTGGTGACCTAGTTTTTATCCAGAGTTGACCCATGTTCAAACCTGTTCATGATATCATTGATAACATTCTGACAAAGTTTGAGGAAGATACAATCAAAACTGCAACCTCTAGAAAGTTAACAAAGTTTTCCAGTGATTTGACCTAGTGACCTAGTTTTTGACCCCAGATGACCCATGTTGAAACTTGTCCAAGATATCATTGAGACGAACATTCTTACCAGGTCTGATGAAGATTCACTCGAAAGTGTGACCACTAGAGCATTAACAACCCCCAGTTGTGGACACCGGACGCTGGAGTAGACTGACTGATGACTATAGTTCACCAAGCACTACATACTCAGAAGCTAAAATGGGGCATAACTCCATGCAAATTAATCCTTTTTAAAATATGCACAAGTAGACCTAATGCCTAAAGTAATGGCATACACATTTTATATACATCAAACAAACCATTCAAAGAAGAAGTGCACACTTTGTTTTTAGACAAATAAAAAAGGGGCATAACACTGTGATAATATATCAAAATATTTTTTTTTAAAAAATATGCCCAAAAAGTAGACCTAATGCCTAATGCACTGGTAAAGTTGCATAAACATCCAACAAGCTGTTTCAGAGAAGAAGCGCACATTAGATTTTGTCTTCAGACAAATAAAAAAGGGGCATATCTCAGTGAAAATAAATCTGAATAATTTTTGTTTATAACATGCACAAGTAGACCTAATGCCTAATGTACTGAAAAAGTTTGTTCTATCAAAATCAAAAACCAGTCATTTCAGAGAAGAAGCGCAAACAAGATTTTGTCTATACAAATAACAAGAGGGCCATGATGACCCTGCATCGCTCACCAGAATAAATATTAATTAACTTGTTACTAAAAAGGTAATAAAGGTACATTGTGGGCAAATAATGGGGAACAATAATAGACTTGATAAAGGACCATTAAAGGATACTACAAGAGAATATTCATGATGACTGAAGGATGCCACAGACCAAATTTGGTGATGACCCAACCACTGGTTCATGAAAAGAAGTCATTTTAAGGTATTTCTATGTTTAGCTCTAGCAGCCCCTAAAAGGGACCAACCATATATATTTGAGCAAACTTGAGAAAGGACCATCTAAGGATGCAACAGACAAAGTTTTGTTGATCATCCATTAATTGGTTCATAAGAAAACGACGATCAAATGTTTTTCTATTTTTCGCTCTAGCGGCCCCTAATAGGGGCCAACCATATTTATTTGAGCAAATCTAATTAAAGTCCATATTAGGATGCTACAGACCAAGTTTGGTGATGATCCATCCATTGGTTCATGAGAAGGAGATGATTAAAGGTTTTTCTATTTTTGGCTCTAGTGACCCCTAAAAGGGTCAACCGCTACAATATGAGCAAATTGCAGTTAGAACGTCAAAAGGCTTCTGCACAGCAAATTTGAAGTAAATCCGACTGGTAGATTCTGAGAAGACCATTGTTGATGCCAGACGACAGACGACGAAGCATCCACCTACACATCTTAACAGCTCACCCTGAACCTTTGGTTCTGGTGAGCTAATAAAGCAAGGATATGAAAAATGCATACAACTATCTGTGTATTATAGTAAACTATGAGAAACTTCAAATCAAAATAATCTAATAATTTATACACTCACCTGGCCGTGGATTCCTGGGATTACAAGCCATGTCATCTGCTACCATCAATATTATATGACTGTGAAACAAAGTGAACGTGAATTAATGACAAAATCATAAAAAAACAGATTAACGTAGTGTAAATGGCTATTTGGTGATATCAAGTTTCACCAATTAACCATAATTGTATACAATAGGACCCCGCTAATAAGACCATCTATGGTTCTTTGAAAAAGTGGTTTTAATAGCGGGGTGGTCTTAATATAGGGGAAGACTGACCAGACAAGTAGTTTTTGTTAAACTATGCAGTATGCTATGGGATAGTTGCTCTTAAGGGATAAAACACACAAGTCTGAAAATATATTACCATTCATTTTAGTTAGTGACCATGCTTGAATAATACACAAGACAGCATAAAATAATAAATATCAATTCCAATGCTTCCCGTAAATACATCTACGTACAACAATTTGATACCAGAAATATCAGACTGTACAACAGGCTTTTATTCATTATCATTTTAATTACATGTAGTTTATTTGGCGATGTTCTGACAATATCTATCCTTCAACATCCATAGAAAATCAGCAGAAAATCTAAGATATTGACGAATTTCTAAAAGTGAAAGTAAACGTGCAGGTTTTCCCGGCAAATACTGCATATAAATTAATATTTAAAATTTAATCTGATGTATTAAAAATAAAAATCCATCCAGAAATTGAGATTAAGTCATTTTTAAAAAAAATGCGACATTGACACATGATTTATGTGCCAGTGATTTTCAAACAATTTCTATAAACTAATCAACTTCAGGTAGATCTAAAAACAACAAAAGTTTCAATTGTCCGTCATTAATATATGCTCTACTCAACAAATCAACCATAAAACTTCACTATATGTTGTTAATACAAGGTCCAGATAGCCGGGTGGTCTCAATTTCGGGTGAAAAGACTATTAACCAAAAAAGGAAAACAAGAGGGCCAAGATGATCCTTTTTCGCTCACCTGAGTAAAGATTGCAACTTTTATGGTTTTCCTTTGATTTAACCTGGTGACCTAGTTTTTAACCTGCATTGACCCATGTTCAAACCAGTTCATGATATCATTAATACAAACATTCTGACACAGTTAAACAAAGATCCAATCAAAACTGCGACCTGTAGAAGATAAACAAGGTTTTCCGGTGATTTGACCTGGTGACCTAGTTTTTGATTCCAGGTGACCCATGTTCGAACTTAATCAAGATATCATTAAGACAACCATTTTGACAAGGTTTGGTGAACCTCCAATCAAAATTGCAACCTCTAGAGCATTAACAAGGTTTTCTGGTGCTCAGACCTGGTGACCTAGTTTTTCACCCCAGATGACCCATGTTAAAACTTAATCAAGATATCATTAAGACAAGCATTTTGACACAGTTTGGTGAAGATCTAATCAAAACTGTGAACCCTAGAGCGTTAACAAGGTCTACCTATGATTTGACCTGGTGACCTAGTTTTGGACCCCAGATGACCTATGTCCGAACTTAATCAAGACATCATTAAGACAAGCAGATCTAATCATAACTATAACCCCTAGAGCGTTAACAAGGTTTTTTAACGATTTGACCCGGTGACCTAGTTTTTCACCCCGGATGACCCATGTTCAAACTTGTCCAAGATAAAACAAACTTTCTGACAAAGTTTTAAGAAGATTCAATCAACATTGCAACCTCAAGAGCATTAACAAGGTTTTCTGTGACCTACTTTTAATACAAACATTCTGACAAAGTTTCATGAAGATCCAATCAAATCTGTGATTTCTAGAGTGTTCACAAATTTTCCATTCTATTTGACCCGGTGACCTAGTTTTTGACCCCAGATGACCCAAGTTCGTATTTGTCCAAAATATCATTGAGACGAACATTCTGACCAGGTCTGATGAAGATTTGCTATAAAGTGTGGCCACTAGAGCATTAACAACCCCCAGGTGTGGACAACGGATGCTGGAGTAGATTGACTGATCACTATAGCTCACCGAGCACTATGCGCTCTGGTGAGCTAAAAATCCATTTTTAAAAGTGCCCGTATTAGCGGGGTGGTCTTAATTTCAGGGTGGTTGCAAGGCAGGGTTCATGTGTATGTTAATAAATCCGTTATACATAGTAAATAAATATTATCCTAGGTCGGCCTTCTATAAACCAATTTACATATTTCTGAAAGATGATAACTACCCTATATATAAGGATATATTACAAAAATTAGCCTTAAAATGACAAACATGGCATCATGCAGGGAACTGTGCCTCAGATTTTTTATAACGTCCTCTATTCATTATATATTTGACTTTATAGAAATTCCGTAGTCTGAACCCCGATGACAATTATGTAATACGCCATAGATTAAAAACAAATATCAAAATTCTGACATACAGTTCCATATATAGGCATTTCTGTTACAAAATACCGCAACCGCTTTGAAATTCATCCTCAAATGAAGTGGCAATCTTTATTAAAAAATGACACCTACTGCATCTTCAAATGAAGTGGCAATCTTTATTAAAAAATGACACCTACTGCATTTTTTCTAAGCAAGAAATTAACAATAAAAGAATCAGATCATTATCTTCACATGTAACCAACGATAATTCGATTAATTAATGCAACCCATTCAATTATGATAGCCAATCAAAATAGTTAATCCTTTATCGTCAAATTATTGAAATCACTCACATTTTTGATGTCTAATAAGAGTTTTAATAACAAATTATTGTCAAAATAGTATCATATTGTACCAATGCCATACACAACACATCAGACAGCAAGCAAATAGAGAGGCTTTCTGTAGACAAAATTGCCAATTAGGAAATAGAGTTCAAAACTCTGCCAAGAACAAGAAGTAGCGATCAATGTTTCATAAAATATTACTTTAAATTGTGATTGGTTAGTAAGAAGTTTGTTTTGTTAATTTAGTAATTTAAAAACAGACTTATACATACAAAAAAAGTTTAAAGGATTTTTATAATGGAATTACATAATTTCAAAAATTATGCTCGTCCGATGTCCAAAAGTAGTTACTGTATTTTCTACACTACAGTTTGTTTAGTATAATGTTCACTATTTCACCAAAGACGCACAGCTTTTTTAAATTAAAGGTAATGTTAAAAATGGTTTATTGATTATGTCTATGAAATATCGAAACAATGATATTCATTCACTAAATCTAACGGTATTAATTAATATACTGGCAATTTAAATATGCTGTAGTTCTATACATTGCAATAAAATGTAGTTAAAACAGAAATGACACTGGAAAAGATAAATTTCACTTTAACCTCTTAGGTCAATATCATGCCAGTGATACTAAGTCATGTAGCGACTGATACCAATTTATACCTTACAGAGCCCCCTACATGCCGTTCCTTAGATGATTATCACAGACAAAGAAGTTAATGAAGGGATACAGTGTTTATCGCAATATAATGCTATTTTGCATGTTTGGTTAGATTTATTTGGCATAATATGAAAGTCTAATATTTAATCCTTGAAAATAATTTAAAATATTTTTTTACCTTTTTTATGTATAAAGTCAATCACACCACCCTAAAGTACTTCAGTTTATTTATTTATATTTGTTGCAGTTTCTACAAACATTCTGACATTCTGTTTTGGATGGGTTACAAGAGAGAAAAAAATCACAGAGTAAATGCAAAAGAAGTATTCATACTTTTAAAAAACAAACGATTATAACTAAGATTGTGACACAGAAACTGACATACCTATCTGGTATTCCAAGTCTTTTAACACTCCTATAAATTGATAATACATTTGCAACATGTCTATAGTTGAACCAGAATCTTGATGTGTCCACTAACACAGCCCAGTTGTTTGTGTGATCACTGGAGAAAAACTCACTTGTCTCCTGAGCCTGTCATATATCAAAAATAATATCATGATAATAACTATCACAACGCATGTAAATTTTATTTTGTGTTTTTGTTTGATGGTATCAATTCATGATGTTTTGAAAATTCATAATAGGAGCAAATATACCAAATCTATGATTACATTCAAGTTACATTATCACTTAAGTCTGAGTTTTCATAATACCTGATATCATTATATTCAAAATATACTTGTTTGTGAAGAAGTATGTTGATGTACATGCACTTCAAACTTGCCAGTACATGCATGTAAGTTTGCTTAGGGCTTATTTCTTTGCATATGAAACCATTGTATGACTTATTTAACTTAAACGTGTAAAAATGCAATTTTTCTTTCAACATGTCAGCAACTCACTTTTTCAGCAAACTGTCAACAAAAATTTGATAAAATAACTCACATGAAACTTTGGTATTTGCAATAACATGTGGTATCACTATTTCAGAAGTAGCATTTTAAGTCAAACCATTGTGAAAGAATATTTTTTGTACTGACAAAGCAAAATTAACAGCCTTAAGGTAGCGTAAGTGGTTACAAACGTAAAAATAAGCGAAAATGACATTTTAAGTTATTAACAATAATTAGATATCATACTATCATACCATGCAACAAAAAAATCGATCCGAATATGCAAAAATAGTGTTTTATCGCGATAAAAACTGCACCCCCATATCGACTCCACTTTATCAGCGAGAACGATCTAGGAGGCGGCGTTGTTAGGGGCTCCTTAAGGGCAATTTTGTATCAATCGATATTAAATTTGGTATCGCTTGCCGTATGTTAACATAAGTATTTGAAATTCGACAGATTATCAACATCAAGCGGATTAAAATGGGAAATAAGAAAAATAAGGCTAAGCAAGGTGTTAGAGTGTTCTCAAAAATTGAAAAATGTAGTTAGAAATCTCTTTCTCGCGGAAGTTGGTTTACGAATGCTAAAGATACCGAACTGCATAAATCTATATCCCGTAAAAAACTTGACCGTAGTGACGTGACATATTGTGAAAATGGAAACTTTATGGTGGAAAATTACGTAATAAATATATAACTGCAACAATCATTTGATGTGCAAGAAAGGTGTGAATTCATTAACACCTTGGTCGATTGGACTACTAGCATCTAATGTACTTTTAATATGAAATATATGATGAAATAACTGATCCGGAACGGTGGTCTTATTGAAGTGTGATATCGATATCATACTCTAACGCCTTGCTAATTATACTATCAATATGGGTCAATTTAGACCTTATATATGTCGCATCACATATTTCTTTATGTTTTGGCGGGAGATATAATAAACAGCAATATGGTATGCAGACACTTCACGCACCTTGCAATAAAACGCACACGATAAGAAAACGAGCTGTCAAAGATTGTTACCCCGTTAATGTTATGACGTACCATTTTTGCAAGTTTAATTAAATTTATATATTCCAGAGTCAGGTTTCAAACACAATTAAAGTTATAAAACTAAAATATATTTAAATCGCCAGTAAATTAATACAGGGAGACTGGGTCAACGAAAATTATTAATGAAATAAGTTATTTCAACGTGCACTTTTATTAAGCAACTCTGTATATTTTGGTAAAATATTAAAAAGCTATCAAACAAACAATAAGATGAAAAACAGTAACGCCTTATGGACATCGGACGCGCATGTTTTTCGAGAATCTTATATTATTCTGTTATGTATCCAATTACCTTTATATATTAGTATGTTTTTAAATGATTACATTAACAGTCAAAAAACATAGACACTTTTCTACAAATCAATCACATCTTAAGTTCTTAATTTTACACTAAATGCATGGTTACCTTTCATTTAATTTATATAGCGGTTTCCCCAGCCATATTCAACTCGATTTCCCAATCAGCCGTTTTCCCCGTTGAGAGCCTCTCGGTTGACGAGAAATCTGATGTACTGTGTATTGCATCGGTACGATATGATACTATTTTGACAAATAATTCGTAATTAAGCTCTTTAGAGTCATCTAAAATGGTGGGCGGTTTCACTAATTGATCCGCTAACGATGAACAAATTTGATTGGTTATCAAATTTTAGTAGGCTGTATTAATTTATAGAATAATTGTTGATTACACAAGGTGATAATGATCTGACACTTTTATTGTTAATTTCTCGCTTAGAAAAAAACGCAGTGGGTGCTATTTTTGAACAAAGATTGCCGCCTTATTTGAAGATAGATTTCAAAGCGGTTTTCGGTATTTTGTAGCGGAAATGCTTATCTAGGGAACCGTGTCACAGAATTTTGATATTTGTTTTCGTTTTTATTTTATGGCGTATTACGTAATTGTCAGCGGGGTTCAGGCTACGGAATTTCTTTAAAGTCAAATATCTAAAGAACGGAGGACGTTATCAAAAATCTGTGACACGGTTCCCTGCATTATACCATGATTGTTATTTTAAGGCTAATTGTTGTAATATATCCTTATATACAGAGTAATGATCTTTATTCAAAAATATGAAAATTACGTGCGATATTGGTTTATAGAAGACAGACCAAGTACAATATTTGTTTCAAATCACTTGCAATAGACTCTGTATAGTGGGTTTATTAATGTATACAATTATGGTTGACTTTTTAAAACTATAAATTAGTAAAACTTGATATCACCATATAGCCACTTACGATACCTTAAGAAGTTTTTGAAAAATTCCTATAATTTTATTGATATACAATTATTAAATATAAAAATACTATTTCCGTCAATTATAGTAAAAAATCCTTCCTACAATGAAATTCTTTATTCCAGATAACAACTAATTTACAAAAACAAGATCACATATAAGTACATTTAGTAATGAATTACATCATCAATATGCATTTCCTTATCTAAGAAATTACAAAATATATCACCACTAGTCATCTGTAATGCTTATCCCCTTAATGTTAATTCATTTGAATCAATTAAAACCAATGCACTAGCCAATGTGAGTAAATCAGTAATGCAGACCTGTGCCAGGGACCAGTGGCACTAATCCCCTGCCCTGCCATCATCTATTTATTTGAGACCAGTATCCACATATGACCAATTAAGCAACAATTTGTAAAAAAAATCTCACTAAAAATGCAGAGGCCCAAGCAACTGCTCTAAAACAAACTACCATGAAACCAGTCATGATTATAAGAGTGTTCTATTATCTTCTATCTGGCAGAAAACTACCCTTGCCAAAAATAGCAAAGCTTTCCAGAAAGCGCAGCTTTTGCAAAGCTTAAACGCAGCCAGCTTTCGCAAAACTTCTGCATTATAAGGTGTGTTTTTCTTTAACAGGTTTGCAAAAGCTGTATCTTAAACAAAAAAGCAGTGCTTTATCTAGTAATCTTCACAAAAGCTGTGTCTTTTTCAATAGAGCTGCACATATTTTACAAAGAGCTGTGTTTTTGACAAAAAGGTTCATCTTTTGCTTCTGAAAGCTTCGTGAAAGCTTCGTCAATTGAAATATTTTTTTACCAAAATATTTGTATGAAATTTAAAGACGAAGCTTTTTAAACATTTGGAAAAAAGACTAACCCTCCTACTCCCACCTTCCTGACTCCCTGACATGCATTTTGTGTTAATTGCTAGAACACATCATCTGCCAGCATATCCTGGACCATCTTAAGAAAATCTCCACTCTCACCTCTCTTAACCATGGCTTCAGATCTGGTTGCTAATCACAACTACATACCACTACTCAAAATCTTCTCCATTGTTATGACTAGATCTCAAATTGACCTGATTATCCTTGACTTCTCCTGGTGTTTGACACCGTACCACATGAGTCTACTCCACAAGATGAAACTTCATGGTATTGATGGAACATCAACTCCTGGCTAAGAGATTTTCTGACAAACAGAGCCATGAAGGTTGTTGCTGATGGTAAGACCTCAGAATCAGTGACAGTTGACTCTGGAGTTCGACAAAGCACTGTATTGGTGCCACTCTGCTTCCTATGTCACATCAACATGAGTGCATAATATCAACAGTCTGCCTTTTTTGCTGATTGTTATATCTTATATGATAGACATTTAAACCACACCTATGGGGTGTAGACAATAGCCTCTCTAATACTCTATGACAGTGTGTATTCAGTTTTGTTATAGATGCGCTTGGGTCTACATGTGTATTAAGTGTATTAAAGATATAATTAAACAATGCAGCGTTGTCTCTCTTATGGAAGTTATGACACTGATGACTGCCTTCTCTATAGAACTGTCAAAACTCTACAACTTGTACAAGAAGACCTGATAGCACTGCAGAATTTGGCATAGCATTTGTATTCAGTTTAAAGCTAAGAAATGTTATATGATGAATATCAACAACATACTCAATCATTTCTACCAGCTGAATAATCACATTTTACAACAAGTGAGTGACAATTCTTACCCCAAATGTGGAGTAATTTCTAGGACAACCTAAAGTTTAGTAGCAGGGCTCGACAGTAACGGTTGTCTGATTGTCTGGGACAAGTAAAAGTTGACCTCAGACAAGTGAACATTCAGGCAAATAGAAAATTTCTTCTATGAATCATATTTCATCTTTCATCAACAAATATCATCATCAAATCATAAAACCATTTCATGGGTTCAAAATTCAAAGTTCTCATGTCATTGTCGTATGAAACTATTAATTCATGGAAACGAACTAGCTGTATTATATTGGAATATAATAACTAATAATTTGTATTCATCTGATAAACTCTCAACTAGTGATTGGAATCGGATGACAAAATCATAATCGATTATTGGTTTGTCCCAAACAATCGATTATCGATTATAATCGATTATTTCCCCAATGCGAATTGTATTGTTTGTTTTACAGTTGTTACTTGTAATAAATGCTTTCAGCCTACTTCTGTATTTAGGCTTTTGTTATTGTTTTATTAGTTGATATGTGCATTGAGCAAATTAGCCTGCCTGTTGCATTGTGAAGGATTCAAACATTTCAGGCGTTCAGCAATGGACCTTTCAGTTCTAATTTCTAAATATATTCAGGTTAAGAGGTTCACATCAGGAGTTCTGTGAACTTCTGTCTGAAATAAGTTTAATTAGTAAACTTAGTTCTGTACAGAAGAATATGGCACTAAGAAGAAGTCTGAAGAGCTATAACTTTACTGGAACAAAAACTATACTTTGAGATAAAACAGTTGAACAATAGTTAACAAATGTGAAACAAATAATAACTCTTAATATCAATAATAACTGTTACTTCAAACTGTTTGACTAGAATTGACGACTTTCCTGTTTCGCGCCCCCTAGCGGATTTTCCGATTGCGCAATCCAAAATGGCGGCGTATGGGGTCATGCGATGATTAACTGTCATGGTCGTTTTTTATCGAAATATACCGTTTTTCTGTTCCTGTCATTTCATCCAAACTTCATGTAAGGTAAGAGAATAACTTTTCTGGCATATTTAATATCAGTTTGTTCCTAAACGATTTGTAAATTCTCTGCTTCAATTCAATTATTCACTATCGTCTCACTGGCGGTAAAGACAATAAAGCTGCTAATTATCCAACTTGCCATCAGTCTGCTTCCGTATTTGACATAAATAATCCAAGAAAAATATAATAGCAGCTTATTTACAGCAGGACGGACATTACACTAAACTGGGATGGACATAACTATAAGTAATGTGACACTCAGTGAAAAGGAAAGCTATCACTTTTGGTTGTCATGAATCGCCATTATCTGTATTTATGTTAAACAGCATCAAATGTTTTTTTTGTGTTTTTGTTTGTTTTTATGCGACTTATTGTCACTTGGGTTTAACGCCATTTTTCAACAATTTTCCTTATATACGGCGACCGGTAAACCTGACCAGTTTCCTGGACTGCATACTAACCAGTACTAACTTACCCTTACACAAGGAGCCGGTAACTTCTCCACATATGAAGGAAAATCGACATTTTTGTCAAATTTTCACAGAAGGGTATGGCCTGCCGCAACTGGGATTCAAACCCGGTTCTCCGGGTTACAAGTCCAGCACACTAACCACTGGACCACAGCCGCAGCCGTAAACAGAATCAAAACGAAGAAATATGTCTGAAATGATATAGATCAATGTCAAATAATGCTAATATATCCAGTTCACTATTCAGTATACTAATTAATCAACTTCCACAATAATGTAAACACTTCACACTGTTTTTTTTTCTTACTGATGTTTCTCAAGTTAAAAAAACACAAGTCACTGCAATTTGTACATTTTTAGAAGTTCCATTCTTTTGTCAATTAACTGAAATTCCAGTTGTACATGTGATCCACTTGAAAAATAAAATATCTACATTATATTTCTTGAATTAAATTGGAGGAAAACAAAGTTACACATTTACTATGTTTACTGATAGGGTCTAAAAACATAGGTTGGTTTCCTTTTACCTGCCGACTCAAAAGTTTTTACGGCATCCAAATCGTAGTGCTATATTGTATAAACAGTTTATTGTATATTAACAGTTCAACTAATTTTCAAATTTTATTGGTAATGATTAAATATCAACAATTATCTATCTGCCTGGTCAAAATTGTAAAAAACTTCTATAAATTTAATAGCAGAATAAATGTTTTTTATTATCAAATATAAAATTAGAGGTTAAAAGATTGATATGAAATCACTATTATCATAATTACGATCTTTCAATTATTGATACTAAATGTTTCAAATTTTCTTCTGTTTTCTATCTCTTTCTTTAGCACGTTTTGTTGCATCGACATTCATGGTTAGTAATGCTTAGTTAAAAATGAGATTATATAATCACATCAAAGGTCATGTCTGGGATACATCCTGGCACTGTGCAACATGATGGTATGGTTGATTGGATATATACTGATCCCACACTGTGATTTGATAAGTGATAGACTGTTATCAAAGGGACCAATTAACACTGAAACTGTCCACTGACAAAGGGACAGCATTATTATGTAACATTACATGATCAGGTCTCTGTAATGTTCAAATTTTATGACTGACTCGTGAAGTCGTTTTCATGAGAATATTTTGAGTAAAAGGTTATCAATGATAAATAAGTGAAGTCACTGGTTACAGTGGTACCAATTTTGGTTATTTTAGTCTAAAATAAAAAGTATTTGTTCTACAACATTATATACCATATACCAAATTAAACAGCATTAGATTCTACAATTAAAAATGCAGCATCTCATATTTTAAAATAAGTAATGCTTTCAAAATGAAAGGAAGAAAATAGTAAAAAAAAAAAACCAGATGCTAACATATTACACCCAAAAAATAGTCATTTGTAGGATCTTAAAACCTGCCTAACTTTTATACTCAATGTTTTTTCCAAGACTTTTTTGGAACACCTAGACCTATATACATGTATATATTTTGTTTTTTTTTGCAAATTGATTTAGTGGTTTTAATATAATGAATTTATACATCATTTTTTGTTAAATGGCACAAATACTGTGCAATATGCCACTTAGTGTTCATGACAACACCCATTAAATCTTCATTTCAAGATTCAATAGGATGTACTTTGTACTAGATCTACACGGATTCATTAATATTAATACATACTGGTACAATTAAACGAATTTTTTAGACATAGATACATGAAAAATAAAGTCAGAAAATAGATACTTTCTTCTGAAATGACTTTTTTTAAAAACCTTCCCCATTCACTTAATGTGTATACAAATCGGAAACAAGACGGATTCCACCAAATTTTAGCGACAAATATATCGCTTGAATATCACATATATTTTAGTTATCAATACAGCTTCTCAATAATTGTCGTAGAATAGTTATCTATCAGCATAAAATACTGCTAAACACGAAATACTGGCGTAATATCGTAGATTACACCATGACCCCATACGCCGCCATCTTGGATTGCGCAATCGGAAAAATCCGCTAGGGGGCGCGAAAGGAAAGGGGTCAATTGCTCCGTATCCAAGAACGCTTATTCAGGTACTTCATGCGTCCGCCTGATGACTCGGATCGCAAACAATTAACCCAAAGAAGAAAAAAGACCATAAGGATAAAAAACTATGAAAAACGTCGGCGACTTCGTAAATTCGACTCGATTGTCGGCGACGTCAATCTTTTCGATTGATTTTCGATTATTAGCAACAATCGGAACACCACTACTCTCAACAATGAATAGACAAATTTGTATCTATCATGTGTTTAATAACGACAATTGGAATTGCTTTATGGCTGTTTTTCGCTCCAAAAGATCACAAATTGTCCAACTTATTTGCATTTAGCTTTTCATCAAAGATAAATATAGATAAATCGAGAGGTAAAAGGCTAAAGCTCAGTTTATGTAATGTAGTCCAGACAAGTCTAACTTTGGTCAGGGCAAGTGAATTTTCTAACCACTTGTCCAATAGGACAAATTAGCTTAAAAGTTAATGTAGAGCCCTGAGTAGTCATATTAACAAAATAATCAACTAAGCTAACTCAACCCTTGGATTTTTACAATGTTACTTAAAACACTGACCACCACCCTGCAGGAAGACTGCTTATTTATCACTGATCTGATCAACATTGGAATACAGTGCTCCTGTATGGGATCCTTTATCATTCCTTACCTCCAGAAGGACATTGATAAACACAAGAATGTACAATGGTGCTGTGCAAGATTTATCACCAGTGACTATGGATCGAGAGAAAGTGGCTGCATTACCACGATGCTTAAGGAATTGAAACTACCACTACTTCAAGACAGAAGAAAGAACCGGAGGCTTGTTTTTTTCTTCAAGGTGGTTGAGGGACTGGTGCCAGCCATGTCCCCATCCGTGGTAAGAGATCTAATCATCTATCAAAGATAAATCCTTTCAAGATTCTATCAGTGACAACATTGTCAAAGTGTTAAGTGCTTTAAGAACTTCCAATGTTCTTTTTAAACATGCTTTCTTCCCTAGAACCACCATAGGCATGGACTGGAACTTATCAGTTAATAGTGTTGTGTGTGCAGAGACACTACAGGGCCTCAGACAAGCCCTCCATCATGGAGACTAGTGCACTATCCAATCTCTCTCTCGCTGCATACATACCGACAAGATCCTGCAGATACAGTTGGTAACAGGTCATTACTCCCCAGGTCATTACTCCTACTAACCCTAGTCAAGACTACTACAAACCCTAGTCAAGACTCTCACCAGTATAAATACTATACTTGGTATTGTATTCCACTAATTGATTAAGGTAAGGTGACAATTAGAACACCTATTAGTGGAATATAATAACAAATATAATATTTATACTGGTTGAAGTATCTTTTCCTTTAGCATGTTCTTCTTCTAAATTATAATTGAATTAACTTGATTTCTTTGAAATAGTTTAAAAATGGAAACTATTTTTTGAGACATTTTGCAACATTGAGGAGATAAAATTTAAGTTTAATTGTATAAAAAATACCAACAGTTCATCAGCAGTTTTTTAGTTAAAATTTTTAATTTCTATGTTCTATGTATAAATCCTATTAAGCAATGAATATATAATTTTGAGTATTTATACTTTTGATGCAAGTATGAATTAAAGATGTTCTATATCTTCTAACCTGAACATTGTTTGAAATAAAAATGTGATTTGGAATGTTTAAACATATTTTTTTTAGTTTTGATATTTTCATCTAGAATTTTGGTAGTTTCCAAAAACAAAAAAGATGATAAAATTATATTCTGCTCATTTAATTAAAATGAGTGTCTCCTTTATTCCAAATTCATTTGTGTTAAGAACAATCTTTATTCAAATACCATATATAATAGCAATCTGCTAAAAGGTGTGATCACACATCTTTAACTACACACTTCAATAAGAGCTTTTGTAAACTGAGAGTGTTTGATCTTCATAATCCTAATTTATGTGTGATCACATATCCACCATCCTTTAATCATAAGCCTGATCTGTGATTTAATTCAATAGTATTGTTTTCTTTAGAATTATTTATTTCAAAAGCATTATTTTATATATATAATATACTGGTAGGTAGTCCAACTAATTAGACTGTTTGTGACGGCGAGACATTTTTTATTTGGCCTCAACCTTCACAGTCTAACATAGAAATGCATATTTGTGTGCAGAAAATTCCCGATTAAAACCCATTGGGCACGATAACTACAATATCTGTGAACAATTTGAACCATTCGGTAGATAAGAAACACGTTTCTAAACTCATACAAGCAGAAATTATTCCACCATACCTTTTCTGAAAAGTGCACTAACGTTTTGTTTCCCTCCCCAATTTCTCTATGGAAAACGAAACCGGTGTAATGGCAGACAACTGCCGGTGTCAAGGTAAAGATTTCCTATCCACAGTATGTAACCCATTACGGGTACATTCCGGAAGTGGTATTTACACAACTGATTTAAATTTTGTAATTAGTTCACGCGTCTAACACAGCGAATGTACAGAGTGAAAGTTTGGAAACATCATGATATGGTAAAATATATGGTATGGGGTAGCAGGTCAAAATGCCCCAAGTCAAAACACCCCCAAATTGGTCAAAACACCCCCATTTTGGTCAAAACGCCCCCATATACTTTTTGGAAATATTTTATTATATAACTTATATACTTAAAGGATATAGAATTAAATGATGTATTTTGACAATTTTGGATTGTTTTCTTGCCTAAATTGAGTTTTTTTTCAACTGGCTTAATTTGAACTTTGGGGGCATCTTGACACAGAAATTGCATATGTTTTGGACATGTACAAGCATTAGAAGCATTAAATGTCATAACTTTTAAATCATTAAATGTTTCATTGATTATTCATTAATTGTTTACTCAACTTAATTTTGCATTTTGATTAAGTAATTATTTCATATTCTATTTATGTCCACTGGACAAAGTTAGACTATAAACAGGAACCTTTAAGCAGTGGAAACATGTTCAATATAATTGTGTTTATCAAATATATTTGGATTGAGGCACGTGTCCAAAGACCCTTGGGCATGCACAATGCAGGTTTTTTTGGGTCCTTTTGACGACCGATATTCGGTCATGCTCCCAATGGCAAAAAGTATGTTTTTCCCAACTGCAAGTTGAAAATTCCCAATTTAAATGAGAAAAAAAGAAAAATTACTTTTTGCCTTTTTAACAACGTGTTTGGGGATTGAGAGTAGCTAATATGAGGAAGACAATCACTGATTACATATTTTTAGACTGGTACTCTACTCTGGCATTATTAAACAGTATGACTTTTTCTTAATTTTGTCAAAAATGTTGCGAAAATTCCCAATTCTGGGGGTCGGGTCATGTTCCCAAAATGCTGAGAAAAACCCTGCAATAGGACATTTAGGGGCCATACAGTAGCTTGACTACAGCATGATGTGTATTCTTAACAAGCCATGTGTCTTATCGGAAATTTGAGTATACATATACCGCATGTCACATATCTTTAACGAGCCATGTACTCAATCCCATTAAGTAATTGATACCTGTGAAAATTATATGAACTTAAATATTCTAATGCACCATAAAACCCTAATTGGTTAAGGAAAATATGTTTGTCTATTTAAATAAGAATTCAATAATAATTGTCATTGTGAAAATATCTAACGTTTTGCTCAAATATTATTTTCTTCAAAATTTAGCGAAAAAACATACTGTTCTTAAAGACGATTTCTGCATTTTGTTTTATTCAAGGAAAAGTGATCATTTTTTCATATTTTATAGAAGAAAGTATAACAAATCCAAAAATGGAAAGAAAAACAGGGGTCACTGAACTCGTTTTCGAGATAACAGCTCATACTTTGTGTAGGTGTGCAGCTGTTTTTTAAGATTTGCTGTGTATCAAGAGCTTATCGCTAAACACATACTATTACTGTTATATCATGATAAAATCACGCTCAAGTATACTGTTTTTACATGTAAGTATTCATTTGGCATATATTGTGTTAATTTAACACAATTTATACCATAAATGATTTAATTCTGTCATACTATGTTTTTATTTTCAACTGCATGCATGAAAAAATGGGTTGCAATTTCGACAAAAAAAATATTATTTTATATCTTCTGTTCCCCCTTTTCCGATATTCTTCCAACAAAACTGTCTAATTTTGATATATATCTTAGAACAATGTCTAATAAACATATTTCAGTGATAAAAACATGAGGTTACCAAGCTAATTTCAGTCTCAACTCTGGAATTCAGTTATATTGTCAAAAATAGTCGACAAATATGATCAATATCAAAAATATACATATCAAGTTAATAAAGATTTTGCCTATTTTCCAATAAAACTTTCCAATTTATACATATATCGTAGAACAATGTCTAATAAACACATTTCAGAGATAAAAACATGGGGTTACTGAGCTAATTTAACCTTCAACTTCTAAATTCTGTTGCATTGTCAACAAATATTTGCCAATTTCAGTTAAATTTTGTAATGTGTATATGAAGTTAATAAAGTGTAGTTTTCTGTTTATCATCCAATAAAACTTTTTAGTTTTGATATATATATCTTAGAACAATTTTGTACCACATATTTCACTTTAAAAGAACATTTGAGTCTTTGAGGTAATGTTAGCTCAGAGTCCTAATATCAGCTACATCATCAACAAATATTTGCAATAAATGATGAACCTCCATTACAGTCATATGAAGTAATTCAATTTTGAACTGTACATGTAGTGTTTCACATAAATTAGTCACTATTAAAAAATAGAGCACACATTATAGGTTGCGTATTTAGCGCGCTCGCGGATACGTTGGTTGTCCGAAAACTATGCAAGTGTTTCTTCCGTGAAGAGCTTTATTGTCTCCCTTATGTGCAGAAATGTTGCGCGTTACGAACTACCGAAATCGTCTTTAAACAAATAAGGTTTTATAAAGAATTGCTTAATTTGTGTGTTAGAATATTTGCTAGGTATATGATAGTTGAATTGCCTTCAATTTACTACAGTACATAGATATGTAGATCCAGCCCAAAAAGATTTTGAACTAAATGTTATCAAGCATTTACTGTAACGTTTAATATCTATATTTATGAATAAATTTTAAGTCCATTGTAATCTATTCACAATTAAAGGTAATTTGTTTTTAATCAAAACAAATCAAAAACAAAAAAGTCAAAATACCCCCATCTTCAACATACAAAAAAGATTAAGTTGAAACACCCCAAGAGTAATTTAGTATGACAAAAGTCAAAACGCCCAAATGATATTTTAAAAATATAACAAAATGTTTTATTTCACTGGGGGTGTTTTGACCAATTTTGGGGGTGTTTTGACTTGGGGTGTTTTGACTTTGGGGCGTTTTGACCGTAAATCATGGTATGGCATGGCCGCTTGAACGCTACACACTACGAACAATTTTAAATCAAATATTTGAATTTTGGCAATAGATACTGAGAATTTACTGCTTATTGCTAAGGATTATTGTTTTTTCTATTGATCATTAAGCTATACAAGTCACTAGTGCATTTTTACGTAATTTGTGTTTCCACACATAAATATGAAGTTCTTAGAAGGCTAAGAGGATGGCCCTTCCGAATTCATTTATGAAATCGGCAAACCGGAAAGCTGAATAAGTAAGGCTAACTGGTAGAGTCTTGACCAGGGTTCAGGGGAGTATTGACCACGGGAGTAATATCCAGGGGAAGTAATGACTTGAAACCATTCAGTCATAACAGGACTGATCAGCCACCTCGCGTGAATTGGATTAACCGTTTTTTTATAAAGCAATGTCAGTTCAAGAAATAACAATGCCGAACACTGCTTGCGTTTTTGAATTATGTTCACAACAGCTACATCCCCAACGAAGGTCATTCAGTTACGCGTTTATCTCAAATTTCGTCCAAAAAGCGCAAAATTACTGTACCCCACCCACCAAATTACAAAAGCAGGTGCCCGACAGGGAGTAAAAATGACAAATTAAAAGAAGTAACACAAAAATGGCAACTGATTACAAATTATCAAAATCAATTAAAATGTACTCACGTCGATCGGGTGCACATAAATGCACAGATAAATGAAAACAAACAAGACCAGTTTCAGAAAAATCTGTTTGATGGAAAATACGATGGGCGCAGCCATTTTGGAATGTAGTCCAGTCACCGATGCGTAATGATTTAATAAATACCCGTCAATTCTTCAGTTTACAAATTATCTCTCATTAACCTAATTAGAACGATAATAATCAAAATGATACACAAAGATTTCGTCTACTACACTTTATCGGAAAATAAAGACGATAAAATTATTTTCCAATGGAACTAATTTGCTTCGTGAAAACCGGAAGTGAATCCGCATGTTTGTTGTCCTTAGCTACAGTACAGGAGCTTGTTAAGTGCTTGATTTTTCAACTGCAGCGTTTATCCAACCAGCAAAATTCCAGTCCAAGACAGCTCGTACATCCGATGCCGTAGTGGCAAGATGACTACAGAAGACGCAAAGACCTATCTCTCTAAGCGTGATATTCCACGCTTATTCGAGGTAAACAAATTTTGTTTTATTCTAATTAAAGTAACTTATATTGACAGGTTAATCGTGCACACTGTTCTTAATCCAAGTTATTCTTAGGGTGAAATGTTCAGTTTCGTAGAAATCCAAAACCGTTTGTCAATTCGAGTTTTGTTGATTTGATACAAAGCATCATTTTGTATATTATTTTGTTTATGGTAACATGGCACTGTAACATACCTTGTTGTTGTTGTCAATAAACTCCATGCTGTGTTCACGGTGCAAAAGTTTTGTAGATGTTGTGTTACTAGTAATATATTGTTACGTCATATTCCTTACTTATCAGCAAAAGTACAATTAAATTACTATTATCTTATGAAATTGTTTTATGAAACAGTTGGTGAGCTGATAAATAAATTAACTGATTTATCCTAGTTATATGTATTACTGCGAGTCTAATTTTTTTAATTGCGATATGTAATGTAAATTATGCTGGTGGAAAGTGAAGTTGAGGTGATGCTCATAATATTATCTTAAATTTCTTTATTTAGTTCCTTTATTAAAATTTTTGCCTACTGTTCTATAGTGTTTTGACAATATGATTAAACAACACTAGTTTGCCATATATATTTGATAATCACCAGTAAATGATATGATATTCAAAATCAGATTTAACCCTTTTTGGTCTTTTCTAAAGTTTTGAAATATTTGAGCATCAGTCGTGATTAATACATAGCCGGAATTAAACATTATACATATTTTGAAAATGGATGAATTTCAGAGTCTTATGACTGGCTTGATGTACCATCGACCTCAAGATCACATCAAATATCTCATAGATTGTCTACAGAAGGTTCATGATAAAGGACAAGACAACATCACATGGAGTTCATTTGTTGACATTCGCCGAACCAAAACTCCTCTTCCTCCTATATCAAATGGAACTTCCAGGCCTGCTTCTAAAGGCTCCAGGCCTTCTTCAAAAACAAAAGCTCCAAAAGGTAAGAATATTGAATAAACTGTAACTCAATGTTAAATTAAGCATACTTAGATCAGGCAGGTTTTGGTTAAATTTCTTGCACAATAAAAGCAATGAAAACAATTATTATTTTAAAAACAATTACAGCGATATAGGGCTAAATAATATCATGGAATTGATACTATTATGATCACCTAGTTAGATATTAAATGACATAGGGGGCCTCCATGGTCAAGTGGTTTGGACTTGTAATCACTAGCCCTTCACAGCTGTGAGTTCGGAACCCACCTTGGACCAAGTTTCATGTGAGGAAGCTGTCTTATCTAACTTACAGAAGATCAGTAGTTCTACCCAGGCATACACCTGGGGTATTCCTCCAAAGTTAAATCAGGAAAGTTGCCAAATTGCCCTGGCTGTTGGTGCAATGTTTAACCCAAATGAACGAAAAATGAGTGACAATCATAGAGTGCTATGGTTGTAAATTTTGGTTATTATTCAACTTGTATAATAATGTTGGTATGGATATTAGTATATTACACCTTATTATTAAAATGCAAAAAATTCCAAATAACAAAAGAAAAAATGCACAGTCAGTGTAAGAATTATGGAAACTAAAATATAATTAGATATTAAAATATTGATAAAAAATGGCATTTAATGTAATTTTAATGTTGATAAATTTGTCTCAGGTGACGGTCACTTTGTTAGGATTACAACATTTACTAGATCTTTGGAAGGTACTTGGTTGTATAGAAACCTTTCTAATTAATTCCTGTGTGATTTCCTGGTCAAAAGTCTTTTATTTATTACATGGAATTATTAAAAAACTGACAAGTTAAAAGTTTTTCAGTAAAAGG
Source organism: Lutraria rhynchaena (assembly GCA_008271625.1). Classification (NCBI taxonomy): domain Eukaryota; kingdom Metazoa; phylum Mollusca; class Bivalvia; order Venerida; family Mactridae; genus Lutraria; species Lutraria rhynchaena. Next base: position 1,175,130 of record VIBL01000110.1, on the reverse strand, counting down.
ATGTGTTCCTTTTAGTTTGTTGAAATCCCGCTGCTATAGATTTTATGAAAGTTTGTCTCTGCCTGTTTATTTTAGGGAGCCTGCCTTTGCCAAAACAAAATTAAATATTTCCTTTTTTTTCAAAAATTTCCATTATCTTCAAACTTCTGAAATTTTGTAGTTTATTGAACTTCGCATGTACTGGTATGTAAATATTTTTGATCAATCTGATGAAAATTTCACTATTTGAATTTGATTGTAATGATATTTGAAATATAGAGTAAGTTTGTGTTGAGATGTGTGTTCAGCATAAATCATAATGTTTTGGAAAGAGGTTTAGTTACATAAAACAATGTTTAATTGAGTGGTGTAATATTTCTATGGAGACATTACTTTTGACTGGGATAGTTTAACTAATCATGTGAGGATTAATAATTCAAACGGGTGATTTGTTTTGAAGTATTTTGTAGACAGTCCTAAATTGAACTGACAAAGTTTTGAAGTGATTAATTTCTCACTTCTTGTCTGTGTTTCACATCATGATCATTTTCACTTTTCACTTTGATGGGTTCAGTTTATTACCCATAGAATGAGTTGGTTCATGTCATGTTACAAACATTGTCATCCTACATATGTTGGCCATCTCGGATCACATGATACAAACTTGTCTGTAAAGTTCTGTTAATGTATTTGTAACAAAAAAAACACACAATAAATGTACAATACATATTGCTGACCTCAATGATCTGTGAACTTGTATAATTTTGTGTGATCTGTTTTGAATAAATTTTAAGCTCATCAAAGACTAGGTCTTGGCCTCTGTTTAAACTGCCTAATTCCATAATAAATGATAGTCATACCATAAACCAACTGTTTAATCCGTTTATGTTACATGATAAATGGTTGCAAAATGTAATTTATGTTTGTTTAACTAAATAATAGATGGTGAAATTCTCACAATGAATGTTGGAAATATTGAAGAGTCTTTTGTCAACTCCGATGTTTCTCCTGATGTGGAAGACATTTCCAAACAAAGTCTAAAATCAATGTCCCCACCCGCTGTAATGTCTAACAATGACCACTTTGGGGAAGGTTTGTTATAATGTTGTACACTGTGAATAGAAATATCTGTTTTATTTCTCCTTTTGACTGATTATCACCTATGAAATATGCGTATTTGGTAAAACTATTGGAATGACACAAGATATCTGTGATAATGTAAGGTTAACACTATGCATAGTTTGTATGAAATTTGGCTTGTTAGCTTAAAATTCATGTATTCCAGCAATGTATTATCAACGATTACGTGGAGGTATTCATTGTTTCATTTCATTTCAGTTTTAATTATATAAAGTTATGTGAAGTTTGCATATGATTTCTGTTTTCATTCTGTTTATTGTGTTGTTGTTCTGATTAATGTTGTTAAGTAAATGTGTGATGTATGCTTTATATGTATGTTCTGTTGTATCTACATAGATGTTTTATAGTTTCAAATAATAATAATTTTAAACTGAGATACTGCAGAATGGTTTGATATTTTATCAATTAGTGTAATTTTGTTAACATGCTTACATGTATACACATATAACCTAATCAGTTCTTTTCTTCTGTCTTCTGATAGTACAAGTAAATGACTTTTACAAAATTTTTGTCAAATGAATTAGATTCATGAATCTTTTTTCACATTGTCAGTCTGATTTGTGCATGGTATGAATGCAAGTTGTGGTTGAAATATTCCAATACTTGTTTGAGATTCACATGTGACTTTCTTATTACAGAAGAGAAACCACAAGAGAAATCATCATCTCCACTTCCTGCTATCCCAACTTCAACAAGAACAACACACCAGAAGATTAACCTTCCAGATATACCTATAGCCATTGTAATGGGTAAGATATACTCCTTGTTTTATACACTTTATTTTTTACTGCTGTTTAAACTGGCCTCCTCATGGAAACATATTTTTTTTATACTAGACAGATGTCACAATCAGTGTCAAACTTACAAATAAATGAAACTTGTACATGTAAATGATGGTTTGTCATTGCTTTTTAAATTTGATAGATTTTAATGATGAACTGAAGGTTGTTAACTGTAACTGTTTGGTTGTAGGTGCCCCAGGGTCAGGCAAAGATGCTGCTGTAGACAAGGTATTACAGAATTATCCAGGCTGGAAATTGTTCAATGTAAACAAGATGATAAAATCAGAAATACAACGACGTGGTGATGCTCATTCTAAATGGAAACTTACCAAAGATTTGATGAGTCGTGGAGATGTGGCACCTGAAGTGAGTTCTGACATTCATTCATTCATTCATTCATTCATTCATTCATTCATTCATTCATTCATTCATTCATTCATTCATTCATTTCATTCATTCATTCATTCATTTATTCATTCATCTGGTTGTTGAATGTTGTTTCTATATTTACTGTACCTTAGTTATATTTATGTACATGAATGATGCTTCAGGAAGTGACCATGGAAATGTTATTGGAAGGATTGAAAAACTTAGCTTCATCAGCTAAAGGAATTGTGATTACTGGCTTTCCTAAAAACATGCAACATGTTGGAGAGTACACTAGATTTGTAAGTACTTTTCCTTTCTGCTTTCATCTATTGAGATTTTTATGGCATTTGCATCATTTCTGCTCTCACAATGTCAGATAAATACATGACTGTAACAGTGAACTTTAATTTGGAAACCATCATTCTACCATGTCTACATGTTCTGTAAATCCGAGAAGAGTACTAGTCCATGTAACAGTGCTTATTAGACTGCACATCAATTCATTATGGATGATGTCATGATGTTACCATAATGATGAATGATTGTATGTCAGGTATCACGTCTGGATGTTGTGTTCATGATTGATTGTGATGAAGCTAAAGCAATGGACAGAATGCTACGCAAAGCACGTAATTCTTCCAAACCCGAACATTCCATGTCTGCTGTCACAACCAAATTGAACTATTTCAAAGGTAACACCTAGTTCTATCTTATATCATTCACTAACTGAAAAAATTTCCTATTTACTCTAGGATCACTTTCCCATATTACGTGTATCAAAGTCTTTTAATTCTTTCATTATGTATTGCAGCTTTTTGGAATACATTGTACATAGAATACATTGTATATAGAATACATTGTACATAGAATACATTGTACATAGAATACATTGTACATAGAATACATTGTATATAGAATACATTGTACATAGAATACATTGTACATAGAATACATTGTATATAGAATACATTGTACATAGAATACATTGTACATAGAATACATTGTATATAGAATACATTGTACACAGAATACATTGTATATAGAATACATTGTATATAGAATACATTGAATATAGTATTCATTTATCTGACTGACTTTGTACTCATTTTACTTTTCATCTATTGGCATCTTTGTGGTTTCATCATTGGTGTAAATATTTATATACCGTTACTTTGTTTTGTTTCAACTAAGATCAGAATAATAATTATTTTCAGCACACACATTAGCTTCAGCTAAGTTTTATGATGATCAAGGAAAGCTTGTTGTGATAGATGGTGATAAAGATGAGGCTCAGACATGTTATGAGTTTGGAACAGCTTTTGATGAACTGTTCTTCTCTAAATATGGAACAAAACGAGCAGGTTTGAATACTTTGAATTGTTGCTTAAATAAAAAAATGACATCAGTACTGATATATTTTGTTGTAACAATGAAGCAAATTATATCTGAACTCTGATTCCTAACATGGTTATGTATATGGTTGTGCTATATTTTTTAACTCAGTTCATGTATATATGTAAACTGTTCACAGAAGCCCCCAGGACTACATCTGCCTCAAGCATACCAGAGCCTGCTACATACAAGAAGAAAAGTCAAGAGCGTGAAGAGAGTTTCTTAGCAGAAGAAGAAAACAAGCCGTTATTTGTTGGAGCTGTTCCTCAACCTCCCGTTATATCAGAACAAGATACAGGCCGTAAACCTGGTCTACCTACAGCACCAATTATATTTGTTGCAGGTTTAGAGTACTTTTCACTTTCTTTTTCACTTAGTCACACTAGTCTTAACTTAAGACTGAGAATTAAACATATTCTGTATGCCAGAGTTTTCTATGCAAAACTCTTCATGTCTCAACTTTAGCTTTCAAACAGATTATTTAAGTGAAAACATATTAGGACAGTATAAAATATCCAAATATTTGCATATTCATGGTTTACATCTCAAAATCGAGTACAGATACTCGTTGCCTCTTGACACTGTTGGATCACAATCTGAGCTAAATAGTGTTACTTGATATAAATTTTCATTCAGGAAGCATGACCAATATATTTTTTTTGTGGACAGTTTCAGCACCTGCCCAAAATCATGCTACAACCCAAAAATATATGTCATGTTTTTGATTTCATAAATATCCAGATACATGAAAAATATTTGAGATGTTACTAAAATTTCTCCACCATGAATATTTTGATTTAGGATAGGCACACACACATTGATCTTATTTTACACAAAGCTCAGGTTTAATATTAGAAGAAAATAAGGAGAGTCTGCTGCATGTTGTGACATCTTATCTGTTATCTGCAATTATGGGTGAATGGAAACGTTAAAACAATAAATGATGTGACTTTCCTCTAAACAAGATTCATGATTCAATCTGTGAATTATTGACCATGACTGGTGGTTTGGATTGGATCGCCACATGGCTGACAATCAAATAAATATATATGAAGTATTGTCAGAAGGTGAACAAGATACTGAAGAGATTTATATGTTAAGGTCACAAACAGCATTACTGGGTGGAGGACATTACAGCAAATACTAATTGTAAATATGATTTGTATGTGATTCTTCTTTATTGTACGAGATAAAACATATAACCTTGTTATTGTTGTACAACCGAGATATGTTATTGTAACAGGAGGTCCTGGCAGTGGTAAAGGTACTCAGTGTAAGAGAATTCTGGAAAGATATGAAGGATTTGTACATTTATCCATGGGTGACATTATCAGAACAGAGATATCAAAGAAGGGGACTGCAGATGATAAATGGGGAATGATCACACAGTTAATGTCAAAGGGAGAAATGGCCCCAGAGGTAACATTGTTTATAGACATACACAGGGGGATGCATTCTCAGACTATTGTATACAATGATCAATATCAATGCATGACTAAAGCTAGTCCAATATGAAACTGTTCACAAAGGGTCTTAAGCTGGCATTTAATGTCTGACCTATAATGTTTGTAACCAATGAAAGTTATCATTTACCACTTAATAATGTTGATTGTTTCATAAACAAATAATACAATAAAAACTTGGTTATTTGACAACTGATTATCCAAATACCCGCTACTATCCGAATCATTTCCATAGTCCCGATTTTGTCCCTATGTATTTTAAATAAAAAGAGCCGCAGTTACACGAATTGGATTTTTGAATACCTGGTGTTATTCAAATACATTATTTGGTCTCTACAAACAAGTATGCACGTATTTTCAGACCTATTATTCGAGATTGTCAATTCATTTCAATGGCCTTTTGAGAATCCACTGGCACGTGACAGACGATGCATATCATCTATTCATGTACAAAGCGTGTCAACAGTTTCATATGTTTACTGATTTGTTTGGCAAATTGTAAGAAAATATGCATCGTCGTTAAAGTTGTTCATATTGTTTGTAACAGTTTTTATGCTAATTACTTCAAATATTTAATGTGATCTGTATAAAATGATATGCATTTCATTGCTTAAGCCACTCCAAATTGGAAAACAAATTCAAGCACTATTGCGCATGTTTGTATACAAGTAAACACCTTTGTAAGGAACAATAGACTGTACCGTCGTTTTCTAACCAGTACATTATACTGACATGGATTATTCAAAACCATGGATTATCTGAATGATTTTTTTGGTCCAAGCATATTCAAATAATCAGGGTTTAACTGTACAAGGTTTTTGTGCAAAAAAAATGATCAAAATATATATACTTGGTGACAATTAATTGCAGGATGTCACCATAGATTTACTGAAAGAACAATTGAACAAACATAGCACAGCAAAAGCTTTCATTATTGAAGGATTTCCAAGAGACAAAAATCAAGTTGAATCATTCAATAAAACTGTAAGTTTTTTATGTGGACAATTTTTATGTGTTACTTTCATGTTTATGAATAATTAATTACAATTTTATTTTCATGTACTTTGTAGTAAAACATGGATGTTGCATGAAACTTATAAACAGTAACTGTGGTATGTCATTTCCATCATAGGCACTTGGTTTCCATGATTTTTATGCCCATACAGATGTTAATTTTATTCTAAAATCATGAAACAATGCAAACCTGTCAAAAAATCTTGATGCTGCTACTGTGTGTATATGAAAAGTGTAAATGTAAGTCACTTGCCATATTTTCAATTGACAGAAGTGATCACATCCGCAATAGACTGGTTGCAAATCAGCATGAGTCCTGGCATTTTGTCTTTTTGGGAACCTCACTTTTTAACTTGCACTACTGCAAAGTGAGGTTCCTGATAAGCGCACACATTTCAGATGGAATGCCTGGACCAATGCTGATTTGCAACCAGTCTATTGCGGATGTCTTCACTTCCGTTAATCCAAAATATGGAGAGTGACTTACCTTTACAAGCAAAGTACTGGCTGGTTCTGTTCATATGTGCTGGCTGGTTCTGTTCACATGTGCTAGCTGGTTCTGTTTACATGTGCTGGCTGGTTCTTAGTAGTTGTAGTATTTTAAGTTTAGTATTAATCTTGTCAATAATATTTACTTATTTGGAGAATTTATTTTTTATTATTGTTATGATTTATTTTTTATCATAGATCGGAGGACTTAATTTTGTGCTGTTATTAGATTGTGAAGAATACTACATGCAAATGAGATTACTTAAACGAGGTCGTGACAGTGGACGCCCTGACGACAATCCTGCAGCTATTGCAAAAAGACTTGATTTCTACAAATATAACACATTGCCAGTTCTGAAGCATTTTGATGATGCTGGAAAGTTGGTCGTGGTAAGTTCAAAATACTTTATCTAATGATTTATGTCTGATGCAACAAACATAGAAATAGACAATGATTTTAATAATAGCAGAATCACCATGTCTAGTCTTTGAATCAGTGATATATCTTAAAATCCTTAGCTTAATTGCTATTCTGTACATAACTGAACAGTATTCAACAAATCCTAATAAAACAGAATCTTTTCTCAGTTTGTTCTGGAATGATGTGATATACTTGCATGTATACACAGTTCTGCCTTTTACAGTGTAGAAAAATAATTCCTCTTCCTCCCAGTTTTGAATCATATATACATGTTCAAATTACAGATAAACATAAAAGATGTATGTATTTACCAATCTAGTTTGATTTTTACATTGTATTGTTATACTTAGATGAAATGTGTGTATATTGTTATACATGCTAGGTCAGTAATATCAGCATTTGTTGTTGTGCATTTCCTTACAAGGTTTCATCATTGTTTTGATAGTTAAAATTTAAGTGTTGTTAAGTCATTAAATTTTCCAGAAAGTTTTTCTTCTAAATTATTTACAAAACAGTTCATATTTTATATCTGTCTGTGTGATCAGAACTAGACACTTGACAGTACCTACATGGTGCATGGGTCTCCTGCTTCTTTCTGTCATTCACTGGATAATAACTGTCATGACTGATCAAGTACTCTTTTACTGGTCAGTTTCTGTCAAACCATTTGTTTTTAGAGGATTAACGAAAAACTGGAAAAACTGGCGTGTGTGCATCATCAAACTTCATAGGGTTATACCTGTCTAAATGGTGATTTGGTAAACCTTAATGGGGTCAAAGGCTCAGATCATAGGAATTACTTGTACTTGTTGCAGGTAATTGTTTCATGAGTCAAAGGTCAATGCTATGTTGATGACAGTCAATCAGTCTGTACTATTTCTTCTAGCTCTTAACCTTTCATGTTAGCCTCTCATTGATAGCTAACTTTCCCAGTAAACTTCTTGGACTCTCATCTAGATGACATTTTCATTTGTCTGTCATACCACTGTAGTTATGATGTCACAATATAGTTGGTTGCTAGATTGGACATGTACTTAATGCATAGCCTCGTGTGTAAAAGCATTGCATGTTTAATATATGTTGTTGAGTTTTGACAGCTTCCAATTATTGATTTTTTTCCCCGCATATGCATTTAGTGGAATATATAGATTCATTTGGTGCAAGATCTGTTCGTCTTAACCTTAATAACTAATTATATGATTTCATTTTTTTACTTATAAGTTCAATTTCCTAAACACTGAAACATGGCTTATGAAATAAACATGTTTAATCATTTAGATTTAATCTTAGCTAAATCTGTCTTAGTATGTAACCAGTAACTATTGGATCAGATAATTGTGATCAATCAATCAAAAACACTTAACTACGAGGGTCATCCAATAAGTTCTGATAATGGTCTTGTGATGAACAAACTATATCAAATAGTGTCATACATGTACTATATTCCTTCAAAGTATTGACCCTTGCTTTGGATTACCGCATTCCATCTCTTCGGAAGATCCGTTATTCCCGTTGTGAGGCAACCTTTGTAGATGCTTCACAGTATGTTGGTCACGGCAACTTTCAAGTCTTCCAGGTCATGGAAGTGAACTCCCTGGGGCAGCATTTTTAATTTGGGGGATAGGTGATAGTGATATGGACTTAAGTCTGGATAATAAGGTGGATGTGATTATATTTCCTATTTATATTCCCTTATTAGTGATGTCACCGTGTCCGTTTTATGCAACGTCGTGTTGTCATGACTCTACACTACTCCTGCATTTAAGAGTGCAGGTCACTTTTTACGTATAGCTAGCCTCAATTTCTCATGCAAAAACTTTGCATAATACATTCCATTAAATGTCTGTCCAAGGGGAGCATAATCCATAGCCAATACACCACCATTGTCATATGCTATATTTGCCAGCTGTTTCAGATTTTCCTGTTTTTGTTGGAATTTCAGATTTCCCTGTTTTTGTTGGAAATTTGCAGGTCTTGGTGACCCGGGAGTGTGTCATTTGGAAGATTAAGATTTTAATTCAGGTTCATAGCTTCGTAACCACGTCTCATCTGTTGCAACAGTACAATTTAGAATCCGGCACCTTTATCTTGATACTGCTTTAAATGTTTTTCTGCAACTACTACCCAGTCCGTCATTTGATCCCGATTCGAGTGATGAGTGACCCATCTCACGGAAACATACTGCATTTTCAAATGCCTTGTTAATATCATATGAACTGATCCATGAGCAATGTGAACACCTCCAGCTAACTCCTCACATGAATAACGTCTGTCTTCATCCAAATGTTCCTTTACTTTCTCAACATGAAACTTGTTTGTAACCTCCATCAGCCGTCTGCTGCGGGTCTTTGGAAATGTCAAAATTTCCTTTAGCAAAACGTCTTATCCTCCTATAAACTGCAGAGCCACCACATGCTTCCGATAAATTTTCATGGATTTCATTGCCTGTCTTCCCTCTCAAAAACTCAATTTTTATGTACGCCTGCTGTTCCATTTGACTAACCGTGGACATGACACTGGACATTACATTATCATGACGTTATATGACGTATGCATATGTATTTGGCATCAATTGATAAAGGAATAATTAATGGCCATGCATGCCATGTTTTATTACTCTGTGATATAAGATGAGAAAGATATGGGACCACTATCAGAACTTATTGGATGACCCTCGTATATACTAAGTCAATAATCTTTATAATGAAACTTCAAATTCATGTTGAAAATTAACTATGACTTTGTCTTAAGTTTTGATTGACCAGTAGTATTGATAAGTCTGTTGTTTTTAACTTTGTGCATGTATAGTATTATTCAGCATCTATCTTGCATGATTTGTTGTATTTATACATTTGGATATAATTCTTGTTTTCTGCTCATATTTTTATTAATTGGAAGTGTTTTATAAAAAAAAATGTTTATCAAAGCAAATAACAGTATTCGTGTCAAGAATTCTTTGAATCTAAATTATTAACTTAATTATAATCATATCAAGGGTTACTTGAATCAGTCGTTCACTTTTATAGAAAACATGTCTTTTGCAATAAGTGTCAAAATATGAATGTATCATATTGCTTAACATTTGATGGGATAAATTTTATGCCTTGTGACATTATGTTTACATGGATACATGATTATATTTCAGTTGGACACTGATAGAGACATGGAAACAATATTCTATGAAATCAGTCAAATGTTTGACTTTGCATTCTTTGGTAGAAAGCCTGGAGAAAACACGGTATGATTATTTCTATGTTTGTATATTCATATTTACTTGTGTGGGCTTGTATTTTTTTAAATACTTAAGTTAGTCAGATCAGTGTGTTGATAGATGTGAGTGAAATGTTTGGTGTTTATGCTTTTTATACTATTTGTGGCCCTGAAGCTATTTCCTTAGATTAATATTCATCAATCATGATAATAGTAGCAATCATTATCTATAGCAATGTCACTAGAAATAAACAATTGAAGAATTTCATTTACGAAAGACAAACCCACTACCCGGTTCATCATGCATTGTCTTCAGTAGGCAGTATGCTGTAAAACTGATATACACAAACTTTAACATTACAAAAGGTTTGTAATCAAACGCAGAGGTAAAATTTTTCCACATTGATTAAAATCATATGAATTATTCACATGTATATGGACAATACACTTGAATTATTAACATACATGCAAATTATAAGTTTACATACAAAAGATGACTATACATATGAACTTAAAGCAAATGAATGAACTATTGTTCAAACATTCACAATAAATTTACACTCTTTGTTTTGTGTGGAACATTTTGTCAAACGCTTAAATGAGAAGTGGACTCAGTTTGTTGTTTGTTCATTTGTTTGTTTGTTAAATTTGTGTTTGTTGTCTGTGTATCAGTTCTGTTTGTTTAAATAGTGTCTCTGTGTTGTGCTAGATGCTGCTATACTTGCTTTATTTGTATAAATATTTGTAAGTAGACTATTGTACAGTGAATAGTGTTGTGGCTTGGATAATATTAATATCTAACATATGATGTTGTAAAAAATGTTGACTTTAAATTGTGTTTTATTGCTGATCAAGAGAATAGTTATAATTATGGTATTTTTAGCTTAAATGTCAGAAAATGGTGACTGTGCTCTTCACATAGTCTTGCTTTACTACATCACTGTTTAAATTATTTTGTTACCATCAAAGCTTAAACATAACAGCGGTGATAAACTACCAACACATATTGATGAAACTTCTAAAGCTGCTCTCCAAATCAAGGCTGCATTTGAAGGTGGAAAGAACAGACAACATAAAGTATTGACCCGAGGTGCAAGTTACTCTACAAAGTATGAGTCATCCTCCCAACGTGAGGACACCAATTTATCTAATGTTAGTGTCGTCTCAAATAAACAGGCTGAGAAATCACAGACAGGACCAAGCAATGTTTCTAAAGAAAAAGCCAAGGAACAAATTGCTGCAGCTTTTAGTGGGTTTGCTTTACGACAAAACAAACAAAAGGTGATATAAAACACAGGTTGATGTGTTATGTGCAATTTATTTGTGGTACAGTAATTCAACACACATTTGGAGAAATAGACCAACCTAATGTATTGTTGACACAAACCTTGAATATTTCTATTTAGTTGACACAGCACAAGGATACCAATAGATAGTTGATGCAGTACTGAGATATCTGTAAATTGTTTACACAGCACAAGGATACCAATAGATAGTTGATGCAGTACTGGGATATCTGTAAATTGTTTATACAGCACTTGTATATCAATAAATAGTTGACACAGCACTAGTAAATAAATAGTTGACACAGCACTAGTAAATAAATAGTTGACATAGCTCTCTGATATTATTTTACAGTCGACACAGCACTGGGATGATTTAAATTTTTGATATGTAACACTGGGATATCATTGGATAAATGACACATTATGTAATTGACAGATGCCTAGGACAGTCTCCTTGACTACAGAAGTTCAATTATTGATTTGTTCAGCAAAATGTTTGTTGATTATATTTGTAATCTGTATTTTTTAATTTTATTTGACATAATTTTGTTCAAATATCCTAGAAGTTTATCCTTGATTTTATTTGTAATAATGCATGTACAGAGCTGATAATTTGCTCTGTAATATGAAAAGCTCACTATATATACATTATGTATTTTCATTTTACAACACATATATTTAATCGCTTCATTTGATAGAGGATGCTGTACACCTCATCTTATTTTCACAAACTTTAAATTTTTTTCTTGCGGAATGTTTTTCGTTTTGGCTGTAATGATGTATTTTGTACACCAAAAGAAGTTGAATCAATGTAACAACAAAGCAGCATCAATTATTCTACTCAATGTGTGGAACTCTTTGTTTCATAAACCAAATCAATGTCTGTTGACCAGCTAAAACATGGATCTAAGATGACACGTTGTTATTCATTTGTAAGTTTATGTGATAATTCTAGAATCTTTCCATCTTGGCCATATTGTATTGATTTCATTAAACATGGTGTTCAAAATGTTCGAAGCAAAGCATCATCAATCATTATAAACAAGCCTAACTTAGGGTCATTTTCAACATAGTGTTCAATTAAATTAATGTATGTCATGTTAGATCCCATACATTTGTACAAATCTGTGTAGACTCTGTGAGAATGTTTATGTAGTGTGTTAAAACATTTTTTGGCATTGTTACTTATCATACAGCACATATATCTCTGAAGTGTCTTCATGGTGTTTCAATTATAGACTTAAGCTATTCTTTCTTCATATGACATAAGTAAAGTTTCAGATATATTAGAGTTGAACTGTGAGAATATTCCTTGCATCATTGTATTACATAGTTAGGTTACTGATTTTAGGTAGAACTCACTTTTTTCATCAGAATTTATGTATGAATGCATGAATTAGAGTTCATTGTCATCCCATTTAAGAGTTTTTATAGATGCATTTTTCTGATTTTTTTTTGTTGAAGGATGAAAGCCTGTATGTATAGCATCATTCAGTTTGTTGATTTATCTTATTTACAAAGACTTAGATGATACAAGGCATCCAGTAACATTATATCATGTCCAACTGTATATTTAATACACAACTCATGTTGAATCAACAACATATTGTATCCTAGGTACCAGTATGTGGTGTGACATTGTCATGGGTTGAATTTTGATTTAAGTGTCAATATTGATTACTTTATGTTTAATTACTTGTTGTAGCAGAATGTAAATGAGGCACCATCTGATGAGGAGCATAAAGCTGCAGCAGAACGTATCCAAGCTGGTTTCCATGGTTACCAGGCAAGAAAAAAACTTCAATTACAGAAACAACAGCAGCAGGTGTCTGCATTTGTCATAAATTTTAAACCAGTTTCTTAGTCATATTCCATACTTAGACACAAACTTATAGTACTAATTGTCATATATATTAGAGTTTAACACACTCAATCTGTTCATAAATCTGTATTTGGTCAGCTTGACATAAAACATGTTTTCTGCACCTGGGTCTTAAAGTATACATGCAGGCAGCCTAGCATGTTTGTCTTTAGGTATTTTAGAGTTAGAGATAATGAAAATATGAGAGTACACCATTTGAAAACTTCTTAACATAGAAATTTGTATGAAAGATGAGATCACAGTAAACATCTGTAAGATCTTATCTTGTTTAGTTAACTTTGGAGGAACTAACTCCATCTATACAAGTCTCCTCACTGTTAATAGTGTAACTGTCCTAGTTAGTATCCTTAAAAAGTAGTAAACCTGCATAAAACTGTCATTTACAATTTGCTAAAATCATGTGTATATTTGAAAGAAAACATTTCCATATTTCTTAATGTTCAAATGAAGAAAAATGAAGCATAAAGTATCATTTTTCTCTGCTTGCTGCGTCTATGTGGTATTATAATTGGGAATAGAACCATTGACTGTCAGTTTAAATAATGCTGTGCATGCTTTAGTTATTTGTGCGAAATATTTTCAAAAGATTATTTTTACTTTTTGTTCAATTAATTTATGCTGTAGATCTAGTGTTATGTTCTAATGTTTTTCAATCTTATGGTCATCAAATATGCTTATCACTGTTCAGTTCTTTCAGTGCTTCAGAATAGCATTAGTAAAACTTGAAACATAAGTATTTGAGGCTTGCATGGATTGAAAGGCTGATTACAATTTTTAACGTAAATGTAGAATATTGTATCCAGTTTTTGATGTGTCTATATTTAAGTTTTGCAAGAACAGTAGTATTTATCATATGTTGTAGTACATAAATGTTTACCATTGCATTTTGAGATGTTCTGTAATGATTTCTGTAAGTTATTATCGAGCTATTAGTTTTGCAATGTAATATAACCAGTCTATGTGCTTGATCTCATGCCAAATACGTAATGTACCTCATAAATCTAAAATATAGAAAAGTTCACTGTTTATTTCTCTGTAATTTTTCTCTAATTGCTTCAGCTTCATAATCTTTTAACCAGAGAATGGAATCTACCTCTTATGCCTGTCATGTATAAAGTTCATTTTTGCTTCTCTATTTGTAGTTCATTTATTTCTACAGTTTTAGTGACATAAATATGAAGAAATGGTCAAGATTATTGACTTACTCCAGTTACTGTTGTGATCATAATATTCTATTATTCTTCTTAAGATCAACATTCATTGCATAATATGACTGTTAAAGTATTCACTTACATTTATATTTACATTATTCCCAAGTATCTGATAACCTTCAACTCTTATTTTTCAATGTTTTGTTTTGTGGAGGACAAGCAACCATAGTTTTGCTAAGCAATGCCTTAATGTTGATGTAGTAAGCACTATAGCCTGATGTCCTTGTGTATAAGGGTACAGTGTGTTTGACTTATGAAGGATATATATATATACCAGCCAACTTTTTTCTGTTTAACATTTTTGTGTGTATTTTACAAAGTTTGGATTTAATTATTCTGCACACTTCCAGAGATGTTGGTATGGTCATCTAATGATAACTTTTGTTGTAACAAACACCAATTCATTTTGCAGGCATTTTATCTACTTCTGCTTGCATGCACTTTATTCTAGACAGTTTCATATTGCTTTAAGAAATAGAAAATATTGTTTTCGTGAATAATGTAAAATTGATCATAATTATGATCTATCTTGATTGAATTAAATAAGTACAGTGGACTCTCATTGGCTGGAACCCGGTAAATTCGAACACTCCGGAAAACTGGAACTCATTCTCCGGTCCCAATTGTTTTTACAATATGTTCTATATAGTTCGACTCCGCATGGCTGGAACCTCATAAATTCGAACGCTCGAACCAATAATCAGGTCCCGTGATCAATATTTACTCTGTTGTTCACACCTCTCGGTCGAACAATGCATTTTCACAACTTGAGAGTAAATTGCTGTCAAAAATTCGCGCGATATGACACGGTGCGTGAAACTGACACGCGTGTGAAGATAACATTACAAAATTATGACAACTAACAATTGTTTGATTTTGTTTGCAACTATAATCGTGCATTATTAATTATTATTTTGGTCAACGAAGATATGTTTGCAATGATATTTAACGAGTGACTTCTTTGTAATTATTTGTGAAATAACAAACAATAATGAGTAAAAAATGTCATGATGAATATCTCTTAATATAAGCCCCGCAAAATCATTGCTTTCATAATCAAAATGATTAAACAAATGTTATCACAAAATCTGACAGAAAATGCTGAGCAACATGGCGAAGGACCCGGTAACGGGGGGATAACCATGTCAGCAATTATTAAGAACAATGCTGAACAACTTAGTGAAGGACCCGGTAACGGGGGGATAGCTAAGTCAGCAACTGGAAGAGGAATTAAACATGATACATGAATATTATTACGAATAAAATATATAAATATAATACATATACGTTTGTTTTGTATGTTTTTTGGCTAAAATAATAATCTATTACATGTATGTACATGTAGGTGAATGATCATTACAAACAACACGAACAAATTACGCATACAATATATACAAGGGAAACAACTCTATTTCAAGGAGTAAACTCCGGATGGCTGGAACTCCGGATAACTGGAACTGATTTCGTCAGTCCCGTCGAGTTCGAGCCAATGAGAGTCCACTGTATGTGTTATTTATAATATATCGTAATTTGTCATTTATTTACACTTTTAATTTTTTTCTAGTCAGTAGTTTTCAAATTAAGTCAGTTTTCTCAGTTACTGGTATCATCATAATTTTCATCTTAATTCATAAAAGTTGTTTAATTTCCATTTAGACTAGAATTTTCATTTACTTTTATGTTTTATGTATTTTTCAGGATAAAACACAAGATTCAGAGGCTGGTAAGTTGAACTATTATTTCAATATTGAAATTAATACACATGGTACCAAGATCATCTGATATCATGTACATGTTTATTAATACAAATTCTAAAACCTACCTGTACTGTGTAAAGACCCCCCCCCTGTAGAATAATGTGTTTTGGATTAAACTTTTATAATGTTGATAAATGTGAAACCCACTTGTGCCTGGAGGACTATATTTATTGCACATCTATCAAGTGGTATTTGTCATATAGCTTCAGCAGCCACGTTTTTGTTGTCTTGATACAGATACTGTCAGAATGTTGTATACATAATCTACTTTGTGTTAATATAAGCCAGTGGTTCACCTCTATTGTCTTGTAATTATCTCCATATCATTCACATACTGGGAGAGGAGCATGTTAATATCAGACATATGTTGTAGTGCAGTACATACTATCAAAGTGCTTATCTAATTACTGATGTCAGTAAAAGTATTTACATTTGTTATATCTGATGAGTTAACATTCAGTTGTTTTTATGGGATAATAACAATATAGAATTGTATCCATCTTACAAAGCATCTAATGCTTGACTTTGGTCTCTAGTTTTTCATTTGTTACTCTAAATCTAAATTTGTACTGTTATTTAAAGATTATTATGGACAATATTGTGAAATGTTCTTCAATTGTGATTGTGCTTATTACAGTAACTAGTCACTAAGATGAGAGAGTCTGTACTCAGTGTACATGTATATGGTAATGGTGCCTTGTTCTCCTCTGACCTTCATTTGACTCTGCTCTTGTTAAATATCACATTTAACATCATCAGAAGTCCTCATCTGTTGTTGGCATCTGCTATAATTTCTGTTCAATTGATAAACACCTTAAAGGTCCACAGATGTAGCTGGTACCAGTGTTATAAACTGATGCCTGCAATATTAATGGGTTTTTGTGTTATATGCTGGAGCACATTAATTTTGATTTGACCAAAACTGAAACCGGATTCCGAAACATATTTCTGTTTCAACGATTTATCCAAACGAAATTGAATCATGATTCTGAAACAAGCGAAACATCCCTCAAGTATGATTCGAAGTGAAACAAAACATCCAAGATGGTGACCAAGTTGTTTTAATTTGGCGAATGCAATGATTATTTTGAAAACATGGAGGCTTGCTCATGTACTGAAAAATTAATTCAAAAGCTCCCCTACTAAGATAAAAATGTTGCTGAAAAGCATCAAAACTGTACTGCAGAACAATCATTTCAATGTAGTCGTCACATTTAATGGCATTATCTCTCAGACACGCAATAGCCAACATGCTGAATATTGAAGAACTGGTATTATTGCAGTTGCTTAAGCAAAATTTTATTCTCAAGTTTGTTACAGAACTTTGCAATTTTAAGAAAGAAAATGCAACAGCTCCTATCATTGCAGATTTTTTTCTTTTTGGTAGCTTTTTTGGAACATACATGTAACCTGAAACATAGTGTTTGCAAACTGACCAAAACATCCAAAACATGTTCTTGTTTCTGGTAAATCAAATGGACCCCTGGTTCTGTTATTAGTTGGTTCCTGTGTTATAAGTTGGTCCCTGTGATATATGCTGGTTCCTGTGTTATTTGTTGGTTCCTGTGGTATTGAATAGTCCCTTTATGAAAGAGGATCCTGCATGCAGTTGTTTATGTATTTGTTGGTTTTATATGCTCAGAATTGCTTCATGCTGCCCCTTTGTAAGGATGGTTTTATACATGATAATTATCAATCATTTAAGAACTGGCTTTACAATATCATGACTCACTCTTAGCTTTCAAATCTTTGGATGCGTGTAACTTTGTTACTGATCTTATCTAGGAACTGTAAGAATGGTCAGTTTTGTTACTGTCATCTACATGGCAACCTGTGGTAGTTGGATGTATCCGATCATGAACAGTATACTTAAATGATGATGTACAATACTGTAATACATTGTAATTATATCTGTCAGGCCACATCTTGTATCAAGCTGGTTCAAAATATTCAGATAGAACTCAAACAGTTGTATTTTGCAAGCACAGATATATTATACACATGAATAAAAAGTGTCATAAGCATTTCAAAAATCTATGCAATAAATAAGTCATACTTTATAATACATGTATATAATACATGTACTTTATTATGTATCATCATTTTGTGTCACTTGATGTGGTAAGTATGTTCAGAAGATACAGACAATCTTTACACAAAATTGTCTCTGTTTCAACAGTAGAACTTGCAGAGACAAGCCAACCAGAATCCAGGTACTTGTAGTCTCATATAGACACTCCGAACATTCAGGTACCATAGATCTAAGAAAACATTTCAAGCCCATAGATGATTCATGATAAGTAATACATGATGCTTCTATGACTCTAAGTGTACTGATGTTGCATTTTTGTACATTTCTCATCTACTGGGTTATTATTGTTCACAATGTTCTTGTTTCTCCATTGAATGTTGCCTTCTGTGTGTTGTATTTTACTTCTATTTATCAAGAAATCTTGTCACTTTAACACTGAAGAATTATTTTCATTATTAAGATTTCTTCTGTCTTTAATTACCTTCGTCCTCTAATAAATAAATAAATAATTATTTGATGAAGAGGATACTTGCTCATTTTTTTAGCTCACCAGAACCCAAGGTTCAGGGTGAGCTATTACGATGGGTAGGTGGATGCTCCGGCATCCGGCGTCAACAATGGTCTTCTCCTCAGAAACTACCTGTCAGATTTACTTCAGATTTGCTGTGCAGAAGCTTTTGATGTTCTAACTGCAATTTGCTGATATTGTACCAGTTGGCCCCTTTTAAGATTCACTTGCTAAAAATAGAAAAACCTTTAATCATCTTCTTCTCATGAACCAATGGATGGATCATCACCAAACTTGGTCTGTAGCATTTTTAGATGCACTTTTATCAGATTTGTTCAAATAAAAATAGTTGGCCCCTTTTAGGGGCCGCTAGAGCTAAAAATAGAAAAACCTTTAATCATCTTCTACTCATGAACCAATGGATGGATGATCACCAAACTTGATCTGTAGCATCCTTAGATGGTCCTCTTTAAAGTATGCTCAAATAAATATGGTCAGGCCCTTTTAGGGGCCGCTAGAGTTAAAAATAGGAATACCATAAAATGACTTTTTCTCATGTTTCTATGGATGGATTATTACCAAACTTAGTTTTTAGCATCTTTAGATATTGTTCTATAGGATTTGCTAAAAATAATTTGGTTGGCCCTTACTATGGGGCCGCTAGAGCTAAAAATAGAAATACCTTTAAATGTATTCTTTTCATGAACCAATGGATGGATCATCACCAAACTTGGTCTGTAGTATCCTTAGATGGTCCTTTCTCAATTTTAATCAAATAAATATTGGTCGACCCCTTGTAGGGGCCACTAGAGCGAAAAATAGAAATACCTTAAAACAACTTTTTCTCATGATTCTATGGATGGATTATTACCAAACTTGGTTTTTAGCATCTTTAGATAGTGTTCTATCAGATTTGCTGAAATAAAAATGGTTGGCCCCAATTAGGGGCCGCTAGAGCTAAAAATAGAAATACCTTAAAATGACTTGTTTTCATAAACCAGTCGTTGGATCAACACTAAATTTGGTCTGTGGCATCCTTCAGTCATCACGAATATTCCTTTGTAGTATCTTTTGATGGTCCTTTATCGAGTTGATTATTGTTCCCCATTATTTGCCCACAAGTGTACCTTTATTACCTTTTTAGTAACAAGTTAATTAACATTTATTCTGGTGAGCAATGCAGGGCCATCATGGCCCTCTTGTTTAAAACATTTGATGTCTTAAAACTTTTTGTTATCATTTATGTACTGCCAGTCCATCTGTGATGATCATAAAAAGAGGCTTTAAATAAATGACATTGTCCTTTCTTTATTCTCTTATGCTTGTAATATCGCTAGTTTTGCAGAATATTCAGACTAATGTATTATAACTGCAGGTAACTAGATTTAGAATTCACAACAAATTATTATCTTGGTAAGATATTTTTGTAGCCATTTATCAACTGTGTGTTCAGTAAATACATGCTTTTGTTTGTTTGTGTGCAGTAACACTGTTAAATGCAACATAGTTCACAGTAGTGCTTACTGACATTAGCATGGTTTATTTTGAGTTACTTTTTACTTTAATGTAATGCTGCATGTATGGGTAGTGGGTCCATCAGTATGACAGTTTATGTCTATTTACCCAAATAACAGGTAAATACACTGCTGATTTGAGTTCTATTTGAGGAATGGGTGTGACTTTAACTTTTTTGTAGGTGTTTTATATGATCAATGTTAGCTACCAGTTCAGTTGTTATAATGTTATGCAAATAATGGCCTTCAAAATATTTGAACAGAGTCTATCATTTCCTCTCTTTTTTCACCTGTCATTGAATCATTATCATTTATCTCTTAAGTTGAATACTTTATTACTTTGTGATGTTTACATAAGTTTTTTGTCTTATTTACTCTGTAGACATAAATTATATGTGCCAGTATATTTCTGTACACACTCTTCATTTGCATTAGTTCCCTTTATGGAAAAATATTGTATATATCAATTCTTTTTATTTAAGTGGCTTGATAAACCAACTGCATTCTGGTGTATTGGAATGGAAATAATATATTATCAGACATAACTATTAAGTAGTAGATTATGGTTTATTCTGGTTACATTTATTATTAAATTTATATAATGTAGGATTTCTTCAACCATATCAGGGGTGTAGCTGGTCATTAATGGAAGCACAAGCTTTATAAATTTTGAGGGGCATCCCACTTAAAATGTTGAACATTCACCATAAAACAGTTGATCTGATGGTTTTCATGAGACTGCTGATATTCAGTGATGATTTCAGTAACATGAATACTTCACTTCTTTGGAGAAAAGATTTGGCACAGAACAACATTTGGCCTGAGCTTGGCCTTTGTATATGTCATCATTTATTTTTGACACGTTATGAAACATTTAGCAATTTGTTTGACTTACTTTTGATACTTAAATTTTGACCTGTATTGCCCTGTCTGCTTCCTTGATTGAGAACACACCCACTTTTACTCTAACAAGTTCTAATTATTTGTTCATTTAATGTTTGTATGTAAAAGTTCTGTTGCTTGGAGTTTTGATGCTTAGATTTGTACAAGTCTAGCTGCTGATGTTGTTGTTCCAATGGTCTAATTGAGAATCTCTTCTCTCACATTGTGCACATCTTGTAATGGTATGATAAGGTCAAATACAGTAAAACTACAGCTAACTGCACAGGCATAAATCACAATTCATTAGCCTTTGTTATTTTACCCAAATGTTTTGCTAACTGTTAGATTGAGCCATTGATTTTTAGCTTGTCTGTTTCAAAGAATTAGTCGAGCCATTATGATCTCTGCGGTGTCTTGGTCGTCATTGTCATGCAAAAGCATCAATGTAGTCCATTACTCGAAAACTTTTGAAAAAAGCACAACACTTGAATTACTTGATTATAATGACAAAGTAGAGTTGCAAGACTAGGGACATAATGCTGAAAGCTATATTTTTGGAGTAATACCCTTTTTAACTAAGAATTTTGGACAGATTGTTTATTGAATAGAATGATGTAGAACAGACTAGGATTGGTGCTGCTCTGGGGAGCTCTTGTTATTAATGCCACATCAACGCTATATGGTTAATGGGATTCAATTCAATGAATATAGATTTTTATAGAAAATCAAACATTTTATGTGTATCAAACTGAATGCTTGTAATTTAATATTAATTAATTTTACAATGAATGCTTTGTTAAAGTCACTCTCGGGGATATTAATGTTTGACAATATTTACTTTAGAGTAGGTACTATCTATAAAACATAATTTAAATGCAATGTTTGTTGTATGATGGAAGGATCCTGCCTTATAAGTATTTTTAAATGTTATTGACAATTTATCTCAAGCATAATATCTAGTGTCTCTGGAATGTATGAACAGGTTTTTTTATGTAGTCTTTAACAAAATGATAGTGAATGTTAGGGTAGTAATCAAATATTGTCTTCATTTCATAAAATGTCTAGTGCCTTTAAATTAGGCAATGTTACATTTTTATGTTACCTGATTCCATTATGCTTGCATTTTCCTATAATGTTCATGTGTATGCTTATAGCATGAAATGCCTGCTTGTTTTAATTGTAGTTTTTTCTGTATTTTTCCAAACTTCAGCACCAGTGCAGGAAGAAGTTATAGAAGCATCTATTTCACAGGATACTGCAAAAACAACTGGAGACACTGTAGAAAACCCTGAATATACCAAGACTCTTGATGAAGCTGCTAAATCTTAGGATCATTTTATAGACTTAATGATGACAGTAACAATAATACAGCCATACATGTTCTACTCCTCTTGTGAATCTTTCACCTTTGATCTTTGTGCGGTTTTATACCCATGATAAATTGTATGGCCAATAGTGTTTGGAAAACAATTGTTGTGGAGTCACTGGCATAAAAGATTCCATGTTCTAGATATACCACATTGGTATTCTTCATCATTTTACTGAATTGATAGCTTAACTGCTTTAATGGTACATTTACTGTGTAATATGAATAATGCATGCAATCTACACCAGACAAAATTACATGAAAACATTACAGTGCATGTAAGACATCTACAGGTCTAACTTTAGTATCAATAATTTGTTTACTCATTCAAAATAATACCAGTATTGGCTGCATTTCATCATTTGTCATGTCGACCATGTAAATAATCTAGAATATCTGTCTTACTTTCTTTTAGTTCACATTCCTTTATCAGATAAATGTATGAATCATGTCTGTATGATTGTGTTACTTGATGTCAGAATGTGATAGAAGACCTGTCTGTGATAGCTTCCTGTGATTCTTGTTTTATTTTTTGTATATTTTTGATCTGATGCCATTTTATTTGTTACTTTTAAACTGAATTCTTTTGCAATGACCATGACACGGTGTGTAAGAAATATGAAAAATGAGTTTATTATCTTCTTAAACAAATGACACATTGTGTTCCTCTCCTCAGAGACCAGGGATTGCTTTATTTGGATATGTGCCAAGTTTGAGTTCTATCATGTTATTGTTTTATAGATATTTGTTTACGAATGGGAGTCAACGTTTACTCAGCTTTCGATCTTATATAGGGCTCTCTTTGTATGTAAGTGAAGAATGATATTTTGATATAGAATATATCTTTATCTGCTGTCTTAATCTATGTTATTTTTAGAACAACTGTCTTCACATTGGGACATCTGTACCAGATTAAAATACCCTCTCATGTACAGCATTCAATTAGAATTTCATCTGTTTGTAACATCATACATAACTCATGATAACAAAAACTTAACCATACATGTACAAACACGGAAATTAAAACAGTATGTTTTTACAGTTCATGTCTGATAAACAAATAAATTTATTTGAATACTATGTTTTTATTCCTTAAGTTGTATGAACTGTTGTATATAGTATAATGTTTGTATAATGTATTAGCTATCTGTAGACACCAGTTATTAGAAATTTGAGCGATTCCTTAAAAAGTTACGTAGTGTTAAACAAACTTGGTACAGAAACTGTCATTTCGGAAGTTTTAACCCTTGTATATGTATATATGTGATATACATGTTTTTGGTCAATGTGGCCATTTTAGGCCTAATACAGCATTATACTCCATCCCTTTAACGTGCTAGCCCCCCCCTGTGGACATAACTACAATGATTTATTTGAATATGAGCTTAAAATGTGCTACATTGCAATAAGGTATCACAAAATTTGTGGCAACATTCTCAAATCTATAGCACACAAACCAATATCATAATATTGGTAAAGTTTATGTCACACCTGACGGTAGACATAACAATACCATGATGTTGGTAAAGTCTGTGCCACTCCTGATGGCACACAGAGCAATATCATAATGTTGGGAAACTCTGTGTCACACCTGACAGTAGACATAACAATATCATAATGTTGCTTCTGTGTCATACCTGACAGTAGTTACTGTGTCACTCCTGACAGAAGACAGAACAGTATCATAATGTTGGTAAAGTTTGTGTCACACCCGGCAGTAGACATAACAATATCATAATGTTGGTGAAGTCTGTGCCACACCTGATGGCACACAGAGCAATATCATAATGTTGGTAAACTCTGTGTCACACTTGACAGTAGACATAACTATATCATAATGTTGCTTCTGAGTCATACCTGACAGTAGTTATTGTGTCACTCCTGACAGTAGACAGAACAATATCATAATGTTGGTAAAGTTTGTGTCACACCTGACAATAGACATAACAATATCATAATGTTGGTCCTGTGTCATTCCTGACAGTAGTTACTGTGTCACTCCTGACAGTAGACAGAATAATATCATAATGTTGGTAAAGTTTGTGTCACACCCGGCAGTAGACATAACAATATCATAATGCTGGTTATGTGTCATTCCTGACAGTAGTTACTGTGTCACACCTGACGGAACACAGAATAATATCAAAATGTTGGCAAAGTTTGTGTCACACCTGACAGCACACAGAATAATATCATAATGTTGGTAAAGTTTATGTCACACCGGACAGTAGACATAACAATATCATAATGTTGGTGAAGTCTGTGCCACACCTGATGGCACACAGAGCAATATCATAATGTTGGTAAACTCTGTGTCACTCCTGACAGTAGACAGAACAATATCATAATGTTGGTAAAGTTTGTGTCACACCTGACAATAGACATAACAATATCATAATGTTGGTCCTGTGTCATTCCTGACAGTAGTTACTGTGTCACTCCTGACAGTAGACAGAATAATATCATAATGTTGGTAAAGTTTGCGTCACACCTGATAGCACACAGAATAATATCATAATGTTGGTAAAGTTTGTGTCACACCTGACAGTACACATAATAATATCATAATGTTGGTAAAGTTTGTGTCACTCCTGACTGCACACAGAATAATATCATAATGTTGGTAAAGTTTGTGTCACACCTGACAGCACACAGAATAATGTCATAATGTTGGTTAGTGTGTCACACCTTACAGCACACAGAATAATATCATAATGTTGGTTAGTGTGTCACACCTGACAGTAGACGTAACAATATTATAATCATGGTTACTGTGTCACACCTGATAGTAGACAGAACAATATCATAACCATTGTTACAG
This sequence comes from Lutraria rhynchaena, assembly GCA_008271625.1. Classification (NCBI taxonomy): domain Eukaryota; kingdom Metazoa; phylum Mollusca; class Bivalvia; order Venerida; family Mactridae; genus Lutraria; species Lutraria rhynchaena. Next base: position 1,149,612 of record VIBL01000110.1, on the reverse strand, counting down.
TGAAACACTTGACAGAAGACAGAGCAGTATCGCAATATTGGCTACTCTCACACCTAACAGTACACTTTTGCATTCTTTTGGTTAAAAATGTTTGTTCAAGAACTATATTTATTATGAAAATATTGTTCAATATCATATTAAAATTACATATCATTAGATATTTAGTGGGGGCCTCTTTGGTCAGGTAGTTATGGTCTCTGACTTGTAATCACAAACCCCTCAACGCAATGAGTTCGTATCCTACTCGGGACCATATTTCACAATGAGGAAGCTGTCAGACTAGCTTATGGAAGGGTAATGGTCCCACTCAGGTTTATGCTTAGGATCTTCATCCACTGTTAAGGCTGGAAAAGTCACCTGATGACCCTGGCTGTTGGTGTGATGTTAAAGCCCAGCAAAATAATTTAGAATGAAGTTCAATAATCATTGGTACAGTACCTATATTCTTTAACTCCTGAAATACCATTGGTAGGTTACTATAATTATTTAATTGTAATACAGTTGATAAGTTCATGCTTAAAATGATTCATATACAGAATGTGGCTGTTTAAATATTGTTTATCAGCTTTAATCACCATGTTCTCATTTACTGATTGCAAATGGCCCTCCTGGTTTATTTGGTCAGCAGGGCAGATCTGTGGTTGAGAGGTGGATGGGAACCCCAGGCAAGGAACAAATTCCTCCCGTTGGACCATTAAACTGGAGATAACAAATGTTCAAATATGTGAATATTCATGTTGGCATTATGACCACCCAGCATCCCAAGCCCACAGTATGGACATAGAATAAATATAACCAACGATGAAATACTATTTTCAATTTCAACAAATGCCGTTCTATGGTATAATAGTGCTATTTGTTTTGCATGCAGGGTAATTTATCCCCCTCCTTTGATCAGGAAACTGAGATTTGCTCGCGGACCGATGGGTACAATTATTAAAGACGGGATGTGAATGCAGAATTAATGTGTTAGGTCAATTGCTCATCAAAATTCGATGAAATACTGAGGTAAATCGGACCTAGTTGACCCAGTTATGATCACAGATATATACGAACACGTGTTTGAATACTTAGACACAAATTATAACAAACCAATCCCACACCATACCAACCCCTTATGAGTGCGATGATAGTCGTAATTATACAAGATATGAATGTGGCAATTGTATATTCAGTGTGACGGAAAGTCTGTGAAAACATCATGTGACAGCTCAGATGTACCAGAGTCCCTGTGTGTACTGAGAAGTTTAATTTACATCAAATTTTATATTAAGAATAAGAAATTTAAGAATTTGTTTTCACGTAGCTCAGTCTATATTTAAATACATTTTTACTTCACCATAACAGCCTAAGCTAGTTCATCGTGTAACAACATTGTATCCCTATCTCCACGGACGGCAGATTTTCTGTGTAGTTTTATGTTTATGATGGTGTTCACTGAAGCATTACATTCACATACTATGAAAATCGACTGCAACCCAGTCTGCATAAAACCGTAAAAATCGATAGTCAGTCTGTGTTCGGACTAGGAAGAAACATTCTCTATACGTGCGACTAGTTTTTTTAATAATTTCAAAAGTGATTGCGGATTTTGTACTTAGTGAGAGGTATAGTATAGTATATATGGTGAAATTTTATGTCGAGGGAATTAAAACACACAGATCTATGATTAATATAATAAAGGGACGTAACTCGTGAGTAGATTTAAGAGACTGAGAATCAACGTTATTTACCTGTAACCATTCTCTGGGAGCCAGCCATTCTGTAGTGCTGTGTATTTATACGTCAGTGTCAGATAGAATTACTGATCAATGATAGGAACAGATGTGACCTGTTTGATGTATGCTATTAAGCAGTTAGTGTAATATGTGTTCATCGTTAATTCACATATAACATATTTCATTTAATATCTGTACCTTTAATAGAATGCTGCGTCGGCTTTTTATTATGAAATAATGGTATTGTAAAGATGTATTCTATGAATGTTGAAACAGTATACAGATGTAAATCTGCCAATACATGGATACATGTAATATAACACAACCGTGTTTTTTATCGTAAATGATTGACTGTTGAATATTGACAACGTGATTACCGGCAGTATCTGACTGAACTCTATGGAATGTACTTTATATACCTTGTACACTGAGTGGTTTACATACACTAAGAGACTTTCCACTACAGAGCTCCTGATATGCTCTATGAGTTATTTACTTCAAATATTTAAATAGTATCCTTAGTCATTTATTTGTATCCGTATAATGTAACCATGTTAACCACTAACGTTCACCTTATGACATTTCAATATTCATATGGTTCATTAAACTGTGTCTGAGGATAAAATATCTCATAGATAGTAAAACTCACTCAACAGACACACGAATCTTTCCGGAAATACATCGTAACATAATGTAGATGTATGTAACTTAAGTAATACATCAAGGCATAATCTATGTATATGTTAGTTTATACATCATTACATAATCTAGGTATATGTTAGTTTATAAATCATTACATAATCTAGGTATATGTTAGTTTATACATCATTACATAATCTAGGTATATGTTAGTTTATACATCATTACATAATCTAGGTATATGTTAGTTTATACATCATTACATAATCTAGGTATATGTTAGTTTATACATCATTACATAATCTAGGTATATGTTAGTTTATACATCATTACATAATCTAGGTATATGTTAGTTTATACATCATGCTATAATCTAGGTATATGTTAGTTTATACATCATTACATAATCTAGGTATATGTTAGTTTATACATCATGATATAATCTATGTATATGTTAGTTTATACATCATGATATAATCTTTGTATATGTTAGTTTATACATCATTACATAATCTAGGTATATGTTAGTTTATACATCATTACATAATCTAGGTATATGTTAGTTTATACATCATTACATAATCTAGGTATATGTTAGTTTATACATCATGCTATAATCTAGGTATATGTTAGTTTATACATCATTACATAATCTAGGTATATGTTAGTTTAAACATCATGATATAATCTAGGTATATGTTAGTTTATACATCATTACATTATCTAGGTATATGTTAGTTTATACATCATGATATAATCTTTGTATATGTTAGTTTATACATCATTACACAATCTAGGTATATGTTAGTTTATACATCATGATATAATCTGGGTATATGTTAGTTTATACATCATTACATAATCTAGGTATATGTTAGTTTATACATCATGATATAATCTATGTATATGTTAGTTTATACATCATTACATAATCTAGGTATATGTTAGTTTATACATCATGATATAATCTAGGTATATGTTAGTTTATACATCATTACATAATCTAGGTATATGTTAGTTTATACATCATGATATAATTTATGTATATGTTAATTTATACATCATTACATAATCTAGGTATATGTTAGTTTATACATCATGCTATAATCTAGGTATATGTTAGTTTATTCATCATGATATAATCTATGTATATGATAGTATATACATCATTACATAATCTAGGTATATGTTAGTTTATACATCATTACATAGTCTTGGTATATGTTAGTTTATACATCATTACATAATCTAGGTATATGTTAGTTTATACGTCATTACATAATCTAGGTATATGTTAGTTTATACATCATGATATAATCTAGGTATATGTTAGTTTATACATCATTACATTATCTAGGTATATGTTAGTTTATACATCATGATATAATCTTTGTATATGTTAGTTTATACATCATTACATAATCTAGGTATATGTTAGTTTATACATCATGATATAATCTGGGTATATGTTAGTTTATACATCATTACATAATCTAGGTATATGTTAGTTTATACATCATGATATAATCTATGTATATGTTAGTTTATACATCATTACATAATCTAGGTATATGTTAGTTTATACATCATGATATAATCTTTGTATATGTTAGTTTATACATCATTACATAATCTAGGTATATGTTAGTTTATACATCATGATATAATTTATGTATATGTTAGTTTATACATCATTACATAATCTAGGTATATGTTAGTTTATACATCATGCTATAATCTAGGTATATGTTAGTTTATACATCATGATATAATCTATGTATATGATAGTATATACATCATTACATAATCTAGGTATATGTTAGTTTATACATCATTACATAATCTAGGTATGTGTTAGTTTATACATCATTACATAATCTAGGTATATGTTAGTTTATACATCATGCTATAATCTAGGTATATGTTAGTTTATACATCATTACATAATCTAGGTATATGTTAGTTTATACATCATGATATAATCTATGTATATGTTAGTTTATACATCATGATATAATCTTTGTATATGTTAGTTTATACATCATTACATAATCTAGGTATATGTTAGTTTATACATCATTACATAATCTAGGTATATGTTAGTTTATACATCATTACATAATCTAGGTATATGTTAGTTTATACATCATGCTATAATCTAGGTATATGTTAGTTTATACATCATTACATAATCTAGGTATATGTTAGTTTAAACATCATGATATAATCTAGGTATATGTTAGTTTATACATCATTACATTATCTAGGTATATGTTAGTTTATACATCATGATATAATCTTTGTATATGTTAGTTTATACATCATTACACAATCTAGGTATATGTTAGTTTATACATCATGATATAATCTGGGTATATGTTAGTTTATACATCATTACATAATCTAGGTATATGTTAGTTTATACATCATGATATAATCTATGTATATGTTAGTTTATACATCATTACATAATCTAGGTATATGTTAGTTTATACATCATGATATAATCTAGGTATATGTTAGTTTATACATCATTACATAATCTAGGTATATGTTAGTTTATACATCATGATATAATTTATGTATATGTTAATTTATACATCATTACATAATCTAGGTATATGTTAGTTTATACATCATGCTATAATCTAGGTATATGTTAGTTTATACATCATGATATAATCTATGTATATGATAGTATATACATCATTACATAATCTAGGTATATGTTAGTTTATACATCATTACATAGTCTTGGTATATGTTAGTTTATACATCATTACATAATCTAGGTATATGTTAGTTTATACGTCATTACATAATCTAGGTATATGTTAGTTTATACATCATGATATAATCTAGGTATATGTTAGTTTATACATCATTACATTATCTAGGTATATGTTAGTTTATACATCATGATATAATCTTTGTATATGTTAGTTTATACATCATTACATAATCTAGGTATATGTTAGTTTATACATCATGATATAATCTGGGTATATGTTAGTTTATACATCATTACATAATCTAGGTATATGTTAGTTTATACATCATGATATAATCTATGTATATGTTAGTTTATACATCATTACATAATCTAGGTATATGTTAGTTTATACATCATTACATAATCTAGGTATATGTTAGTTTATACATCATTACATAATCTAGGTATATGTTAGTTTATACATCATGATATAATTTATGTATATGTTAGTTTATACATCATTACATAATCTAGGTATATGTTAGTTTATACATCATGCTATAATCTAGGTATATGTTAGTTTATACATCATGATATAATCTATGTATATGATAGTATATACATCATTACATAATCTAGGTATATGTAAGTTTATACATCATTACATAGTCTTGGTATATGTTAGTTTATACATCATGACATAATCTTGGTATATGTTAGTTTATACATCATGCTATAATCTAGGTATATGTTAGTTTATACATCATTACATAATCTAGGTATATGTTAGTTTATACATCATGATATAATCTATGTATATGTTAGTTTATACATCATGATATAATCTTTGTATATGTTAGTTTATACATCATTACATAATCTAGGTATATGTTAGTTTATACATCATTACATAATCTAGGTATATGTTAGTTTATACATCATTACATAATCTAGGTATATGTTAGTTTATACATCATTACATAATCTAGGTATATGTTAGTTTATACATCATTACATAATCTAGGTATATGTTAGTTTATACATCATGCTATAATCTAGGTATATGTTAGTTTATACATCATTACATAATCTAGGTATATGTTAGTTTAAACATCATGATATAATCTAGGTATATGTTAGTTTATACATCATTACATTATCTAGGTATATGTTAGTTTATACATCATGATATAATCTTTGTATATGTTAGTTTATACATCATTACACAATCTAGGTATATGTTAGTTTATACATCATGATATAATCTGGGTATATGTTAGTTTATACATCATTACATAATCTAGGTATATGTTAGTTTATACATCATGATATAATCTATGTATATGTTAGTTTATACATCATTACATAATCTAGGTATATGTTAGTTTATACATCATGATATAATCTAGGTATATGTTAGTTTATACATCATTACATAATCTAGGTATATGTTAGTTTATACATCATGATATAATTTATGTATATGTTAATTTATACATCATTACATAATCTAGGTATATGTTAGTTTATACATCATGCTATAATCTAGGTATATGTTAGTTTATACATCATGATATAATCTATGTATATGATAGTATATACATCATTACATAATCTAGGTATATGTTAGTTTATACATCATTACATAGTCTTGGTATATGTTAGTTTATACATCATTACATAATCTAGGTATATGTTAGTTTATACGTCATTACATAATCTAGGTATATGTTAGTTTATACATCATGATATAATCTAGGTATATGTTAGTTTATACATCATTACATTATCTAGGTATATGTTAGTTTATACATCATGATATAATCTTTGTATATGTTAGTTTATACATCATTACATAATCTAGGTATATGTTAGTTTATACATCATGATATAATCTGGGTATATGTTAGTTTATACATCATTACATAATCTAGGTATATGTTAGTTTATACATCATGATATAATCTATGTATATGTTAGTTTATACATCATTACATAATCTAGGTATATGTTAGTTTATACATCATTACATAATCTAGGTATATGTTAGTTTATACATCATTACATAATCTAGGTATATGTTAGTTTATACATCATGATATAATTTATGTATATGTTAGTTTATACATCATTACATAATCTAGGTATATGTTAGTTTATACATCATGCTATAATCTAGGTATATGTTAGTTTATACATCATGATATAATCTATGTATATGATAGTATATACATCATTACATAATCTAGGTATATGTAAGTTTATACATCATTACATAGTCTTGGTATATGTTAGTTTATACATCATGACATAATCTTGGTATATGTTAGTTTATACATCATGATATAATCTAGGTATATGTTAGTTTATACATCATGACATAATCTTGGTATATGTTAGTTTATACATCATGATGTAATCTTGGTATATGTTAGTTTATACATCATGACATAATCTTGGTATATGTTAGTTTATACATCATGATATAATCTTGGTATATGTTAGTTTATACATCATGACATAATCTTGGTATATGTTAGTTTATACATTATGACATAATCTTGGTATATGTTAGTTTATACATCATTACATATTCTTGGTATATGTTAGTTTATACATCATGACATAATCTTGGTATATGTTAGTTTATACATCATGATATAATCTAGGTATATGTTAGTTTATACATCATGACATAATCTTGGTATATGTTAGTTTATACATCATGACATAATCTTGGTATATGTTAGTTTATACATCATGACATAATCTTGGTATATGTTAGTTTATACATCATGATATAATCTAGGTATATGTTAGTTTATACATCATGACATAATCTAGGTATATGTTAGTTTATACATCATGACATGATCTTGGTATATGTTAGTTTATACATCATACATGGTTATGTATGTGTATCTATGTACATGTATACTATTATGCTGATATTGTATTTACAATAATAAGTTGATTTGTATCGTAACACGTATCATGAAATCCAATACATATTACAGTTTACAAACAACACATTATATTTTTAAATTAGAAATTTCCTGATATCTGAAAAAAATGTTCTTTAATAATGTTTATAAGTAAACGATTATTTCAACATGTTTTCAGTTCTTTCGGAAACATAATATTAGTATCTTGGGGAAATGTGATATATCTCTCAGACTTACTTACTTTCTTAAAAGATTCTTTCTTACTGTGCAGGATGGACAAGAAAAACATTTCATCTTTCAATCTGTCTGAAATCGAATCTAGGAATGATTGAAATAGGATGTGGTTGATATACAAAATTGTAACACACACATTATAACCATACAACAACATATGACACTATTTAGCTGCGTTGCCTGTCTTGCTAACCAGTTCTCCATCAAACTGAATGTTGTAATGTCAAGATCGTGTATTTGGCTGTTAAAGAAGGCTAGCATCCATATGAATATGTATACATGTTTCTTCATGTTGTACTTATAAAGTCCATTGTCTTGAGAGCAAATACTTTTATAATATCTGTTTCCTTTAAGCCGTGATCCTAACTTTTCGCTATGTAGACTGAATAATTCAAATAATAAGCGCAATTATTTTGCTTCACCTACTGTCAGGGCATGACTTGCCTTTACTTACCTTTCTATTCGTTTTAAAACACCTTTTTTAACATTCACAATTTTACATGATTCATATATATAGACTTCCTAAAGGAGACATGTTGCATTGATATTACTATTACCCATGCAAGCAATATAAAACTAAAAAAGAATCGTCAAAATTATTATGATTACAGATGAATGAGTCTTCTATACATTAACTAAATAGCTAGTTGTCTTTTTTGCAAAACATGGCTGTTGTGAGTGCCGAAATTTCATAAAAGCTCCGCAACATTGCTGAGCGATATGAACCTACCGTTGTTCTATTTATAATGTGGACACCTTATCAGGTTAAATGTCGTTTGCTTAGATTCTATGACTATATTATTGTTAGGTTTGATCTTAGACGGTTCTGTTTTGTCCCCTATTTAGTATGTTTGAATGTGTTGGATGTGTCTTGGGTGGGGGGATTTGGGGAAATAAGTATTTTAGGGACGCAGGAATGTTTTCTTCAAGAAATCCTTTCCTTAATCGACCTAGTTACCATTAAGAGGCTGGTATAATCACTACTCATTACTACATACTCACTGGTGTCAAATTATTTCTTGCTCGGATTCGCTAAAATGATTTTATGTACATTGTTTTGTGGCCTGGAAACTATTTCAGTAATAGAACTCATCGGTAAAATGTTTTGAACGCATGTAGTATTTTAAGTTTTAGTTATTTGTGTAGAAACATTGGATATTCTGGATGTCTGGTTTTCAACTTTTACTATAAGGTACACAGAATACAACCCATGTGTCGAGCCTCAGAATCCATCCAGAACTTAACTTGAGCAGCAATAAACATGATACAGATTTAGTTAAAGTAATTATTTAACTATTAATTGATGTAAAATTTAAATATAATGTTTACTAAATTATGTCAGTATTAGTTTGTATACTGTTGTTAAATGATTGATCAAAATTTAATAATCGTATCCTCATTGATTGACATTCAGTTGATAATTTAAGTATAGCTCCAGACAGACGTGTGATTCGGCTTGTAACTAATAAATACACTAAAGATCGAACTAAATAAAATATAACAATTTGTCGACACTGGCATGTCGCGCATTGTTGGGAACTGCGAACATTTCTTGCAGCCGTTTCTTGTTATTTTACAAACTGAATCTTTAAACGTCTGTAATCGTGTTACTATACACCTGTACACTACACCTGAGCGGAGAGAATGCTATATTCCATCATCTGAATTCAAGAGATTCCGTTTCTAAGCTAAGAGCATAGAGAACTGAATTCCACGGGCGTTCTGTTTGTAGCAAGCGAACGCCGTTCTTACTATTCTCTGCTAGTGTTGGAGCATAGCCGGCTGTCCTCGTGGAAATTATTACTTCTGGTGCGAAGTTTTTGGTGTTTCATATATTTGATTACTTGGAACATCAGTTTCTGTGTGACAACTGAACTATGGGTAATTTGTGTACGAAGAAACAAAAGGAGTCGAAAGGAGATGGACAGAAGGAAGGTTTGTATAAAACTCGTGTTTTATTAAGTTATGTATGTAACTCTGGAATGACTGGTAGAATGCTACACTGAAGTATCAAGTCAAATATTACATTGTTGGATTTGAACACGAGCCAGTAATGACTTGAAGTTTTTATCTTATGTAAAGTATACTATCTTGGTAGACGATTTGGGAAGAAAACTAAACACGATTACTGTCTAGTGTTCTGATAGCATACCTATATGATCAGCAACACAATATGTGAACCCAATGGTGTCTGATTTGTTGCAATGATGAGTGTTTAAGGAATCTTCTCTATTTTCATTGTTTGATGAATTAAAACTTTTATTACATCATTTATTAACAGTCTTTATCGGTAAATACTATACAACGAGGGCGTGGTTGTGACATCACTTACATGCATAACACTGTGGCAATACAAACACATAATAAATTATGTAGTTACAAGAAACTTAACTGTGAAACAAATATAAAATGAATGTTTTACGAATAATACGTTTTCAGCCTTTGAAACAAATATTAACATGGCGAAAAGCACCGTTGAATATATATTGAGTGAATGTATATGTGATGAACTGTTGTCAAAAAGCTCAGAGTACGGTTTTAGACAAATTGAAAACTTAATTTGAACATCCACGTCAACGAAATCATTTTACAATTGCATTTATTATTTGTGTAAGATATCGTCACATGTGTTACTTTCGTCCTTTAATTCAATGCCGTGTATGTTAGAATGATTATAATGATATAAAAAACTTTATGTTTGGGTGTGGCCATGCTGAGATCAGCACCTACATGCCGTGTATAGTTTGAGAATGTAGGTAATCAGCCATGGTGCCAGTAATCAAAAATATTGTTGACAAATATTGTACGGAAAATAAGTACTCTTGTTTTGCATACTTACACAACTTACCATCACATGTGATTTTATAACTTAATCGTCGTCCCGTCTAAACGTAAATTAAACGTGACCTTTCGTTCTACCTGACATTTTATATTACCCTATTTGACTGTTAAGATATCTTATAATATTTCACATCTACCCTGTTTACACATACCTGTATTAAATTTCTATTTTCCTATAAGATAGTAGCCTGTTAGCTGACACCTTATGGTCGTATGTGACTATTGTTTAATACCCTATGGTCGTATGTGGCTGTTGGCTCATGCCTTATGGTCGTCTGTGGCTGTTGGCTTACACCTTATGGTCGTATGTGGCTGTTGGCTTACACCTTATGATCGTATGTGACTGTTGTCTCATGCCTTATGGTTGTATGTGGCTGTTGTCTCATGCCTTATGGTCGTTTGTGGCTGTGTCCCATACCATGTGGTCGTATGTGGCTGTTGTCTCATGCCTTATGGTCGTTTGTGGCTGTGTCTCATACCCAGTGGTCGTATGTGGCTGTTGTCTCATGCCTTATGGTCGTTTGTGGCTGTGTCCCATACCATGTGGTCGTATGTGGCTGTTGTCTCATGCCTTATGGTCGTTTGTGGCTGTGTCTCATACTCTGTGGTCGTATGTGGCTGTTGTCTCATGCCTTGTGGTCGTATGTGGCTGTTGGCTTACACCTTATGGTCGTATGTGGCTGTTGGTTTACACCTTATGGTCGTATGTGTCTGTTGGCTTACACCTTATGGTCGTATGTGGCTGTTGGTTTACACCTTATGGTCGTATGTGGCTGTTGTCTCATGCCTTATAGTCTTATGTGGCTGTTGTCTCATACCCTATTATCTTATGTGGCTGTTGGCTCATACCATATTGTCTTATGTGGTTTTTAACAACGGCATGTGATAAGTGTGATGGAGTTTCTTTGGGAAAATATCCGCGTAGGAAGCTGATGTATCATGTATCTAACCCGAGATTGAAACCAATGTACAAAACATCAGCGCGCTGTTGTTTGCCACATACTAAAATCGCTGACCAAACATATTAACTTGAATAGAGGGTATTACTTGAATATTATTTGATGTATAGGCTGTGTTTACAAGTGTTATGATATCAATACATTATTCCATACTATTTCATTACGGTGAAAATTAAGAGTCTAATTTCTTGAGGTTGTTGCCGAATCATTTAAAAAGACGAACATTTTATTAAGTGTGTGTTCTTCGAGCAAAGTCTTCCATCCAACGAATTCCACCATATTTGTATTCATAGTGTCAAAATTTTGAGCTGAACCCTTTTCTCCTGACGACAAGATGCAACCATGCCCTTCGAAGACAAGACATTTTATTTGTTTAGTCCACATTTTACGGAAGATTTTATTAACGAGGAGATTAACGATTTGGAACGGCGAAAGTAACACAATTTTAGAATCCAAGTTATTTATGTCTAAAACAAAATCAATGTTCATTTTTTCACAACTAACCTTTATGTTGGGTCCAGCACGCAGATGCCCGGATGTGTAAGTTGTTTCTACCAGCTAGTACTAACGTTAAGTACCTCATTGGAAAAATAAATTGATGTACTGATTGATTAATGGAAAAATGAACGTTAGATACGCATATTATAGAACTTAAACGATACACTCTTCGAGAACAGGTGAATGATGAATGATAAACTGTTACACAAACACGTCTTGTCTACGTGTAGCCTACTTTTGATGTTAACGTTTTTTTTTTGATCTCGAGATGTTATTCCTTCAATCAAGTGTACTGCTGCATGGAGTGTAACATTATTTATATACCTTGTTAGGATTCACGTGACTCTCAAGGTGCTACTGACACAGGATTTGTAAAACAAGATTTTATTCTGTCTGATAATAGTAGTACATGAGATTTACTCTGGGAAAATTGTAAATCTTTGTTCTAAGTACTGTGTATTCTTGAACCAAATCGTTTACTGTCTCCTTGTAAATTCTTCTCAGTGACGAGCCGTACTGTAACGTTTCTCGCTGTTGTTATGAATGCTCTTATGTTATGTTTCCTGTAGTGTGTGATTATTGTAGGTGTAATCTGTCTTGTTGAATACATAACTTGTAATCAGATTGCATAATATCATAATATGTTTACGACGTACGCATGAACACATGTTTTCCTGATTATCGGTTCAACCAGGTATGTACAGGTATACTATAGCCGATTGTGTCCACGTTGAATGTTATTGTTTTAATGTCATTTACCAGTGTACTCGTGGGAAACTTATTGACGACAATATGTATTTCAGCATAAAGGCAAAAGCCTGAGACTATAAATATGATTTATCTATTTAGTGGACCGTCTTAAACTATTTTAACTATCATCGGTAAGCCTAGTCCAACTAATTAGACTGTTTGTGACGGCGAGACATATTTTGATTTGTTCCCGACCCTCTAACAAGGAACTGCATGTTTGTATGTAGAAAATTCCCAATTAGAATCCGTTGGACACGATGACTACAATATCTGTGAACAATTTGAACCGTTCCTTAGATAGGAAACACGTTTCTAAACTCATACAAGCAGAAATTATTCCACCATACCTTTTCTGAAAAGTGCACTAACGTTTTGTTGCCCTCCACTATTTCTCTATGGGAAACGAAACTAGTGTAATGGCGGACAACTGCCGGTGTCGATGTAGATATCTACCTGTATCATGTTAAAAAACTTCCTATCCGCCGTATTCAACCCATTACGGTTGTTTTCCGGAAGTGGTATTGACACAGCTGATTTAAATTTTGTACGTGGATCGCGCATTTAACGCAGCGGTTGTACAGAATGAAAGTTTGGAAACGTCATGATATGGTAAAATATGTGGTATGTCATAGCCACCTGAACACGACACGATACGGAAAAGTTTAAGTCTAATATTTGAATTTTGTCGATAGATACCGAGAATTTATGGCTCATTATTAAGAATTATTGTTATTTCTATCGATTTGAGTATACTATACCAGTTACTGATGCATTTTATGTAATTTGTGTTTCCACACATAAATATGCAATTCTTTGTAAGGCTGAGAGGATGGCCCTTCCGAATTCATTTATGAAATCGACAAACCCCAAAGCTGAATAAGTAAGGCTACGGTAAGCCGGACTACTCGTTCATTTTGTTTCAGGCGATATTTCAAAATACCGACAATTGTTGGAACACCCGTCGACATGTCAGAATATCTGAAGCGCCAAGAATTCTTTATGTACGCATTTATTTTATTTTCCTTTTCAGCTCTGAAGAATGTTCGAGTTGTGTTCGTCATTGGTAAGTATCTTCATAATAATATAAGATTTCATATAATTGATGTACTGCCTTCTATTAAAACACTATTAATTGTTATGTACCTCTAATCTTCATTGATTAAATTTGTGGTGATTTATTATATATATATATATATATATCTGTGGCTTTCATTCGATATATTTGTGTTTATATTCTCTTCATATGTGTGGTTCTATATTCTATATATGTGTGGTTCTATATTCGATATATGTGTAACATGTTCAGTTCTGTTGTGAATCGTAGGACTCACAAGTGTGTGTAATGTTTCAATATTTTGTTTGTACTTTGGATACAAAATGATTCTAGTTCTCGTGTGTACTGGTCAATCACAGACCGAAATTACCTTTCAGACTAAATACACATAAATGACAAACACATATATTCAAGGAGATGAGCAATATAATTCAGTTATGTAGATATGGACCAAGGTTGTAATACCGTTTATAATGATTACACAAAATATAACAAATGACTGATATATGAATTAGATGTCGACAGAGACAGACGGTAATAGTACCGTTTATAAAGATAATATAAAATGTAACAAAACGACTGATATAGTGTATAAACACTAGAAGTAGTGGAAAAATATTTCCCAAAAAGGGTGTCTAAGCCTAAGCCTAGAAAGTTCACTGACCTGACGGTCAGCAAGCCTAGTTAACCTGAGAGAGGGATGTAACGGCTTTTATACTCTTCAGATCAGCGGGTGAATGTAAAGTAAAATTTCATTGGTTAAACAGTGATTGGGTAATATTTCAATAAGCCAAATATAGTTTAAATAAAAGAAGGATTAAATTACCCAATGACTACGAAGCTTTCAAAAAGACTTCAAAACATAACTAAGGGAGGATAATATGAATTTAGGAAACACCGAAATGGTTTAAATCAAATAAAACGTAAATGAACGCTACTGTTACATATGTATGGTTCTATATTCTATATATGTGTTTTTCTATATTCTATACATGTATGGTTCTATATTCTATATATGTGTGGTTCTATATTCTATATATGTGTGTGGTTCTATATGTCATATATGTGTGGTTCTATATGTCATATATGTACGGTTCTATATTCTACATATCTGTGGTTCTATATGTCATATATGTGTGGTTCTATATGTCATATATGTACGGTTCTATATTCTACATATCTCTAGTTCTATATTCTATATATGTGTGGTTCTATATTCTATATATGTGTGGTTCTATATTTCTATATATGTGTGGTTCTATATTCTATATATGTGTGGTGCTATATTCTATATATGTGCGGTCCTACATTCTATATATGTGTCGTTCTATATTCTATATATGTATGGTTCTATATTCTATATACGTGTGGTGCTATTTTCTATATATGTGTGGTTCTATATTCTACATATGTGTGGTTCTATATTCTATATATGTGTGGTTCTATATTCTACATATGTGTGGTTCTATATTCTACATATGTGTGGTACTATGTTCTATATATCTGTGGTTCTATATCCTACATATGTGTGGTTCTATATTCTATATATGTGTGGTGCTTTATGTCATATATGTATGGGTCTGTATTCTACATATGTGTGGTTCTATACTCTACATATATATGTGTGTGTGGTTCTATACTCTATATATATGTGCGTGGGTCTATACTCTTTATACTCTGTGTCTCTATTATTGTACACTCTGTGTCTGTATTATTGTATACTCTGTGTCTGTATAGTTGTATACTCTATGTCTCTATTATTGTACACTCTGTGTCTGTATTATTGTATACTCTGTGTCTATATAGTTGTATACTCTGTGTCTGTATTATTGTATACCCTGTGTCTTTATAGTTGTATACTCTGTGTCTTTATAGTTGTATACTCAGTGTCTTTATAGTTGTATACTCTGTGTCTATATAGTTGTATACTCTGTGTCTGTATAGTTGTATACTCTGTGTCTTTATAGTTCTATACTCTGTGTCTATATAGTTGTATAACTCTGTGTCTATATAGTTGTATACTCTGTGTCTTTATAGTTGTATACTCTGTGTCTATATAGTTGTATACTCTGTGTCTTTATAGTTGTATACTCTGTGTCTATATAGTTGTATACTCTGTGTCTGTATTATTGTATACTCTGTGTCTGTATTATTGTATACTCTGTGTCTATATAGTTGTATACTCTGTGTCTGTATTATTGTATACTCTGTGTCTGTATTATTGTATACTCTGTGTCTATATAGTTGTATACTCTGTGTCTTTATAGTTGTATACTCTGTGTCTATATAGTTGTATACTCTGTGTCTGTATTATTGTATACCCTGTGTCTTTATAGTTGTATACTCTGTGTCTTTATAGTTGTATACTCAGTGTCTTTATAGTTGTATACTCTGTGTCTGTATTATTGTATACTCTGTGTCTGTATTATTGTATACTCTGTGTCTTTATAGTTGTATACTCAGTGTCTTTATAGTTGTATACTCTGTGTCTATATAGTTGTATACTCTGTGTCTGTATTATTGTATACCCTGTGTCTTTATAGTTGTATACTCTGTGTCTGTATTATTGTATACTCTGTGTCTGTATTATTGTACACTCTGTGTCTTTATAGTTGTATAACTCTGTGTCTTTATAGTTGTATACTCTGTGTCTTTATAGTTGTATAACTCTGTGTCTTTATAGTTGTACACTCTGTGTCTTTATAGTTGTATAACTCTGTGTCTATATAGTTGTATACTCAGTGTCTTTATAGTTGTATACTCTGTGTCTATATAGTTGTATACTCTGTGTCTGTATTATTGTATACTCTGTGTCTGTATTATTGTATACTCTGTGTCTGTATTATTGTATACTCTGTGTCTATATAGTTGTATACTCTGTGTCTGTATTATTGTATACCCTGTGTCTTTATAGTTGTATACTCTGTGTCTGTATTATTGTATACTCTGTGTCTGTATTATTGTATACTCTGTGTCTATATAGTTGTATACTCTGTGTCTTTATAGTTGTATACTCTGTGTCTATATAGTTGTATACTCTGTGTCTTTATAGTTGTATACTCTGTGTCTGTATTATTGTATACTCTGTGTCTGTATTATTGTATACTCTGTGTCTATATAGTTGTATACTCTGTGTCTGTATTATTGTATACTCTGTGTCTGTATTATTGTATACTCTGTGTCTATATAGTTGTATACTCTGTGTCTATATAGTTGTATACTCTGTGTCTGTATTATTGTACACTCTGTATCTATATAGTTGTATACTCTGTGTCTATATAGTTGTATACTCTGTGTCTTTATAGTTGTATACTCTGTGTCTGTATTATTGTACACTCTGTGTCTATATAGTTGTATACTCTGTGTCTATATAGTTGTATACTCTGTGTCTTTATAGTTGTATACTCTGTGTCTCTGTGGTTATGTATTATGTATTTACTTGTGGTTATTCAATCAGTTTTTCTAAGGCCATTTACTAAATACAATGTGCATTAAATTTGTAAGCTGGTATTCTACATACAGATTTTATGTTTGACTTATTTCTGTCTGCAGTTGTCTTACTCCAGTTATTATGTAGTTGCACTTTTATGAAATAAATTTATTGTGATAGAAATAAATTTATCTGTAAATAACATGTTCACTCATCACAGCATGTGCTGTACGTATTGCTGACAGTCGGTGATAATTATATCATCTTACATATGTTTATTGGATAAATATGCAGGAATTGTGTCTATAATCTGGAACATGTTCTCTTCACTTAAAGTATTTGTTGTCTAGACACATCCTGATACAGTTACAGAGTATCTCCTAGGTGAAGTAGTTGTATCTCTATAGGATATTTGTTAAATATACCACCAAACATTGTGTGCCAATGACTACACATATACATGTATATTTTATAACAAATAACTGAGGTATACATGTTTTGGCATGACTGAGTTCTTGAATAATGAACTAACTTTTTGTTTAATAGAAAGAATTAGAAAGAATGCATTTTTATTAACATTTTTTATACTAATCATGAATTGTTGCCAAGTGTCTGTGTAACATTATCAATTTATTGAAACAAATCTTTTGTTGTATTGGTAGTGTTACACTTTGGAATAATTTACTAAAGTGGCCTGGATGTGAGGTAATAATCAAAGTACTGAAAGTACTGTTTGAAGGTGATTAATGTCATTAACACCATATAATAATTTAATGAATGAAAAAAATACTAAGGACTTAGTATGGTGAATATCCATGAAGTTCATTATTTATTCTTTTAAAGGTTTTCTACATTTCCTCATGTGACTTTTAACATGAAGCAAACAGAACATTTGAGTAACTTTTATGAAGTTATAGCTACAGCATGAGGCGAAAGCTAACTCTAGCTAATTATGCTCAAGATCAATATGTGTTGGTAGATCTATTTACCCAACAACTCACAAGACCTTTCAAAAAATCTACATCTCAAGTAATGAAAATCATTTCCCTAAAATTCAGTCTGTAATATCTTATGAACAATTTGCATTAAAACTTCTTAAATGAATTTAGTCACAAAAACTTCTAGAATAGTACGCAATTATCCACTGCTTCAGTGGACAATGCATAAAATTAAGTCAAGTAATATAACTATTTGAACTGACCAAGGAAACTATTTTCCGAGAAAGCATTTACTACTTAAGTGGTAGATGATAGTTATATTATATGAATTATGTATTAAAAGTAGTATGTTTCTTTCTATTTTATCAGACGTTTGTACGTAGTTTGACGTAATGGACCTAATGTGTTAACTCTTCAACCACACAGCTTTATAGTGATGTATAATATTTCAAGTTACCACTTTTTTCACCAAGAACGTGTGCTGACAGGCAATTAGTATTTACACTTAGAGCACATTTTCATGTTATCAATATGGTTTGCAATTTATAACAGCGCTATAATATTACACTCGCATTTTAGCTCATCTGAGCACAAAGTGTTTTAGACGTTTGTCAGTGTTATATATGTCTGTTAGTGTTATATATGTATGATAGTAATATATATGTATGTTAGTGTTATGTATGTATGTGTATATTAGTGTTATATATGTATGTTAATATTATATATAAATGTTAGTATTATATATGTATGTTAGTGTCATATGTGTATGTTAGTGTTATATATGTATGTTAGTATTATATATGTATGTTAGTATTATATATGTATGTTAGTGTTATATATGTATGTCAGTGTTATATATGTATGTTAGTGTTATATATGTATGTTAGTGTTATAGATTATAATGCTAGGCATTTAGAACTGAATCCACTTCACGCTGGACACATGGCTGTCAGCATCATGTTGTGTCCATACAATGATTGTGATATTGTTATCTTCATTGGTTTTGTGAAAAATTGTCGTTTACGTTCAGAGTCTTCTGTCTATGATTTAATCAATTACACATCAAGTGAAGTCTAATTTGAAAGTTATTTCAAGAACTTTTCAATGAAACAGATTCACATCAGATGAAGGAATTAAAATTCATTTAACAAAAAATCCATTCTCTGCAGTGGAGATAAAGTATGTTTGAATCTGTAAGGCTGTAAGGTAAGGCTTCAACATTACACTATGTTTTATATGCTTCATTATCAGAGTAATTTAACATTGACATGTACAATACTTGTGATAGGTGGACCTGGGAGTGGTAAGGGAACACAATGTGAGCGTATTGTACAGAAATATGGATTTACTCATCTTTCTACTGGTGATTTACTCCGTGCTGAGGTCGCGTCTGGCTCAGCTAGGGGAAAGGAGCTTACAGCTATAATGGAAAAAGGAGAATTAGTTCCATTGGTAAGTATTGTTGTCAACATTAAACCTCTATATTTGTATCGCTGTATGAGGTTGATAACTGATACGTTTGAGATTTTTTTAAAGCATCGTCATTGAAGCGCTAGGGCACAGCACATGGACATGTTCAGGCTTCTCAAAGCTGCTGAAATACTTGCCTGACATTTGGCAAAGTTAAAATTTCTGTCTGACCAAATGAAAATATCTGACCGAATATATTATTTATAAGTGATAAATGCTGTAAATTGTGCCTGGCTGACAGACTTCTGGTCCGGTTCTCGCCAAAAAGTTATTGGACTTGCTCAAAATTTGCCTGACTTGTCCAACAGTCAGACAACTTTCAGGAAGCCTGCGTGTTATGTTTTCATAAATATTTTCTGTTATATTGTAACATATTTTTGGTCCGAGCAGTTTATATATATATATATCACAGGTATTAAACAAATGATGATTTAATAATGTATGACAACAAAAGAAATGATGAACTGTACTATGATAAAATTTTCCTCAAGCTTCCTTGCTTCTGATTGAAATAAATGATTAATATATTTACAAAAAATAAAACGCTATATTATCTCTTGATTAAAAAATGATCAGTGGGCAATGCTATAATCAATATACAACAATCACAGGTTTGATGGTCTAATAACTAATTTAAATTACTTCATATTATACCTAAGTTTTACAATCCCGGCCTGTGTCAATTAAATGCACATAAATGCTGCAACTTAGTCAGTCCCGAGACATTAACTGCTTCAACGGGTATAGGATGGCCAAAACACTCTCAGGTCTGAGTATGCTTTGCAATTTAGAAAGTGTTCAACCACCCAAATTGTATGACAGCTCAAACTGTATCCACTTCTGAGCAATGCTAAAACTTATTAACTTTATTGTCATTTAAACCCTAAGAGTTAATAAATTTGCTACTTTAATATTTCATGTATCAATACTTTGGAGGCTTCTCAAAGATTGACCAAAATTATACAATACCAGCTTTATATACCCAGTGCTACATGTAACAATCAACATGATTGGCTAGTGATTAACAAAGTCGTTGATTGGCTAATGAAAATAACGTCTAACAAAACAATATTGTGAATTATCGTTGTCATCTCATCGATTAATTAAAGGTACATAGATCTAAGGATTATAAACAAAATTTGCAGTATGAGTGATTGATAATTAGCAAATTTCTTTGCAATATCAATATACTATAAACATGAACTTTAACATAGCAAGGCAATTAAAACAATGCAAGCAGTCTGACCATTTTTATGACATTTTCTGATAGTGTGACAAATGATAATATTATTATGTTCTAGAAATTATGAGAATGAATATTCTGAATCTTAATGTGGTTCTGGTGGTTGATGTGTGGTGTAGCTGCTAACTATAGAGTGTGAATTAAGATGCTTTTAAATATCCAGATGTTGCTGATGATTGTTGATCTTTAGATGTTGTGGATTGAACAACAAGTTCTTTGTATCTTCAATATGATTTATTTATCAACAACAACAACAGTTTTAAAGTTCCTAATTATTAAAATTAACACTAAAATCAAGATAACACAAAGTGTCAGTCTGAAATATTTTAAGACAAACACAAAGTTAATTCAACATCACATAGATAGTACCCTAAGTAAATTATACAAGTGTCACAAAGACAAAATGTGATATTATGTGTCACAAAGACAAAATGTGATATTATGTGTCACAAAGACAAAATGTGGTATTATGTGTCACAAAGACAAAATGTGGTATTATGTGTCACAAAGAAAAATGAATTTAATTTAAACTATATATCCTTTTTGTTCCCTACTTTCTATATATCTGTTTTTAAACTAAACTTCCCTTATACAGAGCCTTTTTATGGGAGGTGTGGCTTATTTCTAAAATGGCACAATTTATTAACAGATTGACAAAAATGCAAACAATTTAAACATACATAGTTTTACCCAATGATAAATAAAAACTTCCTTCTAATAAAATCTATAATTTGATAAGTAATCAGACAAAAATGTATTTACACATACCTAACTTATTATCCAAGCCATACAAACAGAGAGATGGTAAAAACAATCTATTAGTTTGCAATAGTTATTAATTTTAGAGGAGCTGTCGAATTTTAATTCCATATGTTAGTTTTACAACAATTTGACTTAAGGTCAATATTTCTTAAAAAAATATAAACAAGTACATTAAAATCATTGTATTAAAAATATTCTAAAGAATTGAAATCTGCATTTTGAGACATTGACTTTGACACCAAACATGCCTTTGTTATCCTTAATAACATGTGAAATGTATTTTACTAATTTTCAAGTTGACATTTTTTGTTTTTTCACTGTGCTCCAGGCATTGAATACTAATGATGGTAGAGAGGACATAATCTGTTGTTTGGAACGAACAATGATATAGGTAGTTTTCAACAATCAGTCGGGAAATTTTTACTACATACCGAAGAGCTTCCTGAGAAAATAGTGCAAAAATACACTTTAATGGCAATTTGCATTCAAATCAGAATCAGATGGCTATACAAATTTGTAAAAGTAATCGTAAAGAGTAATCATACTCAAGTGATACGGTCATAAAAATATGCACAACATCAAAATCGACAGAATGGTGCATGAATATAGCTGAACTACTTCTGATGATACGTAATACTTATTTCACACAACGGAAGTTTGGTCAAAAATAGTTTCATTCATTCATAAACTATAGGAGAGATCGGCGGTAACAATTTGTTACTAAAAATAGCACTTCTGATAATGCCAATCGGCAGCTAGCAGAATAGGGCAGACAAACGCTGTCTAGAGCATATCTCATAAACTATTGAAGCTTCACATGAATAGAGGCTATTGATAGTTGCAGTAACCAAGAGATGTAATTCTTCCTTTACTAATTACCTCCATTTTCCTACTGAAGTAAAACTCCTCCTGAACATACTAGTAACTCTCGAAGTATTGAAAGGTTGAGTTGGTAATTTGTACTTTGACAAAGACCAATAGAGGAAGTGCAGTGACCAAGAACAATAATCTATCAATCTTTGCCGATTTTTGGTTAACTTCCCTTATTTTTACATGCATACCACAAAACCTATTGAAACAATTGACTTGATTCTGCACACTTTTTAACTTTTGCTTTTGACATTACTCTCAGTGCTTTGATTAAAATATTGTGTTCACATCTTTTAGACTTATGTAAATAATCAAAAATTGTAAATTTCTTAAACAAGCTGAATTGATTTGAAATAAATATGGATTTAATTAAAAACAATATATTTGACTGCAATTGATAATCACTGGCTCATTATTTTTGCAACTGTTAATTACGTGATCATAATACCGCAAAAATTTTCCTGAAGAAGACACCATTGCCCTCATCCTACTAGGAAATACAACTTCTGATTACTTTGTACTTCTGAACAACATCAGTGCTTTCAGTGCTTTGATTCACATTTTACACATTTACAACATTAGCATTTTCAAGAGACAAAGATCAACTTATTAACCAAGATATGTTTTTTGATGTTTTACACCATTGTCATAAGTTGAAATTCCAAGACTCCTCATAATAGTGTTTTGTCTTTATTACATTATGACTAAAGATGATACATCCAAGGTCATTTGTCCCCACCTCAGATTCACATAATCAGACACTTCTGCAGAATACTGGTTGACTGGCATACTGAGTGGTTACATTTCATGTGATTGTACTTAGTTCCATATGTTCTAAACTTGGTCTTTTTCTGAACTCAGAGAATAGGTTGAGGTATTAGATTCAATGCTTTTAGATGACACTGACCTAATGCACCCATGGTTTCTTAGCAAAAGGTGCTGTGAGTTATCTGAAAATTCTCGTTATTTATTGGACTACCCTCATGTGTGATGTATAAATTTACAGGATACTGTTTTATTGCTACTTAAAGAAGCCATGCTAGCTAAGGCTGCTGAGAGTAAGGGTTTCCTCATAGATGGATATCCACGAGAAATGGAACAGGGAACTAGGTTTGAAAAAGAGGTAAACACTCAACCACATTCTGATTAGATCATCTTGGATTAACTGCGTGATGACTTCTCAGTATTTTACCTCCAAGCAGAATTACCTGTTTGCTTGATGATGTCAGCTTTGTTTTACATAAATGATTTATTATGGTTAATTCTCATTTTATGTTTTCAATTGGAAAATGTATTATAAAATTTTCATAAATTTGTAAATTACACTTTTTGTTGTAGTCTTAGATTCACAAAATGTATCAAAAATTATACTGAATGACAAATGTTTGGCAAATGTTTCATACATGTTTAAGGTGACCCCGTGCCAGTTTGCCCTTTATTTCGATGTTTCGGATGAGACTATGACAAAACGCTTGCTAGGCAGAGCTGAGACAAGCGGCCGTGTTGATGATAATGAAGAGACAATTAAAAAGAGATTAAAAACCTTCCATGATATAACAACACCAGTTGTAGACTACTATGAAAAAGAAGGAAAGTTG
This sequence comes from Lutraria rhynchaena, assembly GCA_008271625.1. Taxonomy (NCBI): domain Eukaryota; kingdom Metazoa; phylum Mollusca; class Bivalvia; order Venerida; family Mactridae; genus Lutraria; species Lutraria rhynchaena. The sequence goes on along the minus strand of VIBL01000110.1, from coordinate 1,124,950 downwards.
AAAAAGGTATTAGTGTTTATTTATCTGTATTCATCATCATGTGTTGAGTAGATAAGTACATTCTCAGTGGCCTTGTTTGCTGTTTATGCTGTGCTGTATCATAAGTTGTGCTGTATTTATTAGAAATACTTTCTGTTGATGAAAATGTCATAATTATTGCTTTGAATGTTTAGCAGGCTACAGACATGTGATCATGATTGCAAAAATTAGCCAGTTTTATTTTTAGCTCACCTTAACCAAAGGCTCAGGGTGAGCTGTTAGGATGGGTAGGTGGATGCTCCGGCGTCCGTTGTCTGGCATCAACAATGGTCTTCTACTCAGAAACTACCAGTCGGATTTACTTCAAATTTGCTGTGTAGAAGCCTTTTGATGTTCTAACTGCAATTGGCTCATATTATACCAGTTGGCCACATTTAGGGGTCACAAGAGCTAAAAATAGAAAAACCTTTAATCATCTTCTTCTCATGAACCAATGGATAGATCATCACTAAACTTGGTCTGTAGCTTCCTTAGGTAGACTTTTATCTGATTTGCTCAAATAAAAATGGTTGGCCCCTTTTAGGAGCTGCTAGAGCTAAAAACAGAAAACCCTTTAATCGTCTTCTTCTCATGAATCAATGGATGGATCATCACTAAACTTGGTTTGTTGCATCCTTAGATGGTCCTCCCGCAAGTTTGCTGAAATAAATTTGGTCAGCCCCTTGTAGGAGCCACCAGAGCTAAATGTAGAAATACCTTAAAACAACTTTTTCTCATGATGGATTATTACCAAACTTTTTTTTTAGCATATTCAGGTAGTGTTCTATCAGATTTGCTGAAATAAAAATGGTTGGCCCCAATTAGGGGCCGCTAGAGCTAAAAATAGAAATACCTTAAAATGACTTGTTTTCATAAACCAGTGGATGGATCATCACCAAATTTGGTCTGTGGCATCCTTTAGTCATCACGAATATTCCTTTGTTGTATCCTTTGGTGGTCCTTTATCGAGTTTATTATTGTTCCCCATTATTTGCCCACAAGTGTACCTTTATTACCTTTTTTAGTAATAAGTTAATTGACATTTATTCTGGTTAGCGATGCAGGGCCATTTCGGCCCTCTTTTTTCTAATGGTATGCAAAATTAGCTTCACTGAAGACATTCCTAACTGATAGTTAATACTTCTACAGATTGAACAGAAATATTTTTCAATCTTATATCAATCCTCATGGATAATTTTGCGTAATTTTTTCTCACATGCATCAATTGATATCACAATATTCATGATTTTATTGATTACAATGTGCAGATTATTGATCATACAAAAATGACAAAAAACTGTTTTATACACCATCCTTATTTGGCATAATTTTATATCATGATTTTTGTGGAGTCTTTTCACTTATGAGATATTGATTCAATAAAGTGAATTAACTGCCACACCCTTTTATGTGGACTGCCAAGCCCTGTTATTGGGAAATCGCAATTGAAGTTTTTAGGTACTATAATATTTTTTGTGTTTCAATGAATTTCAACAAAATTGGGACAGTATTTTAAGAACATGTTCCCCAGTAAGATACTGAAATTTCGTTAACATTATCTTAATTAGAAAAAAACAGTTACAAAAAGAAAATTATTATATATTTCTAAATTGAGAATTACTCCATGTTGAGTCATTTCCACAAAGTAACATTGAGTTACGTCATTGTTGAAAGTGACATTTGTTCTCTTTGAACATATAATTCCTTGTGGAACTAAATATGGCATTGAAACTAATATATCTGCACCAAAATAATAAGACAAAATAAAGAAGATTCAAATAAATAAATAAACAATGGGAGGTAACAATTATAAATTTGATCTATAACACATACCTGACATCCACATTCTTGACAGTAACTAATTTAATTTTGTTCTATTATCAATAAAAACAACATCAGAAGTTGTTTTAAAATTAACCAAAACACATACTTTTATCATAATAAGATGAAAAAACATGTACAGATATTCAATAACAGCAACTTACATGAAAGCATTTTGCTGTCTCTATAAACAGGACCAAAATAGCAGATAGGTCCACAAGTGTAGTGGGACCAAAATATATATGTATTTCGAATGAAAACTAGTTTAGACAAAAACTCAAGACATTTTTGTCCTTATAATTCCACAAGTAACTTACCAAACTGTTGTAAGTTTTAGACTGACTTTTAAAGAGACCATGTCACAATCAAATTTTGGCATAAATGTTTGCACTATATAAGTGGACTTGTATTTCTATTTTCATAGTGAAACTTTAATGTCAAAATAATATTGAGATTATGTCAGGCTGTGTATTAACTACTTACTCTGGTAAAATACGAACCAAATTTCAATGAAATAGCAAACAAGCAGTAAAAACAAAATGTATTGTCAAATTTACATACTAGTACTTCTGAACATATATCTATAATTACTCCTATGATTTTTTTGTAAGTTATGTATTGTTGATAGAACAGAGCCATGGATTGTGACTAGGGTACAAAAAGTGATTTGTCTATATATAAGATACAAGATGTGATTTAAAAATCTGAGTTTCATACATCATTCAAACAGTCTGGATTTACAATAAATATAAAATAAGTCAGCACATTTTGTACTTTGCTAACAAATGCTACTTTTTGTAGGAAATTCTTAGAAAGTAAAAGATGGAGAAAGTATGTTAAGTGATGAAAACATGAACATCTTGAAATATTTATAAAGAGATCTGCACAGCACAGATAGATTTTGTTGTTTTATTGGCTTTATGTTTTGTTCTTGATGATCCTTAGAGTAATAAGATACATCAATAAATTGTGCTGACATGAAAGAAATTTAAACATATATCTTCAGAGACTAGTTTGTTAGAATACACCCTAAGTGAAGTACTTATGTTGTCTGTATAAACACAGTGTGTTCACACAGCTTTGTTATCTTTTATTGTATGACTGTCATACAAAAATTTGCATACAAATACAATAACATAACAATCTGGTGTAACATAAAATTGTTCAGCTTGTTGTATCGTGCTTATAAATCTCATGTTTTCACAGAATAAAACCATTGTTTTGTACCTTCTGGCATTCATTCCTGACAATATGCAAGTAACAGTATCACACAGTTAGTACTAGCTGTTAACAAATGAAACAATGTACAGTATCAAGATTCTTTATCTTATGGTCAGAGGAATATTATGGATAGCAATTGAAACACTGCATTTTCTAGTTGATCATCAACAATTGTTTTCATCAGTTTGTTTGTTCTTACATTATCACAAATATGCCAAACTCTTTGTACATCAGACAAATATCATAGTTACTTGTGTTATACGTCTGAATTAGCTTTCATAGTTTTGTGTTAAACTTTGAAGTAATAGAAGTATGAGAAGGGGGATGCCTCATTGCTCGGCGTTAACAATGGTCCTCTCTGAAACTACCAATCAGGTTTACACTGAATTTGCTGTCTAGTCTTCTTGTGATCTTCTGACTGCAATTTGCTCATGTTATACCAGTTGACTGCTTTTTAGGGGTCACCAGAGCTAAAAATAGAATAGTGTTTTAACATCTTCTCATATATCAATGGATGGATCATCACCAAACTTTGTCTGTAGCAATCCCTGGTCATCATCAGTATTCCATTGTAGTATCCTTTGATTGTCTTTTATCAGGATTATTATTGTTCCCTTTAATCTACTCAGAAGTGTACCTTTATTACCTTTTAAGTTATGAGTTAATTGACATTTATTCTGGTGAGCAATACAAGACTATCATGGTCCTCTTGTTTATCAAACCAAATAAATTATTGTATCATAGAACCTACCTGTATGTTATTGTTATCATAAAACTTACTTTTATGTTATTGTTATCATAAAACTTACCTGTATGTTATTGTTATCATAGAAGTTATCTGTATGTTATTGTTATCATAAAACTTACTTTTATGTTATTGTTATCATAAAACTTACCTGTATGTTATTGTTATCATAGAACCTACCTGTATGTTATTGTTATCATAAAACTTACCTGTATGTTATTGTTATCATAAAACTTACCTGTATGTTATTGTTATCATAAAACTTACTTTTATGTTATTGTTATCATAGAACTTACTTTTATGTTATTGTTATCATAGAACTTACCTGTATGTTATTGTTGTCATAGAACTTACCTATATGTTATTGTTATCAAAAAAAATACCCGTATGTTATTGTTATCATAGGACTTACCTTAATCCTATTGTTATCATAGGACTTACATTAATCTTATTATTATCAAGGTGACTGCAGAACAAGGACCAGATGAAGTTTTCGCTCAAGTAGAAGCCATATTTGATGAGTTGTGTCAAGCAGGTTGTATTTTGTTTGTGCAAAATAAACTTTGAATAAAATAATAGCACATTTATTATACCAAAATTTTATTGATATTCAGTATTGACTTTCACCATTAGTATGTGGATCAGATTTAAGCTTTAATACTACCATATTAGTACTGGTATATCAGAAATACTGGTCAGACTTATATTGTATACTAGTAGATATAATTGTTGTGTATTTATTAATTTCATTTTGATATATAACAATATTTATATTTTTATGTATTTCTTTTAGATTCATCTCAGCTTTCTGATGCCAAAGTGATTTTTGTTGTTGGTAAGTTTATACTGTTGCATTTTTTAGTTTTTTTAGTTATTAATTATTTAATGATTTCTTTGTATTGACCTTAACAAGTAATGTTCAACATAATGAATGCATGTCACCATCAAGAAAACAAGCCACTGGACAGATTGTTTTAATTATTGTAGATTGTTTGGATTATTGTAAATTGCTGTGGTTGATGTAGATTGATTGGGATATTGTAAATTGTTTGGGTTGTTGTAGATTGTTAGGATTGTCAATAGATTGGTTGTTGTAGATTGATTGGGATTGTCATAGATTGTTTGGTTGTTGTAGATTCATTGGGATATTGTAGCTTGATTGGTTGTTGTGAATTGATTGGGATGTTGTAGAATATTTATGATGTTGTAGATTGTTTGGATTATTGCAGATTGTTTGTTTTTTGCAGATTGTTTGGGTTTTTTGCAGATTGTTTGCTTAGTTTTGGAGGATTGTATCACTGGTTGTATTTCTTGTCTGATCTCTTAAAAATTAACATACAAGTATTGGTACCTCAGTGTATAGATATATATGTATACATCATTGATTGTTTGAGTGAATCAGTATCAATTCATTATCTTCCATTCAATAATACTTATATTTGTTTTTTATGACAAGTTGTATGGATGTATGAGAACATGATTTGTCTGTACAGGTGGTCCAGGATCTGGGAAGGGGACACAATGTGCTCGTATTGTAGAGAAGTACGGCTTCTGTCATCTTTCGTCTGGAGACTTGCTCCGAGCTGAAGTTTCATCTGGTTCAGAACGAGGGAAGAAATTGAATGAAATCATGGAAAAAGGAGAACTTGTTTCATTGGTTTGTTGTTATATAAAGTTATTTTCAGACTAAGTACCAACATCTAATTCTCAGCTTTGTTTATTGATAGGACCAAAATGTCAGCTCAGTTACTTTATTGCTGAGAAAACTCTGATTACCTAATTATGGAAATCTTTAATGTTTAGGGTATTTACTGACCTGTGTTGTCTCACTTCTACTCCGATCATACAACATGGATTCTAATCTGTAACAGTTAACTCATCATCTCTGAGCTCAGTCTCCTACATATATGTAGGAGAATTGTTTAATCTTGGGTTCTTCACTTGTTTATTACAGGATGTTGTGTTGGAACTGCTCAAGGAAGCTATGGTAGCAAAATTATCTGAAACTAAATGTTTCCTTATAGATGGATATCCCAGAGAGATGGAACAGGGAACTAGGTTTGAAAATGAAGTGAGTACAGTTTCTACTGTCTACCCTTATGATTGACATTTCTTAATGAACTCTTACAGTTTAAATACCTCTGTATTTACTATGTTTGTGGTTGATTTTAGCAATGAAAGTGCACATCAGAGCCATGTTGTTATCATGTTTTATTATGCTTGTGTATGTTAGGTCAAAGCCATGACCATTAAGAATTTTACACCAATCTTTGAATCCACTATTCTATGTAGTTACAAAATTTATTTGGGATTTTTGTAGATTACACAGTGTAGCAATGTGCTATATTTTGAAGTCACAGATGAGACAATGACCGCTCGTCTATTAGATCGAGGCAAGACTAGCGGTAGAGTTGATGATAATGAAGAAACTATCAAGAAACGTTTAGCGACGTTTCACAACCAAACACAACCAGTGATTGATCATTATTCACAACAAGAAAAAGTTGTCATGGTGAGATGTAAAACTTTGATAATCAGACCACCATTGAGACCCGAAAAATTGGTCCTAATAATAAGATGGCCTCATCATCAAATTGAATTATCGAGGAGTTATTGAAATCCAGTCTGCAAAATAAGTGGTCATTATAACAAGATGGTTTTAATATTTAGGTGGTCATTATTTGAGATTTTACCGTACTTTTAAAAAATAAAATCTATGCCATGCTAGGTTTTTTTTTTACCAGAGCAAAGAAAACAATATGTAAACACTTAAGACTGCTCTTTTTATTTGACATTTGCTGGTTAGATATCATCAGTTAATACATTGTAATACCAACAGTAGAATACTAATATTGGCAAATTAATCATATTATATATTATATATTACTTATTATATATTACATATTATATATTACATATTATATATTACATATTATATATTACATATTATGGTGTAGATTTACTGGTGAAGAAGTATTTTATCTGAAATAAAAGTGATCTGATTTTCATTCCTGTATGGATATATGTTGGTTATTTCAGTAACATAGCATCATAATGTTGGTTATGTGTTATCTGTGTTAAAACATAGCATCATGATGTTGGTTATGTATTCCTCTGTGTTAAAACATAGCATCATAATGTTGGTTATGTATTCCTCTGTGTTAAAACATAGCATCATGATGTTGGTTATGTATTCCTCTGTGTTAAAACATAGCATCATAATGTTGGTTATGTATTCCTCTGTGTTAAAACATAGCATCATGATGTTGGTTATGTATTCCTCTGTGTTAAAACATAGCATCATAATGTTGGTTATGTATTCCTCTGTGTTAAAACTTAGCATCATGATGTTGTTTATGTATTCCTCTGTGTTAAAACATAGCATCATGATGTTGGTTACATATTTCTCAGTGTTCAGACATAGCATCATAATGTTGGTTACATATTTCTCAGTGTTCAGACATAGCATCATAATGTTGGTTACATATTTCTGGGTGTAAAAACATGGCATCATGATGTTGGTTACATATTTCTCAGTGTTCAAGGTGACCTGGTATAATAAAGTTGTTTAAGTTAATACCATCATTTATTACATTATTAAATTAATTAGTAACACTCTAGTTATTGCCATAAATGTATTTTATTACAAGTACTGATGCTATAGTTTTGTCAAGCTTCCAACTTTCTCTCTTATTTCTGAATATCTGACATAATCACTGATAATACCTCTAAATGAATCATGTAATAATCTAGTACCTCTAAATGAATCATGTGATAATCTAGTACCTCTAAATGAATCATGTGATAATCTAGTAACTCTAAATGAATCATGTGATAATCTAGTAACTCTAAATGAATCATGTGATAATCTAGTAACTCTAAATCATCAGGACAATGTCTTCCGTGTTATAAAAGAAATTCATAAAACTTCAGAAAGTTTGAATGTCTTACAAAGTTCCCTTTATAATGTAATTCTGTATTTCTTATTCTTTATTTAATCAACAGCTAATGAAAATGATTTTAATCTTTGGAGCATTTATGTCATTTTCCTCGAAGTTATCTAATTTCTATACAAATGCCAAACACACTGCACAGTAAATGCTGTACAAAGAACTGTTCATGCTGTATGCCATAAAATACCACTATATAATAAACTGGTGATAAAATATATCAATATAAGCGTATGTAAACATGTAACATGACAATCTGATTGTTCGGTATACCAAGAAATCTCATTCTATGATACAGAACATCATTCCATTAATTGTTTTATGGTATATTGTGTCATTCTATGATACAGAACATCATTCCATTAATTGTTTTATGGTATGTCGTCTCTCTTGTCAAATGCTGTTCTGAGGTCATGAAAATTCTTTTCTTTTTTATGTATGACTCCATGTCGCATGAATTGTTTGCTATATGGAGGATTTGGTGTAATATTACTGTATCTACCTATTCAATTAAAATAAAGTACCATAGTATTTATATGTATATCTGGATACATTAAGTTATTGTATGTATGTCTGGATACATTAAGTTATTGTATGTATGTCTGGATACATTAAGTTATTTGTAACATTTGTGTCTTTGTTCATCAAAGGTATTTTTAGAGTTATTTTTGTTTCTCTGTGTTACAGATACCTGCAGAAGGTTCAGTCGAGGATGTGTTCACAGAAGTGCAAAATTTTATGAACAGCAAAACGTGGTGAAGATATGAAAGAACTTTATAACATCATTATTGCTTACTTTTCTAGATATCACCTGTCAGTATAATTAACAATCCCTGCTTGTCATGGTTCATGTGTTTTGTTGATGTATTTTGTCGTGAATGTTTGGTGTGTGGTAGACTGGTAACTTAACAAACTTTTACATCCTGCTGAATTAATCAATTAAAGATGGTTTAGTGATGTACATGGTTTATATATTATATAAGCTATAAGACTTGTAGTATTCAGCTATTGTTTGAAATCTTCATGTATCCATGGTAACAATAAACAATAGTATGGGAAGTAGATATGTACGTAGAGATACTACAGTATGTGTGTGGTATTGTAAGATGTTGTCCTCGTTGAAAATGTTAGTTCTTGTATTATTTGACACATACTGTAGTTTCTTCTATACAGATAATGATTTTTTATATGTGATCTATAAATATGAAGGTATCTATTTATTTGTTGTATTATGAACCCAAAATGAGTTTGTGACAACAAGAGTACTAAAAACATTTACGTTTGATGTATATACATGTTCATGTATGTGTGTGTGATACAGGAGTAGACCTTTTATTGTGTATCATAAGATTGTTGAAGATTACAAAATATTCATGTTTAATTCCGCAATTTATCTATTTACTTTGATGCTTAAATATAAAGTGTCTTGCCATAAAACAAACTACAAAATGTGTACCAGTTGATATAAACTGACCTATCTGTGAAATCTTCTAGGAATGAAATTTGAGGATTGTGAAAATACATCATATGCAGTATTTATATATGTATGGATCTGTACTGAGATTGTATGACATTATCCTGTAATGTTGTTATTGTCATGTTTATAGTTGTGGGGTTGTTAGGAGTTGCTGCATTTCTTTCTGTGATAGTTAGTATTTATTTTCTTCATTTTTTTGTTTTGTTTGAATTGTTGTAGAACAATCTGTTTCTAATTAATTGTTTTATGCTAATAAAGATTTTCAACTTAGCCAACGAATGAATGAAAAAGATTCACACATATACCTCTGCCACGTTACCCTATCTGTGTAATACAATTTATGTGAACTTACACTGAGCTATATATATCTTGAATTTCTTCGTTATTTCATTGTTTACTAATATTTGAATTCTTGTCATTTTGATATTGTGTGTAAAACTATCAACTCTTTATTCATTTTACATTAAATGCTTATATTCTCAATGTTTTGTTTCTTTTTTATTGAACTTGCTTTATATTATAATGATGTATAATTAAACATGTGTGTGTTGATAATTATCTTATGTGAAATCTGCGACTGGTTTAATAATTCAAAGTTGCTTACAATTATTAATTAATGTAAGCATGAAGTGTTCATTGTGAGCTGTAGTGATCGTCCTGTCTGTCATCATGTCTCATGTGTGGTAACATCAACAATTGTTTCAAATGGAATCTCCTCTGAAACCACTGAGCCAGTTTAAATTTAACTTCACAGGAATGATCTATCAAAATCTTGCAAATGATGCCCCAGGGGTTCAAGACTGGCTCCACCACCGGGTCACTTGTTTGAACAGGGAAAACCTTTAAATGTCGTTTTGGCCAAAACTGTACAGCTTAGAGTGTAGGTATTTGGTGTGTTGCACCTCTTGTGGTCCTACTTGAAATGTTCTAAATTTTTCTCAGGGATAAAATTGACCTAAAACTGTGTAATTCGATCTATATTTGATCCCTCATGCAGTGTTTACATGTAGTACGTTTTGTCATACAGTGTTTACATGTAGTACGTTTTGTCATACAGTGTTTACATGTAGTACGTTTTGTCATACAGTGTTTACATGTAGTACGTTTTGTCAGCCCTTTAGCTCAGTAGAGAGACTTACGATTTACTGACGTCTGGTTTATGAGTTCAAACTCTGGGCACGGCACATGTTCTCTGGAATAGTTTTATTAAAGACATTGTGTATAATAGTACACTGTATCATAGTAGAGTCACCAGACATGATCTTGTTTTTATGTGACTTATTGTCACTGGGGTTAACGCCGTTTTTCAACAAATTTTCAGTTATATACGGCGATCGGTTCACCTAACCAGTTTTCCTGGACTGTATACTAACCAGTACTAACTTACCCTTCCACAAGGAGCCGGCAACTTCTCCACATATGGAGGAAAATCGACATTTTTTGTCAAATTTTCATAGAAGGTATGACCTGCCGCGACCAGGATTCAAACCTGGATCTCCGGGTTACAAGTCCAGCGCGCTAACTACTGGACCATGGCCACGGCTGATCAGACATGTAATATACATGTATTTACATACATGCAGAAACATTTCTAAACCCAATACACAGACTTTATTGACTTCAATGAAAATAAGGCACGTTTTATGAACGAATATAAGTCAAAGTATCAATGTCCAGCTTTCCTCCCTTGTTTAAAGTCTGTAACTTTTCTGAAATGAAAAACATTCAACATTTATTTACATAAAGTAATATGAACACAGAGCAGTAGTCCAAGAATGAGTTCCAGAAAGTTGTGTATTGGTTTGTTCACTTGAAAACTGCTGTCAATATCAATGTTTAATGCAAATTCAAAAGTTTCTGAATTCAACAAACACAAAACAATATGGAAACATGTACTAATCAAGATAAATCATTGATCAATGAAAACTATCATCGTTAGTTTTAGATTCAACCCGTGTATTACTTCAATGAATGTTTCGTTCTGAAAAATATTAGTGTTGTTTCACTTTACCTAGAGATTATTGGTGAATTTTATGTATACTGAACCAAAAAAGAAAAGAAAAGTAGGTCTTAAACTTACAAGGTTAAACACATAATGTAGAAAAATGTGTATATGTAGTAGTTAACACTGGCGTCCTAGTTTGGGAAACCAGTCAGATAATCACCTCATGTCGACCGATGTCATGTGATATCATGCGATATCCATCTCCACGTGCACACGCGGGATGGACATATCTGGTTTACATATGTAAATTTTTTCAATGCAAATTATTGCACTTGACGACTACAGTCATAAAAATATCTAAATGGCATTATATCGATACAATTTGGGCAAAATTTCGATGCCTCGAATTGCGAAACATTTAAGAGAGAGCCATTGGGATGCTGGAGGCAGGAGCTTCAACGGAACAGGTTGCTACGCACATTGTATCATCTGTGCAGTAAGAAGTCTGAGACGGCGGTTTGTGCAGACCGTAAGCACGGAAGATCTTCCACGTAGCAGTAGACCACGTGTGACCACATCAGCGCAAGACTGCTACATTTTAAACCAACATTTACGAAATCGTTCTCTAACTGCGACATCTACAGCGTCTGTCACCCCAGGAAGTCATAACCCCAGGATTTCCGCTCAAACAGTACGAAATCGTTTGGCTGAGAACAATTTACGTGCACGTCAGTATTAACGGATCGTCATCGCCATGACAGGCTTCAATGGGCACATCAACTGGACAAGGCAAAACTGTAAATGAACTTTGATGAATTTTGAATTATTGTGCAATAACAAATATGAACAAAAACTGTTAATATACACTTATGTGGTAACAGTCTAATTAAAGTCTCGCAAAAGTTTTCTTTTTTGGTTCAGTATATGTTTGTAAGTTACCAAAAATGATGAGTTGATTGTGATACAACATGATATTTTATGATGATTGTTTGATTGTTAATCTACAATACTGATGAAAAACTTACCATTAAATGCCACAGTTAAACTTACACTAATGATGAAAATTTACACTGATGATGAAAATTTACACTGATGATGAAAATTTATACTGATGATGAAAATTTAAACTGATGATGAAAACTTACACTAATGATGAAAATTTACACTGATGATGAAAATTTATACTGATGATGAAAACCTACACTGATGATGAAAATTTACACTGATGATGAAAACTTACACTAATGATGAAAATTTACACTGATGATGAAAATTTATACTGATGATGAAAACTTACACTAATGATGAAAACTTACACTAATGATGAAAATTTATACTGATGATGAAAATTTATACTGATGATGAAAACTTACACTGGTGATGAAAACTTTTACTGATTTGACTATTACATGAATATTGATTGTTTCTAAGGTTGATCAAACATTTCAATGAGATAAGTTAATGAATGACTGTGACTACTGACTGTAAGGTCAAGAATAAACAAATGTATTACACGTAGTATATCACTGTAAACTTACTTAACAGGGGAACACAAAGTCCCGTGTTACACAGAGAATCCCCACAACATACGTTACATAGTCGAGTATCTTCACGTTTACCAATCATTATATTGGCTTGAATTAAAATCTTTGTAGCTGCAACACATAACTATAATAGAAAATAATTTTCTTTCTTGTCTCATGAACCTAGATTTTTGCCAGAGGTAACATTCACTGTAATCTTAACAATTCATTAAAACTTTGTAATAACAACAAATTAGACAATAGATCATTGTGCTTGGTGGTTATCATCAACTAGTGACATCAGCTCTCTGCTCACTCACCAATTACATTCATAAGTTCAATTAATCCACAAAATTTATAGAACTATTAGGTAAACAATTTATCACAATTTTAGATTCACTGACATTTTTAGGTTGACAGCCCATGTAGTAGCGGACACTACCACTGTGAGAGTTCGCCCATGTACCACAAACCTGTGAAATAGATTTACTTAATTAAAACAATTTAAAGAATTTTTCAATTCGACTAAGATTGCCTCCCTTGAACTATTCAGTTTCAACAGAATGAGAACATTTGCTACGTATAGATTTAAGTGTTTCATGAAATATCCCTGTACTTGACCAACACAAATGCTCAATGTATCTCTATGAGCCAACTTAACCCTAACAGATAAATCTTACTAAATAATTTTTGACTGATGATATAATCTAATATCATAAAGCATTTAAAGTACTGATGTAAAGCAATTTTTTGAAATATGTAGGAGGACAACGATATTATTAATTCTTTGTCTTCTTGTTGTTATCTAAATCGCGTCTATTGTGTAATCGTGTCACATGTAAAAAAAGATCTGAGTCATGTAACTACTCATGTATTGAACACCTCTGTTATGCTTAAAAACAAATGTATACAGACATAAACAGGTTTTACAACTTATATATCTTATAAGAATATTTATCAATACTTTTTACTTCTCACATAAAAAAACTATTTTCTCTCTATATCTCTACATTGATATCTCTACATAGATATTTCTACACTCATATCTCTACATTTATATCTACATAGACATTTCTATACTCATATTTCTACATAGATAGACATACTTGTCTTAGCCTTTTTTGATACTTTTTAAACATAACTTTTTTGTGTCTTTATTTCACTTTGTGCCTTAATTGGTACTGAACATTATACTGTACAATTACAAATGTATATAAATTTATGTGTACTTCTTACCTCGTCATAGCCACATTTTGTTACATGGTTACATGAGTCCACTTCATTTACAGTGATATCTGAACATTCATAACATTCATGTAACTGTGAACCATTTATTTCTGTAAAACATTTGAAACGCATTTTAATAACATTAAAGTTTAAAAGATGTTATATACAGCAATACAGTGCTTAGATACCATATTACAACCACCTCATAATGATGACTATCTACCTGACTAGTTTTCAATATTTCCTCTATAGTTCAACTTAATAATGAGACCACCTCAGTATTATTCCTTTTTTAGCCCTGAAGTTTGTCTTAATGTTGATATTTATTGTATTGATTCATTAGCAAAAACACAATCATAGTAGGCTATCTGGAAATGTAAAGTTATAAATGAATACATGTTGTATTCAGTACTTACTTGGTGTTGGTCGAAGTCCACATAAATTATCATTACAGAAGTGTTTGCCAACTAAAAGAGAGAGAAATAAACATTGAGTAAAATATGAAACCTGGGTGAAACCAGGGTAATAGCTTCATGGTGATATAATAGATACAGTTAATTAGTAGATTAAATACAAGTTGTTCTATGAAACAGAATGCTTCATATAATTATACTTAGCTAATGTCCTCTTCATAAAATGTTCCTATTTTAATTATTTAAAAAAAAACTAAGTATCGATGTAATTGTGATGGTAAGTTGTGTTTGCCCACCATTTGACTCTCGCTCAACAGTGGTTAGTGCGCTGGACTTGCAGCCCGGATATCCGGGTCCGAATCCCGGTCGCGGCAAGTCATACCCTTCCATGAAAATTTGACAAAATGTCAATTTTCCTCCATATGTGGAGGAGTTGCCGGCTCCTTGTGGAAGGGTAAGTTAGTACTGGTTAGTAAACAGTCCAGGAAACTGGTTAGGTGAACCAGTCATATGAAAAATTGTTGAAAAACGGCGTTAAACCCCAATACAACAAATGTTCCACACATATTGTGCATGTTTAGCATAAGCTTTATCAAGTTTATCAAAATCAACAGATTACGTGTCCATGCATGCAAGAAACATTAAATGGGATGAAAATGTCCTGATGAAAATGTCCTGATGAAAATGTCCTGATGAAAATGTCCTGATGAAAGATCTGTTTTATCTTTTTGTTTTGTTTATTCTATGAATGTACCTAATTCAAAGAAGGAATCAAGTAAAATAGGGTTATTGTTCATTTTCAAAACATATCGGGAATCATTCTGTCCCGGAAGATCAGAATTTTTCAACGGCAAAATTTAAATAAAATCATAATTACGTGTAACACTAGAATTTTTAACTTCAGGTTCATCACAACATCTTGAACATGCTACAAGTTGATCGGTCAACGCACGTTTACCATTCAATGTAGCACTGCATACCTTTAAATATGTGTTAGTTCTCACAAGTAATATTTTCATGTTATTTATGTCATATGACATAATACAGATTGTTATAAATGCCCATATACATTGTACTTACTATTTACAGAAAAATGTTCTCTGTAAATTTCTGCTCCAATCTATGCTAATATAACAATAGAGATTTGATATACTATAGATGATTAAATGAATGATCTAAACATAAAGTAGAGAGCATCAATACAATGTATTTTTAAGTTCTATGATTTTTCCATATTTTTATTTCAAATTTGAAATAACCATGTTACTACATCAAGTGTTATATATGTGTTCAGTGCAAAAAATCACTTACAGCTTTAGAGCGACAACCTCCAGAAAAAACAATGTTACTGGAAGCTGTTATAATCTCCTCCATGTAGCATTCCTGAATGAAATTATATACACATAATACATGTGTCATATAATGTATCATCACTGACATAATACATGTGTCATATAATGTATCATCACTGACATAATACATGTGTCATATAATGTATCATCACTGACATAATACATGTGTCATATAATGTATCATCACTGACATAATACATGTGTCATATAATGTATCATCACTGACATAATGCACATGTCATATAATGTATCATCACTGACATAATACATGTATCATATAATGTATCATCACTGACATAATACATGTGTCATATAATGTATCATCACTGACATAATACATGTGTCATATAATGTATCATCACTGACATAATGCACATGTCATATAATGTATCATCACTGACATAATACATGTGTCATATAATGTATCATCACTGACATAATACATGTGTCATATAATGTATCATCACTGACATAATGCACATGTCATATAATGTATCATCACTGACATAATACATGTGTCATATAATGTATCATCACTGACATAATGCACATGTCATATAATGTATCATCACTGACATAATACATGTATCATATAATGTATCATCACTGACATAATATATGTGTCATATAATGTATCATCACTGACATAATACATGTGTCATATAATGTATCATCACTGACATAATGCACATGTCATATAATGTATCATCACTGACATAATATATGTGTCATATAATGTATCATCACTGACATAATATATGTGTCATATAATGTATCATCACTGACATAATATATGTGTCATATAATGTATCATCACTGACATGTTACTCTATACATGTGTCATATAATGTATCATCACTGACATAATACATGTATCATATAATGTATCATCACTGACATAATACATGTATCATATAATGTATCATCACTGACATGATACTCTATACATGTGTCATATAATGTATCATCACTGACATAATACATGTATCATATAATGTATCATCACTGACATAATATATGTGTCATATAATGTATCATCACTGACATGATATATGTGTCATATAATGTATCATCACTGACATAACATATGTGTCATATAATGTATCATCACTGACATAATATATGTGTCATATAATGTATCATCACTGACATGTTACTCTATACATGTGTCATATAATGTATCATCACTGACATAATACATGTATCATATAATGTATCATCACTGACATAATACATGTATCATATAATGTATCATCACTGACATGATACTCTATACATGTGTCATATAATGTATCATCACTGACATAATACATGTATCATATAATGTATCATCACTGACATAATACATGTATCATATAATGTATCATCATTGACATGATACTCTATACATGTGTCATATAATGTATCATCACTGACATAATACATGTATCATATAATGTATCATCACTGACATAATACATGTATCATATAATGTATCATCACTGACATGATACTCTATACATGTGTCATATAATGTATCATCACTGACATAATACATGTATCATATAATGTATCATCACTGACATGATACTGTTTGTGTCATGTTATGCATCACCAATACCGAGATAAAGCATGTGTGTATCTCATGTTATGTACATATAATGTATTACTGATCATAAATTTAACATTGCAACTATCAAAATTTGGCCAAATCTTTATCATCTCTGAAGTATATTTTCAGTTGGAATTCAGTCATTCCTATCTTTATATGATTCAGTTTAGAATTACATCAACAAGTTGAAGAAGAAAATAAAGTTATACCTCGTTTTGTTGACACGTTCTTGTTTCTGAACAGTCATCTAATGACACAGCATTCGTACACACCCTACACTCCAAACTATCTAAACAACAAAACTGTTCATCATATCTTTATGTAAAATTTCTGTTTCATTTTATCACTTCTAAAAGTCGTCCACTAAATGCTGGAGAGTAACCTCCATATTGTTGTTTTCTGTATTAATAGAATCTTACTTCAGATAAACGTTACATTCAGGCATATTGACTGACTATGCTCTGACTAATTAATAAGTAATGTTTAGATTGACTGCCGAACATTTAAACATTATTCTATTAGCTGTCATTGTTTACTGCTATGTGTAAGAAGTTGTAATAATTATGTGCTGTTCGTATGAAGCGAAAACAATTTACTGTGAGTGAACTTTATTAAAGTTTGATTGAAATATTACAAAATGAACTTACTGATCTTGCCAATATAAGCCACAAAAAGTGCAAAGAAAACTGTAATAAAACAACTGTTTTTAGTGTTATACCAACAGTTTATAAATACATGTGCACTGAACAAAATAAGTAACTTCTGCTGTGTTTATGTGCAGACATACGTAAATATGGAAAGAAGGGTTAAATTATTTTTACTTGTGCTCCAAGAGTATTTCAATGTGAATTTTGTGAATTTTGGTGTAAACGTTTATTGCTCTATGTTCACAGAAAACTGATGAAATGGTTGACTAAATGTAGGAGGGGATGTAGGCCAAAATCACACATTAATACTGGGTATGGCCACATTGAGCATCAAGTACTGCCTGGCATCGTTGGCGCATAGAACTGACAAGTGTGTTATTCCACTCCTGTATTAAGGCTTATGTTAGTTCATTGATGTTCAACGATGGATTAGGGTGATGTTTAACAGGCTGGTTCAAATTATCCCACAGGTGTTTGATGGGATTCAGATCTGGACTTTTGGCGGGTCAATCATTAATGAATGCAGTATTATTTGTCCTAAGGAAATTCACAGTATCTCCAGTTTGTAGCATTATCCTGTTGAAATAGAGTGATATTGCCATTATTTCGAAACAGAGGGATGACGTGCCTTGCAAAAATCTTATCTCAGTGGTGTTGGGTATTCAAATTCCCATGAATCATGATGAGATGTGTGTGATAACCATGCCTGCCCAGACCAAGACGGAACCTCCGCCCCAAAAATGATCTTGTTCAAGTACATAACAATCGGCATAACATCCATTTCTTCTTCAGTATACACAAACCATGTCATCACTTCAATGAATGGAAAATCTCAACTCGTCAGAGAATAGAACGCTATTCCATTGTTGCTTTATCCAGCAATGGTGTGCACATGCCCAGTTAACACGATTTATGCAGTGACATCACATCAATACACAACCAACATAAGGACGACATCCATGTAGACCACCTTGGCATGATTGGGTACAGTTTGGGCAGATATTCAGTTGTAATGTGTACCAGGGGTGTTAGCAGCAGTGGCAGTTGAAAATGATTGCGTAGGTGTGTGTTCATGATATAGCAGTCTTGACCAGGTGTTGTGACGCATGTACATCTACTACGTGGTAAATCTTCCATACAGCCTGTTGCTTGGAAACTTTGCCAAAGGTTTGGAATAGAACAACTAGAACAGCCAACAACCTGAGCAACCTCATTCGTCGCTATACCAGCATTAAGCATTCCAACGACACGTTCACATAGATTTGGTGCAATTTTAGGCATATCAAAATGGAAGAAAAAAGAAAATTCTTTTTGTACGTTTTTTTGTTATTGACAACGAAGTCTATAAATCAGACTGAAAGGTTTAATTTTATAAAAACGGATTAAACTAAATGTAGTTGTCTAAGAGTCCATGGTTGATTATGGTATAACATATGTACATGTCTAAGAGTCCATGGTTGATTATGGTATAACATATGTACATGTCTAAGAGTCCATGGTTAATTATGGTACAACATAATGTCTAAGAGTCCATGGTTAATTATGGTATAACATAAAGTCTAAGAGTCCATGGTTAATTATGGTATAACATATGTACATGTCTAAGAGTCCATGGTTAATTATGGTACAACATAATGTCTAAGAGTCCATGGTTGATTATGGTATAACATAATGTCTAAGAGCCCATGGTTAATTATGGTACAACATATGTACTTGTCTAAGATTCCATGATTCATTGTGGTACAACATGTGTACTTGTCTAACAGTCCATGATTAATTATGGTACATGTGTACTTGTCTAACAGTCCATGATTAATTATGGTACAACATGTGTACTTGTCTAACAGTCCATGGTTAATTATGGTACATGTGTACTTGTCTAACAGTCCATGATTAATTATGGTACATGTGTACTTGTCTAACAGTCCATGATTAATAATGGTACATGTGTACTTGTCTAACAGTCCATGATTAATTATGGTACAACATGTGTACTTGTCTAATAGTCCATGAATTATTATGGTACAACATATGTACGTGTCTAACAGTCCATGGTTAATTATAGAACAACATATGTACTTGTCTAAGAGTACAACATGTTACTTGTAATGAACATTTCAGTTTAAAAACTTAAAGTTTTTTACAGATTAATGTTCAGAATAAAATTATGAATTAAAGATACACTTACAAAGACTTCCCATTTCTATCTCTATAACACAAACAGAACTAACAATGCAGACGTTAGATGACAAAGATTCTTATCTCTGTCTTATATCACTGTAATAAGTTAATGGAGTATTAGTAGCAAACACAGATAACAAGACATAAATAGAACAACAATGTCAAATAGGAAATCAATGTGTGAGATCCCAGAGACACAAACAAGCTAAAAATAAATAAACCAGGCTTTTGTTATAATAAAATACATGTATAAATTTTAAAGTCTGTTTTTTACCATAATTTGGCACATTTATCATCCAGAGATTACATTCTGGAATGTACTTTTAAACTATGTAACAATTCTTAGTGCGAGACATTGTGAGACACGATACATTAACATGCCCATTTGTAACTAGGACCAGTTCACTTTCAAGATAAAAAGTGAAAACTTTAAAATTCATAAGACCATGAAGTTGATATTTATAAAAACATTGACTAAATCAAAACTGCTGCCAATATGTTCATTACAGTTTAAAACCAGATCAAGTCTTGCAGAGCTCATTTAGCGGCATTAACCCTTTCACTGTCATAAAGACTGGTATACCTCTCCGCACCAGTTTCAGCATATTTACCTACAGTACAGGTATACCCGTCTTAGTTTATATGTGCCTGCCAGGGACCCCTCCAAGAAACCATTGCAACTGTCCAAGAACGATGAACACTGTACAGGGCCTCCCAGGACGGGCACACCCGTCTGCCCTAGTTTCTGCATATTTGCCAATAGGACGGGTATACCCATCCTAGGAAACCCCACCTGGCCCCATCTCTCCCAACCAACCCCTGAAATTCTCCATAAAAATTCCCGGCAAATGTCTGTAGACCATGCAATTAAATCCCCCACAGTGAAAGAGTTAAAGTCCAGAGTTTAAATGTCAACGCTACAATGACACATTTACATTTATGTGGTCATGTATCACATGCAAACAGTCATGTGATAACAGACACATTATTACATTCATGTGGAAACACACATGCACACATAGTCATGTGATAACAGACACATTATTACAGTCATGTGGAAACACACATGCACACATACAGTCATGTGGTAACAGACACATTATTATAGTCATGGGGTAACAGACACATTATTACAGTCATGAGGTAACAGACACATCATTACAGTCATGTGGAAACACACATGCACACATACAGTCATGTGGTAACAACCATATTATAACAGTCATGTGGTAACAGACACATTATTACAGTCATGTGGAAACACACATGCTCACATACAATCATGTGGTAACAGACACATTACAGCACATTATGAGACTAAAAGCTGTTGCCAGTGAGTACTAGTAGAATGAAGTGTGGAAGTTTTACCAGTTATGAAGTTATGATCAATGTAACCTTGGAGTTAATTAGTTTTCAAAACAAAGGCATAATTAAAACAAACATTGTTCATAGTATCAAGGGACTTATATGTACTGATAAAACATGGCAGTCACTGAACATACAACATGAAGATTTGTAGAACAATATAAAAACAATGATGTTTCACCATTCACAATTTTATTTCTATTAAGTTTGATACAGAAATTAAACAATCTTAACAATTGCACAACAGTAACAAGAATCAACAATTAACAAGATGCTTAATACAAAATACAACAAGAAATTGAAAAATGATTTTATCTTTCACTGGCCAATGAGGGTCAGGGATAAAGTGCTAAAATTTGAGCTTGTTATGCACATAATATGAATTGATCATTATGTAGGTTTGAAATACATTTTTTCTTGTGATAACAGAAACATCATGGCTAGTAATGTGATACAGTTCTAACATTGCTGTGACAGTTTTTGATACTACTGGTACAAGATATTCTAAAAGTGTAAAATTTAGGTAAAGAACAACTGAATTAACTTTGAGCCCTTCACTACATTACGTGTGTATTTGTTTATACATATAGGATAAGTTCTTCACTACATTACGTGTGTATTTGTTTATACATATAGGATAAGATCTTCACTACATTACGTGTGTATTTGTTTATACATATAGGATAAGATCTTCACTACATTACGTGTGTATTTGTTTATACATATAGGATAAGATCTTCACTACATTACGTGTGTATTTGTTTATACATATAGGATAAGATCTTCACTACATTAAGTGTGTATTTGTTTATACATATAGGATAAGATCTTCACTACATTACGTGTGTATTTGTTTATACATATAGGATAAGATCTTCACTACATTACGTGTGTATTTGTTTATACATATAGGATATGATCTTCACTACATTACGTGTGTATTTGTTTATACATATAGGATAAGATCTTCACTACATTACAGGTGTATTTGTTTATACATATAGGATATGATCTTCACTACATTACGTGTGTATTTGTTTATACATATAGGATAAGATCTTCACTACATTACATGTGTATTTGTTTATACATATAGGATAAGATCTTCACTACATTACGTGTGTATTTGTTTATACATATAGGATAAGATCTTCACTACATTACGTGTGTATTTGTTTATACATATAGGATAAGATCTTCACTACATTACATGTGTATTTGTTTATACATATAGGATAAGATCTTCACTACATTACATGTGTATTTGTTTATACATATAGGATAAGATCTTCCACTCAGTAATCTGTAGAGTTAAAAACTTAGACTTAAACTATTAAAGTGATTTCCTCTACACAGATTCCATTCTTTACAAGAAGATGACACAGAAATGTTAGTTTTTGTGAATGTTTTATATAACTCCAGTATAAAAGATATGCACCATAAATACATGTATAAATCATGATACTGTGGACATTCACACATATATGAACATATATGATAGTGTAACATTATAATACTGCTAAACAAACTAAGACAACTTCTACAGTTAAAACATCTATGACTCCACTTGTATCCAACACCTGTCTAGAGAATGAATACATTTATAGAACAATATGTGAGACTACAGTTCTATGATCACATACAAACACTAGAGGAAGGTGAATATGTGCTGGTTTAATGTCATGCTGTAACTGATGTGTTTATGTATGACACACAAGCAGAATGTACCACATGTGGGGGCATGATATGATCATCTTAATAAACAGTTCAGTATTCTTACATAGAAACAACCAAGATGAATGTGTTCTATGCGCACATTTGGTGATCAGTCTTAGTGAGAACTATAACAATACTATGTCAATTAAGACTATAATAATCATCAATGATGACGTCAATATATCCAAACATTCGATTTGATAACCTCATACATGTTATACAGCTTTACTGTAATAAGTTGCTCCCAGTATTTAGTACACTGACATTCTAACTTAACACAATAAAGAAAACTATTTTGCTTAGCCAACAAACACCTGGAAGACAATTTATCAAGACAAAATATCCATTATGTTAAAAACAACAATGACTGTACCAAACATTATCATATATCAATAACACAGTTTTCAGATAAATAATATTGTGATTTACCTCATCCATCATCATGACAGATCCTGGTAAGACACAAAGTACACTCACAGTACCAAATATACAGACAAACAAATATACAGACAAACAGCACCTTCAATGTAACAACATATTTCTACATTCAGCAAACAACTTAACTGATAAACATCACTGTATTACTTTACAGTATCATGCTTAAAACTGGTCAAAACAGACGAAGTAATCATAAAAATCCACAATCAATGAAAACATTGACCATTAACAACAATAACATCATGTATGTATTCACACACTTGGTGAACATATACCTGTTCATATGTTCAAATTTAAGATAAATGTTAACAGTCTCATACAAACAACAAACATTGTCATATAAACAACAAACAGTTTCAATGAGAAGATTGTACAAGTAATAGGAAAATACTGAATTTATTATTTTTTATCTTTTATAAACACAACAAATTGTTGCACAAAAATGTTGAGACAATCATTGTAAGGCAGTAATAGCATCTTGTCACAGTTAACTAGCTAAATATATGAGTGTTGTATGAACATGTTTTGTAGTATGATACCCTACAACATGTATAAATGATAGGAATGTTTATAATCTGTACACATCTTGTACACACAAACAGTATGATCCGATAAAAGGCTTTCAATGACTGTTGAATGAAGAATTGCTGGACATTCTGCGTCGCATGTATGTAGGTAAAATTGCCATCTTGGTTTTGGAACAAATCTCTAGGACAGGTTCATTTGTCCAAAGTTGCTGTAATATAAAACATAAATAGAAAAAGTTGTAGTGTAGAGTAATATCTCAAGTTAACAGATCTAGTAGGGAGTGATACCAAAGTTAATGATTCTTGTCCTAATGTAAACCAAAATATAACTGAAAAGCACTTGTGATATAGTTTTTGTACACAACACAATTACCTCCCTTTAGTTCATGTATCACTTGGTTTTAATCTATGTTCCAAACATGGAAGCATCCAAAGAGATGAAAACAATGAATAACTATAAAATGTTTTCAGAGGAGTAAATTAGGATCATAGAACATGTCAGACTGTATATGAAGATCACTTACATACACACTGAAAACACGATATAAAAGGATTGAGCTTGCAATAAAATACACCTTACAAGGTACAAAAGATTTTAACAATTGAAAGTCAATGTCTACATTGTTCATTACCTCATTTTTATGTTTTCTCCATTTCAGAACAGCTTCATCATCTCCATGTGATCCTGAGAAACTTAATATTATTGGTTCATCTTTAAATCTGAAAAAAAATGATGAATTTAAGTACATGGTAAACAATGATAAATATACAAATCTGTCATACAATAATAAATACACAGATATGCCATACAATGATAAATACACAAATATACAATAATAAATATACAGATATGCTATACAATCATAAATACACAGATATGCCATACAATGATAAATACACAAATATACAATAATAAATAAAAAGATATGCTATACAATCATAAATACACAGATATGCCATACAATGATAAATACACAAATATGTCATACAATGATAAATACACAAATATGTCATACAATGATAAATACACAAATATGTCATACAATCATAAATACACAGATATGCCATACAATGATAAATACACAAATATACAATAATAAATAAAAAGATATGCTATACAATGATAAATATACAAATATACAATAATAAATACACAGATATGCCATACAATGATAAATATACAAATATACAATAATAAATACACAGATATGTCATACAATGATAAATATACAAAAATACAATAATAAATACACAGATATGCCATACAATGATAAATATACAAATATACAATAATAAATACACAGATATGCCATACAATGATAAATATACAAATATACAATAATAAATACACAGATATGCCATACAATGATAAATATACAAATATACAATAATAAATACACAGATATGTCATACAATGATAAATATACAAATATACAATAATAAATACACAGATATGCTATACAATAATAAATACACAGATATGTCATACAATGATAAATATACAAATATACAATAATAAATAAAAAGATATGCTATACAATCATAAATACACAGATATGCCATACAATGATAAATACACAAATATACAATAATAAATACACAGATATGCCATACACTGATAAATACACAGATACGCTATACAATAATAAATACACAGATATGTCATACAATGATAAATACACAAATATACAATAATAAATACACAGATATGTCATACAATGATAAATACACAAATATACAATAATAAATACAAAGATATGCTATACAATAACAAATACACAGATATGCCATACAATGATAAATACACAAATATGTCATACAATAATAAATACACAAATATCTCATACAATAATAGATACACAGATATGTCATACAATGATAAATACACAAATATGTCATACAATAATAAATACACAGATATGTCATACAATAATAAATACACAAATATGTCATACAATAATAAATACACAGATATGTCATACAATAATAAATACACAGATATGTTACACAATGATAAATACACAGATATGTTACACAATGATGGATACAGAAATATGTGAAACAATGATGGATACAGAAATATGTTACACAATGATGAAGATACATCTTTTGAAGCTGATCTTTGCTCACAATTGTAACTTAAATTATACTGTGTACTTAGGCCTTTTATATTCTTTGTTTTATGAACCATCAGGACACAACATGATCATAGTAGGAAAAAAAATTCTTTTTCTTTTGATCAGAAAAGATAAATAACAGAATTTCAGGCCCAATGCTTATTAATTTCTAGATGTACTTGTGCTCTATGTTTGTAACGAGTTAAACTCACATGGGAACCACGATTAATTTAATCACAATTCACAATGTTCATTTTGATAGGCCAATGATTAGTACTTTCACCCTAGTTTCATTTCGACCCATTTTTCATTTTTCTCCGATTGCATCAATCCCGAAATTTTATTTCCAAAAAGGTAATTCATCAAGAGTGGAGGGGGAAAAAGAAATTTGGGATTTTCAATAATATTTTTTTCTGAAATACTATTTTTTGGCAGCAGGTCTGTAAATAAAAATAAAAAAGGCCTTAGATATCATAAAATCTACAAGAAGTTAATAAACAAATTACACATTTTATAGAACAATAAAATCATGAATAGATAAGATAGAAACATTGCATACGTTGTAGTAAGGAGACACTTGACTGGTTTATCTGATATTTTCATTTTAGCTTCCAGGCTAAGGTCAACATTGTAGAGTAAATCACTTCCTGAAACAAATCAAGTACATACATATCTGCTTCAATTTTTCTTCCGTTAAACCTAAAGGACAACCTACATACCTCATACAATAATATCAGATGTACAGATAGGTTCATCCTATTTTCTATTATTTGAATTATGCAAGTAAATTAGAGGCAGGCATGATGACATCACAGAAGAAGACCTCAATTTTTTAACAGGAATTCACAAAATAAAGAAATTCAAATAACTAGGAGAAGTGCAGTGTGTTTGTTTTGTTTTTATGTGACATTGCCATTGGGCTTAACATCATTTTTCAACAATTTTTCATCTAACCAGTTTTCCTGGACTGTATACTAACTGGTACTAAATTACCCTTCCACTAGGAACCAGCAACTTCTCCACATGTAGAGGAAAATCAACATTTTTGTCAAATTTTCATAGAAGTGTATGACCTTCTGCAATTGGGACTTGAACCAGGAGTTACAAGTCAAGTGCATTAACCACTGGACCAAGGACACAGCCTGAAGCAGCGTGATGTTTCATATCAACACAGTTCTTGGATATGACGTGATTAGGTTTTTACAAGTGCCATTAGATTGAATAATAGATATTTAAAAAGACAGTGACAAGGTCTTATGTCTTATGTCCATCAATTCACTGTGTCATGAATGGTGTCCAAAAAGCTCAGTAATTGTTGCAGTAGTAGATTTTGTTGCAGATTTGTTAAATGTCATATAACAGACTAAGATATTTAGACATATGAAGAAGTGTGCAACTTTACAATAAGTAAAACCTTGGTTATTCGAAAACCAGTTATTCGAATAC
Organism: Lutraria rhynchaena; assembly: GCA_008271625.1. Classification (NCBI taxonomy): domain Eukaryota; kingdom Metazoa; phylum Mollusca; class Bivalvia; order Venerida; family Mactridae; genus Lutraria; species Lutraria rhynchaena. Next base: position 1,097,230 of record VIBL01000110.1, on the reverse strand, counting down.
CCGATATTATCCAAAATATTTCAAGGGTCCACATTTTGTCCCTATATACTGTGGTGTCATTTATTTTCATTGGGCTCAATTTACATGGTTTTTATTAAAATGACTATTTCGTGGGGATGCAAATATGTGGATTTAGATTTTTTATAGAAAAGCAACATTTTGCTTTTTTGTCCTGTGTCATTTTCTTCACCAAATATCTGCGCTAGTGAAGTAAAAAAAACACTGCCAATTGGCCCTCATATGTCAAAAGGGGACCCCATCAAAAATTATACATGTGACAGATATCTATTGATAATCTTGAATACAAATTTCAAATTTGACATCTGTCATTTGCAAATTGACGATGGTGCAAAGCTGAACCTTTCATGTTGACACCTTTCTAAGGTATGTCATGTCCGTTATTTTAACACTATTTCAGCACGGTCCTCATATTTCTGTCTGTTCGATATGATACTTAAATGATTATTAACTATGATAGAACATAAACTAAGACCTGTTTTGTTACTGATTTTAGTGTAAACATACTTTTCCTACTGATGATTACTCAAACAATAACAGATTTCCAGAGCTTGCTATTTTCCAGTTTTTTTTTTGAATACCTGAAGTTGTATTGTAGTGCAATTTCAAATACTGCCAAATTTCAGATGGTTGACGGATATCTCGGTATTTGATTTCATGGATCCGCCAACGCACGAAATCCACAAAATTAAATCCTCAATGAAAATTAGTGAAACCACAGTATTTTAAATAAAAAGAACCACGGTTTCAAGAATTGAATTTTACGAATACCTGGTGTTATCTGAATGCATTATTTGGTCCCTGTAACAATGTATGCACATATTTTTACACCTATTATTCGAGATTGTAAATAGACAATGGTCTTCTGAGAATTCAATGGTGTGTGACAAACAATGTGTACCATTTGTTTATATACAAAGCATGTCAACAGTATGCTCAATGATTTGTTTGGTGAGTGTTTGCTTGATTGTTCAAATTCATCATGAGTTAATTGTAATATAATATGCATCGTTGTAAAAGTTGTTCATATTGTTTGTATTTTTATACTAATCACAACAAATATTTAGTGTGATCTGTGTAACATGATACGCATTTTGTAAAATGATACACATTTTGTTGCTTAAGTTATTCCAAATTGAAAAATCAATTCAAACACTACTGCACAAGTTTTCATACAAGTAAAATGGAAGTTAACTCCTTAGTAATGCACCAGTGTTTTCTAACCAGTACATTATCCCAAACCATGGATTATCTGAATGATTTTTTTGGACCGAAGCACATTTGAATAATTTGGATTTAACTGTAAAACTGAAATAAACACTATGTATGTTATAGGTACTTTTCAACTGCATTCTGGATTTAAGTACTGTTCAATTAGTATAGTCATCAATATCTTAAAAGGAAACAGTTACACGTATATCACACTGAATTATTTTTCTAATATGAAAAAGAGAACTGTCAGGAATGAAGAGGATTAAGTTAATTGTTTACCCATAGAAGCAACACTTGCACTGTGACTTAATCTTCTGGGTGTTTGTGACATTGGATGGAGAAACTTGCCATCATCCACATGTGAAGGTGTAGATATATTCTCATAACTTGACCACATAGAACTAGGCCTACTGCTCATACTTGGAGTACGAAGAAAGTCAGCCAGTCTTTTATCTGTAGTGCTGTAGATGAACATACATAACATAGAGAGATTCAGTCGTACAAGGAACACAAGTACCAGATACTTCAAGATACACTTTGGTTTAAATGTATTTGAAAACATAAACAAGAGGGCCATGATGGCCCAGCATCGCTCACCAGAATAAATGTTAATTAACTTGTTACTAAAAAGGTAATAAAGGTACACTTGTGGGCAAATAATGGGGAACAATAATAAACTCGATAAAGGACCACCAAAGGATACTGCAAAGGAATATCTGTGATGACTGAAGGATGCCACGGACTAAATTTGGTGATGATCTATCCATTGGTTCATGAAAACCAGTCATTTTAAGGCATTTCTATTTTTAGCTCAAGCGTCCCCTAATAGAGGCCAACCATTTTTATTTGAGCAAATCTGATAGAACACTATCTAAAGATGCTAAAAACTAAGTTTGGTAATAATCCATCCATAGAATAATATGAAAAAGTCATTTTAAGGTATTTCTATTTTTAGCTCTAGCGGCCCCTTAAAGGGGCCGACCAAATTTAATTCAGCAAACATGAGAGAAGACCATCTAAGGATGCTAAAAACCAAGTTTGGTAATAATCCATCCATAGAATAATAAGAAAAAGTCATTTTAAGTTTTTTCTATTTTAAGGGGCCAAACATTTTTATTTGAGCAAATCTGATAGAACACTAAGGATGCTACAGACCAAGTTTAGTGATGATCCATCCATTGGTTCATGAGAAGAAGATGATTAAAGGTTTTTCTATTTTTAGCTCTAGTGACCCCTAGAAGGGGCCAACTGGTATAATATGAGCAAATTGCAATTAGAATGTCAAAAGGCTTCTACACAGCAAATTTGAAGTAAATCCAACTGGTAATTTCTGAGGAGAAGACCATTGTTGACGCCAGACGTCGGAGCATCCACCTACCCATCCTAACAGCTCACCCTGAACCTTTGGTTCTGGTGAGCTAAAAAGTGAACAATGGATCAAATCATGGACATTCAAATGTGATACTTTACCTAACAAGAGATGTTTGTGAAATATGTATGCCCCTAACATCAACCAAATTGGTCATTTTCCACATACTGTGTACTACTAAATCTATGGGCAGCAGGCCAGACAGAGTGTTCCCTAGTTACCAGTCAGATAAGTCTTTAGTGGTCTTGGTTGAGCTAACCTTGACCTTCTGACCTCAGAATCAAATGGGATCATCTACTGGTCATGACAAACACCCATACAAATTCTGAGGATTGTATTCCAAGGCATTATCTTCTTATTGACTGGACAAGCTTTTTGTTGATAAGGTCATTACAATCTTGACCAGTCATCATAAATTTGACATTTGACTCAGTCACCTTAAAATCAATAGGGATTATTTACTGGTCCAGACAAACATCCATACCAAATCTGGACAAACTTTTTAGTGGTCAAGGACATGGTGACCTTGACCTTTGACCAACTGACCATAAAATCAATAGGAGACATCTGCTGTAAACAAGTATTCAGTGGTCAAGGACATGGTGACCTTGACCTTTGACCAACTGATCACATAACCTATAGGGGTCATCTACAAGACACAACCAACCTCCATACCAAATTTGCCGGTCATATGTGCAAGCGTTCACTTGTTATTGATCAGACAAACTCTGGTCTATGGACGGACGGACTGACTGCCAGACATGTGCAAAGTAATATACCCCCACATCTTCAAAAAGGAGCATAATTAAAGGAATGTATAAACTCTCAGAAATGAGAAGCCTTGTATTTACATTCAAAATGAACTACTTCCAGATTCTCACTGTCATAAAAAATTTCATTGGTGATTGTTGCATAACTTATAGTCTTTATCTTATACACAGATGTATGACAATTATACATATTATATTCATTAAAATGCTACCTTCTCTTACTTTCAGTTTTAATACTGCTACTGCTATTACTTACCTTGTTGGTGATGCTGTCGTATATTGTGCAGCACACAACTCAGTCCACTCCAAATCATCATCAATTATCTTCAGACCAAGAGAAGCATGTCTGCTAGCCAGACTGGGAGTCTTTAAAAATTCAAACAACTTTTGTCTTTCCTCCTTATCATCATTTGAGTCTGGAATGTTGTGAACTGACTGTTCATAAGTCTGACATTCTGATTCTAATCTTGAACACTTTTCTTTGATAGATCCAAGATCCAGAGAGTTTTTTCTTGAATCACCACTGCCATATCTAGCACGCATGTGTAACATTTGTTCAGGAAGAATAGACTGGTTTGGTGTCGTAAGTTCCGAATCTGCATCTGTCTCCACATGAACGGTGGAAAAATCTAGACGATACTGTACTCCTGATATATATCATACAATTCTGTTTTAATTATCTGATATTATAACTTCAACATTAACACATATAATAAGAAGAACTGCCCCCGAAGTTGCAACACATTTTTAGCATTATTTTCCTTGACACTTTTCTCAAAACCCACTAAGTAGGTATTCATATGACCAAGATTGACTGTAAGCAATATATAAGAACAGACATTATACACCAATTACTACAAAAATTCCATAAATGATTAATGAACTTTAATATGACCTTGACCTTAGCATTTAAGGTCAGAGTCAGATTTAAAAGTTCGAGACAAAATAATTTAAAAATCCATCAAGGATTTAAGACATTATCACCAAGATGCAAATTTACAGCATCAGAATACATACATAATAAATGGCCTTTAATATGACCTTGACCTTAGCACTATGGGGCAGGGTCTTGGGCATGACACATTATCTTCTGATGGTGGATATCAGTACCAAATAATTTCAAAATCCATTCAGAAATTAGAAAGTTATGGCTGAGACACGAAAATTCGAAACACATTGAATGACCTTAAATATGACCTTGACCTTGATGGTACAGAACATGGTCTGGCACACAATACATCATCTTTTGATGGTGAATATTAGTAACTGAGCAATTTCGAAATCCATTCAGAAATCGGAAATTTATGGCTGAGACACAAAAATTTGATACATATTGAATTACCTTAAATATGACCATGACACTATGGGCCAGGGTCTTGTATGTGACACATTGTCTTCTGATGGTGAAGATCAGTACCAAGTAACATCAAAATCCATTTAGAAATTAGAAAGTTATGGCTGAGACACGAAATTTCTATACTTATTCAATGGCTTTGAATATGACCAAAGTCTGCATATGACACATCTAGTGATAATGAACATCAGTACCAAGTAATTTCAAAATACATTTATAAATAAGAAAGTAATGGCTGAGGCGAGAAATATCCATACATAATGAATAACCTTGAATATGACCTTGACCTTTGAGTTTAGGGTCTGTGTCTTGCACGTGACACATAATCTTAAGTTGGTGAACATTTGCACCATGCTATTTCAAATCCATGCAGAAGTTATAAAGTTATGGCTGTGACATGAAAATGGAACGGATGGACAGTGCGATTGCTGTATGCCTCCCTTCGAACTATCATAAAATACGAGACATTACATTCAATTTTGCGGATGAATACCTACTTGCTCAATGCAGATGACATAAATTTCAGAAGCAAATTACATTAGATAATAAATAAAGAATTGATTATAATATAAATGCTGTCATCAGTATTTCAGAAAATATGATGACCAATTTATGCTTACAAACTTACCATAATCCTGATACTGACACCAAAAGAAAATGATACCATTAAGTATGTTTGTTTTTTATGTGAGTTAATGTCACTGGAATTTAATGCCGTTTTTCAACAATGTTTTAGTTATATACAGCGACCAGTTCACCTAACCAGTTTTCCTGGACTGTATACTAACCAGTACCAACTTACCCTTCCACAAGAAGCCCCGCAACTTCTCCTCATAAGGAGGAAAATCGACATTTTTGGCAAATTTTCCTGGAAGTGTATGACATGCTGCAACAGGGAATTGAACCCGGATCTCTGGGTTACATGTCCTGCGCACTAACCACTAGACCACGGATGCCATTAAGATTAAATACTATCAACAATACAGTTTGCATCAAAGCAAAATTAACAGCTTACATAGAGAACACATGTTATAAAACAATGAACAAAATAAGTGCTCACCTGGATCTTTCTTATTTAGAACAGTCTCCTTCCCAGATTTCTGATCAGAGCTGCCTTCAGATCCACCAGACCCAGTTCTGTTACCACTAAACCTGCGTAACCCCCCAGTCACACGATTTAATAGGTTCAGAGTTCCTGGTCTGTCAGGACTTGCCCTGTCATTTCTGTGGTTCCGAGACTCATCTCCACTGTAAAATACATCCTCGTCATCGACTGAACCTTTGTTGCAATGGTAACCATTTAGAGACTTTTTTTCTCCAAGCTTGCTTTCATGACTTTTAGATCCTTCACAAGAGCAGGACACCATTATTCCACTATCAGTATTATTTATCATTTCTTTCTGTACACATCCACACTGTAACAAGGTCATTGTCTTGTCTTCAGCTCTAGACTCCAAGTTATTGTCCTCTAAACTAAAGGTGTGTGATAAAGAATTCAACCAAATGCCAACTTTTTCTTGTCGTGAAAGGTCACTTTTTTCCATTTTCTCAGAACTGAACACATTCACATGTTCATGTTGGACGTTATACGTTTCATTTAATGTTTCCTCCTTACTGGAAGTAATACCCCTTAAGTCATTTTTATTGTTACAGACCAACTTTGTGTCAGCATCACATGTCACAGAATTAGATTCAATACTTAAATCTTTGATGCCCGTAAGTTTTGTCTCCTCTGTAACTACACATTTATTATCAAGTAGTGATGTTGGACTGTTCCCATCTGTGACAGGTGTTTCTGTATAAGACAAACGCTTTTCATTGATTCTCAGAGATTCTTGACTCTTCAACAACTTCTTACAATCTTTGCACCTCTTTTTTTGAGAGTTACAGTCAGGGCACAAGATACTCACATCATCAAGTATACTTATTGTACTAGATCGTCTACCTTGATTTGTTTCAAATGTAACATTAGTGGCTACTTCTGTATCACCTTGAATACTTTCACATGTATCAATCTTCTCACATGAATCAGATTCACTGCTAAAACTATTGAAACCGTGAGACTGTCCGGTAAGTTTAGTTTTATTAGAATTCTTTCCTTCATCAGCACATTCAGCATCATCAGTACTGTCTATGGACATACCTAAAGCTGTCTTCTTCACTTTATCATCTACTGACTCTTCATCTAATTTTCTAGAACCTACATTAAAGTCATTAAAAACCTCATGTGACACAGAAGAAGATGGACTACTAGACACATAACTGTCATCTAGATTAAACAGTTCTATTCCAAGTAAACTCTGTCGTCTTGCTATCTGCTCCAGTTTGCTCTCTTCTCTATCAACTGCTTCATCAATAAATATATTCACAACATTATCATGTTTGTCAATGTGATTCATCTGAGGCGTACTTCCTGTAAAATGTGAGGTATTCTTTATATTTACATGACTATGGCAATTAACTTCGATTTCATTCAACACCAAGCTCTCTCTTCTAGCTTGTTCTTCTAAGTGAGCTTCAAACACATCTTCTTCTTCACTTAATTCAGCCTGATCAACTTCAGGAAAAAGCTTACATTTCACAGATCCCTCACTTCCTCTATGTGATAGACTTGACCTTCGTGATGAAGAACAACTTGTCCGACCCATTCTTGGTAAACCAGAATTGGATTCACAACCACACTCATCATGATCTTGTCTACTACCAGTATCAGAAATCAACAGTCTTGTTCTTTGTTTTCTCTTGCCATCCTTGCTTGACCTGCATGATCCATTCTCAATACATGATTTAAATGAACCTTCACAACTTTGCCTTCTATTTAAATGAGCCATATTTGGCTGTTCCTTCATTTCACATCCCAGCAGTTTAGTCAAACTTTCTCTTCTTGCTCTGGCTTCAAGTTCTAACTCTATGTCATCTTCCACCGTATGGTTCACCATACATTCATCATCACAATGACTGAGATTACGTTCTTTCTCCAACAGTTCTAAATCATTATGAGAACAAAGACGTGGCATGGTTCCACATGTGAGTGTGTGTAATAAATCTGTGCCATCATGATAATGAGTTTTCTGTAGAACTCCCAGGTCTGTCTCTGATGAACTTTTCCTCCTGACAGACAGCTTGGACTTTACATCCCATACACTTGTATTGCTTGAGTCAGCTATTTTACTTTCTGTTTGATCAACTAATGCTTCATCCTTATCTTTGTCTGAAATCAAGTATTGATATAAACTCATGTATTAATACAAAAAAAAAATCATGTGTATATCATGTCACTATTGCGCAAACTTTCTGCTAGGATTTTCTGATGTCAGAAGTTAACTTTTAGGGGCAGGCTCGGGACCTGTAGGGGCAGGCTCCGGGAGCTGTCCCAACCTAATCTTGATAGTGAAATGAAAATCTCAACCCTGTGCAGTAAAAGATGGTTTACTGTATTAAACCATGAAATAAAAAATGACAATATTATGACTTAAATCTTTACCTGTAGTAAAGTTCATAACGAGGCATAAATTACATAATGTTTAAGGTACCAAACCTTTACAGTAATACTTAAGATGACCTCACTGATTATTTCATTAGTTCTACACAATTCATCAATGACCAGCTGAAGTTTGAGGTAAAGAGCGAAGAACCAGGTGTGGTTAACTCTCCGACACTTCATTCTCAACATAAGTTTAAACTTACCTTTAACTTTTTCAGGACGTACAATGTAAGACATACTAGAAGTTGTTTCAAAAGATGGCGACATTTCTGTGGGTGTTTTTAACTGTGCTGATTCTAACACTTCATAAATAATGAGATTTCCCTCACCAGTACCAATCCACACAGTGTTACCATTAGCCAGTGTTGATGTAATACGTGCACGATTAAAATATGTATCATCCTCCTGAAGGCAAAATAACTGTCAACTACCAGAAATATATATGTGTGGAGCAAACAGTTACTATATCAAACACCAGAATGTTACACCTGAATGGTTACCAACTCTGATAGACGAATTCAGACTTGATCATCATCAAAGAATGATGATAAACCATGCCATGAACAATTAATGTATCACCACAGTTGGACAGTTATCATGCACTCAGTACATATTTGTTAACAAAAAATTATCAAGGAATTGATTTTAGTACATTTACTGAAGAAGGCTGAGTACATAAAATAAAGAGGGTATGAATAAATATCTGACCAAAAAAATACACCTGAAAGACAATAAATTTTATCAAATTATAGGTGAGCAGTGTTGCTGCTAAAAACAACTGTCTGAGCATCTGATATAACATCAGGAGAACATGGTATATATAGCTGTAATAATGTTGTCCACAACAAATAAAAATGTTACCCAAAAAATCACCTTTCTCAGTTGCGGATATCTATCAGTGCGTGTATCATACAACATACGACAGTTGAGTGTTCTAGGGTCCCAGAGTTCTAATATGGACGAACCCCTCAGTGATATCCATATACCATAGTTACTGGGTTGTAGAGATAATATATGATCATATGGATTTACTGATACAGAGAACGTATCCATGGTATCCAATGTTCTGTAATAATGATAATCAAGTATAGGTGTTGTGTAATACACAGATACACAAATATAAAACATTATAGACAGCAGTTTGCTGTCATCAGATGAAGATGATAATGTCTTCATACAAATTGTGAGAAATACTTTCAACAAACAGGATGTATGTAAATAAAGATCTATTTTATAAACATTTATAATTTCAATACTCGTTTTGATTCAAGTTTATATGATGCACAAGACAGAAGGAGTCTTCAATTAAACACACAACAAAAATGACCTGAAGACAGCTGTAAGGTCTGACAAAAACACTCAAGAAATAATTACATGATGAATAACACTTTTAAATAAGCATGGCTTACTTTGCATGTATTACAGCTACAGTGTTACCACTGGCACACCAGAGTTGTTCATCCAGCACCATGAGACAGGTGACAGGTGCTTGTCCAATCCCTATGTACATAACGTCAACATTTGGCTCACTTTTTATGTAAGGTTTCTGGAACAGAAGAGATTACTGAAATTGTTCACAATCAATAAACACAACACACAAATGTACGTACTTACATAATAAGACATGAATACATCACACAAAATTTACTTATAGTAGGTTTGCATGGTAAACAAATACACATTAGCTATGTATAGATATTGGCTGACATATTAATATTGTAACTGCATAACTTTGAACCAAAATGAACAAGCAAATAAAACATCCAGCAACCTATCATACAAGATTATCCCAAAATATTTAATGCACAGTTTAGTCTGGATTAGTTTAGTTTAATTTATTTTGGCTCAACAGTGAAAAAAAACAAGTTTGCTTATAATAATCACGCTCAAGTATGCTTCCTGGACACTACACCAGTACTACGTCCGATAAATGGGATTGTGAAGTTCATGAACGAAACCCGTCGAAGCCAGGATTTTAACTCAGGACCTTCAGATCAGACAGACCCTCTACCTCTAGACCACAATGTCTTCCATAGTTTAACATCATTTATCAAAACTGACAGGGACCTAAATGTCACTCCAAAAAAGCATGGTTTCAGACAATCCATTCTGAACCTTATCTGAGGGAGGTAATCCTAGTTTACCAATAAATGAAAATTGAGTTAATTCTTCTCGTTCATGTACACATATTGTATTATTAATATATGTTTTCTCCATGGTACACATTTATGTATAACAAAAAAGAGAAGGAACCCAACAATGTATTAATAATACATTTTGTCTTACAAAATATCATAGACCTTGTGCTGCATAGTTCTTTGCATATAAACAGGAAGTCACAGGCAGACTAATTAAGATCAAACTTACACATGTATTAAAACACAAATTTCAATAATTAAAATCAAACTTATACATGTATTAAAACACAAATTTCAATAATTAAAATCAAACTTATACATGTATTAAAACACAAATTTCAATAATTAAAATCAAACTTATACATGTATTAAAACACAAATTTCAATAATTAAAATCAAACTTATACATGTATTAAAACACAAATTTCAATAATTAAAATCAAACTTATACATGTATTAAAACACAAATTTCAATAATTAATATCAAACTTATACATTTATTAAAACACAAATTTCAATAATCAAAATCAAACTTATACATGTATTAAAACACAAATTTCAATAATTAAAATCAAACTTATACATGTATTAAAACACAAATTTCAATAATTAATATCAAACTTATACATGTATTAAAACACAAATTTCAATAATCAAAATCAAACTTATACATGTATTAAAACACAAATTTCAATAATTAAAATCAAACTTATACATGTATAAAAACACAAATTTCAATAATTAAAATCAAACTTATACATGTATTAAAACACAAATTTCAATAATTAAAATCAAACTTATACATGTATTAAAACACAAATTTTTATAATTAAGATCAAACTTATACATGTATTAAAACACAAATTTTTATAATTAAAATCAAACTTATACATGTATTAAAAAACAAATTTTTATAATTAAGATCAAACTTATACATGTATTAAACACAAATGTTTATGAAATAACTTTTACATAAACAGCTACTAACAAAATGATGTGTGTTAACAATCATTAAAACATTTCAGACTTGACACCTAACAGTAACAAGTAACAGTAACCAAATGACACCATCCACTGATTTCAAATAACAGGTGTGAAAATATGCATGTAACTACATATATGAACCAGAAAATCACTTTTTCCATGAATTATATAGGTGAGTAATAGAGACTGGAAATCTAATTTGGATAATACTAGGTTTTCAATCTATGCAAGTTTGGATAACCAAGGCTTACTTGAATTTTATCTGATATAGAAATAAAATTAATACAAATTATATTCTAAAATGTCTGTTCACTCTGAATCTGTACAAACCTCAGTAACAGCCACAGTGCCATCTGCTAATCCAGAAAATATTCTAGTAGCTACTGCTTCTTCATCGTCATAACAACAGACAGACAAGATAGCATCATGAAGTTGTATTTGCCAAACTTGTTCATGTTTGTTGATATCTACACACAGCAACATCCAGGACAGAGTTCCCAGCAGTAAAACATCCGAACCCATATAACACATACACATAAGCCGGGAATCAACCTTTAATATAACACATACACATGAGCCAGGAATCAACCTTTAATATAACACATACACATAAGCCGGGAATCAAACTTTAATATAACACATACACATGAGCCAGGAATCAACCTTTAATATAACACGTACACATAAGCCGGGAATCAACCTTTAATATAACACGTACACATGAGCCAGGAATCAACCTTTAATATAACACGTACACATGAGCCAGGAATCAACCTTTAATATAACACATACACATGAGCCGGGAATCATTAGTAGAAGATAGACACATAAATATAGTAGAGTATAGAGTACAGACATATAAATATAGTAGAGTATAGAGTACAGACATATAAATATAGTAGAGTATAGAGTACAGACATATAAATATAGTAGAGTATAGAGTACAGACATATAAATATAGTAGAGTATAGAGTACAGACATATAAATATAGCAGAGTATAGAGTACAGACATATAAATATAGTAGAGTATATAGTACAAACATATAAATATAGTAGAGCAATAGACACATCATACTAAGGTTGAATAGGTTCTTTCAATTTTTATACCACAGAATGTCCTGTGCTCTATGAGTTGTCTTATTCTGATACAGTGCAACCTTTGCAAAGCAACGCCTTTTGGGAGATGCAAAATTATGTTGTTGTTGAGAGGCTGCCACTCTAGAGAGGTTAAAGTAGCAATCAAATTGTACAGTGGGGAAAAAGAATGCTGTTTTTGAAGGGAGGTTGTTGCTCAAGAGAGGGCTACTCTAGAGAGGTTGCACTGTACCAGGAATGTTGCATCAGATAGTAGAGATTTGAATTGAAGTTGTTTTTTCATTAAAGACGATTTCGGTAGTTCGTAACGCGCAACATTTCTGCACATAAGGGAGACAATAAAGCTCTTCACGGAAGAAACACTTGCATAGTTTTCGGACAACTAACGTATCCGCAAGCGCGCTAAAAACGCAACCTATAATGCGTGCTCTATTTTTTAATAGTGACTAATTTATGTGAAACACTTCATGTACAGTTCATAATTGAATTACTTCATATGACTGTAATGGAGGTTCATCATTTATTGCAAATATTTGTTGATGACGTAGCTGATATTAGGACTCTGAGCTAACATTACCTCAAAGACTCAAATGTTTTTTTAAAGCGAAATATGTGGTACAAAATTGTTCTAAGATATATATCAAAACTAAAAAGTTTTATTGGATGATAAACAGAAAACTACACTTTATTAACTTCATATACACATTACAAAATTTAACTTAAAATTTAAATTGGCAAATATTTGTTGACAATGCAACAGAATTTAGAAATTGGAGGTAAAATTAGCTCAGTAACCCCATGTTTTTATCTCTGAAATGTGTTTATTAGACATTGTTCGACGATATATATATCTAAATTAGAAAGTTTTATTGGAAAATAGGCAAAATCTTTATTAACTTGATATGCATATTTTTGATATTAATCATATTTGTCGACTATTTTTGACAATATACTTGAATTTCAGAGTTGAGACTGAAATTAGCTCGGTAACCTCATGTTTTTATCACTGAAATATGTTTATTAGACATTGTTCTAAGATATATATCAAAATTAGAAAGTTTTGTTGGAAGAATATCGGATAAGGGGGAATAAAAGATGAAAAATAATATTTTTTTTGTCGAAATTGCAACCCATTTTTTCATGCATGCAGTTGAAAATAAAAACATAGTATGACAGAATTAAATCATTTATGGTATGAATTGTGTTAAATTAACACAATATATAACAGTGATAGTATGTGTTTAGCGATAAGCTCTTTGTACACAGCAAATCTTAAAAAACAGCTGCACACCTACACAAACTATGAGCTGTTATCTCGAAAACGAGTTCGGTGACCCCTGTTTTTCTTTCCATTTTTGGATTTGTTATACTTTTTTCTATAAAATATGAAAAAATGATCACTTTTCCTTGAATAAAACAAAATGCAGAAATCGTCCTTAATACAAATATTGAAAACATGTTGTAGACAGAATAAAAATATTAAAGTCAATGTACAGATATAAGAAGACAAAGTTACCATAAAATCAATGTTAAACATAGTCCCTGTCTCACAAGATACAAATGACAACTTTCCAATATGCTGATCACCGTAGCAAAACCACACTTGTCCTGAAATAACAATCACAATTTAAAACTTACAGTAACAAACAAATCTCATGATTTTGTTGTCAATATTTTAGTATTAAGTGTCAAGAATTCCATGAGTTGCCATGAACAAACTTACTGCACTTTCTCAAGAACCTTTCTCAAGACCTTATAAAAATTTAATTCCAAATCATATCAACAAAATTTATACAAATTGCTTATTTGCTTCAATAAAAAAGACTGACTATTGATGATGAGTTCAAATCTCATCCAGGACCAAACAAATTTCACATAGGAGGAAACTGTCCAGCTAGCGTATGGATGGTTAGTGGTTTTACCCAGGTGAACACCAAGGGTCTTCCTCCACCACAAAAGATGGCTATTGGTGCAATGTTAAACCCCAGTGAGAAATAAACCCAAGTGATGATGATAGTTGTACCTCCATCAGCAGCAACAGCACATTCAATCCCTAAAAATGTTCCAGACTCAGCTTCCATGGTCATATACTGAAATAACCATGAGATAAACTATGTCAGATACTGATATATACATGTAACAATGTATGTCATATACTGAAATATACATGTAACAATGTATGTCATATACTGATGTATACATGTGACAATGTATGTTATATAATGAAATATACATATGACACTGTATGTCAAATACTGGTATATACATGTAGCAATGTACGTTATATAATGATATATACATGTAACAGTGTATGTCATATAATGAAAAACAGTCAACTTTCTTAATGTCGATTTTTTTCGTGCCCCAAAAATACCTCTTCTTAACGAAAATTTGACATAAACGTTGGGCAAATACAAGTATTGTATTAGACATTTTGGCTGTTGCTAGTTCATGACAATTGGTGTGTGTTGTAAGAATTACTAATTTGTGATATTTTATTATTATTTACAAGTAAGTAAATAAATGATATTTACTTCATGTATGATGATTTATATACAAATATACTAAACTACATATCATTATGATATGTTTTACAAATCCAACATTTTGTCTGCTATTAAGTTACATATGATGATATGTTTGCATTTAAGAGAAACAATAATAATCTCCCTACTCTTATTGACTAAAAATTAAATCGAACTCATTATAAGCTCAGCAAGGTGTAAAAAAACATTTGGGGCAAGTGTATAAAATTGTCTGACTTCGTAATAAACAACATAAATTAGGTATGAAATTGTTAATTTGGACTTCAAAATTAGTTTGACATAATGAACAATTTCGAGAGCAAAATTCGTCTTAAGCGACAGAATTTTATATACTTTTAGAAGGAAAAAATCGGGACTTAAAATTTCTTTGCCATAACGGAAAATTCGTGTTAACCGACTGCGCCTTAACGAGAGTCGACTGTAATAATAAACATCTAACATAACCTGTACTTTTGGATCAATGTTATTAAATTATTTGACTAGAGGTAAACCATAGCTGAATATACATTAAAACCCCAAGTTTTCAACAACAGATTATCCAAAAACCTGGTGTAATCCAAAAAGAAATTTCCCGAATTTTCCCTTATATACTTCATTGTAAAAAAACCCCGATTATCCGAATCATCTAATCCAAATGCCATGGCTTATCCGAAGTGATAATCAGGTCCCCAAACTCATTTGAATGTGTATTTTCACACCTGTAATCCAAAATCAACAATTGACTTTGATCGACCAGACTTGTCCACTAAAGGATTACTTTAATGTTTCAAAGGTGTGAACAACAATTTACAAAACCCTACTTAACAAAGTATTGTTCTTTTTATTTATTGTTTGCGATTTCGGGAACATAATTGTCCTATTATGATGCAAATCGGTTAGATGATTCACCTCTAAATTTTTGCTTAATCAAAAAATTGCTTTAATGATATCATAATTTGACTTTAATATGCGATTAACAATAAAAGTGTTCACTTTTTTTTTCGGAGTCTAATAAATTGTCACAAAATGCTAAAAACAAACAACATAGGATCTGCCATAATTGTTACAGGTTTAGGACGACAATGATATGAGTGATGCTAGTTTGTGTTTGTGACTATATACTGGAATTTTGTTTCAGACTTTGACTTTTATTGAAAATGTATGCTCACAATATTCTCATAACATGTGTATACATTGTATTTCATTAACTGATCAAATTTTATAAATTTACATATTCGTCATAATTTATTTTGGAGTGCTCTCCCTTTATTTTCATATAAAACAGTCTAGAATTCCATTATCCGGATTATTCGAAACCCCGGATTATCCAAAATAATTTTTCGGTCCCAATGATTTCAGATCACTGAAGTTCTATTGTAGTTATGATAGTACTTTGTGATATAATATTTGACTCCTAAGATAAAAATACATTATTATACTTGTGAAAAATTAATTCTGACACTCATCTTATTACTTTCACACTTGTATTTTCATAATAAAATAAAAAAAATCATAACAATATACATGTGGAGAGAAACCCTCATAAAATGGTTTACAGTCAGACTATATAAATTCAGGAATCTAGTTTGGCTGAAATTAAGGAAAGTCTACCACTAAATCTGGAGCACAGATGCCTCACAGTAAATGTTCAAATAAACATGAGTAACATAAATGGCACATTACCAACTGTTCTCTTTCAGCAAATGCCAGTCTTTGTAATTCTTTCTTCTTGTACTTCTCCTTCAAGGCATTCAAGTAGCACGTTTGTTTGGTGAGAATATCCTTACGTTTTGGAAATGGTTTTAATCCTTCAAATGAAAGCTGAAATATAAACCAGTTATGATATGTATACTTGTAATCAAGTTGGTGACTATATACAGTAGTTATTATATTACTAATTTTTATCCATTAAACAGATTGCTGTCTATCATAGTGAACAAAAAACATTAAAGACATTAATACAAACTAGACTCTCTGGCAGATCTCGTTTGTAAATAACTGAATGTGAGGTTAGCACTAATTACTTTAACTAAACCTTCTACATCATATGTGAGTTACGCACCAATTACCTTAACTAAACCTTCTACATCATATGTGAGTTTAGCACAAGCTTTAAGATGCTTCATAATGCCCATCGTGTCAGTCTTCTGTAAAATGTCTTTCTCATGTAACTTCAGAATCGAGAGAGAAAATCGAAACAGAACTTTGGGTCCTTCCAGTAGAAAGCAATCCCAGATACGCAGAAGTGTCTGAAAAAAGTAAGACTATTTGGATAACATATACAGTAATACATATTGATATGAACTCTACAACTTTATACACATCATAATAACATCTTGTAACAAACAGGAAAGAAAAAAATATTTCTACCAATATAAAAGGATCTATTGTGTCCCTTACAAGACTAAAACCCACAACACTTCATACAACTTATTCAATTTAACATACAGTAATACCTCATTCAGTCACTAGCTCAACATTAACACCCTTCATTATAGCAACCACTGATATTCCAACCAGTGTTAAATGTCTCCTCAATATTTCATATTGAGATCACTACAATATACAGACTGATATATTTTGTCCCAAAGGTGGTCTTAAAATTAGGGTTTTACTGTACATCAGAATGAGTTATCCTGACTGATATTACAGCTAAAATGTAGTGTAAAGGTACATTAATTCATTAATTACATAAGTCATCCACCATATGAAATGTAATATTTGTAGTAATATAACACTCCTGTTTCAAATATGTCAACTAGCTCACAAGATTTACCATGTTTACAACATATCACAAATCACCAATAAAACCATCATCTAAAATAGCTGAAATTAGACATTGTACATAAGATTTCACAAGAAACCAAACAAGATCACTAATTGACTTCTCCAATTATTTGCAGTCTACCACACAGGGTGAGAATTTACCGTGCAACACGGAGAAGATCAATCAACAATAATGTCTGTTTTACTTTACATATGACACCCCTCTCCCCTCCTCCGTGTCTGTAACATGGCTGCCAGGGTTAGCTACATGGGTGGCAGCTTACATACATATACTGGGCACAGGAAATTTGAACAAGGCAACTTTGAATGAGACAAAGAATTGAAATTAAGGTAAGAAAATAAATACATGGTTTCAGCAAACATCCTCACAAGATGCAGGGTGATCAGGTTGGCAGTTAGTGGAAACCAGGAATCCATATGAAGCCTATTTGCTGAATTAATTCAGTCAAAACTAATGCTTACGTAACAACTATCTGCTACATCATCATCTTTCATACTAGTTATCTAATCTTTTACATGATATCCACACCAGGAAATACCAGTCACCAGCAAACTGTACTCTGTTTTACCATATTAAAAAAACAGTGCCATCAATGAAAGTCTCATTTATTTTTATGTCACAGTAATTACTAAAATGAGTGTGACTAAAATGTGTGTTAAAGAATGGTTGCTGAGCATGATACACTGTGTGTATATATTGTGAAAATATCACATGTCAATATGAAACAGACTTCTATGAGCTATCATCACTTTATCAACTTAATGTTTAGTTAAACATTTATACATATAGTAAATAACCTGAAAGCTTTAACACTGAGGAGAATCTTGTTATAATCAGTGATTGTATAAAAGAAACTGGAGTCAATGTTAAGGTCACAGGGTCATTGGAGTTATCATACATTTATATGAACAAGTTGGACCAATGGCCAGTTTGTTTAAATTTGGTTTTATTTTGAATTTATCAACAAAGGCTTAAGTGAAGTGAAGTGTTAGACTGAGATAAACTAACTGATTAACTCCAGATTAAACAACATTGAACTTAAGTAGAAATAAACACAATAAATACATACAGGCCAAACCTGGTAAATTTGTTTTAAAGTTTCGACACATTTACAAAATCTAAATTGGAAAACAAAAATTTAATTTCGATCACAACTATGAAGTGTGTAATGATCTTCTACTATTTACATGAAGTGTGTAATGATCTTCTATAATTTACATGAAGTGTGTAATGATCTTCTATAATTTACATGAAGTGTGTAATGATCTTCTATAATTTACATATAGTGTGTAATGATCTTCTATAATTTACATGAAGAGTGTAATGATCTTCTATAATTTACATATAGTGTGTAATGATCTTCTATAATTTACATGAAGAGTGTAATGATCTTCTACTATTTACATGAAGTGTGTAATGATCTTCTATAATTTACATGAAGTGTGTAATGATCTTCTATAATTTACATGAAGAGTGTAATGATCTTCTATAATTTACATGAAGAGTGTAATGATCTTCTACTATTTACATGAAGAGTGTAATGATCTTCTATAATTTACATATAGTGTGTAATGATCGTTTTTTATATTTATATATGTCTTTAATAAAACAATGAGTATTTCTATGGGACTTAATCCTGCAGCATCAAGTTTACTGCTTTGATGGAACCAGAAATACAAATTTCATGATGACTGCAGGACACAAATGATAACCATACAACATGTGACCATATATGCTTACATCCAGAAACACAATAAAAACAGTGTACCTTGTGTAGGTAGTTGATACAATTATGTTGCACTAACATTTTCCACAAAAATTTATTATTTCAGCGTATCACTTACATTATTATGAAATGTATCACATTTTTTTTTATTAAAATCATCCAAATTGATATACCTAGAACAGGATTGTGATATTGATTGCTTACAAATATCAATTTTGAATAAATACTGAACAAAAAAGAAAATTCCAATTTCTATACATATTTTTTATGAAAAGAAATCAACTTGTCCAATGCCCTACATAGGTTCAGTCGAACAATTTTTATGTGTCAAATAAAACCGAGTATTACAAAATTATACGCATAACCCCCAAAAAACTGTTAAACTCAATTTTCTCATGTATGCATGGTTTAGTATAATCCATGTTTATGAAATCAAACCTTTCAGTCTGATATTATAGACTTTGTTGTCAATAAGAAAAAGACGTTGAAAAAAAAGTATTTTATTACATTTTCCTTCTTTTTGATAAATTGCATCAAATTTATGTGAACGTGTCATTGGAATGCTTAATGCTGGTATGGTGACGAATCAGGTTGCTAGGGTTATTGGCAGTTCTAGCTGCTTTATTTGAAACCTTAAGCAACGTTTCCAAACAACAGGGTATATGGAAGATTTACCACATGATGGACGTCTGCGCTTCACAATGCCTGGTCAAGACTGCTATATCATGAACATACACCTACGCAATCATTTTCAAACTGTCACTGCCACTGCTGCTAACACCCCTGGTACAAATAACAGCCGAATATCTGCCCAAACTGTATGCAATCGTCTGCGCGAGGGTGGTCTATAATGTAGATGTCATCTTTACGGTGGCTGTGTATTGATGTGACATCACCACATAAATCGTGTTAATTTGGCACATGCACACCATCGATGGATGAATAATATTGCATTCATTAATGATTGGCCTGCCAAAAGTCCAGATCCAAATCCCATCAAACACCTGTGGGATAATTTGAACCAGCATGTTCAACGTCGCCCTATTCCCCCGTTGAACATCAATGAACTAACATAAGCCTTAATACAGGAGTGGAATAACATTCCACAGGCAGAAATCAACACACTTGTCAGTTCTATGCACCAATGATGCCAGGCAGTACTCGATGCTCAATGTAGCCATATGTGGTATTAATGTGCGATGTCTACGACCCCTACCACATTTAATCAACCATTTCATCAGTTTTCCCATGAACGTACAGCAATAAAATTTTGCACACAAATTCACATTTAAATACTCTTGAAAAACAAGTAAAAATAATTTAACCCCTCTTTCCAAATTTACATTTATCTGCATTTAAACACAGCAGATGTTTCTTTTTTTGTTTAGTATATATATAACATAATAAAATAGTGGAAACAAAATAAACCAGTTTTTTCTTTCTTCTGAAAAGTTACAAAAATTGAGTTACAATTAAATGTTGCATAAAACCCTGGACATAGGGTCAAATATAAAGTCTGTCACAGTAAGCAGACAAGCAATGAACATTAATGGAATAAACTTGTAACTACTGTAGAAACAAAACAATGAAAAGGTCTGATCTGACATAATGTTTGGATAGTGCAGAAATCAAATGTTTTATTCACAAGAGATCAGAAGTTCTAAAGAAAGCCACCCAGAAAATAGTACAAATTGTTGGCTGTTTCTTCCCTGATAAACAGGATATTTTTTGGAATTTTTTCCTAAGTAACAGCTTGGCTAAATCATACATCTATGTTTTCATCAAACACATTTTATCTTCCAACACTTTCTATGTTATGTTCAGTCTATATACAAAAAATACCCAACATTTTTAAAAAAAAATCATCTGAATGTAACTGAGTACAAATCTCTGTAAAGATATGTAAATTATAAACAAATAGTTACCAGTGTTGAGAGGGTAATTATAAACATAATCTGTTAAAAGAGTAGACAATTTCAGAAAAATTCCTTCACTAGATCGGAGTTGTATGAATAGGGTGGAGATGTAAACATAGGATAATGTACACCAGTCTGTAGGGAGTCAGACATGACACACAGTCAAATATAAAACCACACAAATAATACCAGAAATACTTGAGATCACTCAATGAAGAAATCTTCAACCACTGCAGGAAGCTGGTCTCAATATACTTGTATTAGTATAAAGATGGGCCTAAGGTGTGCAACACGAATGAATCATTTACTGATAGAATGGAATTGTCCTGAAGAAAATGGACACATTGCCAGAACCAAGCAGTTAAATTTTCTCATTTTACGTTTTCCATAGTAACCATTACTTGTTTACTCACTTTTTAACTAGTTAATAGAACCACTGACCAATCTTTCTCTTTCATTGTTTAACCCTAAATAGCTGCATTAGCATATTTTGGAATCTCCCAAATTCAAATAAAATATACACATGATCAATTTATTGTAAAAAACTGGGTTATGTCTTAGTGTCAAAGTGGAAAACATTGTGACAAAAGAAAATTTTGTTTTATTTTGAATTTAATAAAACAGTAGAAGACGTTTTTATTTATTTTTACAAATGCTTGTCTTCTTTGTTTAAAATCAGCTGAACTTGGAGTAAATACTTACAAGCATGACTTGTAAATATTTGACATATTTTCACAAATCATTACAAAATTAACATAAAGCAGATAACTCTACTTGTCTGATAATTCACCCATTCACACTGATTAAATACTGACTATATACACTAGTTATCTGACACTAAACAATTTATTTTTATCAAGATATTTTAAATAAAGTGTCATGTAAATTAAGAGTCAGTATTTGTACAGACCTCCACTAAACACTTCAAAATAGAAACAAAAGTCTTTCAATACACTGTAGATATGGATTAGCTTACAGTAAATATTTCTATATTTCAGTTTTATGGTAGAGATGATTGTAAACATTCAATTAACATCTTAAATACGACAAAACTACAGAAATTATGCTCAAAGAATGCAATGTTACAATAAAGTTGCCTGTTGCTGGAGAAATAGAAACATTTATCAAAATGAGACGAAAACCTGAACAAAAATAAGAAAAATAAAACACAACAACAATGGATAAATCTACACCAAAACAAATACTGGTAAAATATCATTAAGCTAAATACATTCTAAGAATTATTGTCAAAATATAATCAAATGATCATTAAACACATGGTAACATGATGTTTTACATTCATGTAATTATCATTTAGTATTCATGTATCTTCTAGTATTCATGTATCTTTTAGTATTCATGTATCTTCTAGTATTCATGTATCATTTAGTATTCATGTATCTTTAAGTATTCATGTATCATTTAGTATTCATGTATCTTCTAGTATTCATGTATCATTCAGTATTCATGTATCTTCTAGTATTCATGTATCATTTAGTATTCATGTATCTTCTAGTATTCATGTATCATTCAGTATTCATGTATCTTTAAGTATTCATGTATCATTTAGTATTCATATATCTGTATGTATAAGACTGTGCACAGTCAAACGTGATATTTGTTACGTAATGGACAGAATAAAAAAAGCAAAAATCATTTGAATGGGGATGTTCCAATGTAATATTGTAACGTCAAGATTTCAATGTAATATTGTAACGTCAAGATTTCAATGTAATATTGTAACGTCAAGATTTCAATGTAATATTGTAACGTCAAGATTTCAATGTAATATTGTAACGTCAAGATTTCAATGTAATATTGTAACGTCAAGATTTCAATGTAATATTGTAACGTCAAGATTTCCATGTAATATTGTAACGTCAAGATTTCCATGTAATATTGTAACGTCAAGATTTCCATGTAATATTGTAACGTCAAGATTTCCATGTAATATTGTAACGTAAAGATTTCCATGTAATATTGTAACGTCAAGATTTCAATGTAATATTGTAACGCCAAGATTTCAATGTAATATTGTAACGTCAAGATTTCAATGTAATATTGTAACGTCAAGATTTCCATGTAATATTGTAACGTCAAGATTTCCATGTAATATTGTAACGTCAAGATTTCCATGTAATATTGTAACGTCAAGATTTCCATGTAATATTGTAACGTCAAGATTTCCATGTAATATTGTAACGTCAAGATTTCAATGTAATCTCATGAGATCAAGATTTTTTGGAGGATTTCAATGTTACAGGAATTCCATCAGAATAAAACAAAAATCAAATGATTCAGGTACTTTTATATCTAAAATATGATCCAATAATCTCTCAAATAGGATTTGTATAAGTACTAGCTGAGACATTTGATAAAACAAAAAGGTGACAAAAAATAGCTTATAAAACCATGACATTTGATAAAAGATTTGACAAGAAAGATAGCACGCTGACTTAAAGTGCATATTTCATAGATTTATACAACATTCATTCATGTCTACACAAATGATGTGTTAACAATTAATTTCACAGACAAAAGTTATAAAGAAAAAATACAACAACAGAGAAAATTGAGGGAATTTTCCTATTTTGTTACACAAATATGTGTACATCACAGCAGTATCTGTGATTTCAATTCTATCTACACAAAGTGAATATCATTGATTTATTTACAAGTATATTTCCTGTTCTGTCACATTCTCGGTCACATTATATACATACATAATACCAAACAAAATATTTCAGTACTTTACTTATGACCACCATAATAAAACATAATCATAACAGTTGAAGTAGCTGGTAAATCATCTGGTAATGATCATGAATACCAGTGTCTAAAACACCACAATAAACATTTTACCCCACTCATGTTGTGTGCACATATGAACGACAACAATATCAGGCATGAGGCAGTAGCTTTAGAAGGATGTGTCATCCAGTCTTAATATGGGGAAGATTAACACTTTTAAGGGTTATATGACCTAAAATACCAGATAAATGGCCTCATTTTAGTATCAGTGAGAACAACGAAGATCAATGTAACAGTTTTATAAGCTGGATTTATGTCCTAATACCATCCTCATATCAACTCAACACTCTTAAATTATCTCCATTACCTGTCAGCATACATGAATTCATCTTGAAATTTCACCAATAACTTTCTATTAGATTAAAGAATAAAAGCTAATTTATAAAGAAATATGACAGGAGGGCAATACTGGCCCTGAAACATTCACCTGAGTGTATGATCTGAAATGTTCACCTGAGTGTATGATCTGAAACATTCACCCGAGTGAATGATCTGAAATGTTCACCTGAGTGTATGATCTGAAATGTTCACCTGACTGTATGATCTGAAATGTTCACCTGAGTGAATGATCTGAAATGTTCACCTGAGTGTATGATCTGAAACATTCACCCGAGTGTATGATCTGAAATGTTCACCTGAGTGTATGATCTGAAATGTTCACCTGAGTGAATGATCTGAAATGTTCACCTGAGTGTATGATCTGAAACATTCACCTGAGTGTATGATCTGACATGTTCACCTGAGTGTATGATCTGAAATGTTCACCTGAGTGTATGATCTGAAACATTCACCCGAGTCTATGATCTGACATGTTCACCTGAGTGTATGATCTGAAATGTTCACCTGAGTGAATGATCTGAAATGTTCACCTGAGTGTATGATCTGAAATGTTCACCTGAGTGTATGATCTGAAATGTTCACCTGAGTGTATTATGTAAATTGGAACTGAGCAAAGATTCTAACAATATGTACTAGTTCTATCAATATAAGCTAGTTCTAACAATATGAGCTAGTTCTAACAATATAAACTAGTTCCAACAATATAAACTAGTTCTAACAATATGAGAGATTTCATACAATATGAGCTAATACTAGTTCAGACTGTGAGTAATTCTATAGACTGCTTAGACAGTGGGCAATACATAAATGTCTCAAAGAGTGGGCAGTTCTAATAAATGCTTAGAATGTGAGCAATTCTATAAAACTCTCAGACTGTGGGCAATTCTGTTGCTATCTATTCCATAAACAATCTAAAATAGTGGCAATGCTCTAAATTTTGAATTTGAGACAATTTTATTTGTTCTTTTAAAAATTGTATAAATTTCATACCATGAAATGAAGATCACAGCAGGATTTGAATAGTAAATTGAATACAGATCTGTAATATGGCACAGTTTTGTAATGTGACACAGTGTGGTAATGTAGACATTGAAGAAAATGTAACTGAATTTATATCTATAATGATATAACTCTAAATTATCTAACCATTTCTCATATATGGTATAATTATACAGTTAATGTTTGTAATGAACACATATAGAAAACAAAATGTATGGAGAAATACTTGGATGAACCAGTACCTCATGTATAATTCATACCTGTTATAAAATAGGGCTTTAGACACTTACAGGATTTCTATCAACATAGACACAGACACCATTCATTCCTTCATGAGTGTTATAACAGGACATTATTTGTGTGGAGAGTTTTATGGTGGTCAGAACATATCTAGTGTGTATCAAAAATATCATGAACTACACTACATTAACCGTATCATAAATTATACTACATTAACCATATCATGAACTACACTACATTAACCATATCATGAATTATACTACATTAACCATATCATGAATTATACTACATTAACCATATCCTAGATTATACTACATTAACCGTATCATAAATTATACTACATTAACCATATCATAAATTATACTATATTAAGCTGGAAGCTAACAAACACTGTGAACACAAAAATATTTAAACCCAACATAACTATCACTGTGGCCTTATAAACACAGATTAAAGTGTTATACCTATAGACCACAGCCTGCATACAGTACAGAGTTAGTATATCCAAGTCAAGGGTTTAACATCTCAACATTCAATTCTTTATCAATTTAATACAAAATTTACAATAAATGCATACAAAGATGATTTAATGAGTAAGCATTTTGTTAATCAGTTATTTGTTATTTTTGTTGCTGTAAATGAAACACTTGTAAAAACAAACATTTGATATTTCTACATTACAAATGACTGATTTATAACAAGATGAGAGGAATATAAAGAATGTTTAAACACTGGACTTGATTGTTGGATAAATGAAACATCGACTGTGCATTTACAATGGTTTAAAACCCTGCAGGTAACACTAATTCTTTTGTATTGGGAAATTTTCAGTAAAATTTAATTTTCTGAGCTTGAACAGCTACCAATAAAAGAGAGACTTTAATCTTGAGTTTAACTACTGTAACATTATACGGACTTTTATAATTAAATAAGAAATAATTCATGAATCATCTAGTGACATCAAGTCAGTGCTCCAAATGGATTATATGGTAGCATTATTTTATCAAATTATTTTTGCTGAATTGTTACATTAGAGTTCAATACACTATAATTATTTTGTTTATTTCAACACCAATATTATATGTACCTGTATTTGTATCACATCTAAACTTTTCTTAATTAAAGGAAGCATCTTACACTTGGCTATTTTCAACTATAAAACCAGTGTCAATTTGAAAATATAAAATACTTGAAGATGCTAAGCACAGCACACATCTCAGGTGAACACCTGCCTCATGTTTCCATCTCAAGTTTTGCTTATTGTTTGTTAATTCAACTTGTTCTGGTGCGAGATCGTTATTTTAAAACTGAATCTGATTGAAATTGAGGACTAAAACTTGACATGTGTGAATTTTAGATTGTTGGTATACAAATAATCTTGAGAAATGAATTTTAGATGAAAATAACTTCTGGTATAAAGTTTTAGTTGTCAATTTTCAGTTCTCAAAGTTGTTTCTTGAAACTAGATCAGCCATAAAAACTCCTTGAAATATCTTTTTCAAATTATTGTCTAACAATAGATTTCCTGCTTAAATATGTCATTGTGATATATTATAAAAATCTAATTGATTTACATTTTGTCTCAGGAAAATTTTAATTAAAGGCAATTTATGGATATAATTGATTCATCAAATATTTATCATACTTTGTTTATAACAAACATTATGCACTGTTACATATAATGCTTTTTAAATAACAACCAGTTTAAAAAATATCACAAATATTGAATTTGTAATGTTAACATAAAGTATTATGTAATTCTGGATGAAAACAGTCACCACACGATTTCATCACAGATATGTCTACTCCAATATG
The DNA here is from genome assembly GCA_008271625.1 of Lutraria rhynchaena. Lineage (NCBI taxonomy): Eukaryota > Metazoa > Mollusca > Bivalvia > Venerida > Mactridae > Lutraria > Lutraria rhynchaena. The sequence goes on along the minus strand of VIBL01000110.1, from coordinate 1,069,646 downwards.
TGAGTGAAATTGTTTTAACTACATCTGAGCTCATCAGAATTCATATGTGCATGTCCCACATGCAGAACAATGGGTTATTTTGAAAGCACATCACAATATATAAAACATTTATTTTGTTCAAAGAAAGTTAAAACATTTGCAGTCCGTTATTGAATTTAAACCTATTGAAGAAGAGTAGATCAGATTAACTAAATGAATGTTTGATAGTTGATTACATGCCAAAACAACAAGCAGACATCAGTGTATGGTTCAACTTGTTACTAACAGTAACAACCATAAATCAAACATGCTGAACAAATTATTTTAAGATATACAGAACTCAAATCTTGACATGAAATCGTCTAATTTTATTTACAATGTACAGATTACTTTATTAAATCTTGACATGAAATCATCTAATTTTATTTACAATGTACAGATTACTTTATTAAATCTTGACATAAAATCATCTAATTTTATTTACAATGTACAGATTACTTTATTAAATCTTGACATGAAATCATCTAATTTTATTTACAATGTACAGATTACTTTATTAAATCTTGACATAAAATCATCTAATTTTATTTACAATGTACAGATTACTTTATTAAATCTTGACATGAAATCATCTAATTTTATTTACAATGTACAGATTACTTTATTAAATCTTGACATGAAATCATCTAATTTTATTTACAATATTCAGATTACTTTATTAAATCTTGACATGAAATCATCTAATTTTATTTACAATATTCAGATTACTTTATTAAATCTTGACATGAAATCATCTAATTTTATTTACAATGTACAGATTACTTTATTAAATCTTGACATAAAATCATCTAATTTTATTTACAATGTACAGATTACTTTATTAAATCTTGGCTTTTCATCATCAGACTGCTGTCTGTTTATACCAAAATAAATGGTTTGGTATATGTCAACTTACCTTACTTAATAAAATTGTATGTGTCCTTCATGTCAACTTACCTTACTTTATAAAATCATATGTGTCCTTCATGTCAATTTACACAATTGTCTGACAATAAGACATTCATGAGAGAGTGATCTAAATAAAGTATAAGACTTGGGTAAACAGACTTAATTCTCAGTGTCTGTACAGCTTATGACTGACTCAAGTGAAGCTAAAATCCTACAATAACCTTAAACTTAATGCACCTGACTGTAATGTGGCAAACAAGCTGTTCAGATAGTTTGTTCTATTCTTCAATAACCTCAAAAATAAAACACCAAAAAACATTTTGACAGGCTACATAGATGAATATAATGTGTGATCTGGTTGTATGCATGTATTTATCCTGACAGTTAATGTGAACACACACATGTATACTTGAAATCTTCCTACAAATATAATAAACAGGTTACAACATACATACAAGATGAATTAAGACTTACTCATTGGTTATTACCACATCAGAGAAGTTAGAGTTTACTGGTAAATATATCAAAGACTATCAAGTTCCAATAATTTGTGTAAGGTCACTGAGGATGTGGTATACCACTGATAGACAAGTTCCTCAGTGACTATATGTCACAACATAATAGTTTACTTTGGAAAGTCAGTGAGCATAACATGTGGAGGATTGGGTTCAAACTGGTTGGTAACCAAGGTTAGATAAATCTACCATACATAGGTGAACTATCATCACATATCTTGTACAACCAAACTATTTCACCAATTGTCAATAATGCATATTATAATGGTATTACAACACCATATCACACTTATAATGTAACATATAGCATAATTATATAAACTTCATTTATAAAAAAGAAAGATTATTAAGACTCAGAATCAACTAAGCATCATACATAGAGATACTTGAGGACACAAGAGAACTTATTCTTGTACTGATGACTAATCTGGTTTACATTCATATAACAGGAAAGTCATCAGCTATCTTAAACATGAGGGTGGGGAGCATTTTATCCTAGAAAACAATTTGTTTCATTAATGAATTTTATGGTCCATAAATATGCTTTTATGATGAGAACACAAACAAGAGGCTGGGACAATAATTAAGCAATTAACCTTACCATTATTTTACAGATAAACTTCGACTTATAAACAATGAAAGCTAGATGGGGTCCCTATCAGCCTGGGACATCTAATCTAACAGCAACCATTATCATTCCGCACATAACCCAGAATCCTCTGTCATATCAAAGTGATTGTAACAAATAAATAATTCATAACAGGTCAGTCTTGTTTATCCTATTTTTTCAGAATGACTGATATGGTGGATAATCCTGCAAGAAATATAACCCTGAGAGCTGACAGTGAACACAGCCGACAACATGATCATGTCTGCGGATTTATGCAAGATTAGATTCTATCGTAGGTGACCAATTTTCAGTATGGGGATAACTGGAATAAAATGGAGAAAATTTGTTAAATTGACACTTTGTATTATGATATTTTCAATTGGTTGCCATAGTAATCATGTACCATATAAACACTTGTCACTAGATGACAATGAAATTCTAGTTGACAAAATTGTGTCACTTCAAACAGACAAGAAGAAGGATCCAAATGTTGTGAAAATTGTAACTACAGATTTTGGTATTGATAAAACCCGACATCCTCATCATCAACACAATGACCTTGATCATAACATTGACAACAACCTCATGGATATTATCAAGGAATTGAAAAATGAAATCAAAGAAATGAAAAGTTCACAGTTGAAGGATAGGTAAGTTGTTGATTTAACTGTAAATCTGATTAAACAGACTGTACAAACAAGCAAGTAGACCATACATTAATACCTAAACTTTCTCTCACATGTACAGACTCACTGTAAATTAACTGGCTTTCTTTTTTCCGGTATCCAACATTTTAATGTATTTCCTGTCTTTGAGAAATGGTAAAAACTGAGCTTATCTCAAGATAAATTTGATTTTTATCATAGTTTATAACATCTAAGGAAAGTAACATTAAACAATTTCTTATTTTTCACAGCATATTTTATCATACAAACTTATCTCAAACAAGCAATGAAATATAATTTATATCAAAAACTGTCCAGGATTATACAATGATTCTCGAACACGTTTGCTGATTCATTGAATAAAGAAACAACAGTTCACAATCAACAAGTGACTGTATGACAACTTGTCGGAATTCTAACATCATAGTGATGAAGTCTGGCATGCAGCACAAAATGTTGATGAGAATATAGATAAGACAAGGATTCTTGAAAATGCAAGTTTTAACAAAATGTATATCGTAGTTATATGAGGTTGCTAAACTTGTACAAAGCACTTTTACAGCATAAGTCAAGCAGAGTTAGAGGTATGAGTTTTAAGGCAAAATTAGGATTGTTACACATAAACAGAAAGGTGAACACCTCTCTTCTGTCTGGGAAATCTTGAACAAAAGAGGCTAAAAATCTAAAACCAAAATTATCAATTCAGCTATATCCCGTACCTTCACAAAAACTGCAATCAGATAAAACAGCTACAATGATTTTTAGTTATTCATGTTGTCCTTAATTAAATAAAATATAAATTTGTAGAAAAAATGGCTTCAATTCACAGACATTAGTGATGAAGAATTTTATTTTAATCATTCAGCTTTCAGGTAGTTGAGTCATAATTAAATGAATTTTCCTTACTTGATGATATTTAGCAGAAGCCAATACAACAGACATATACCTCATAATTAAAAGTGATTATAAACATACGAAGATTTTTAAAGCAATTTGGTCACAGATAAAATAAAAACCATTAACTAAGTCAGATCTTCACATTTAAAACATTTACTGAGATTATACTCAGAATACAGTGGTGGTCAACTTTTTAAGATCAAGCATTGACCAAGTGAATGTTTGTTTTACAAGATAAATCATTTCATACACAGTTACAGGAAGAAATATATCGCACAGCTTTCAATATTTTGATTCTACATTCACAAAAAAGCCTCTGTATCAATAATGATTTTTCCAGAAAAACGCTTTCAAATCTAATCATGACACTAAAAACAAAACATTCTGTAAAACTCATTATAGTCATTAACCTGAGGGTGGAGGTGAGTTATCAGTTCTGCTACCTTCAATCATCAGGGAACATCACTACAATATCACTACTACTACAAGACAAGTGTGGGTCTGTAATACACCATTTATTATTTTACTATCAAGATCAGTTGTATGATAATCAGCCAATGACTTTTTTGTTTCATAGTTGTAAATCTAGTTAATAACATAAACACTATACGTACACATATACAACAATCAGATCTAGTTAATTATATAAACACTATACATACACATATACAACAATCAGATCTAGTTAATTATATAAACACTACATGTACACATATACAACAATCAGATCTAGTTAATTATATAAACACTATACATACACATATACAACAATCAGATCTAGTTAATTATATAAACACTATACGTACACATATACAACAATCAGATCTAGTTAATTATATAAACACTATACATACACATATACAACAATCAGATCTAGTTAATTATATAAACACTATACATACACATATACAACAATCAGATCTAGTTAATTATATAAACACTACATGTACACATATACAACAATCAGATTCTATCAACAAAACCAGAATGTAAAAACAACTCAAGATTACAATATTACATTTATATAGAATATTACATTTATATAGAATATTACATTTATATACAATATCACATTTATATAGAATATTACATTTATATAGAATATTACATTTATATAGAATATTACATTTATATAGAATATTACATTTATATACAATATCACATTTATATACAATATTACATTTATATACAATATTACATTTACAGTCAACTCTCGTTATGTCGATTTTTTCAGGTCCAAAAAAATACTTTGTCTGAACGAAAATTTGACATAAACGTTGGACGAATACCGGTATTGTATTAGACATTTTGGCCGTTGTTAGAATCACTAGTTCATGATAATTGGTGTGTGTGTTGTAAGAATTACTTATTTGTGATATTTTATTTTTATTTACAAGTAAGTAAATAAATAAATGATATTTACTTCATGTATGATGATTTATATAAAAATATACCAAACTACAAATATCTTTCATTATGACATGTTTTACAAACCCAACATTTTGTCCACTATTAAGTTACATATGATGATATATTTGCATTTAAGAGTAAACAATAATAATCTCCCTATTGTTATTGACTAAAAATTAAATCGAACTCGTACGCTCAGTGAGGTGTGAAAAACATTGGGGGCAAGCGCATACTATTGTCTGACTTCGTAATAAACAACGCAAATAAGGTGTGAAATTGTTCATTCGCACTTCAAAATTAGTTCAACATAACGAAAAATTTCGAGAGGAAAATTTGTCTTGAGCGACAGAATTTTATATACTTTTAGAAGGAAAAAAATCGGGAATTAAAAAATACTTCGCCATAAGGGAAAATTCATGTTAACCAACTTCGCTATAACGAGAGTCAACTGTATATAGAATATTACATTCATATACAACATTATGTTTATATACAATATCACATTTATATACAATATTACAATTTATAATATATTCTTTGAATGGATTGTTTATTCCAGCAACAAATTCTTTGTGTTGAAGCTTTTGTCAGTACTCTGAGACATTTTATGATGCTAAATTTGTCCAAAGAATTTTTTACCAGTTGTTTATTGACAGAGAAAAGATCCAAGATTTAAGCAGCAAACTGGAGATTTATCATGATGAGATGATCATAAGTACAGTAGAAGTGGTTCAGATACGACAACTTATCACAGAAAACTACGACAAAACAGCCATGTTGGAGGAAATTGTTCAAGATAACAGGTGAAATAATTATATATATACATATATACTGTAAACATGTAATATTGTAATTAACAACAGATTAACTTGTTCATTATCAAACACAGAAAATATGGCACAGATTTCAAATATTCTACAACATAATTAACAAGAAATATTTGCAAATCCAGCTTGCCCGAGTGAATGTTTGTACTGTTAACAGCACCGCTGAGGAATGAAATAAAACATATGTATATTTATGTGTAGAAATTCTTTAAGTTACTGCAGGATACAATGTCTGAAATATCATAGAACAGGAAAGATATGAAAGATAGCTTTAATTTCAATTACTGTTGTTAACCAGGCTTTATATTTTCATTTAAAACTAAAAGTTCTATAACAGGTAAATGTACCATCAAGGTTATGGTCTCTGACTTGTAATAACTAGCCCCTCACTGCTGTGAGTGCATCAAATCCCACCCAGGACCAAATTTCACATGTGATGAAACTGTCCAGCTAGCTTACAGCATGTCAGTGGATCTACCTGAGGAGTAAGTCTGTTAAAGCAGGAAAGTTCACAAATGTTCCTGACTGTTAAAGTCAAGTTAAACTCCAGTGAGAAAAAAATGTACAAAAACCACAGGTAAATGTCCATTATTTCTGTGTGAACAGACTTGTTTCATATTTTGTGTCAATCTATAAACAATCACCATGCTTTCACCCAAAATTAATTTCAGCAGGCACTAAATGAATTTAATACAAATTTTAACAATTAAAATAGTGTCTTACATAAAGCGGTTTATTTATATAGAGATGCTTAAATGAACAGATTATGAAAGTTAAAGAACAAAATTGTATAAAAATAATGAAATTACTCCTTAATTTTAAGAACTCATTATGATTAAACACTATAGTAAACATAGTGAAGAGAAAATTATGGTTAAAAACAACAGATATACTGATGTAGACATAATCTTCAACATGCATTGTAACAAAAAATAAGAATAATTCTGGTAAGAAACAAGTCGGAATTCAAGAATAAATCGGTTTAGTTTCTTCATATAAAATGTATCCATTATAGTTTGTTAGTCAGCATTGTTCAATAAATTCACTAAGTGTACGCTGTAATACAGTATATTTATGCAATCAGTGTTATATCACTAATGAATACAGAGATGCACTAATTATATAATTATATAATCTATTACCATGTGATTTAAGCTTGTTATTTCATTAATATTCTGACCCTGTAATTTATGTGGACTGAATCTGGTCCCTTCATGATATAAAGAGATCAGTTCTAGGCCAGGAATGATTATAAAGCTAGACTGAGGCTTGTTTAATGAATCATCAAGCTGGTATAACTGATATGTAAGTGATTAGGTTAAAAGACTTATTTTGAGTATTTAAACTGCTTTCAGGGTCCATGTATCAACTTGTTTCATAGATTACATCTATATAAATACAAGATGTTCCAGATAACAGTATAACTGGTAGCTCAGAGAATATTATTACAACAATGTTAACACAAACTGTTGATTTTAAATATCTTTTTACTCAACCAGTTATGTATCAATATAAAATTGGAAACAAGAACTGCACTTGTCTAGGCTAACAGGAAAAATCACGAATTTAGATTAAACATATCACTTATACCTGAGTTGAGTTAGCAACAAACAAATAAAAAATGAACAAATCACTTCTATGGTGGATTAAGTTCTACAATTCATCATAAAATCACAAATCAATTACTTATATGAACTTAACTAGTGTGATACTCTACCCCAGCAGGCTGGTTATAACACCTGTTTGTAGCAGAGAATGTATATAACTTCAATCTTCTAACAGCATCAGGTCTGGTTTACATCAAATCTGAACATATACTTATATACACCTTCTATCTGCTACATCTCTAATGCAGTAATATGTTATAATTATATAAAAAAATATTTATATTACAGCATGTCACATTTGATCAAACCTTTATTGAACTTACGCATGAATTTCTTGTCTTGACCTGTTTGGACTGAGCAGTAGGACTGAATAAATCACTGGAAACAATCACAAATCGATGCATTTTATCTTTGAACGCAGGGTAATGGGCCTGGATACTCTAAATGGTGGTAATTGGTCTGAATACACTAAAGTGTTGGTAATTGGTCTGAATACACTAAAATGTTGGTAATTGGTCTGAATACACTAAAATGTTGGTGATTGGTCTGGATACACCGAATGTTGGTAATTGGTCTGAATACACTAAATGTTGGTAATTGGTCTGAATACACTAAAGTGTTGGTAATTGGTCTGAATACACTAAAGTGTTGGTAATTGGTCTGAATACACTAAAGTGTTGGTAATTGGTCTGAATACACTAAAATGTTGGTAATTGGTCTGAATACACTAAAATGTTGGTGATTGGTCTGGATACACTAAATGTTGGTAATTGGTCTGAATACACTAAATGTTGGTAATTGGTAACTGATCAATTTGGCCTTATAACTAACAGAAATGTGTTGTCAGATAGTACTACAGCCCGATAAGTAACTATATATTTCCTCATAATACCATGACCTGATAACTTAGAGCAGAGCGTCATCTCATGATATCATGACCTTATAACTTAGTTTATTACCTCATAATACCATGACCTGATTACGTAGTTTATTACCTCATAATACCATGACTTGATAACTTATTATCATATCTCATAATACCATGACTTGATAACTTATTATCTTATCTCATAAGGCCACAGCCTCATACTTTACAGTGTGTTTAATCCATATAACAGCAACAGAAAGAAACATTTCCCTTTTTGCCTTATTTTAACGTATTTAATGCATTTGTAATACATAAAAATCATGATAAAAACATGATTATGTAGTAAATTCATGATGTACTGGCCTGATATAAAAGTCAGGTTGATTATTTAGTTTGTTATTCAGGTAGTCAGATGGTAGTCAGCCTAGCCAATTATAATAAAGAGAAAAACTCTGAGATTAAAAGCTACAGCTGTATCAATGAAATATAAACATTTCCTCAGATATCAGACATCTCTCCTTGTCCTTAACTTGGGCCATACATTGATCATATTTTTTTTTTCAAACTACAGACAATCTATAGCTTGGTTCAATTAATCATGTGTGAAAGACTTCAATCAGAGTGAACTCTGGTTTTGTTGTGGGTGGTTTGTTTGAAATAAGATACGTAATAATTAACTCCCTGTCTGATGCATTCACGTCAAGTTATAGCTTTTAATTATCCTACTTATCTAAGGTTGATTTGTACAAATCTTGTTCTGTATATTAGAGATCATTTGTAAAATATTCTTCCTATCACTATGGTATGCATCTGGTTAAAAGCAGCATATTGAAATGAATCAATTACAATAGGCGTGTTTTCATCAATTTAATTCCAGACATATCAAAAATTAATATTTGAACTTCTAATTTGAATTAATAACAACATTTTATCTTACAAAACATTGAAATCAATATTCTAACATTCTAAAGTTAAATACATTTATCAAGAAATAAATTGTGAGGAAATGTGAGCATAATTATATGTGACTGACACCAGACATATATGTGACCTTAAAGATGTATTACATCAGACATGTATGTGATCTTAAAGATGTATGACACCAGACTTGTATGTGATCTTAAAGGTGTATGACACCAGACTTGTATGTGATCTTAAAGGTGTATGACACCAGACTTGTATGTAATCTTAAAGATGTATGACACCAGACTTGTATGTGATCTTAAAGATGTATGACACCAGACTTGTATGTGACCTTAAAGATGTATTACATTGGACATGTATGTGATCTTAAAGGTGTATGACATCAGACTTGTATGCGATCTTAAAGGTGTATGACACCAGACTTGTATGTGATCTTAAAGGTGTATGACACCAGACTTGTATGTGATCTTAAAGATGTATGACACCAGACTTGTATGTGACCTTAAAGATGTATTACATTGGACATGTATGAGATCTTAAAGGTGTATGACATCAGCCTTGTATGTGATCTTAAAGATGTATTACATCAGCCTTGTATGTGATCTTAAAGATGTGTTACAAGGAACTTGTATGTGATCTTAAAGGTGTGACATCAGACTTGTTTGTGATCTTAAAAGTGTGACATCAGACTTGTTTGTGATCTTAAAGGTGTGACATTAGACTTGTTTGTGATCTTAAAGGTGTGACCCCAGACTTGTATGTGATCTTAAATGCGTGACCCCAGACTTGTATGTGATCTTAAAGGTGTGACATCAGACTTGTTTGTGATCTTAAATGTGTGACACCAGACTTGTTTGTGATCTTAAAGGTGTGACCCCAGACTTGTTTGTGATCTTAAATGTGTGACCCCATACTTGTTTGTGATCTTAAAGGTGTGACATCAGACTTGTATGTGATCTTAAAGGTGTGACCCCAGACTTGTTTGTGATCTTAAAGGTGTGACATCAGACTTGCATGTGATCTTAGAGATGTGTTACATAAGACTTGTATGTGAATTGATGTAATTTTTGTATCTTTTATTATTTCAGTCTTCTACTGGAAGGAGTGACTGTTTTTCAAAAGGATGCAAGCAGAGAAATTAGACGATTTAAGGAGTACAAAGAAAGGGCTGCAAAACGATTTCATCAGTTAACAAATCAAATTGAAAAATGTGAGAAAAATGTGGAACAACTTAAAACAGATCTCAAAAATATGACTCAGGAACTTAGTGGTATACACAGTAATCATGACAACATAACTACAGAGTTAAACAATCTCAGGGATACATCTAAAAATATCCAATCAGACCTCAATGATACAGTTTCTAATATTACCTCATGCTGCAATATTCAAGAAGAAGCATCCAGTCAACAATACTCAACAGCCAATCAGAAATTCAGAAATCCATCCATTCACAAATCAGAACCATCCACGTCATCCAATCACATTGAAATAGTAAATTTTGGCTCAGGTGACATTCATGAAGAATATTTATCTCAATTAGCAGAAGAAACAAATTATGTAGAAGCAGGGATTCATTATACTAACATTGAACATGGAAGTGGTGAAACTGTTTCAGAAGGAAGTGGAGAGGTTGGAAGTGGAGACATTGAAATACCTCCCCTCACTGATGATTTAAGAAGTTATATTCACAGAGATGTATTTAATGCTGAGAAGCTGAAATGGGAAGGTAACTTTATGGACCTTTCTCAGAAATATGCAAATCTAACGCAACAAATGGACATGTTAGACACACAAGTAAAATCTATACAACTTGGAAACTTCATGCAGAATTTGCAGGATTCATTAATTAACTTCACTCAAAATGTAATAACTTTAGATCAGTGGAAGATGTCTAGCAATCAGATTGTGAATTCTACCATGTATAATCAGGATCAGATTGTGAAATTAACAAATATGGTGATAGAAAATGTAGATAAAGTAGCAGATCTAAACTGGAGAGTTTCAAATGGAGATTTATTAAGTAGCCAACAATATAATATATTAAAGATGTATATTATACAACTCAACAATTCAGTAGAGGACATCAAAGAACAATTAAAATTATCTGATAGGAGGAGACAGACTGGCTATAATACTCAGTATCAGGCAGCATATTATGGACACCAGACTGGTTCATACCAAGCATCAGGAAACCAATTTGAAGACCAGTCTAATGAAGACAGACAGGATATTTTAGAAATACTAAAATCTCAGGTAGATGACTTGGGTCTTCAGATTGTATTCAATCAGAATCGTTTAGGTAACCTAGAAGTCAAACTACTGAATGATTCATTGTATAGTTGTAGGAAATATAACATAGATACATACCAAGACACACAGTTATCTAACCAAGAAACAGTTATCAAATCAAATACTAAATCTATCATGTTAATACATGATCATATTAAAGAGTTAGATGATACTGTAAGATTGGTGTATTCTCAGATGAAATCTAATGAACGAAAATTGAGGGTAACTCTTAGTAACTTTGACACACTACGTGGAATCATTCCAGCAGTTGTTGAACTCAAGAAAGAAGTGGATAATTTTATGTATACACTTCCTACAGGTAAGTTTAGTCACACTTCTCTGAGTCCTGATATAAGACAAGTATTTACTCCACTTACAATTGTGTATTCCACCTACAATTGAACTCATAATCATCTATAGTAATAAATGAGAATCATGCATTGCTCTCACTATCATGTACTGTGCTTATTCACAATCATATATTGTACTCACAATCATCTATTGTACCAACAATCATGTATTGTACTCACAATCATGTATTGTACTCACAATCATGTATTGTACTCTCAATCATATTTTGTACTCACAATCATATATTGTACTCACAATCATGTATTGTACTCACAATCATGTATTGTACTCACAATCATGTATTGTACTCACAATCATATATTGTACTCACAATCATGTATTGTACTCACAATCATATATTGTACTCACAATCATGTATTGTACTCACAATCATATATTGTACTCACAATCATGTATTGTACTCAACTAATGACTAAGCTGGCTGTTGGTAGTGTTGAGATGTTAAGATATACATGAAATTATCAAGATGCAACAATCAGTCATTAATATGTTCAAAACAAATTAAAACACTCACCACATTGATGGATTTTATCGTTTCAGATTGTGATGATTACTACAACAGAGGTTTCAGAAAATCAGGAGTCTATGTTATACATCCATATACAGCTTCTTCCTCCATTCAAGTCATGTGTCACATGACAGGTAATGATCATGTGATGACAAAAAATGGTGGATGGACTGTCATTCAGAACAGATATGATGGAAGTGTAGACTTCAAGAAAAACTGGACAGATTATGTGCGAGGTTTTGGACATGTTGAGGGAGAATATTGGCTTGGAAATTATTACATAAATTTACTGACATCACATAAAAATTACTCTCTTCAAATAGAACTACTTGATGTGGATGACAATACATGGACAGCAAGGTATGAGAAATTTTCTGTTAATTTACCAAACAGCAAATACACCTTGTTTGTATCTGGTTACAGCGGGAATGCTACAGATGCTATGAGTTATATCTCAAACATGGGTTTCAGTACCATGGACAGAGACAATGACGCCAGCAGTACAAACTGTGCATATTACTATGAATCAGGATGGTGGTTTAAACATTGTCAAACACTGAATCTAAATGGTCGATATAACATTGGATTTACATGGTTCAACCATGAAACATATGACTGGCTACGACTTAAATCATCAGTTATGAAAATAAAATCAAATACTTGAAAATTGATGCGGCCAGTTTTATAACTTTGTTACATGTCAATGTATGGTAACTCTCATTCTTTGATTTCATATAATGTATACTTACAGTAAATCTGAGTTAATTTGTATGAAATAATCTGAATGATACCTTTTAAAACAATGTCTACATTTATGTATTATTTCAATTAAGTGTGACATTGGATTTTACTGAAGTTACATATTAAACAGATAAAGTTCTGTCATTGTGTCCTGTGCTGCATTACGAGATTCTTACTGTGTTTTTATAACATCTTTATTACATTTACAATAATTATACAATTACATGATTCATGTAGTATATTTTTGTACATACCTAATAATACCTTTGTCTTTTTAAATAAAGTCTGTACTATGATGGTTCCTTGTTTTAACTGTTTAGTTGTTGTATTTTAGGTACATTTAGATATATTTGATAAACATAATTTGTAAGGTATGACTTAAAGACAGGCTTCATACTGTTTCAGACAAATTTGGGGTCAAACATAATTAACATTTCAATGTGATGGTTGATGAATACATGAACTTGTGTAACTGTGAAAAAGTTACATTTATATGTATCAGGTTACACTAACATCTTTAAACCATTTATTATACCTTCAATGTCATGTTTAAACTTCTTCTAACAGAAATCAATCTTGTTGTATAATGACCTTTTATCAAGTAATAAAGACTTAAATGTGTTACAGATAATGGTATCCTTGTTTTTATTCTAGGCCAACCATAAAATGTTGGTCACCATAAAATGTTGGTCACCATGTGTGTAACTTTTTTCAAAGAGAACATGTTCTGTAGACTAACACTAAAGATTCACTTACTTAAGGTGGTTTGAGTGCTTTTATAAATAAAAGAAAACATAAAAAAATTTCAAGAATATTGCAATTAACAATGTTCCCCAAGATCAACCTCACTTTTTCAGCAAGAACAATCTAGGGGGTGGTGCTGTTAGGAGATTAAAATATGAGGAACAAATTAGTGTCAATCAATACACAACTTAGAATTACAACTTAAACATTTACATCTTTGGTAAACTAATGAAACTAAACCAAACAAACAATAGTGTGGAAAATGTGGTAACTTTTTACTCACATCGGAAATATATATTTTTTCAGATAACTTCATTCCATATATACATCACAGGGGGCTAGCACGTTGAAGGGATAGAGTATAATGGCGTATATGACCTAAAATGGCCACATGGACCAAAAACACGTATATCGTATATATACATATACAAGGGTTACAACTTCCGAAATGACAGTTTCTGCACCAAGTTTGTTTAAATCTACGTAACTTTTTAAGGAATCGCTCAAATTTCTAATAACTGGTGTCTACAGATAGCTAATACATTATACTACACATAACCAATAAACATTTGGTCCAATTCAAGACGATGAAGCTGGTATTTAATCTTTTATCTCCGAAAAATCGTCAATTTCGTTTAGTCGAACGCGACCTCGCAACACGTAATTGATCAGAATTACCATACTAAATACACCTTAAAACAACAGGTAAACGAATGACAACGTGTGCTAACCATGAATATCTCTAAAATACACTGATCCGGCACGAAAGAATAATCCAGGAATGTTCTACTCACGTAAAATTAACAAAATCGTCGACTCCGTCATACATTTCCACCTCGCTACGCCATTATGATTCAGCCAATGAAACGTCCGCTTACAAACAAATTACGGGGCAAAGGTCACTGCATCGTGATATTTGAAGTTTCAATCATGCGACGATTTTTTTTAATTGAACGTGAATAGATCGTTCCTGGATTACATTTTTGCGCTGAATCAGTGTATTTTAGTAATATTTATAGTAAGCATGAGTTGTCATTACTGTACCTGTTGTTTTAAGGCGTATTTAGAATGGTAATTCTGATCAATTTGGTGTTGCGAGGTCGCGTTCGACTAAACGAAATTGACGATTTTTCGAAGGAAAAAGTTAAAATACCTGCTTCATCGTTTTGAATTGGACCAAATGTTTATTGGTTATGTGTAGTATAATGTATTAGCTATCTGTAGACACCAGTTGCTAGAAATTTGAGCGATTTCTTGAAAAGTTACGTAGTGTTAAACAAACTTGGTACAGAAGCTGTCATTTCGGAAGTTGTAACCCTTGTATATGTATATATGTAATATAGGTGTTTTTGGTCCGTGTGGCCATTTTAAGCCTAATACACCATTATACACCATCCCTTCAACGTGCTAGCTCCCTGTGATATACATACTATCATCTTTTTCTGCATGAATAAGTGTGTTTTTAAATTCTTTCATCTTGTTTTCCTCTACCTTGAAATATTTCATTTGTCTCATTAAATGTTATCTGATATACAAGACAATATCTATGAAACCAGGGACTATACCTTACAGAATCCCTGATGAAACCATACCCACCTGATACTAGTTCAACAAAGAATGGAGTCAGTTGTTGAGATTTACAAGCAACAGGAAATATTGTAATACAATTTAGATACAGATACAACATATAACAACAGCCAGCAGGGATATGATGACAAAATCATTAAAAAGAAGATTCATCAGAAGAAACTGACACCAACATGGAGGTAACGTGTCCACTGTAGAGTGGATCAGTCTGTTGGCTCCACACAACATGACACAGTAATCCACCCAGTATTATATTGTTGAATGGTATATTTCATCATTAAATATACAAAACAACCAATATTGTATACCACTAATACATGATAATGAGGATAAAATTATCCACAACAAAATGTGGGTAAATAGCTTTTATAATTAAACTGGAATTTGAAATGAAAAAAAGAATATCAGCAGCCTTAATAAAATAACACACTACATATAAACACATTACATATAACACATTACATATAAACACATTACATATAAACACATTACATATAACACATTACATATAAACACACTACATATAAACACACTACATATAAACACACTACATATAAACACACTACATATAAACACATTACAAATAAACATATTACATATATAACACATTACATATAAACACATTACATATAACACACTACATATAAACACATTACATATAAACGCATTACATATAAACACATTACATATAACACACTACATATAAACACACTACATATAAACACACTACATATAAACACACTACATATAACACACTACATATGAACACACACTACATATAACACACACTACATATAACACACTACATATAACACACACTACATATAACACACTACATATAACACACACTACATATAACACACTACATATAAACACATTACATATAACACACTACATATAAACACACTACATATAAACACACTACATATAACACACTACATATGAACACATTACATATAACACACTACATATGAACACATTACATATAAACACACTACATATAACACACATTACATATAACACACTACATATAACACACACTACATATAACACACTACATATAACACACACTACATATAACACACTACATATAAACACACTACATATAAACACACTACATATAACACACTACATATGAACACATTACATATAAACACACTACATATAACACACATTACATATAACACACTACATATAAACACACTACATATAAACACATTACATATAAACACACTACATATAAACACATTACATATAAACACACTACATATAAACACATTACATATAAACACACTACATATAAACACATTACATATAAACACACTACATATAAACACATTACATATATAACACACTACATATAAACACACTACATATAAACACATTACATATAAACACACTACATATAACGCACTACATATAAACACACTACATATAAACACACTACATATAAACACACTACATATAACACACTACATATAAACACACTTAATATAAGTTGTGTGTATGTTGTCTTATGAATGCTTTTATTTTGAATGTTTTAAGACCATCTACAGTCAAGTTTTTGATACAATCAAGGCACATTTTTCTATTGCCAATATGACTGACTGCAAAAAACAGCTAAACAACCCTGTAGTGACATATATATCGGTGTGTACTGATCTCTGTGAGATCAGCTCATTGTTACAGGATATAACTTGGACTGACCAAACTGGAGAGACTAGCAAAAATACCTTCATTCATCCATGAAAATTTCGATAGATCCAAATAATGCTTTGTTGAATTAAGGATAAACACACTTACCATGAAACCACTCTATAGACCCAGGAAAGCTCTCTAAATCAACGAATATCTAAATAAACATGTGATTTTGGTTTTATGAATTTTAAATTTAACTTACCTGAAACGGGACAGCATCAAAGAATATAGCCAGGAACCAGTTCAAGGTGATGGTACATAACTCAATGTCTATACTCTCTAGGTGTTGATGAAGAGCAGGTAACTTATCTCTGACCAGATCCTTCAAAACTTGCTGGTCTGACTGAGCTCCGATCAGGCTATGGTCAAAATAATGAGGAGAAAAATAGCTCTCAGCAACAGCTACCAGCATCCTGCAAGGTGGTGTATCTAATTTAATTCATCAATTATTGAAACTATGAAGTCATACTTTATCATGTTTCAATTCATGTTCATATGGTTAATCCTGTCTATAAGATTGGTAGTCGTATTTTTAAGCTAAATCAGGTCTCGCTTAAATAGACAAGAGTGAGCTGACCTGTCTTCATGTAGATGCATTGAACAATAAAATCTGACTTAGTGATCAGTTAAGCATTAAAACCACTTCATTAAAACTACCACTTGTTTTCAGACCAGCTATCAATAATTCTGCCATATTTCAACTGAAATATATCTTCAGTATTATTACTGATTATAGTGGACTAAAAGAGGTAATATTTCACTGTATTTATTACATAGGACATAATATGGTATATAACATCGAGTTTGGGGGTTATTACAGTAAAATCATGATATACAAGTAAGTAAATTACTTGATAAATACAAGAATACTTTTTTTGTTGGTTAAAACTGTTTAGAAATATTTACTTCCATCATGGACATTGAAAATTTTACATACGAATGTTAATTTAGAAAATATAATGAAATTAATCCTGGAAGTGATATTATTAAATTTACTGTGTTACTTTTGAAATTATATTATGACAGCTTAATTAAAATAAGGGGTCTCTGTGGCTGAGTGGTTACGGTTTCAGACTATTGATCACTAGTCCCTCACAGCTGGGAGTTCAAATCACAACCAGGATCGAATTTCATAAGTGAGAAGTTGTTCATCAAGCATATAGAAGATTGATGATGTGTCCAAGATTTTCCTACAAATGCTAAAGCTAGAAAACTTGCCAAATGACACTGGCTGTCATAACATGCAATCTAAATTGGGTCACAAGTGTATAAGTTACAGATCATTAGTTGGGCACTTAACCAGGTAAGCATTGATTGGCTTAATCACACAAAATAACCAGATTACCAGAATGCATCTTCAGGGTCCAAGAAGATCAAAGACATTCCAGCTATGAAGTTCATTCCTTGACAGTAACCAATGGTTGGATTATGTATACAGAATGCCAGTAACACATCTTGTAAATCCATTACCTGAAATATTTATGTATACTACATGATCAGAGACATTAATAATCTGAGTTAGGATACCAGTCTATGAATGGAGACTTTTAATTGGTCAATTTTTATGATTAACATCACATAACCAGTCAGATCCTTGAGTACACAGATTGGATCCACAAAATTAATACTAGAATACTGAGTAATGTGATGTGGTATGTTCATGATGAAAGGATAACAGATCAGATCAGAAAACTGTGGCAAAGTTATAACCTAAAGTTTTATCGTTACATGGTGAAGTAATGTGACCCCAACATATTTGTTCCAAATTACTGAATTTGATCAACTTCAATTCTTCAAACATACACTGAGTATATATCAAACTATGTAATTAGTCCCTAAGTGTTGTATTAAAGAAGCCATCTGAAACTGACCCAATAATACCCAATAATAACCATATAATACTTACCTAAAGTACTTTCCATGACCTAAAGTTACTTAAACAAACATCAACTTTGATGACAAAAGCTAAGGGTGGTAACCTTGTAAATTTTTCAGCAAGTGTAATATTTGTCAGTTTTTTATTTCAATTTTTGCATTCATTTTTGAAAAGTTAAATTTTGTGTATGTATGCAAAATTGTGCGTATTTTATAATTTTAAGCTCTCCCAAACGGATGAGTATCACCTTTAATGTAACTATATAATACTCACCCCTTTACAAGCTGAGGCTGAAAACTTGATGTTGTTAGGCATTGTTCTCATGAGATCCAAAGACACCTGTTTTCTGTAACATGCAGCTAGCTGTAATAGTCAACATTACAGTCCTTGTAAAACATGATTTTATGTACAACTTTATCAATGTAAACAGTACACAATTGTTATGATACCTAGATTCCATGCTAGAATCCATCTTTCTCATTAAAAATCATTCATATTTAATACACTGAGGTGTTACATGATATTTAGGTGTTTATATTGTTGGCAAGATGTTTAAGTTTTAAGATCGAAATATTGCAAATAAAACACATCATAAATGTATTCATAGGATGTATGTACATGATAAAGTATTCAGTGCTAAGGCATAAAAATTGTTTCTTGTTACCTGACCTATGCTAATATTTCTCCCAACCCTGGACTTTTATCAGGCCTGATGAACAGTACATCCACTGTCTCACGTTTTTATCTTTCAGTACAAAAATGATATCAATGGTAGCTTTCAATGATAATAATAATAATAATAATCATAAAAAATAATTTTCTACTAACTTACCCAGTTGTTAATGAGCGTAAAACCAGAAACAATGAATCATGCCTAATGAAGCTATTTTAAATAAATTTTATTTCAAAACTATTTTTGCAGAATATTACCTTGTTTACACATCAGTGTACTAAACAAGAGGGCCATGGTGGCCCTGCATTGCTCACCAGAATAAATGTAAGTTAACGCTTTACTAAAAAGGTAATAAAGGTACACTTCTGGGCAGATAATGGGGAACAATAATAAACTTGACAAAAGACTATCAAAGTACACTACAATGTAATATTGGTGATGACCAGAGGATGCTACAGACCAAAATTAGAGATGATCCACTGGTTCATCAGAAGAATATGTTCAAAGGTATTCCTATTTTTAGCTCTAGTGGCCCTAAAAGGGGCTAACCATTTTTATTTGAGTAAATCTGATAGAAGACTATCTAAGAGGCTACAGACCAAGTTTGGTGATGATTCATCCATTGGTTCATGAGAAGAAGAAGATTAAAGGTTTTTCTGATTTTAGCTCTAGTGACCCCTAAAAAGAGTCAACTTGTGTAATATGAGCAAATTGCAGTTAGGATGTCAAAAGGCTTCTACACAGCAAATTTGAAGTAAATCTGACTGGTAGTTTCTAAGAAGGCCATTGTTGACGCCAGATGACAGACAACAGAAGATGGAGCATTAACCAATCCTAAAAGCTCACCCTGAACCTACGGTTCTGGTGAGCTAAAAAAATGCACCGAACCTGACATGACTTTTTTAACAAAATGAAGTGTTTTTGTAAAAAGAACACTTTTTGTGGAATGTATTGACTACTCTATCCTTTTAAGTTTTATTTGTGTCTCTGACTTCAATCTAGGCTCAAATATATATATCATACAAGGTTATAGAACCTATCAAAAACAGTGAAATCAGACGTCAGTCATGTCAAACTGACCTATCCATGACTCAAAACTTAGCTGACATGAGCTCAGACCTGGATTCAATATGATCAAAGACAGTTACTTACAGGTGACTCTGGAAGCAGATTACATAGGTTCCTGTAGTAGTAATCTCCCTTAGCTCGCATATGATCCCTCACTTTATAATGTACAAGATGTTGCCAGACTTGTTTACGGAATCGATCTGGTATACCACCTCTACATAGACTCTTAAATTCTGATTTCTAATATAAAATAAACAGATAGACTTTCATAATTTATTATTTTTCTCCTTCAATGAATATTTACTGTGCCTTTATGTAGGATAAAACAGATCAACATACCTGTGTATGTTTATTATTGCCTGTCTATCTGGGATTTACACATATTACATACTGATATCTTACATTACATTAGGAAATAAAACATTAACATCATATTGTTCTACTGTTACTATTTACAAGTACTGAAGTGACTTTGTAGACATAAGTTAGCAACTTGTAGACATAAGTTAGCAACTTGTAGAAATACGTTAGCTACTAGTAGATTAAGTGTTGCTTACACATTTCATAGGATTTTTTCCATGTTGTCTCATGAAAGACGTCCATTTTCTCTGATGCTCCTCATACACCCCAGCTTGTAGTAAAAAATGGTGAGTGAGTTCTGTACACAGATAGTGTAAAACGAGTCCTGTATTTGTGTAAACATGTTTAAATCCATATGTATCCACATGTACCTCTCGATTCATCAAACTATAAAACAAAACAAATCAAAATAAAGACAATTCGGCAAGACTTTAAGAATAATAGGGCAACATCACATTTGTATTGATTTGATTTCATATCATTAATAAATCTCAATCAAATTATAAAATATAGCAAAAATAACTTAAGTTATATCATCTCTGTATACATGAAATAAATGGGAGACAACAAAGTAGACATCTTATTGTATGCATCCATCATACAAATGCATGTAGTATGTATACATGTGTACACACTTTATATATGTAAGTAAACAATAAAGTACAGTATATATGTGTACATGTTTACACACCTGTCATATGTAAGTACACAGTAAAGTACAGTATATATGTGTACATGTGTACACACCTTTCATATGTAAGTACACAGAAAAGTACAGTATATATGTGTACATGTGTACACACTTTATATATGTAAGTACACAGTAAAGTACAGTATATATGTGTACATGTTTACACACCTGCCATATGTAAGTACACAGTAAAGTACAGTATATATACATGTTTACCCATCTGTCATATGTAGGTAAACTTAAAGTACAGTATATATGTGTACCTGTTTACACACCTGTCATATGTAGGTAAACAGCAAAGTACAGTATATGTACATGTTTACACACCTGTCATATGTAAGTAAACAGTAAAGTACAATATATATACATGTTTATCCACCTGTAATATGTAGGTAAACAGCAAAGTACAGTATATACACATGTTTACCCACCTGTCATGTGTTGGTAAACAGTAAAGTACAGTATATATACATGTTTATCCATTTGTAATATGTAAGTAAACAGCAAAGTAAAGTATATATGTGTACATGTTTACACACCTGTCATATGTAGGTAAACTTGGATTGATTTTTCTTGCTTCTTCTAATAATGTTTGTATTCTTTTCTTGTGCTGTAAAAAGAGACAAATGAACAATTATTTATTTTGGATCTTTTGCCATTTGTGTAGGATATTTCAGAAATATACAGTAGTTACATAATACTCCAGGCTTACCAACTGACTGTTCACAATGTTCATATATAATCTCTGTTGAACAATTCGTGTTTGAAAGTTCAAACTGGATGAAAATGAAAAAAAAATCCACTTCTTGTCCAAAATCAACTAACCAATATAACAATATTATGTCATACATTGCACAATTTTATCTAATATTATTTCACACATTGCACAATTTTATCTAATATTATGTCACACATTGCACAATTTAATCTAATATTACCTTACACATTGCACAATTTTATCTAATATTATGTCACACATTGCACAATTTAATCTAATATTATGTCACACATTGTACAATTTTATCTATATAACATCAACATTGTAGAACTTTATCTAATATTATGTCACACATTGCACAATTTTATCTTACATTACCTTACACGTTGTACAATTTTATCTAACATTTCTTTACACATTGTACACTTTTATCTAACATTACTTTACACATTGTGCACTTTTATCTAACGTAACATCACACACTGTACACTTTCATCTAACATTATGTCACACATTGTAAAGATCTATCAAACATGATAAATCATGTCACATATTTAACACATCTACCTGACATGATAACATTACATTACATATTGTACACATCAATCTAGCATTGTGTTACATATTGTACACATCAATCTAGCATTGTGTTACATATTGTACACATCAATCTAGCATTGTGTTACATATTGTACACCTATTGTAGACATTGCATTTTTCTACCTTTTAATTTCCCAGTAGGATTGCTGTTTTATTTGCTTTATGAATGTCTTAAACATAAATCTTGTAGTGCAAACAAAAGCACTAGTTAATCGTATTCGAAACAGTCCCAGGAGTGCTTACATCTGTGTAAAATAACTACACAAGAACTGAACATTTCCAAAATTAACTTTATTCTGAACCAAGGCAGCACACTTATTCTTTTTTTATTTTTTATTCCTAAACTATACAGTGACAGTAAAAATGATTGTAAAACAATGAGAAAAGGAGATTTTCACAATTACAGGCAGAATTAATGTTCTTATGGCTGGATAACAAGAGTTGCATAATAGATCCTACACATATCAATATGTATGTATACTGTGTATATATATCAATATGTGTGTATACTGTGTATATATATCAATATGTATGTATACTGTGTATATATCAATATGTATATATACTGTGTAATGTATATATATCAATATGTGTGTATACTGTGTATATATCAATATGTATATATACTGTGTATATATCAATATGTATATATACTGTGTATATATCAATATGTATATATACTGTGTATATATCAATATGTATATATACTGTGTATATATCAATATGTATATATACCGTGTAATGTATATATATCAATATGTGTGTATACTGTGTATATATCAATATGTATATATATTGTGTATATATCAATATGTGTGTATACTGTGTATATATCAATATGTATATATACTGTGTATATATCAATATGTATATATACTGTGTATATATCAATATGTATATAAACTGTGTAATGTATATATATCAATATGTGTGTATACTGTGTATATATCAATATGTATATATACTGTGTATATATCAATATGTATATATACTGTGTAATGTATATATATCAATATGTGTGTATACTGTGTATATATCAATATGTGTGTATACTGTGTATATACCAATATGTATATAAACTGTGTAATGTATATATCAATATGTATGTATACTGTGTATATATCAATATGTATATATACTGTGTATATATCAATATGTATATAAACTGTGTAATGTATATATATCAATATGTATGTATACTGTGTATATATCAATATGTATGTATACTGTGTATATATCAATATGTATATATACTGTGTAATGTATATATATCAATATGTGTGTATACTGTGTATATATCAATATGTGTGTATACTGTGTATATACCAATATGTATGTATATTGTGTATATATCAATATGTGTTGTGTATATATCAATATGTGTGTATACTGGGTATATATATCAATATGTATGTATACTGTGAATATATATCAATATGTATGTACACTGGGTATATATCAATATGTGTGTATGTACCAATATGTATGTATATTGTGTATATATCAATATGTATGTATACTGGGTATATATACCAATATGTATGTATACTGGGTATATATATATCAATATGTATGTATACTGGGTATATATATCAATATGTATGTATATTGTGTATATATCAATATGTGTGTATACTGGGTATATATATCAATATGTATGTATACTGTGAATATATATCAATATGTGTATATATATCAGTATGTATGTATACTGGGTATATATCAATATGTGTGTATATACCAATATGTATGTATATTGTGTATATATCAATATGTATGTATACTGTGAATATATATCAATATGTGTATATATATCAATGTGTATATACACTGGGTATATATCAATATGTGTGTATATACCAATATGTATGTATATAGTGTGTATATCAATATGTGTGTATACTGGGTATATATATCAATATGTATGTATACTGTGAATATATATCACTATGTATGTACACTGGGTATGTATCAATATGTGTGTATGTACCAATATGTATGTATATTGTGTATATATCAATATGTATGTATACTGGGTATATATACCAATATGTATGTATACTGGGTATATATATATCAATATGTATGTATACTGGGTATATATATCAATATGTATGTATACTGGGTATATATATTAATATGCATGTATACTGTGTGTAATATTAAATACTCAGAGATAATGGGTAAACACAGTCAGCACAGCTCAGGTTTTATGATTAAAAAGACCTGACTTTTGTCTGTTTATTACATTTTGTCACTACATGTTTTACTATACTGTCAGACATTTTACACAAATAATTAAGGAAATTATCAAAACTTGTAATCTGCACATTTAAATGTGAAACTGGTAAGAGTAAATCTTGTACTGACAGAATGATCTTAGAGAGTATTGACATCTTCTTTATGGTTGTCTTTGTCACCATCCTGTTGTTTTGTTTTGATAACACTTCTTCAATTAATGAATCCCAAATGATGTTAGCACACACAGGTCAGTCATCATCAAGTTTAATATAGTCCTTCAGTATTGTTTCACTTAAGTTTGACTAACTGTGTTAGTGGTATATTGTCATCAAGGTCCTCATCACATGTGTATTTTAATTGTTTGATTTTTTAATAAAACTAGCATATTCAAAACAGTTCCTTATCATTGTTCATGTCACATTGTTCTATGCCTGGTTCATCAAGTGCTTTCAGCATGTTGGCATGCCTGTCTTCCCCTGATTCTAAGCACCTCAGTACAAAATAGAGAACACTTTATATTGACCCTTTTATGAAAGAATTACTCCCTGGTCCACAGGCTGAGTCTTACTCGTTGTGTTAGGAGGTAGAAACTAAACGTTTATTTACTCATTCTGTCACTTCTCGGCATGCTGGAAGGTAAAAACTAAATGTTTATTTATTCTCATTCTGTCACCTCTCGGTGTGTTGGACAGTAGAAACTAAACGTTTATTTACTCATTCTGTCACCTCTCGGTGTGTTGGACAGTAGAAACTAAACGTTTGTTTACTCATTCTGTCACTGCTGGGTGTGTTGAACAGTAAAAACCAAACATTTATTTACTCATTCTGTCACTGCTGAGTGTATTGGACAGTAGAAACTAAACGTTTATGTACTCATTCTGTCACTGCTGGGTGTTTTGGACATTTACCAATAATTGAATGAATCTTCCTTCCTTTCTTTTACATTTTTTGTCTAACTTTAACAGCCCTCTTTCAAGATTTCAGAGGTCGTCCATAACTTTTTTTTGGCTCCATATTTAATGAGCAAAGACTTAACAATTATGAAAATTTGGTTAAATTGATTTGCATATAACTAGAATGGGTATTTTGTGGATATATAGAAGGTCCAGTTTGTCAGCGTTATGAACATCATTGGGATCATACTCAGACATAGTCACTTTAAGTTTCTCAGTCCAGACAGTCAGGTGTCTAGAGTCTGTGTTGGCAGAATTTGCTCCCCTACAGATGTTCTTAATGTTACACCATAACGGTCCTTAATAGTCTCATAGGAAAACTTGTTCCAGACATTTCAACAGATCCTGTGCCTTTGACCACAACATGGGTCCAGTTACTAGAATGAATGGATCTTGTGGTCATGAATGATTTAAGTTAGGACACTAGTTCTAACTTAGCAAAAGTCCAAGCCTTCAGTGATTTTCATTTTGGACCAAATTTCTGGAACCCTTCTTTAATTATCTTTTATTTTTAAACCAGGCTGAAAGTGAACTAGATGGAAAATTGTCTGGTAATATCTGCCTTTTGATCTCATCCCTTTCTCACATTCAAAAATAGCAGTATACTTCTTTCCTACACTTCTGTGTCTTTCCTCCTCTTGCTACCTGTTCCCTACAGTAACTGATCTAGACATCTCCATCACCTGGTCCTTATTCAAATTCCTCAGCTAGTAAGCTAAGCGATAATGTTTTAATTTATTTTCCAAAGAATGACTTCAGCAGATAACATGACATATTCCAATTCTTATAACCCTAGTTTATTGTTCATAAAATATTTCAGAAAAAAAAACGTAAAATATATCAGGACAAAAATGGGACGGTGGATGTATTTCATATAATACTGGGTATAAGCATCAAATAACCAAGGTTTGATTGTATAAAACCAAAGTTACAAAGTTGGGGTTAGACATGGCAATTTATACCCATTTAGTGTGAAATACTTTTATATAAAACAAGTAGCAAATACATTTATGATATGTTAGGTACATTACATTAACAGAAAAGGGATAATCACACTGGGACAATGTTCATATAATCATTGATGAAATGTGTTTACCTTATCACCACCATATAGACACAGTTCAACATCCTCAAATCCTTCATCACCGGGGTAACGAATACTTGACTGTATTAAACTAACATAATCCATCTTCCATTTCTCTATGTCAGCTTCTAATTTCAGTAACTTCCTATAAATATAACATATGTATACATGTATTCTATCAATCTAAAAAGGCAGGATAACGCAACTGTAGACTTGAATATTGAGAAGAAGCAGATGAAACAGTGTATTAAAAAACCTCAATACATGTAATAATTGATCTGAACAGAACCATGGTCAAGGGTGAACCTAAAGATAAAATGTCAGGATTTGTCCTAAGTTGAACTGAAAATATAATAATCAAGAGCGGAGTTTTTTTCAGCAAATAAAATAATTTAACAGACATACCTTATAAGTAAATGTATGATTTGATTTTGAATCTATAAATATGCTTTGAATCAACCAGAAAGTAATGCCTCATACAACAGTGTTATAATAATAGCATTTTTTATCTCATAGTTGATTCTTTTCTTCTACATAAATTCAATCACAATTCACAAAAACACAAAAGGTGCATCAATTTATTTTTTACTCTGAAAATGACAAACATCAATGCACCACTACAGACACGACAGATAAAACCACAACCAACTGGTGTCAGCTAAGTGAACTAGACGTTTGCTTGTCACTTCATGCACATCATAAGAAGCAACATAACTGACCTGTCTGAAAATCAAAGTCCTGATATAACAGTCTGTATGTCACAGTCTGTATGTATGTCACAGTCTGTATGTATGTCACAGTCTGTATGTATGTCACTGTCTGTATGTATGTCACAGTCTGTATTTATGTCACAGTCTGTATGTATGTCACAGTCTGTATGTATGTCACAGTCTGTATGTCATAGTCTGTATGTCCCAGTCTGTATGTATGTCACAGTCTGTATGTATGTCACAGTCTGTATGTCATAGTGTGTATGTATGTCACAGTCTGTATGTATGTCACAGTCTGTATGTCATAGTCTGTATGTATGTCACTGTCTGTATGTATGTCACAGTCTGTATGTATGTCACAGTCTGTATGTCATAGTCTGTATGTCACAGTCTGTATGTATGTCACAGTCTGTATGTCACAGTCTGTATGTCATAGTCTGTATGTCACAGTCTGTATGTATGTCACAGTCTGTATGTCACAGTCTGTATGTATGTCATAGTCTGTATGTATGTCACAGTCTGTATGTATGTCATAGTCTGTATGTAACAGTCTGTATGTCATAGTCTGTATGTCACAGTCTGTATGTCACAGTCTGTATGTATGTCACAGTCTGTATGTCACAGTCTGTATGTCACAGTCTGTATGTATGTCATAGTCTGTATGTATGTCACAGTCTGTATGTATGTCATAGTCTGTATGTAACAGTCTGTATGTCATAGTCTGTATGTCACAGTCTGTATGTCACAGTCTGTATGTATGTCATAGTCTGTATGTATGTCACAGTCTGTATGTATGTCACAGTCTGTATGTATGTCACAGTCTGTATGTCACAGTCTGTATGTATGTCACAGTCTGTATGTATGTCACAGTCTGTATGTATGTCACAGTCTGAATGTCACAGTCTGTATGTATGTCACAGTCTGTATGTATGTCATAGTCTGTATGTATGTCACAGACTGTATGTATGTCACAGTCTGTATGTATGTCACAGTCTGTCTGTATGTCACAGTCTGTCTGTATGTCACAGTCTGTCTGTATGTCACAGTCTGTCTGTATGTCACAGTCTGTATGTATGTCACAGTCTGTCTGTATGTCACAGTCTGTATGTATGTCACAGTCTTTATGTATGTCACAGTCTGTCTGTATGTCACAGTCTGTATGTATGTCACAGTCTGTATGTATGTCACAGTCTGTATGTATGTCATAGTCTGTATGTATGTCACAGTCTGTATGTCACTGTCTGTATGTATGTCACAGTCTGTATGTATGTCACAGTCTGTATGTATGTCATAGTCTGTATGTATGTCACAGTCTGTATGTCAGAGTCTGTATGTATGTCATAATCTGTATGTATGTCACAATCTGTATGTATGTCACAGTCTGTATGTATGTCATAATCTGTATGTATGTCACACTCTGTATGTATGTCACAGTCTGTATGTATGTCACAGTCTGAATGTCACAGTCTGTATGTATGTCACAGTCTGTATGTATGTCATAGTCTGTATGTATGTCACAGTCTGTATGTATGTCACAGTCTGTATGTATGTCACAGTCTGTCTGTATGTCACAGTCTGTCTGTATGTCACAGTCTGTCTGTATGTCACAGTCTGTATGTATGTCACAGTCTTTATGTATGTCACAGTCTGTCTGTATGTCACAGTCTGTATGTATGTCACAGTCTGTATGTATGTCACAGTCTGTATGTATGTCATAGTCTGTATGTATGTCACAGTCTGTATGTCACTGTCTGTATGTATGTCACAGTCTGTATGAATGTCACAGTCTGTCTGTATGTCACAGTCTGTATGTCATAGTGTGTATGTATGTCACAGTCTGTATGTATGTCACAGTCTGTATGTCATAGTCTGTATGTATGTCACAGTCTGTATGTATGTCACAGTCTGTATGTATGTCACAGTCTGTCTGTATGTCACAGTCTGTATGTATGTCACAGTCTGTATGTATGTCACAGTCTGTATGTATGTCACAATTGGTATGTCACAGTCTGTATGTATGTCACAGTCTGCATGTATGTCACAGTCTGTATGTATGTCATAGTCTTTATGTATGTCACTGTCTGTATGTATGTCACAGTCTGTATGTATGTCACAGTCTGTATGAATGTCACTGTCTGTATGTATGTCACAGTCTGTATGTCACAGCCTGCATGTATGTCACAGTCTGTATGTCATAGTTTGAATGTCACAGTCTGTATGTATGTCACAGTATGTATGGTATTTATGTATTATTTAGTTTATCAATAAATAAATATGTTCAGCGTTCATTTCAGACTTCATGTCTAATCTATTTGATAATGGAGACTTTATCTAAGATCCTTTGTTACATTCATGCCTGTTTATGTCAACTTCAAATTACCATAGATCTAAGAATGACAGGATCTCTCAACAGAAATTATCATGTCAGGGTCTCTAGACAGAAATAATCATGACAGGATCTCTTGACAGAAATTATCATGACAGAATCTCTGAACAGAAATTATCATGACAGAATCTCTGAACAGAAATCATCATGACAGAATCTCTGAACAGAAATTATCATGACAGAATCTCTGAACAGAAATCATCATGACAGAATCTCTGAACAGTAGCTATCATGACAGGATCTCTCTACCAAAATTATCATGACAGAATCTCTCAACAGAAATTATCATGACAGGGTCTTCAGACAGAAATAATCATGACAGCATCTCTTGACAGAAAATATCATGACAGAATCTCTGCACAGAAATTTTCATGACAGGATCTCTCAACAGAAATCATCATGACAGGGTCTCCAGACAGAAATAATCATGACAGCATCTCTTGACAGAAAATATCATGACAGAATCTCTGCACAGAAATTTTCATGACAGGATCTCTCAACAGAAATCATCATGACATAATCTCTCAAAAGAAATTATCATGACAGAATCTCTCAACAGTAGCTATCATGACAGGATCTCTCTACCAAAATTATCATGACAGAATCTCTGAACAGTAGCTATCATGACAGGATCTCTCTACCAAAATTATCATGACAGAATCTCTCAACAGAAATTATCATGACAGGATCTCTTGACAGAAATTATCATGACAGAATCTCTCAACAGAAATTATCATGACAGAATCTCTCAACAGAAATTATCATGACAGGATCTCTTGACAGAAATTATCATGACAGAATCTCTCAACATAAATTATCATGACAGAATCTCTCAACATAAATTATCATGACAGAATCTCTCAACAGAAATTATCATGACAGGATCTCTTGACAGAAATTATCATGACAGAATCTCTCAACAGAAATTATCATGACAGAATCTCTCAACATAAATTATCATGACAGAATATCTCAACAGAAATTATCTTGACAGGATCTCTTGACAGAAATTATCATGACAGAATCTCTCAACAGAAATTACCATGACAGGATCTTTTAAAAAAAAATTATCAAGATCACAATGAAATATCACATGACAATATTCCACTTACACGTTTTGTTCTTGATATTCTCCATGTTCCTGAAGTCTGACTTTAGCAAGTTTCTTCACTTCCTCATTTAGAAATCGATTCTGGTTCTGTAAAACACGAATACGTTCCTGGAATTCTTTCTCATTCTTCGTCTGTTTACTGTATAAATAAAACAACAGATGTAACAGCATTCATGAGTCAACAAACATGACAACTTATGGTGTGATCCTGTAAGCTTGAGTTCTTAACAAATGTGTTTATGTATTTTATATAAGCCTGATTTTAACATTAATTTTTCAGCTGGTTGTAACCACTGAAACTACATGAAGATACATAAGTTTGAAGACCAGAAGATGGGGATTCAAATCTCCAAACATGCTGAACTGATGTACACACAGCATTAAAAAAAACTGATTAAGATACTGACATAAATCTCAATTAAAAAAGTAATCAACTCTTCCTTCACAGAAAATCCCTGACTTTACAACTATAAGCCACTTCTAAATTAAGACCAAATTTCAAGCTCACTCAGAAAGCACTGATTCACTGATAAATTTAATAGATTTCAGGGAAATCTGGTCCCTGTGGGTTTCTGTAGACATTTTATATAGCAATGATACTAATGTAATAGTGAAGTACGTACATTGACTGGTATATAACACAAGGTAATTTTTACAATTTTTCAATACTGGTACATGTCCCGCCATTTTAAGATTTTCTACAAAAATAGTTGACTTATTGACTGATAAAATGTTCATGACTTTTCATTCATTAGTTATTTTAATCAAATACTGCACTTCTTAATAAATATATATTATATTTGTATGATTTGTACTCATATAGAATTATTTACACAAATTATTTTTAATTTTTGGTTTTAGTATTTGGCCTCAGAACAAGTACATAACAAGGAAACTGAGAGACCCAGTACATGGAAACTGAGAGACCCAGTACATGGAAACTGAGAGACCCAGTACATGGAAACTGAGAGACCCAGTACATGGAAACTGAGAGACCCAGTACATGGAAACTGAGAGACCCAGTACATGGAAATGATAAAATAGACATGTCAAAGTAAATGACACAGTGATTAAAAACGTGGCCATTCCTAATGCCATATGAGTACATGGTGAATCAGTATAGAACACATGGAACAGACATGGATCCTATTAAAAGCATGGCGAGAATAAATTATCCAATCAAAAGACTGTTTACTGAAACCTTGACATTTATTCATCAGTTTTCATGGCAACAGCTGCAACTATTAACAAATAAAACCAAAGAAAAAGCATTCAATCATATTTCATGTATAGCTTTCATTTAAAACATTGATTTCTTCACAACAGATTGACATGCTATAGTGTGTTTTTTATTAACTGATATAAACAAGAGGACACAGCCAATTGAGTACTCTCACCGGATTTGTTTTGTTTTTTATGTGACTTATTGTCACTGGAGTTTTAACACCGTTTTTTAACAATTTTTCAGTTATAAATGGCAACTGGTTCACCTAACCAATTTTCCTGGACTGTATACTAACCAGTACTGACTTACCCTTCCACAAGCAGCTGGCAACCTCTCCACATATGGAGGAAAAGCGACATTATTGTCAAATTTTCAGAGAAGGGTATGACCTGCCGCATCCGGTATCTGAACCCGGATCTCCAGGTTCCAAATTGAAATTCTAAATCCATGTCAGTCTTGTCAATGTTCATTCTTCATCAAAATTATCATGCAATAAAATCTTTTGCAAATGCAATCATTCCAAAAGTACATTTATTCAATCTTCAACATTATGATACAACGGTGGATTATAATTATAATGCTACAACAGTGGATTATGTGAAATGATTTTCCCCATAATATATTGGCAAGTTTCTGGGCATAGATTTTCCATACTCTTAAATTCCAGAACATCAAAATTTTTACTTTTGAGTAAATTTACTTTAGGAAACTGAACAATACAGGATACCCTACATTGTCATTGTAAACACTTTAGCAATGAGTGTTTATTTTGACATTGCATTAGAAACTCAATCCATCAATTAAGTCAGTCAGGTATATTAAATCACAACAAAACAAAGTCATAAGTGGACATATTATTTATTCAATTAGGAGAATTAGATAATGACATACGAGCATATAGCATAAAATAATTTGTGGATTATTAAATTTAATTGTTATATCACTGACACATGTACTAGATATTAACTTGGTTAATTTTTAATAGTAAATAATTGCCTACAGTAGTCAAACAAAATTACAATTAGTCATATTTTGAAAATCTGATGCAGGCAAAAGTTAAATAATTCAGATGTCATATATGAGGGGTGTCCCAGAATTATGTGGACTTTTGTTGTAACTTGATATGATTAAAGATAACCACAAAGAAAATTTATCAGTAACTGGACACACATTTACTAAAATCAGTAACTGGGCACACATTTACTAAAATCAGTAACTGGACACACATTTACTTAAATCAGTAACTGGACACACATTTACTTAAATCATTAACTGGACACACATTTACTTAAAACAGTAACTGGACACACATTTACTAAAATCAGTAACTGGAAACACATTTACTAAAATCATTAACTGGACACACATTAACTTAAATCATTAACGGACACATATTTACTTAAATCGGTAACTGGACACACATTTACTTAAATAGTATATAAAATTTTGGTTGTTAAACTGGTGCAGAAATGAATGAAAGTTTTACAGTAATTAACAATTAGTATACAGACATGCTATAATATATATATCTGTTAATTAAATCTTATTTGGGATGAAACTATGGCTTATTTAAGAGGAGTGGACCCCCACAAGACATAACTCTGTTGTCATATATTATTATAGACTTCACAATGGTAACTTAAGATTTAATTCAGAAGTATCCAATGTAACATCAGAAATCATCAAAATAACTGATTCCACCAGACAGTCCTCAAACTGACCAATAAGAATGCTGCATTCTGAGAATGTTCTCAAAACAAGGTGGCCAGCTTGTATCATGATGTAACAACAATGTATTCAAAAATGTTTCATAAAAACTGGATAATAGTTGATAATTATAAACAAGAGTGCCAACTTTCAAAACAAGAGGGCCATGATGGCCCTTTTTTTCCTCATATGAGTACAGATTGCAACATCTATGATTTAACCTGGTGACTTAATTTTTAACCTTAGTTGACCCATGTACAGACATGTTCATGATATCATTAATACAAACATTCTTACAAAGTTTGCGGAAGATCCAATAAAACTGTGACTTCTAGAAGGTTAACCAAGTTTTCAGGACATTTAACCTAGTGACATAGTGTTTTACCCCAGATGATCCATGTTCGAATCTGTCCAAAACATCATGAAAATATACATTTTAAAACAGTTTTACAAAGATCCAATCAAAATTGTGACCTCTAAAGTGTTAACAAGGTTTCCAGTGATTTGATCTGGTGACCTGCTTTTTGACATCAAATGACCTATGTTCAAAGTTGTCCAAGATATTATTAAGACAAACATTCAGTCAAGGTCTGGTGAAGATCCAATCAAAACTGCGACCTCTAGAGTGTTAACAATGTTTCCCAAAGATCTGACCTGATGACCTAGTTTTCGACCCCAGAAGACCCATGTTCAAACTTGTCCAAGATATCATTCATACAAGCATTTTGACAAGGTTTAGTGAAGATTCTATCAAAATAATTGAGTTTGTTTACCTTCACCTCCAGGTTGTTCCCATATGGATGAGCATTCACTATCTTTAACAATAAACTATATTATAATATATAGCCTATTTTTATAAGAACAATTTTAAAATAATCTAATAACGGTAGGCTATTTCAGTGAATGTTTATTTATTTTATTAACTTACTTTTCTAAAACTATTCTATTCCACTGTTTTTATTAACTTAAGTTATAATTTAGTATTTTATTTTATTACTTTTTCGGGAAGAAAATGGGGGATCTATATTATTGTTGTTTACCTATTTCATTTTTTTTATCTGTTATAATAATCTTTATTTACTTTGGTAAAACTCAGTAAATTTCAATATTTTATTAATTTAATTTATAATTAACGGTTGTATTTTATTACTTTGTTAATAAAAAAGAGGTATCTGTATAATTTTTGTTTTAGCCATTTTAATTTAAATTCTGAGATGAATTCATAGCTATTTTTTCTATCATAACTAGTTTAGAATTCTATCAAATAAATTATTTTAAGTTTGGTTAATTTTTTGTTTTTTCTATTTTGTTATTTGTGATGTTGATACAGTTGGATATTAACTATCAGTCTGATATTCATATAACTTGGATATGTTATAATTAAAGCAATAAAAAGTTTTTGTTCAGTTGGATACCATAGTAAATAAGTACTTTCCGATATGTGGTTTGCATTCTCTTTTACAACATATATAAGAGGGTGCAAACTCTTGTGTGGATCTGATGTAAAGTGTGATCAGAAATCAGAATCACTTTTTTTTGTGGCATGTGATTCATAAAAGCATTCTGACAAGGTTTAGTGAAGATTCAATCAAAATTGTGACCTCTAGAGGGTTAACAAGATTTTCCAAAGATTTGACCTGATGACCTAGTTTTTAACCCCAGAAGACCCATGTTCAAACTTGTCCAAGATATCATTCATACAAGCATTTTGACAAAGTTTGATCAAGATTAAATCCAAATTGTGACCTCTAGAGTGTTAACAAGGTTTTCTGGTGTGTTGACCTGGTGACCTAGTTTTTGACTGCAGGAGACTCATATTCATACAATTTCACAATATTATTAATACAAACATTCTGCCAAAGTTTCATGAAGATCCAATCAAAACTGTGACCTCTAGAGAGTTAACAAAGTTTTCATTTGATTTGACATGATGACCTAGCTTTTGAAATTGTCCAAGATATCATTGAGACAAACATTCTGACCAGGTCCGATGAAGATTCACTCAAAAGTGTAACCCCTAAGATGAAGATTCACTCAAAAGTGTAACCTCTAAGATAAAGATTCACTCAAAAGTGTGACCTCTAAGATGAAGATTCACTCAAAAGTGTGACCTCTAGAGTGTTAATAACCCCAAGATGTGGATGCTGGACACTGGAGTAGACTGACTGATCACTATAGCTCACTGAGCACTATGTGCTGAGGTGAGTTAAAAATACAGCGATCAAAATTATCAGGTAATATGGTCGACATTTTTACCAAATTTGGTGAAGACTGTTCAATTTAGAGAGCAGACAGTAATTGAATATGCTGTCTGCAACAGATGTTCTTATAATACATCCTGTCAAGATAAGTGAATAACAAACAGACTCTACATGTGCCTTAATGCAAAACTCTTGTATAAGTTAGGCATGTAATCATCTTATAACAATGGCATATAGCTGCATTGTATCACAGGAAAATATTGTTACTGACAACAAACAATCCACTGTAATAATGGTACCTTAATTTCTTCTCATCTATTTTGTGTATGTCAGTAGAATGTCCAACCAAGTGTTTGATAGTATCATCTTTCTGTAGAAGTAATTCTTGATAACTTGTCTGCCTGTTCATCACCTTGGCTAGCTCACATTTTGTGGAACTGAGAAATAATACAATAAACCTGTTGTTTTATTATACATGTGTATATCATCAACTGTCATAGGAATTATACATACATACAGGACAACAAACAAATATTTATCTCTTGATTTCAATAAACACATGATATAATAATTGTGCAAAATGAGCATACTTAATTAAGAGGGACACTAATTAGAAGACACATTTGTTAGAACAGCAGGTGGATATTAATTAAGACGGATATTAATAAGAAGACACATTTGTTAGAAGATGGACATTTATTTTGGGATATTCTGTCCATACATACAAATATATATTTGTATATATACATATATTGTACATGACTTAGGCACCATATCACCATTCAACGACATCAAAGCACTAAACCTTTGTGTAGAGAATGCAAACTCACAAAAATATATAAACAATAAAATTAGAACATAAATATACACAGCACATTTAGGAAGAAAAAATGATTTACACTAATTGATATGTTAAATGAACTGGATGTTTCAACAAAACACACTACTGTACAGAGGTATATATTATCTTAGCATTGATACATTTTGATCATTTCCCATAGGGAAAGCTACATAAATACAAGTGATGACTTATAGTTTCATGTGTATAATAAAATGAAGAAATTCAGAGGAAAACAAACAAGAGGGCCAAGATGGCCCTTTTTCACTCACCTGAGTAAAATTGCAACTGATATGACCTGATGACCTAATTTTTTGAAACCAGATGACTCATGTTCAAACTTGTCCAAGATGTCATTAAGACAAACATTCTGACAAGGTTTAGTTACCATGCAATCAAAACTGTGACCAATAGAGTGCTCACAAGGTTTTCCAGTGATTTGACCTAATGGCCTAAATTTTGACCTCACAAAGCCCTTTTTCAAACTTGTCTGAGATATCATCATGACTAAACCACTGACCAATTTTCAAGACCCTGTGATGAAAAAATGTGGCCTCTAGAGTGTTCACAAGTTTTCTCTTTCATTTGACCCAGTGACCTAGTTAATGACCTCACATAGCTCTTTTTCAAACCCGTTCAAGATATTATCAAGACAAAGTCACTGACCAATTTTCATTATACATTGTCCCAAAATGTGACCTATAGAGTGTTCACAAGGTGAATGTCGACACCACTCGACGAACACTGAATTAATCACGACGCCTGACATAGACCCATCAGTATAGCTCACTCTGAACACTTCATGCTCAGGTGAGCTAAAAAGTGACAAAGATAATTAGCAAAATTATTAATTTGATAAAGGAAGCATACAATCACCAGTCTGTTCATAAAGAAGGACATACATAGTAGCACATCCATAAAATCCACAACTTACAATGCACATGACAGAACAAATAATCAGGGGGTCTCTGTAATTAAGCGATTATGGTCTCTGACTAGTAATCACTAGCCCCTCAAAGCTGGAAGTTCAAATCCCACCCAGGATCAAATTCCACATGTGAGAAAGCTGTCCAGCTAACTTAGAGAGCATTGGTGGTTCCACCCAAGTATACGTGTGAAGTCTACCTCCACCATTAAAGCAACAAAAGTGGCCAAATGGCTGTTGGTGTGATGTTTAAACCCCAAAGATGAAGAAAAGAAAAATGGTATAAAACTGTAATAAACATTAGTTTGTTGACACTAGGATGTAAAACATAAAGTTGATAATGAAACAATCAATACTTTAAAACCACGGTCCACTGGTTAGTGTGCTCGACTTGTAACCTGGCAATCCAGGATCAAATCCCAATCACAGCTGGTCATACCCTTCTATGAAAATTTGACAAAAATGTTGCTTTTCTTCTATATGTGTAGAAGTTGCTGGCTCCTTGTGGAAGGGTAAGTTGGTACTGGTTAGTATACAGTCTGGGAAAATTGGTTAGGTGAACAGTGAATATATACTTTAAAATCCTGATTTTTATTGAAAACTGAAGTACACAACAGAACCAGTAAAAAATGAAATAAATCACAACGTTTCTCTCTTTTGAAAATGTCAGATAAAATGAAGCAGCACTCCTGAGAAAAAAAAATTCTGGCCTTAGTAGAGTTTACTGTTGAGGACAGAAGACAATTTATTTTCTTTGGACAGATTACATAAAAATGAAAACACATGACAAATTACCAAAGCACCAAAATCTACTTATATCACTAATTATATAAATACAAGGAAAATGAGAAGAAAAGTATGAAGGAAAAAAATACCTGAATGTAAAAGAAAGAGTAATAAAACATCTTGACAGCCTTGTTGTTTTATGTCACGGTACTAGGTGTGATCTGGGACAATAATAGTCAATAGTTAGGATTTCTGCTCTTAACAATAGATTAAAATATTCATTAAATGTAATGTTTTTTTTTAAAAAGTATGCACAAACTGAGTAATGTTGCTTACAATTTGGTTAACATTAGTAAGAATAAAGTATTGGAAATGTATTGAAAATTAAGTATAAACAAGGTAGACATTCCAACGCAGACATTATACAACAAGTTTCATGAAGTTTTACAAAAAGCAGAAACAAACTTATTATATGTACAAACACACAATGTCATAGATATATAAATGTACAGGTTAGAAGCCACAGGTAAATACAACTGTAAACTGAAACTATAAATAAGGTTTAGAATTTCATTTTATAAACAACATATCAAACATTCAGAATTTTAAGCATTTTATTACATCACACTTAATAAATCATTACAAGCTTATATTGTAAGCATGAATCAAATTATAAACTTATCATAAAATTCAGCCCGATGAACACATTCTGTACATTATTTAAGTAAAGTATTATACAATCTTTGTTTGTTCAATCTTTTGGACAATTTAAAATGAAACTTGGTATAAGTAATTAATATTACTGTAAAAGGTGATATTTCAGACAGTGATCGAAGACATAAAAAATGCAGGTTTATGGTTATATTTCCCATTGCATGAATAAACTGGAGAAGCTACAAGTTCTATATGCAGTGCAAGAAGACTATACATGTATTATACATAGTACTGTCTTACATCAACTCTCGTTCTAGTTCACCGAGACGTGTAGAAAGTTCCTGGGCCGTACCTTCACCTTTCTCAATGGCAGAATCGCTTGATGCAGATCGTGAACTGTACACAAAGTGAATTTTGTACACAAAGTGAATTTTGTACAATATTTTACAATAAAAACATGGTTCATCAAATCAATTATGATGACAAAATATATAAGAGGAGTTTCAAAATAACAAGTCTATGATTGGTTGATTTTCAAAATAACAAGTCTATGTTTGATTGGTTCTCAAAATAACAAGTCTATGATTTATTGATTTTCAAAATAACAAGTCTATGTTTGATTGGTTCTCAAAATAACAAGTCTATGATTGGTTGGTTCTCAAAATAACAAGTCTATGATTGGTTGGTTCTCAAAATAACAAGTCTATGATTTGTTGGTTCTCAAAATAACAAGTCTATGATTTGTTGGTTCTCAAAATAACAAGTCTATGATTAGTTCTGTTCCACAAATGACCAACTGTTGAGCTCTACTCTGATACTGAGAAGTTTGGCCAGCAGTGAAATCTAATGTAAATGGTTGGTTTGTAGCTGAGTGATGGTTTATTGTTTAAAAAGAAACAATACAAGGAAACTAGCAGTTTTTGTGAGATGAAGATTGTAGATTACAGAAAGTTTGGACCTGATCTAACAAACTTAGTACTGAAAATTAAAAGCAAGGTCAAGTATAATTATGTGATACATATGCCACAACGTGAAAGTTTAGCTCAATTATACACAACCCAACATCACTGGTAAATGCATCAGATTAGCAAGATATGGAACAATCAAATTACAAAAGAACCACACAATGAGATGCACATGTACATTACACCTGGAGATGAGATAAAAACCTCTTTCATGGTTCAGGATTTCACAAAAATGAACTTCAGAAAAAGCACAAACTATAAGTCTAGCAGCAATTAACACAGTAATTCATAAGATCTGACCCATCAAGTTACATGAAGTACACATATTTCTCAAAGCCTAGCAACATCAGATTCGTGTATTCACATCCTCATAGCGACCAACAGAAAAACAAAACTTTCTACTATCCTGTGCTTTTTAAAACAAACTGAGAATAATACAATTTCATTACATGAAGTTAACCCGCAGATTGTTATAACAAAATCATTATATGAAGGTAACCTACAGATTGTTACAACAAAATCATTACGTGAAGGTAACCCATAGATTGTTATAACAAAATCATTATATGAAGTTAACCCACAGATTGTTATAACAAAATCATTATATGAAGTTAACCCACATATTGTTACAACAAAATCATTACGTGAAGGTAACCCACAGATTGTTATAATAAAATCATTATGTGAAGGTAACAAACAGATTGTTATAACAAAATCATTATATGAAGGTAACCTACAGATTGTTACAACAAAATCATTACGTGAAGGTAACCCATAGATTGTTATAACAAAATCATTATATGAAGTTAACCCACAGATTGTTATAACAAAATCATTATATGAAGTTAACCCACATATTGTTACAACAAAATCATTACGTGAAGGTAACCCACAGATTGTTATAACAAAATCATTACATGAAGGTAACCCACAGATTGTTATAATAAAATCATTATGTGAAGGAAACCCACAGATTGTTATAACAAAATTATTACATGAAGGTAACCCACAGATTGTTATAACAAAATTATTACATGAAGGTAACCCATATATTGTATTTTGCTGCTTCCATACATGATGAAATAAAGTACAAATTGTGTGGGTAATTATCAGAAAATTGTAACACTTGTTCCATAAAATACTTGCTAAAAATATAGTTATATGTAACCAGTATTAGGCCCATGATGAGCTCATAATTATGTGATGCTAACCTGGGACCTAACTCACTTGCACTTTTGATAAAGGACCAATCTTGGCAGCCCATATGGGCCCATATTTAAATCCACATAGGACCGATATTCGTACAATATAAACTGCTGGCTGGGAGTGTATCAAATGATCACACACAATTCTATAATTATGATGACAGTCAACATTTTAGCACTAATTTTGACAGAATCTTTTACAATACAAGTAAAAATAAGTGAAAAACAGATACCAGTACCTGCACATCAAATTTGAATGAGATGAATGAACCAAAGCAATATTTTTATGGGATGTTAGTACAAACATTAGTGAGCTTATGCAGTCCTACGGTCATGTTTTTTATAAACACAAGCAAATGCTGGTCATACTTGCACTCAACGAAGAGGTAAATACATGTTCACTTAAGATTTAAGTTATTCACTCGCTCATGGATTAACCAAACGAGAAACCATACAGTATGTATTCTATATAAACAGTGACACACATACATACAGTATGTATTCTATATAAACAGTGGCATACATACAGTATGTATTCTATATAAACAGAGACATACATACAGTGTGTATTCTATATAAACAGTGACACACATACATACAGTACGTATTCCATATAAACAGCGGCATACATACAGTATGTATTCTATATAAACAGAGACATACATACAGTATGTATTCTATATAAACAGAGACATATATACAGTATGTATTCTATATAAACAGAGACATACATACAGTACGTATTCTATATAAACAGAGACATACATACAGCATGTATTCTATATAAACAGAGACATACATACAGTATGTATTCTATATAAATAGAGACAATCATACATACAGTACATATTCTATATAAACAGAGACATACATACAGTATGTATTCTACATAAACAGCGACATACATACAGTATGTATTCTACATAAAAAGTGACATACAAATTATGTAAATCACCCAGATGTCCTATAGTAAGAAAAGAACATATTGAACAGTCTCATACAATAGACTATTGTCCTCAGACGAGTGAATCCATAGAAACATGAACATATCACATCAGCTGCAAATGTCCATTAGAACCAAGACATGAATGTATTATCTGTCACACGATGTATACCACAAACAATATATTTTCCTGACAGGAAACACAAGCCTTAGCTCAGAAAGACTTGAAACTGAATAAACTTCGAATCTGTCCACAAAATATTTCCAAAAGTCATTCCACATACATACTAAAATTGATAAACTGTTTAGATAACCCTAACGAGGATAAAAAAGTGAAGTGATGTTAAATAAAGTCAGATATTTATTGTGCATACAACATGTACGAATAAAGTCAAGCACATTTTATATTAAATCTATTCATTTAAATTGTTACAGGTGACAAAAAGCTTACTTCAAAATAGATACAGACTCACCTGGCACTTCGTCTTTCCACAGCTGTTATCTCTGATATTGGATGGCATTCTGTGGCTGTTAAGTCTGATGGTGCTTGTCGAGACTTGATTACATGACTCAACACTGCGTACTGCAATTTTCTCCAGTGTCTACTTAATGTCTGATTTTGTTGTCGTTGAAATTCAATCTCTCGTGCGAAAACATCATCACTGAAAATAATTATACGCAATTATATTTCAATAACAATTTCCTATCTTCCAGCTGTATCAGTAAGTAAGGTTAAGACATTATCTACAAAAAAACATTTATAACAATGTCAAACAGTTTCTTCACTTTTATCATTGTATTAAATCATATATGAATTATGCGCATGTTGATAGCCCAATTATCCTCAGTCTTGTACAATGTGAAATACATATCTAAAGAGAAAATTATAACAAGGACTGTATCTGGACAAACACTTCAATCATAACTGACTGAATGATGTGTACATGATGTGAATGAATGATGTGTACATTGTGTGCATGATGTGTACATGATGGTGACT
Source organism: Lutraria rhynchaena (assembly GCA_008271625.1). Classification (NCBI taxonomy): domain Eukaryota; kingdom Metazoa; phylum Mollusca; class Bivalvia; order Venerida; family Mactridae; genus Lutraria; species Lutraria rhynchaena. The sequence goes on along the minus strand of VIBL01000110.1, from coordinate 1,025,594 downwards.
GAATGATGAGTATGTGATGGGACTGAATAATGTGTACATGATGGTGACTGAATGATGTGTACATAATGTTACTGAATGATGTGTACATAATGTTACTGAATGATGTGTACATGATGGTGACTGAATCATGTGTATATGATGTGACTGAATGATGTGTACATGATGGTGACTGAATGATGTGTACATAATGTGACTGAATGATGTGTACATGATGTGTCAGAATGATGTGTACATCATGGTGACTGAATGATGTGTACATTGTGTACATGATGTGTACATGGTGAGTACATGATGGTGACTGAATGATGTGTACATAATGTGACTGAATGATGTGTACATGATGGTGACTGAATGATGTGTAAATGATGTGACTGAATGATGTGTACATGATGGTGACTGAATGATGTGTACATGATGGTGACTGAATGATGTGTAAATGATGTGACTGAATGATGTGTACATGATGGTGACTGAATAATGTGTAAATGATGTGACTGAATGATGTGTACATGATGGTGACTGAATGATGTGTACATGATGGTGACTGAATGATGTGTACATGATGGTGACTGAATGATGTGTAAATGATGTGACTGAATGATGTGTACATGATGGTGACTGAATGATGTGTACATGATGGTGACTGAATGATGTGTACATGATGTGACTGAATGATGAGTACATGATGTGATTGAATGATGTGTACATGATGTGACTGAATGATGAGTTCATGATGGTGACTAAATGCCAGATGATGAAAAATGATTTTATACCACTAAATAGAACATATCTGGGAAACTTGCCATCAGTGCACTGGTACCTGACACAAAACCAAATTTTAGCTCCATAGGCTACTTAAGAATAAGTCTTCTAGCTCCATAGGCTACATAATCCTTTTTATCAGGAATAAGTCATAGCTCCATAGGCTACATAATCCTTTTTATTAGGAATAAGTCTTCTAGCTCCATAGGCTACATAATCCTTTTTATTAGGAATAAGTCATAGCTCCATAGGCTACTTAATCCTTTTTATTAGGAATAAGTCATAGCTCCATAGGCTACATAATCCTTTTTATTAGGAATAAGTCATAGCTCCATAGGCTACATAATCCTTTTTATTAGGAATAAGTCATAGCTCCATAGGCTACATAATCCTTTTTATTAGGAATAAGTCATAGCTCCATAGGCTACATAATCCTTTTTATTAGGAATAAGTCATAGCTCCATAAACTACTTAATCCTTTTTATTAGGAATAAGTCATAGCTCCATAGGCTACATAATCCTTTTTATTAGGAATAAGTCTTTTAGTTCCATAGGCTACTTAATCCTTTTTATTAGGAATAAGTCATAGCTCCATAGGCTACATAATCCTTTTTATTAGGAATAAGTCTTTTAGCTCCATAGGCTACATAATCCTTTTTATTAGGAATAAGTCATAGCTCCATAGGCTACTTAATCCTTTTTATTAGGAATAAGTCATAGCTCCATAGGCTACTTAATCCTTTTTATTAGGAATAAGTCATAGCTCCATAGACTACTTAATCTTTTTTATTAGGAATAAGTCATAGCTCCATAGGCTACTTAATCCTTTTTATTAGGAATAAGTCATAGCTCCATAGGCTACTTAATCCTTTTTATTAGGAATAAGTCATAGCTCCATAGGCTACTTAATCCTTTTTATTAGGAATAAGTCATAGCTCCATAGGCTACTTAATCCTTTTTATTAGGAATAAGTCGCTTATTGAGCTAAAATTTGGTTTTGTGTCAGGTACCTGTGCATCAGTGACAGCAGACAATCAAATGTGACATCAGTGAAGATGAACTACTGGTTTGTAAAATCAATACAAACTATGAAGTGTTCTGTATAACATAACGACATTCTCTCATACAAACATACAAATAATGAAGTGTTTTGTATAACATAACAACATTCTCTCATACAAATAAAGAAGTGTTTTGTATAACATAACGACATTCTCTCATACAAATAATGAAGTGTTTTGTATAACATAACAACATTCTCACATACAAATAATGAAGTGTTTTGTATAACATAACAACATTCTCTCATACAAACATATAAAATAAAGAAGTGTTTTGTATAACATAACAACATTCTCTCATACAAACATACAAATAATGAAGTGTTTTGTATAACATAACAACATTCTCTCATACAAACATACAAATAATAAAGTGTTATGTATAATATAAGAACATTCTCTCATACAAACATACAAATAATGAAGTGTTTTGTATAACATAACAACATTCTCTTATACAAATAATGAAGTGTTTTTTATAATATAACAACATTCTCTCATACAAACACTGAAGTGTTCTTATTAGTGATTGGAATCGGATGACAAAATCATAATCGATTATCGGTTTGTCCCAACCAATCGATTATCGATTATAATCGATTATTTTCCCAATGCGAATTATATTGTTTGTTTTACAGTTGTTACTTGTTGTAATAAATGCTTTCAGCCTACTTCTGTATTTAGGCTTTTGTTATTGTTTTATTAGTTGATATATGCATTGTGCTAATTAGCCTGCCTGTTGCATTGTGAAGGATTCAAACATTTCAGGCGTTCAGCAATGGACCTTTCAGTTCTAATTTCTAAATATATTCAGGTTAAGAGGTTCACATCAGGAGTTCTGTGAACTTCTGTCTGAAATAAGTTTAATTAGTAAACTTAGTTCTATACAGAAGAATATGGCACTAAGAAGAAGTCTGAAGAACTATAACTTTACTGGAACAAAAACTATACTTTGAGATAAAACAGTTGAACAATAGTTAACAAATGTAAAACAAATAATAACTCTTAATGTGAAACAAATAACTCTTAATATCAATAATAACTGTTACTTCAAACTGTTTGACTAGAATTGCTCCGTATCCAAGAACGCTTATTCATGTAGGTCATGCGTCCGCCTGATGACTCGGATCGCAAACAATTAACCCAAAGAAGAAAAAAAACCATAGGGATAAAAAAATTACGAAAAACGTCGGCGACTTCGTAAATTCGACTCGATTGTCGGCGACGTCAATCTTTTCGATCGATTTTCGATTATTAGCGACAATCGGAACACCACTAGTTCTTATAACATAACAACATTCTCTCATACAAACATAGAAACAAAAGTGTTTTGTATATCATGACAACATTCTCTCATACAATCGTACAATGAAATGTTCTGTTTGATACAACAATATACTCTCAATATATAACATTCTTACACTTTTCTACAGTAATACATTCAGCAAAAACACAACACAATCATAAATATATCCAGGTGTTCAAGCTATTCTTTCAAAACAAATACTGTATAGAAATCTTACATATAATCTTGAAATCTAGTAGTAACAGCTAAGATATATGCAAATATTCAATGTATGGGGACTGATGAAAGTTTTCATACAAGTCAGGGGATCAAATATGCAACAAGGCAGTAAAATGTAGCACAGTACATCATTGATAGGTTGTTCTTCATGTACAATACATACCTGTCGCTGTCTCCAGCCAGGTACGTATGAGAAGCAGACACCTTACGGCCACATCTCCCGAGCTCATCATGAACAAAAGGACCAACGGGGAAACACTTTGAAGCTTCCAAACCTTAAAATAATGAATCTACATACAGTGCAATGTTAAATTTGTTTGTTCATATCTAGCTAAACATTGAACAAAACTTATCATTAAGATGTATATAACAGAAATTGATGGCGCTTTGTCACTCACCTGAGTAAATATTGCAACTTCTAAGGTTTTCCTGTGATTTGACCTGGTTTTTTATTCGAGTTTGTTCTAGAAATCATTGAGACAAACATTCTGACAAGTTTTGGGGAAGATCCAATCAAAATTGTGACCTCAAGAGTGTTAACAAGGTTTTCCAGAAATTTGACCCCAAGTGTTGACGCCAGATGACATATGCCAGACACTGGAGAGTGACTGATCACTACAGCTCACTGAACAGTCTACAGGTGAGCTAAAAATCAACATGCCTTGACAAAGTAAAAAATAACACTACAAATATCTTGAGAGTTTCATGAGTTTTAGACTAGATTCCAAAAACAGATTATTGTGAGGTAGAGAGTATACAGTAACATTAAAAGTGGAAAATAAAAGTTATACAACATCTTAAATTATAAAAAAATAGCATATTGTAAAAACTATGGACTATATTTCATGAAGCCAATGGGTAATATTCAGAGAAATCTAACATAGTTGAATTTGTGTCTATTTTTCAAAAGACGGTTTCTTCGATTTACACATCAATATAAATCCACAGAACAGCTGATTAATCAGGTATACATAATGTGACTGAACAACAGATTAGTATGAAGATAAGTGAGTATTTCAGAGAAAATAGAGAGACATTATTTCCTTTCTAGATTTTGGGTAATAGCATCTTCAGCATTGTTCTTTTTTAAAAAAAGTTTTACAATATCATAAAAACCAAGTTTTCCATTCCTAACGTAGCATGTAACAGTGACCTTGACCTTTACCCTTGAACCACAAAACATAATTCCACCGAAGACCTCTACATGTCTTTCTTCCATACAAGTTTCATAACAATATACCCATGTGATCTAAAGTTATCACAGTTTGAGGGTGCTCACACCCATATACCATATGAAGTATGCCAATCTAATAGCCTAGTGGACCCTGTAGTGCTGCTACACATGGAAAGAAAATTGCAAGTTTTGTTTATGAATGTAATATTACCAGGACAACTACACCAACATGTATTTATTATGATGAGGACATATGAACGCTTATCCTTGTTATCTATCCAATTATTACAGATACAGAAAAAAGATCAAGGGCAATAACTCAGACATAACTTTAATTATATGGACAATAAATTATACATAGCATGTATTAACCATATAATTATATATATACAGTAAAACCCCGATTTTTCGACAACAGATTATCTGAAAACCTGGTGTAATCCGAAAAGAAATTTCGGTCCCGATTTTTTCCCTATATATTTCATTGTAAAATAACCCCGATTATCCAAATCGGCTAATCCGAATACCATGGCTTATCCGAAGCGATATTCAGGTCCCCAAACTGGTTTGTATGCGTATTTTCACACCTGTAATGCGAAATCGACAATTAATATCCAATCAACCAGACTTGTCCACTGAAGGATTTCTTTAACGTGTCAAAAGGTGTGAACAACAACTTATGAAATTTATAATTGTTCGTTTGATTTATTGTTTGCAATTTCTGGAAGATAATTATCCTAATTATGATGCGAATTTGGTTGCTAAAAACAAACAATACATAAGATTTCCCATAATTGTTACATACTTCGGACGACAAAGATATGAGTGATGCTGCTTCGTGTTTGTAACTATGTAATGGAATTTTGTTTCGGACTTTGACTTTATTTCAGTGTTCGTTTTTATTGAAAATGTATGCTTAAAATATTCTTATAACATGAGTATACATTGTATTTCATTAACTGACCAAATTTTATAAATTTACATGTTCATCATAATGTATTTTGGAGTGTTCTCCCTTTATTTTCATATAAAAACACCCTAGATTTCCATTACCCCGGATTATACGAAACCTCGGATTATCCGAAATAATTTTTCCGTCCCACCGATTTCGAATAATTGAGGTTCTACTGTATGTCAAAAATGAAGTTGACAGATTTCCTTTCGAACGTACATCGAAGTTTTTACCTCCTCTTATCTTAATCAGGATAAATATTTTCCATACACCAGAAGAGTCAAAGTAAGATACAGAGATAACATAATAAATATACAATGTATATATACACTCCCACACACTCAACATCACAGATACAGAAAACCATCAAATCTCAAGTTATAAAAACCCTTTGTTCCCAAACTAAACAAGAGGATAACAAAAATGAATATAACAGCAACTATGAAGTACTAGTTTTCCTGTCAACCTTTACATACAATAGAACTAAGCTGTAGAGCAAGGAATGAATACCTTCAACAACAGGTGGCAATGACCTTGATCTTAGGTTGCTATTTTTGTCCAGTGATGCTGTCAAATAATACATTCACATAGAGATACTGGTTATTCTTAGTGCATTTTATTCCTAACAGAACTGAGCACAAATCATGTAAACAATTGAAGGTTTATGTGGCAACTTGTTGCATTTTACAGTCCTGACAAATTACATCATGTGCATATTTGATATACCTAATAGCTACCTAATAACATTTTGTTTCCACATTAACCTATTGCAGCATTAACACATTGATTACATCCAGCATATCCTACATTGACTGTATGTTACATACCTAATATTGATTTAAATCTAACACATCTCATATTGACTGTGTTTAACAAATTTCACATTCACTTTATCTTACATTTCTCTTATTGACTTTACCAGACTGGTTAATGATCGTTCAGATTTGTATAGCACTATATAACATTACACTGGACATAAACTAAGAGTTACAAGCAATCAACTGATCACCTGATTAATTAGACAGTGTCATCTTTCTCTCCGTTATCAGCAAAATAAAATTATCCAAAAATTACAACCACTCAACATCAGACAATTAGTTCATACTTTTCCTATAAGCAGAAATCCCAGAATCCACAGACTCTGCAGTTCTTTGAAGACTCCATCTGTCTCTACGGAGCATACTATCCTCAGACATGAGTCGTTGATTGGTACATCGTGTACTGGAAGTGTTCTCACTATTTGTCATGTAAAGATGAGGTCGATTATTCCATACCTCATAATCATCTTCCATCTAAAATGAACAATTTGCTTAGATCAATCATTGTTATTAATACATATGTAATTATAATGTGAACATGAAGCAATCATCAAGTCAAGGAATTCATCTCTACTTCCCTGGTGTTGTACTAGACTTGATGCAAAGTTTGTTTTAAACTTAAAAGATACTGTCAACTCTGTGAATACAGACCACCATTGAGAGAATAAAACAGTTCATAAATATTGCAGGTGGTCCATATTCAAAGGTTGATATCAACTACAAACATTTGCATCATTATAACAACTGACCTTCACAGCAAAATGGTATCTAATCACAGTTGGTCATTAGCACAGTACAATTAGCACAGGAAAACAAAATCAAGCACACATCTAACAGAAAATAAATCTATACAGTCATTATAACAACACATAGAATCATAAAATCTATACCGTCATTACAACAACACAAAGAATCATCAAATCTATACAGTCATTATAACAACACATAGAATCATCAAATCTATACTGTCATTATAACAACACATAGAATCATCAAATCTATACAGTCATTACAACAACACATAGAATCATCAAATCTATACCGTCATTATAACAACACATAGAACAATAAAATGTATACTGTCATTATAACAACACATTTATTCATGAAATTAAATCATAACAGTTAAAGACACAGAGTGATAATCTATCATAATAGAGAGACACTTCTGTGCACAGACTAGTTCCCTCAAACTAACTACACAAGAATTGATAAGTTAACTGACCGAATGCTCAGACGTTAATATTCCTGACTTCTTCTTATGGTGCATGTCTCTCTTAGATTGAAGTCCTATCAACCAGATCATCATGGATTCATGATTGTCTGCAGTAAACACATGTTCTTTCTTCTGGCTACTGTAAGAAATATACAAAATGTCATACAACAAAGACAATGTAAAGATCATTTTCTAATACAAACAAATTGTAAAAAATCCAAAATGGGGCACAAATCTTCAATTTTCATTGAACAAGCATGTAAATGAAATGCAATAAAAATTATTTCCAAAATGTTCAATAAAGTCTAGTAAATATCAAAGCAATACAGACATATTGATCATTCCTTCCTGTATAAACATACTAATCATTCCTTCCTGTATAAACATACTAATCATTCCTCTTTGTATAAAAATACTAATCATTCCTCTTTGTATAAAAATACTAATCATTCCTCTTTGTATAAACATACTAATCATTCCTCTTTGTATAAACATACTAATCATTCCTCTTTGTATAAACATACTAATCATTCCTCTTTGTATAAACATACTAATCATTCCTCTTTGTATAAACATACTAATCATTCCTCTTTGTATAAACATACTAATCATTCTTTCTTGTAAAATAACAATACCCATGTCCTGTTGTAATACTATTTTTTTCTCTAATAAATTGCAGATCATTTTTTGACCTGTGCAATCTTCCTTGCGCTGTTAATAAATCAGTAGAAAGCCATCTTTTTGTCCTTAATACAGACAGATACATGATTTAGATTATAAATTTTCTTGTAATGAATTGAGAGTGGAAGTGAAATTTTCATGACATATATCAAAACACAACTGAATATCCCTTATTTTTTTCTTTGGGGTACAATGTCCCACCAACAGCCAGGGTCATTCAGTGACTTTTCCATCTTTAACAGTGGAGGAAGACCCAAGTCTTACACTTGGAACTTGAACCCACAACAGTGAGAGGTTAGTGTTACTAGTCAGAGTCTATAACCACTAAATCATCGTGGTGCCCTGAATAACCCCATATATCAAATCAAAGCTCTAAAAGCATTGATGTTACTCTAAAGTACAAACTTTTCCAAATTTTCTTTATTGTTGTCCATGATTTTCAATCAAACTGGCAACAATGTTGGTCAGACTTATTCTGCAAGCTGCTGATTGGTATCTCAGCAGTGCTATTTTAGGAACAAATTGTAATCGCTGATCTCTCCTATAGTCTATGAATTTTGACCGAACTTCCGCTGTGTAAAATATTGGTAGTACGTTGGAATGACCAGAAGAAGTTCAGCAATATTTATGCACCATTCTGTTGATTTTGATGTTTTGCATATCATTACAGCTGTGTTACTTGAATATAATTACCCAGTTACAATTATGCATAGCCATCTGATTTTGACTTGAATGCAAATTGCCATTGAAGAGTAACATTGAAAATATTTTTGCACTATTTTCTCAGTCAGAAGGTTGCGGAAGCTACTCGGTATGTAGTAAAATTTGCCTCGGACGATTGTCTACATTATTGTTGGTTCCAAACAACAAACATATAATCAAAAATCATTATACTGTCTGTTATAAGTACTTGCAGTATTTCCAGTATAAGCATATAGGAAGCTTACCCATACATCATTCTACGAGAATACACTGCTTACTCACTTTGCAATTACATGGATATACTAGAAGCTTAAGGGCAGTATGTTTAGCTTACTAAGAGATAAAGAAGTTGCATTATAATACGATGAAATACACATCATGTAAGATCCATGTCTATTGCTAAAAGGTTAATGTGACACATTCTAAGGTAAAAATTCTCGGAGCATACAGTCCAGGACTGATCATTATTGTCCTTAACTTGTGTGACCTTGACCTTTGAGCTACAGACACAGGTCTCAAGCACAAAACAAACTCTCATCATGAAGATGTGTGCCAAGCTATTTTAAAATCCTTTCACTAATGAGTAATGGTCCAGACAAGCTGTTTGAGACAATTTTTTGACATTTGACCTCAGAGAGTGACCCTGTCCTAAGAGCTACACAGATGTGTGACATGCTGTCACATCAGGGTAAACAACTGTGCCAAGTTATTTCAAAATCGTCATTCTAATGACAAAGCACAATCTAGAGGGATACACTAACACCTACCAACTACCATTGTTTATACAACCAATGTGCAATAATCTGACATAAAATATTTGCATGCCTGTTACAAGCTTGCACACAATGTAATGAGGTAATATTTTTCTATGAACTGAGTCGATCTCATTATATAACTGGTCTTACCTTAGAAATGTATCCATGTTTTCTCTTAGCAGCTTTTTGTAAATAATATATCTTACATCCACTTACATTAAATACATTACTATAGTACATAGAATGCAATGCTACAGCCACATGCTGCAGACGACACATACTTTCTCCATTTTTATTCCTTTAAAGAGCAAGACTTTTTTATTTCACATGATCATATAAACAGGCAGTTTTCTGTAGAAGCTAGTCTGTACCAATCTAATATTGATTCTTTGTCAGTGACAATCTGTGACACAGTCTGTACTGTTACGTTTCCCGTCTTGTGATGCTCACCGTAATTACACTCCCGAGGACTCAGCGACATTGCAGGAGAATTTGCCACGCTAGTTATTAATACACGAGACTGGTGATAAATTTCCTGAATGAAAATCTATCCTCCAGCCATTAATGGTATTAATACTACATTGAATTGTAACATAAATCATCATTTGTTGAATTAAATGTTTTAGAAAACAAACAAATTGTGTAGTATTCTGTTACATGCTACGTCATGCCTGAAACTAAGTCAGTATTCTAAATAACATACTAAGTGCTCAACATTATCAGTCATTGTATATAAGATACTTTAATCATGCAGTTCTACTTTAATCATGTACAGTAAAACATCACCTTATGGACACCCCATGATTTTACTGACACCCTGATATTAACAAGTTTTTCAAAGAAAAGACATATTGTCTTGATTTTTTCAACTGACAATTGATTCAGTAGTTCGATATATTTCAAGCAATAATTGTTTGAATCAAACTGCAATAAATCTTCCACTACAATTTTATCAGTCATACCTACAGTATCTATGAGAAATTTGAGAAAGGACCATCAATGGATGCTACAGACTAAGTTTGGTGATGATCCATCCATTGGTTCATGAGAAGAAGATGATTAAAGCTTTTTTCTATTTTTAGCTCTAGTGACCCCTAATAAGGGCCAACTAGTATAATATGAGCAAATTGCAGTCAGAACATCAAAAGGCTTCTGCACAACAAATTTGAAGTAAATCCAACTGGTAGTTTCTGAGGAGAAGACCATTGTTGACGCCAGACGACGTACGACGGACGCTGGAGCATCCACCTACCCATCCTAATAGCTCACCCTGAACCTTCGGCTCTGGTGAGCTAAAAATATAACTACACAGCAAAGTTCCTATTTCCTCATTAGTTTAAAATGCTTGGCATGTTAAGATGTGTAATAAGTTCAAACGTTTTAGCTGAAGCAACTTACTCAAAGGTCACTGATACTCAATGTGCTGATTAAATACTGACAAGTTTTGCTAACATATAATAAACAGACATCTGAGAGACTGATCTGGTCTCCAAACATTCATGTACATTCAAGTACACAGCCTGCTCAGACAGATCAGTAAGATATCATAAAGACTCAAAAATTCTGGACAAATTATACTTACATTATAACAAATTGATTTTGATGTTCCAGATCAAGAGAGATAGCGGCCCCACTAAGGTCAATGTATCCTTGAGGAGACCTTCGTTTATGTAAATCATCTTCCACTCTATATAACAAAAGTTTGCATTGACTTTCATCTAAAACACACCAAGTACGACGTTTTGTAATCAAACGACCAAATGCTGAAATGTAAAAAAACATGAAAGAATTATAAAGTCTGTTTCACATAATTATATAGATTGTTTCATATAACTATACCATCTAATTCACATAATTATACAGATTGATTCACATGATTATACAGTCTGATTCACATAATTATACAGATTGATTCACATAATTATACAGTCTAATTCACATAATTATACAGATTGTTTAACATAATTATACAGTCTGATTCAAATAATTATACAGATTGATTCACATAATTATACAGATTGTTTAACATAATTATATAGATTGTTTCACATAATTATACAGATTGTTTAACATAATTATATAGATTGTTTCACATAATTATACAGATTGTTTCACATAATTATACAGATTGTCTCACATAATTATATAGATTGTTTCACATAATTATACAGTCCGATTCACATAATTATACAGATTGTTTCACATAATTACACTAATTAATCAGCTAATTAAATTCAATCTGGCTGTCAACATAAACATGTTTAAATGCAAAAGATAGAAAACTTTATACCAATGATTTTATATTCATAGTGGACCTGTATCACTCATCAGAATAAATGTAAGTTAACTCATCACTTAAATGGTAATAAAGGTACACTTCTGGGCAGATAAAGGGGGAAGTTATTTCTATTTTTAGCTCCTAATACATTTGATAGAGGACAATCTAAGGATGCTAAAGACCAAGTTTGGTGATGATCCATCCATTGATTCATGAGAGGAAGACATTTTAATGTATTTCAATTTTTAACTCAGGCAGCCCCTAAAACCAGCTGACCAAATTCATTTGAGCAAACTTGACAGAGGACCATCTAGGTATGCAACAAACCAAGCTAAGTGAAGATCCATCCTTTGGTTCCTGAGAAGAAGGCATTTCCAGTTTTAGCTCTAGCTGCCCATAAAAGGGGCTAACCAATTCTATTTGAGCAAACCTGATAGAATACCATCTAAGGATGCTAAAAACCAAGTTTGGAAATAATCCATTAATCGATTGTAAGAAAAAGCCATTTTAAGTTATTTCTATTTTTAGCTCTGGCAGCTACAAAAAGGAGACAAACATATTTATTTGAGCAAACCTCATGAAGAATGCTTAAGACCAAGCATGGTGATGATCCATCCATTGGTGTATGAAAAGACAATGTTTAAAGATATTTCTATTTTTAGATCTGGGAACCCCCCAAAGGAGTCAACTGATATAGTATAAGCAAATTGCAGTTAAAAGGTCACAAGGATACTACACAGCAAACTTGAAGGAAATCTGACAAGTACTTTTAGAGGAAAAGACCGTTGTTGATGCCAGACACCTGAGTATCCACCTGACCATCCTAATAGTTCACCCTGAACCTTCAGTTCTAGTGAGCTAAAAAGACACAATATTGCACGACATTATGAAACATATTCAACATAGATGGTACAACTAACCGCTGTTTCCTGATTTATACTGCAGGGAACCAGACAAACTATGCCAACCAGACATTACTTCTTGTAACAGAGTCACCACACAGGTTACAGGAGTCAGCTAAAATAAACACAATCTTTATACAGTATGATCATATCATATAAAGTATATGCATGATCTATACTTGAAATAACTGTTTTATACAGAAGTATAAAAAAATCAATTATAACGAAAATAAACCAGCCCAGGTATATGAAGACAAATAAACAAATGTAGTTTGTTGGTAGACTTACCCATAAATCAACTCTATGCAAAACAAGTTACTGCAGTTCTAAAACAGTTACTACAGTAACAGTATTTACTACAAAAAAAGCCAAATATCAAACAGCTGGTTTAGTTTGATATTTTAGTCCCAATATCTCTTCACAACACACTTACACACCAAGTTCTGTTCAGATTAAACAAATGCATTATTCATAAAATACGGCTTCATTGGACAGGAATATCTTGTCGGAAGGCTGTGAAACATGCTGATGTTAAATACGCCGACGGTGAAACTATTATCTGGTAATACAGAAGCCTCACATGGACATTAATTTTTGTTACAGTGTGACAAACACTAAGTAGGTACAAATGGTAAATACCGGAATGAGATCAAAGTAGCCTATAATTGCATACTATTAATATCAATCTTCATAAAAGCCATATTTACACTTTGTTTTTTTTTTTTACCAGTCAAACATAGAATTCCGCACTACAAGAAAAAGTTTATCACATAAATAAGCTGACTGAGAAGTCTTTTATAGTGTAGCACATTACAAATATGTTCTTTCACTTATAAGTATCAGACAAAACAAAAAAATACTAGCCCTTTAGTTTGAAACACAAGTCCTTGACGAAATAGGGGCTGTCATATAACTGAAGATTCTGAACAGGTTTCACTTTGTTTCCAGTGCTCCCAGATTCTGTACTTGTACTAACCTTGTTCTCCGCAAGTGATTGCCAACATTTCCACATAAATGATCAGCAGAAGAGAATGTATGACCCTAAGACATAATGCCTTCAACCAAACTGTTACAGGGAACATGAGCCGGGCCAAGACTTCAAAGTCAAAAATCAAAGATTCATCAGCCTTACACTTTACCAAATAAGCTAAGCAAGCAAGCTGATGTATATTTGTTGAGGATGATAAACACATTAAAAATTGAACACGCTGTACCAAACAAGTAAACCTCTTAACATCAATAATACGAAATTATCAACTTGTGTATCATACAAGTATATAATAAATTCAAATATATATTGTCAGTCATTCAGTTACACAATCAACACATAATTATATTGTCATTTGTTCAAACCACACAGTCAACTAGAGCTGTAACGATACATTTGTTTATCAGATGCACTAAATAATACCTGCAATCGAATATGTATTCATTATTCATCCAGTGATTATTTGAATATTAATGAATACAAAACATCATGCTTATATTAATCATTCTTTTATTTATATATATGTATGAATAAAAAATGTACACAAAAACTGTGGATAAATATGCCGAAAGTTTTGAGAGTCATTTTTAGAAGACTACATTATGATAGTGTTTTACAACATGCATGTATCAAATCTTCAAGATGTCATTCTTTATCCAAACAAATATAATGCTAGTTGGTGAGTGAGTGATTTAGCCGAATTTAAGTCACTGGTGTGGAAATATTTTGGATTTCCATATGTAAAGGAGGGAAACCAATATGTAACCGAAAAAAAGACAAAACTATCTTCAAACTTTGTAGCCATGAACAAAGGTATGAAGATTTATGAGAACTTGATCCAAATACTTGATCATATTAAGACAAGACAACAACAGTAAAACAAAACAAAAACAGAAAAAAGTAGATTCTACTATGATACAAACACATACTTGATCGAATTGTAAACAGATGCGAAGACGGAGCTACGATTTTGTTAGCAACAATATTTCAATATTGAAATGAAAAGGCAAACAATGATTAAAAAATGCATTTGTCTGCATAATTTGAACAATCAATGTCAGCTTTCATTTGATAATACCACAGGTACTTGACACAAAACCAAATTTTAGCTCTATAGGTATAAGACTAGCTTATGGAGCTAAAATTAGGTTTTGTGTCAAGTACCTATGGTGATACTAAATTGTCTTCGATACCATTTTCTGTTATGACTTCAATTCACTGTTAATAGTGTACTGATAAATTATTACTTTATTTATCATTCATATTCGTGGTGTATTCTTTACTGTCCTACAGTCAATACATACACTGTCAGACATTCAACTTTACAGTCAACATATACACTGTCAGACATTCAACTATGTAGATAAACATACACACTGTCAGACATTCAACTACATAGATAAACATATACACTGTCAGACATTCAACTACGTAGATAAACATACACACTGTCAGACATTCAACTACATAGATAAACATACACACTGTCAGACATCCAACTTTACAGTCAACATATACACTGTCAGACATTCAACTACGTAGATAAACATACACACTGTCAGACATTCAACTACGTAGATAAACATACACACTGTCAGACATTCAACTACATAGATAAACATATACACTGTCAGACATTCAACTACGTAGATAAACATATACACTGTCAGACATTCAACTACGCAGATAAACATACACACTGTCAGACATTCAACTTCGTAGATAAACATACACACTGTCAGACATTCAACTTCACAGTCAACATACACACTGTCAGACATTCAACTACGTAGATAAACATACACACTGTCAGACATCCAACTACGTAGATAAACATATACACTGTCAGACATTCAACTACGTAGATAAACATACACACTGTCAGACATTCAACTACGTAGATAAACATACACACTGTCAGACATTCAACTTTACAGTCAACATATCTACCTACTTTCAACAAATCATCCTATGCCATTTGGTTATTTGTATTTTCTAAAGTTATTTAATAAACATAATGTTTTTAATTAATTTTTACAATAAAAAAAATGAATGAAAAAAAAATAATAATTAGTTAAACATAGGAAAACTATTCATCGTTTAATTTTCTCTCTAAATGATATCTTAAAATGTTAAAAGAAATATCCAACTGAAAGTCTGATACCTGTGCTATTTGAAGTAATTTCATTAAATACAGGTTACACCTAATGTTGTATCAATTTATGATAATTGCTTAAGTTTAAGTGTCAGTCTATCTACCTAGATTTAAAGTGGAAAGATATGAGCAAACTGAACATTTAGAAGAGTTGTACCTGTCACTATTGAACAATCATTCGTCAAACATGGACACAGACTGATTGCCATAGAGAGAACAAGTTTAATGATGTATTCCTTATAACACACCCACACTAAACTACCGAATGTTTTATCAGCACTTTGTTAACTGTCACAAACTAACCTTACAAGTAATCCTCTAGTTTCCATTTATACAGAAATAACTGACATGACGCGCAAGTCTACTCAATAACGATGAAAATCTTTTGCTTTGTGTTGTAATATCATGGACACTACATTAAATGTGTTATCTCATAGAAGAAATCTTAAATTTGGTTCACAAATATTCCCATGTTTATAAAACATTCAACAATTAATTTATTTCATACATGAATCCCAGTAGTAAATATCTTCCAGATAGACGTCATGCTCTATAATCCTACCTAATGTAATAAGATAATGCACATATAGAATTGTTGCTTACTTCAATTTATTCCAATTTTGATTGCAGCTAAAATATCTGTTTCACCAAAACTATGAAGTTCATCTGTAGTTTAATCCAACAATTACAATCTAGCTTCTAGAATTATCCAGTCATGTCTACAAACAATAAGAGAAACTTATCAATAGTTAATTGTGTTAGGTTATAGAAGATATCCATAGATTTTAATTCAAAGTGAACAACTATTCAAAGATTTATTACTAAAAACATTCATAACACAGGTATGTTGAACAAACCATATACTGAGACAAACAATTGCGAATGCGATTATCTTTATGCAACTATTCTGATACAATGTCAATTATCAGAAAACACGATTAGTTCCATCAGCGGACCACATCTTTATGATGTTCAGGTCAGAAAAATAGTGTCAACTATTCTTTTATTTCCAGGTATCATTTGTTTACAATGATTTTTGTAATATCACAATAGGCTGCATTTTCTCTGTAAAAATAGCAGGTAAAATAATGTGACTTACATAACCAGAAACAGGGTTATTTTTTCTGGCCTTACTTAGTACTTCAGACAACTTGCCTTGACCTCACAGATAACAGGTTGTAGAGAGATACAGATAAAAAAAACTATTGACCACATAGAGATACTGACAAAAAACTATTGACTACATATAGATACTGACAAAAAACTATTGACCACATAGAGATACAGACTAAAAAAAACTATTGACCACATAGAGATACAGACTAAAAAAAACTATTGACCACATAGAGATACTGACAAAAAACTATTGACCACATAGAGATACTGACAAAAAACTATTGACCACATAGAGATACAGACAGAAAAACTATTGACCACATAGAGATACTGACAAAAAAAAACTATTTATCCCATAGAGATACTGACAAAAAAACTATTGACTACATAGAGATACAGACAGAAAAACTATTGACCACATAGAGATACTGTCCATACAAACTATTGACTACATAGAGATACTGTCCATACAAACTATTGACCACATAGAGATACTGTCCATACAAACTATTGACTACATAGAGATACTGTCCATACAAACTATTGACTACATAGAGATACTGTCCATACAAACTATTGACCACATAGAGATACTGACAAAAAAAAACTATTTATCCCAAAGAGATACTGACAAAAAAACTATTGACTACATAGAGATACAGACAGAAAAACTATTGACCACATAGAGATACTGTCCATATAAACTATTGACTACATAGAGATACTGTTCATACAAAACTATAGACCACAGAAGGATAATGGCCGCACAAACTATTCTCTATACAGAAATACTGACCCTACTGAGATACTAACTATATATAACTATTGACTGTCCCTGGATACTGATCTCAATGTACCAAACACATAAAACAATGTAATCCAGTTAAGTTTTACTCCATTCCAGTATAAACTTGCATAGAGCAAAATATCCAGTGATTGTTTGGTGAGTAATGTAAGCATTAAAGGTTTAGTTGAATCATCACAGGAGGTCAATAACATATTGAATCTGTAACAGTTGGTGGCTGGATTTACATAATTATCTCTTTCCTGAGGTTAACATTGCTGATTGGAAATACCTAACTTTAAAACTGAACCAGCTAGCAGACACTTTCCACCTATGAGGGGGTGTACTATGTTTTCATACAGTGAGAGAGTACCAAAGTATCAAATAATGTACAACGACAATCAAAGCACTGAAAGTACTGATGGAAGGTGATTAATGTCATTAACACCATATAACAATTATAATGAATTAATACTGTATCATCAAATTTATCACACCTTTGCACATAGTCTGAGCATTACTTCAAGCTTCTGTATGTAAAACTAGAAGATGGTATTAACAGCATGCTTTAATGGATGCATTTATCACTTTTTCCCTTATTTTCATTGAAATCAAGACGAAACTATTTCTGATATTTTAGCTAATTATACATGATAGAATTATATCAAACTCCATAATAGTACAAATGAACTATAAATCATCCATTTTACTAAGTCAATGAAAAATAATTATAGGTTACCACATTGATTTTTGTTTTACAAATAAGATGTAAATAGTTATATGTATAGGTAACACATATAGCATAATTATATTGAATATAGCTGTGACACATGTTCAATAAAAGAATTCAAATAAAAAAGTACATTTAAACTAAAACTTCACACCGTTCTATATTAGTTTGATTTAAGTTAACAGGTTATAATTTACTGGCAGTGCTAATGTAGGTATATACGCATGCAAAAAAACTGCCGCATGCCTCCTAATTGATATTTTCTAACATACAATTAACAATTTATCTAAAAGCAGACAGCACTGAAAAATTGGTAACTGATACTATTTCTGATGACAAAACTCACAGAAATGCCTAAAAGCAATATATTTGCATAAACTTTCACATTCAACATGTGGAATAAAGTATAAAAACATACAACACTGATTGGCAACAGTAACTGTTTCTAAAAGAAACATATACATTAAAGGGATATTTAGTTAACAAGAGAGCCTAGATGGCCTTTTTTCACACACCTGAGTACAGATTGCAACTGATTTGACCTGATGACCTACTTTTTTTCACCCCAGATGACCCATCTTCAAACTTGTTCATGATATCATTAAGACAAACTTTCTGACAAGGTTTGGTGAATATCCAATCAGAACTATGGCCACTAGAATGTTTACAAAGTTTTCCAGTGATTTGCCCAATGAACTAGTTCTTGACCCCAGATGACCAATGTTCAAATTTTCAAGATATTATTATGAAATTTCGCACAAATGCAAAAAAAGAAAGATTCGTGCAGTCGTAAATACGCACATTTTGAATTTTAGAAAAAAACAATCCAAAAATTGACATGAATCACGCTGTGTTTCGCTACAGTGCATGTCATCACTGGACCACATACATGCTAATTACAGCGGCGCCCTTTTGTTACCATTATTAATAAACTATATGACAGTTGTCACCGATAATTGCTTGTTAGTTGTCACTTTATATAGACAAAGCATGTCCGAGATCAAAGCAAGGATTAGCATGTAAATTAGGCAATTTTCGGGTCCACAACTTGTTATGGTGCCCAAGCAATTGCTAAAAAAACAACAGTCAAAGGTGCGAATAATCCCTTTCACTAGGAATGGTTTTAAAACATACAATTAATAGTTTGTTTCATTCTCTTCTACATGCTCTCCGTCGGAACCGGGTCTTACTGACCCAGCCAATGCTTCAACTCCAAAAGAAAGTACCCATAATGAAATATGTTTATTCTTTCTCCGTGGGAAAATATCACTAACGTTATTCCAAAAAGGCATGTCTTGTTGCCCTTTTAATTCTCGTAAAAACTTAACTTCTCGCTAATCTGTAGTAACAGAAGTAGATACATAACTTAAGTGATATAGTATTCGGACAATGAAAATTTCAGATAGTCACTTCTTTCTGGGTGGTCTTTTATTATCGTGGCCTTAATTCGTGCAACAAACGCAGCGCAAAATACGCGAAAATTCGTCCTGCGCGAACAAAAATGATACCACAGTATATGACATCATTAAAAACTTTCAAAAAACTGTTGCAGCATTGTATACCACTCTTTTGACCTCATAAAATACTGTTAAAAATGTTCACACTTGGAAATACATGTACATGGAATTTCTGTAACATAGACATACATGTATTGACAGGTAGAGTTCTTACAAATTATCAAATCCCCTTACTTTCCCTGTCTCGAAACTACTTCCCTTTTGGTTGCAAATGGCAACCAGATAGAGTTCTGTGCGGACTTCAATTTTTGGAACAATTTTGAGAGGGAGTCCAAAGATCATTCCTGCGAAGTAAGATGTAAATCTGCCCTGTAGTTTTGAGGAAGATTTTATCTAATAAATTAGAAATTGTTGACAGACAAACAACAGATATTGAGTGGTCACAAAAGCTCACCATAAGCCTCTAGCTCAGATATGCTTAAAATCTATGTTTGGAGTTACCCTACCTTTGGAGCTACATGCAATAAAGGATAAATATAGCAATTTTGACTAAGTCAAGGGCAATTACTGTGTGAATCCAAGAGCAAAACCCCAGGTGCACAACAACACTTGGTGATCAGCAATCCTGTAAAGTTTCAAGACTCAAGCTCAAATACTTTTAGAGCTAACCAAGAAACAAATTGAAACTTGAAAATTTTTACTATAGGGCAATAATTCTGCAACTATTGAGCTATGTGTGATAAAACATTTCAGGATGGATGGACAAGTGCAACACTATATGCTTCCCAATATTTGAGTAGGGTAACTCAAAATAAACATTTAACTATGGATGGCCTAAAATAAAAAAAAAACAATGCAATGCAATTAACACTTTTATGAAGATTTACATCAAGCAAACTAAGATCAAGAGTGACAACATGCTACAAAATATGCCCGCCATATTCACTGTGTATGAACATGTGCACTGCCTAAATTTTCATCAAATTTGATGAAGATTGGATGTATTACGCTGAATTACAAAATGCACTGTGCTCAATGTATGAAATGCACTAAGTGACCCTGTGACTTAGTTTTTGACGGAACATAACCCATATTCAAACTTGACCTAGATATGGTCGAGATACAAATTCTGACCAAATTTTTTTTTTTAAAAAATCAAAGTTATGAGGTTTCGCACGCGCAGTGACAAAATGTAGATATCTAAGCTTGACTAGATTTTAACTAAATTTTGCACATAAAGTGTACCACAAAGTTTGACGAGATTTTGACTCAATTTTGCTCATAAAATGTACTGGTACATCACATCTCAAAAAAATTCATGAATATATGTAAATGCCTAAGCTAAATAACTGCAAGCTAAATGCCTTTCCTTTTCCTAAGGGACATTAATTATCTTAGCCATGGTGTAATTTGATTATTTGGTCAAATAAAGTGTTATGAAAAAAGTTGACGCCATATTTACTCAACTTGGACAGTCTCAACAAGTTTCACATTTCAGTACTCTCAGTACTTTGATATTTAACATGAAGCTGCAGATGATGGGACAAGATTAGTCAAATTATGAATTACAGACAACAAGTGAAAACATGCAACCTAAACACACTGTGTTATAACATCATATGCATGACACATTCATTGTGGGTAGTTAATTGTTCAAACATTAGCAGTAATCAGATGTTAGATTGGTCCATACATTATTGTTTACATGCAATGTTTACCTTTTATGTTAATTTTATTGACAAGGTCATCTGCTGTTGACAACACGAGCAGGTGTCTCTGACAACATTCATCTGTTATAAAAAGGCAGGAACCGTATCACTGTTGTTTCCATAGTAACATCTGAAACATAAAAGTCCTAATGGTGTTAACAAAGATTTGAAATATGAAACCTACTAACATTGAAGATACTTACATTCATTGTTTAACTGAGGCACTTACTTGTTTTTATAAGCCCAGCTCATCACCCGCTACAGTGTTAAAACAGAATCAGACAGAACATGCAGTAATGTTCTGTCACAGTAACATTTCACTTTATACAGTAAACCAGAATATCACATTTCTGTATGTAGCAGTGTGCTAAAATAGAACAAACTTGGTAGGGGATAGACGATGCATGCTTGGAGCATGGGAAACATGTGTTGATTATATGTTTTTATTCAGACAATAGTAACATCAATAATCATTACAATCTTTATGTACAGTACAAACAGATTATAAAAACATTTGCACACAATTATATCAAGGAGTTATAAGATTAAATCTTGTAACGGTTGTATAGAATATGTATATATGCCTTAATCTTCTCATACTATGAAACAAGAATTATTTAATACTTAAAATTATCACTGAACACAGCCTCAAGGAATGTATTGATGGAGTAAAGAATAAAATTTCTTGGTCGAAACAAATGATAAATTGCTAAATTTGATATTTGAATTCATTCCTCTTCTCTACTTAGTGAGCAGCTCCAACAAACATGGCGATGTAAATGAACATGACACGACGTCATTATTTGCTAAATGATGTCGCAATTAAGTCGCATATGTTTTGACTTGATGCCAATAAATGCAAAAGTGACAGTAGTGACTTGTGTGTTAGAGACAAGCTAAATATCGATATCTATGAAAAATGAATAAATAAAACAATGTTTAAGCTTGTTGACACATACTTCATTTTCTTCCATATCATGTTTATTAAAAAAGATCATCAATTTTATGCTGCTTTATTAAAATTTTTTCGAATCTTTTTCGACAAGCTATTTTTCTCCTTGCACTAGTTCATCGTATTTTTCTACATATAGCTGTATAAATTTGTGACAAAATAAAACATGTTTTTTGTTGCATAAAAATAAAATAGTAGATAATAATAATAATCAGGAGGGTGATGAGACATCAGGAGAGTGATGAGACATCAGGAGAGTGATGACTATCAGTAGAGTGATGAGACATCAGGAGGGTGATGAGACATCAGGAGAGTCATGAGACATCAGGAGATAGATGAGACATCAGGAGATAGATGAGACATCAGGAGAGTGATGACTATCAGTAGAGTGATGAGAAATCAGGAGATTGATGAGACATCAGGAGATAGATGAGACATCAGGAGATAGATGAGACATCAGGAGAGTGATGAGACATCAGGAGAGTGATGAGAAATCAGGAGATTGATGAGAAATCAGGAGATTGATGAGAAATCAGGAGAGTGATGAGAAATCAGGAGATTGATGAGAAATCAGGAGATTGATGAGAAATCAGGAGAGTGATGAGACATCAGGAGATAGATGAGACATCAGGAGATAGATGAGACATCAGGAGAGTGATGAGACATCAGGAGAGTGATGAGACATCAGGAGAGTGATGAGACATCAGGAGGGTGATGACTATCAGGAGGGTGACGAGACATAAGGAGGGTGATGAGACATCAGGAGGGTGATGAAAATGTCATTTTTAATGCAGATGTGGTATCTTAGTTATGTATGGTTGCAGTTACCATGTGGTCCCACAGTACATACAATGTAAGGTTGACAGTAATATCACAATTATTATCCAGTTTTGGGTATACAAAATGCATTTACATTGCTAAGGAACAAATTACTACACTTTAAATGCGCATATATTTTTACATCAATCAGCATAATTTCAAATACAGACTATATGTATCATGTAGACACAGCAAAATCTGATGTAAGGTTCATTAAAAATTCTGTAAGGTTCATTAAAAATTCTGTAAGGTTCATTAAAAATTCTGTGATTGTTTTTTCTTTTGCATGGAAAATAGCATACAGTATTAGGCAGCCTTTTAACAAAGACAGGTTAATGTCTAAAACTTAATACTAAACTGTGGTTGTTGACATCAGATAATAAACAAATATGAAATTCTAGGAAAAACATGAGTTTAATAAAACTAATGATTTACAAGAATTACAGCAAGCTAAGAATGACACAAACAGATACTTGGAGCTTTCTGAATAACTTACAGATAATGATGTAACTGAATGTAAAAGATCACTTGTTTATAAGGGACCATATATTATCTCAGAAGCCTGCATGCCTATTGAAGGTAATTTACAGTATGACAGTATCATGTTATACACTCCTTGATATAAAGTAGACATCCAAGGTCAGTTGCTGTCACTGTGAACAGAAGTAATGTTCTTTAGGTTGGTCTGACAGCATGCAAAATGTGAGACTTGGGAGTCTGGGCTGATCCATGTTTGAAAAAGTCAGTTATCATTGCTGTTACACCATTCCGCTGTACACTGAACAGGTTCATCTTAACATGGTAAAACTTTTTGTACATGCCTCAATTTATCTTTCATGTACACAGTCGATCTACTTCATTAATCATTTGTATAAAAACATATACAATTCTGATGTATGGTCCAGATTTAACTGAGTTTGTCCATGAATATAATGACACTAACTAGTATTACTTTGTTCTGACATTTTAATATCTTGTAGTAAATGATTTGTACTTTAGAGATTTCTTACAGAGAGATATATGCATGTACTGTATGGTATATCGGTTAAAACGAGACAGAACAAAGCATATGGTGCATGCCTATGTATGGCTTTTGTACCAATCGCTACAGTTATGATGTAAGTCAGTCAAATGAGATTATAACAAAAGCTATAAACAAACATAATTAATGAAGACTTGTAAAGCAAATTAAAATTTACGCCAAGCTAACATCAGCTTATCTTAAAAGAAAACATCCGTCCATTAATATGTAAAAGAAACATTTTATGAAAAACTAAATAAGTACCTGGTACAACGATAATTGTTGTTATAAATGTAACATGAATCAAACACATCTCTATCAGCCACAACAGAACACCATCAAACCTTCACACAGTATGCAATAAATTTATGAAGAACACACAGAAATTACACTGGATTTCAATACGACTTTATCTTGAATTTAACCTTGCTTTAAGCCATTGTGAATAATTATATCATAGCAGTCTAGACTTATCAATGAAATGATAAAATACTGTGGAGGTAATAAATGAAAGTTAAATCCTTAAACATATTGTGACTTCTTACACAATGACATGACAATGCAAATGTCAAATAGAACTTGTATATGATACATTAATTATTATGAAGCCCATAAAAACATTATAAGAAATTGATCATGTAGTTTTCCATGGCCAAGCTATCTTTGTATGTGTTCTAAATATTAACTCAAAATAGAACTCTCAATTCAAAGTTACGCATATGAGCAATACAATATACATGTATTAACTTCTAAACTCTATAGCAATAAGTGATATAATTCTTTCAAAAATAAACACATTTTACATACAAATATTGGTTAGCTTCAGTTTTTAATATACTAGGTTTGTTAGGAGAAGGCAGAGGATTATCATTGTAAAAACATTTCAGGCATATTCTAAGACGCAAGTCGATCTGCCCATTATTAGATTAGTAACACAAATTCCATGAATTTCCAACTCAATTCTCCAATGTATTGATGGTACCAAGACAAGTACAAACATTTGTTCAGTCAATTTTAACTGAGTTCATTTTTAACAGAATGAGCAACTACAGGAACCATTTTATTTGACAAGTTTAAAGGTAACCATTATAATAACTCTTGTCAGTATATATAATTACAACATATCAATGCATTGCGCATATTACAACATATTAATGTATTGTACATATTACAACATATAAATGTATTGTACATATCACCACATATTAATGTATTGTACATATTACCACATATTAATGTATTGTACATATTACAACATATTAATGTATTGTACATATTACCACAGATTAATGTATTGCATATACAGTAAAACTTCGTTATTACGAGCATTGATATCACGAGCTCTAGGCTTATCTCGAGGAGATCTTGAAGTCCCGTCATTTTTTGTTCTTAGTTGTATATAAATTTCCATGTTTATTACGAGCATCGTTATCTCGTTATCTCGAGCACAAATCATGGTCCCTTGACTTATTTTTAAGCGTTAATTACCTCGATTACCTCGAGGGGTGTCATTTTGGATATCGTTCGCACCTGCGCGCCGGCGATCGCCGTGTTTTCTACACATCGTTAAAGTTACGCAACAAAATAGCAAATCTTAATCGAGTACTTTGTTTTTCACACGTCGTTAAAGCTAAACAATAAAAGAACGAATCTTAATCGGGTACTTTGTATTTCACATGTTGTGACATAAATGACAATGAAACATGTACATGTATTTGTTTGTTGTAAGTTTGCAGAAAATTTTTTAAGATCAAAGACTATATAAAAGTATATAAAAGTTAATAATTATTGAGAATTTAATCACGAGACCTTAATTATGAGAACTTAATGACAAGTTTGAGAAGCAGATACTAATAAAAACAGAGACAATTCTTTTATTACGAGGAACTTGAAGCAAACTTCAATGAGGGACTTTTTTAGAAGTGACAACTAAAGTGAGAAAAGTGTATTATAAACATTACCATAGTGACGTAAAAACTGCTTATGAAATGTACATGTATTGGTGAATTATTTTTACGATGATTGCTGTTATCATGTATGCTATCATGCAAATAATAAAGTGCTACAGACGTACATAGCACATGTATTTTTCACGATGTGTCACTATGACGTTTCACCGCATGTCAGTGACACGATATTCGGACATGACATCGTACAATTGAAAACACGGAAAAATCATGGATAAAGTACTTAGAAAAAATGATCAATATATATTTCAGCAATCAACTATCATGTTTATTCACCTCAGACATCATAGAGAACAATTTACGTAAGCATTTCGTATTATTATCGTAAACACGCCCATTTATGTGCATGATGCACAGTTTATTTTCAGTCAACAAACAAAAACCTCGTTATTACGAGCACTCGGTTTATCTCGAGCATTTCGTCTGGTCCGATGACTCCTCGAGATAACGAAGTTTTACTGTAATTACAACATATCAATGTATTGCACATATTACAACATATTAATGTATTGTACATATCACCACATATTAATGTATTGCATATAATTACAACATATCAATGTATTGTACATATTACAACATATTAATGTATTGTACATATCACCACATATTAATGTATTGAACATATTACCACATATTAATGTATTGTACATATCACCACATATTAATGTATTGAACATATTAACACATATTAATGTATTGTACATATTACCACATATTAATGTATTGTACATATTACCACATATTCATGTATTGTACATATTACCATATATTCATGTATTGTGTGCACAGTGGATTATTATTCAGCTGCATATTACCTTCTTCTAATACAGTAAAACATTTCTCCTAAATACAAACTTTATCCGTAGATGTAGGACTCGCAAAACAACAAGAAATCTATATGTATCTAGTATTGCTTCAGAATTCAAAACAACATGAAGAGGTGAATGGCAAATCTATCAAAGATCTTGATAGAACAGAATGACTACAAACAGAAAACTTTCACATTCTCTCTCATTGTGCGCAATATTTCTTTACAAAATTTTGAGAATTTCTCAAATCAAATCATACCCAGTATCAGAACTTAGCAAGTCTTAAATAATGTACAAGCTCACCTAAAGCTAGACAAGGTTTAAAATGAACTTTAATTCTCATTTGAGCCTGACCTTGGCAATAAGTTAGGAAAGGTTCAAGGCTTGGTCTTAGGTTATTGTATAAAACATTTCTCTCAATTACTGTTAAATTTGTTCGGCCATAACCAAAATGATCTGACACACACACAAACATGGTACAATTATACTCATTCTGACATTTGAAGTGAAGTTCACAAATGCCTGCTGACAGCGATAATAAAATACAATTTGTAACAAGTGTCAAATTACAACTGAATTTATTATTAACAAAATGTCAATGTAGCTTAAGGATTAGTTTCACCTTTTGTGATGTCATGCATGTAGTTCATTAGCTTGTAACCACAGGAGTTAATCAGACCATTCATTAATGCTTAAATCAGTAAAACAAATAATTACAATCTACAATAATATTGATATGTAGCAGATCAGGCCTAGTGACACAAAGTTTGCATTATATACTGTCTGTTTATTTATACAACATTAATTGACAATTTCCACACACTGGCATGGTAAAGCAATGTTTGTAATATAAAATGATTTACATGTATACATGTAATTTTAAATATGACCCCAGAAGATCATGAAACATAATTATGTCAAAGTAATGGAGTAAAATAACGAATAGACCAGTAATAGAAAGGAGTAAATAAAGACTTAATGTCATACCATCAAACTTCAGCAAGATTTTAATTTAAATATGATGCATTACACTGGAGAGATACACAGTAATGATTACACTAGAGAAATACACAGTAATGATTACTCTAGAGAGATACACTGTAATAATTACACTAAAGAATACACAGTAATGATTACACTAAAGAATACACAGAAACGATTACTCCAGAGAGATGCACAGTAATGCTTACACTACAGATATACACAGTAATAATTACTCTAAAGAATACACAGTAATGATTACACTAGAGAGATACACAGTAATGATTACTCTAGAGAGATACACAGTAATGATTACACTAGAGAGATACACAGTAATGATTACACTAGAGAGATACACAGTAATGATTACACTACAGATATACACAGTAATAATTACTCTAAAGAATACACAGTAATGATTACACTAGAGAGATACACAGTAATGATTACTCTAGAGAGATACACAGTAATGTATACACAACAGAATACACAGTAAAGATTACACTACAGAATACACAATAATGATTACTTTACAGAATACACAGTTATGATTACACAACAGAATACACAGTAAAGATTACACTACAGAATACACAATAATGATTACTTTACAGAATACACAGTTATGATTACACAACAGAATACACAGTAAAGATTACACTACAGAATACACAATAATGATTACTTTACAGAATACACAGGAATGATTACACTACAGAAATACACAGGAATGATTACACTAGAGATACACAGAACTTATTATTAGCAATACAAAACTTATGAAAAATAGAAAAAATCATAAATGAAAAAAGAAGATTTCTTGGTTATGATAAGTGATATTTAAGGCTCAGCTTTGAAACAAATGCTGTTCATAAGGCATTACAAATGTTGGTGTCTGGTTACATGCTCATTTAAAATAAGGTAAGAAGGGAATATTTTTTTATTCTTGAAAGTCGTAGAAATTATTGGTGTGTGGAAAGGCAAAGTGCTGAGACAGTGGATGTACCATTCCTGGGGCTTAATAAAAAGTCTAGAGTCACTGGGAAAAATTAGGGTAAGTCAGATAACCAGAAACAAACAATTTTTTTACGTCTAAATGTAACAATGAAATGACTGACAAGATGGCAATATCAACTGATTGCTTAACGCTAAAATAAACTTTACGCGTGCATTTGCAAAAAAATAAATTAATTTTTTATCAGAATGAAATGTCACTCACCTTTTTTGCTTATAATCAACATCCAAGTTTTAATGTCGCACAGAGATTTAATGTTTCAAGCATAAAAACAACATTGCTTAACATAAATATTTTACGTATTTTCATTAATCTACTGTATATATATCTATAATATCATAGAAACATTTGACGCATTAATCTACTGTATTTATTCTACGTTTAGTATTTAATTATTTCCATGCATAAGCCACCTCAGGCAATGTGAGGTAAGATCAAACTTAAGCAGCATGTTACTGACATACAAATATATAATATTGATGAAATAACAGCTGCTTATAACAGAGGACAACTGCTAGGTGACAAATCTATAACACATATAAGTACCTCTATATATATATATCATTGGTGTGTACCTAATACAAACACAGACGTCAGAGTCCAGAGTGCGCCTGCCTCTTGATGTGTTCATTTGTTTTGTTGGTTTTGCAGATAAAACACTTATAAAAAGCATAATGAAACACCGATAGCATATTCTCACTACTTTCATATTTCTCCCAAGATTAAACTGCAATTTAGGAATCAAGTCTCTTTTCATTTCTGTACATAATGGAAATTGTTGTTGATAAACCTAACATGTAACTGGTATTATGGTATACCCCATCATAAAAATGACTTTTAAATATATCACAATATTAGCAGACAGGAATACAAAATGTAACACTTAATTTCAGGAAAAATGTCAACCAAAATTCTCAGTCATTGCTTACATATAATTATTGTCTTGCATTATAAATGAACTAATCAGTGTAAACAAACAACAGGACCATGATGGCCCTGCACCGCTCACCAGAATAAATATTAATCAACTTGTTACTAAAAAGGTAATAAAGGTACACTTGTGGGTAAATAATGGAGAACAATAATAAACTTGATAAAGGACCATCACAGGATACATGAGAAAAAGTCATTTTAAGGTATTTCTATTTTTAACTCTAGTGGCCCCTAAAAGGGGCTGATCAAATTTATTTGAGTAAACTTGAGAGAGGACTATCTAAGGATGCTACAGACCAAGTTTGGTGATCATCCATTCATTGGTTCATGACAAAAAGACGTTTAAAGGTATTTCTATTTTTAGCTCTAGTGGCCCCTAATAGGGGCCAACCTTTTTTCAGCAAATCTGATAGAACACGATCTAAAGATGCTAAAAACCAAGTTTGGTAATAATCCATCCATAGAATCATGAGGAAAAGTCATTTTAAGGTATTTCTATTTTTAGCTCTAGAGGCCCATAAAATATTTATTTGAGCAAACTTGAGAGAGGACCATCTAAGGATGCTACAGACCAAGTTTGGTGATGATCCATCCATTGGTTCATGAGAAGAAGTTTTTCTACTTTTAGCTCTAGTGACCCCTAAAAGGGGCCAACTGGTATAATATGAGCAAATTGCAGTCAGAACATCAAAAGGTTTCTACACAGCAAATTTGAAGTAAATCCGACTGCTAGTTTCTGAGGAGAAGACCATTGTTGACGCCGGACGACGGACAATGGACGATTGAGCATCCCCCTACCCATCCTAACAGCTCACCATGAACCTTCAGTGAACTTTTTAGCACAACTGAAAATTTCTTTATTTTATAAATATTCATCTTATATTAACATAAACAACAAGGCCAGTCAATGAATAGCATGAAAATGTTGAACACAATGTTAATTCTGTGGTAATCGTAGTATAAAAATGACATTTGATCACCTACAAAACTTTGATATAAAATGGCTAAAAGCAAAACAGGGATTTCAACGCAACATCTCCAAAAGACACATGTTTTTAAATTGAAAGAGCCATAATCTTTTTCACAGGGATTAACACTTTTTTTCAACAATTTTATTCATTTATATTTGGCAGCTGGTTCACCCAACCAGTTTTCCTGCACTGTATACTAACCAGTAGTAACTTACCCTTCTATTAGGAGCCACATTTCATGTAATGCCTCACAACAAAAATATGATGACCTGAAAATGGAAATATATGAAAAATTTTATCTGTTTCTAAAGTATTACAAATCGCATACACATAATTTTCCTTAATATTAAGTACAAAATACAACACTTTCACAATGTTACCAAAATCTAATGAAGCAAACTGTTGTTTTCTAATTTTTTGATAGTCTAATCTATAAAGTTTCTCTCAACAGACTAATATTTGTAGGACTTTTTTTAATGTTCAATACTGTTAGCATGGCATTGTATTAATAAAATAACTTTGTAGCATCATCCACCTCAATTTTTTCAGCACCAGTAGCACAATAGTTCACAGCTTTAATAGTTGTTTTCACACTTTTGCCATTTTTTCTAATTTTGATATGCAATCACCAAATGTTTGGTCCAAAATGACTTGACTGTTCACATTCGAGATAAACAGATTTTCACATATGCCCTTGAATGATTAAGTTAGCGACTGTGGTCCAGTGGTTAGTACACTGGATTTGTAATCTGGCAATCTGGGTCCAAATCATTTTAATGGCAGATATATACTCTTCTATAAAATTTTGACAAAATGTTGATTTTCTTCCATACATGGAAAAATTGCCGGCTCCTTGTGGAATGGTAAGTAAGTACTGGTTAGTAAACAGTCCAGGAAAACTGATTAGGTGAACTGGCCGCTGTATATAAATGAAAAAGTGTTGAAAAATGGCATTGAACCCAGTGCATTTTGATGATTTGATTAGTGACAACTCCTGTGCTATGTGCATATCCATTGTCTTCAAAACAAAAACAGTTCCAGCCAATACATGGACCCCACTGTCTTATATAAAACATTAAATGACTGTAACTTCTCCAACAGATGTTCAGGTAGATCATCACTGTCAATATTACCTTCAAGCAGAATGTGAATCTCTCAGACAGCAAACGGAAGCGCTCCTAGTACACATAAGATAGAATACCTGTAAGACATGAAACTGCATAATAAAGAAGCCACAACTGCACTTCAGCTGCTTTTAAATTTGGAGAATGATTCACTGAATCATGTGGTATTCGCTCAACATAATCAGGTGGGAAAATATCTTCCAAGCGTTTGGATATTACACCAATTTTGACACCAATGAAAAATTGATCATTACTGACAGCTGGAGATAAGTATTTATACAGTAAAGACTTAGTCACACAAGAAGCACATCAAGCATATAATAAGGTACTATGCCAGAGACATAATAAAAAAAGGTCACGCATACAGTCCTAAAAGTCCACATATTCCATCCACCCTCTTCTTACTTGCTGCTGCCTCAGCACAAAATTTAATGGTGTTTCATGGCGCATTGACAACTAGCGGTCATGTAGCGCATTTAATGCTTAAAGACGATTTCTGCATTTTGTTTTATTCAAGGAAAAGTGATTATTTTTTCATATTTTATAGAAAAAAGTATAACAAATCCAAAAATAGAAAGAAAAACAGGGGTCATCAAACTCGTTTTCGAGATAACAGCTCGTACTTCGTGAAGGTGTGCAGCTGTTTTTTTAAGATTTGCTGTGTACAAAGCGCTTATCGCTAAACACATACTATTACTGTTATATCATGATAAAATCATGCTCAAACATACTGTTTTTACATGTAAGTATTCATTTGGCATATATTGTGTTAATTTAACACAATTTATACCATAAATGATTTAATTCTGTCATACTATGTTTTTATTTTCAACTGCATGCATGAAAAAATGGGTTGCAATTTCGACAAAAAAATATTATTTTTCATATTTTATTCCCCATTTTCCAATATTCATCCAACAAAACTTTCTAATTTTGATATATATCTTATTGTATATATATTGCATATATATCAGTAATAAAAACATGAGGTTACCGAGCTAATTTCAGTCTCAACTCTGAAATTCAGTTATATTGTCAAAAATAGTCGACAAATATGATTAATATCAAAAATATGCATATCAAGTTAATAAAGATTTTGCCTATTTTCCAATAAAACTTTCTAATTTAGATATATATCGTAGAACAATGTCCAATAAACACATTTCAGAGATAAAAACATGGGGTTACTGAGCTAATTTTCCCTTCAACTTCTAAATTCTGTTGCATTGTCAACAAATATTTGCCGATTTCAGTTAAATTTTGAAATGTGTATATGAAGTTAATAAAGTGTAGTTTTCTGTTTATCATCCAATAAAACTTTTAGTTTTGATATATATCTTAGAACAATTTTTACCACATATTTCACTTTAAAAAAACATTTGAGTCTTTGAGGTAATGTTAGCTCAGTCCTAATATCAGCTACATCATCAACAAATATTTGCAATAAATGATGAACCTCCATTACAGCCATATGAAGTAATTCAATTTTGAACTGTACATGTAGTGTAGCCTCTTCGTCCGTGTACCCACACGCAAATTTACCCTTCATGCGAAATTGCTGCGACATTATAGGTTGCGTATTTAGCGCGCTCGCGGATACATTAGTTGTCCGAAAACTATGCAAGTGTTTCTTCCGTGAAGAGTTTTATTGTCTCCCTTATGTGCAGAAATGTTGCGCGTTAAGAACTACCGAAATCGTCTTTAATGTGTAATGATGTTTTATGGTGCATCAACAACTGATGGTCATGTAGCGTACATGTAAATAAATGGAAAAGCAAAAAGAATAAATGGTGTAAAAGGATAATAAGTAAACAAGAATGAAGGATAACTGATTAAAATTAATTTGTAGCAACAAAATAAAAGATTGTGAGACTAATCTCAATTATACTTCGTCATAGTGTTAAAGGAAGTGTATTTAAAAAGTATCAAAGTTTATCGTGAAGTCCCATTTCCTTAATGTAATCAATAATTGTTTTAGGTCTGACATTTTCAAGAGGTACGCACATGTTTTCGACATCCAAGTGTCTAATACAGATTGGCTGGAGGTCGATGCAGTCAACAAGAATATGTTTGATAAAATGTGATGCATTCCAAGGAAACATTCTGGCATATGATCTCTTTGTGAGAAGCCACCAATGGTTAAACGTGAATGACGTATATAACATCTTCCAGACGAATGGACCTGTGAAAGGGGTGCCATTCGCCGAGAGTTGGCATAACAGAGGGAGGTTTGTTGCATATGTCGGCATCTCATTGAGATTGCCAGTAAGATCGGAAATAGTTAAAAATAGAAGATTTAAATCAGTGTATGGAATTTTGACATTTGAAATTGGTAATGCCATGACTGATTTAACACTTGTATCAGCCATTTCGTTACCTTTAATACCCATGTGACCTGTGATCCAGCAAATTACAAATTCTTTTGATGTGCTGAGGCGAAAGATTCGCTCGAGGGCATCAAAGACCGGGGACTTTCAAATTCATATTACATAAAGTTTGTAATGTAGGGAATAGTTTGTAAGTCTGGGAATATAATGAAGCGATTACGATCTGATTCTCCGTTCAAAGTTTTTTTAAATAAAGGGTTCAAACAACTTGATGTGTTGAGTTTTAATGTGTACTGAGTGGCACGTTTTTGCCGTCCAAAATATAGTGATGGTGCGTTTACCTCGACGTAGAATCTGTTTACAGGGGAATTCCTGAGTGCCTCAGGGGCTGGTCTTGGACTTTGTGTTTTATATCAAGGGCTTTGAAATAAGACTTCCTGGCTAATCCAACTTCAATTGAACGATAGTCCAATTTTAAACGAACAAGAGATCTATATAAACGTAAAAGAACTTTTCTGTTAGCTCCCCAATCAGGGTGAGCGACTACTTTTAAGAGGTTTAGAGCCTATTGGTACTTCTTTTCAAGTGCTTTATATTAGGACAAAAGTGTAGTTTTGAGTCAAATAAGGCTACAAGAAATTTAAATTCAGGTGCAATTTGAATTGGTGAGTTGTCCAGACTTGGTTTTAGAAGACGACTTAATTGGTTCTGGATTGCAGTGATGCATACATTTGGTTTTTGCGGTATACTCGTTTCTTGTCCGTGGGGATCTAATAATTTGTCAACAACACAAATTCGAAATAAACCATGATTTAAAAATGTCGCCATAAGAAGTGGAAAGTGGCCTCTGAGACCCAACTCATGAAGATCATTTAGTATGCCTCTCTGTGCATTGACAATCAGGGTATTATAATCACGAACCATACAAGTCGGTCGTTCACCATTCTTTCCATTGTTTTACATATAAAACTGGTGAGGACTATTGGGTGGTAATTATTAGGATTACTAAAATCCTTGTCCGGCTTGGGAATCGGAACTACCAATGCCTCTCTCCAGGTTGAAGGGAATTCAGCGGATTTCAAGTAAAATAGAAAGAGTATTGACAGGTAGATGTTTAAGAAATTGATAATGGACTTTGTCCGGGCCGGGTGAAGTATCGTTTGCCTTGTTAAGGGCATATTTTAATTCTTTCATTGAGAAGAGTTTATAGTACTTCTCTTGGTTCTTGGAAGAGAAATTAAGTTTTTTCTCTCTTCCATGGTCTTGAGCGCCTTAAACTTTTCTGAACAATTTCGAGAAGAATTTTTGCTAAATGCAATGACTAGTGCCTAGGCAATTTCTCGAGGGGAGCTAATATTATTGGTGCTAAGCGACAAATGATTAGTTAGGGGTGAACCTTTTCCATTAATTTGGCGGATCATATCCCAAGCATTTTTAACCGAAGTTCGACTATTGAATTTGGTCTCAGATTGAATCTCCTAAGAGCTACTTTACGATTTTGGATAGCCCATTTACATGCATCATTATACCAATGCTTGTTTCGGTGTTTGGAACTTGTAGAGGTCTGAGGGATGGATCTTTCGGTCGCTTCGATGAGCAAGGTTGTAAAAACATTCGGCGCATCCTCACTATCGTCTAACGTTTCACGTGTCATAGTTTGCTCGCAAAGGATTCTGAACGTTTTTCAACTCACTTCTGATAGTTTTCATCGTTTTGGATGGTCATAATTTGACGGGCCTTTTTATGAAATAAAGATGGGAAGTGGTCACATCCGCAAGTGTCATCTCCAACTTTCAATATAAAATCTGTGATCAGAATTGGACTACACAGATATAGATCAAGAGAAGGGAAGGATTTTGTTGCAGGATGTAGATAAGTCTTTGTATTGGCATTATTCATAATTGTCAGATCGTTAAAATGTATTAGCAATAATAGTAACTCCACCTTGAACTTTATTGCCCTCGGCATAAACTTTACTATATAGAGTAAGATTTGAATGATACATTATTACCTTCTCTTAGTTTCCTGGAGACAAAGGTTTATACTGATTTAGGTACAGTTGGCTCTTTGCTTGTGTATAATGTTGTTTGGAAGGAGAGGTAGTTGAAGTAGACGAATGAGATATAAGATTTTTTAGTTCTATAACTGGTCGAGGGAATTTAGTAGTAAGGGTTTGTTTCAATTTTTCACAGGTGTTGTAATCGTGTTTTTCAAGATGGTCTGCAACAGAGGCGTAACTTGTGAAGCTTGTTGATTTTTCATTATCTACTTTTTATAAAAAAAACACCTTTTTTCAGTACCCCTGGGAAGCTGACATTTTGTGTGTACTGTATTTTATTTGGAGAAATTTTCACTCCTCTTCCAAGACAGGGCAGTCTTTTGAGAAAGCAGTATGGTGGGATTTGCAGTTTTGACAGAGAATGGTTTGGGATCAGTTTTCTGTATTATGGACATTGAAATGAGTATTTGGGGAAAACCAATTGATTTCTGCATTTCTAATGTGATGGTAGTATTTTTGACAATGGTAACAACGGAGTGAATTAGGTACATAATAATAAATTTTACTGATTGATATCCTATTTTGACTGTAGCGGGTTACTCCGGAGTGGAAATGGTGAGGGTGTATGTGTTTGATGTACCGATTTGCTTTACATCTGTGACGAGCTGAGATTTGTCTAAATTTCCTCAACTGACTCACAGAATGCAATGTCTTTAGATCTTATAACTCCGGGACGAATTCAATGTTTTATGGGAGTAAATTTTACATTTTTGGCCAAAAAAGATTACTGTTGAATAAGATTATATATTGATGTTTATAAAAGGGCTCTAAGAGAAATGTATCATTAAGTTTTTTTCAAATGATTTTGCCGTACCAATGATATTTTAAATTTGTTTTTCAATTGCGAAATTGGAGAGTTTGGGTACAAGTTTTTCTGGATCCTCACTCTCAACCACCACAAAGCGTGGAAATACTTGAGAGGAGGATATACTAGTTTCAAGGTCAGTTCTTGTGGCGTTCTCACTTTCAGGAAGCATCCGGGCGGACGAAGAGCCGTCGGTTTCAGAGTCTGAATCTGAACATATTCGCTTAGTCCTTTTTTGTGATGCCAAGTTTGTTGAATTTATATTCATCGCCGATGGCTCCCAAAACTACAAGGGGACATCAGCGATATACTCAGAGTGAAGGATTAGATTGAGCTGATGAAGTCCCGCAGAATATCTTTCCAAACATAGACTTTGGGTGATTACAATTGTCAATCAAAGATCAAGACTTTCACTTGACTGACCCATGAGCCACCACCTTCTGTGGCACTGATATTGAGCACAATGATTTTATGGGAAAGAGCATGGTGTGAAAATGAAAGGTATAAAAGTATGTAGGGTTTGTGTAGACTAGTATGAGTTCACAATTAATCAGTGACCCAGGGCTCGGCATAACCAGTCAATTAATCAGGACGGTCTTCCTGACTTCCCGTTTAGTCCAAATTTAGGTCAAAGTGGTGTTTTGCAGAGTGTAAGCAGCCATACCCTGGCGCTACTTAACCAGCAGGATCTTGTCATCAGTCGACACGACAAACGGGTAGGCACAGCGGGTGAGTCTTACCCCTCTATTGTGTGACAGCTAGGGTATTCTAATTCCCACCTAGCTGGGGGTAATGTTAGATAAAAATGTCAATGGCACTTTTATACAAACAGCAATATAACAGTCATATCATAATAATAATTGCGCTTTGATATGACCATTTATAAACAGCAGAGACTCTAAACCAATGGGCAAAGGGAGACTATTCGTTATTTACTGAAGCTATAACACAACATGGCACTGCTCTCCGCCTTTTATCATCACGTGATTTCAACAAAATGACTGTAACTAAAATATAAACTGGTTTTGATCAGCGCACTAATACCTGTTGAAGGTTGTTTTTATTTTGATTTTAAGGACACCAATTCTAGTCAGTAAGTCTGACGACATCGACTTTAACACGGGAGTCACCAGGGCGTGAGTTCGTTGATTTTTCGCTGGCTCAGTATTATTTCGCGAACATATTTTAAGTAAAAGGGTAACATATCAGGTCAGTCATAAAAATTACAAAAATGTTTGTCTTGTACAGTATTTCACATGTTTTATAACACCATGCTTAGACAAATTTTGATGTCGTTTGAACTTGATCATTGATAGATTACTTCAAGCTATGCCATTAGTAGTTATCAGAAGGCATTGTTCAATTAGATTTCATTCAGTCGTTTCAGGGAATGTATATGACATTTAGGCGTGTTCCGTCTTAGGAATAGGAATTGGTAACAGGCAAAAATGTTTAAAAAAATGTTTTTTTTGTTTATAGCTACACATCGATTTGTTCAGTCCTTAGGAAATTTGATTGTAAAATCGAAGACAAATGTATATTTTTGTCCCTTTTGTTCTAAATCATGCTTCAGAAATTAATTGTCTAAATGAAGGAAAATGCTGGATTGAATGACAAAATTTTTTGTCCGCAAAACAATTATTCATAAAACAAAAGGGCCATGATGGCCCTGCATTGCTCACTTGCTAAATGTAAGTTAACTTGTACTAAAAAGGTAATGAAGGTACACTTCTGAGCAGAGAAAGTGGAACAATAATGAACTTGATAAATGACCATTACAGGATACTAAAAAGGAATACTAGTGATGGCTCGAGGGTGCTTCAGTCCAAATTTGGTGATGATCCATCCATTAGTTCTTTTAAAGTTATTTCTATTTTAACTCTAGAACCCCTTATAGGAGCTAGTCAAATTTATTCGAATAAATTTGGTGAAGGTAAATCTAAAGATGATAAAGGCCAAGTTTGGAGTTTGGTGATGATCCATCCATTGATCCATGAGAAGTTATTTTAAGGTATTTCTGTATTTGTCCCTGGCGGCCCCTAAAAGGGCCAACCAAATTTATTTGAGCGTACTTGAAAAGGTTGGTCCATCTATTGGTTCAAGAGAAGATGTTTAAAGTTACATTGTATGTAGAATATTTTGCATGAATGAAAATCTAAATTTGCACAAAAAAGATTCCGATTATCATCACATAATTAGAAATCCAACGGCGATGATATTTTTAATAGTCCCATGCAAAGTCGAGCATGTAAATTTGGCAAAATGAAAGTTAAAGAAAATGAGTATCATTTTCTATAAATTTATTGTTTGCCTTCTTGACTCAGAATTACGAGAGCTGTATCTTAAACCATACTTTTGCAAATGGGTAAACCTCTATAATTTGACGATTATGGTCTCTAACAGTTACAAAGTTTTTATTAGTATTGCTTCTTTCACAATTGGTTTATTTTGCAAACTAAGGTCATTACTTGACACATAATGTATAACTTCCATGTAAATATTTAGTTTTAGATTTACGATATACATGTAAATCATAATGGTAAACGTTTCTCTTTACTGGTCAGATACACCACTTGTTATCTTATGTAATTTTTCATTTTCTGTTAAAACATGACTGATCGTTTTTTGTTGCAAATATTTTAGCTTGAGGCTACTATAAACTTAAAAGCTCAAGAAATGTTGTAGTTGATGTTAAATACAAAAGATTTTTTGCCATTTAAACGTAACCTGTTAATCGTCCAAATTATTAATTTTTTTGAACTTCACCTCAAGTATAATCCCTATATCTTTAACAAAATAATTTTGGTTTGGCTTATAGCCATTTTGTACGAAAAAATAACCGTTCACCATAGTATTGAAGGCTATTTTAATGAATATTTGTTTCTAATGTCTAATATCGGTTCCCCGTAATGTATCATTCTGATGTCATTTACAATGTTAGGTAATCACTATATTTAATGTATTAAATGGAGAAGCAACATTATATAATTGTTCTGATTTTTGTGGGTTTTATTGCTTTGTTGATTTTTCATGTGGTGATATACGTAAGAATTAGCTAGGCGTCTGATACTCATTTATTTGATTACAATTTGTATATACCTGGCTGTTTGTTGGTATCAAAGAACAGGAATGTATACAAGACGTGTTGAACACGTTATGACATTAGAGACTGTTAATGAATCAATAAATGTGCTGATAATAAATAAATAAATTTCTCCGCTCATGTCAAAAAAGAGTTTGTCTATTTCAGTTATATCATTTTATTTTAATCAATTTTAAGACACGTTCTATATTTATTACTGTACCGACTTAAGTAACACGGCTATGTTACAGTGCAGTTTTCATGGTTCTCATTTCTGCGTCCATTGATATGTATGGCGTTTTAAGACATCGCGGATTTATGTTCAATGTACTCTACATAGTCACAAAGAGAAGAATTTTCGGGAAAGGTGATTCTGGCTTTTTGCATCATACTAGTCCAGTAGATTAGAAACGCATGCACGAGGACCTTTTAACATCCCGAAGAAAGCAAAAGGAGGTATGGGGTTGACCTTCAGAATATATATACCGTTGAACGACTTATCAAATAAAAAGATTCTTAGAACGAGCTGGGTACATAATAAATATTTTTATCTTCAAAGCTGAAACAAAAGATTAATATCGTTCAGTTGTCAACTTTTTATAATCTAATTTGTCCGTCAATGGACATCTATTGCATTTTATCTTTAAAAATTCAATGTGCAAATTTGTATAAGGAAATGTCGTTGCATTTGCCTGCAACATCGGCGTATATGATCAAAAGTACCGAACTACATGTGCTTGGATGTAAAGCGTGAATTAAGTTCTCTGAATGATTAATTTCGACAGGTGTCTACATAATGTCTTGATAATTTCAAGCGTTTCAGTTAGAATAGCGAAAAAAGTTTGTCTTTACGGGTAGCGTATTGCGAAGGGTGAAAATGTGTACGGTGAGGACAATTTTCACGTGCTTTAATATGTTTGGCTAGTTTTGGTCAGTTTTGGGTCATTCTACCAGACGACACCAACTGATTCAGTCAAATTGTTTTTAGGATATTGATATCAAATTTTGTTTTCATCAAATGGTCATTTATTTATGCTTTAATACACTGTCGTAACTAAGCTATCATAAAAACAACAAAACAGCATAATGCTTGACCAGACCAATCTCTATCCATCCTCACATACATCTCTGTCAACGTCTGGAAAGTAGTTCGAAAACACGTGTCCGTGTCCCCTTTACTTTCTATCTGATACACAGAATCACCCTTTTATTTCTCTAAATGTACTTTGTTGTCATAATTTTACACGATTACCTTCGATTTCTGCGTTTCATTTCCATTTAAGCGGCGTAACTTTATGACCTAATTAACAAAAGTAAACAAATACTCTCGGTCGAGAAATAGTGCACTTGATAAATAATATAATTTCTCTGATTTTCAGGTAAATTATAACATCTTTTGTATCGAATGTATTGTTCAAAATAAATTGCTTCGCTTAGTTGTAGATTTTGTGCCACATGTGGCTTTATTTCTTGTTTTACAAGAATCTTGTAAAACGTTGAGACGTTGACAGAGATGTGTGGGAGAGATAACGAACGACAACTCTGGATAGAGATTGTGACCAGACAGGTAATTTATTGTGGGAGCTAGAAAAAAGCTGTTCCGTAAACTATAATATCGATGTACATTTGTAAATTACATGAAATTTAAAAGCATATAATAACACTAGCCTCACTCTGGTTAGTACAACATATTCTTTATAAAATTATTTTGACTGTTATATTCGACGCTTTTACAAACAAATGATTCCCGTTTATCAGTATGCGATCACAGTTTTACCCAGGAAAACTGTGCCCTTTTGTTAATTGTCTGTCGCCAAATGTTTGGCCTCATTCCTGATATAGAATTTTTGCCAGTATATTTAAACAATGGTTTTAACACAGACAAACAATAAAAACTTAAACGTCTGAGATAAATGTGAACTTTCGTAGTATAATGGATACAACTGATAGTATAATGATATATGTATAAGGTTTAGCAAGTTTTTTATGCCTTTGGTTTTCGTCTATAAATCAATGTCACTAAAACGTTTCCGTATTGAACAACTGTGCAATTCATTGACATCATGATTTCACTTGTTTTTGTACACTAGGCCATTATGTAATCGTAAATCGTCACTTTCACGAAAATCACGCGCAGTATGTGCACAGCAAATCGGATGATCCTCCGCGGGTCACAAAGTACACAGTTCGAGAGTTTTCTTATCGTAAGCGCATAAACTGGAAAATGATCTTTGAAACTCAAAGATGGGACGTCGGCCTGGAATGACGTTTGAGCAATGTGAGAGAGCGATCGGTATGCTTACCGCTGGCATGTCGGCAAAAGATGTTGCTCGACATTTCCATCGCCACGAATCGACAATAAGTCGACTGCTGAACAGATTTCAGCCAACTGGGATAGTCGCAGACCAACCCAGATCAGGCAGACTTCTTTCTTGTCGGAAGTTAGGTCGTTTGCTGAGGAATGCCACAGACACAAGAGTTTGCGACAGGACGGTTAGGAATAGGCTACGTGCCGCTGGATTGAAAGCGTGCCGTCCCAACGTTGGTATTCCGCTGACGTTACGACACCGTCAAACAAGACGTCATTGGGCCAGGATTCATTAGGATTGGACTCGCAGGCAATGGCGCGACGTTCTGTTTTCGGACGAATCTAGGTTTAACGTGTTATTTGCTGATGGCAGGGTTCGAACTTGGAGGAGACGAGGGAAGAGGCTGGACCAACATAATGTTGTGGAAAGTGACCATTATGGGGGTGTTAGCGTGATGGTTTGAGTGGGCATACATCATGATGGGAAGACAGATCTCGTCATAGTGCCTGGTAATCTCACTGCTCAAAGGTACTATGACGAAATCATCGAGCCTGTTGTTGTACCGTATTTGCAACAACGTAACGTTGGGATTTTCCAACATGATAATGCCCGTTCACACACTGCAAGCCATACCCAGAACATTTTACGCATCGACGTCAATGTTGCAGTGGCCTGCGAGCTCACCGGATCTCTCTCTCTCTCATTGAGCACTTATTAAGACCACTTGAGAGAGCGCCATGACGTCAACAACGTCCGTAATCCTGAACGTGCCCTGCAAGCTGAATGGGTCAGTATCCCATTGCAGGTCATTAGAAAGCTGATTTGCAACATGCGACGTCGTTGCCTGGCTGTCTTGGCTGCGAATGGTGAGCACACTATGTATTGAGCCGTGTCCGGACTTTTACGCCTGATCCCCTAGTTCATTTCTCGTACGTCGGAGACTAAACGCCTCAAAATCATGGAAAACATTGATGCGAATGATTGGTGATAAGAATCAAATATTTGAAAACGTATTTGGTTTTATGATTTCGTACCTACCCTTTCCCCAGGAGTCAATC
This sequence comes from Lutraria rhynchaena, assembly GCA_008271625.1. Taxonomy (NCBI): domain Eukaryota; kingdom Metazoa; phylum Mollusca; class Bivalvia; order Venerida; family Mactridae; genus Lutraria; species Lutraria rhynchaena. The sequence continues at coordinate 981,594 of VIBL01000110.1, read as the reverse complement.
TTTTCTGAACTTGCTAAACTTTTATCCATCAGTATATATTAAACATCCTAAAAACGAAATCAAATTGAAAGTTCAGGTTAAAATAATATGACGTATGCGTATACGTTTAAGTCACGAGGCGTCGTGCGAATGACTTATACAAAATTGTTCAAGTAAAATTTCTCTTGTAAGCCCCCCCAAAACGTCTGGTAGAATGAGACATACACAAAATAGTCACACAACTACAAATCGCTTAAAAACACCCAATTTTCGTGCCCTAAACTCAAAATCACTGTACAGAATGATATTATGTAATATCAAGACAAATATTTCACGCTATACCACATAACGCGTGAGAATTGTGACAATACTGTTTGCAGCATGGTCACCTTCTACCTCCACATCCCCCTCCATAAAATGGGGGGGGTAAAAAAGATTTTAGTTTGTGTTGGGGCAGCCGGCTCGCAGTAACCTGATTTTACACTAAACATACAGTGCAAGTGAACTTATGAAATATAGATCAATGCCCAGACAATGGATTTTACCTGATCAACAATTATTGGCAAGATTAAAAGGCCTGGGTATATTAAACTTTAGAAGTTACCGATCTGGAAATGCAATACACAAAAGTCATAGATCACAAAAGAAACAAAATGGTGTTAATGTTTCAAATCTAATTTACCTAAAAAGGCAAAACACTCTCAGTAATTTCAAAGAAAATGTGACATGTTTAACATTAAATTGCCATTCAGTAGTCAAAAAAGATGTGCTAATCGGACAATTGCTTCGTGACGAGAACATTGATTTCGCACTTTTGACGGAAACGTGGTATTCTGATGAGAAACAATCCCTATTTGAAACATCAGACTTAAATCAAAATGGTTATAAACTCAGTGTCGCAAATCGAAAAAATCAAGTTGGCGGCGGTATTGCTTTGACTTGTAAAAACACCGTCCATATGCGGAAAAAGGAATCCGGTGCAACTCAAAGTTTCGAGTACGGAATATGGCAAATGATCTTCAAAAACATTACCATCAATTGTGTAGGCATTTATAGACCCCCGGCATTGGCTACTCCTACGCAATTTGTAAAAGACTATTTCGAATTGATGGAAGACATTGTGTCCAAATATCCCAGTCTATTGATTATGGGGGATTTCAATCTTCACATTCACGATGATACCAGTGCGATATCCGAATTTAAGAACTGTTTATGTGCTATGGGACTGGAACAACATGTGCATTTTCCTACACAAGTGTTTGGTCAGAGTCTTGATCTTGTGATCACCGAGGTCGCAAACGGTGTTGAACTGGTCTCATGTGAACCCGGCCCTTTCCTGTCAGACCATCGTGTAGTGAAAGTCATTACAAAAGTGAAAAAGGAAAACATCATCAGCAAATCCATTACATACAGGAACTTTAAAGATATAGATGGCTCAGACTTTGCTAGTGATATTGCTAATATGAAAATTGATAGTGATTCAGCTACTGAATATGTTGAACTTTTTGAATCTGAAATGACAAAAATTGTTGATAAGCATGCACCTGAAATCCAGAAAACTGTGATTTGTCGTAATCCAAAGCCATGGTTTAACGAGGACATAAAACACCTGAAGAGTATTTTACGAAAATCTGAGCGTGTGTGGAGAAAGCACAATAATCCCAAGGACTATGAAATCTTTAAAACGGCATTGAACAAATACAATTATGAACTAAATCTTGAAAAGGAACGTAAACTCAGCCAGAGAGTGCTTGAATTCAAAGGAGACTCTAAGAAACTCTATAAATTTGTGACGGATCTCACCAGTGGCAAATCCGAAAATCCAATGCCGACCGTTGAAAATGAAAACATTTTAGCTGACAAATTTGCTGATTTCTTTATGAACAAAATCGATAAAATACGTGACAATCTGAAACATTATAAAAAGTACAAACCATCCATGAGAAACGTTCCTAAGCTCGAAAAATTTGAAGAACTCAGTGAAGTTGAAGTAAGAAAGCTCATAAATTCATTACAAACGAAATCTAATGAAATCGACGTTTTGCCGGCGAGAGTGTTGAAGTTATTTTTGAACGAGCTGTTACCCACTATTACGCGGCTAGTTAATCTGTCTTTGGCACAAGGAGTCTTTCCACCAAATTGGAAAGAGGCAATTGTTAGACCTCTGTTGAAAAAGCTTGGACTCGAACTTATATTCGCTAACTATAGACCAGTGAGCAACCTTCCATACCTGTCAAAATTAATTGAAAAGGCAGCGTTGTATTATCTGAACAACCATGCAAACAAACACGATCTTCTCCCAAAGAACCAGTCAGCGTATAGACAACATCATTCTTGTGAATCGGCATTACTTAGACTTGTAAATGACATTCTCGCTGCCATGGAAAATCAGGAAGTTACCGCCCTAATAGCATTGGATTTGAGCGCAGCATTTGATACAGTAGATCACGACATCCTTCTCGACGTTCTCAAGTGTCAGTATGGTATCGGGGGAGTAGCACTCGACTGGTTGGACTCGTACCTGCGACCTAGAAGTTGCCGCGTAAGCGTGAACAATACAATGTCGTCGGCACGCGAGCTAACGTGCAGTGTCCCACAAGGAAGCTGTTTAGGGCCTTGGCTCTATCTAGTTTATGCAGGGACCATATTTGACATTGTTCCACCTTCAATCTCAGTGTATGGCTTCGCTGATGATCATACTGCCAGTAAACGTTTCAAACCCACACCCATCCTCGAGGCCGAATCCATTGTGAAGCTGGAGGAGTTCGCTTCACAAGCAAATGACTGGATGAACAGTAATAAATTAAAAATGAATTCTTCAAAAACTGAACACATAATTTTTGGAAGTGCCCCTCAGTTAAATAAATTGTCTATTAATGATATTGACATTTGTGGAGATAAGATCAAGAGACAGAGTACCATTAGATATTTAGGGGCATATTTGGACGAAAATTTGACTTTTAAATATCACATTAAAATCAAGTGTCGAACAGCCATGTTGAACTTTTTCCGAATCAAGAATATACGCAAGTATCTCACACAAGATGCAACAGAAACTCTAGTTCTTTCCCTTGTGATTTCCCATCTTGACTATTGCAATGTTATTCTATTCGGAATTTCGGACTGTGATATTGCAAAACTACAGCGTATCCAAAACATGTGCGCCAAACTAGTTTTAAATCGCAGGAAAAGAGACAGCTCTAAGCAGGCACTCTACGATTTACACTGGCTGCCCATCAAGGCCAGGATACAATTCAAGATCCTCACATACATGTTTAATTGCCACGTTGGAAACGCGCCTGCGTATCTGACTGAACTGATTACACCAAAAGTTCAAAAACGCTCTTTAAGATCATCTGCATCATCAGTTGACAGCTACGAAGTGCCTTTTAACAAGCGAAAATCGTTCAGTGACAGAAGTTTTAGTACGATAGGTCCAAAACTCTGGAACGATCTACCCTTGTTTTTAAGACAAAGCTCATCAGTAGACTGTTTTAAGAAGTACTTAAAGACACATTTCTTCAGAAATTATTTTAATTGGTTTTAGACTACAAACTGTAGAAACAGTGAAATACGTGACAGTGCAATCTCTGTGATATTGGTTTTTCTTAATTAATATTTTAAGTTATGTTGTGTAATAAGTATTTGATAATTATGTCTTATAATTTTACTAGGTGATATTAATTTAATATTTTAAAATTATTTTATTTAGTACATTTTCATTGTTTTATATTGTATTGTACAACGCCATTGAATATGTTGTTATGTAGAAATAGGCGTTTAAGTAAATAAACCAGTTTCAGTTTCAGTTTACAGAAGGTTGGTGGTTCTATCCATGTGTAAGCCCGAGGTCTTCATCCGCCGTTAAAGCTGGAGAGTAGCCAAATGGCCCTGGCTATTGGTGAGACGTTTAACCCCCGTGAAAAAGAATGATTCACAGAGATCATATCACTCGACTTAAAGCTTTAAGTCCTGTAGAGATTTCGTTGCATTTACAACAGGGGATTTATAACATGTGACGATTAAAACTTCAGACTTATCAGAATGGAACGCAGGAGGACAAACATAACGACATGTTATCAGTGACACAACGAAAAATGGCGGGATATGGAGGGTTCAGACTGGTATCGTCTATAAAGAAAGCGCAGTTGTATCAGGTCTGTAAACTTTCAGTTTTATCATAAAACAGACCAATTTCACTAGTTGTTGTTAGCTCACCAGAATCGAAGGGTCAGGGTGAACTGTTAGGGTGGGAAGGGGATGGCCCGGCGTCAACAATGGTCTTCTCTGAAACTACTGGTAAGATTTATTTCAAATTTACTATGTAGAATTCTTTTGAAGTTCTAACTGCAATTTGCACATATTATATCAGTTGACCCCTTTTATACCAGAATTAAAATAGAATAATCTTTCAAATCTTCTTCTCATGAACGGTTGGAAGGATCATCACCAAACTTGGTTTGCGGCATTCTTAGATAGTCTTCTATCAGATTTGCTGAACAAATGGTAGGACACTTTTAGAGGCCCCTACAGATAAAAACAGAAATACATTTAAATGTCTTCTCATTAATCAATGGATGGATCATCACTAAACTTGGTTTACAGCATCCTTAGATGGTTCTCTGTAAAGTTCGCTCAAATAAATTTGGTCAGCCTCTTTTAAGAGCCGCCAGAGCTAAAAATAGACATACCTTTGCACGTTTTTTTATTATCATGAATTAATGGATGGGTTATTACCAAACTTGATCTTTAATGTCCTTAGATAGTGCTCTATCAGTTCTATCAAACCAGATCTAAGAAACAGAAATAACTTTAAAAGAACGTCTATGCCAATCTCTATCCAGAGTTGTCGTTCGTTATCCATCACATATATCTCTGTCAACGTCTGGAAAAAAGTTCAAAAACACATGTCCGGGTCTCATTTAGTTTCCATCTGATACTCAGAATCACGATTTTGTTTCTCTGAATGTCCATTTGTTGTCATAATTTTACACGATTACCTTCTACTTCTGCGTTTAATTTCCATTTAAGTGGCGTAACTTTGTGTCCTAATTACCAAAAGTAAACAAATACTCTCGGTCGAGAAATAGTGCGCTAGATAAATAAAATAATTTCTCTGATTTTCAGGTAAATTATAACATCTTTTGTGTCGAATGTATTGTGCAAAATAAATTGCTTCGCTTAGTTGTAAATTTTGTACCATTTGTGGCTTTATTTCTAGTTTTACAAGAATCTAGTAAAACGCTGAGACGTTGACAGAGATGTGTGGGAGAGATAACGAACGACAACTCTGGATAGAGATTGTATGCATGAACCAATGGTTGGATCATCACCAAATTTAGTCTGTAGCGTCCTCTGGTCATCACCAATATTCCATTGTAGTATCCTTTGATGGTCCTTTATCAAGTTTATCATTGCTCCCCTTTATCTGCCTAGAAGTGTACCTTTATTACCTTTTAGTAACTTTATTCTGGTGGGCAAAGCAGGACCATCATGGCCCTCTTATCATGTTAAAGTAGATATGTTAATTATCCACTGTAACCACAAAATAACCGTTTAGTTTTTATTTTTACATTTTTCAAATTTGAGACAAATATGTGACTGAAGCTACGCGCATATAAAATAAAGTACATATGAAGTTACATGTATATTATTAATAAATTGAGATACAGAACTATCTGCAACACGTACATCTGAAATGGTCATATTATGGTTGGGGTCCAGTTTTCAATATAAATCACTCCCTGCATGCAAATATTTCGTCCATGAAATGTTATCAGAAAAGACAATTGCAAGCTAACAAATTCCATTAAATATCCAACATAATGAATTTTTGTTCAATGCTCCTGAAACACAAATGCACTTATTTATTTCTTTTTATTTTTACAGGATGTTTCATCTTGTGCCGCGTAGTAGAGCTATCCAATCGCCACCGTTTTGAATATATATATGAAATTTATAGAAATCTAGTTACCATAGTAAAATAAAAATAATTGAACCAGCTGTTTGGTTGTTTATGGCCAAGTGGCCGGATGAGTGATAAAATGTAGTGTGATATTATGTATTTAATGTTGATTATGGGTGTTGTGTAATATAACATTGTATTTAATGTTGATCATGTGTGTGTGTGGTAATATTACCCTGTATTTAATGCTGATCATGGTTGTGTGTGGTAATATAACATTGTATTTGATGTTGATCATGGGTGTGTGTGGTAATATTACACCGTATTTAATGTTGATCATGGTTGTTGTGTAATATAACATTGTATTTAATGTTGATCATGTGTGTGTGTGGTAATATTACCCTGTATTTAATGCTGATCATGGTTGTGTGTGGTAATATAACACTGTATTTAATGTTGATATGGTGTGGTGGCAATATAACACTGTATTTAATGTTGATATGGGTGTTGTGTGGTAATATTACACTGTATTTAATGTTGATTATGGGTGTTGTGTGGTAATATTACACTGTAGTTAATGCTGATTATGGGTGTTGTGTAATGTAACACTGTATTTAATGCTGATTATGGGTGTTGTGTGGTAATATTACACTGTATTAAATGCTGATTATTGGTGTTGTGTGGTAATATTACACTGTATTTAATGCTGATTATGGGTGTTGTGTGGTAATATTACACTGTGTTTAATGCTGATCATGGTTGTTGTGTAATAAAACACTGTATTTAATGTTGATTATGGGTGTTGTGTGGTAATATTACACTGTGTTTAATGCTGATTATGAGTGTTGTGTGGTAATATTACACTGTATTTAATGCTGACTAGGGGTGTTGTATCATAGAATTACATGGTATTTAATGCTGACTAGGGGTGTTGTATGATAGAATTACATGGTATTTAATGCTGACTAGGGGTGTTGTATCATAGAATTACATGGTATTTAATGCTGACTAGGGGTGTTGTATCATAGAATTACATGGTATTTACTTTTGACTAAATGCCTCTTTACTACTTTCTCATATTTGATGAATTTAAAGAACATTATCACAATAATGCATGAATATACCCACAAAAGCATGTATTTATTACAGGAGAAAAAATGCAAGTATGTTGTTCAATGTAATGCTGATATGACGTGGAATTTTTTTATGTAGCGGTTGGATGGAATGCCTTGAAATTTTGGGATGACATATTCTGTATTTCTAAACAATGGAATCTTTTCAATCACATTGTTAGAAACACACATTTTTATTGTTTCAGACTATATTTTTAATGCAAAAGCCGCTTTCTAGTCATAGAAATTACAGTTTGGCAATGTTATGAATGTTTTTTACACATTGTCTGTTTGTATCACATTGATGAAGGGTTTAAGTCATTCAAGTGACATGAAGTGCATTTTGTTTATTCATCACACATTTCCATGGTTGGTACAAATTCGTTTGTAGGACTTGTAGTTCCTACGTGACTCCCGGTTAGTGGTTCTCGTGAAATAATCACTCTCAGGAAAATGTCTAAATAAATAACAATATCCACCCCAATTACCACTTGGCATGAAGAATATACTTTTACATGTCACAGATGTGCTCGTCGTAACACACCGTTGTTTACATTCTCGTAGAGACATCAGACCCTTATAAATGCCATCACGTCTGCGTCTTGGTTTTCTGTTAATCCCTTGTTCATAAGAATGGATACAGCGTTCAGGATGTTCTGAAATTAACAATAAAATACTTTCAAATGCGATTATATTTGATAAACCGCATGTTCAACATTAAATAAAACACATGATATACGAGGGATGTTTGAAAAAAATGCTTATTTCTATCTGGAGACTTCAGATATCAAGTTAGCCCGTGGCTAGAAATGCAAAGTTTCAGCCGATGTATCCACTTCCTGAATGCGTCACTGTATGCTGATTTGGGCACAGTAATAAGGTACTGATGAATGGCAGATCCATGTGCCTGTTGGCACTTGTATTTCCGCCCAGCAAGAAACGATTTCAATTTCGGAAACAAAAAGAAATCACATGGGGCAAGGTCTGGGGAATACAAGGGGTGAGGGAAAACAGTTACTTTTTCTTTCTTCAAAAACGCCGTAACTATCATGGAGTTATGAGTGGGGGCATTGTCATGTAGAAGACGGATATGTTTAAAACCAGTGGCTGGGCTTTTTTCTGATAAAGCTGTTTCAGTTTCGTCAGTACTACGTCTTTGTAGTACTTTCCGGTGATGCTTTTGCCCTTTTCACAGGCACTTTTATTGCGACTCCTACACCAGAGAAGAAAATAGCATACAAAACCTTTTTTACACTCAAAGACCGTTTGGCAATTATTGGGCGTTTGCTGTGTTTAGTGGCCCAGATCTTGTTGCTAGCCTTTCTGATGGGCTCAAAATAATGGACCCAAGTTTCATCACCTGTTACGATATTGGCAAACTGCTTTTTGCCATATTTTGGATACATTTGAAGCAGTTTTTTGGCCGCTTTAACCCGTTTCCTCTTTTGCTCATCAGTCATCAAATGTGGCACCCATCTGGCAGAAATCTTTCTGACTTTCAAATGCTTCTTTAAAATAAAGTGAACCATTGATAGTGATATGCCTACCTTTCGTGCAATATCACAAACTGTAAATCTGGCATCTCCTTCAATGATTTCCTTTATTTTTGGAAATGATTTCTTCACGAGATGCAGATTTTGGCCTACCTGATTTCAGCGCATTTTTGATGGACTCTACACCTGACTCAAATTTCTTTTTCCACCGCCTAACTGTGTCATAAGACACACAAGAAGGTTCATAAGCAGTAGAAAATTCAGTCATCAGCTGCTTCAAAGAACAACAAAGTTTTGAGCGAGCTTTGATGTAAGCCCGTATTTCATCTTTCTTGTCTACGCTTCTACCAACCATTTTAACTACAGTGGTCAATGACTGCGTGTATTCAAATGGCAAAGTTTATGTCTTACACTTAGTCTTACATGCACATTTATAAACCGTTGTGTAGATATTGAATAACCGTATACAGGTATGTATTGGTTTTTATCGTGCCTCATGTGGATATCGAGATAGAGGACAATAAGCAATTCATTTCGAACATCCCTCGTAATGTACTACAGTTACTGCTAGATAAATGTTTCCATGTGCACAGTAAAATGTTCAAGAGTAGTAGTATAGAGATACACACCATGTGTGATATATACCACACAAACGTGTCATCACAGATATAACTCCTGTAAAACATGATATACATGATCAGTTACACTCACTTGAGAGAGTAAATTCCAGTACTGAAGGTTCATCCAGCCATGCTGCTGTTTCTTGTGGTGGATGTCTGAACACATAATACCCATCATCATCTTCTATGAATATGGACACATATGAAATCAATACGTCGCCCCCCAACATTCCTTCATCTTTAGTTAGCACAACTTTCTGTACCTTAAATATAAAATTGTGTAAATATCATTAATCTGTCTGATAAATTGTTCACAAAGTATTTATCTGTCTGATAGATTGTTAAGATATAATTTATCTATCTGATAAATTGTGTATTTTATATTCTTTTTAATAAGCTTTGTTTGGTATATGTCAATGAAAGAAGGAGATGCAGACTTCCAGAAAGCAGCATATTATAATAATAACTACTTACTGGTCGTACATCAAGACTTCTAAATTCAATCTCATGTATTCTATTCCGATCAACACCCCCTGACATTCGAAGCACTGTTGTCTGTTCATGTTCTCCATGAAGGACAAGGAATATATTATCACTTGTTCCTGCAAAACTCTCATCCCCTGTCAGCAGACGTACTACATATTTGAAATTACGTTCTGTAATTATAATACAACAATGTAAATACAATTTATTATATCAATTGTTCATCTATCGAAAACATCAATTATGGAATGAAGTATTTAAAAATTAATCATCTAAGATTCCTAATGAGTTTCAAAACCATCACAACTTAAACAACATTGATAAACAAATATACAATGTACTTAAACTGGATAGGTAAAACAACATTGATAAATGAATATACAATGTACTTAAACTGGATGGGTAAAACAACATTGATAAATGAATATACAATGTACTTAAACTGGATGGGTAAAACAACATTGATAAATGAATATACAATGTACTTAAACTGGATGGGTAAAACAACATTGATAAATGAATATACAATGTACTTAAACTGGATGGGTAAAACAACATTGATAAATGAATATACAATGTACTTAAACTGGATGGGTAAAACAACATTGATAAACAAATATACAATGTACTTATACTGGATAGGTATTTGTTCTAACAGTCACGCAATTTGTCACAAGTTCAGTATAAATATTTAAGTGATCAAACCATAAAAAAGATGAAATGAAATATATATATATATATATATATATCTGTATTGTGTAGTATATATATATATCTGTATATGTATCTTTATAGTGTAGTATATATATATATAGTGTAGTATATATATCTTTATAGTGCAGTATATATATCTGTATAGTGCAGTATATATATCTATATAGTGTAGTGTATGTATCTTTATAGTGTAGTATATATATCTATATAGTGTAGTGTATGTATCTTTACAGTGTAGTATATATATCTATATAGTGTAGTATATATATCTTTATAGTGCAGTATATATATCTATATAGTGTAGTTTATTATATCTGTATAGTGTAGTATATATATATATATATATATGTAAAGTGTAGTATATATATCTATATGGTGTAGTATATATATATCTATAAAGTGTAGTATATATATCTGTATAGTGTAGTATATATATCTTTATAGTGTAGTATATATATCTATATAGTGTAGTATATATATCTATATAGTGTAGTATATATATCTATATAGTGTAGTATATATATCTGTATAGTGTAGTTTATTATATCTATATAGTGTAGTATATATATCTGTATAGTGTAGTATATATATCTATATAGTGTAGTTTATTATATCTGTATAGTGTAGTATATATATATATATATATATGTAAAGTGTAGTATATATATCTATATGGTGTAGTATATATATATCTATAAAGTGTAGTATATATATCTGTATAGTGTAGTATATATATCTATATAGTGTAGTATATATATCTGTATAGTGTAGTTTATTATATCTATATAGTGTAGTATATATATCTGTATAGTGTAGTATATATATCTATATAGTGTAGTTTATTATATCTGTATGACGTAGAAAATATATATATATCTGTAAAATTTAAAACATATTTATTTAGTGTTCATGCATGATTGCTGATTTAATTGAATGTTGTAGAAAGTGATAATATGGATATTTTAATTATGCAAAATCAATGATACTTACTTAAACACTTGATAATTCCCGTCCATGTTCCATTTGGTTGACAAGTCATTGTCTTTATAGACGACATTTGATACCCTTGCAGACAATGCATGTCACTGGAATAAATCATTTCACTAGGGGAAAATATTTTTCTGTTGTTTTTATACCTCGCGGCTACTGCTGGTAATTCACAAGTAACTGCAATACAAAACAGTAATACAGTACAATTATTGACTACTAATTGGTGTTATCAACGTATCAATATTGACTTTAAAACTTGTATTATGTCAGAGAAGATTTCAATATTCTTGAGATTATCAGAAGATTTCAATATTCTTGAGATTATCAGGAGATTTTAATATTCTTAAGAATATCAGGCAATTTCAAAGCACAAAATGATACATCTACACCATTTCGCTAGAATCCAGTTCGATACAATTAATGAAACAGGTATGTATCCTCATTAAAAGTGTTCATATTGTTTTTACAGCAAATATTGTTGTAACTTTTAACTTGAAAAATTTAGTCATTACATTATGTACAGAGAGAAGAATCTACAAGCTAAGTTTAGATATCACACAGTGGTCAGAGAAAAGCAATAACATGATAAATTCATATATTACAGTGTGTTTGGGTAGTAGAATCTGTAATGTAAGATTTTATATCAGTGTATATTCTAACAAAACAGTGAAATTAATTTAAATGGAAAGCATCACACAGAAGATGAACATCACTTCGGAATTAATTCCTGAACAAACTAACTTTCAATTATGCACTGGTTAAAAGTTGTACCATAATAACTTATAGTATTATAACAGAAACACACAAAAATGTCCACAAACAAGCTCAAAAATAATTTACAACACAAACAAGTAAAAGCTTGTTTTTAGGTCACTGTAATCAGTGCAGATCTATATTATGAGTGTTTTTACATAGTAAACAAGATGGTATTGTAAAAGAACCAGCCAAAATTAAAAAAAGAAAACATAAATCACTTTGTGTTCTTTGTATAACAATATTTTGTAAGATGGGACGACCACCATATTTCAATAATTAGTCAATTTTTATACCACTTTTTTATTATCAAATGGTTCAATTTTGTATATTAATTTCTAGGACTTGTCACTAATTTGTGGAGTTTAATATTCTTGATTGTGGTGTCTGAACTATGACAGAAGTTTCACTCTCATTTACTAGACTTAGTTTTGGATGAGAACCTCGGGGCTTAAGACCATGAACGAGGTTTCTTTTCCATCTACAAAAATACAACCATGTCATTTTTCTGTCACAATGATATTGTTGATATTCATATGAGTAAATTTCTGAGACTTTGGTTATGTTCAAATAGGAGTCAGAGCATTTCAATTGTTGCACATGTACCATTATGGATGTCTCTACTCCCTAGTATCAGCACTAGGTCACAGTTTCCTCATACATTTTTTTCTTATTGCATTTGGTGTGTTCAGGACTTTGCTCTGTGTACATAAGGGCTAGATCCTCCTAATTGCTCCATATGTATCATAACAAAGGTTTAAATTCTGAAAAAGGCCGCAACCGTGGTCCAGTGGTTAGTGCGCTGGACTTGTAACCTGGCATTCCGGGTTCTAATCCCGTTCACGGAAGGTCATACCCTGTATGAAAATATGACCAAAATATTGATTTTCCTCCATGTCTGAAGAAGTTGCCGGCTCCTTGTGGAAGGGTAAGTTAGTACTGGTTAGTATACATTCCAGGAAAACTGGTTAGGTGAACCAGCGGCTGTATATAACTGAAAAAATTTTGAAAAATGGTGTTAAACCCAATCAAAAAATATTCAGTAATACCAGTACCGGGTCGTGGGTGTCTCCAGTGCACTAATATTTTACACTGCATTTTACAAATATCCTTTTCTTTATTAAATATGTGCTGCTCGTCCTACTTTGATTCATACATTGATTTTTAGGCATTATAAATATGGAGCTCAGTAGTTAACAACTGCATGGACAAATAGTCCTCAGGAAAATTAAAAAATGAACATTGTATTTGTTCAAATGTTTGATAATCATTGTTGATTGGAGTATTAAAGGTCGTTCTCTAAATTCAAGGCTGTAGTCTCTTGATACAGTTTAAAACTCATCACGGTATGAATTATTACAGTATCTTGAATGAATTTACTTTCTATTTCACAATTGCTTCCACGGCGACCGTTAGGACAGTTTCCACACACTCCTGGTTTCACACATTCTCCACCATTTTCCTTGCAACTGGCATCACACAACACTGCAGAGATAAAGAGTTTATAACTGATCAAATAAATGTGTGTCATTAAGCACTTCTTGTGTTCCCCTGAAATTAATTCACCAGAATAAATGTTATTGCCTGCAGAGTGACGATATTTTCGTCACATAATAGTGAGGCAGAATGCAAAAACGCAAGTAAGCTCTCTCGATCATCATGGTAACATGTATGAATAACACCAGAAACACTGATAGATCAAAGTCAAAGACGTTATCTACTGAGTATTTTAACTCTGCCATTTGTACAATACACAAACTATGTGGAACACACTATCCTTGTATGACAAGAAATGTCAAATTCATCAAAATAACAGAAAAAATCAAACCAAGTTCAAAGAATACATGATATGATGAAGTGTACTTTTTTATTTTCTGATGCCGGGTCCTGTTTCAGACATATCTTAGCTTATATAGCATTTCATAATCTTAAAAATCTTGCTAATGGTTGACATTTCAAAAATTTGCCAGTAACAGCTGACAAAGATTCCTTAAACAATCAATAGGATGAAATACTTTTTATTTTCAAACAAAAGTGCAAGGCAACTGATTGGTTTTTGTATTTATAATTGTCACCTCATTTTACGTAACTCAATGAATGCTTGATAGTTAAACTTAACACATAATAAAAATGTTTTTTTAGCAATTTAGATTATGTGAATCATATTATACCATTTCATACAACTTATGTGTTCTTTAATTCAGTAAAAACCACACAATTAAATCACTAGTTTTTAAATTTTTATAATACAAATTTTCGTTACGGAACTTAAAACCTTATAGATTATGTCAAAAGCATCAATATTAAATAAACATGAGATGTTTGTGAAAAATGTATGCCCCCCTATGGTGATCTTGACTTTGGACCAACCGACCAAAATTCAAGGGGGGGGGTTGTCAACCTCCCCAACAATTCTGTTGGCTGCAGGCCAAATTTAGCATTCTCTAGTTATTAATCAGACAAACTTTTGGTGGTCAAGAACATGGTGACCTTGAACTTCGACCAAAAGACCACAAAATCAATAGGGATCATCTACAAGTCACAACCAACCTCCCTACCAAAACTGTGGGTCTTGTTCCCAAACTTTGGACGGATGGACCGACGTACCAACCAGCCGACTGACCAACCGACATGTGCAAGGCAATATATTCTTCACTTCCTTGAAGGGGGTGCGTAACAGTGAAAACATAAAATTAAAGTTTCAGTATAAACGAAAAACTTAACTGCATAGACTAGGTAACATAAATGGAAAAATAAATAAAGGTTAACTGTGTGAAAAGTAAGTACCTTCATATTCAAGAGATGGCAATAATTCAATTTTGATATTTTATGGATTAGTTTTGTTGGGATAACATCGTTTTTAGGTGATTTTCCATAACATTTATCTCTCTAGCATAATTTCAGACGCTTGTACATTAGCTAAACTTTTGTTACAGACCGGTATAATGCATGATATTTTGTAATACAACAATATTTGTATCAGAAGAATTTCATCATCATTTGAATTTGATTTTATTTCCTGACTGAGAAATTGAACGTGGATAATCAAAGACATGTTTTATCATTTTCCAAGATGATGCAGTTCAAATCTAAACTTGTAGTAGTAAAATAGTGATACAGTTTCTCTGAATTCATATTTAAATTACTGTATTACTTTGTCTATTTATCCATTAGAATACCAGATTTTGCTAACAAGAATGACAAGAATCAACACTAATGACAATTATCAAAAATTTGAGAGACTCCAATATGAAAACATGACAGAAAAAAATCAGTCAATTCAACCTCTTGATCGAGGTACAGCATTCCCTCCCAAAACGTCACCTCTTTACAACAGTTACCTCTCTGAAAGGCATTTTATTTTCTTCCTCGCCAAATTCAACATTTTTTCATGTATTCTCTTTTATGCCCACTGACCTTCAATTATTTCTCTGCCTGAACTACATGTATGTTCCAGTTTTCAGTTACTCAGTAAGTTCAATTACATTTTGAGGTTTTTATACCAGTCAAAATGAGTTAATAGGAATGTAAGAAGCTAAACTTAAAGAACAATGTCTTACTCATAAAATGAATAAAAATAAATCCATAACTTTGAAAACATCACAACATTGTAACAGTGAATATGTGTTACTTTAATATGTTCATGTAACAATTGTATATCTACATTGATTATTGTTTTAGAAAACAAATGCTACACATTCATACTTATTTCACATCGTAGTCCTGCTGTATTGCGGCTGCATTTACATTCATCATCTTTGTGACAAATTCCACCATTACTACATGGAGGATCACATATTGCTAGAAGAGAGAAATAGGACTTTGATAAATTATATGGCTGTGGAAATTGTGATTAAAAATTGATAGTTACATTAAGAACACATTTATAACAAGAAATGATTTGATCAATTAGATATAATTCAATGGTACCTTCTCTACATTCAGGAAATGTTCCATTGTTACCAAAGGTCCACTCAGGATTTCTCTCTGCCTCGATCCATTGTCCACGAACACATTTAAATCGTCTATTAAAGGGTTCATATTTGTGTTCAATCACATTTGAACAGTTGAAGATTGCATAATTATGATTCTTAACTGTTTCTCCAGGACTAAGAACAATTGTAGAAGAACCAACATTTTCATATACTGATAAACGTTGATCACTGTCCAATGGAATTCTACAATTTTCTGAAAACAAAGCTTAATATTATTTTCCTTGTATATAAAATATACAAAATAACCAGTTTACTGTCAGAAACAAGCAGAAGGTAACATGGCACACTAAAGTGAAGTACTGTACACTTGGTAAAAGTCAGGAAGGTCATTAAGTTTATCATGAGAATTAATTAGTGGGATTTTAGTCTATTTCCTACATGTGTATCAGAAGGTATAGTGTGAAAAGTTTTTCCTGATTTCTGTGATAAAACTCAATCCTCTACAAATAATTATCATTATTTCCATAAGAATTCTTCCCAAAATTATGCATGGACTTAGTTTTTCTCTATATATGTAACAAAGGACGATCCAGTCATGCATTTTCTCTGGATAAGTAAATATAACCTTTTCTGGACTGTCTGTCTAGATGTTTTAAGGTAAATGGAAGAATGAAATAACCCATTATACTTACCAGCTTCACACTTAAGTTTCTGCCCTGCAACACATTCAACTTCACCATTAGAACATATACACTGTTCATTTAAAGCATTTGGGATGTTAAGTTTATAGCCAGGATCACATGTTACCTTGTACTTCTCAATCGAGAATTTACTCACTTTTCCATTGCTAAGCTGAAAAGTCTCACATGGGTCAGGGGGCGCTGAAACAAAAGTAAAGTGACATTTGTGTTTAATCAAACACATTTTATACTTTGAAATTGCACAACTTGTCTATATAAGTCATCAGTTTTTTTAATCAATATTCGCCACTTTCCGTTATAGCACATCTCAAGAATTTGGTGTGAACATACCATGGAAAACATGAACTGTATTGAGATAAAAGTCATCGACAAGCAATCATCAATAATACACTGTGGAGCTTCTCAATATTCTAAACAACAAGTACAACTAGTACGTATAATGTTTATGTTCATGTACCTCAATTACAGACTTATTGTTTACATGTCTCAAATACATGCAAAATGTATCGTTTAAGTATCTTTATGGTAATAGTGAACATGTACATAGTAAAGTACCCATTATTGTTTACGTGTATGTTATGTATGACACTATAAACATATATATATATATATTGTTTACGTGTATGTTATGTATGACACTATAAACATATATATATATATATTGTTTACGTGTATGTTATGTACGACACTATAAACATATATATATATATATTGTTTACGTGTATGTTATGTACGACACTATAAACATATATATATATATTGTTTACGTGTATGTTATGTACGACACTATAAACATATATATATATATATTGTTTACGTGTATGTTATGTACGACACTATAAACATATATATATATATATTGTTTACGTGTATGTTATGTACGACACTATAAACATATATATATATATTGTTTACGTGTATGTTATGTATGACACTATAAACATATATATATATATATTGTTTACGTGTATGTTATGTATGACACTATAAACATATATATATATATTGTTTACGTGTATGTTATGTATGACACTATAAACATATATATATATATATTGTTTACGAGTATGTTATGTATGACACTATAAACATATATATATATATATTGTTTACGTGTATGTTATGTATGACACTATAAACATATATATATATATTGTTTATGTGTATGTGTTTTATGATGCTATTAACATATTAAACATATTGAAATCTTAAATCTCAGTCAAAGAAAGAGAAGTTTACGAGAAAAAATCACAATAAATTTTACTAAGCCTCTGTATCCATGCTGTGACTGTGTTGTTAAGTATAGTATTGTTAACAATAGTCTTGTTACGTATGGTCTTGTTACGTATAGTCTAGTTATGTATAGTCTTGTTAAGTATAGTCTAGTTAAGTATAGTCTTGTTAAGTATAGTCCAGTTAAGTATAGTCTTGCTAAGTATAGTCTAGTTAAGTATACTCTTGTTGAGTATAGTCTTGTTAAGTATAGTCTTGCTAAGTATAGTCTAGTTAAGTATACTCTTGTTAAGTATAGTCTAGTTAAGTATACTCCTGTTAAGTATAGTCTTGTTAAGTATAGTCTTGTTAAGTATACTCCTGTTAAGTATAGTCTTGTTAAGTATAGTCTTGTTAAGTATAGTCTAGTTAAGTATAGTCTTGTTAAGTATAGTCTAGTTAGGTATAGTCTAGTTAGGTATAGTCTAGTTAGGTATAGTCTAGTTAAGTATACTCTTGTTAAGTATAGTCTAGTTAAGTATAGTCTTGTTTAGTATAGTCTTGTTAAGTATACTCTTGTTGAGTATAGTCTTGTTAAGTATAGTCTTGCTAAGTATAGTCTAGTTAAGTATACTCCTGTTAAGTATAGTCTTGTTAAGTATACTCTTGTTGAGTATAGTCTTGTTAAGTATAGTCTTGTTAAGTATAGTCTAGTTAAGTATAGTCTTGTTAAGTATAGTCTAGTTAGGTATAGTCTAGTTAGGTATAGTCTAGTTAGGAATAGTCTTGTTAAGTATACTCTTGGTAAGTATAGTCTAGTTAAGTATAGTCTTGTTACATATAGCATTCTTAACAATAGTCTAGTTAAGTATAGTCTAGTTAACTATAATCTTGTTACGTATAGTCTAGTTAACTATAGTTTTATTAACTATAATGTTGTAAAGTACAGTGTTGTTAACTATCGTCTTGTTAAGAGCCCAAAATGACAAACAGAACTATAGTGTTGTTAACACCCCAAATTAATGGGCATGAACACATCCTGGTCAGCGACAATGTCGCCCTGGCGTGCAAACAACCAATGGCAGAATCACATGTTGACTTTTATGTTTTTTTGTTTCGTTTTTATTTTCAGAACATGGGAAAATGTACAACAACCTTATACAATCATAATGTTATGTCCATACAAAGTGGTAACAAAGGTATAAAACACTGTTGAACGTTTGACAATCATGTAATGACAGTTATAATCCTAAAAAAATCCTGCTTGATCAATTGGTATGCGTTCACAAGCTCCACTCTGTTTTCACTGATGATTACCCCTAACTATATTATAATGTATCAAACAACATTTTGAAAATATTACATTCTGTAGTACAATCATAGAATATTTGTTCATATAACTAACTTATGAAACACACAAGCATTTTTACATGCACAACTTTCAGTAAAACATTTCATTACTGCTCACACACACACATATATCTGTACAAGTACACAGTTTAAAACTCACTTAAAATATCTTGGCATTCCATTACTACAGGTGGTAATACTCCATCCGTACAAGTGATGTTTTCAGATGGTGTAACATCATAGTATTCATAGATAACTATTGGATCATAACATTCCACCATGACTTGTGTTCCACTTTTAACCTAGAATTATAGTAATGATATAAAAGACTACAAGCTGGTAAGTAGAAACTGAGTGTTAAATTTGTTCAGGATAACACAATAACTGTTACATCTTAATGATGCTGCAGAATACAATAAGGGCAACTTATAAAATTTATTTTGGCTGAGATCATTTGAGCAAATTCTACCATATGAAATTTTCATTCAATTCTTTCTAAGGGAAAGACAAATAATAAAACAAATAAGAGAAAAGAATTGTTAGGTGACAACACGCTCAGTCTTTGTCAATATAAGTAAAATAGCTAACTTGACATTTACTTAAAACGCAACGGAGAACTGTGCAACCTGCTACACAAGTATATTTAATAACACCACACATTTGAACAAAAAAACACATTTTTCAACTTTTGATTTTAAAAAAGGAGTATAACTTTAAGTCTTAGTTATTCAATGAAGTTACTGATAACACATGGGGATCAGCTATTACTTATAAGCAGTTGAATCAATATTATTTTCAGAATGACTTAAATCAGGGTTAAACTCTAGATGGAATATATCTAATATCATGATGGGCTGTGAATTAACATTATAAATACTCAATGTATACACAAAATTTAATTGCTGTGTTTATTTATAAAAAATCTTACATCTAGCTTGTTGCCTGGATTTCTGTGGGATTAAGCATAAATCATGTCAGCGTGTCGTACTTCTGTGTAGGGATAAATCATGTCAAAGTGTTATATTTATGTGTGGGGATCACTCACGTCAAAGTGTTGTATTTATGTGCAAGTGTAAATCATGGCAAAGTGTTGTATTTATGTGCAAAGAATAAATCATGTCAAAGTGTTGTATTTATGTGTGTGTGTAAATCATGTCAAAGTGTTGTATTTATGCGTGTGTAAATCATGTCAAAGTTTTGTATTTATGTGTGTGTAAATCATGTCAAAGTGTTGTATTTATGTGTGGGGATTAATCATGTCAAAGTGTTGTATTTATGTGTGGGGATAAATCATTTCAAAGTGTTGTATTTATGTGTGGGGATAAATCATTTCAAAGTGTTGTATTTATGTGTGGGGATAAATCATTTCAAAGTGTTGTATTTATGTGTGGGGATAAATAATTTCAAAGTGTTGTATTTATGTGTGAGCGTAAAGCATCACAGTTTAATGTTTTACAATCTCCTGCCAAAATTTGCATGACCTCAGACGAAAAGTTGGTCACAATTAGCAACACTCACTTGGCAACAACTGACATAAAATAGTACTAATCTGTTTACATATCCAACAATGATTTACAGTATTAATACTTCTACTTACTGTGTGTGGTGGTTCTATGATGTTCCCTTCAGCATCAAAATATTTGTATGTACTACTTTTATTTATTGTGCATCCTGTATAAATGTATAAGAATCACAATGATTAATCCTCCTAACAGAGTTTATGGTCCAGTTAACGCATAATGATAAACAACTTGTTCTCATCTCTGTGATGATCCTGACTTATCTGAGTTATTAAACAGAACAGGATTCAGAGAAGCAATATGTCATAGACTGGTTCTACACCATTTGGAAAATGGATGGAACTGGGGTATAAGGCCTGCAAAGGCACAAACACAGAAAATAACAAAACACCACTCAACAGAACGGAAAAAATGTTCTAACTGACCAGCATGTGTTAGAATACGTTAGAATAAACTCTTTGTTTATATGCTGAGACACCTTACAGCTCAAATATCAAGGTACATTACTCATCAGAACCCAGTGACTTACCATCATCATTGTATTCCACACATATCTATGTAACAAACAGAAGAAAAAGGATAGTTTTAAAACGTGTTACTGTAGCAACAGGGTCATGGTGCAAATATTAGAACATGAACATGATGAGTAGATATCACAGACTTTTATCTAAGCATTTACATGGTACAGTAACCATGGTAACAGGCATCAAGAGTAAATAATCCAAGTGTTCTTTACTTAGTTTTAAAACAGTTAAATGCTAATATATAGTAATCATGTTATGAATGTTTGTATCTTCAGTTTAAGATTTGAATTCAATAAAACTGTACTGTATTTTGGATAATCATTTTCTTTAATAACAACAATACATAATAATAAAAGAACTTAAATCCTCACTAACCATGTTGTCTTGAACATGTTTAGATATTGCTGTGTTCCTGTTGGTGTTTTCAGTAGAGTTGGTATTATTTCCATCATTAACAGTTTGCAGACAACCTGAAAGAAGTAATAATGTTGTTATCATTACTTTACATTTGTGACTGTGTCATCATAACCTTACATATGTGACTGTGTTATCATTATTTTACATATGTGACTGTGTTATCATTACTTTACATATGTCATATTGTTATCATTACTTTATATATGAGACTGTGTTATCATTACTTTACACATGTGACTGTGCTATCTTTACCTTACATATGTGACTGTGTTATCATTACTATACATATGTGATAGTGTTATCATAATGATAACAATATAACATTTGTACAGTAATGATATCATGGTCACATATATAAAGTAATGATAACAATATGACATATGTAAAGTAATGATGACAATATCACATATGTAAAGTAATAATGACAATATCACATATATAACGTAATGATAACAATATGACACATGTAAAGTAATAATGACAATATCACATATGTAAAGTAATAATGACAATATCACATATGTAAAGTAATAATGACAATATCACATATGAAAAGTAATAATGACAATATCACATATGTAAAGTAATAATGACAATATCACATATGAAAAGTAATAATGACAATATCACATATGTAAAGTAATAATGACAATATCACATATATAAAACAATGATGTCAATATCACATATGTAAAGTAATGACGACAATATCACACATGTAAAGTAATAATGACAATATCACACATGTAAAGTAATGATGACAATATCACATATGTATAGTAATGATGACAATATCACATATGTAAAGTAATGATGACAATATCACACATGTAAAGTAATAATGACAATATCACACATGTAAAGTAATAATGACAATATCACACATGTAAAGTAATGATGACAATATCACACATGTAAAGTAATGATGACAATATCACATATGTAAAGTAATGATGACAATATCACATATGTAAAGTAATGATGACAATATCACACATGTAAAGTAATGATGACAATATCACACATGTAAAGTAATAATGACAATATCACATATATAAAACAATGATGTCAATATCACATATATAAAGTAATGATGACAATATCACATATGTAAAGTAATGATAACACAGTTAACCTTTTTATTATTAATACACTTATTTGACCTTTTTCATCCTTTTGGTCCAATTGTGTTTCTCTTTTTATCGTCAGATAGTTTGCTTTAAAAATAATGATTTTACTGAAGTTAAGAAGAAACAGAAATTAAAACAAAGGTCAATTTAAACCTTTGGACAAAATTTAATGCAGAGAAGTCAATTAGAACAACTTTATATATTTCTTGGTGGAAAAGTAAAGTTATTGATTGATAATTATTTGTAACAAGAACCTTACGTTTGCAATAGTATTTATCTGTCAGAATGCCTCGATCACATTGTAAGTTGGCCAGAGTATTTTTGATAATTTCATTCTTAGAATTAACAAGTTCAAATCCTTCAGAACACTCCAGTTGTAACTGTAATCCATGTGGTATAATTGTTCCCGTGAACAATTGCCCACTACCAGCTTCTTTTAACATCCCACCAATCACATCTCTCATCTCACAATTATCTTGAAAATTATAGACAAAAAGTACATCTTTATAATTATGTTTATAATCAGGTACATACACATTTATAATACATGTATCAGGTAAATACATTCATTTATAATACATCTATCAGGTATATATATATATATATATATATATATATATATACACATTTATAATACATGTATCAGGTATATACACTCATTGATAATACATGTATGAGGTATATACACATTATAATACATGTATCAGGTATATACACATTTATAATACATGTATCAGGTATATACACATTTATAATACATGTATCAGGTATATACACACATTTATAATACATGTATCAAGTATATACACACATTTATAATACATGTATCAGGTATATATACTCATTTATAACACATGTATCAGGTATATACACATTTATAATACATGTATCAGGTATATTAGGGATGTTCGAAATGAATTGATTATTGTCCTCTATCTCGATATCCACGTGAGGCATGATAAAAAACAATACATATCTGTATACGGTTATTCAATATCTACCCAACGGTGTATAAATGTGCATGCAAGACTAAGGGTAAGAAAGAAATAGACAAGAAAGATGAAATATGGGCTTACATCAAAGCTCGCTCAAAACTTGGTTGTTCTTTGAAGCAGCTGATGACTGAACTTTCTACTGCCTATGGACGGTCTTGTGTGTCTTATGACACAGTTAGGTGGTGGAAAAAGAAATTTGAGTCAGGTGTAGAGTCCATCAAAAATGCACCGAAATCAGGTAGGCCAAAATCTGTATCTCGTAAAGAAATCGTTTCCAAAATAAAGGAAATCATTGAAGGAGATGCCAAATTTATAGTTCATGATATTGCACGAAAGGTAGGCATATCACTATCAATGGTTCACTTTATTTTGAAAGTCAGAAAGATTTCTGCTAAATGGGTGCCACATTTGTTGACTGATGAGCAAAACAGGAAACAGGTTAAAGCAGCCAAAAAGCTGCTTCAAATGTGTCCAAAATATGACAAAAAGCAGTTTGCCAATGTCGTAACAGGTGATGAAACTTGGGTCCATTATTTTGAGCCTGTCAGAAAGGTTAGCAATAAGATCAGGGCCACTAAACACAGCAAACGCCCAATAATTGCCAAACGGTCTTTGAGTGTTAAATAAGGTTTTGTATGCAATTTTCTTCTCTGGTGTAGGAGTCGCAATGAAAGTACCAGTGAAAAAGGGCAAAAGCATCACCGGAAAGTACTACAAAGATGTAGTACTGACGAAACTGAAAAAGTATCATCAGAAACGATGCCCTGCCACTAGTTTTAAACATATCCATGTTCTACATGACAATGCCCCCGCTCATACCTCCGCGATAGTTAAGGCGTTTTTGAAGAAAGAAAAAGTAACTGTTTTGCCTCATCTCCCCTGTATTCCCCAGACCTTGCCCCATGTGATTTCTTTTTGTTTCCAAAATTGAAATCATTTCTTGCTGGGCGGAAATACAAGTCCCGACAGGCACTTGGATCGGCCATTCATCAGTACCTTATTACTGTGAACAAATCAGCTTACAGTAACGCATCCAGGAAGTGGATACATTGGCTGAAACTTTGCATTTCAAGCCACGGAGAGTACTTCGAGGGCATAAAATTAGCACTTTTGGGCTAACTTGACATTTGAAGTCTCCAGATAGAAATAAGCAATTAATTTTGGACATCCCTCGTACATACACATTCATAATACATGTAGCGGGTATATATATACATTTTTGTAATACATGCATCAAGTATATATGCAGACATTTATAATACACCTATTAGGGATACAGAGTTTTAACAGTTTTATAAACAACTATAAGTCGCATGGTCAATTCTCATTGTACCACTGACCACATGTTGTTTTGTGCCATTACATTTAAATATTTAACTCCTGTCCATTCTTTTTTTTGAAGTATTATTCGGGTGTTTAATGATATTGTTTTGTTGTCTGTTTTGTATTTTTGTAATTGTATTGTCTATTTATTGTCCGGCTACTTGTTTCAAATGTAAATAAATAGACAGTTCTCATTGTACCACTGACCACATGTTGTTTTGTGCCTTTACAGGCCCTAACTAAAATCTACAAACTAATAAATAAATACAACACATATTAAAATAATGTTTTATTACCTGGGATACACCCGGTTGGTACATTATTTATAGAACCAGCTATACATTCACCTATCCATTGTGTTTTGTCTTTTGTACCATCTACATGATGTCTATTATCACATGTGTACACGATCTAAAATCAAAATGCTTGATATGTTAGCACTCTTTGTACATGACTATAGGGTAGGCAGGAATGAAATGTTTATACACACAGTGAGGCATGAAGAAAAATCATTGTATGATATTTTGGTTTTACAACTTAGGTGGCAGAATTTTTTATACGCACATACGCATTGTGCATAATGGGCGCTATGCCCTTGATGAATGCCCACACAAGTCATCTTGAATGTACATTCATTGTTTTATGACAACACAAATACTTAGTTATTGTTACGTATATTCATGTAACATATTCATGTAACATATTCATGTAACATTATTCATGTAACATATTCATGTACATTGCCTTATTGCTGATGTTGTATATTTACCATATTTCAGGCACCTATGACGGAAAGTTCTTTTACACGAACTCTCCAGCTCTCCACTTTCTTCCATAGCAAACCTTGTCCACCTCAAGGGATTACTTGCCTTCTGGTTGAGGAATAAGAATTTACAGCCAACAAACCTTGAGAACTTGTGTAAAGGTGCAAGCAAACAAACCAATCAATCTCAAAGTGTTTGTCCTGTATAAAACTAACAAATATAGTCTAGTGGGCTGAATTATATACCTTTATAATTTAAATAGTTGGAAAAAAAATATGATACTTCCAATGTAAATAATGTAAAAAAGCAACTGATAATAATCACCTTATCTCCACTGGCAACATCATTATTGCTGTAGTTTGTCGTAGCATTTGACAATTCAGGTCTCTGACAGGGGTCTACAAATATAAATTAAGAGAAAAGCATATCTATCTTTTGAAACGATACTGTATCGTAGAGCATATTTATGTGGTGTTTGTTAACAAGTTACTGGCTGGTTATATATGTTTTTTGGTTGGTGGGTTTTGGGGAAGGTGATTCTGTTGGGCAGATGGAATTTTTGTATGTGTATGTGTTTCTAGGAATCCTTTTCTTATCTATATTAATTAAGTTCTAGTATTGTTCACAGGTTCACATTATGAGTACTTTAGCCGTACAACAGTATGAAACCTCTACTTATTAAATAATTTACTTAAAATGTGGGACAATTAAAAATTTAGTATTGTTATGACAGAAACTGCGATATAATTGTGAATAGTTTGATAAGAAAAAATACACAAAATAAAGGACATGGATGGAACAAAGTAGTGTACCAAGATCTATGCACGTACTGTACAGATAGCTACATACATTAAACATGCATTAATGCAGTAACATGCATTAAACTGGGAGATGTATAACATTATGGAGCTTTAATTGTGTTTAAACTTGGAGATTCACAACATTGGTGAGCTTTAAATGTGTTTAAACTTGGAGGTACATAACCTTGTGGAGCTTAAAATGTGTTTAAACTTGAGAGATACATAACATTTGGGAGCTTTAAATGTGTTTAAACTTAGAGATACATAACATTGGTGAGCTTTAAATGTGTTTATACTTAGAGATACATAACATTGGTCAGCTTTAAATGTGTTTAAACTTAGAGATACATAACATTGGTGAGCTTAAAATGTGTTTAAACTTGAGAGATACATAACATTGGTGAACTTTAAATGTGTTTAAACTTGGAGATACATAACATTGGGGAGCTTAAAATGTGTTTAAACTTGGAGATACATAACATTGGGGAGCTTTATATGTGTTTAAACTTGAGAGATACATAACATTGATGAGCTTTAAATGTTTTTAAACTTAGAGATACATAACATTGGTAAGCTTAAAATGTGTTTAAACTTAGAGATACATAACATTGGTAAGCTTTAAATGTGTTTAAACTTAGAGATACATAACATTGGTGAGCTTTAAATGTGCTTATACTTAGAGATACATAACATTGGTGAGCTTAAAATGTGTTTAAGCTTAGAGATACATAACATTGGTGAACCTTAAATGTGTTTAAACTTAGAGATACATAACATTGGTGAGCTTTAAATGTGCTTAAACTTAGAGATACATAACATTGGTGAGCTTTAAATGTGTTTATAATTAGAGATACATAACATTGGTGAGCTTAAAATGTGTTTAAACTTAGAGATACATAACATTGGTGAGCTTTAAATGTGCTTATACTTAGAGATACATAACATTGGTGAGCGTAAAATGTGTTTAAACTTGAGAGATACATAACATTGGTGAACTTTAAATGTGTTTAAACTTGGAGATACATAACATTGGGGAGCTTAAAATGTGTTTAAACTTGGAGATACATAACATTGGGGAGCTTTATATGTGTTTAAACTTGAGAGATACATAACATTGATGAGCTTTAAATGTGTTTAAACTTAGAGATACATAACATTGGTAAGCTTAAAATGTGTTTAAACTTAGAGATACATAACATTGGTAAGCTTTAAATGTGTTTAAACTTAGAGATACATAACATTGGTGAGCTTTAAATGTGCTTATACTTAGAGATACATAACATTGGTGAGCTTAAAATGTGTTTAAACTTGAGAGATACATAACATTGGTGAGCTTTAAATGTGTTAATACTTGGAGATACATAACATTGGGGAGCTTAAAATGTGTTTAAACTTGAGAGATACATAACATTGGTCAGCTTTAAATGTGTTTAAACTTGGAGATACATAACATTGGGGAGCTTTATATGTGTTTAAACTTGAGAGATACATAACATTGATGAGCTTTAAATGTGTTTAAACTTAGAGATACATAACATTGGTGAGCTTAAAATGAGTTAAACTTAGAGATACATAACATTGGTGAGCTTTAAATGTGTTTAAACTTGGAGATGCATAACATTGGTGAGCTTAAAATGTGTGTAAACTTGATACACGTGTAGTTAATGCTTTCATTGTTATACATATCAGAACTACAAATATATCGAGAACTTAGCATGTTATTGACACATTTAGATATTGGTAAGTATACTGTATATATCTGAATGGACAAATGTATGAGGGAATGAGTTGTTTATAGAGGTTGAAAATAACTTTAGATAACTTGCAAGTATTCAGAACCTTACATGTATTAAGAGATATAATTGTACCGAGAGCATTACACGTTTGTAGAGAGTCAAAATTATAACAGACACATATATGGCATGATAAACAATAAAAAACGCACCAATTGGGTATCTTAAGGTATTGTAAGGTGTTGCAAGATTCACATGTGCTTAATGATAAACAGATATTTCAAAACATATAGTTGTTGAGAGACACACTTGGTTATATTTAAACATAAAAAACTTACTAGGATAACATTCATATTCTGGTGATAGCTTTCCTTTAGAGCACGTCATTGTTTCACTTTGACTACTTCTCTCATTGATCATCTTATCTTTTTTCTGGAGTGTGTAATTACCCTTACAAAGTAAGTTAATACTTCTTCCACTACGTAAATTAAAACTGTTGGCCATACATCCAAGATTTGACTTCTTGAAATAACAAAATGCATTTGATGTTATCTCTATTTTGCATCTTTCTGAAATAGACAAACATCATTAAAATTAGCTGTCGACACTATAGATTATAAATTAATTTTGCATATAAGACTTGTATAGTACTTGAATTTGAAGTCCGTGGTTCAATCCACAATTTCCTGGTGAACAACCAATCTATCAAGTATTGCATGAATGATCAGTTCGCGAGGTTTAAACTTAATGGCATTCAAATACGTGCGTAAACCCCTAATGGATCGGACATCCTTACAAATTACATGGTTGCCGTAATCATTAAAAGAAATCCACCAACTTTCACCTTTTTGCCATTTTTATTAACAGCATTTTCGATCTTTATTCCAGCTTTATTTCAGGGCAAACTTCTGATGCAATATAAACAAAAATGCCCAACTGCCTATCCACAGTTCAAAGTCGGGGTCACATAACCGCAAACCAAAATTTTTTAAGGATGGTCGAAGGAAGGTTCCAAGTAAAAGCAAAAAATGCTTCATTGTCAATATGATTAAAATAATTTTATATTAACCTTTCTGTCACAAGGAAAACAAGGATATAAACCCTTACCCTCTCTGCAGTCTAAGTCACTGAGTTCTCCATATATACATGTGGTAGATGTTGAAGATCTATGATCTTTTGATGGGAATTTGTCAGAAGAAATATTGAATAATTCATATCCTGAACTACACGTCATAAGAACCTGTAAACATGAACTACTGACTGCACTTAAATATCTCAATTTGATAGTTTTCATTCTCAAACACACAAAATCATTTTCCTTTTCAACACATCACTTAAGGAACATGTTCAGGAAGCTGTGTTTTACTTTGTGTATTTGCTCACACATCCATTGTTTACCACTTTGGGGATATGCTCTCAGGAGGGTTGTCAAAAAGTAGCATATAATTCCTCTACAGAGATTTAAGAAATAGACATATTTTCAGGATTTCATTTAGAAAAACACATATAACACCAAATGTGAGAATTTCATCAATAAATGATTAAATACAAGGAAATTACACAGCTTTACATAACCATACATAATGTGTCGCAGCCTGCACAATGTTAGTGTAAGTTACGACGAATGACATCATCCAGTTCTTTTTTTCTCAAATTAGTGTCTTTGATTTGCAATATACTTTGAAAATACATTGTCAAATCATTGTGCACTGGGTGATTTGTTCAACGACAGTACAGTTAACAAAATTTCTGCAATTTCCTAAAATTTCTGACCACACAGATTTTTAGTGCTGGGAAATATGTGCAGTCAAGGGGTGCTAAATCCGGGCAATAGGGAGGTTGGGGATTCTTTAAAATCCAAACAAGGTCAATTCCAGTTGGTACACCCAGCTGTGTGTGCAGGGGCATTATTGTGATGATAAATAAAATTTTCTTGCCTTCCAATTCATATAAGTGAACCCAAGTCTTGACCAAAGTCACTTCTCGGCACCAAAGATTTACTAAAGACCGGATATCAGAAACTTTATAGACAGGCTCCAGCTGACCTTATAATGTCTGAACCTTTTGATATAACATGTTATTGATCACTGTTGGTCTTCTCTTTTTTACACCATCCAGTTATAAAACATGCAGGTCATTTATAAACTAAAACTCGGCTGATGCTCTGATGTATTGCCACACTTTCCAATTCATTTATAGTTTGTTATTTCAAGTCAATATTTTGATGCATTGTTGTACGTTGCCATTTTGAATCAAGAGATTTCGAGTGCGTTTCTCAAATTACATAATAAAGAAGCAAATGGTGTCATGACACATATGATAGTGCAACTCAAAGACACGCCAAATTGACACAAGTAATCAGATTTTTTTTTGTAGCAATGTTTACCAGCACAAATGTATAGCATTCCATTATATGCCAAACATCATGGGAAAAATAAATAGTTTTGACAGGGCCGTGGTGATATTTGTTAGGTTAGAAAAATACAATTTTTTTCTTAGAAATACATAAACAAATTATCATTCGCATTATAAACGCATTAGTAAATGTACAAAATTTTGTAGATGTATCTTAAATACATCTTTTTTCAACATTTATATGCTATTTTGGGCAACCCTAGTATATGAATTATGTGGTACTTTGAGAAGATGTGAACAGATTTAAACATGAAACACGACATGACAAAAGACGAAAATGAATTTCAGATGGGTCCAACAAACATATAATACACTATCATATTTCATTAATACTGCAATTTAATTGGTTGAAAATGAAGTGAAACTGGAATAATAAAAACAACTATGTTCCACTTAGATGAACTATTTACCTCTTAAAAAGACAATTCATTTTTCTGAACCAGTTTTATCCAGATTGCAGGTGAATGGTCTTTCGCGATTATTTTTGAGTTAAGGTTCTTAGACATCATGCAGGTGCTTTACATACGTGCATTGCCGGATGTTGCAAGCTGCTGGTAATTAAGATAAAAAAATGTAAACCTAACTACACATCTATTTTTTATTCTTTATAATAAAATAAGTGTCAAATGGTTGAGTGGTCCTTAGCTCGAAATTATGAATATATTAAGACTTCGTCTCTGTCAATAGTTCTCTGTTTTGGTGAGTAGTAATTTTCCCCAGATTAATAATTTCAATCGATAGACATTTGTATAATAATGAGTATATTTCATACTATTAAAGTATTTTAGAAAATTAGAAATTTACAAAACAACAATACCTCAGTCAGGTGTGCAACTTTGGTGTTATCAGGTATATCAATATTAGTCTCTTTTTTTCTGTACTGTACTACATTCTTGTCAGGATATAACACTGTACATTGCTCTGAAAGGTATCAATGGTCCTGTGTAAATAGGTCACAGATAAATTCTCTTATCTATAAATTCAAGTTTTACCGCTTAGTTCCACATCTGAAGATACATTTCACACATTAAGATAATTTTGAAGCATTTTAATCAACTTACTCCCAATACATTCCGATACATTCCTGAATTCACCGTATTCACACTGACGTTCAATATATTCAACATGAGGGTATCTCTGAAACTCATGATCAGCTTCACACATTAATCTATAAAGCTTGTCGTCACTTTCTAGCCAGCCTACAGCTGGTGTTCCATCAGTGTATAAAACTTGTGTGTTCATCAAAAGATTTGTGTCGCATGGTTCTGTAACACAAAAAGTGGTTAATATTAATCTTTATGCATTTATTTAAGGTACATGTAAATAAGCTTATAGTATTCCACCAACAACTGCATAATTAGTCAAACATGTTTTATGGAAGAATACAAAACTAGCTGCAACCTGACTTCACTTGCACAAGCTGAGAACCAGGCAATAATTTGCACATAACTTTTTTTTCTTGTGAAGAATGTCAAAATGACATTTCGTCCCGACGTGTGACAAGTTGCTTAAAACGTAGACTTGAGTAGAATGGTAAGTTGTATGATTCAAATATTTCTCAATAGAATACTGATTAAAAGACAATTTGTTGACACTTTCTTGAAACAATCGACATGTACTATATTAATTACTTACAGACGACTTGATTTTTGTTTTAAAGATGTAGTATTCATATTTTAAAATACCTAAAGATACTATCAGTCAGTGAGTGCCAATAATAAATGATATATAACATATAAATATCTTCATGTGATATATCAGTACCAATCATGTGATATTACTGTACCAAACATATGATATTACTGTACCAATCATGTCACATTACTGTACCAAATATGTGATATCACTGTACTAAGCACATGATTTTACTGTACCAAACATGTGATATAAATATATAGACCATGTTCACATTCATTTATAACAACTTACTTGGAACACATTTGATAGAATTCACGTCGTAGTTGAATTGACCATATTGGCATCGAACACTGAATGGTTTCAAATAAGTTTCTCTATACATAGCGTGTCTCTCTGATTTACATCTTACTTCATCCTGAAATATTGTACGTAGTTACAAAACATTCATCAATGATGTTAGAACCTTTTGAAAGACAATTTTACAATAGTTAAAATGGATATGTCAGTATGAATGAATAGTTTACCTTACGATTGTGTTCCATTCGTGTTGTTTGCTGGGTTTGGAATTTAAGTTCAGTGTTAGTCAAGTAGCAACGTTCTGAAGAAATAAAAAATAGCTATATTCAAATAAAAAGCGGTTTTAGGCATGGTGTATATCAACCACAAAATAATGTAAATAATACATGTCTGAATTACAACACATATCTAACAACTATGTATAAATTACATGTATCTGCAATCAAACCTGTGAACAAAGGCCACTCTTGGGAAGATAAAATAAGGCCTTTTTGTTAGGTGGCTTTTATTCAGAGGTCAGTTTTCAAAGAATGGCCTTTATTCACAGGGTGGTCTTTATTCGGAAGTGGCCGCAAACACAGTTTAGACTGTATATTAAAACACACATCTAACAACTATGTATACTTGTAACTATATTACCTAACCAGAAATATCACATTGTATTAGATCAGTGCGCATGACAAAAGCAGCCACTTACTTTCTATGATGCTTGGGACATTCAGGAATTGTCCATTTTCACAACGTCGTACAATAGATATGATGTTGATATAGTTGTCCCCGTCAAATTCATAATTTTTGAGAAGTGAAAGCCTATACTTGACATGACTTTTGACCATTCCATTTGCTCTGTTTCCATTCATATAGTGTACAGACACATGTTTCAATTGACCAACATTACATCGTTCTGTAATATATTAGAATCAGCTGAATTAGTTTTACATCATAATTGGCTACTCATAAAACATAAAACCTGTATTGAATTCTGACAGTAAGGAACAAATGGGTGAATGATATTGGTGAGTTATCATAAAACAAGTCAATCAACCATACCAGCGAACGTCTATATGTAAGAAAGGATTCCAAGAAGTAATCATGTACAAAAATACCACCTTTACCAAAACACATCAAACACAGGGAAACTTACAATCTCTCCGAGGAGTATCACCTAAGAGTGGTCTGCAGCCAAGTTAGTTCTAGTTAAATACACAGATCTTCAAAAAGATAAAAATCAACTACAAACATAATCATAACATAACAAGATTGTGTAACATAACAAGATTGTGTAATATAACTGGATTGTGTAACATAACAAGATTGTGTAATATAACTGGATTGTGCAGTATAACTGGATTGTGTAACATAACAAGATTGTGTAATATAACTGGATTGTGTAATATAACTGGATTGTGTAATATAACTGGATTGTGTAATACAACAAGATTGTGTAATATAACTGGATTGTGTAATATAACTGGATTATGTAACATAACAAGATTGTGTAAAATAACTGGATTGTGTAATATAACTGGATTGTGTAACATAACAAGATTGTGTAAAATAACTGGATTGTGTAATATAACATGATTGTGTAACATAACAAGATTGTGTAATATAACTGGATTGTGTAACATAAAATGATTGCGTAATATAATATGATTATGTAACAAAACATGATTGTGCAACAAAACATGATTGTGTAATATCACGTGATTGTTTAACATAACATAATCATATTATAACAAGATTGTGTAATATAACATGATTGTGTAATATAACTGGATTGTGTAATATAACTGGATTGTGCAATATAACATTATTGTATAATATAACAAGATTGTGTAATATAACATGATTGTGTAGCATAACATGATTGTGTAATATAACTGGATTGTGTAATATAACATAATTGTGTAATATAACAAGATTGTGTAATATAACATGATTGTGTAGCATAACATGATTGTGTAATATATCAAGATTGTGTAATATAACATAATTGTGTAATATAACATTATTGTATAATATAACAAGATTGTGTAATATAACATGATTGTGTAGCATAACATGATTGTGTAATATAACATAATTGTGTAATATAACATTATTGTATAATATAACAAGATTGTGTAATATAACATGATTGTGTAGCATAACATGATTGTGTAATATAACTGTATTGTGTAATATAACAAGATTGTGTAATATAAAATTATTGTATAATATAACAAGATTGTGTAATATAACATGATTGTGTAGCATAACATGATTGTGTAATATAACAAGATTGTGTAATATAACATAATTGTGTAATATAAAATTATTGTATAATATAACAAGATTGTGTAATATAACATGATTGTATAATGTAACATGATTGTGTAATGTAACATGATTGTATAATGTAACATGATTGTATAACACAACGTATTTGCAAAATATAAAAAGTCCTTGGTTTCCACTAATTCTCTTCTTGCCAATATTTTAATATAAACTATATCTCCTAACTTTAAACAAGCATATTTGAAAAAACGTTTGGTCGACCAATTGACCCTATATTTTTGCTTTTGCCTTATAGTCCAGTCAAATTAATAGATGAGGGTAGGACTAAATAGTATGGAATTATTTTATCATGAAATGATTACATATATAACAAACATCAAAATAAGATTCAATAAAATAGATGAGCTTTTCATTTTCAGATAATTTAACTATCTGGAAACTTAAGTAGCGTATAAACCCATGTTGTCTCGTACTTGAGTGCATCATTTTTTATGTTTGACATAGAATTTTTAGCTATATCACTCAATTATTAACAAATGACATTCTGGTTGTCAGTGTCAGCTCACTATAATCTTTTGTATTCATAGGATTTTTATACTTGGTAAACATTTCAGATCTGAATAATTAATAAGTATACGACAAAGTTCATTTACCATTTTACAACGCCATTTTAAAAGTCAGATCTTTAGACAATGTTTATGCTACCATTTACCTTGGCTAGAATTGCTCTGAAAGTGTTACTAGGGCAAGTTTTTAAATGATGTTGAGATCTGAGCATCATGCAGAAAAGTAAGTCCAAACCAAGTGTAAGCATGACTACACTCATGCTAAAATATTTTTGATTACAAACGAAGACTCACAGAGTATGACTAGTACTTTTGAACTTAAGAATCTTCAGTCTGAAATCTCATTTTCTATCATATGTGACTGCCCTTTTTGTGGTCAAATCATACATGGGGTAAAATGCATAAATGATGATTGGTCCTGTACTGTCTGGGAAGTTTCGTGCACGCAGGTCACTCATATGCTTGTCTAAAAGGGAGACTATCTTAATCCATGTGTGACACTTCAGTTTTTAAAACAGCTCAACAGTAAATGAAGCATATGTATTGTTTACAAATGATCTCTGAGATAGAATGGACATTTTTCTAGAGGCTGATGAACTTTATAACTGTAAGTACAAATCATAGCACTGAAAGGAGTGTTAACAATCCACATGATCAAAGTCTGGAACTTCGAAGTAAAACGGTGAGGACTGTCTGAGCCGACCATTATAATTATATAATTATATTTTCACAAAAAAAAATGTTGAAATTGATGTTGTTTTAAAAATATTCAATGTCTTCCCACATCCAGATACCATGATATCCTATTAGACATGTCAAACTTGAAATACAAGTAAAGAGACCTGCTATACAAGTATTAAGCTGATAATGATAAATAAAAACTGAAGTTACAGAAAACAATCAACCAATGTCAATCATCATTTACTGTCATTGACAAACGTAAAGCAAACAATCACTGTAAGAGTTGTGAATCACAAATTACTAATTCGCACATTACTGGCGCAGAATTAGCTAAAACTAGAATGAACAGAAGTCATAAGTTTTTTCATAGAAATGGTACTATGTTGTCTAACTAGCAACAAACCACTGTTTTCAGGTTAGAACAGACTAAGTGACATGAACATTATTTAAGGAATATATCTACATTATCAAAGCTCTAGTTGTGGTATCATAGTAACCCATTGTATTCATCTTTAGAAAGTTATATGAATATTGACATACTACAAGCTTGTCTACAAAAACAATTACTGGATCATTTTGGTGATAACATTATTATTATCTGCATTGTTGGAAAGAAAGTCCAGCGCAGTTACCTTAAGAGAAGTGGCATCCTTTCCATTAAATAACTATCATTGTTCACAAAAGTGTTCTGTTTACATGATTAAAAAATGAATAATGACTATATCCATGTTGAAATTAACATAAAACATGAAGTATTGGTAAACCTCTCACCCAATATCCGAACAAATACATGACATGGACTACATCATTGCATATTTAATAAAAACATTTGAAACATTATTCACTAGAAAAAATAATCCTTTACAGTTGCTTGGCCAAAAAATAGCCAAGGTAGAACACCGAACTTTTCTTTTTCATTGTTTCTTTTGTACTTGGGGAATGACTCCTCCCCAAATATTTTCTTACCTAGGATTTTTTGTTAAGGATGGTGCCAAACTAGGGTCGGTCAGGTAATCATAAACAGAACTCTTTCTGGCCTTACTTATTCTATTCCATCAATCACTGGACTCACAAAATTTTAAACTGTAACCTAATATCACTACAGATTAGTACTAAATTATTACAACTGATTTAGTATGTTTCTGTAACATTGTAACATTACTCACTTGGAAGACATTGCAATGAATTCACTTCTTTGACAAACTGACCATAACTGCACAAGGTCTTGAATGGTTTCAGAAATTTTCCTGATGAACTTCTGTACATTTCATGATTCTGAGATTTACAGCTTACTTCAACCTAAAATACACGTATAATTTATATTTCATCAATAATAATGTGACCAATGAATTCCTGACATTGTAAACTATGGATACTATACGTAAATTTCATCATTTTGGATCCTTAGTAAAATAATGTGGGTCATAAAAGTATGTGATCCCAAAAGTTCACACATTGCCATTTAATGCATAGTTCATGTGCAATAAGATATATAAGCATGGTTTATCAAATTCAATCTGATAAATTTTTAAATCAGTGTGTATCACAGTCAATATATGATGATTTATTCAGCCTGTATCATAGTCAGTATGATAAAAATGTTGAAATACAGCTGAACTGCTTCACGCAGACATCAGCTGATCTCATATGTTTCAGAATCTTTTGCTCAGAATATCCTATGGGTGGCAGGTAGGTAGTGGTGGTTAGTCACTACCCTATTTACAATGTTTGCTAATTTGGTTTGTAACAATGGTGCCGAACAGTTTCCATGTTGACTTCCATGGGAAACCACAGCCAACTTCCAACGTCTTCCATCCGCTCTCCCCACAGTGACCTCCATCAAGATCAGTCATCTAGGGGGTTTTGGACCAAAGAGCTATCTCTGGTCATTGGGTTAATTCAGCATGGATCATAGTCAATATAATGATTAATTCAGCATGGGTCATGTTCAATACAATGATTAATTCAGTATGGGTCATAGTCAATATAATAATTAATTCAGCATGTGTCATAGTCAATACAATGATTAATTCAGCATAGGTCATAGTCAATATAATGATTAATTCAGCATAGGTCATAGTCAATATAATGATTAATTCAGCATGTGTCATAGTCAATATAATGACTAATTCAGCATGTGTCATAGTCAATACAATGATTAATTCAGCATGTGTCATAGTCAATATAATGATTAATTCAGCATGTGTCATAGTCAAATGATTATGTGGAGTACAATGACAAACCTCTTTGTTGTGAGCCACTTTAACCAATGATGCAGACCATAATGACTGTAACACAAGGTCGTTGTTAGTCAAATGACAACTTTCTGAAATAACAATATTTTAGTATAAATTTTACATCATAATATAAAATAAGTATTCACATCATTTTTTATGTTTATCACTAAATTGAAACCACGGTAAGAACATATATTTATAACCATCTCGTTGTTAATTTCATTGTGAATTTCAATTTATAATAAATATAACAAGTTTTATATGTACAGCACTGATTATTGGTGGTGTATTTATTACAAATACAGAAGTAATATGAACAGATCATCAATTTGGTACAATGAAACAGATTTGTAATAATAAACTACTGCACGCTTAGGCATTTGACTTCAGAAGTAATGGATAGTACAGGACCTGTAGGTACCATTATGACTAATGGTAGACAATGGCTGCTTTTACAACATATCTTTAGATATACAATATTTTGAAATGTTTAATTAATGATAATAAAAATCAAATACATGCATTGTTTAAACTAGGTTTACGTTCCGAGTAAGAGGTACTGCAATGTTAGATGTATGCAGATCAGTAATATAACACTATGGTACACAGATCAGTATATGTTACACTACAGTACACAGATCAGTATATGTTACACTACAGTACACAGATCAATATATGTTATACTACTGTATAAAGATCAGCATGTGATACGCTATGATACACAGATCAGTATATGTTACACTACAGTACACAGATCAGTATATGTTACACTATGGTACACAGATCAGTACATGTTACACTACAAATGATGATGACGATGTTGTTCTTGCTGATGCTGGCTTTGAGGTGAATTATTCTGATTTTCTACAGCTGTATTCTCTTCATTTGACAGATTCCTAGGTCGTACTTTAGTTGGACAAATTTGTCTTCGATTCCTACGAAAATTGTTGTGTATGTGTTATCATATCATGTTACATTACTCTCTTGTTTTAATCATTGTCCACAATACCTGGGACTGACAGTCTCTCTCTCTCTCTCTGTGAATAAACGTGTATATAAAAAACTCTCGCACTGTGTTATAATCTTTCAGTAAATTCCTTAAAAGAAAAAAACTTCAACAAACATTACATGGGGTCAGAAGTGACTGCATCTTAATAATAATTTGGGCAGTTGGATTAATAGTTATTTTAGCCATGGCGAAAAACCTGAGACCTCCTGATAAACTTGTATTAGAGGGTAATTTAAAGGAAAATTTTAGGAAATTTAAACAGCAATTACAATTGTACATGACAGCAACTGGACTTAATGACAAGGAGGAGGATGTCAAATCGTCTACATTGTTGACAATAATTGGAACTGAAGCGTTGCAAATATATAACACATTTAAATGGAATGAAGCAGGAGATGTGGATGCTGACAGTACCAAAATAGAAAAAATTTTGGACAAATTTGAGATATACTGCAATCCTAGAAAAAACGTTGCATTTGAAAGGCTCATATTCAACACCAGATCACAAGGGGACAATGAGTCAATTGACCAATTTGTAACAGAACTAAGGATTTTGTCAAGTTCGTGCGAGTTTGGTGACTTGGGTGATTCATTGATAAGAGACAGAATTGTTTGTAGAGTTAAAGATGAAAATGTTTGACTAAGGTTATGGAGGAAGTCAGATTTAAACCTTCAAAAAGCATTGGACATATGCCGCGCATCAGAAGCATCTGAGCGACAGGTGAAGTCAATGGCTGGAAAATTGGAAGAAGCCTCCCTTGAGGAAGTCAGAACGAAGACCAAAAATAGAATGAAGAATACTCACAAACAAAATAAAGTAATCAAATGTAAAATGTGTGGCTCAAAACATGAAATTAAGAAATGTCCAGCTTATGGCAGAAAATGTCATAACTGCCAAAAGAAAAACCACTTTGCTAAAATGTGTCGTTCAAATAAAGGCAAAGTTGAAGATAATTTCCTTGGAATTGTAGGAACAATGCAAAGAAAACATAATGACTGGACAGTAGATGTTGAGATTAACAAGAAAATTATTCCAGCTTTGGTAGACACACGTGCCAAGTGTAATGTCTTAAGTGTAAAACTATTGAAAGGACTTAAGGTGAAATACAAGCTGGATAAGTCGAATAGTATGTTACGTTCATTCAGTGGGCATTCAATAAAGCCACTTGGATCTGTTACACTACAATGTAAAGTCAATGGTGTATCAGAGAAACTGAAATTTAACGTCATTAAGCAAAAGGCTAGAACAATATTGGGTGCAGAAACAAGTGTTAAACTTCAGCTGGTGAAAAAATTGTTCACATTGGATTCAGAAATATCTGATCAGCACCCAATTGTATAAACATTGGTTAACTCCAACCACTGGGTTAAATCAGAGTTTTGGTTAAAATTTTGGTTAAATGTTCGGTTAGCTATTGTAGAAAATTTTGTTTAAGTAAATGTTGTTTTTGTTAAAGCTCAAATAAATCCAACCGAAGTCTAAGATGTTGGTTAAATCTTAACATAATTGGTAACCAGTACCAGAATGGCAGCCCTTTTTAAATGCTTAAATGACATTTTTAATGGTTAAAAAACTAAAATGGTTAAATTTAGCCTTGGATTAAATTAACCATTTGGTAAAAGTTAACCAATGTTTATACAATTGGGCACAGAAGGATATCTTATCAAAATATGATGATGTCTTCAAGGGTATAGGCTGTTTACCAGGAACACATCATATACATGTTGATCAAAGTGTTCAACCAGTGATACATCCTGCAAGAAAGGTTCCTCTGAAGTTTAAGAGCAAAATTCAGGATGAATTAAAGCGCATGGAAATTGAAAATATAGTCGTGCGTGAGACTGATTCAACTGACTGGGTGCATAGCATGGTTACTGTAGTCAAGCTTAATGGAAATGTTAGGATATGCTTGGGTCCTAGAGATCTCAACAAAGCCATAAAGAGACATCACTATCCATTGAAAACTGTGGAAGAAATAATGGCAGAGATACCCGGAGCTCAATATTTCTCAAAGCTTGATGCTACATCATCATTCTGGCCGATAAAGCTTGATGAAGAAAGTTCTAAACTCTGTACATTCAATACCCCATTTGGTAGACACCGCTATTTGAGATTACCACATGGAGTTCACCAAGCACCAGAAGTTATGCAATGTACAATATCTCGGATGATTGAAGGCATTGAAGGTGTTGCAGTCATAATGGATGATATTTTAGTCAGTGGAAAAACAGAGCATGAGCATGTCAGACATCTGGAATTGATTCTGAAGAGAGCTCGCGAATATAACTTGAAATTAAATAAAGACAAATGTTCATTTCGTCAGAGTGAAGTAAGATATGTAGGTCACTTACTCACCAAGGACGGTGTTAAACCTGACGGTTCAAAAGTTTCTGTGGTTGAAAAAATGTTGGTACCGCAAAAACAAGAAAGAGCTTATGACTTTTCTTGGGTTTATACAGTACTTAGCAAAGTTTCTTCCAAATTTGTTGAGAAAATCAGAAAATTTAAGAAGTTTGTTGAAGAAGGATGTTTTGTTAGAATGGGGACATGAACAACAAAAATGTTTTGATGATCTGAAACGATCAGTGACAAATGCGCCTGTTTTACAATATTTTGATGTGAATAAACCAAGTACTCATACGGTAGATAGTAGTTCAAAGGCGGTTGGAGCTGCTTTACTACAAGAAGGAAAACCAGTTGCATTTGCATCTCAAGCATTAACATCAACCCAACAAAAGTATTCACAAATTGAAAAAGACACGTTGGCTATATTGTTTGCAGTTCGAAAATTTAGACAGTACATATACGGTCAGTCAGTGAATGTTAAGTCAGACCATAAGCCGCTAGAAACACTGTTCAAGAGAAATTTGCATGAAGTTCCACTGCGATTACAAAGGGTGATGTTTGAATTAAGTGAATATGACTTAAATGTATCTTTTCCACCAGGGAACACTGTGTTTGCAGCCGACACACTATCTAAAAATTATATGTGAGAGCAATGTGAACCACTTCTGGAAGATGACTATAAAATAGCAATCACAGGTGACTATATTTCAACGTCACAATAGTTTTGTAAAGAAATCAAGTCTGAAACAATGAGGGATAATGAGATGATATTGTTGAAACAAACAATTCAAGATGGTTGGCCTATGAACAAAAGGGATGTACCAAATGCCATAGAACCCTTTTGGAATATCAAGGATGAACTTACTATTATTGATGGTTTGATCCTGAAAGGTCATAAACTAGTGATACCCCGATCACTCAGAAGGAAAATGATGAAGATATTACATGAATCTCATCTTGGTATCGTGAAGACAAATGCACAGGCACGAGAGTCTGTATATTGGCCGTCAATAAATAAAGAGATTGAGGATACCATATCCAAGTGTGAAACTTGTGCTCGTGCTCAGGAACAAAATCCAAAGGAACCTATGATTAAAGTTCAACAACCTTACAGGCAGTATTGTAAAATAATAGTGGACATATTTGAATTAAATCGGAAACAGTATTTACTTTCAGTGGACTATTTTTCAAAATGGCCTGAAACTTCAAAATTGGACGATCTATCTGCAAAGAACATAATTGGTTATCTCAAATCACATATTTCAAGGTATAGGATACCAGAAGAAATAGTGAGTGATAATGCACCACAATTTAAAAGTTCAGAAATTCAAAAGTTTTCAAAGAGCTACGGATTTAAACACACAACTTCGAGTCCCTTGCATTACCAGTCTCATGGACAGGTCGAGAGAACTGTGAGAACTGTGGAAAATCTGATTAGGAAGGCCCAAGATCCATACCTGGTATTGTTGAACTATCGAAATACGCCAGTTAAAGGAATGTCAATGTCACCTGCACAAATGCTGATGGGTCATAATCTAAAATCAAAGTTGCCGCTGGCCAAGGAAATATTAAAAACTGTAAATTCAGACAAAATCAATCAAGAACTAACAAACCGACAGGAAAAATCAAAGCAAAATTTTGATAAACATGGAGGTAAACAATTAAAACCAATTCAGCCCGGAGAATATATTATGTTTCGGAAGAATCAAACTTGGAACAGTGGTACTGTTGTGAAATACCATGACTTACCTAGATTATACATCATTAAATCTCCCGAGGGGAAATATTTTCATAGGAATCGAAGACAAATTCGTTCAACTAAAGTACAACCTAGGAATCTATCAAATGAAGAGAATACAGCTGTAGAAAATCAGAATAATTCACCTCAAAGCCAGCATCAGCAAGAACAACATTGTCATCATCATCAACATCATCATCATCATCAGCAGCAGCAGCAAGATAATGATGGATATGAAATTCAACCAAAAGAGTATATCACAAGATATGGTAGATCTGTCAAACCACCAGACAGATTTTCACCAGAATAGATTTGTGTATTTGATTCTTGTGGATTAAACTAGTGTTTTAGTGCTAGTGATTCAATCACTTTTTTTTTCAGAAAGTTACAGCTTTTATTCTGGTCACAAGATGAGAAATGTTTAATCTTGACTTGAGAATTAACAGACAGTATTTACTCACTTATTATCATGTATAAATGTATTCACTTCTAGCATAATCTTCTGATATATGAGAGATTTGCTTCATTAACATACAAACAGTGATAAAACTGTCAGCAAGATTGGATAAACACTGGAAATACAAGTCCTATTAATTTCATACTAACTAGTTATCAGTGTGATCTGAAACATTTAGACAATTAAACCTGATAAGGTGTGAACTGTTTTGTATTAAGTTCAATTTGATTCCTGAATAACAAGACAATTACCACACATGCTTTCTTTAACATGATATGTTGATCATGATGTTCATAAGTCAGAGACATATGGAACTGATAATAGGCAATAGTAAATTGACATTTATTTCTTAACTTTAAGTAAAAAATATACTATATGTTTCTAAAAGAAGGGAAATGTTGTGTATGTGTTATCATATCATGTTACATTACTCTCTTGTTTTAATCATTGTCCAC
Source organism: Lutraria rhynchaena (assembly GCA_008271625.1). Taxonomy (NCBI): domain Eukaryota; kingdom Metazoa; phylum Mollusca; class Bivalvia; order Venerida; family Mactridae; genus Lutraria; species Lutraria rhynchaena. Next base: position 937,021 of record VIBL01000110.1, on the reverse strand, counting down.
AATACCTGCGACTGACAGTCTCTCTCTCTCTCTCTCTGTAAATAAACGTGTACATAAAAAACTCTTGCATTGTGTTATAATCTTTCAGTAAATTCCTTAAAAGAAAAAATGTCAACAAACATTACAGTATATGTTACACTACGGTACACAGATCAGTATATGTTACACTACAGTACACAGATCAATATATGTTACACTACGGTACAAAGATCAGCATGTGTTACACAATGGTACACAGATCAGTATATGTTACACTATGGTACACAGATCAGTATGTGTTACACTACGGTACACAGATCAGTATATGTTCCACTATGGTACACAGATCAGTATATGTTACACTATGGTACACAGACCAGTATATGTTACACTATGGTACACAGATCAGTATATGTTACACTACGGTACACAGACCAGTATATGTTTCACTATGGTACAAGAATGTAAAAATCCTGGATATATCAATGAGGAAAATGAAACTGAAGATGCTTTAACAAAAATTGTCCAGGAAATTCTGTAGAGACATGTAAGATAATGTTAATGTGTATAAGATATATAGATAAATATAATAAACTGTTAACTGACATGTGCAAGTGTAGCATTAAAATCAAACATTTGATGAATGACAGTACAGACAGTACTATAATTCAAGTAGTTCTGATGTATAACAATTATAAAAGTTAACCAACAGGATAAGTTGAAAGTGGAGATGATTGAAATAGATAGAACTTTTCTTTTATTTGGAATTATGTTAATAAAATCTATGGCAATTAGATAACCTACTTTTAGTATGACATCACTTACAACGTTACCTAATAACTTACTTTCAGTATGACATCATTTACCACTTCACCTGATAACTTACTTTCAGTATGACATCCTTTACCATTTCACCTGAAATCTTACTTTCAGTATGACATCATTTACCACGTGATCCAATAACTTACTTTCAGCATGACATCATTTACCACTTCACCTGATAACTTACTTTCAGTATGACATCATTTACCATGTCACCTGATAACTTACTTTCAGTATGACACCATTTACCATTTCACCTGAAATCTTACTTTCAGTATGACATCATTTACCATGTTACCTAATAACTTACCTTCAGTATGACATCATTTACCATGTTACCTGATAACTTACCTTCAGTATGACATCATTTACAACGTTACCTGATAACTTACTTTCAGTATGACACCATTTACCACTTCACCTGATAACTTACTTTCAGTATGACATCATTTACAACGTTACCTGATAACTTACTTTCAGTATGACACCATTTACCACTTCACCTGATAACTTACTTTCAGTATGACATCATTTACAACGTTACCTGATAACTTACTTTCAGTATGACATCATTTACCATGTTACCCGATAACTTACTTTCAGTATGACATCATTTACCATGTTACCTGATAACTTACTTTCAGTATGACATCATTTACCATGTTACCTGATAACTTACCTTCAGTATGACATCATTTACCATGTTACCTGATAACTTACTTTCAGTATGGCATCATTTACAACGTTACCTGATATCTTACTTTCAGTATGACATCATTTACCATGTTACCTGATATCTTACTTTCAGTATGACATCACTCACCATGTGATCCAATAACTTACTTTCAGTATGAATCACTTACCACGTGATCTGATAACTTACATATAGTATGAATCACTCACCATGTGATCTGATAACTTACTTTCAGTACAGAGTGGAACGTTCAAAAAGTGTCCATATTCACAACGTCGTTTTATCGAATTTATGTTTATGTAGTTCCGTCCTTCAAATTCATATTTATCGTTAAGTATAAGATTATAGCTTGTGTGACTGTCAACCTTCACATCTGTTGATGAACCATTTAGGAACTGAACACTCAAATGATCACATGCAGTTCTCCACGTTTTGCATCTTTCTGTATGGAATTACAATAAGGTTATTTATTAGATGAAGTCTACATGATAATGAAGCATTTTGTCATTATTGTACACTCTCACTGAATTATGTTCAGTTCATTCTTTGTGTCAATAGAAATATTCAAATAACAATACTATTTGTTACTATGAATATTACGATATCTGTATTTTTTGTAAATACATACATTTTAAATCTCAACAATATTTGTATGTACATACAACAATATCTGTAAATTCAAGTGATCAAAATATTTGTATTCAGATAACATTTACAAGTACGATATATATATTCATTAAAATAATTACATAACATACAGTAAACATTACACTGGTTATTTATGAAGACGTACCTGGCACACACTGAGGAACTGGAGGATCTAGTTTACCATTGATGTTTGTTATCTTTACACCGTTAAAGTTATCTAAGTAGGCATTATTTCCGTAGAATTCATACCCTTCACTGGGGGTTAGAACATAAGATTCCAGGTGCTTCAATTCACCTTTTGAGCTCGTTGTACAATGTTCAGGAACCACAGCGTTGTGTTTTTCTGTAATTTATTGAGAAATATTACACACATTGAAATGACGTTAGATGAATAAATGTCTGAATTTTACTACGTATAAAACACAGAATCTATTTATGAGTATTTGTATGTGTGTCAGATAATGTTTTAAATCTAAACTAGTGTAAATTGTTAAGAATTTACTTGATATCTGTAGAGAACAATGGTGTAGTAAAGTAGATAAGATTGAGAGATGATATACTATCATGTTATTGGTTATATGATAAGTTTGACAATACGTGCATCAAGATGTAAGGCAACAAAAAAAGGCCTTATGATGGTTTAACAATATATAATATTTACAAACATGACACTCCCTACACAGGTTACCGTATGTAAGTATTTATAAGCATTTACCTGCTGTAATAATTGTAATAATTCTACTCACTCATACATTTTGTAGGTTCAGGTATCCAACTAAATTCTTTTGTTATTGTTTCCTTACATCTCGTGTATTCTACCTTACTTGGATAGAATGAGTAACCCTCGTTACATCTGAATTATATATTTAAGAACTGTCTATGATAATAGTGAATGAATGAAGTCTTTACGCGGGACTGAACATGTATGCAACAAGTCAGTAACCACACCATGTAACTATTGTGTATGTAACAATTCAGTGACCACATTGATGAAAATCAGCCTTCATAAAAAATACAGGTGACATATCATTTATTATTAATATCCATAGATTAATCATTATAAATACAGAGTGTATTTATTTGTTGCATAACGTTTGTTCATTTGTGTTTATACCAGTCTTTAATCAGCCTCTTAGTTGCTCATTGCTTATAAAGGAGTGGCTCTAGGTACTTTTACTCTGTTGGTTGCTTAACATTGGTGTGGTATCATCTAAACATTACAAGTTATCAATTTTGTCTTTTGTCAACCTTTGCAGAACCATTGTTTATAGTAGTATTAAAAGATTTTTAATGTTTTAATGTTTTAAAAATGCACCTTAGCCACAGTCACTTGATGAGGCTGAAAACATGTTACATATATATATAAATAGAGTTTAAAGTTCAAAAACAATAGCTCAATAATATTAAAAGTATGTTTTTTACATGAAATATAAATACTTACCAAATAATAATATGATTAAATCCCCTAAAAGAGTTATTTACTTACTTTAATGAATTGTTGGATGATTAAAAAGTAATCAAGATTGAAAACATTAGCATTTCAAACACATAAATTTATCAACTATAACCAATTTGTAGGACGACAAGACAAATATCCAAATAGAATTGTTTGGTAATTTTAAATTCTAATCTTTTAACCTTCACTTTGAAGATGCAAACAAAAGTCCAAAATATGTGAAACGTGTGATTGATAAAAGCCAATAATTATACATTATATGCATGTGAAACTAATTATTGCCCACTCAGATAAGAATGTATATATTTATAACGCTAAACCACCTATAACACATTAATGTTGTATAAGAACCTTGAAGCATTAAATTGATAATTTAGTCACTTAACGGTAGTTCTCAATTAACATATGAAACATTAAAACAATCAAACGAACAATACAGTACACTAGTGTTTTATGATACATGGGTAGACCACGCTTATATACTCAGAATACTTACATTAAAAACGCCAATGCGTTCTCCGTTCTCTTCCCTCCTGAATAACGAACAGTTCCTCCATCAAATGGACTGATTTCATCACATACTGGAGCTGTAGACAAGGAAGAAAATGAACATGTAAAAATAAGGGCAGTGAAACATGTACAAATAACGGCAGCGGAACACGTACAAATAAGGGCAGTGAAACACGTACAAATAAGGGCAGTGAAACACGTACAAATAAGGGCAGTGAAACATGTACAAATAAGGGCAGTGGAACATGTACAAATAAGGGCAGTGAAACACATACAAATAAGGGCAGTGAAACATGTACAAATAAGGGCGGTGAAACACGTACAAATAAGGGCAGTGAAACACGTACAAATAAGGGCAGCAGAACATGTACAAATAAGGGCAGTGAAACATGTACAAATAAGGGCAGTGAAACACGTACAAATAAGGGCAGTGAAACACGTACAAATAAGGGCAGTGAAACACGTACAAATAAGGGCAGCGAACACGTACAAATAAGGGCAGTGAAACACGTACAAATAAGGGCAGCGAACACGTACAAATAAGGGCAGTGAAACACGTACAAATAAGGGCAGCGAACACGTACAAATAAGGGCAGTGGAACACATACAAATAAGGGCAGTGAAACATGTACAAATAAGGGCAGTGAAACATGTACAAATAAGGGCAGTGAAACATGTACAAATAAGGGCAGTGAAACACGTACAAATAAGGGCAGTGAAACACGTACAAATAAGGGCAGTGAAACATGTACAAATAAGGGCAGTGAAACATGTACAAATAAGGGCAGTGAAACATGTACAAATAAGGGCAGCGAACACGTACAAATAAGGGCAGTGAAACATGTACAAATAAGGGCAGTGAAACATGTACAAATAAGGGCAGCAGAACATGTACAAATAAGGGCAGTGAAACATGTACAAATAAGGGCAGTGAAACACGTAAAAATAAGGGCAGTGAAACACGTACAAATAAGGGCAGTGAAACACGTACAAATAAGGGCAGTGAACACGTACAAATAAGGGCAGTGAAACACAATATGTGTAAAAAGAACAGGAACTGTTTGAATGGCAAATTCTTTATATCATTAAACACATTTTTATGCTGTTAAGGCTATGTTTTATACCAGGAGATAAATAAAGTTTACAGAAATGTTTTTATGTACAGGACAAGACATGGTGAATGGCTTTAGTCAGAAAAGTGTCCATACAGTGATTTTTTGAACGTAGTGAAGTTTAAAAAATGCATTACAAAGTTTCATATGACACAACTAGGAACTGAAGTTATCTAAATCAATGTTTCCACATCACTAAACATTTCTTAGAATTTACTTATTTATTATAAGTTATGATACTGGATTAGTTTTGTGTCTTGTTATGCTTAATTATCAAATACATTGTATATTGATAATTTCTAACTTGAAAATGGTAACATCTGACATCTGGTACTTTGGTCTCTTATGGGTACTCTAAAAAAATGGCTCCAGGAGTGATTTTGGGTGTGAAATTAAACATCACCATAACATACTGTATTTAGCTGCACTGGAATGCATAATGATGGTATTTTCGCAAAACTATCAGGGTTTAAGTGATTAAGTAGAAGGATTTTTTTTTATTTGAACTCAACACAACAGAGAAAAAAACTTGTATAACTGGTATTTTTCTTAAACTCTATTAACAATGTTTGATCAAAAACAAATCTTTAAAACTTTAATATTATGAACACATGATGTGAACATTTAAAAATATATCATTAACGTTCCTACATAAATACATTTTAAGAGTTTTTTTCAGTCAAATTGCAAGATTTAAGGTATAACTGTACAAAACCCAACAGTGGTTTTCGCTATAGAGTAACAATTTCTATCGCTACTATACTGAAGGTTAAGTACTATAATTTTCAGAAAAATGTTACACATGCAACAGATACAGTATAGTAAATCCATGTAGAAAAAAAACATGGTAACAATAAGGAAACATCACAGGAAATGCTGTTACTTGAGGCTTCATGAATTGATATAATGCATGTTCTTGAAAAAAGGTTATTAAATGCAAAAATAAAACATGAATCAAATAAAGTATTTGATCAACACAACTTCAAATAAAACTCACTGTCAACATTTTTTTCACTTCATAAATGCATTTTAAATGGTCATTGCATCTATGTGTAACAGAGATAAATCTCAAAGTGTTTTGAACACATTTTAAATATTGTATCTCATAAACAACATGAAATTTAACAATGATAATCAAATGTTACACTTGCAACAAATTATTCAAATTCAATTTCAAACATTTTCCATCAACATTATGTACATATATTTGCTATTCATACATGAGATTTTTCTATCATGTCTATTTAAAACCATAAGTTATTTTCAAACTTAGAAATCCATATTAAAAATATTTTGAACCATTGTTAAAATTTTGAAAAGATTTTGAAAGCAAAATTTATCATTCAAGTTTTGGAAATGTGACAAAATGTGTAACCTCTACATGGTTTTTATTAGTCATTTCTTAGCCTTTATATTTTATCTTCATATAAGCATTGTGTCATGATAATAGACAGTATAAAGACTACACTTCATTAGTCTAACATCAATGAACTACAGAGCAACAGATAAGCTTTCTCAATGAATTATATTTATATTATATCTTCATATATGCATTGTGTCATGATAATAGACAGTATAAAGACTTCACTTCATAAGCCTAACATCAATGAACTACAGAGCAACAGATAAGCTTTCTCAGTGAATTGGGTATTGCTTCATCATTTCATTTTGAATTGGGTATTGCTCCATCATTTCATTTTGAATCAGGTATTGGCTAAGTATAATTTTTTATATTAATTGGGTATTCAAGCTCTTACTTATCATGTCTAAATTTTAATATCAATAACACTGTAAGACACAGAAATAAAGGATACTTTAAAATAGAAATGTAACGACTCGCCACAAAGAAATAGCAACTCACCACAGAACATGAAATTATTAGTAAAGTATTAAATGATTCAGTAGTTAATAAAGTATGGTAATAATAAAGTATAACAGTAATATTTTTTACATAGTCTGATTTAAATAATTGCTTCTCGCTGTAGTTTTTTTATCACGCTTACACATTTGGGAGTTATTCTTAGAATTATTAAAAGATTTTGTTCTTTGATGAGTTTTTTATTGATAATGCTGTCTGAAGACAAATCAAATTCAAAGACATTTTTATTGCCTAAATAAACATAAATGGCAAAATACATGCTCCCAAACTGAACACATTTTGTTTTTGGACTGCATTGTTACAATATTTATCTGAGACTATGAGGAATGACTGACAGACGAAAATGACAATATGCATCATAAATATTTTAATTGGGTATTTGGCTTTTGTAATGGCTTTTTGATACACATCTAAAATAGTTTCAATCGTGTATTTTGTAAATTTAATTGAGTAAATACACAAATAAGCAGCTTATCTGTTGCCCTGATTACTACAATGTTACTATAGCAACATTTTTAAGAAGAACTGTTGTTGAACTTTCAAACAGCAGAAAACGACTCTTAATATAATCCACATGTCTTAATTGTATCATTTAATTTCAGCACAGTCTATAAATCAAATTTTTGTTTTAATCCTCTTCCTCGAAGTAAGGTGGCGGTTGCCAGTCACTTAATGATGCTGGACCTTGGCTCCCAGGAAATGTTGTCATGTAAATTTCTGTTTTATGGACTACTTTTACATTTCTGTCTTATGGACTACTTTTAAATTTCTGTTTTATGGACTACTTTTAAATTTCTGTTTTATGGATTACTTTTAAATTTCTGTTTTATGGACTACTTTTAAATTTCTGTCTTATGGACTACTTTTCGTGACTGTTATGTTGCAAGTGTAACATCTTTTACCATTAATATACAGTAAGTGCACACAAATTGGTATTTTGTTATGAAATGCTTCTAAGGTTGTTAAATATTCTCTTAATATCATGATTTGTAATGTAAAAAAGAAAAAAAAGGTGTTTTTTTCTACAACTTTTTTTAAAACTACATATATCAAAACACTATAGAAAAAATAACAAATCATTTTTGGCAGGCTGAATTATTTGTAATGCAGCTTGCAAAATGAGTGATTTATAAAAATGTCACACTAAAACGTTACACTTGCTACATTTTTTGGCACATAATCAATTTTATCTTTTTTCAAACTGGACTGATTTTTATGCAATTTGATGTGTACTTTCAGCTAATTGGCTGGCATAGAATTTACTTTAGAGCAGGTTTCATTAAAAATTTATGTAGAAATATTGTTTTGGAGCCATTTTTTTAGATCACCTATATCAAACAATACAATTGTTAAGCAAGATGGTGTCATGTGTCATCCAGTACCCTTTTTACATTAAAATAATTTATCCATCGCTCTGAAATTGATAAGAACAGAGTGATACAGAGATGAAATTTTTAAAGATGCGGATTACCTTCACAATAGGGATCTGATCCACTCCATTGTCCATTCAACTCACAAGTCCTCACATGTTTTAATTTCTTCCCGAATATTCGATATCCTACAAATGTTCAATTAATCAATTATTTTGTTATACTGATGTATCAGTTTAAATGTAACATACACCACAGCTTGTTACCGTAGTTATGCAGGGAAGTGGGTTGCAGGGAGGTGGGTTGACTTTGCTATTGTCACTGAGTTGTCAACTAGTGATTCTCTCAACACCCCTCAATGCCCACAACCAGCTGAAACAAATGTTACCAACTCATTAACTGGGAATGGAATACTTTAAGTTGATATGTAAACACCATGCACAAGATAAAATCCAAGTTAACTAAATGAATATTTATAATATTGATCCAGTAAATACATTGTACAAAATGCAGTTATAATAGTTTTGCAACGACATTAACCCATGAGCCAAAAGTAAAATCATTTTATTCTGCCATCATATCGATAAAAGGCAGACAAAATATAATTTTCCTAAACCTTCCAATGGCTGTGTTCATATTAAAAGATGTTTACTTTATCTCTTCACTTCATACTTCAAGAAATCATTTCGGACAAAACTACTTTTAAGTTTGAAGAATTCTATCTATTAGAATTGTATAACAAATCTTTAGCAGGCACGTAGCTTCTATTAGGCAGTATTAGGCCATTGCCTAGACTCGATTTCCAAAAATGAAAATATCATCTTTGACCATTTATATTACTAAATCTATGACTTTTTTCATTTCTAATGGTCATAAAATACCACAAAATAGCCGTAAAATGCATCTACGACGTTCGAGAATTTCAAAATTTCCTGGGGGCATGTCCCTGGACCCCCCAGAGTTTTGCCTAGACTCTCTTTTTAGGCAAGCTACGCCCCTGTTTAGATGAACTCAGAGCTTCTTGTTCCTAGTGTAAATGTTATGCTTCCTTTGGTTAGAATATTCATCTGACCTTGTACATAGGATTCCAATTTTAGATTTATTTTCAGTGATTTTAGTCCACAACACAGCCAAACTTTGTATTCTATACCAACTAAAGATGAACAAAAAGTGGACATACCTCGTCGACAAGTGTACTCAGCTTCACTCAGATAGTTATCTCGAATCCCATCACTGGAGTCTTGGAAAATACTTCCATAAGGTATATCAGAGAGTGCTGGGCATGTGATTGCTTTAATTAAAGGATCATAAATGTATTTCCTATGATGCATAGAACTACATGGCGCCGGACTTCACAAGAACCGGCAAAGAAGGAAATAACAGGAGGAATAAATCCTGTTGCCCTACATCAACTTTAATAACGGCTGGGATTCAATTACCTCCCTTTATATGCAAATTTCATACATTATAATCAGAAATAATAATGGAGAAAAATATCATAAAAGTAATTTGACATAGTCATAATTTGTGACTGAATTAGTATTAAAGAACATTTATTCCGAACTTAGTGTCGTGTTAGATGAACATTTCTGAATACTGGTCTTCTTTACTGACGTTTCACGCATTGATGAGTCCGAGTCGTAGAAGGTGAAATATTATTTAAATGTTAATATTGCGAACACAGACATTTTTGGATATTAGTCAAGTTGGGACAGTGGAAAATGTTCAAGAAAAGAGAGTTTTGTTTATCATTGTAAATGTTATTTTGACCACATAATGATAATGAAACAAGATTTTGGATGATTCAGTTCTTGTAAGATGAATTTATCCAGAACTTTTGTTCATGGATGACAAAACCAGCCCAAACCAAGTTTTTATTCTCATATGTGTCATGTGCAGATCATAGCCTAAGTTTATGGTGGCATATTTCTGCATGAGATAATCAGAATATTTTCATGAAAATCAAGATTTTCATGAAAAACAAAGACACTTTCACAAAAATTCAATAACTTTCATGATAAGATTTCTTCAACAGATAGTAAACGCGCTTATAAAGTGGAAAATGAACTTGCAAAGTTTATGCAGAAATATGCCAGTATATAAGTTTTATTACAGTTGAGTGGTTACTGTCTTCATATTTGTTGCCTTAAATTAATTCAGCATCTAGAGAACAAGATTAAAAAAAAAACTATTTTGTCCATTGCTAATACATGTATTGATGTGGTGTCAATTACATGCAAACAATGCATAGGCAGATCCATGATTTCTAATCAGGGGGGGACAGAAACTGAATAAATAGGCTGGGTGTCCAGGGGAACGCTAGGGCCCCCAGTGGGTCCAGGGCAAAGCCATGGTCAGGGGTCCAGGGTGCCGGAGGCCCCCAGAAGCTCCTGAGTTTTGGTCATTTCTATGGGATTCAGGCAAATTTCCAGAACCTCACCTATCCTTTCCCATGGTATACAATAAAATGTAACTTATTGCACACATAGTGTGCGAAAATGTTTTGACATTTACATATATTTTCATGTAAATATCATATTTCAGGATAGAAAAAACCTTTGCTTTGGCAATTTTAGGGGGGTAGGGGGCGTACGCCGGGTCCGTCACCCCCCTGGATCCGTCTATGCAATGTATCCTTCACAATGTATGTTCTCTGATATCAATTAGCAGGATATAGATACGAACAGATAATGGCTCACTGCACAAACTGAAATATGGATAAGAAACCATTTTTTATAGAAAAAAAAACACATTGTTCCTGAGATCCTGAAGATATTCCAACATTTAGATAAAATAAATCTTACGTTTACACTTGGCTGCTGTTACGTATCGCCATTCACCATCAATACCACACAAGTATTTTCTGTCCCCGTGTAATTTGTACCCTATGTTACACTCAAATTCAACAAATCCTCCAATCTGATACGTTACTTCATTCTTGATTCGACCGTTAGTTGGTGTATCAACATATTTACACGTGATTTCTAAAAAAATGATTAATTATAACTGTTACTATAAAATAAAGTGGTACCTTGTGACCAGATAAAGTACAAAACACTTGAATTTGTATCTTGTGCCAAATGAAAGTACTAAATCATTGTTATTGTGATGTATCAGAATGCAAACAACTATTCTTACCATCGCATGAAAACATGTGTTCTGTCCATATACCATTACGGCATCGTCTGACACTGTTTCCGCTTAAAGTAAACCCTTCCTTACATCGGTACCTGGCCACAGTCCCGTGATTACTAAGAGTGACTTCAGAATTCGCAGGTACATCAGGTTGTCCACATGGCGACCCTAAATAACGGCAAACATTGTAAGCAATTAACTTTATCATGAAAGTCGGAGTTATCAATCCTTTTAATCATCAGAGTAACAATATGAACTTTACAGTCAACTCATGCTCCGAGTGAGGCTTCCATCACTCTCTTTTGTTTCAGCCGTGTGTTACTGATGGAACATGTCTGAATTTTGCCATTTGATATGATATGCAACTATATATGTATTTATTAAACGAGTCATCATAAACCGATAAGAACGAGGTCACGAGTTAACGTCACAAGATTAACCACGTCACCCTGCATCGCAAATGCAAAAGTCCGGAGGAGACTTCTGTGTCTGTTATCGTGGCGTACGTTCCTCTTTGATAAATGGTCGGTCTATCTTTAAGAGACTAGACTTCAAAAACGCCACCAACCAGTTAAACGTGTAGAAAATACAAGAAGTTCTATGTATACATTCACTTGTTAAAGATCTAGATATTTTCCGTTAATCTTAACCTGGTCATGTTTGCGAAAGATGAACTGATGCTACCATGCTTTCTTTCGTGCTCTCTACTTCGTTATGTAATAAATAGTTTATGAGAATGGTTTGAGTAATCACCAACTTTCATTAACATCTGCTCACAGCAGATATCTGGAGATATTGGTATCTGCTCACAATAAATATCTGGAGATATCGTTTGGCATCTGCTCACAGTAGATATCTGAAGATATTGGTATCTGCACACAGCAGATATCTGAAGATATTGGTACCTGCTCACAATAAATATCTGGAGATATCGTTTGGCATCTGCTCACAGTAGATATCTGAAGATATTGGTATCTGCTCACAGCAGATATCTGGGGAAATTGGTATCTGAACACAGTATATCTGCTCACAATAAATATCTGGAGATATCGTTTGGCATCTGCTCACAGTAGATATCTGAAGATATTGGTACCTGCTCACAGCAGATATCTGAAGATATTAGTATCTGCTGACAATAAATATCTGCAGATATCGTTTGGCATCTGCTCACAGTAGATATCTGAAGATATTGGTATCTGCACACAGCAGATATCTGAAGATATTGGTATCTACTCACAATAAATATCTGGAGATATCGTTTGGCATCTGCTCACAGTAGATATCTGAAGATATTGGTTTCTGCTCACAGCAGATATCTGGGGAAATTGGTATCCGCACACAGTACATATCTGGAAATATTGGTATCTGCTCACAATGAATATCTGGAGGTATCGTTTGGCATCTGCTCACAGTAGATATCTGAAGATATTGGTATCTGCTCACAGCAGATATCTGAAGATATTGGTATCTGCTCACAGTACATATCTGGAGATATTGGTATCTGCTCACAGTGGATATGTGGGGATATTGGTATCTGTTCACAGTAAATATCTGGAGATATTGGTATCTGCTCACAGTAGATATTTGAAGATATTGGTATCTACTCATAGTAGATATCTGGGGATATTGGTGGGTTACTGTGTATATTCACTGTGTATATCTTTCACTATGTGTAGCATTCACAGTGTTTATCATTTAAAGTGTGTATCGTTCAGTGTATGTATCATTCAGTGTGTGTATCATTCAGTGTGTTTATCATTCTCTGTGTGTAACATTCAGTGTGTGTATCATTCAATTTGTGTATCATTTAGTGTGTGCATCATTTAGTGTGTGTATCATTCAGGGTATATGTCATTCACTGTATCTATTATTCACTGTGGGTGCATTAACTGTGATGTCATTTTAGTCCATGTCGAACATTATAATGTTTTTAATGAATATATGACAACAATCACTGAGCGTTTGCCCTACATTTTAAGCCAATCGGATGGCTCCAATTTTCAATTTCAATTTTTCAACTTAAAAGAAAGTAAACATATTCATGAAGAACTTATTTGCTTCACGATCAAGTTATGAAAACACTTGACACGTCGACATTTGTTCATGTGTGATTGACTTCTCTCAATAAAAACCAACCTCTAATGTATCTTTACCCTGGCATAGCTATTTAAAAGTTTCTTCTTCCGGTTCTCTACTTAATACTTGTTCATACTTTATATACAACACTCCAGTACTAATTATAAGACACCAAATAATTACGTTTATCAAATATACAGATGATATAAACAACATAGTGCTGTTATCCGAAATTTGAGGTCTGAAATGCGTACACTTTGTGGTAACACTTTTTAATTTTTTTTTTAAAGTTTTTTCATTACAATCTTTTGTACTAAATGATAATATAACAAAGACTCACATCCGATTATTCAACCGTGTGATAATCAAGTAAAGTGGAATGATTTTATATATATAGAATGAAATAAGCATAGTACAGTACCTTCCATACCGTGCACACACACATATATATATATATAATTATAGTATATACAAGTACTGCAAGATGCGAACTTTATTCTATGCCTCAGACGATACATAAATGATGAATCTACAAAGACATTTACGCAACTAGTTGAATTAAAATTTGAAATTACCATTTTGTTGTATGTAAAAGAACAATTAAAAGTCAGGTCGATTGATGCAAAAAAATATCGGCTCATGCAGGCGGAAACAAAAAATCATTTTAAGCAATATAGGTGTGCTAAATCCGACGGACAGGAGATAAATTTGGTGTAGCCCTAAGATTAAGTGTCAGTTGAAAAGCTGGTATAAGAATGTAATGTTAACCGACTTAAATTATTACACGAAAATTTCGTGAAATTACAATTTTTCGATGTATTTCATCGCAGTAAGGCCATTTAATATTTTCTATAGTTTTCTCTCCTGAACAATATTGTTTTGCTATTCAGTTTACTTATGTATTCATTTATCTATTATTCATTTGTGTATTGTTTACATTGAATCTATCATTAACGTGTTGACGGTCTGTTGTTGTACGCTGATCACGTTCACCACGTTATGTTTAATCTTCTGATCATGTACTAAGTCAATATAAACACTAATTGTCGCACACCGTTCATCTTTGTCATGTATGCTTTAATTTTAGTCAACGTGTTCAGAAAGGACTGCGGTTAACAGTGAGCAATTAATTAAAATTTTATCTGTTTAACAATGGCAGTTTTCACAAATGTTGTGTAATTTAAGTGAGGTACAAACAACGAGTTTCTTATCGTTAAGCTTTTTATACAATTACAGGCTGCACCAATGAATCTATCATGATGCCGCCGTATAAATAATATTGATATAAAAGTCTGAATTAAATACTTCAATCAGCGAATAATTACACCGTGATATACATGTGTAACATATAAACTTTGAGATGCATATAACATTTAATGGTAAAATCTTCCGAACACTTGTTTGTACAGAGAAATGTTACACTGTCAGCTTGTCTTAGGTTTATGATTAGTTGTTTGAATCATCCTGAAGTTAAACTCTGGTAAAAAAATCCGGTAGTTGAAACATTCTACGAGCTGTTTATAAATTGATAAACTCCTTGTACAGAAATACGTACGTACCGACAGGAGTAAATATATCTGATCTTAAATATTTTCTACAATTTATTTAATTATTTCTTTTCAAATGTAACGAAGTTATGAACAAACTATGAAATTGGAAGCTTACCGTTGACCCAATGTGTCGGTCCAATCACCATTACAACAGCCAAAACACATAAAATCGTCCACATATTGTAATTCTACAATACCAGCACATGTATACAACAAATAATAAGACGATGTAAGTTACTGTAAGTAACTCATTCAACTGATTCAATGGTTTCTTGCGTATGTGAACAAACCGGATACAAGCTGTTGCGGACCTTGTGATGTTTGGGAAGAGGTAGAGTTAATGTTTCAGAGAGAAGTAGACTGGTGCCGATCTTGTAATGATTCAAAGAGAAGTAGACTGGTGCCGATCTTGTAATGTTTCACTGAGAAGAAGACTGGTGCCGATCTTGTAATGTTTCACTGAGAAGAAGACTGGTGCAGATCTTGTAATGTTTCACTGAGAAGAAGACTGGTGCAGATCTTGTAATGTTTCACTGAGAAGAAGACTGGTGCAGATCTTGTAATGCTTCACTGAGAAGTAGACGTGCAGATCTTGTAATGTTTCACTGAGAAGTAGACGTGCAGATCTTGTAATGTTTCACTGAGAAGAAGACTGGTGCCGATCTTGTAATGTTTCACTGAGAAGTAGACGTGCAGATCTTGTAATGATTCAGAGAGAAGTAGACGTGCAGATCTTGTAATGTTTCAGAGAGAAATAGACGTGCAGATCTTGTAATGTTTCAGAGAGAAGTAGACGTGCAGATCTTGTAATGATTCAGAGAGAAGTAGACGTGCAGATCTTGTAATGTTTCAGAGAGAAGTAGACGTGCAGATCTTGTAATGTTTCAGAGAGAAGTAGACGTGCAGATCTTGTAATGTTTCAGAGAGAAGTAGACGTGCAGATCTTGTAATGTTTCAGAGAGAAGTAGACGTGCAGATCTTGTAATGTTTCAGAGAGAAGTAGACGTGCAGATCTTGTAATGTTTCAGAGAGAAGTAGACGTGCAGATCTTGTAATGTTTCAGAGAGAAGTAGACGTGCAGATCTTGTAATGTTTCAGAGAGAAGTAGACGTGCAGATCTTGTAATGTTTCAGAGAGAAGTAGACGTGCAGATCTTGTAATGTTTCAAAGAGAAGTAGACGTGCTATGAATATCTAACATTCGCAGTAGGGTAAGCTAATGATTGCATTTCTTTAAACGTATATTCATTTGAATAATCCATTACAGAAATATTTTTTTCTTGAATTAGATCCTAAATTATTACTCATTATTATATTCAGAATTTCAGAAATAATCACGATGCTGGAACCATGGATTTAGATTTGCATCATTAGACCAGCCGGCATAATTTTGTTATGTAACTGACATTATGGTCAAATTGTGAAACACATAATATAGTCATAACGACAAAAAGATAAAAAAAAGTTAGCAAAAACATGATGACGGGTATAGGAATAATCCTAAATTGACGGAGTGTATATGAGTCTGGATAGTTCTCACTACACCAAAATGCAATATGTATACAATACGTGCTAAAGCAACGTGTTTACAAATAAATGTTTATACAAAGTGTTTACGGTACATGTTATACAAAATGTTTACAGTACATGTTTATACAAAGTGTTTACGGTACATGTTATATACGAAGTGTTCACAGTACATGTTTATACAGTGTTTACGGTACATGTTATACAAAGTGTTTACAAATAAATGTTTATATAAAGTGTTCGGTACATGTTATACAAAGTGTTTACAGTACATGTTTATACAAAGTGTTAACAAATGAATGTTTATACAAAGAGTTTACAATAAATGTTTCTACAATGTGTTTGCAATACATGTTTATACAATGTGTTTACAATACATTGTGTTTTCAATGCATTTTAATGCTATGTGTTTACTCCTAATATAAGTATTTATTCAAAGAGTACACTCGACTAGGACATTCTTTTGAATAAGATATGAATTTACGAGAAAATTACAGTTTAATGTTAAAGTGTCAAATAGGATAGTGTATATCATGTGCGAGAAGCCGTGACATTGATGAATTATACACCGTTATAAGGTTGTGAAAACACGTTCGGTAGCTGGATGTAATTAATGTAATTAAGGTACTAGTCATCGCTTTCAATTATGCTTCGCCTGTTTTCATTTTACTTAATTCAATAATAAAACGTCCGTTTTTGTTTCGTTAGTAATGAGATCAACAATTTTTATAAAATTACCTGTCAAACCTCGATGAAATCGAAAAGCATTTGTATTACATAAAATAAGTTCGTGATTAACTTATTGTCAAATCAATGAAACAATCTACTGCGTAACTTCTCCACAGGAAGCACACAAAGTAACTTTAGGAATCACACAGAGTAACTTTAGGAATCACACAGAGTAACTTTAGGAATCACACAGAGTAACTTTAGGAATCACACAAAGTAACTTTAGGAATCACACAGAGTAACTTCTCCACAGGAATCACACAGAGTAACTTCTCCACAGGAATCACACAGAGTAACTTCTCCACAGGAATCACACAAAGTAACTTCTCCACAGGAATCACACAAAGTAACTTTAGGAATCACACAGAGTAACTTTAGGAATCACACAGAGTAACTTTAGGAATCACACAGAGTAACTTCTCCACAGGAATCACACAGAGTAACTTCTCCACAGGAATCACACAAAGTAACTTTAGGAATCACACAGAGTAACTTCTCCACAGGAATCACACAGAGTAACTTCTCCACAGGAATCACACAGAGTAACTTCTCCACAGGAAGCACACAAAGTAACTTTAGGAATCACACAGAGTAACTTTAGGAATCACACAGAGTAACTTTAGGAATCACACAGAGTAACTTTAGGAATCACACAAAGTAACTTTAGGAATCACACAGAGTAACTTCTCCACAGGAATCACACAAAGTAACTTCTCCACAGGAATCACACAAAGTAACTTTAGGAATCACACAGAGTAACTTTAGGAATCACACAGAGTAACTTTAGGAATCACACAAAGTAACTTTAGGAATCACACAGAGTAACTTCTCCACAGGAATCACACAGAGTAACTTCTCCACAGGAATCACACAAAGTAACTTTAGGAATCACACAGAGTAACTTCTCCACAGGAATCACACAGAGTAACTTCTCCACAGGAATCACACAGAGTAACTTCTCCACAGGAATCACACAAAGTAACTTTAGGAATCACACAGAGTAACTTCCAACTTTTCCACAGGAATCAAGCAGAATGACCCTAGACTTCTTGGACAACCAACGGTTGTATGTGTTCTTTCCGCTGTATAATTAAATGTTACATCATAATACAGACCTGTTTGCAGAGAGAATCAATGTGAGCACCAACAACCACTTCCGTCTTTCATACAGTATGGTAATGTATTCCAAGACACAAGTAGGTATAAAATAACAAATAACGGAAGACGAAAGTTACCACAAATTAGATCTTCTGAGAGAATATGACTTGTTTTAATTGTACATGGAATTATTATAGAAATGATGAAGTCATCTTATTTAGGAACAGTATTCATATTACATTATAAAATAAACGACAAGCTCGCCTTTTTTGTTAATATTTTCAACGTCGTTATGACCCCAAGCCGGAAAGCCAGCGGTAACTTTGTAGTCAGTACAATAATATATTCGTGCCAACTGTTTAGTCGCGACCGTGGTCCGGGCGCTGGACTTGTAACCCGGCGATTTAGGTTCAAATCGGCAGGTCTTACTCTTCTATGAAAATTCGACAAAAATGTCGATTTTTCTCAAAATGTAGAGAAGTTGCCGGCTCCCTGCAGAAGAGTAAGTTAGTACTCAGTAGTATACAGTCCGGGAAATTGGTTAGGTCATATATAACTGAAAAAATGTTGAAAAACGGCGTTAAACCCAGTGAAAAAATCTACTGTCAGTACGATATATCAGTGGTATATCTAAATTCAAGTACGATTTTGTAAGTAACTCAAGTGTTTTATTCAACTTTCTCAAGACCCATGTAAACAGAACAAGTGGCAATTATATGAAACTTTGAAGCCACAACCCCAATTACTGTACACATTTCGCAATAATGTTAATGTGCTTGTAGAAAATGAGTTGACCCGGATGTACAGATAACATTTCGTAGAAATCGACCTCTGAGAACACCACTCACGGAAACAGGTGTGTCTAGATATATTTTCTGGTATAGGCGCATATTCCAAGAATTAAATTCTTTATCATGAAGTCAACGCGTTGTGTGTTAAACCTATTCGTTGGTATATTGTTTCATTTAAACTGATTACTTGTAATCGTTTGAGTAATAGTTATACAAGTTTGTAAACGTTATGAGAAAGTTGAAATTTTCATACACTCACATTTATATGCTATACTATTTTCAGTATGCCTTTAAATCCCAGATTGATCTGAACGCATGTTTAAACAGTTACATACAGGAAACTGTAAAATAAAGTAGAAAGTCGGTATTTGGTCACATAACATGCTCTTCACCGGTTAAACAATCAATCATACGTTCTGATCACTGGACCAAAATACATTATTACTTTAAACCACCACATTATAAACTGACATATATGAACAAACAACACGATAAAAACATATATACATGAACAAACAACACGATAAAAACATATATACACGAACAAACAACACGGTAAAAACTGACTTTATTGAACAACATAGAATGTTTAGATTGTATAGATTAGATACACAGAATATTTACATTGATACACAGAATGTATAGACTAAATACACATAATGTATAGACTGAATACACAGAATGTATAGACTAGATACACATAATGTATAGACTGAATACAGAGAATGTATATACTAGATAAACAGAATGTATAGACTGAATACACAGAATGTTTAGATTAGATACACAGAATGTATAGACTAGATACAAAGAATGTATATACTAGATACACAGAATGTATAGACTGAATACACAGAATGTTTAGATTAGATACACAGAATGTATAGACTGAATACAGAGAATGTATAGATTAGATACACAGAATGTTTAGACGGAATACACAGAATGTATAGATTAGTAACACATAATGTTTAGACTTAATACACAAAATGTATAGACATGACACACACAGAATGTTTGGACTACACACACAGAATGTTTAGACTACACACACAGAATGTACAGAGTATTAATGATGGTCTACTAAGTATGGAGCAATTTCAATAAACCTTATATCTGATGTAAGACGGGATGCATCTTGACTTCAATTTTATATTTAAGTGTAACAAAACAAACAACCTTTTTTTACGAGAAGTACCGATATCCGCGAGATAATAGTTTTCTATTTAATTTACTCATTACAATAAGTATATATTTGTGTTTGAATTAAGTATGTGAATTGTGAATACTTATTTATGAAGTGATTCTAAACTCATGAGTATCTAGTGCTTAATTAACACTCAAGCGCAATTGTTTCAAGTCGCTAATTTTGCGTCTTGGCGGAAACGTGACATCGTTTTGCTGTTTGTTTTCCTTTCTCGATTCTTCGAGGTCAAGCACATACACTTTCAGGAAAATTACAGAAAATTCGAACGGGCGAGTTTTCTTATATTCGATTGGATAAGAGATGAGTGTTCGCCTGTAACGAGTTAGCAACTTGTGGTGAGCAGACACAATTCTCATTGGAGGAAACTTTTAACCTTTTCTTTGTTGGAAGTTAAATACTTTTACAAAACATATTCTAAAGTAGTGACATCTCTACGTGACAATTCATCTGGAACTGATTTCTTTTTTACAATGAAAAAAATCTGTGTTGTAGTGTTTTTCATAGTGTTTGATTTATACGGTGGAGTCAATGGTGAGTTAAATTCTATATTTTATATTTTATGTAGAAAAATACTATAAAACCGTACCATGTTTTCATTTTAATCGTAAAACACGTCAGAAATTTCTGTTTAAATGATTAGTTGCTGTTTTTACTGCTTTGTATTTGAATGTCGTCATAAAAACACGATGAGATATCGCTTGGATTTCTGTGTACTGCTTAATGAGCGTGACATTCTAATTACCACGACATCACACTGATGTTTACATACAATGCCGATTTAGTGCAGTTTGATTTAATAAACACTAGTAATATCATGTTACAAATAATCAGAAAACTTGACATTCTTTATGTACAATACATTTACAAACATGTCTTCGTGACAAACTAAAAAATAAGAAAAGTAAAAGCTGTAAATCCCCTGATTTCAAATGGAAACATCCGGTCACGTGGTTGTTTGAAAACAACCATCCATCATCCTTTCGTAAACCAGCTATTTACTTAAACATGTATTTAGATTAAAACAATGTGTGACGAATTAATTGAGTTTTGCAACAGTAAGCCACGTTACAAACAGGATTACCTGCAGGACCCGGATATAGCTGCAATAACCAAACATTAACTATACGTCATTCGTCAACGCGTATTTGATGAGACATAATGTGAGACTGAGTCTTTGTTTATTTGAGAGAGAAATGTTTTATTGAACTGATAATATACTGGACACACATCCTACCATTATGCAAATCATCACTTTTTAACCAGGTTTTTCGAAGGAAACTCTGGCTATTAGATTGCTGCATGTCGGCGGCGTCAAAAATAGGTGTCCTCTCGATAACTTTTGTTTTAGTGGACAGATTGTCACCAAATTTCATATATAGCATGCTTATATGAAGACCTACTTTGTATTTGGTGGTTCTAAGTCAAAGGTCAAGGTCACTGTTACACAAAAGTAAAATAAAAATTCTATTTGCAACTTCTCCTACATTTCCCAAAGAATTTCGACCAAACTTTCAGAGAACTATTGTCACTAAGTACTCCAGCGCATGTTTTTGGTCTTTTTTGTGAATTGATCATTTTGGCAGAATTATGGCCCATTGTTTATTTTGCCTGTATGAACTATTTAAATCAAACTTGCACAGATCATAAGCAAAATGTTTCCTCCCTATGACAGAAGGTAGGAATGGGTAAGCATCTGGAGAAGGAAAACCTGGTTTTGTGACAGTTTCTGTCCTTTCTTGTTATGTCTGTTTCTGTTATATATGCAATTATTTCTTGCTTATATCGCAATTTTTTTTGTATTTAGCTTCCAACTGGAGATGCAACATCGATCGTAAGGCAGACATTAACCATGGATCATACAGAAAAGTATGTGCAAATAATTTTAATAAAATGTCTCTTTAGATGTAAGATGAATTGTTGATATTTGATGAGCTGATGAAATCATACATGCGTTCATACATTTAACATGTCTGGTGAACACAACTACCATGTAAATTATGTTTGAATGGAAGAAAGATTGCGCATATTTTAAACTGGTTTATGTTCGATCTACAAACTTTATTTGCATTACATGTACAGTGATAAAATACTTATATTTGATGGGACAAAAATTCTTTATAAATTGTACAGTCACCTTAAAAGTGGTGTGCCTTGTGTGTATGATATATTTGTTGATATATAACATGAATAAACAGCATACCTGAACTCACGTTTAATTTTGCAAACTTTTTTGCGTGTGTCTAACGCTGTAGATACTTTCTAAACGTCAAATAATTATAACCATATTACAGTAGTCTGAGTCAAGGTAAATAAATACCTTACTGTAGTCTAAGTCAAGATAAATAATTACCTAACTGTAGTCTGAGTCGAGATAAATAAATAAATACCTAACTGTAGTCTGAGTCAAATAAATAAATACCTAACTGTAGTCTGAGTCAAGATAAATATATACCTAACTGTAGTCTGAGTCAAGGTAAATAAATACCTAACTGTAGTCTGAGTCAAAATAAATAAATACCTTACTGTAGTCTGAGTCAAGATATATAAATACCTAACTGTCGTCTGAGTCAAGATAAATAAATACCTAACTGTAGTCTGAGTCGAGATAAATAATACCTTACTGTAGTCTGAGTCAAGGTAAATAAATGCTGCATTTAATCGTTTTTATGCAAAACTGTCAAAACCGAAGTATTTGCGATGAGTTAGTTATCCTTGTTATACATGTACATGTATAACCTCATAGAACTCTCCTAAAATAAATTTATCAGCTTATAATTTATCCTCTGACTGATTTGTTTATATGTGTTTAATTAGGTTGGAAAATACCGGGTGTACAAGTGTGATCGTGGATACGTGAGCAATATTCCGGATCTTTCCAAGATAAGGTTCAAGTGTGGCGGAGACATTTTATGGAAGACACGAAAAGTGAAGTTTTCGGAAAATAATGAAATTCTCTACGCTCAGAATATTACTTGTGAAAGTATGTAGACTTAGATTAGCCTTTTATGTATCCATTTTGAATACTGTCATATTCAGACGATATATACAATGTATCGTCTTTTCAGTGAACGAGTGTTCTTTGGTTAACATGAGAGTGGTCCCTACACAACAGTATCATAGAGGCGTCACTTAAGTTGTACATAACCACATATAAGTATACACATTACTAACAACTTGGTACTATTTTTTAAAGTTCTATTAGTCGTAATCATAATATGTATATTTTCTAGTCTTAATTCTAATATATAAATATCCTATTTTTCTACATATGTATTCCAGTCTTAATTCTTATAATGTGTATTTTAGTGGACATTGTTTCACACATATATGTTCTAGTCCTAATAATTGTCCGTATGTGTTCCAGTCCTAATTATTGTCTGTATATGTTCTAGTCCTAATTATTGTCTGTATATGTTCTAGTCCTAATTATTGTCTGTATATGTTCCAGTCCTAATTATTGTCCGTATGTGTTCTAGTCCTAATTATTGTCTGTATATGTTCTAGTCCTAATTATTGTCTGTATATGTTCTAGTCCTAATTATTGTCTGTATATGTTCTAGTCCTAATTATTGTCAGTATATGTTCCAGTCCTAATTATTGTCCGTATGTGTTCTAGTCCTAATTATTGTCTGTATATGTTCTAGTCCTAATTATTGTCCATATGTGTTCTAGTCCTAATTATTGTCTGTATGTGTTCAAGTCCTAATTATTGTCTGTATGTGTTCCAGTCCTAATTATTGTCTCTATATGTTCTAGTCCTAATTATTGTCTGTATATGTTCTAGTCCTAATTATTGTCTGTGCATGTTTTAGTCCTAATTATTGCCTGTGCATGTTCTAGTCCTAATTATTGTCTGTGCATGTTCCAGTCCTAATTGTAGTACAAATGCACCACAGTCGCCATCAGGCTCTTTATTTTGTATATACATGTATTTGTAGTGATTGATTTGATATGATTCTGTTAGAAAAGGTTCAATGCGGTGCGCCACCACGGAGACAGGACCTTACCTCACAGATAGTTGACCAATACCAAAACAAAATGTCTAGTAGTCTGGATATAAGAGAACCCGGCTATTACCAAGGAGACAGAATCAAGTTCTCGTGCTATGATGGGTAATAATATTTCAGATTTGGCTATATAGCATGTGATGTCATATTTATTTGAAGAACTCTTGTAGTAATATATATGTATTATAACAAATATATATAACAAGCACGAGGGTTGTTCGATATGTAATGTGTATTGTACGATATTTCAAAAGCACTCGACTAAGATAGTGAAATGAACATTACATCCCTTCAAAGTATTCTCTGCGGTTTGAAATACATAATTTCAATCTCTGAATCCATTTATGAAATGTGTCACGGTACGCTGATTTATGTATACCTCTGAGACACTGACTGATGACTGAGCCAAGGGCTTGTCGGGACTTGTATTATATATATCTGTGTAAGCGTTTAGATAATGTATTGTAGTGTTTATATGACATTGTAATGACGATATTTTTGGTAATCGTGTAATGACGATACTGTTGGTAATCGTGTAATGACGATACTGTTGGTAATCGTGTAATGACGATATTGTCGGTAATCGTGTAATGACGATACTGTTGGTAATCGTGTAATGACGATTACTGTCAGTAACCTTCTGTCGTAATGATGTGAACTACACCGTGCTGTGTTTCCAGGTTGTTGTTTTCTATTCAATGGGGAATCAGCTCTGTACTCTGGGAACTTAGCTCAAGACGCTGATTCTAGATAACCTCCAATTTCTAGAAAGAATGAAGAAATTTCCTTGAGCGTCACAAATTTATTTGTTTTGAGTAAAACACATACAACTATAAGTGATCGCATCAAGGAAACACGAAAGTTTTTAACATTCAGTGAAATAAGTAATTATCCAATAAAACACTGTGTTACAAAAATGCAAATTAACTAACTGTCTAATGAAAAATTGAGACGATAATTAAGACTCGAACTAGCTACGGCTTGGGTTGACAAATGCAAGTGCTAAAACGACTTTTGTTCAATTACTATCACCTAATGTACAAGTATGCATTCAGACTAATTAAGTGTTTCTTTATTTTTTTTAAACCCATTAAATTATTATACCAAATTGTTTTTGTATTTTGGATAAAAGATCAATACAATGTCTTAACAATGTCCAGCGTACCTAACAATGAATGACACGTAATACTTAAACTGTATTAAGGAAACTTAAGATGAATACATGTATACATAAAATATATCAAAATAGTTATAACTCACTTTTTTAAAAGTTTCAACTATAAACAATTACAAAAAACATACCACAAAATAAAAAAATACAGCATAATACCAAGTCTAAAAATTCACAGCATAACATAGTGTTTAGATGATGTATTGTAGTGTTTGTGTGACGTAAGTTAGTGTTTAGATGATGTATTGTAGTGTTTGTGTATCGTAAGTTAGTGTTTAGATGATGTATTGTAGTGTTTATGTAACGTGAGTTAGTGTTTAGATGATGTATTGTAGTGTTTATGTAACGTGAGTTAGTGTTTAGATGATGTATTGTAGTGTTGTGTGACGTAAAGTAGTGTTTAGATGATGTATTGTAGTGTTTGCGTGACGTAAATTAATGTTTAGATAATGTATTGTAGTGTTTATGTGACGTAAGTTAATGTTTAGATGATGTATTGTAGTGTTTATGTAACGTAAGTTAGTGTTAAAATAATGTATTGTGGTGTTTATGTGACGTAAGTTAGTGTGTAGATAATGTGCTGTGGTGTTTATGTAACGTAAAGTAGTGAATTACCCAATGAATGAAAAAAGTACACCTTAAGTTGTCTACAGTGTGAGTCTCAACCATTTTTGTTCAAAAGTATTTGGCAAATACCGAAAAGCTATTTCTAAATATTGATAATTCTGTTTATGTAAATATATTACTGAATTTTTACGGTTATTTAGCTGATAGGGACGTTTTTTATATATAAATGTACAAATTTGATTTATCCTGTTGTAAAACATTACAGGTATGAAGACAAGGCTTTTGCAACAGTAAGCTATGACTACTATGGTTTGTATGATAGTACAACTGTTTCGGAGATTACCTGTAATAGTACAGGTCTGTGGAATGATTTACCGTCAGATGAAGTTCCCCTCATGGAATGCGCAGGTATTTTATATGTACTGATTGGAATTCAACAAATTAAATCTAGAGTGAAAATTTACAATATGCTTAGCAAGGATTTCGCATGTTTATACTTTGTTTCTACTTAAATTTAGATTATCCGCATATGCTTCAATTATAAACCACTGTTAGGATATACCTTTATCTACTTTAAGAATGTTTACCTCACTGTCAAATTAAATTTGTGGCCCAGTAATTGATTTACCTGCATGATTTATTCCGTTATAGTTATATGTGAATGCTTATTTCACTTGCTTTAGAGTTCCTCAAAGGTCTGCTGAACAATTGGATTGCTACGAAAATAATTAACAAATGATTTATATGAACAATACTGAATGATTTTCCAAAATACGAGAGTAAACTAATTATAATTACTTCATTTTGTAATATTTGATGTAAAAATGTTAATTTGTCGTAGAGATAATTACCTAGGTGATATTTGACGTAGAGATAGTTAATTAGGTGATATTTGACGTAGAGATAGTTAACAAGGTGATATTTGACGTGTAGAGATAGTTAACTAGGTGATATCTGACGTAGAGATAGTTAACGAGAAAATCTAGGTGCTTGTTGTCTTTTTTTAGCTCACCTGAGCACGTAAGGCTCAGTGAGCTTTAGTGATCAGTCAGTCATCTCCGGCGTTCATACTAGGTTGTTAACACTCTAGTGGTCACACTTTTAAGCGGATCATCATCAGACCTGGTCAGAATATTTGTCTCAATGATATTTTGGACAAGTTCGAATATGGGTCATCATGAGTCGAAAACTAGGTCACCAGGTCAAATAGAATGGAAATTTTGTTAACACTATAGAAGTCACAGATTTGATTGGATCTTCATGAAACTTTGTCAGAATATTTGTATTAATGATTTTGTAAAATGGTGCGAAGATGGGTCATCTCCGGTCAAAAACTTCGTTATTAGGTCAACGCATCAGGAAACCTTGTTAATGCTCTAGAGGTCACCGAGAGTTTGTTTTAATAATATCTTGGAGAAGCTCAAACATAGGTTTTCTGGGGTCAAAAACTAGGTCACCTGGTTAAATAATTGGAAAACCTTGTTTACCCTATAGAGGCCACAGTTTTAATTGAATCATCATCAAACCCCGTCAGAATGTTTGTCTTAATCATATCTTGGACAAGTTCGAACATGGGTCATCTTGGGTCAAAAACTAGGTCACCTGGTGAAATCGTAGAAAAAAAATTGTTAACACTCTAGAGGCCACAGTTTTGATTGGATCTTTGTTAAACTGTGTTTTCATGATGTTTTGGACAGGTTCGAACATGTATCATCTGGGGTCACAAACTAGGTCAATAGGTCAAATTTCCTGAAAACTTTGTACACCTTCTAGAAGTCACAGTATTGATTGGATCTTCCGCAAACTTTGTCAGAATTTTTGTATTAATGATATTATGAACAGGTTTGCACATGGATCAACTCAGGTTAAAAACAAGGAAAACCATAGATGTTGCAATCTTTACTCAGGTGAGCGAAAAAGGGCAATATTGGCCCTCTAGTAGATATATTTTATTGTTTATATCTACTAGAAATAATCTAGTTTGCTTGACGCACTTGAAATTTCGCTTATTCTAATTTGTAGTTTGAAGTCATGTTTAAACATTAGGTATATGAATGAGTCGGTGTGCATTATTTTTACAGCTATACAATGTGATGCTACACAATACATGAACATCAGCAATGGTAACATAACGAACTATAAAGACATATATGACTATTTTGAAAGGATGGAATTGTCATGTGATGAAGGTTTCCGTCCGAAAGATGGAATTGAATCATTGTTATGCATATCTTCCAGCAGTTTCTTTTTGTCTGATAACAATTTCGGATGTGAGCGTAAGTATTTGAGTATTACATTAATGTTCAAGACTAGTACCCAGCGTAAATAATGGATAACTAGTTAGTTCTGCTAGTAATGGATTTTTTAAAACTTTTGATACAACATGAAAACAATTCATTTATGGTATTGGGAACTAGCGTAACACGGAATGTTCGTATTGCTAAAATGTGGTTATTCTAATTGAAGCAATAACCTGCATACCACCCGTGGATCCCGTAAATGGCTGGGTAAAAGTTAACGGCAGTCATTTTGGAGACAAGGCTTACTTTCAATGTGACTATGGTATTAAACTTATTGGACAAAGTGAATGGACGTGTCAATCTGATGGTTCCTGGGATTCAACGTGTGTCATATGTGATGATGAAAGTAATTTTAAATTTATAATATTATAATGTGTTTGAGGTGTGATAGAATTTAGTATGTCTCAACATACTTTTATATGTTAGTATTAAATGGTTTAAAAGGAACTAATTTTGATTCTTGATTTAGACGTGACTAAGATTTGTATGAAAGTAATTAGTCCTGATATTTAGATCAAAGTATGAATCAAACTGTACAAGTAACTGATATTTAGATTGTGCTGTAGAAGCGAAATAAAATATTCTGTTCGGATGTCTTTATGTATTTACTGAAACTGATGTATGGATACCACCAGCGGATTTAATGAAAAAACTATACTTGTATTTTAGATTCGTACTGTCCCCCACCATGCATACCTCTAGGAGCTGAGATCATATCTATTGACACTACGTTCCAACTTTCATCAACTGTGGAATTTACCTGCAGCGGAGATCAAAATCTGAATTCTACAATCAGAACGTGTATGCGGAATAAAGATTGGAGTGGTCAACCAATTGATTGTACTGGTAAGTCATCTATGTTTAACAATACAAGTAATCTATTTTAACAATACAAGTCATCTATGTTTATCAATACAAGTAATTTATGTTTAACTTAGACCTAAACAAACAGAATTAAGTTTATTTACTCGCTAGATTATCAGCAGCATAAAACAACACTTATGGCTTGGATATGACACCTTTCACCAGAAAGGATGTCTCGGGCAACTTAAGGACCTACAATTACACCAACGTTTAACTGAACAATAAACTGGTTTATGATAAAGCCAACATTCTCATTTAACAAAACATACAACAATTTCTATGAATTAAGCTTCCTAGATTTAATGGGATTAACTAACTTTTGTAATCAATTTGCTATAAATGAAAGAACACTACGAAATTTCTTAAAAATTCATTACAAAATTACCACAATATTTATAACATAATAGAAGTAATCTGCGTTTGATTTAGTTTTTTTCTGCTGACCTCTGTACACTACTGATCATCACAGCAACATAGTATGACTGACAAGGTGTGTCTCCACGCACACAGCTTTTGAAGACATATGATTAACGGTCATGTTATAATTTTATTTTCAGGTGAATCTCGCTTTGATCCTTATGTTGGCAGTTCTATTCTGACTGCATTGGAAACAACCATTAGTAAAATCAATAGGACGAATACGCTTGCACTTATGGACGTTCAGGGGAGATCTATAGACGTTGGGAATACGTTTGGAGTTGATGTGTATTTTGTGATAGATGTGTCAAAAAGTATTAACAAGCAGAAAATGGAATTGCGTAATAACTTTATTAGCGCATTATTTCCACAAGTAAGATTCATAAAATGTATCATTATAAAACATCAAAAATTGTTGTGAGGACTCAAACTAGAATGGAGAATCATCTTTACGAAACCAAACTTTCTGTGAAGTCTGGTTTAATCTTAATAATAATCTTTATTTTGTTACCCATAATAATATCCGTAATATCTTAGCTTCTCATCAAAGTTAGTGCACGCACGTTTGATTCTATTATTCGATACAGTAACTGTTGTATATTCTGATCATGAAATATTCTGTTTGTCTGATATTAATAAACAAAGCATGGATAAACTGTAATCTGATACTGAAATATTCTGTTGTCCGACCAGTCGACTTTGATCAAATAGTTCAAATAGAAAAAAGTATTACGCTACCAGTGTAATGTGATATAATTTCATATATGACGCTACTACACATAATATCTTTTTACATTTCAGCTTGGTATCAATAATGAACTAAGCGGCACAAGACTTGCTTTCTATTATTTTGCATCAAAGACGAAGAAGTTGATAAATCAGCATTATCTGAATGCAGAAGATGTGTTCAGTAATTATACAGAGGCTCAACAATATATCAAGTTACACACGAACTTAGACGAGATTCAGAAACAAACAAGTGAGCAAATTGAGTCGTTAATATGATCTGACGACTTGTTGTCATTACGTTTTATACACTTGCGTGTACTTAATAAACATATCATCTGATAACGGTATGGAAAATGATCAATATAAATTGACCATTAACAGATTCCATCTCACAACAAAACATAGCCACCTTAGACTGGGCACAATTATTCAAATGGTTGAAAACCATAAATATAATATAAAGTAATAATAACTAATTTATCGTTAGTGAGTGTTGTTAGTTAGATATGATGAACTGAGTGTTGTTAATTAGTTATGATGAGTTGAGCGTTGTTAGTTAGATATGATGAGTTGAGTGTTGTTAGTTAAATATGATAAGTTGAGTGTTGTTAGTCAGATATGATAAACTGAGTGTTGTTAGTTAGATATGATGAACTGAATCTTGTTAGTTAGATATGATAAGTTGAGTGTTGTTAGTAAGATATGATAAACTGAGTGTTGTTAGTTAGGTGTTGTTAGTTGAAAGTCACATGTTGAATGCCGTTAGCTGAGTAATGTTAGTTAATTAAAGAACTTGTAAACTTGCGTATTATTCGGGCTTATTATCATTCCGTTATGTTCACTTTACTGATTTATATTAAAATACTTGCCATCATATTTCCAGAGTTTGGGACGTCAATTACCACAGCACTGGAAGATATTGCTAAAGACATTCGGTCAAAACAGATGAGTGCTACATTAAGACAGGCACAGCAGGTTGTGATTGTAATCAGTGATGGTAAGATCGTTTTGTGTACTCTTCATGAAACAACTGTTAGTTAATAACATAATTATTTAGCTAGAGAGTTAAAAATACTTTCCAACTTGAATACAAATTAAAATCAACGCTAGTTGGTATTCTAATTCAGGATTAGAGCAAATATCAAAAATGACATTAGAATATTCGACGTGTTCAATTATAATCTTTTTACAACTCTTCTCATGTGTGTAAAATACTTGATATGAGAAGATGTATGTAAATCATACTAAATGATAATTTTGTTTTTCTGATAGTCGCGTTCTAGAGGAACATATTGTTGCCATCACCATTATTCCCCTAGTTATTATTCCCCTAGTTATTATTCCCCTAGTTATTATTACCCTAGTTATTATTACCCTAGTTATTATTACCCTAGTTATTATTCCCCTAGTTATTATTCCCCTAGTTATTATTCCCCTAGTTATTATTACCCTAGTTATTATTACCCTAGTTATTATTACCCTAGTTATTATTACCCTAGTTATTATTCCCCTAGTTATTATTACCCTCGTCACCGGGGTAATCCCATATGGACAAACATTCACTATCTTTAACAATATTATATACATACATAATGTATAGTGGGAACAGGAGATTATATTGTTAATGTCATATGATTTATTTACCAGCCTAATATTAATCTATTTTCGATTTATTATATTCATAAATTCAAGAATTTTATACATTGGTCCATACAAGATTGTATATAATATATTTTTGCATAATGGATGAAATATCCCATTTCTACAGACTAACTTCTAGAAACCGAATTTTTCTACTGGTCCTGTAGGTGTTCAGTAGTCAGACGTTACACTGTATCTGTTGTTACAAAATGGTATATCATGCCTACCTATACCATATGGTATATTGTACATTTGTCCATACAAAATCGAACATAGTTTATGCGTGGATATTTGGTATGTTATCAATATTATTTTATAATTTTCATTGTTAATTATATTCTAGCAAATTCCATGCACATTTTTTAACCATGTCAATGTATACGATAACGAAATTTTCTTTCAGGGCAGTATAATACAAATGGCGACCCGACAGAAATGGCAGACAAACTTAAACAAAAACCTTATGAGGCAGAGATATACTCGATTTTAGTTGGAGTAGACGAAAAGAAGCACTACAATGCTTATCTAGCAATGTCGAACATAGCATCAAATATTGAGAACGAACAGCACTTTTTTGCTGTTAGAAATGACCGCGACTTCACAGAAATCGTAAACAATATGGTTTCGAAAGGTAATCTGTATAAGCAATACATAATCCTAATATCATAGTGCACACATTGATGTTAACACCACACCTCGTTCTGTATTTCACACAACATGTTCACTCATGTACACCACACCTGACTTTATGCACCGCATCTGAATTCAGACATCACATCTGAATTCAGACACCACATCTGAATTCATATACCACGCCTGAATTCATATACCACAACTTAATTCATACACCACACCTGAATTCATATACCACATCAGACCTTATAAACACCTTGACTTATACAAATCGCCTTATCTTATACACTCATAATCTTATAAACATCACCTGATTTTATACACTATACCTGATCTTATACACTACACCTTATCTAATAAACAACACCTTATCTTATAGACAACACCTTATCTTATAAACATCAAATGATCTTAAACACTACACC
Organism: Lutraria rhynchaena; assembly: GCA_008271625.1. Taxonomy (NCBI): domain Eukaryota; kingdom Metazoa; phylum Mollusca; class Bivalvia; order Venerida; family Mactridae; genus Lutraria; species Lutraria rhynchaena. The sequence goes on along the minus strand of VIBL01000110.1, from coordinate 903,685 downwards.
TTATCTAATAAACAACACCTTATCTTATAAACATCGCCTGATCTTATAAACATCGCCTGATCTTATACACTACACCTTATCTTATAAACAACACATGATCTTATAAACAACACCTTATCTTATAAACATCGCCTGATCTTATACACTACACCTTATCTTATAAACAACACATGATCTTATAAACATCAAATGATCTTATACACTACACCTTATCTTATAAACAACACCTTATCTTATAAACAACACCTTATCTTATAAACATCAAATGATCTTATACACTACACCTTATCTTATAAACAACACATGATCTTATAAACATCACCTGATCTTATACACTACACCTTATCTTACAAACAACACCTTATCTTATAAACAGCACCTTATCTTATAAACAACGCCTTATCTTATACACTTCACCTTATCTTATAAACAACACCTTATCTTATAAACAGCACCTTATCTTATAAACAACGCCTTATCTTATACACTTCACCTGATCTTATAAACAACACCTTATCTTATAAACAACACCTTGTCTTATAAACATCACCTTTTTTTATAAGCAACACCTTATCTTATAAACAACACCTTATCTTATAAACAACACCTTGTCTTATAAACATCACCTTATCTTATAAGCAACACCTTATCTTATAAACATCACGTGGTCTTATAAACAACACCTTATCTTATAAACAACACATGATGTCATACACATCACCTGATCTTATACACCTTACCTGATCTTATACCCCTAACCTGATCTTATGCACCATACCTTATCTTATACACCTTACCTGATCTTACACCTTACCTGATCTTATACACCTTACCTAATCTTATACACCTTACCTGATCTTGTGCATCTTACCTGATCTTATACACCTTACCTGATCCTATGCACCTTACATGACCTTATACACCTTACCTAATCTTATACACCTTACTTGATCTTATACACCTTACATGCTCTTATACACCTTACATGTTCTTATGCACCTCGCGTGACCTTAATATCTCACCTGATCTCGCATACATCGCCTGATCTTATACCCTCACCTGATCTCTTTTGATATAAATACATATGTATAATACTTAAATAAGTTTGTTAGTTTGTACAATATTGCACCACATACTTGCTTGTGTATGTTGTTGTTTGTACAATAGATAAACTCACTTATATATGTTGTTGTTTTAGGTTCTACTGTTAAACTGAAATGTGGTACAACAAGTCCATACAAAACTAAGTTAAGTGATGGTAATAAACCACAATATGAACAGAATGCAGAGAAATATGCCTGGCCGTGGATGGCACAACTTGTTGGAGTTTGTATTTCAATTTGTTATTACTTAATTACAATCATTTAATCAACACCTTGATCAAGTTAGACTGAATTTACGCTTAATTTTGGAACTTAGAAAAGACGGAACATTACTTGGTACATGTATCAAGTTTGCACCATTTGTACCGGATATTGTACCAGAAATTATGTCAGATATTGTACCAGATATTATGTCAGATATTGTACCAGATATTGTACCAGATATTATGTCAGATATTGTACCAGATATTATGTCAGATATTGTACCAGAAATTATGTCAGATATTGTACCAGATATTATGTCAGATATTGTACCAGAAATTGTACCAGATATTGTATCAAATATTGTACTAGATATTATGTCAGATATTGTACCAGATATTATGTCAGATATCGTACCAGTTATTATGGCAGATATTGTACCAGATATTGTACCAGATATTATGTCAGATATTGTACCGGATATTATGTCAGATATTGTACCAGATATTGTACCAGATATTATGTCAGATATTGTACCAGATATTATAGCAGATATTGTACCAGATATTGTACCAGATATTATGTCAGATATTGTACCGGATATTGTATATTGTCATACTTCTGCATTGTTTACACATACTGTGTAAAAATGTACAACGTCATGTACAGTGTTACTAGAAAATAATGTTTACATAATTCACAGATATATATGAATTCACGTACAAGGTGATTAGTATTATTTGTATTGTAACCAACTGTTAGAGTTGGTATATTTTGTCTAATCAATATGATGTGTTAAACTTTCAGAATAAAGGTAAACACGAATGTGGAGGATCGTTAATTAACAAACAATGGATTCTTACTGCAGCACATTGTGTCCCCAATGGAAATGAAATTCAAGCAGTCATACTACGTAAGTTTTCTGATGTCATAATATACATTCAATTTATTATTTACATCATGTTCGGGTAATATTGATACAGAACATTGCATGATCTAATTCTAAAATAATAAATCACCATAATTCATTTACTTTTAGAAAAAAAAGGTTTTAATTCAATGTGCTGATACATACCTCTCAAATGAATGCAACTTTTATACATTTGTATATTTGAAAACGAAGAACAAACAGAGTTGCTTGCAAGACATAAGATCAAACCAAACTGAATAATCGTTTAGTGTCGGGTTCATTTTTCAAAGCCTATCAACCTGGCTCTGTAAAACAAGCGTCTGTAAACATGTTTTGTCATCTGGTTCTGATAAAAACAAGCGTCTGTAGACATGTTTTTGTCATCTCGTTCTGATAAAAACAAGCGTCTGTAGACATGTTTTTGTCATCTGGTTCTGATAAAAACAAGCGTCTGTAGACATGTTTTTGTCATCTCGTTCTGATAAAAACAAGCGTCTGTAAACATGTTTTTGTCATCTTGCTCTGAAAAAACAAGCGTCTGTAAACATGTTTTTGTCATCTGTGATATTTTTTATGAGCTAAAGATTCTAACAACAGCTTAAGAAATTAGGCATAAATGAATTAACAAAGCGTGTATTTACTAACTAGATTTACTTTTACAAAGACCTTACATTGTTTCTGTTGTCTCGTTTACCTTTCCTGGTTGTCGCTCGTTGTGAAAACGCTGACTCTATATTTTATCATGGTTACCAGCGATTTTCACTATTTTCGGTTCATGGCGTATTTATTGATGATGGATACATGAAATTTTCTGCTGTTGTTTTAGCTTTGTTGTTTTTGTTTTGCCCGTAAATCCAAGCATTACCTGTTTAAATTTACCTTTCACTTGAAGTATGTTATCTGAAAATTAATGCCTTTGAATATTTGTGTTTTTACCTGCATTAGAAATATTGAGACGTGGAGAGAAAGAAGGAATAGTTCGAAGAGAAATTCAACCTAACTTTATAACTAAACACCCGCAGTTCAACAAAGACACTTATGCATACGATGTTGCGCTGATCAGATTTGATCTAGAAGTTATCATCAGCCATAAGTTGTTGCCTGTGTGCTTACCGCCTTTAACAGGTAAGTGTTTCCATATCAATGAAGTAAATAAAAAATTTCAGAAAAGAAAAAATAAATCAACAAACCACGTGTCCTCAATCACATTACAACAACCACAGAGCCTTATGATGCCTACATCTACCATCACACTACATCCACCATCACACTACATCTACCATCACACTACATCCACTGTCACACTACATCCACAATCACACTACATCCACTGTCACACTACTTCTACCATCACATTACATCCACTGTCACACTTCATCTACTGTCACACTACATCCACAGTCTGCGAAAAATGCGTATAGTCCGAGCACGAGGCTATAAAAATCTAGCCCGGACTATAAACTTTCGTTGTGAGCGTAGTCCGATTGGATTATAGATTTTTGGGAAATCGTAAATATGGGTTTTTCCATGTTACTATAAATATTCGCACGCAATGACGTTTAGGAAATCATATCAGAATTTTAACCAATTGAAACGTTGCATTTTCGTAAGTGCACTCAACTTGTCTTCCGTTTCCGCTAACATGACATAAGGGTCACAGACTTGGTATCTGAGGACAGTAGTCTTTCACACGACTCAGATTACGCGCCAGAGTCTGACTTAGATGATGGTGAAGAAGAATTAACTGAGAACTTTTTAGAAGAGCTCCGTCGCTTCACTGTTACCACAAAATAAATTAATAAACGTTCAAACCGCTGACGTCACACGAATACTGTTTCTCGGCTTTCTTCGCTAATAGATGTCGAAAGCGATATATTAAATGGGTACCAATATTGTTTTGGTTCCGTTTTTCTATTTCATGAATCGGTGCAATGTGTACACCCAGGTCACATGCATTATTATTATTAGTGTTAGCTAAGCACGATATTGACACAGTCCACAATTTGTGACGTCATTCCCACGTGACATTCAGTTTAAGTGTAACTTTTTGAAATGAAATATAATCGCTGATGACGTAACGCAAGGAATTAATGACGCGTTTCTTGGTCACATGACTACTATATTCTCACATGCCTCTCAGTACAGTCACTTGGCTTCCCAGAATTAATAAGTTGGTCTACATGTAAAGGAGATTTTAATGTTCGGGCCATTTTTATTGGCTCGGGCTTGGACTATTGATTTAAATTCGCAGATTTAAGTTTTGTGAAAACGTTTTCTTGATAAAACTTTGCGAAGATGTTGTGTTTATTGACCCTTTAGTTGTACTTATTTCGGACATTAACTGAATTCGGATATGCTTTGCGTACAAGACTATTAGTACATAGATATGTTATCAGATATATTCTTATAATTCTGTTAATATAATAATGACATATGTGTTACTCAGGTAAAATTTTGATATTACTTAAGGGTTTGGTTTATGTGAACTGTGCTATTATGATCAGGCTTGTTTTCTTTGCAATGTAAGCTATGATGAATCCGTTTGCTGCATATTTATATAACATCTGTGCTACCAGAAAAAAGATAGCCACTGGTCTTCTAGAAAAAAGTTTGGTAGCCCACTAGGCTACCACATGCTAAATACATTTGTCGGACACTGATCTTGAATCAACCACTAATTATAGAATAGAATCAGTAAATATTTGTCAGATATTATAAATTTTCTACAGTTTGTCGAAGGCGCAAAGCCTGGTAAATCTGTTAACATTAATATGAAGAAAATCAATACTGGGTTTTCTATCTGGGTGAGTAATTTTTTTTCGGGCGATTAACTTCTGTAAAGTCACTAGCCCGACTTGTGAGTAAATTCAAAATGCTTAATCCGAAGATTGCCAATTGGTATAAAACATTGCAATACATCTGAATTATTGAATTTGTTCCATTCTTTGCAGCAATCATATTGGCATGTTGCACATCTATAGTTTAATTGAATGCAGCCATGAAAGCTTAGAGAGTAGAATTTTGGTCTAATGCTGAAAAAAAGAATTGACTTAAATGGCTAATTGTTAAAAATGATATTAAATAGCATATTCTGGACATTCAAGACGAATACCAGGATAATGATTTAAGTAGAACAGATGTCCTTAAGTAATTTAACAAATACTTTACGACACGATTCAAACAAGCTCGGACTATAAAAAATCTATGAGGATTATAACTTTTGTCGCAAGGTATAGCCCTGAGGACTATAGTAAAAAATATTAACCGAGAAGACTGCATCCACTGTCACACTACATCCACTGTCACACTACTTCTACCATCACACTACATCCATTTGTTATATAGGTGAAGATCTGGTAAAAGAGGGTGTATTCGGTGTAGTGACTGGTTGGGGTAAGAGTAAATTAACAGATGCAGGACCCGTTGAATACCTGAAACAAATGCAAATGAGGATAAAGAAATGTGAAAATGGGCGCTCAGATGAAAACATCATGTTTTGTGCTGGAGATAAAGGTATGGAATGTACTGATATAGCCTGATATAATTTTAGAATTATAAAGCTAGTGGAATAATTTTATCATCAAATTGTAAAACGAATAATTCAGCCGAATGAAATATTCATTGATAAATTATTATTAATAAAAAAAACATGAGAAAAGTAATTATTTAGATCCTAACATCAGAATTTAAACCTTTGCATTTGCGCACATTTTTCGTATTAAGTGACTGAACATTTTTTCAGTCATTCAGTATAATTGTTTTTTTATGCGCTGGTTATTCAATAAATTTGCATCCAAACTCCTGTCCATATTGTCCTCTGTCCATGTAGAAATGTATTCATTATTTCTTATCGTGAGAGAGGACATTTAATTTGTCGTGTTCGTGAATTAAAATGCACTGTCCTTCATGATCTTTTTTTTTTCATATTTTTGTAAATGTTCAGCGGACGGGAAAATTATTGATACTTGTGATGGAGACAGTGGTGGGCCTTTTGTGGTGCGAATTAAAAATGATACTACAAGATTTACACAGATTGGTAAGTGTCCAGTTCATTAATTCAATATAACATATACGTACACTGGTAAGGACATGATATATTGTCTGGTTTCAATGCTAATGAGACAATTTATAAGCACCTGGGTGATGTATACTTTATATACATGAGATCTGTTTCTACTAATTATCATTTACTGTGAAATTCTGGTTTTTCATACAAGAAGTTGATCATTCAATAGATTTTTTGTGAAACCACGACCTTGCTGTGGATTATTATAAAAACATTATTATACAATTACTTGCTGTGTTGTAGTAAAACTGCACCATTTGAGACATAATTAAGTTTCAGTTGTTTTTGCTGACAATGTTTTTATTTTTGTGTTAACTGTCACTTCAGGCATTGTGTCACATGGGAGCGGCTGTAAACAAAACGAACAAAATGGAGTGTACACAAAACTGACCAAAGACATTCTCACATGGATCTATGATGTAGCTTTTAAAAATGATACATCCACATAAAACGTCATTTGTCACAGTGAAGTTCAATATGTTTATCTGAGTTGTTTTGTTCTCAAGTATGACACTTTACACTGTGCGCATCAGTCATGCTGAACTCATATATCACAATGTTTTTTATAATGTTTATTCATGTGAAAGATGTTTTATGTCAAAGACTTCACAAGTATGAAAATATGTATATATATTAAAACATTTGTATTGTTACACTCTCTATTTCCATCCTAGAGTGATTTGTGCATAAAGTTTCATATCAATACAATATTAAATGTAAACGTAAAAAAGATACGACACATTGTGACGAAAATCACATATGAATAAGAAATAATAATTGGATAAATTGGTAGATAGCATTGCTGAAACTACTCTACGGGTGCGTAAAACTAAGTGTTGATAGTTGCAAATATATGTGAGTTGTCATTGTGATGTGACATGTAACTATAATAGCAGCATTGATCGACAGATTAATGTGATCGATTTTCATTCAAGCTTGTGAATGGAAAAATGACGAATTAATAAATACCCTTAATGGATATTTGGGCTGTTTTTTCGACGGTTTTTGTTGCATAAAATTCGAATAAGATTAATTACGTTAAAATTCTCATTATGAAAGAAAACATTTTAGGATAATGTTGTCACTTGATATTACAACACACCACTGACGCCGTGTGTCTGCTATCATTAGTGCCTTTGTTTTGCATTGATTTCATAAATGAGAATTCCCGTTTTCACTTACTCTTTTACTCGTTTTCCGACCGGACGTGTTAATGTACAGATATTTGCTGTCTATTAGTGGTTGGCGCTGGATCTTGCAAACAAGCTGCATAGCGTTGTCTATCGTCTCATCTGGGTTTTGAGGTTCTCTTTAGGAGTATCATGCGTTTGGACGCCACCGGCTGGTGTTACTGTTTATTATGTCTTCGATTGATGCTTTCTACGGGTGTACGGTGGTCGCGTTGGAACCACTTTGAAATGCACTTCTATTCTTTTTTAATGTGGTGACTTCAAGTTGCAAATTTTGAATTAAATACATGTGATAGTTCAATGTCTGATTGGTAATTTCTGCAGCCTGAGCACAATAATATTTCGTCTTCTTCAGTTCATCATTAAGTTTCTGTACAGCGTCTTTCTCTGAATTATTTGCCTTTGTGAATTCATTAATATTTTCGGTAAGCAAATTAGTTTTTGACAAAACATTTGTGAGTTCTTGTCGCATAATTGTTGTAGACTGAAAGTCAAAAGCAACCGATGTTCTCTTATAAATAACTTAAAAATATTTGCAAAGACGTCATTAAAACATTTTGGGTCATTGTCACTGATGAACTGTTGTAGGCGTAACAGTCACGTGTGTATTAAGAACATTTTTTCTCAGTCCACGTCGTTCTGCGATGCATGAGAGAATCCTGAGAACATGCGGGTGATTCCTGAGCACGTCTGTGTAGGACACTACGATAGAGACATAATTATGTCGTCATCATTTCTGTTGCACATTTGCACAAGTTTATCAATATGTAGTGATTTTGGGAGGTTGCCTAGGATGTTGTCTAACAGCGTATAATTATCATAAAGATATAATATAGTATTCTTGGTTGCTTTTGGTTGAGAGTCTTCTATTTTATCTGGACATGTTTCAAGTGAAAATGAATCGTCAAACCCATCCAAGTTGTAATCAAGATATGCTATGTATTGTGCCCCTTCTGTAACTGCGGACCTTTAGGCTACGATGGGCTGAGCAAAGTGTCCATGACCGAACCGGTAGCCATTTCAGTGATGAGCAAAACTCAATGCGATCGATGGTTATCGTATAAAAGTCACCCGAGAAAATCACACATTATCTTGTCTAATGAGCACCCATTGTTTTCATTTGTTCCTGGAAAACTCACTTTTTGCGCACATGTTTCTTTCCTTATATTTCACTATGGTAACATATACATGTAAGTCCAAAAATGCACTCATAAGGGTTTCAGGACTATCTGATATATAAATTGACATGGAGGGTATTAGTGAACCAATACATCAGATGCATTTTCTGTTTAAGAGCAGTCATAGAAATGTAATCTAACTGTTAAAATGTTATCTATTTAATGTGCAAGGGGGACAGATTAAACAACAAAACTGTTGTATAATATAATTTTTCTCTGGGCTGCTTAGCCAACTGATAAGGACAATATGATTAAAATAATGATCAATAATCAACTGCAAATAATTAACAATAATGAATGAACTTACAACATGTCTATAAACTTCTTTTACTTAAACTGATACAAGAAATAGGTTGATAGGATCAAAATAAACTTTCTTATTAAAACTTAAATTTATCCCGACACCTATACAATAATACACAACAATTCTGGGCAGCCTCTCCTCGTGGCTTCACATACAACAAAGTTTGAGATGGAGTGCTCCACACACGAGAGACTAAACCACCCAATAAGGTTAACATAATACTCTACATTTAACAAGTTTACATAATACTCCACATTAAACAAGTTTACATAATACTCCACATTTAACAAGTTTACATAATACTCCACATTAAACAAGTTTACATAATACTCCACATTAAACAAATTTACATAATACTCCACATTAAACAAGTTTACATAATACTCCACATTAAACAAGTTTACATAATACCCCACATTAAACAAGTTTACATAATACTCCACCTGTAACAAGTCAACGCGATACTACAACTTAAACAAGTTAACAAAATGCTCCACATTTAACAAATTTACATAATACTCCACATTAAACAAGTTAACACAATACTCCACATTTAACAAACTTACATAATACTCCACATTAAACAAGTTAACACAATACTCCACATTTAACAAACTTACATAATATTCGACATTTAACAAATTTACATAATACTCCACATTAAACAAGTTAACACAATACTCCACATTTAACAAACTAACATAATACTCGACATTAAACAAGTTAACATAATACTCCACCTTTAACTAGTCAACACAATACTCCCCATTAAACAAGTTTACACAATACTCCACATTAAACAAGTTAACCCAATACTCGCCATTAAACAAGTTTACACAATACATCACATTCAACTAGTTAACACAATACTCATCATTAAACAAGTTAACATAATACACCACCTTTAACTGGTTAACACAATACACCACAAGTTTACATAATACTCCTTGAACTAGTTGACTCCAAGCTCAGCTTTGAACAAGTTTGCACAATACAAAAACATGATAAAACTTTAGATTCGATAATGTAACAATTATATATTCTCAAAATTACTCGAAAGATGAACAGTTTGATTCAATCCTTGTGATTGATAATAAAAAGTGTCCGCCAGTGCTTCAGAGGAAAACGGTATGGGAAAATAAAATATAAAAATCTCTCTTAAATAGTAACCATTCCAAAGGCAGGTCAGTAATCGGAACAATTCGCAGGAACACTTAGACTTAACAACTGAATGATGTTTAAAGGCTACAAATGTCCAAACAAATCACTAATCCTTCCAGTTCATGGCGATTACTATGTGATAATGATGTAAACTATTGATTGTATATAATGTATTATGTACAAACTATTGATTGAATACAATGTATTATGTACAAACTATTGATTGTATACAATGTATTATGTACAAACTATTGAACTATTGATTGTATACAATGTATTATGTACAAACTACTGAACTATTGATTGTATACAATGTATTATGTACAAACTATTGAACTATTGATTGAATACAATGGATTATGTACAAACTATTGAACTATTGATTGTATACAATGTATTATGTACAAACCATTGAGTGTATATAATATATCATGTACAAACTACTGAGTTTATATAATGTATTATGTACAAACTATTGAGTGTATATAATCTATTATGTACAAACTATTGATTGTATACAATGTATTATGTACAAACTATTGAGTGTATATAATCTATTATGTACAAACTATTGAACTATTGATTATATACAATGTATTATGTACAAACTATTGAGGGTATACATTGTTTTATGTACAAACTATTGAGTGTATATAATGTTTTATGTACAAACTATTGAGTGTATATGATACATTATGTGTTACACATGTGTAATATGCCTGTCCCATGTTCTTCATTATATCAACGACATAAGATATAAACATCTAAAATGGTGTCAATCTACTTCGTTAACATCCATAACACAAGTGTAACATTTGATACAAAGATAATTTTATTCACTTTTAGTTATGAAGACGTGTGGAAAATACTGAAATGGCGTACGTTGAATGTTTTGCTGAACTTTGATTTGTACATATCTACAATGTTAACACGGTTTGTCTGTTCTAATAAGTATTGTTATGCAAGTTACATGGTGTGTACGAGTGAAACTTTTTCACTTTCAGTTTAACATGAATAAACACAGTTTAACATTAGTTACATTTAATCACCTTCTTTATCTGGATCACAACAGAAAACATCTAAAAAGCACCAGTCCTGATGACTGTAATCACCATAATAACGTTAACCAGATAACCAACTAAGAAACATAAAGCACGTGATGGTTGAGGTATTGCCCACAGGTACACTAATGCATGTAGAAGTCGTGAACCAGCAAATAACCGGAAGTATAAAGTTGCGTACCAAACGTCTGGTCTGGTGAGAACGTACATTAGACCAATCAAGACAAATGGAAGAACGTTCTCTATGTCATTGAGATGGGTCCTAAAATAGAAAAAAGTTTATCTATCAGAAGTAATAAAATGTAGAAAGAGTCATAAATAACCCATTAAATGAGGCATTCTTGTGACTATGTATAATTTTTTATGAATTTTTCATGGCGGTTGTCAGTACACATTAGGTCACCATGAAAAGATATAGATTTTCTATTACGCGACCGACTTATTCATAAAATCTCCGACAAAAAAGATTTTTTAGCGATTTCGACCATTACTTTATCGTTCGTTATCCCAGCTCTTCCAGTACAAACATATACTGAAAGGATAAAGAAACTCAGGGTGAACTCAGGGTGAACCAGAAAGTAAGTATGATATCGGGCTTCATTTAAAACGAAATTTTGTATACTTACAGATAAATTAATGCTTAAAAATTTCCAAAGTCTGTATTTTGCATCTGACAATTGGCTTAGAGGTACTGACGATTAAATTGAATGGACCCATAGGATTTTGAAATTGAAATTGAACTGAGGCAATATCTTGTGTGCCCGCCGTTTGTTGTGGTCATGACCCTTATTCTTCTGGTCATAGAGTTCATGAGAGCGTTAATCCGTCTTATGGGGATGTTTTCCCACTCTTCAATCTGAGCTCTGGCCAACTGCTCTCGAGTAGCAGGGGGTGGCTGGCGCTTTCGAACCTGTCTATCCAACTGGTCCCAAAGATGCTCGATCGGGGACAAATCAGGGCTATATGGCGGCCAATCTTGTGGTTGAATGTTGTTGTTGGACAGGAAGACTTGGCAAATCCTTGTTACGTGTGGCCTAGCATTATCCTGCTGGAGGGTTAGATTATGCTGTAAGAAAGGGATAACATTGGGTCGAAGGATCTAATTCTATACTTAGCTGCTGTTAAATTGCCATCAGTAACAACCAATTGTGATTTTAACGCGTGTGAGATTCCTCCCCAAACCATTACTGAACCGCCCCCAAACCTATCCCTCTCTACAACGCAAGCGTCCGAAAAACGTTCGCCACGACGTCGGTAGACACGTTGACGGCCGTCAGATCGATAAAGGCAGAATCGAGACTTGTTCGTGAAGAAAACTTGTCTCCACTGCCTCAGTGGAAACCGTCGTGGAGCATGTGCAGCGACCCAGGCCATACGACGCTGACGTCGAGCAGGGGTAAGGTGTGGACCTACGTAGGGGGCGACGTGCTCTTACACCAACTTCTCGTAATCGATTCCTTACAGTTTTTGAACTTATAGGACGCCCATGATTTCCACGAACATTAAGTGCACTCTCAAAGGCAGTAAGGCGCCGATTACGCACATGAGAAACGACGATATAGCGATCCTGACGTCGTGACGTTACGTGCGGACGTCCTGACCTAGGTCGATCGGCCAATCGCCCAGTTTCCCGAAGACGTCTTACAAGACGTTCTATGGTGGAAACATTAACACCAAAGTGCCTAGCAACCTGATTTTGCAGCTGTCCTGGCATCAGCATCTGAATGGCCTGACCCCTCTGAACTTCTGTGAGTCGTGCCATTCTTAAAACGAATCAAATTCTCAACTAATTTTAGGGAAGCAGTTGGTCTGTATAAAGACTAACAAAGAGTGACTTGACCAACGCTGCATGAGACCAGAACAACACGGTGCACAAGATTCTTGTTTTTTCCTTCCTCCATTTACCAGAGCTGCACACTGTACCGTGACTAAATTTTCGATACATGGCAAGGGGTAATATGACCTAATTACTCAGTCCACAAAGTTTCACTTTATTTGGAGAACGCGTTTTCAAAATATCGGAACAAATGTTACCCTGCGTTTCTTTATCCTTTCAGTATATAATGTTAACAAAAATACCTACCTACTGTTAAAAGTTTGGTCGCGCAAACGCAAGCCAACAGTATACTAAGGATGGTCTGATATTTGATTATTACACGACGGAAATCAAAGTGGACATAAAGATTGTTTAGGGACTTACAGCATCACAGCTGGATGGGTGTGGGTAACCAAACACTGAACTTCACTACAATGCCCGCCGTATAACTATGGGATTTCTGGTAATACCCTGATCTTAAACAACTTTTAAGGACACTTAGAATATCCATTGTCAGAGCTTATTACCAAAGTTCTACTCGCCTAAAGTAGCATTAGACTTTTCCCCGTAGATTGAAAAGTTTTTGGGTATCATGAGTGAATACTTAGAAGGCCCGGACTTGCCAAACATTTACTACCCTATTAAGTTTTCTTGTCGCGCACCAAGTTACAGGACTTTAAGAATGTTCCATGTTGTCAATAATTATTTTGGTTCAAATAGTACAACAACATCCGAAGTGTATAAAATGCGATGACAATATAAACGTACGTAAATAATTGATAAACAGCGTAACTTTTGTTTCTTATGATGTCTCACCACATAAATATTTGCTCAGTACAACTGATTGTTGAAATGAATTTAAATTCATGAGAATAAAAGTAATACATAAAAATTATCATCTGAAATAATAAAATGAATTGTTTGAACAACCTCCTGACACGCTCCACGTGAGCATCTACAGGGACATTCCCGGGGGCCTCTCTACCATAATCTTCAGGGGTGGGAAATACCTGTAATACATTATAATACATTAGAATACATTAAAATACATTATAATACATTAGAATGCATCCTAATAAGTATATCATGAAGTATGTTAGTCGTGTGTGGTTACCTAGTATCACTTTACTTGATAAATTGTGCTTATACATATCTCGAAACATGGATTACCTACCCTGCAATCTTAAACTATTTCCTATCAGACTAATAAACTTAAACGTTACATTAAAGAAATAAATGAAATAGCTTATGAAATACGTGTATATGTTAAAGAAAGTCGAAAGTATAAATGCTTTGTTTCGTTTCTGCCCCGTACTCAAAATAGCACGACTAAATTCATTCAGAGTTTAAGTATTCATTCAGAGTTTAAGTATTCATTCAGAATTTGTTTTAAACATTTATTTAGTCTGGTTATTTACCATTCAGAGTGGTCTTGGTTAATTCAGATAAGTCATTGTTCATTACTTGTCTTTGTTCACTCAGACTTCATTAATAATCGTATCGGTATCAATAAGTTGAACGTTTATCACTCTAAGTCATCTTTGTGAAGTCGGCTTTTCTGTCGTGAAGTCTGCATACTGGCATACAATTTACATAACCGTATATCAGGACAGTAAACAACATATCCTGTAAGGCAAAACCCAACATCACATTTACCCCCTTGCTATTCTATCATTACGTTCAGTAACTGAATGAAACAAATGGATGGATGCACGTGTTGATAGTAATGAACTAATACGCAAGTTGGACTGAATGAAGATTAAATTAATGTATTCGTGGACAATGTGGACGAAACACCTCAACAATGTGGACAAGAAGCGTGAACAATGTGATTCTCCAAAATTTGATACAATTACAAAATGAAAAAAGTTGCAAAATCAACATACTCACAGACTGTTAAACGTCACATTTATTTATAGTACAAAGTATGCCTGTAGCCTTCCAAAACGGGTAAAGTACCATTTTCAGTGGTGTTTTCAGGACAGCTATTCCAATATGGTAGGTGTTTTCGTATGTTGCGGAGGTGGGATTTGCATACATCACACGATTTATGAATGTTTATCAAGACTGGTACGATGATAGACCTACTTATTATAGCATTTCCGTAGATTCTAACAACAAACTGGGTTTTAAAAACTTTGTCTTCATCCATATCGTGTAAAAGATAAAATAGAACAAATCGGAAAACTTTCTTATAATTTATTTTGTATTTTTCTCATATTTTTAAACAAACATTTTGTAATTTGTCTCTGAACAACAAAACCTTTTTATGTCACTCAAAATTGTCATTAAATGATAAGCATACTATTACTCTACTCATAACAAAAGCAACATCTTTGTAACAAACGTACAGATGGCTAATATCATACTATACGAAGGCCCGTACATCCGTTAGGTAAAGATATTCAGCAGCAAAAACTGAGAACAAAAAAGATCAACATGAAAAATAATTCAGAGAACTTTTGAATACATTTAAACAATCATAGAAACATTTAAACTTCTAATCGCTGAATTTGCTTCACTAGCTTTCTTCTTGATTTTTCCAGTTTATTAACTCTCGAAGTTCAAGTTTTATCTTCCTATAAGCAGATCGCAAAGCGTTGGAGTTGTCTTCTCACTTTATCAGCGTATCTTTATCTCTATCAGGTTTTGTTCTTTTCACTTTTAACAAATTTCATTGCCTTCTCGTCTTAACCCCGGAACTCGTCGACGGTTGTTCTGTGTTATTTTTCTGATTCTTCTTTTCCAAATATTTTCGCTTTGATTTTATGCCATCGATCATCCGAGCCTCCTGAAGTTTATCCAATGGTATCCGATAAGAGATGTGAGAGAGTCAGAAAGAAGACAACATGTGTACCTTAACTTGTCTTGTCTTGTTGTCCTCTTTCTGTCTCTCTCATGTCTCTTATTACTCTCCATTATTCGTTTCTCTTTATTATCCAACTTTTTGCCGTTCAGCATTTGATACCCCCCTCCTAAAAGTATAAAATGCAAAATTTTCATTAACGAGTCAGGTAATTGAACGAAATATACATATCCAATCCATTCTGAATTACATTTTCAAAAAAGTGATAAGGATCTTTATGGAAAAAACAGAGTCCTAGTTTGTAATTCCAGATCAAGCAGAATAATAATCTTAGAAGTCGTAATATTTTGGCTGCAATGTTTGCCCTTGTAAGTATTGAAGACTCATAACAAATTAACAAGGGCTTTTTTCCTCCTCCGTGAAAAATACCGATATACTGTTAAAAATACTTATTGTTTAGATGAGTTTTCATTTTCAGCACATCTACAGTACATCGGTATCTGCAGGGGTAATATCATATATACGTATAATGATGAATGCAATAAATTCTCAAAAATTCTTCCGTTTTCTTTTCTTTTGTGGATAATGAAATGTATGCCATGATATTATTATGAACACTATATTTTCGTCTCTTCCGTAACGGATGGTATAACCTGGCCTATTATCAACAAATCACCATCAAAGAATGTTTACAATGTATATTTTAATTAATATTTTACTTCAACACAGTCAAACGAACTATTCACGGTGTGGGTATCAATGCAATCACCATTTTATTCTTCACGCAGCAACATTACTTAGTAAGACATATTTACCTTTCACACTTCTCCGGTAAAATCAGAATTTTCACATGATTTGATTGCATGCAGACAGTTCAAATCACGTCAGTAGTTTTCCGTCTATCCTTGAGACACATTTGGTCGTGGATATTTCTACCAAAATGTTAAGTGTGCGAGGATAAAAGTAGTTACGGAAGAGGCATATTACAGAGGAGGGAAGTTTTTTGTAATTTCATGATTTGGTGAATTAAATTCCAGATTATTTTTCAAGGTAATGCTCCAGACTTCACTGATACTACGTCCTCAATGTGAAAAAGAATCTGCATTGTCGGTTTGTTGTCATGTTTCAAAGGAATAGCAGCTACTGAGGTGCAAAAACGTGAATACTTAGACAAGAAACGTGAACACAGTGGACAAAAAAAACGTGAACACAGTGGACAAGAAACGTGAACAATGTGGACCAGAATCGTGAACACAGTGGACAAGAAACGTGAACAATGTGAACAAGAAACGTGAACATTGTGGACAAGAAACGTGAACACAGTGGACAAAAAAAACGTGAACATCGTGGACAAAGAATGTGAACACAGTGAACAAGAAACGTGAACACAGTGGACAAAAACGTGAATACTTAGACAAGAAACGTGAACACAGTGGACAAAAAACGTGAAGGGAATTGATGAGAAACTTGCACAATGAACGAGAAACATTAACTGTTCTGGCGTCTACGTCATATACATAGCTGTGAAGTGTGCACTGGCTTCAGGTTTGTGATTTTTGAAAGCTGGGGCATATAATTCAGCATATAAAATGTACGGTAGCACCGTTTCGTATGACGTAACCGATAAAACTGGCTATGCGCACGGTTACCGCCGAGAATGCAGACGTCGACACTTGTTTACATAGCGGAAATATTCGATTTTATGCAAAGCAGACACGCTGATAGTCTTGGTTCAAAATACATTTGTAACTAGCATTTTTATTTTTTTACAGGACAATATTTTTATATGCGTGTGTTCTAGACATCTAAGTGAATGAGTGTGATTCAATGCTCAAAAGCGTGAGACACATGCGCAATGCGTGTGACCTGACAACTATGACAGTGTTCTAACATGTAAGACAAACATTGATATAGCGTGTCTTCAAGTTAGAACAATAAGTCATCGAGCACTATTCATGCTATAAAATATGTCTTCCCTATCTTGATACGATTTATTGTCATCATATTTGTGACCTTGACCTAAATGAACTATGGTAGCGATATGAAACGTTTCTGGTTTCAGGTATTTCTTGTGTCAACGCTGTTAATTATTTGAATGAATGATTGCTGTGCATGAAAGTGCATCACGGTAAGCGCTCATTCAAGCTGTTAATACAGCAGACAACTTCATGTCTAATTGTTTTACATGACTTTATTTTTACAATGATCACTCTGCTGCATCTTTATCAGACGATCGTGTGTCCTAAATAACCAAAACAAGTGTCCATATTTTACACTAACTAGAATGAAAAGAAACATTTAACCACGAATATAAGAAATAATTTACTTTACGAGGAATTCGATGTCTGGCCGTCCATATAGACATAAACAAAGTCTTCATTAACACGACACCGGCATAAAATGCATTTTCAACACTTCATTTTCAAAACCCAATGTTATCGACACCATGTTTACAGTACTAGTATTTAATCCAGTACATAAAGTGATACCTACAAAACAAACACCACCTTGTATCTGCCTGCTACGCGTATTTTAGGCCATATATATACTATATGAATATTGTTCGTTTCTAGGGTACTCCGCGATGATTTTGACAAATATAATTTTTATCGCTCAGGTTTTGAGAAGGATTTACTATCAATACTCGAATTTTGAACAGCAGTTTAGCGCGAACTTAAAATTATTGCAGTTCGTACAGACAGCAAGGACAGTAATATAAACGATTCACTCTACCTACAATTCGCTCTGTAACGACTCGTCCCATTCAAGTAACGACTTGCCAAATATAGAAATTCGCCCCATCGTATTTTACCTGTTCACATTACTTGTTCTAGTCATTCAGTCGGCTAGTTCACATTACTTGTTCTAGTCATTCAGTCGGCTAGTTCACATTACTTGTTCTAGTCATTCAGTCGGCTAGTTTACATTACTTGTTCTAGTCATTCAGTCGGCTAGTTCACATTACTTGTTCTAGTCATTCAGTCGGCTAGTTTACATTACTTGTTCTAGTCATTTACCGGGCATCTGTACAGTCAGTTAGAAGTCTGAGACGGCGGTTTGTGCAGAAGATTTTCCACGTAGCGGTAGACCACGTGTGACTGCGCAAGACCACTATATTTTAAATCAACATTTATCGTTTTTTAACTGCGACAGCTACAGCGTCTGTCACCCCAGGTACTCGTAACCCCAGGATTTCCGCTCGAACAGTACGAACTCGTTTGGCTGAGAACAATTTACGTGCACGTCAGTATTAACGGATTGTCATCGCCATGACAGGTTTCAATGTGCTGAGAGGCACATCAACTGGACAAGACAAGACTGGCGGGTGTTTCTTTTTTCCGATGAAACCAGATTTGCATTGTCTAATAGTGATGGTCGGATCAGGGTCTATCGACGTAGGAATGAACGTTACGCTGACTGTTGCGTTCTTCAGCGGGGCCATTTTGACGGTGGGGGTTCCGTGATGGTCTGGGCCGGAATTGGGTATGGGTATCGTACCCGATTAGAAGTCATTGATGGCAAATTGAACGCTCAAAAGTATAGAGACCATGTCTTTGCCCCACACGTTGTTCCTCTCTTACAAAATCACGGCAGTATTTCTGTTTTTCAGTAAGACAACGCTCACGACAGAACTCACGTCGCCCGTGACAATATCCAGTTCTTGCGAAACAACAGTATTGATTTCATAGACAACTGGCCCTCAAAAAGCCCGAATCTAAATCTCATCGAGCACCTTTGGGATAGTCTTGACACACGTGTCAAGCAATGTTCGCAGTGGGCATACTCGTCACTAAAGCAAAAAATTGAATCGACTCCTGCCTTAAATGGAATTGAAAAATCCAATGAAATTGATAATTTTCAGACTGTAAATGAACTTTGATGAATTGATTTTGAATTACATGTATTGTGCAATAACAAATACGAACAAAAACTGTAAATATACACATATGTGGAAACAGTCCCATTAAAGTCTCGCGAAAGTTTCTTTTTTTGGTACAGTATATATTTATCAAGGCTGGTAAAAATTGATATAGTTTTACAGTCTTTTATTAATAAACTCTGTCCTTTGGTAGCCCTACGAGCCCTCTATCACGGGTGTTCAAACTATTGTCAGATTGCAGGTTATGATCAAGTTGGACAGGTATTTCAGTTGTTGCTTATATTTATTTATCATAGGAATTCCATATGTTTAGAAAATTCTAATGTCAGTTACAAAATACCTGTAACATTGTTATTGCTGTATAAAATATCTCAGTCTAGTCTGATTGGAACAAAAAACTATCATTTATCATTTTGCAGCCTGCAGATCACGTGGGTACCTCCGATTAATCAACATGTCTCTGTTGCTGAGATTGTAGCGGCTTAATTGCTTTAAATGACAGCAGTCGTGTTAGCCTGGACACTCATCTCCTGTATGGACATCCAACACCGAGAGAATCGGAGTATAAGAGCCGCTTTAGAGAATAGGGCGGAAGAGATTTTGTCCATTTCTCCGTGCCGAAGTTTATTTTTTTTTAAATTGACTTGAAATTTTACTCTTTCATCTCATAATGTTCTCTACATGTTTTGTACAACATAATGATAACCATTGTTTTTTATCTTTTGTTCTTTTTGAAATACCAGCACATGCTGAAACATTTATTGTTAAAAGAAACTTTTTGTTCGATGAATATTTATGTGTTTTGGAAAGGACGGCGACGGAAGTACAAATAATGATAGTAGTACATGTACCTACAGTATGCAAAATACCAGCAATTATACAAATGTAGTTTAGTACTAATTTTTAAAAAAAGCTTCTTTTCATTGTGTATCTAATAAACCCCGCGGAGACATAATATCAACATATCGACGAAATTTCCGCAAAATTGTATGTTGTTTACTTCATTGCGTTACTTCAAAACAAGGAATTTTTCACAGTTAAGTCTATGATGCGTACATGTGTAAGATATAACATTACATGTCCCAAAGCGTCGTATATAACATTACATGTCCAAATGTGTCTGATGTAACATTACATGTCCAAATGTGTCTGATGTAACATTACATGTCCGTCATGGAAAAATACCAAACGTGTCAAACAAGAAGTCATGGTTTGGCAATAAGGTTCAGAGAAAATATCACGAGGCTAAAAAATTATAAAGCAAATCCAAGTAACCATAATAAGGGTTTGTGTAACAATACTAGTAGGTCATGTAGACAAGCTATAAATTGCTATGATACAGAAAATAAACATAAAAGGCAGGTAAATTATGCAATCTGCGAACCAAAACAATACTGGAAATTTCTTAACTCATTAAAACCTAAACAGAGTAGAACTGCTATTCCAACTTTGCAAGATTTTAACAAAGAAGTGCTGAATGATGAAATAAATTTCACTTATTCTGCTGAAATTATGATATGCATAAATAACCTTAATAATGAAAAGGCATTAAGACCTTTCTATATTTACATTAAAATATTCATATCTCAACCTAGAAGACATGTTTATAACTACTGTCATATCTCTACATAGAAGACATGTTTATAACTGTTGTCATATCTCTACATAAAAAGACATGTTTATTACTGTTGTCATATCTCAACCTAGAAGACATGTTTATAACTGTTGTCATATCTCTACATAGAAGACATGTTTATTACTGTTGTCATATCTCTACATAAAAAGACATGTTTATAACTGTTGTCATATCTCTACATAGAAGACATGTTTATTACTGTTGTCATATCTCTACATAAAAAGACATGTTTATAACTGTTGTCATATCTCTACATAGAAGACATGTTTATTACTGTTGTCATATCTCTACATAAAAAGACATGTTTATAACTGTTGTCATATCTCTACATAGAAGACATGTTTATTACTGTTGTCATATCTCTACATAGAAGACATGTTTATAACTGTTGTCATATCTCTACATAGAAGACATGTTTATTACTGTTGTCATATCTCTACATAAAAAGACATGTTTATAACTGTTGTCATATCTCTACATAAAAAGACATGTTTATTACTGTTGTCATATCTCTACATAAAAAGACATGTTTATTACTGTTGTCATATCTCTACATAAAAGACATGTTTATTACTGTTGTCATATCTCTACATAAAAGATATGTTTATAACTGTTGTCATAGCTCTACATAAAAGATATGTTTATGACTACTGTCATATCTCTACATAAAAGATATGTTTATGACTGTTGTCATATCTCTACATAAAAGATATGTTTATGACTACTGTCATATCTCTACATAAAAGATATGTTTATAACTGTTGTCATATCTCTACATAAAGGATATGTTTATGACTACTGTCATATCTCTACATAAAAGATATGTTTATAACTGTTGTCATATCTCTACATAAAAGATATGTTTATGACTACTGTCATATATCTATATAGAAGACATGTTTATGACTGCTGAGTTTTTCTCATAATCAATGATACTGTATGCACTCAAACCTGTATTCCATCAAGTAAAGTCCAAAAATAGAAAATCCATATTTGATTAAAAAATAAGTAAATGCAAAATATCATTTGAGAGAATCAAAATTAAACCACAAACAACGACTGAGCACAAGAGAGTAGTGAAAGGTATAACACACCGATAAATTTTTGTGTCAATATTTTGATCAACTTGTGTGATCCATTTGTGTGTTAAAGTACTCAATTTACTTGTTTGTTAATGTACACATCTACTTGTGTGTTAATGTACACATCTACTTGTGTGTTAATGTACACATCTATTTGTGTGTTAATGTACACATCTACTTGTGTGTTAAAGTACTCATCTATTTGTGTGTTAATGTACACATCTACTTGAGTGTTAATGTACACATCTACTTGTGTGTTAATGTACACATCTACTTGTGTGTTAATGTACACATCTACTTGTGTGTTAAAGTACTCAATCTACTTGTGTGTTAAAGTACTCAATCTACTTGTGTGTTAATGTACACATCTACTTGTGTGTTAAAGTACTCAATCTACTTGTGTGTTAATGTACACATCTATTTGTGTGTTAATGTACACATCTACTTGTGTGTTAATGTACACATCTTCTTGTGTGTTAATGTACACATCTACTTGTGTGTTAAAGTACTCAATCTACTTGTGTGTTAATGTACACATCTACTTGTGTGTTAATGTACACATCTATTTTTGTGTTAATACTTCATCTATTTGTGTTTTAATATACTTCATCTATTTTTGTGTTAATGTACTTCATCTGTTTGTGTGTTAATGTACACATCTATTTGTGTGTTAATATACTTCATCTATTTGTGTGTTAATGTACTTCATCTATTTGTGTGGTAAAGTACTGATCTACTGGTGTGTTAATATACACATCTATTTGCATGTTAAAGTACTCAATCTATTTTGTGCAATTATACTTCATCTACTGGTGTGTTAATATACTTCATCCATTTGTGTGTTAATGTACTCAATCTATTTGTGTGTTAATGTACTCAATTTATTTGTGTGTTAATATACTTCATCTATTTGTGTGTTAATATACTTCATCTATATGTGTGTGAATGTACTAATCTATTTGTGTGTTAATGTAATTCATCTGCTTGCGTGTTAGTGTACTCACCTAGCAGTGAGGTGCTATACTCAACTAATAGTGTGCCTAACCTTAAATGATGTCAGTAAAAATTTACATAATCTGTATGCTGTGTCTATGGTAAATAATCTGTATGTTGTATCTATAATAAATAATCTGTATGTTGTATCTATGAAGTAAATAATCTGTATGTTGTATCTAAAATAAATAATCTGTATGTTGTATCTATAATAAATAATCTGTATATTGTATCTATGATAAATAATCTGTATGTTATATCTAAAATAAATAATCTATATATTGTATCTATGGTAAATAATCTGTATGTTGTATCTATGGTAAATAATCTGTATGTTATACCTAAAATAAATAATCTGTATATTGTATCTATAACAAATAATCTGTATACTGTATCTATGGTAAATAATCTGTATGTTGTATCTATGGTAAATAATCTGTATGTTGTATCTATGGTAAATAATCTGTATACTGTATCTATGGTAAATAATCTGTATGTTGTATCTATGGTAAATAATCTGTATGTTGTATCTATGGTAAATAATCTGTATCACTGAGACAGTTGTTTACATAATTTATACAAGTTGTATAGGCATCAATATGCGATAAAACATTTGAACTTTTGTTACAAATTCAGAGAGCCAAACTATGCATTGTCCAACATATATTTACAAGTACACAGAAATGCATAGTCCAACATATATTTACAAGTACACAGAAATGCATAGTCCAACATATATTTACAAGTATACAGACAAGCATTGTCCAACATATATTTACAAGTACACAGAAATGCATAGTCCAACATATATTTACAAGTATACAGACAAGCATTGTCCAACATATATTTACAAGTACACAGACAAGCATCGTCCAACATATATTTACAAGTACACAGACAAGCATTGTCCAACATATATTTACAAGTACACAGACAAGCATTGTCCAACATATATTTACAAGTACACAGACAAGCATGTCCAACATATATTTACAAGTATACAGACAAACAATTTTTATGATGATCTGAGGCACAAAATACATAAAAGAGCTGTATACCAGCCTACTTATAAGATGATCAGTGTTGTATGAGGATCTTAATGTTACAACATGGTGAACATTAACAAGGTAGAACTATACCTAACATTAGATACCAAAATATAACATAGAAATTGTGTAGTTCATAATAAATCAGGGTTTTATCATAAGATTTCAATATTAAATAACTTCAAACTGATGTAAGGATTCTGTATGCTGCCCAAGCAAAGTGATTCTATAAGCTCACAAATCCTATGATAAATACAAAAACTATATGCTAATCTTCTATAAAGTATTGTTGATCTATTGCTGATTAATGTACAATTCTGCAATCTACATAAGCATATGTTTGGATGTATCAACTTTGATAATGCAATAATGTCATGTTTCCACAAAGACCACTCAGTTAAAAGAGTCCAGGATTGCAATGATGTTGACAAATATCACTTAAGAAAACACAAATAAATAGATAACAAAGATATAAAACTGACAAAAAACAATAAATAACAAGGGTGGTAACAATGTACAGCTTCATGTTCTTTCAATGAGTATCACCATTAGTCAAACGTGTCTCCAGGAAACCCTGAAATACGCAGAAACAGTACTTGTTATATGAATGACAATTTAATTGGTTGACAGTTTACCAGAATGACAGTTTACCAAGATGACAGTTTATCAGGATGACAGTTTATCAGGATGACAGTTTAATTGGTTGACAATTTACTAGAATTATAGTTTATCAGAATAACAGTTTAATTGGTGGAAGATACAGTGACATATAGCAGAGTTCATCATTGAAAGTATATGATGACATATAACAGTGTTTATCATTGAAAGGATATGGTGACATGTAACAGTGTTTACTATTGAAAGTATATGGTGACATGTAACAGTGTTTACCAATGAAAGTATATGGTGACATATAACAGTGTTTATCATTGAAAGGATATGGTGACATATAACAGTGTTTACTATTGAAAGTATATGGTGACATATAACAGTGTTTACCAATGAAAGTATATGGTGACATATAACAGTGTTTATCATTGAAAGTATATGGTGACATATAACAGTGTTTACCAATGAAAGTATATGGTGACATATAACAGTGTTTACTAATGAAAGTATATGGTGACATATAACAGTGTTTACCAATGAAAGTATATGGTGATATATAACAGTGTTTACCAATGAAAGTATATGGTGACATATAACAGTGTTTACCAATGAAAGTATATGGTGACATATAACAGTGTTTACCAATGAAAGTATATGGTGACATATAGAAGACACAGGCAGTACTAATAATAGTAATGGTCAATATTTAGTATCCACGGGTATTCAGACAAAGAGTGAACTGATGTCTTCATATCAAAATGATAAATATGGAAACCAGCAAGCTTACCTAAAATATTTTTGATATTATGGTGAATGAAATTACATCTAATTGATAACCATAAATCATGGAAGAAGCGATAATCAATGAATGTATCATTGCTGGTAAGTGAAACTTAGGTTTGTTGAAGTTTAGTGAATCGTTTAATTGATATATCACTAAGATGAAAGAAGCTCGATTCAATTGGTTGATCACCATTATGAATTAAGTTGATTTAATGCAGTAATACCAGAATATAAGGTGAATGTGTGACTCTGGGGCCGGACGTTGGTGGCATGTATTTTACTTTGACTCTATACATTATGTACTATACAGTCATCTGCATTCTGTGATTAATTTATAGCTAGATCTGGCTGGTAATATTTATCCTTAACAAGTAAAGAACCAGAAATAAACACAACAAACAAACCTTCACTGCTGCACCAACTCCATTCAAGTCAAGTAAAAATGTATCATGACCATATAAAGAATTCAGTTCATAAAACGTAACACCTTTGTTTCCTGCAAGTGTAAAATACACCTTACATTAAGCAATTATCATACAATTTCATGATTCTAGCCCCAGGCAGTACCTAACATGAGTGACCAGTACATTATGTCAAAGCCATACATGTGCAGATTGTTACAGTATTGCCAAACTATCACAAAATATGTGAGTCTAACTTATCTTATGAATACTGGAAGTGACCTGTTTAAGTTAGAGAGCTGATGATGTTTATGTCATTTTGGGGGCGATTTTACTGCCAATCAAATATGGCCAAGATAACATGAATTTAAGTGAATTGACATTTTAACCAAGATCATAACAGTAATATTCAAATTTTGTTTGCAAAAAGTGGACATTTTACACAGGGTGATCACTTAATGTATGTCTCATACAGTAATTTACACACAGGGTTGTCATATATCCCTCATACAGTAATTTACACACAGGGTAATCATATATCTCTCATACAGTAATTTACACACAGGGTGATCATATATCCCTCATACAGTAATTTACACACAGGGTAATCATATATCTCTCACAGAGCATTTTACACACAGGGTGATCATATATCTCTTACAGAGTAATTTACACACAGGGTGATCATATATCCCTCATACAGTAATTTACACACAGGGTAATCATATATCTCTTACAGAGTAATTTACACACAGGGTAATCATATATCCCTCATACAGTAATTTACACACAGGGTAATCATATATCTCTCACAGAGCATTTTACACACAGGGTGATCATATATCTCTCATACAGTATCTTACACACAGGGTGGTCATATATCTCTCACAGAGCATTAAACACACAGGGTGATCATATATCTCTCATACAGTATTTTACACACAGGGTGATCATATATCTCTCACAGAGCATTTTACACACAGGGTGATCATATATCTCTTACAGAGTAATTTACACACAGGGTAATCATATATCCCTCATACAGTACTTTATACACAGGGTAATCATATATCTCTCACAGAGCATTTTACACACAGAGTGATCATATATCTCTCACAGAGCATTTTACACACAGGGGAACACAAAGAGGAACTAGCAGGGTTTGTGTATGAAAGATAATATAATGCTGCCTGAAACTCATCTTTTTTTGGAGCAAACATTTATCAATAACTTCTTACAGATAAAAATACCATGAAACATATGAGTATATATGAATGTATTGTAGTGAAGTTAATACCTGATTCTTTGATAAAAATACCACGAAACATGTAAGTATGTATGAATGTATTGTAGTGAAGTTAATACCTGAATCTTTGATAAAAATACCATGAAACATATGAGTATGTATGAATGTATTGTAGTGAAGGTAATACCTGATTCTTTGAGAACAGAAGCCAGTTCTCTTTGCTGAATAATAGGAAACAAAACATCTGTAGTGACTCCAAGAACCAGAGCAGGACATCTTACTTGAGACAAACCCTCAGTCAATGAGCTATAACCCTCAGCCATATCAAAAATATCCATAGCCTGAAACAAACTGTACAATAAGATCACATACACAGATTTACAGGATTGAACAGACTTACCTACAAGATTGTTCATGTAGTAACAATAACAGTAACTTGTAACGGCTGATTGATGTTTTTGTCAAGCATTTCATTGTTCAAAGTTTGAGTTAAATGATGTTGATGATCTGATATAATTTATTTTCATATTAAGTCTACAATCAGGTCATCATTTACCTTTGATACGTAGAGGAGTGAGTTTGGATCATATTTTGTACTGAACATTTCTCCCTGATACTCTATGTAATTCTCAATAACAAAAGTGGGACATAATGTCACAGGCACCGTGTCATCTATACGTGATCGAGCAAATCTGGTATTCCATTCAGGTCCACTTCTGTATGTCATGGTTGCTATCTCTCTGTAACATCATACATGATAATTCGTGATAAAGTAAAAATCTCTACATTCAAAAATAGTTTGTTTAATTTACAACAATTCAAAGAAGCAACTGACTTACTCCATTTTATGAAACATTAATGATACAAAAAAAACATCATTTTGCATCTATTTCAACATTGAGACCAACCAATTATAATGACCAATTATTTTTGGGCTGGTTTCTGATAAATCCTGCACGCTTCAACTTGATAATGACAACACATAAATATTAAGGACTGTATTTATGGTTCCAAATGTGGTCTTAATATTGTACTCCACCTAGAATGAACCTCCCCTTATTTTTGTCCAGTTGCATCAAAAATATGATGATGAATGAAAATTATTCAAGAAGTCAGTAAGACAGAGTCACAAATCCTGTTTACTGCATTTCCTAATAATGTTCCAAATTTCCCAAGTAGTGTGTGAAATAAAACCTGAATCCATTCAACACTTCTGAACTGTGAAAGGGTGTACAGACTAGTGTTAAAGATAAAACACAGAGATCAGTGGAGAACATTAAAACATCACTGCCTTCTGTATATGGATGATATTCAAGCTGGTTTCCAAATAAAGCAGTAACTTGGCATCAGGACTGAACACAACAGGATATAAAATGAAACATACATGAAATATAATTACCTGGCAAGTTTCATGCCCATTTTAGGATATTTCTTATCATAGTAATGTCCCTTATTCCAATTAGGATCTGTCATAATACATTTCCTCTGTAAATATCTCATTGCTATGGACGAAGGATGACTTTGTGCACATGATGATATGGAAACCATCCTGTTTTTAAATCAAGAAACTTCCACATGATGAATACCATCAGTTTAAATGAGCAGTTATAAGCCTAAGTAGTTAGATCCAAAATTTGGGAAAATGACATTTTCTCACCTGTTTTATGGCATACAACATCAGTTAAACATTTTATCTTATCTGCCTTTTCTTTATTGTCTAAAGCATCAGAATCATGGAACTACTTGCAGTGATGATATAACATGTTTATATTCATTTAATGCAAAATGATTGGATGCCATTCCCAGAAAGAGAAAGTTAGACAGAACTTAGACAAGACTCCAGCATTTTATCAAATGAAATATCACTTTACATGGCCATTATTTCAGACATCAACACAAACTGAATCAGTGTCACATAGCATTATTGTTAGGCAGGCAGAAACTTACCTTCCCACTCTGTCTGGATACAAAGCAGCAGATTTCAAAGAACACATACCTCCCAGTGATGAACCAACACTAGCATGTAGCTACAAACATATAGAACTTTCTTATCTCATTTGTTTGATTTATTCATTATTTATTTTCAAACTATTTGTGTTTGAGACAGTTTACTGCTCAGTGTCATAATAAAGATAACATGTTATCAGTGTCATTGTAAAGGTAACACATCATTATTGTCATCGTGAAGATAACACATTATCAGTGTCATCATGAAGATAACACGTTATCATTGTCATTGTGAAGATAACACGTTATCAGTGTCATCGTGAAGATAACACATTGTCAGTGTCATCATGAAGTTAACATGTAGTCATTGTCACCATGAAGTTAACATGTTGTCATTGTCATCATGAAGATAACACATTATCAGCATCATCATGAAGATAATGCATTATCAGCGTCATCATAAAGATAACACGTTATCAGTGTCATCATGAAGTTAACATGTAGTCATTGTCACCATGAAGTTAACATGTTGTCATTGTCATCATGAAGATAACGCGTAATCAGTGTCATCATGAAGTTGCCAGCATAGATTTTTAGCCCAGGCAAACCATTTAAAGAAATGTGCAACAGTTTTAGTATGGATTTATAAACTTATTATCAGCACTGTGTTTATCAGCTTACTGGGACATTTAACTTACCAAACAAATGTTTATAGTGATTTTATATCTTTCTCATATATTTGATGCAATTTTACAGTAGGTATATATTTCAGATGTATCATATATTAACATTACCAACTAATTTCTGAGTACCAAAGATCTGTCCAAAATAATAAACATCCCCAGCATTGTTACTTTTATTAATTACTTATAAACAGACAATTTACGTTCCCAAACAGTTCACCCTGTACCTTCATAATCTGGTGAACTTATAAAAATACTCTGACCCTCCATACATCTTGATAACTAACATTATCATTTTCTACCTTGTATTTCATAACAGATCAAACAAAAAGGGGATCATTATACAGATAATGGATACTTACATATTGAATACCAAGATGATCTAATAATGCAAACTGCGCATTTACCATGTCATCTACACTTACAACAGGAAATGTAGTAGCATACTTCTGTAATATATAAAATACAAAAAAATTTACAAAATATAAAACTGAATCATACATATACCACATATAAGGGTTCTAAAGGAAGTTCTTGGAACTGTCTTATAATAAATTATACAGAGTTGGTCACTTTGTGCATACTATAAAATAAACATAAACATGTTCAAATATCACTGACATTTTCTAAGCATATTGCTTGACCATGTAATTATCATTATCCTTAGAATATTTAGTACAAAACTGTGAGAAAAACTGTCTGGATTTCTATCCATTGCATCTTTACTTAGTGTAGCACTAATTTAAGGGACTGGATTTCAAATTTGAATCACAGCATCTTTCGATTGAGTGCATTTCAAGTCCTTTATTACATTGAATAGAGAGCAAACTTCACTGAGACCTCAAGATAATTTTAATCTAGCCCAGTATTTGGAATGAGCGCAAGGATACAAGAATATACGTTTTATACTTCATACGTATATTATACTTTATAGATGTATGATACATTATAAATGTTCTATTCTTTTATTTTACCTTTCCAGTGATAGGGTTGATTGATGATGGACCCCTGAAACAGAAGTTTGGTACAAGGTAAACACCTCTTTATTTCTATCATTTACCATCAATGAACTCCACATGTAAATAACACTAAGACTCTTAAATGAAACAATATTCTACAAAAGTCTCAGAATCAAAACCCCTCAGAACTGTTATTATTAACAAACACTAACATACATACAATCAGTGACAAATGCTTCTTATAGGACGGAATGTCCATACCTACATTATGTTCATACATACATACATACATTATGTTCATACGTACATTATGTTCAAACATACATTATGTTCATACATACATACATTATGTTCATACATACATTATGTTCATATGTACATACATACATTATGTTCATACATACATTATGTTCATACATACATTATGTTCATACGTACATTATGTTCATACATACATTATGTTCATACGTACATCATGTCCATACATACATTATGTTCATACATACATTATGTTCATACGTACATTATGTTCATATATACATTATGTTCATAGGTACACACATACATACATTATGTTCATACATACATTATGTTCATACGTACATTATGTTCATATGTACATACATACATCATGTCCATACATACATTATGTTCATACATACATTATGATCATACATACATTATGTTCATACGTACATTATGTTCATACGTACATTATGTTCATATATACATTATGTTCATAGGTACATACATACATACATTATGTTCATACATGCATTATGTTCATACATGCATTATGTTCATAGGTACATCATGTCCATACATACATTATGTTCATACATACATTATGTCCATACATACACACATTATGTTCATACATACACACACTATGTTCATACATACATACATTATGTCCATACATACACACATTATGTTCATACATACACACATTATGTCCATACATACACACATTATGTTCATACATACACACATTATGTTCATACATACACACATTATGTCCATACATACACACATTATGTCCATACATACACACATTATGTTCATACATACATACATTATGCTCATACGTACATTATGTCCAGCTTTACGTAATAAAGTACCATGAAACCTCTATTCTACGGTGCTTCATAAAATGGACTTAACACAGGATGGCACACCACAACATCTATACATTCATATGTAAACTAGTCAGTATGAACACACAGTATATGTAGCATATTCGAACAACAATGTTTAACTTACGATGAACCATAGCATCCACCTAATGTATTTGTACAAATCACAAAGAACTCATCCGTGTCAACTGCTCTACCAGGACCAACAAATTTTTCCCACCATCCTGGATTTCTGTTATCCTAAAACAGACATCAATATCACCAACATGTTTATCATCAATATGTATATCACCAACATGTTTATCATCAATATGTACATCATCAACATGTTTATCATCAACATGTATATCACTAACATGTGTACCATCAACAAGTATAACATCGATGTATTTCACATCATAACATCAATGTATACATCATCAATATGTAGAGCTGTTGAACTTAATTCTTTGACCTTTATAACCTCTAGTAAACTTATGACATCACATCTGTGATGTCATATATCATTCTTTTTATACATGACCATTCTGACTTTTGCCAAGTTGTTTATGAAGCTTAAAATTGCTGCAGTCTACGAATTGTCTGCCAAAGTTTGTAAAATTACA
Source organism: Lutraria rhynchaena (assembly GCA_008271625.1). NCBI lineage: Eukaryota > Metazoa > Mollusca > Bivalvia > Venerida > Mactridae > Lutraria > Lutraria rhynchaena. Next base: position 870,883 of record VIBL01000110.1, on the reverse strand, counting down.
ATAATACATACAGTCCTGTTGATAATTCTTAAGGTGCTCAACATGCGCTAATGTTCGATTTTGTTTTTATGACATGTTTTAATCAATGTTTTGATATTGCCATATAAAGCTATGTGGCTATTTCAAGGCCATCTTGTATGGTTAGAGTTACATAGGGGTGTTCGGTATTGCATTCACTATTTCTTTCTTTTGGTTTAATTTCCAAACATCTAACAGGAATGTATAAATTTGCCTCAATAATCTTCAAATTAAGTTGATTTCAATTAATTAGAAGCACAACCTATATTGGAATTATACTTTTTTTCAGCTATGAGTCGCCAAATATCTACAAAACGTCGAAAATATGATCCAGCTGTGGTTGACCAGACAGCCAATGTTGCCAAATCAGGTGGTCTCAGTCTTGGAGAAGCGGCCCAATGTTACAATATTCCCAAAACTACCTTGCATGAGCATTAAAAAATTAATATACATCTTGTCACATTGGCATGAAAACCGTCCTTACCCGTATGGAAGAAAAACACATTGCTGATTGGGCTCTTCACATGAGTCGAATTGGCTATGGTAGAATGTGGCAAAAAATCACGGGGATTATCAAGAAAATACTTGATGAAGATTATTGGGTTAATACATTTGTTAATAATAAACCAGGTCGTCACTGGCTTCATGGTTTCTTTAAATGGCACCCACTTTGCACTACTGTACAATTAGGTAAGGAGCGGGCAATCATTAACAAATCCAAAATTTTGCAGTGGTTTGTGGATGTTGATAGCTAAGTCCACGATGAAATCAAACTTGATGAAACAGGATTTTCCTTATGTTCCCATAAAAACAGTGAAATTGTAGGTAGCAAGAGTGCACCAGTTGTTTACCACTTTGGGAATTCCAAAAAATCACAGATGACTGTTATGGCAGCTGCTAGTGCTTCAGAGCATTTTATACCACCTATGATTATCTACCCAGGCCAGAGATTTGCGTATAACCCTACAGAAGGGTTTGAAGAGGCAGCATTTGGTCGTTCTGAGAACAGTGAGGTAATCATAGGTTGGTTAAAAAACGTGTTTGTACCTGCTGTAAATGCATGTATGGTTAAGAAACCTTTGATTCCTTTTATCACCAAACAGACGTTTGCCAAGGTTCTTAAACCTGCCTGCGAAGATAGTGTGACAGTGGACACCGCTGTTAAGGGTTTTGGAATGCAGGGTAATTCCCTTTCAACTCTAGTCACGTAGTAGACTTGGTCAAGCTCAACCCAATTGAGCTTTTCTCAAGCCAAGTTGCTCCCCAAAAAATGTCTCTGACTACGAATGCCAAAGGCAGTAACGGGCTCTCAGTACAGGACTATGTTACAGTGGAAGATCAATAAAAAGGCAAAGTAAGAGCATGAAAAGTTAGAAAGGAAAAAAAGGCAAAGTAAGAGCATGAAAAGTTAGAAAGGAAAAAAAAACAGAGAAGAGAAGAAACAAAAGAAAGAAGAAGAAAGAAAAGCCCAATAAAAAGAGCAGGAAAAAAAGGGAGAAGCTGGAGAGCACAAAAAATGAGAAAAACAAGAGAATAAAAGGAGGAGCAGGGAGATGGAGGAAAACATAATGAGACAGATAGAGAATTCATCTGACAGTGAGGTAACGGTGGAGGCTGGAAAATGCTTTGCATGTTAATAAGTTTACGATAACTGTATAGAATGTAGTAACTGTTACAGAAGATTCCATCTGACATGTGCTGATATTGTGTCTCAAATGATATGTGATGAAGTACCATACGAATGTAAATACTGTTAAGATAAATCAGATAAAGAAGCCTGTCTGATGAAAAAAATGTGAGTTGTTAAATATAGTTTGAAAAATGATTTCATTGGATGTCAAAGTAAATTTGTTTTTATAGTTCCTGACAATAGACAATATTTTTTAAAAACCTCTTTATTGTTCGGAATTAGAACCACTCTTGTTCGGATTTAATACTACCATTCGGTATTGCAGCCATTTATCTATGGCTAGAAAACTTGTTTTATGTTGAAATTGTTCCTTATGAACTGATGTTACAATTGGCAGCAAGCTGTTTCTAGAAAGTGGTAGTAATAATGAACAGTCAAATATCTGTCGTAGTTTAGTAATAGGTTCAGACGCTCTACAATAATTTTGCTTCCACAACTGTGTTGAACAAATATTGGAGCCTTACTAGCCAAGTATTAGAGTTCACCTTGACTTCTATAAATCGTCCTCATCATGTTTACATTCAGATGATCTTGAGAATGTTAACTCTACACAGTGTGAACATAGTATTTTCCATTAAAGTAAACTAGGAGAGAATGACTGGTCTAAACAAGGGATTGAGCCCAGGACTCTGCAGTGTAGGGCATTATTAACTATATTCCTGTGTGTTCACTCAAGTAATATACCTGTGATGATTTCATTTCAAAATTATGTCTGTTTAGAAACTAGTGTCGTAAAATTTTATACAAGAATACTTACATCATGACTTTTAGCATGACTACTAGCTGATAAGCCAGCATGGATGATAACAGCATTAGTTTTATCTTCATTCAATGTTCCCCAGGTCTCATAGGCTACAGTTAACTCAGGTAATATCGCACTGTTGTATTTTAACTTGAATGGTCCATCAGTTGTGAATGTTTTGTATCCAGACATGATTTTATCATACTGAGGCTCTGGACCTGTAACTTTACTGAAATATATAAATATAGACATGATTTTATTATATTCTAGACCTGTAACTTATTTAAACAGAAAAAAACAGATTCAAGATAATAACAATCACCATTACGAACAAATTTGAAGGAAGCAATTACAAGTAAGAGTTTACTGATATATAAATACATTTATAGAGTGTTGTCATTAAGTCAAATAATAAACAGAAATATAAAATAATTAAATGTTTTCAGCGCTGATTGTAAATATTTGAAACAAATGATTTCATTAGTACTTGATTTTAGTTTTCAGTTTCTATGAGGAGAAGTGCAATCCATCGTTTAATTAAAAACAAACAACAAATTAAAATCAATAAGTTTGACATTTAGAATCTTAATTATCCACCTATATATAATGTAATAAATTTGGACTGTCCCCCATATGTGTATTGTCATTAGGACAAGAGAATTTTCATGTTGTATTCACACATACTCTAGTTTACATCTAAATCACAATAAATGGACCAAACATTAAAACAAACCCAAATGGGTAACATGGTTAATATAAGGGTCAGTACAAAACTTTCCATCATATCATGATAAGAGGAAAAATCTCCTTCACAATATTTGAACGGGATATCCTCATGTTCAATTAAGACATTCACATTGTTGTACTCATAAATTACTTATGAAATGTGTGACGTCCTCACATACTGATTTACTAACCTAGATATTAACATTTAGACTATAGACTTATCAATAATTTAACATTATCAGTACAAAAATGTCAGTAGTCCATCATGTCATATCCAGGGCGAAGTCATAAAACCCTAACACAGTCAGCCATCATGAGTTCATCATGACAAGACAAGGTCAGTATTCATGAGTTCATCATGACAAGACAAGGTCAGTATTCATGAGTTCATCATGATCAAACAATGTCAGTATTCATGAGTTCATCATGACAAGACAAGGTCAGTATTCATGAGTTCATCATGACAAGACAAGGTCAGTATTCATGAGTTCATCATGACCAAACAAGGTCAGTATTCATGAGTTCATCATGACAATACAAGGTCAGTATTCATGAGTTCATCATGACAAGACAAGGTCAGTATTCATGAGTTCATCATGACCAAACAATGTCAGTATTCATGAGTTCATCATGACAATACAAGGTCAGTATTCATGAGTTCATCATGACAAGACAAGGTCAGTATTCATGAGTTCATCATGACCAAACAATGTCAGTATTCATGAGTTCATCATGACAAGACAAGGTCAGTATTCATGAGTTCATCATGATCAAACAATGTCAGTATTCATGAGTTCATCATGACAAGACAAGGTCAGTATTCATGAGTTCATCATGACAAGACAAGGTCAGTATTCATGAGTTCATCATGACCAAACAATGTCAGTATTCATGAGTTCATCATGACAAGACAAGGTCAGTATTCATGAGTTCATCATGATCAAACAATGTCAGTATTCATGAGTTCATCATGACAAGACAAGGTCAGTATTCATGAGTTCATCATGACCAAACAATGTCAGTATTCATGAGTTCATCATGACCAAACAAGGTCAGTATTCATGAGTTCATCATGACAAGACAAGGTCAGTATTCATGAGTTCATCATGACCAAACAAGGCCAGTATTCATAAGTTCATCAAGACAAAACAATGTCAGTATTCATGAGTTCATCAAGACAAAACAATGTCAGTATTCATGAGTTCATCATGACCTAACAATGTCAGTATTCATGAGCTTGCCAGCTAAGACATTTTACTACACATCGAAAAGTCTAAGCATGTTTTGTAGTAAGTATACACACCATTTAAATCATTGATAGACCCTGGAATATACTTTTTTCAATATTTTAGTCACATGAAAGGAGTTCTCAGGTTCCACAAATTTTCCACAGATCTGTAGTCTGGTTGCTTTAAGTAAAACAATGTCACAATTTGGGAGTGAAAGATTCAAATAAACAATTTATATAAGATGATTTTATCAACATACATACAGATGTGAGGTTGATATCTGAAGTGTGTTTATGTTTATCTTGTTGAGGTAATAAATTTGTACACAAAAAGTTGAATGAATTATGAACAAGATTGATAATATATATCTACACATAGAGTAGATCCAGTCACGTAATCATGACTTGACAAATATGTACATCAGTGTGTCAGTACTGAATACTGTGACCATATACTGTACTAGTTTAAGTTCTAGAAGACTTATCATTAACTGTACTAAACAACAATCATGGATACGGGGGTTATAATTATTCTACAATTTACAGGACACAGTTTAACAACCTGGTTCTAACAATCTGTGATCATTTTATCCATACAATATCAATGTCAACTAGTACATCACAACAAACAATAATTTCATGTAACACAGAGGTACATAGATGGCGGAACATTTAACAGTCTTATATTATACTGCTGAACACTTCAATGTACTCAGGTTTGGACAAATTCATTACAAGAAATATTTTGATAAAATGCAACAAAGCTTGATGTACGTACAGAAAGCTGAAAGAACCATGAGAGTTACTGTGTAACCGACTTTCACACATGTAGGTTGGTTATACTGAACATGTACCGACTTTCACACACGTAGGTTGGTTATACTGAACATGTACCGACTTTCACACACGTAGGTTGGTTATACTGAACATGTACCGACTTTCACACATGTAGGTTGGTTATACTGAACATGTACCGACTTTCACACATGTAGGTTGGTTATACTGAACATGTACCTACTTTCACACATGTAGGTTGGTTATACTGAACATGTACCTACTTTCACACATGTAGGTTGGTTATACTGAACATGTACCTACTTTCACACACGTAGGTTGGTTATACTGAACATGTACCTACTTTCACACATGTAGGTTGGTTATACTGAACATGTACCTACTTTCACACACGTAGGTTGGTTATACTGAACATGTAGTGACTTTCACACACGTAGGTTGGTTATACTGAACATGTATTTCATTAAAGAAACAGTAGAACTGTGTGAACATTTAGTAAAGACAATATTTCTCAACCTGACAGTACCTGCATGTAAAACACATCTAAAGTAAGTACACACCCTGATGACAGTACTGAGATTACCAGCATACTTGTTTTATGTAATGTCCTTGTTTTGTTTTATGTTACAAAGTCATATTTTTTCTTGACATTTATTTGCATTTTTTAAACACTGTCTTTATGTGTTTGAAAACACAGTAATAAAACCAAATCAAAAACTTATTTAAATTAATACATAATGTGTGGCATTTATGTCTTGAAATATATTCCACAACTGAACAACTTTCCCAGGAAGAAACACTTTGAGAATGACTCTGAAAAAAAGCAATTTATTTATAAAATATTTAAAATAAGCTGAGAAGAGGTTGTGACTTACTTTCTAGTAAGACAAGGAAAATCTGTTTCCATTCCTCTAAATGTAAGTAAAGCATCTTTCTGAATCTCCGGAACCTTTAACTGAGGTAAATCAATGTCTAATTTCTGTTTTTGATTCAGCACGGCTGATGATGAGAGATGAAAATGTCTCCTTTGTGAAGAGTGAATATTTGTGACATATGCAGGCAACTGATTGGAGAGAATATGTTTCTTTGACAACGCACGAATCATTGTTCTAAATTTGGCTTGTGAGGAAAATGCTGTGTTTCCTGATATTTTTTGTAAAATACAAAACTTGCAGACCGACAAATTCTTCATACCAGAGACAATAAGTCGGACCTGAAATAAGAGAAGGTATACACAGTGTAGTTCAACATGCATGGAAACAGCTGTTCACATCCCTTGAATACCTCACCACATATAAATTTACAGTTTCTTGAATTTGAAGACAATTTGGTTAAAAAAATAATTCAAGTGATAATCTGAAGGCATGGAGAGCTCACACCAGATAACAGGAAGTGAATTTTAACAGGAGAGGTTAAACTACCAGAGTCCTTGATAATTCAACCCCACTTTATTTTAATTTAGTTATAACACGGGCTTGTTAGGTATTTTTAGAGTTTGTAAGAAATATTGAAATGCAATACCTGATCAAATTTAAAGTAATATTGTTCAGTAATGAAATAATACTAAATTCAGGAAAAATACAATTTGTGTATAATGCTATCATCTGGTAAAGTACTAAAGCGTATTTATTATATAAATCAGTTCTATCTATGTTATAGTTAAACTTATTGATTGCCTTGTTAAGTCTGTTTCTGATTACATGCCCAAAGAAGTATGGTCAGTAGGTAGGAATTTTTTAAAATTTTATTTATTTTTTCATATGTCAGCAACACTGTATGTGTGTGCCGTAATATTAATGAGTTGTGAAAATTACGATATGTAAATACAATTCAGACACAATAAAATCTTATGACTTGGCAGGTAACTGGAAACAAATCTCTTCTGTTTTTAGGCCTTATATATGTTATGTTGTTTTCCTTGCCAGAAAATCAGACATTGTGTAATATAAAGTAACGGTTTGAAGAAATAATTAAGTGTCCTAACAATAACACATTGTTCATCAATGAACTTCATGTTAATCAATAATGGGTGGAGGATAAACTACAGAATACACACCTGCCTACTGAATTCAACTATCAAATTATCAAGTAACAAACATAAGGCTTGAGAATTAAATTATATTCATTCAGGAGATTCACACTGTTATTTCACATCTAACAGATGAAAACAGTTTCATTTGAATTATTCAATTAAATCTACAGACTATAATGAACCCACATCAACTTTTGTCTGGGCATAAATCTACTTGTTTTAACTTTGTCTCCAAGTTCAGGTAAACTGTCCATTTTGATTGAATAAAATGTAAACCATCCGTGATTTTACATGAAACACATCAAATAAAGGACCAGATTTCAATGTCATCACAAGCTTCGATTTAATGAAATAACAACAACAACAATTTCTACATGTACATCAAAACATGTAATATAGAGTCAAGATCCCTGATCAAAAAAGGTAATTATATATGACTAACTCGTTTTTTTCCAAGAATAGTCCAGGAAAAAAATTGATAAACTCTCAGTAAATTACATTTATATGTGTAAACTTATAAAATGTAAATTTAAAACAAACACAATTCAACAATCATTATACAAAACAAAATAGTTCACATTAGGTCGAATTGTCTAAGGATCGAATATTGTTTCCTGTGGTCAAATTGTTTTGTCATGAATTATGTGAATGTTCCTAGAACGTCTGAATCAACCAAAATAAACCAAACTTGTCTTCAAGATCTCATTTTCTATCCTATAAACAGACAAAATAGGTCTACCTACCAGATGGTAATAAATCAATGGCACTAAAAACTTTAATAAGTTTTTAAAGTATAAATGTTTATATTAGTTGTGTTATGAAAACTTCTATAGATGCTATGATTGATAATTATGAATAAAAACAAATAAAGTAAAACAAAATTTACTTTATGGTAACATATCCACACTTATTTAACATCCGAACGTTTTTATCATGGCGTGGTGTTTATATATAGAATATACTGTAACGTGTGTCAAAAGAGAAAGTAACTTCACAGAATCACTTACTGATCGCCTGTAACCCCGACCTTGACATTGCACTCACACTCGGGACATAAACTAGGACAGCGTGGTTTATATCAAGTCACGCGATACGTACATGTAATATCAGAGTCGTTTAACAGTCATCTGATTAATTCCATATCAATGTCCCAGTGCGTATAATACACAGTGTTGCATATGTCCGCTATAAAAGGGAATCAAAGTACTAGAAGTACTGTTAGATGAAAAAAGTGGATCAGAGCGTCAAAATTTGAATGGCTATTGATGTAAAAATACATCGTAAAAATACCCCAATTCAGGTTCATTTCTCAACGTTAAAAATCGAACCCGACAGGTTTTCAACATTAGATTTATTTTAAAAAAAGTCGTCAAATAGTGATCAGTGTTAAATTTTTATCAATTCTGGGGTCAATTTTTAACGACAACTAAAACCCTAGATAACAGTCAGAGATAGACTGTACAAATAAGTACAGCGGGAGCGTAGCTTTTGTAAAGCACTGTTTAACACAGTTTATACATTTCGTTGCCTGGAGTGCCCTTTTGCTCGTTTCTACATGATAAATTATCATTGAGGCAATGAGGTGTCACCCCATCCATTCCAGTCCCGAGTATTTTTTTGATTTTGTCAAGTAAGTACTATACTGTACGTTATTTTCTCACCAGAGTGCCGAAAACATCAATTGTGCTTAATGAGTACCAACAAATACCAACAAATAACTTACCCTTATAGTTTCCCTGAAAGGAAGGTTGTACCAATCTAAGTATGCCTCAAACAGTGACAATACAACATCAAAATGGGGCTTTTCGGTAGCGTAAACATAAAAAATTAAAAAGCCGACTTCCACGCGTCGGGCAAATGAGTGCACGTGCACGTGATTACGTCAGTCTCGACGTGCTACGGTCAATGTACAGAACTCTTCTGCAGTTTGTAAATGAAGCAACATGAGTGTTACAGACTCCGAATGTTTATGCAGGTGCTGGCTATCGGGGGGCTCCCAATGTTTTTGATGACCATTTATCATGTCGACTGTCCAGTGTTTGTGTTAGTTTTACTGGCGTCTAGTTTTTGCCAAAGTTATAAGGTGTTGAGAGATGAGTGACTCCCATATTTAGAAATGAAACTTTGAATTCTGCATTTTGGTTGGTCAAACTGCCCCTAGACATAATAATGATATGCAAGTGCAGAATTTGCCGCCTAGCCAGGGCGCAGTCTGAATTCTGAATTCTGAAGGTTAAGTACGATTTCAATTTCACCACGGTTTTGGGCACAGATAGCATTGTTCAGTAAGTTTATTTTTGTTTTATTCGCTTTCGCTCGGAGTGATTATTTTTTTCCTTAAATAATTCATTCTAAACGAATTTCTTTTTATTGTCAAAGATAATACATCCGTATTTCAACTAAAGAAATGAATTTGTTACATAATTACTGGTAATTGCAGTATTCCCAAAGTTCTTCATTGAATATATTTTTATCGTTTGTGTTGAACATTTTATGTATGTATGAATTTGTATGTTATGTACATTTTTTTTGTATTTTGTATGTTTTACTGAGAGTGTAAATGTTTGACTTTCAGATAACCGCTACGATTGTAATTGTGAATAAAAAGTGGAAGTAGAAGCGAGGGTATTGAATCATTTCTCGTTTGTCCAAGATACTCGGTGAAGCTGCCCACTACAGCCGTGCAGTGGTGCTAGTTTACTGAAGATCAGTTCGATCCTCACACCACAACACGCCCGTTATCCCGCGTGTGTTACAGTAGCTGTTATGTCACAGTTATTCTACAATGAGAAATTGCAATTTGGATTGTTTTAGTTTGACCATAGGGGGGAGTGTAGTTGGGGCGTAATTTCTGGTCCAATCAAGGATGTTTCAGCCATCCTCTTAAATATTCTGATATCATACGATGACAGAGATGTTGGCGGCCAATGACATTTGTAGCTGATTTTAATAGTGTTTTTATGTAAAGCGATTTATGTAGCGTATCTTGAGAAGAATGTAGGGAAAGGCGTCGAAATTGGACTCCAAAAGCTCTTATTTTGGAACTCAAAAGTAGTGAAGTATGTCCGGGATTCCTGCCACACGCTTCGGAAACAAACATTGAGATCTTTAGATCGACGTCGCATTGAAAAGGTGCAATATTTAAACCCGTTTTAGGTATTACCACACAAAAATATATTATCTCTTAGATACTTATAATAAAGTAACACCGACTTTAAAAAAATCATGACTCATATTAATGACATTTGAAATTACACTGAATACTAGAATAGACGAAAAACTGCATATTTATGCCCATAGCGCGCGAAAAGTAACCCTACGAAGACTGATCATTTTTAATGACCGTCAAATTTTCACGCGTGATAAGAGTCATTATTTAACGGTCCATTTTTATCGTTGAAAATTTATCGTTAATCAATGGGTAAAAATATTATGTTACACCTGACTTCACAACAAATAATTACGAATATAAATTTTCAATATCGCCACAATAATTACAATTATGAGGATCAAATATTTATTTATGGAGATTCTCATTTTTAGCAATGATGTTGTTTAGCGTTTTGTACTTAAAATGTTCTACTTTTAGGTAATTGGTACAAATTTCATTCAGGAAATGTATGTGTCCCCTGCTATATTATGTTATATGATATATCAATACACAAATGAACATTAGTGAAGACTATTTAATACAAACTATACTACAGGTACAAGAATATAGTACCTATCTTTAATGATTTTATTAAGAATTTGAAAAGAATGTGAAATTCTATGTTTACGGATCAGGTATTTTCTCGTGTTCAGAAGTAGTCAATAGGTGTGTACAGGGTAACTGGGTATATTAGCCAATCAAATGAGAAAACCGAGATTTTCTCATTTGCTATTATAAAGAATGCCGAGTCAAAATAAACCAACCAACTGGTTTCTCGATGTTAAGGAATAACATTATTTATAACGTAAACAAAATCGTGATGAAAATATTTTTTTTTACATATTTACAATATTTGAAGACAGCAACCGATATAACCAGACATGTATAAACTCACCACTGCAATTTTAAAGGATGGAATGAGAAACCAATACATACACATTTTTGTCACTAAAATATCTACAAGTAGTCATAAAACAACACAACAGAACAGATCAAGTTTTTTCCGCAACAAATTTTTTCGTTAGTTATTTTTTAACTGTAAGAGGACGACTGATTTTCTATAAATTTATTACAGAAGAGAAAATTCAACGAGTCCAGTTGTGATGCTTTTATGCCTATCGAATGATATTACATCGTATGAAAGAACAAGAATTCTATAATATTACATCGTATGAAAGAAAGGCATTCAATAATATTACATCGTATGAAAGAAAGGCATTCAATAATATTACATCGTATGAAAGAAAGGCATTCAATAATATTACATCGTATGAAAGAACAAGAATTCTATAATATTACATCGTATGAAAGAAAGGCATTCAATAATATTACATCGTATGAAAGAAAGGCATTCAATAATATTACATCGTATGAAAGAAAGGCATTCAATAATATTACATCGTATGAAAGAAAGGCATTCAATAATATTACATCGTATGAAAGAAAGGCATTCAATAATATTACATCGTATGAAAGAAAGGCATTCAATAATATTACATCGTATGAAAGAAAGGCATTCAATAATATTACATCGTATGAAAGAAAGTCATTCAATAATATTCCATCGTATGAAAGAACAAGAATTCTATAATATTCCATCGTATGAAAGAACAAGAATTCTATAATATTCCATGGTATGAAAGAACAATAATTCTATAATATTCCATCGTATGAAAGAACAATAATTCTATAATATTCCATGGTATGAAAGAACAATAATTCAATAATATTACATCGTATGAAAGAACAAGCATTTACTGGAACAATGAATACATGAAGACAGTATGTACCCGAGTATGTGGAATTAATGTACGCATGTAGACTACATTGTGTTAAAATTTACTCGGAATAATTTCTATGTAGTTTAACAATGCAATATGAAGTCTGACTGGCCGTGCGTGTAAACACAAGATGGACCAAGGAATGTGACCTTTGAGATGTATAAAGTATTGGTCTCACATCAATTTTCTACAGAAAAAGTCCTTCAGTATTTGCTAGAACTGACCATTAAACTGTATGACCCGAAACTTTAATGTAGGAGTTTTTGCATATTAGTATTCTTATTAAAATTTGTTCAATGATCATTATATTACAGCAAGGACAAATTAAAGATGACATTTGACATGAACCTGTAAGATTGGATCAGTTTAATGTATGTGACATGCAATAAAAGTGATAAGATTTCCTCTTAACTCGAAACACACTCACGTAGATCTCGGCCACTTTGGAATTACTTATCAACCCTCATACACCAGCGTAACTCACGTAGATCTCGGCCACTTTGGAATTACTTATCAACCCTCATACACCAGCGTAACTCACGTAGATCTCGGCCACTTTGGAATTACTTATCAACCCTCATACACCAGCGTAACTCACGTAGATCTCGGCCACTTTGGAATTACTTATCAACCCTCATACACCAGCGTAACTCGGGAAGTCAGGACACTACTGTGAGACACTTTTCAATCGTGCATGTCACTAGTATATACATGACCCAAAGAATAACTCAATAAGTGCTCATTTGTATTTAATCAAATCAGGTTGCTGTGTTTATAAAATTCTAACATGTCATTCTGCTGGAATCTTTTACTGCATATGTCACTCCATAAATGGTATTGTATCCGGACTAGACGGGTTCACAATCCAGTGGCAGCTTTCTATAAATAGAAACAATACGTTATAATCCATGTTGAAAAGCATAGTTATCATAAATTACAAGATAACAAAAATACAAACTTTTCAATACACGTGAATAACCAACTTCATCATATCCAGACTTCATGGAATATTTAACAATTACAGAGACCAGCAACCATGATCTGGTATCCCGAGAGCGCATGTACATATAATAATTAACACCACCCCTAATCACAGTAGAATGTTTAGTTGTATATTGGAGTCACTATGGTCATGTAGGAGGAGATATTCAAACCTGTCATTTTCGACTTGCTACTAGGCGCTAACCCTTCACTTAACAATCGTTTCTTATTCCTGGCCCGACAATTCTGAAACCAAATCTGTAAATAAATTGGTACACAGCACGTATAAGATAAAAAAATGATATAAGATACATAACGTGATACAATATACATAACATGATATAGTATACATAACATGACATAGTATACATAACATGATATAATATACATAACATGATATAATATACATAACATGATATAATATACATAACATGATATAATATACATAACGTGATATAATATACATAACGTGACATATTATACATAACATGATATAATATACATAACATGATATAATATACATAACATGATATAATATACATAACGTGATATAATATACATAACGTGACATATTATACATAACATGATATAATATACATAACGTGTTATAATATACATAACGTGACATATTATACATAACATGATATAATATTCATAACGTGACGTAATATACATAATGAGATATAATATACATAACGTGACATAATATACATAACGTGATATAATATACATAAAGTGACATAATATTCATAACGTGATATAGCATACATAACGTGATATCATATACATAACGTGACATAATATACATAACATGATATAATATACATGACACGATATAATATACATAACATGATTTTGTAAGAAAATTTCCCACTTGTCAGGAATTTCAATAATCTTAATTATTTTAACTGATGCATCCATAGGGGACTAGCACGTTGAAGCATAGGGGACTAGCACGTTAAAGGGTGGTATATAACGGTGTGTTAGGTCTAAAATGGCCACACGGACCAAACACACATACTAGTATTTCATATACACACATATACGTTTTAACTAGCCCCCTATGCATGTATCAATTCAAAGCCAATTTATTTCTATAATATAATTCTAAAGATGAAATGTTGATAATAATTTGATTGTTTCTATCTCATATTTACGGTCAAAAGTCACTTATAAAATGAATAAAAGAGTATCCCAATTTGAAAATAGGGTTTTGTTTCTAGCCAAAAGTCAAAATCCAAAAAATCCTCAAAAATTCTTAAAACTACCAAAACTCTCTCGAAGTCTTGAAGTTTCATCTAAAATTCGCAAGATTCACGATTAATTTCATTACAAACAACAAGGGGAGATAATAATGTTTATTTTACCACTTACAACAACAGCACGTTTTGTATGACCGATCATTTCAGCGATATGTTCAAGTTCATCCACATTTGGAGTAGAATTTCTCATGTAAGCAGTCTGTAATATCGTGATTTCTTGCTGACTAAATGTGGTTCTTAAACGCTTGCTGGATTGGGTTTTCTCTTCTGATGATTCGGAAGCAAAGACATCTGAATCCATGGAAGATACTGGAACATTATATACCTAAACACGTTATATCGCGTATACTATACTTGGTACTCTTGACACTTGGTATAATAGTCAAGATTTTTACTTTGCTGTCTGTATCAATTTTCATTATTTCAGACATCCAATCACATAAAGATATATACATGTATGTGTATGTGACGCTTCTGAATCATTTTTTATTAACAAATTGAAAGTGATTGTGTTTAATTAACGCGCACAATAAACTCAAAATCGATGTACATGGCTACATGAAAGCATGAATTTCTGAGGCTTCGGTGATATCCGTTTGAATTTCGTTTTTAGGCTCTACTAAGAAATTCACTGTGAAGGAATTAATTTATTCGGCATGTTTACTGATGTAGAAAATGTCTCCAGTGAATTTTTTTCTTGTTCTTCTATATCAAATGTACGCAAGATATTTAAATCATTAAGGAGGCTTTAACTTTACGCCAGTTTATTAAGTGTTTCGGTCATGCCCCGGAGGTAAATTAACCTAACAAATTTCCAGGATCTGGGTGAGGATGAAATAGAGTTTAACGTTGCACTAACAACCACGGTCATTTGGCAACTTTTCCAACTTTCACGGTGGAGGAAGACCCCGGGCGTACGACTGGATCATCGTTCTCCCGTAAGCTACTGGACAGCTTTCTTATGGGTGAATATTGACCCCGAATGGAATTCGAACTCACAACCACTCGACCGCCGAGGTCCCACATTAAGTGAAATGATTGATTAATAACAAAACAGAATGGAAGAACACGATTTCTTTCGAAAACAAAAAAGTGAAACATGTCACGTGATTTACATATCAAGATTCTTTTTCTAAAAACTCAAAGACATCCACAGCGAATAAACTATGCTGTCTTGTGTAATGTCAATCACGGTTAAAGAACAGCAGAAATTGAACTTATTGGTTCTATTTAGATTACGACTCCGAAGCTGGGTGTTTTATAAAACTGCAAGTGCAGAACGAGAGCTAACTAGTACAGAACTTTATGCTGAATAAGAGCTAATAAGTTCGAACAGAACTTTATGCTAAATAAGAGCTAATAAGTTAGTACAGAACTTTATGCTAAATAAGAGCTAATAAGTTAGTACAGAACTTTATGCTAAATAAGAGCTAATAAACTGGTACAGAACTTTATGCTGAATGCGCAAGAACTCTTCTGATTATTATTCGTGTAAAAGTTATGACATGTATAACGTATGTATATAACATGTAAAATTAATGTATATAACATGTAAAAGTAATGTATATGACATGTAAAAGGTATGACATGTAAAACGTATGTATATAACATGTAAAAAGGTTTGACATGTAAAACGTATGTACATGACATGTAAAAGTAATGTATATGACATGTAAAAGGTATGTATATAACATGTAAAATGTATGTATATGACATATAAAATGTATGTATATAACATGTAAAATTAATGAATGTAACATGTAAAAGTTATGCATATGACATGTAAAAGTAATGTATATAACATGTAAAATATATGGCATGTAAAACGTATGTATATGACATGTAAAACGTATGTATATAACATGTAAAAGGTATGACATGTAAAACGTATGGACATGACATGTAAAAGTAATGTATATGACATGTAAAAGTAATGTATATGACATGTAAAAGTAATGTATATGACATGTAAAAGGTATGTATATGACATGTAAAAGGTATGTATATAACATGTAAAATGTATGTATATGACCTGTAAAATGTATGTATATAACATGTAAAATGTATGTATATGTCATGTAAAATGTATGTATATATGACATGTAAAATGTATGTATATATGTCATGTAAAATGTATGTATATATAACATGTAAAATGTATGTATATATGACATGTAAAATGTATGTATATATGTCATGTAAAATGTATTTCATGCCGGGTATGAACAGTTCTAGAACAGAGGTTCATCACGGCGATTATTACCTTATCGAATGGAGAAACTTAATTACCGGTGGGTAAAACTGTTTTTGCACCACCGTAGTTGCCGGTAATACACAAGTGACACATTGATCAATGTACAACAACTAGGGATTTAGTTCACCTGACATGTTATCATCGTCTGTTACAGCTGATGTCTCACAATGGTCCGTACAAACTACGCCATTACTTTTCTTCATGTAAGTATCGCCTGTGTTCAACTTTCTCTTACATGATCGACAACAGAAACAATCCACGTGATAAATGAATTCAGCTGCACGTCTCACCCAATCTGTACGTGTCAATATCTCACCACAACCTGTACATTTATGTCCGAATCGGCTGAAACGGTATCTTTTAAATATTGCATTTGGTTTATGTCTTAATTCCTATAATGCAATTATACATAAACTTGTACTTGTCATAGAATTAGTACACAATACAAAACCCAACAGATATAACGGAAACGTTCCTTCCTACACGTCAATGTTCTCACTATCACAAGCATTACGAGCAGTCTCTGAGAAATGTGTAGAAAACAAGGTGAAATAAATAATATTCATTAACCGCATAAGTAACCACTAGATATAATCACCACCTGAAATAGTCATCTACAATATAGTGTTACCTGTAATAATGGTATCTACAGAAGACTTCATTGTCTTTAACAAAACATGACGTGTGTGTATCCAGTGTTCTTAAACATGTACAACATCGGAGACAAGACATATGGAAGATTTGTTCCCCAACTTTCAGTAACCATCTATCATGTAGAGATTTATGGCAACCTGCACATAGTGGCTTTTCATACATCTGCTGAATACAATACACAAAGTGAGTGAATAAATGATCAAAGAAATAATCAAATCATTAAATGATGACCGAGTGACAGATCTACATATCGAGTGATTTATTCACTGAGTGACTGACTGAAATATCGAGTGCAAGTTTGACTGTTAGAATGAATAGCAATGAATTATTGACCAAATAACTGACATATTGAATGAATTACTTAGCGAGTGACTGTCATATAAAGTGATGTTTCAGTCAATCAGTCATGTTGAGTGATGTTTAAGCGAATGACTGTTATAATGAATGATGTTTAAGTGAATGACTGTCATATTGTGTCAATGTCTGAGTGAATGACTGTCATATTGTGTCAATGTCTGAGTGAATGACTGTCATATTGTGTCATTGTTTGAGTGAATGACTGTCATATTGTGTCAATGTCTGAGTGAATGACTGTCATATTGTGTCAATGTCTGAGTGAATGACTGTCATATTGTGTCATTGTTTGAGTGAATGACTGTCATATTGTGTCAATGTCTGAGTGAATGACTGTCATATTGTGTCAATGTCTGAGTGAATGACTGTCATATTGTGTCATTGTTTGAGTGAATGACTTTCATATACTGAGTGATGTTTGCGTAAATGACAGTTATATTGTGTTAGTGTATGAATTATAAAGACACAAAATATGACACAGAATTTAAAATATAAATAGTACACTTCAATTAAAAATATGATTTGACGTATAATCAAAATGTCATCAATTATGACATTACCTGTGTCTCTGATGGCGTATTACCACAGGAAGGGTTGCGAACATTTTCCATATTATTTCTCCGGGTATCATCGTGTGAAGACATCCGCATTCACCAGCAACTGTAAATATTTCTACGTATGCAGTGTACACATTATTAAAGGCGTGATCGTGTGGTGTAAAGCTACCACACACATCATGTGTACACAAGATCTTGTGTTCAAGTCTCATCTAAACAATAGTGTGGTATTAACTCTCTGTGTGATAAGTGTAACGTTGTTGTATGCGTGACGTTGAATGATTAAAATACATGTACTTGTTGATTGCACGAGGAAAGTACATCACTTTGCACGGTCAAATTTGTAGCTATGTCATATGACTGTATAAGCATGTTCATGTTTTCAAATGTGTTATATCTTTAATAACGCCATTAATTTTTGTTTTGGTTATATCAGGAAACTAATTGTGGATGCATTCACTAAAAATATTTGATTGTTGTTGGTAACTTTACAAATACAAAGCATTGATAAAAAATGACTAATTTCACGGTTAACAAGTGGACATTGGCTTACAGATACAAAAGTAAAAAAATATCTTTGTAACGTTGTAACGAATGAGGTCAATCAACAATGATACATGTAGTATATATATAACAATCAAATTCTGTGAAAAAATCATTAAGGTAATTTTTGGTTTTTTGTTTGTTTGTTTGTGACTTATTGTTACTGGGGTTTAATGCTGTTTCACAACAATTTTTCAGTTATATACGGCGACCGATTTAACTAACCAGTTTTTTCAGGACTGTATACAAACCAGTACTAATTTACCCTTCCACAAAGAGCCGGCAACTTCTCCACATATGTAGGAAAATCAACATTTTTGTCAAATTTCCAAAGAAGGTGTGATCTGCCACGGCCGGGATTCGAACCCGAATCCGGATTACAAGTCCAGCGCACTAACCACTAGACCACGGCCGCGGCCTAATTTTGGGTTAAACTACTATGTTTTGTATAGAATTTATCGTAGTTTAACATCACAGTTCCGTTACTAAAGCCTGTGCATTTACGCACTTACGAAATACACGCATCTTTTTGAAATGAATCATTTGAAATTGAAGTTATAAACTGTGTCATTGCATGTTTGAGTTTATCATATTTTAAAACATTTTTGTTGTCAGTTTATTCCATAGTTAAGACGGTGGCGTTTAAATCTTACCATGGTTTTTCAAATGATTTAGAGCCACGAAATGTTGACGTAACATTTTTAAGGTTTTATTCTACATTAAAAGGTTCAGTGGATTAATAAACCACTCTCTACAATATTATTGTTCCTCTGTTCAGAGATTTCATGCTGCTATGTGTAACGAAATATATTTCCTCACTATTAAATAATCCACTTCCATAAATTAATACAATTTTCAGATACGAAATGAGACAATCAAATGATCTAAATTACTAACCAATGATATGTTTAGAACAATATGATATTAATCAATCATCTTTAATTTTGAACCAATCATTTGCAAGCTAAGGCAACCAATCAAAATAAGTTTACCAATCCAGCAGGTTATAAAAGAGACAACAGCACTATTTACGGGGGAGAATTGACTTAGCATGCGTCAAAAAGTGACCTGAGGTCGAACTGCTACCTAAATCATAATTAACTGTCTGAGGAGGCTCAGTCGCCTAGACAGTTAAAGATATGTACATGAGACAGAGAGGGCAGTCTGAGACTTTGTGTTCACATCCTCTAACATCAGTCTATCCACCAGTACTCTATGAGACGGCCAGGCTGTCTATAAAGTCGGTTATAATATACTTACAGGACCAGAACCGGATCGCTTATTAAACATTTTGCCTGTTTCGTATTAAGCAAGTTTTGTAAATCTAAGGGAGGTAACTATTCCATCTTAAGTAATATTATGTGTATTTTAGTAAAAAAATGTGTGTTTCTCAGTGAATATAATGACTTTTCATTCAATGATATTGGTATGTAAAAATAGGGCTTTTAAAACTTTTAATTGAATTATTTGAACGAATTTTGTCCTTATTAAATGAACCACGTTCCAGGCAAGTCGATTGTTGGCGCGACAATACTAAATATATTGGTGAAAAGGTCAGTGGATGTTCTATTGAATTAGATATGAAACTTGCTTCAGATTTATTTATTTTCGAGAGTTATGGATGAAGAAAATGCAGGTTTTTACTTTAAATACCACGTTACATATGCTATGTTGTTTACATTTTGATTAAACGATGACCATTATGACAACTACAAGGTGTGAAACGCATTAATAACGGACATGGATTTGTACAGTGTGTATATATTATGTCCTGGAGGTACAAGTATTGTCTACGGGGAGGTAAAACAACACCTAAGATTGCACATTTTCATTAATATTAATTAAATTGATAGTTCGAATATTACCAAACTTTGCCAACAGATTGTAAATAACAAAGTAAAGCGCCGTTGAGTGATTCAATTGATTTGGTGCTACAGGTATATTACTAAACATGAAATCACACCTGGAACATTTTGTTATTCAAATTTTGTAAAGATTTTCCTAGTGTTGACACGGTCGTATAAAAAGTAGAAAAATATTGGGCTCAAGTTGGTCTCTACAGGCCTTCGTAATAAGGCGCATTGCGTCTACGTTTTTATCGTCCCTCGAGGGACAAACACCCGCATGGTGCGTGTATGTGGTCGCACGGTCATGCAAAGCTCCCTGTATGTTTGATCCTGTAAGTCATTCCCCTTAAAATTATTGTCTGTTTGCACCTTTAAGATATCTGAGGAAATATTGTAGTAAACTATGACCGGTTGTCTGCATTGGCTATTTCTTTAAATTATTTCTATTTACAACTATTTAACCTTATATATTGTCCGTAATCTTCATTTTTAAGAATCAACCTCAGTTTTCACCTGTATGTAATTGTCCGTTGACTTTTTTTTCGTTGGCTCCGATAAGTTCCCACTCTCTCATCGTTGTCTGTTTGCATCAATAAATTTCAGCCAGGAAACAGGGAGATGACTAGGAAAAAAGGTATCAGAAGGGCTAGATAGGGGAATGGAATGGGAGGGTAAGGGAGTAAGTCACCAGGGGAGCGCAGTAGGGTACTCTGAGGGACCTAGGGGAGGGGAAGGCTGGTCTGTTTTTTTACTGTTGAATCAAGTAATAATTGTATGAGTGTTTTTTTATATCTGTCACTTCAGTGTTTTCTTATACATCTGTAACATATAATAATAAAAAAATGACTAAATGTGTACTCTGGAACGTCGGATCCAAACAAAATTATACATAATCAACACGGGTCATTCATGAAGCAACTACACATTTCTCCTTTTCAATCGGGAACTTGCAATGAATTTGTTTGTTTTCGTTCATTTTGTCCAAAATTTGTTTTTTTGAATCTGTATTGTGCTGATATTTGATAAACAAATTAATTTGAGTAATATTGAACACACAAAAAGCATCATATGCATGTAGGTCTTTTTCACTAACAAAATACGAAAGCTCGGAGACCTTGTTCCACTAATAAGACAAAGTGAGATCGGATGGCCTAAATTCTAGAGTTTCGATTGTGCAGCGGTCTAATGTCTATCAGATTTTAAGAAAATACAATATATATGCGAGGGATGTTCGAAAAGAATTGCTTATTTCTATCTGAAGACTTCAAATGTCATGTTAGCCTAAAAGTGCTCATTTCATGCCCTCGAAGTACTCCCCGTGGCTAGAATTGCAAAGTTTCAGCCGATGTATCCTCTTCCTGAATGCGTCACTGTACGCTGATTTGGGCACAGTAATGAGGTACTGATGAATGGCAGATCCAAGTGCCTGTCGGAACTTGTATTTCCGCCCAGCAAGAAATTATTTTGATTTCGGAAACAAAAAGAAATCACATGGGGCAAGGTCTAGGGAATACGGGGGTGAGGCAAAACAGTTACTTTTTCTTTCTTCAAAAACGCCGTAACTATCGCGGAGGTATGAGCGGGGGCATTGTCATGTAGAACACGGATATGTTTAAAACCAGTGGCTGGGCTGATAATACTTTTTCATTTTCGTCAGTACTACGTCTTTGTAGTACTTTCCGGTGATGCTTTTGCCCTTTTTCACAGGCGCTTTTATTGCGTACAAAATCTTTTTTTACACTCAAAGACCGTTTGGCAATTATTGGGTGTTTGCTGTGTTTAGTGGCCCAGATCTTATTGCTAACATTTCTGATGGGCTCAAAATAATGGACCCAAGTTTCATCACCTCTTACGACATTGGCAAACTGCTTTTTGTCATATTTTGGAAACATTTGAAGCAGCTTTTTGACCGTTTTAACCCGTTTCCTCTTTTGCTCATCAGTCAACAAATGTGGCACCCATCTAGCAGAAATCTTTCTGACTTTCAAATGCTTCTTCAAAATAAAGTGAACCGTTGATAGTGATATGCCTACCTTTCGTGCAATATCACGAACTGTAAATCTGGCATCTCCTTCAATGAATTCCTTTATTTTGGAAACGATTTCTTTACGAGATGCAGATTTTGGCCTACCTGATTTCGGCGCATTTTTTATGGACTCAATACCCGACTCAAACTTCTTTTTCCACCACCTAACTGTGTCATAAGACACACAAGAAGGTCCATAAGCAGTAGAAAATTCAGTCATCAGCTGCTTCAAAGAACAACAAAGTTTTGAGCGAGCTTTGATGTAAGCCCGTATTTAATCTTTCTTGTCTACGCTTCTACCAACCATTTTAACTACAGTGGTCAATGACTGCGTGTATTCAAATGGCAAATTTTATGTCTTACGCTTAGTCTTACATGCACATTTATACACCGTTATGTAGATATTGAATAACCTTATACAGGTATGTATTGGTTTTTATCGTACCTCACGTGGATATCGAGAGAGACCATTATTTATGTTAAGTACATTGTTCGCGAAAAATGCACTGGTTCGAATCTAGTGACTAAGGCAGTCTCAGTAAATGATCCATGCATTAGTCAGATGTCATATTATGCATTATGAAATTACCAGAGCAGGCATATCCTAAAAGTGTTAACACACAATATTGTGGACTGAATAATACTGAGGGTCGTAATTCTGATATACATAGGTGGATCATAATGACAAAAAAGACGGCTTATCTCCTATGTGTGCACGTCTCCTCAATTTTCTGGGTGTCTGGCCCATCTCCTTGTTAGTAATGGGAAACTGCCCACTTGAAACAACATTGAGTGGCGAAAATCCCTCAGTTTCCACTCAGACTCGAGCGCGTAAAAACACTCGAGCCCATGGCTGTACCTATTGACTTAGCCGAATAGCTCAGACTGATAGTTAATTTCTTATTACACGAATTATATCATGTATTCTTAAATCAGATAAATCATAATAGAAAAATAAAAAATAGAAGCAAAACTTATATGAATCTTTTAAACTAAGATAGCTATGAACACATATAGTTATTAACCCCAATTTCTTAAAATGTGTTTTTTTCTGAAGTTTTAGTTGGCTTTTATATGTAGACAAATTGTCTATTTCTGTCTGTGACACAAAATCCAGGAGAGGTTTTAGTACAAAGATTAAATCATATTCTATATCATATTTTAATCAATAACAAGTTCTGATCTTTCTGCATTGACCGTATTAGTCAATAATTTGTAAGTTTGTGTTCGCCATCTAACTTTAAATGTATTATTTCAAATTACGATAATGTCTTAAAGTATCCAAAATTTCTGAAATGATGGATTGCCAATTACTACGCTGCATTTACTATAAACATTAAGAGATAAACAAATAATAAATACGGTTGGAAAGCTGTATCATCTTAAACCATTATATCTTTATTCCAGGTCTGAGACCATTATGTATGTATACAGTCAATTCGCACCTCATGTATTATACAACAAACAGAAAACTTAGGAACAAATAGAAAATGACAATAACAAGCAGTCATTCGGAAACATTTTAACACTTAAAATCTGTCACATCAGCAATAGATTCTGGATATAGATTCTAAATATAAAACATGAAGGTATCGCTGTATCATTTATCCGAGAGCTGGATATATTGAGCGTGATTTATTACCCTGATAAGAATAGCCTGGGGTCATAAATTCCTATTCAACTACTGGTAGAATTCGGAAAACAGTCGATCACTTAGATTGTTGCCGATTCGAACTTAGTCGATTCATCAGTTCCTAACATAGGTCGATGATCTGCTAGGATGAAAATCTGATAAGCGCAATTGTTGCGTATGATTAAATGTATCCCATAATAATAATTACCCAAATCTATGCATAATCGATGATTAGAGTTAAATTCTAAAAAAAGTTAATTATTCAAGATTTATAAATCATTGTCAGTCGAAATCAAACTCAGCTATTTCATATTAACCATTTGAATCAATGTTCATCAACATTAATTATCTGAAAATATATCAAACATTTATTAAATTCAAATTATTTGTACAAAATCGAACCAGAAAAGGCCAGATGAAAATTATATATAAGTTGTTGACAGCGATAAGTTCAACCCGCTCGAAACACGTCACACTATTCCTTGCTCCATCGACTGCTTGACTGTCCACCCCCTTGCTCCAACTTAAAACCTTTACATAGTAACTATCATATTATCTATATTAACTATCCTTATCGTAATTAAATAAAACAATTGTGTGTTTTTAGGAAAACGTACAGGGCTTTATCCATTTTTTGTTGTTTTAAAAAATGGATAAGAAAACTCACCGCCCTACACCGAGGCACACCGAAGCACGTGTCTCGGTTAAAATTTGGACAGGTAATGGGGGAAAATGGCAAGTTTTAGTGGAAAATTGCCCCCGGACCACGTTGAAATATGGCCTGACTACGACATTTACACTTTTTTGTTTTGTTTGTGCGGGTTCATATCGCATGGTTAGCTCGAAGACTTATATTATACATGTACTGGTCGTCGGTTAGCTCTAGCCAAGACTTATGTATGCATGTACAGCACAGGTCTTTGGCTGTAGCTGGCATTTATCATAATTTGTTAATTTATTTAAGTATTGTTTGTCCCCTGTCTATTCGAAATTATAGTTATAATGCATGGTACTTGATTAAAACTGTTTTAATTTTCTTTACTTTGACTCCTGAAGCTAAACTGATTCTGGTTGACTCTGTACAGAAGTTTTCAATGCAACGTGGAACGGGAACCAGTTTATTACATAGCGTGTTAGATGATTACCTCCCTTCTATAACTACTTCTTATCCTCTAGGATTACCTCCCCTTTAACAAACACATTTATTATGGCAACACGATCAGAGTGAAAATCAATAGTTCAAGGTGTAACGAGTAATTTATTTCAAATCCAGTCATCAATATATTTGATACATTTGTACATTTGTGAAGCTACTATCGTGCACAGGTATGTAATTATTTATGTTTGCTCAACTTCACTTTTTATTTCACACAAATTTAGTCCTTAAAATCGGTTTACTTTTTTTTTGTAAATTACTATATGTTATGAATATCATATTTATATCATCAATTCGTGTACAAACATGCTCGGGTCTATTTATTTATATTTACATTTATTTTAAGTAGCATTATATGACAACCCATGTTTAAATGTTATGATTAATGAGTTTTTTGTTATTATATAATCTTCTTCTCTGGATCCAGTTTACGTTTTAGTGTTAGAACTGTACTTGTTAGTAGATTTAAATTGATAAAAATTTGACAAATAAATTTGTCCTTATAGTAATTACTTGATTCTCAACATTATGAGGTGTCTCTGTAGATTCTTATGTTGTGTTTTACCTGGTTACAATAATACATGTTTACCTGAGACATTGTTTAATTATTAAAACTATGTATAGTATGTTAATATCGCAAAATTTAATATAATGTTATGCATTTTCTATGCAATATATGTATTAAGTGTGTATTTTCTGACAATACTAAGACCTGTCATATATCAGTCTGTCAGAAACTTTTCAATGATTTTAAATCAATGTCAACAAGGTATTTATTAGTTGTGTGAACCAGTCTTTAAAAGGTCACAAAGGATGTATTACATTTAATTTGTATGTTAATACATTATACCAGTCAAATTGTTTTCATGAACAAGAGAGTCAATGAGCCATTATTATTTATGTTTACATTATAACTGACGTCAATGTAATGTATTCAGTAAGGATTTTTATTATTATTTATTTCATTATTTTATTTAACTTGTCTTTGTTTACAGAAATGAGTCGTTTTAGTCACCATAGTAACCCGATCACTCAAAACTTTATGTATGGCAGTAAGCCCCATGGTAAACGTGTTGTAGACGGTTTACCACATGTGTGTGCTGATGGACACAATCATGCGTCTGAGTCTGAAGTTGTGCAATGTATAGAAGCTCACAAAGTATACGTTTGTTCTTCTAATCACATGCATACTGAGAAAAGTGATGCAGAAAGATGTGATCAAATCAAACGGTAAATATATGCCATATTGTAAGATGTTCATGTCGTAAACTTGTTGTAAAGTTAAATTTTCCAACATATTTATTTCATAATAAATAGTATTTATGTTACATGATGTAAATAATGTGTTACAATATTTGATAACTTTTTGACAGAATTTATTTGATTATTTGTTTTCTACCCATTTATACCTTTACTTCACTGAGTGTTGATCTATTTTTAGTCTGTGTATTCATTTTAAAGGTTACTACAAACTTTTGTTCTTTATTTTCAATATCTTAGATTACTTCATTATTCAACACCTCAAAAACATTATAATCTGTTTACATGTAACATCATACATGTCATTTTCAATTGACAAAGGCTGTATCTATAAGGAAACAATGATGCATATTTTTTTCATTATATTTTGCAATCTCTATCCAGGGTTGTCGATCGTTATCTCTCCCTTACATCTCTGTCAACGTCTCAGCGTTTTACAAGATTCTTGTAAAACAAGTAATAAAGCCACAAATGGTACAAAATTTACAACTAAGCAAAGCAATTTATTTTGCCAAATACATTTGAGACAAAAGATGTTATAATTAACCCGAAAATCAGAGAAATTATTTTATTTATCTAGCGCACTATTTCTCGACCAAGAGTATTTGTTTACTTTTGGTAATTAGGTCATAAGTTACGCTGCTTAAATTAAAATGAAACAAAGAAATCGAAGGTAATCGTGTAAAATTATGATAACAAATGTACAATTAGAGAAACAAAAGTGTGATTCTGTGTGTCAGATGGAAATTAAAGGAGACACGGACATGTGTTTTTGAACTACTTTCCAGACGTTGACAGAGATGTATGTGAGGATAACGAACGACAACTCTGGATAGAGATTGTATATTTTGTTGTTTTTGTTAGCCATTTTGTTTTAGGTTATGTGACCACTTCTTTTTGTTATTGCCTTCTATATTTGTAAGGAGTTGAACCCACATGGGCAACTCTATTATTTTAACCACAATTCACAATATAGTTTTGAATTGGTCAACATTGGAACTTTTTAGCCAAGTTTCATTTTGACCCAATTCTCATTTTTTGCATTGATCCCAACATTTTATTTCCAAAAAGGTAATTCATCCAGAGCAGAGAGATTTTCAATTTTATTTTTTTTCAGTAAAAAAATAAATAAGAAGCCTAAATAAACAATTGAATTTTCATGTTTGAATCACTTGGAGAAGTGAATTTTCATGTTTGAAGCACTTGGAGAAGTGAATTTTCATGTTTGAATCACTTGGAGAAGTGAAATTTCATGTTTGAATCACTTGGAGAAGTGAATTTTCATGTTTGAATCACTTGGAGAAGTGAAATTTCATTCAGAAGATAAATTCATTTTAGTGAGTTGCCAAGCAGTAGTCATATTTTTATCTTTTTTTCCTTCCTTCACTTTCGTTTTTTTATTTACTATTATTATTATTATCATTATTATCATTTTTATTAATACATGGAAATACTGCTTTGTGAGGAATTTAAAGCCAAAGCCTTTTCCCCTGACTACAAACTGCAGGATCAACTACAAATTTGCGGAGGTCTGTAACAGCCATAGTTTCAGATCTATGATGTGACAATTTTTGGCCACCTAATTTAGCTATCTTATTTCAGTGTCTGTAAGTGCTCTAATACATAACAGCACCACTGTCACATTCCAGTTTTTCATAGCGTGTGTATATCTGTACCATAGTCCAAATACCACCTTGGAATCATATACATGAGAGCACTCCATAGGCACTATTTATAGCAAATTGATAACATTCTATTTCAGCTTCCAAAGTTCTCCCAGTATATAAAAGATCCACTTATTTTGGCTTTATTCTGTGGATGTTTCTTTGTCTGGGAAAGTTTTCTGATCAAAATTAGCCCTATAGAGAGCACTGTCTAGGCCATTTAAGATTTATTTTAAAATTCTGTATGTTGTGCTCCAAAAACGCCAAAACAAACGAGAGCTACAACTCTGCTTTTGTCAATGGTGAAGTTTCTGTGAAAGAAACACTGATTGCTCTCTAGTGTAGAAAACAAAGGTGGAATTATGATCCAGGAAGCTACCGACTGAGTTGTCAGAGAGAGGGAAAGGTGTGACACATGTAACTGAACCTTAATGACAAGAAATTTATGACCGAAGAAATTTACTAGAGATCTTAGACAATTGCCTTTGAAGAACAAAGTATGACAAAAAAGACAATTATGAAGACAAGGACTCCGAAGAAGATTGAAGATTCCAGTCCAGAATCATCTGCTATAATTGTCAAAAAGAAGGGAATATGATGGTGCCAAGACATCCAGAAAAGAAACGGAATGAAAATAAAACAAAACCTGAAATTGAGACAAATGAAGAGAACCTTCCAAAAAGTTGTTTAACTTCCAAAAGCTGAGTCTATAGGCTGAGAGTCAGTCCAAGCAGTAAACTGTGTTATAGAAAACCTAACAAAAATAGCCAAAGATAAATCTACTACTGAACCTGTGCATTAATCCAATGAAGCAGGTTCAGAAACTAACTCGTCAAGAAAGAATGAAAATGAAGATTCTGATAATGAAGTACAGATAGTGTTAGATAGGTAAAGTCAGTTACCATCAGAGTTTCCGTCCTGGCCCATGGTCAAGAAGCCAATGCTGTAGTTGACACAGGAGCAGAAGTGACAGTGTTGAATAGCAAATCTACTTCTGCATAATAAGCGACTCATGCCCAACATTAAAGAAGGCAAAAATAAACCTGATTGTAGCAGAAGCCAGAAAAGAAATGGGTATAGAGGGTATGGCTGATATAATATTTAAACTTGGTGATACATCTTTTGAATGGCCAGTGTACGTAGCACTGATGATGTACTGTTGGGCTGTGATATATTTGATGAAGAAGACATCACAGTAAACACAAGATTGCAGTTGGAAGATAACAAATGGCTGGCATGCGAAGTCATTTGTAACAAACAAAAGCCATCCAAGGTCCAGGTTTCCAGAGCAGTTACAATCCCAGCTTATTTGGAGTTTATTATGCGTGGTCATTGTAATGATACATTACATTGAGAAGATACAACCTATATATTTGAAACAATGGAAGAAGTCAAAGGACAATTATTCATTGCAAGGTGTGTAATAAACTCAAACTAATAATGTGCAACTACGACTATTGAACCCTAGCCATAGACCCATTAAATTGAAGAAAGGTTTCATTATTGGAGAAATACAAGCCATTGGTTTTGTTTCAAACTCATGCACTACAACGAGGAACCACAAGGAAGACCATCAATCCGCCAATTAAAAACACTAGAAAGTAAGCACAAAAGAATAATATCAGATGCAGACCCATTTAGAGAAAAAGTATTCCAACAAAGCTACTAATGCACTGAGCAGAGTTTTACTAGAAGAGCTCATCATCACTTACTCAGAGTCAGAGAAATCTATTGCTGAATCATGGTGAGACGTTTGCAAAATCCAATACAGAGCCAGGCAAATTTTCAAATCGCAAACATGAAATAGACACTGAAGAAGCTGCACCAGTAAGACAGCCTTTAAGAAGAACACAACAAGGATCTGAAGGTGAAGAAGAAAAATACATCCATGAACAGTTAGCAGCTGGGACAATAAAACCATCAAACTCACCCTGGAGTTCAGCAATAGTCAGGAAAGAACTGGAGAAGTAAGGGTGTGTGTTGACTGCCAACACTTGAATGAACATACAGTGAAAGATGTCTACCCACTACCAAGAATAGACATGTATCTTGACTGTTTGACTTCAACCAAACTGTTCTCCACAGTTGACCTTCAAAGGTCCTGTATGCAACTAGAGCTAGCTGAAGAAGAACAGCACAAAAAAAACAGTTTTCATCACCAAGTATGGGTTATTTGAATATGCCAAGATGCCAATCAAGGATTACAATGGAAAATTCTTCTAGTATATCTTGATGACATAGTAGTTGTTGTCCAAAGTATTAACAAGGGCATTGAATAACTAGACATTCTACTAGTCAGATTTGGTAAAGCTGGACTGAGGATAAAACCAAGCAAATGTGAACTGTTCAAAACAGAAGTTCTGTGTCTAGGTCACATTGTGAACCAACGTTAAATTCGACCTAATACGTTAAATAGAAAAAATTCTCACAGAAAAGCTAAACTGATCCAGAAATTCATTGATTTGGCATCATATTATAAAAAGTATGTACCATCCTTCAGCACCGTTGCAGCACCACTGACTAAACTGACAAGAAAGAATGCTATATTTGTATAGTCAGACCAGTTTGAGACAGCATTCAACATCCTAAAATAAGCACTGTGCAAAGTGCCTGTGTTAGCCTGCCCAAAACCTGGATTAACCTGTATACTCCACTGTGATGGAAGGGACCTTGGAGTTGGGGCTGTATTATCCCAAGAAGGCAAAGAAAGAGTTATAAACTATGCATCTAAAAGACTCATCCATCATCAGGGAAAATTGAGTGTGACTAGAAAAGAGCTGCTAGCCATTGTCACCTTTATTGACCACTTCAGACATTACCTCGGTGGACAGAAATTTTTACTCAGAACAGACCATGGTTCTCTTCGCTGGCTTTTTGTATGTAAAAATCCCCTAGGTCAAGTAACTAGATGGTTAGAGGTTCTAGTGAAATATGATTTTGAAATACAGTACGGGATAGGCTACAAACAACTTAACACTGATGGGGTGTCGAGACAACACTACAAACTCACAACATGCAGACATCGAAATCCAGAAGAAGAGGAAAACTTTGAGGAATGTACTTATAATAAAGAGGAATGTCAATCATTCAATGCAGCAGTTTACACTGTTGTAGACCTGGAGTAAAGACACTGTCCACACCATTTTCCCACTGTCTGTATGTATAAGTGTGGCTAAAATAAATAGTGGAACCATCATACCAAGGTACTGAGACACCAATCAAACAGCTGGTACAGTCTGCCTGAAAGAAACTTACCTTCATTGTTACACGACCAAAGAGGTTGAAAAATTACAAAAACAAAATCCAGATTTATGTTATTTGCAAAATTTGCGCCAAAGTTGATTAGATCCCAAATTATCAGAGACCCCCACAATACATTAGTGGGCGGGAATTTGGGAATAAACAAGACCAGCCAGAAAATCAGAGAAAGATTCCACTGGTACAAGATGGATGAAGATATAAGGATACACATACATAACTGCCTAAAATGCTGCGCCACTAAACAGCCAACAAAGAAACCAAAAGCAAGACGAAGAAAGTATTTAGTAGGTTACCCATCAGGTAATATAGGAATATATATAATGGGACCACCAAACAGAAAACATGTACATTTTAGTAATAGCTGACTATTCCACAAGATACATTGAAGCCTTATGCATTCCCAACCAACAGGCAGATACAATAGTGCAGAAGCTGGTAATGGAATTCATCTCCTGAAAAAGGAAGAAATTTGAAAGTGAACTGTTCAAAGAAACCCGAAAGTTATTAGAAAACCAAAAATAGAACAACTGCTTACAGACCATGCTCAAACAGACTTGTTGAATGTTCAAATGGTACTTTAGGAAAGATGTTAAGGAAGATGGCTAACTCCAAACTTATCGATTGGGATGAGCACATTGGACTTATACTCACAGCTTATCGCAGTACTGTACATCATGCTACAGGGTACATGCTAGACATGGGAAGCAAATCTAGTGTCACATTTTCTATTCCCATTTCCTAAAGCTGAGGTTCCACATGGTCAAAATTGGTACATTGCTGGACTTTGAGAAAAGATGGAAGAATCTAGCTAGAGAAACACTTAAAGAATTTGCTTCAAGACAAAAAGTGAGACCACGACACTAGAATACTAGTAGTCAAATCAACTTTCATAGTCTACAAGAATAAGGGTGTTAGCAATGTATATCAGGGTTCATTTGTAGTTATCAAAATGATAAGCACTTGTGTGTACTTAATTCAAGGGAGATAAATACCTGTGTGGTTCATCATGATAGACTAAAATTGTATGAACCAGATTTTGTATCATGGTGGGTTTTCAAAAGAAATATCGTAAAACTTAAGCACTGTTTTACACACACCTTAAAAACATATTCTACGGCAGTGCCACACACACATTAACCACAAGTCGCTTAAATGTATATGTGATAGGATAGTGATATATATGTACAAATTTTGTCATATGTATTGCAGATGAAGTATTACACTTGTTTACTTGGTGGGGAAGAAGGATTGTAAGAGACCGTGTACTGCCAAGTCTATAACCTCCATACTCACCATAAACCTCCATATTTATGCTCCAGCAACTTTGATGCAATCAACAAAGAAAAACTGCAAAAACTTGTACAGAAGAAGCCTCAGTGTTCTAGTGTTGGTAGTGGTGAACAACAAAAGTTCTTATAGACATGATTATCCATAAGTCACCAAAGATGCCTCCACATCCACAGATGAACTAATATTTTATACAACTAGTATCTCAAAAAGGAGTGTACAGATTTTGGGAACCTTTATAACCTTTATAGGTTTCCACAATAGAAAATGATTTACTGTGAGAGTTTTCAAAAATAGTGACGGTGGTTTGGGTTATTGCCCATTTCTATGATTTCAATGAAAACTCACCGTAAAATGATGCAAAAAACACAGTATTAGTATAATTTAATAAAGAGAAATATGGATCACTGTGCAATACTGTCAAAAATTAATATTTTTCTATTTTTTCAACAAGGGCAATAACTCCCACAAAATTTGAAAAATGTGTTGTAAAATACATTGAAGTATTTAGGGTAACTATCAAACAATAACAATTTATATTTTTATTATATTACCATTTTTGAGAAGCATTTAGCAGATTAAAACGATTACTGTAATATTAATAGGATATAATAGCAATATCAACATACAGTATAAGGAAAAGCTTGAACTACTGTTGGTGCCAATGTTGGGAGAGCACACTGCGCAGACAATCCCCCTGTTTGACTGTATAGACAAAAAGTTTAGAGAGGAAACAGCAACAGTTGACCTATTCCCACCTTTGGAAGACTTGGTGCGTATAGCCCCTATGTGACTAGGTCTAATGCACAGCATTTTTATTATTATTTTTCACTGTAAATTGAACTTTGATTCATGTATTAGTTAATATGTACTTTGACATATAAAAAGACCAACTGGTGGTATTAAGACAAAAAGTTTAATTCCTGATACTGATTTATTTATAACCACAAAAGTTGACTTTGTAGTACTGACTCATTTGTAATATTTTGATCTGTTCATGTTTCATTCCAAGTATATTCCTATCTTGTTTTACAGGGTAGTGTAATACATTTATCTCTGTCCAGTACCTGTAAAAACTTACCTGTATATCTTAAATACAATTAAATATGTTTAAAGTGATTTTGTCCATAGTGCTACGTGCTGAATAATGATAAAAAATTAAACAGTGTAATAAGTAGTAAAATGTGTTAAAACAAGTTGGGACATTTAAAGAAAAGAACTGAAGATTCAGAGGAGAACATAAGAAAAAATCTTACCAATCAGACGTACAATATCTGCATAAATGAAGTTGAAAACTAAGATTCTAAAGAAAGTTTTAACAACTGAGCAATATCTTTATGATATAAGTGACTGTGGTCCTGAACAAAGAACGTCTAGTACATGAAATATTTACTTAATTGAACTGAGCTCTATGCTCCTGGAGAAAGACATTATAAAAAGACACAGCTGAAGATAATGATTGTGATCTATGTTTTTACCTTTTGTTTTATTTTTATACTCATGATTACCTGTCAAAACTTTGTTCAATATATGTTTTTCCGAAAATGACATTTTAATTTTTTTTATATGTTTTTTTGCCTGTTCAAATTTTTATATTTGTTCTTATGCTTTTATGATCTCATAATTAGCTCAGGAAGTGTTTGTACATATGTTCATGTTATTATATAATCTTATTTGATATTATTCTATAGACTTGTTTAACAACGCTTAAGTATCAAGTATCAGTTACATACCAAGTTTGTGTTCAAGTGTATAAGGTACTCATTTATGTAAGAAAGTTTATTATGTTTACCAAACTATTTTCCAAGTTTTACCTTGAAAAATATTACTGATTTTTTAAAATCAATATTTGTTTTTCTTTTTTCCTAAAACCAATGTGTTGTAAAGTTAAATTTTCCAACATATTTATTTCATAATAAGCAGTATTTATGTTACATGATGTAAATGATGTGTTACAATATTTGATAACTTTTTGACAGAATTTATTTAATATACCAAAGTTTTCTATCCATTTATACCTTTACTTCACTGAGTGTTGATCTATTTTTAGTCTGTGTATTCATTTTAAAGGTTACTACAAACTTTTGTTCTTTATTTTCAATATCTTAGAATACTTCTTTATTCAACACCTCACAAACATTATAATCTGTTTACATGTAACATCATACAGGTCATTTTCAAGTGTCAAAGGAAGTATGCATATATTTTTCATTATATTTTGTTGTTTTTGTCGGCCATTTTGTTTTAGGTCTTTGGACCCTAAACTGGTCCCTGTTCTATGTTGCAGTGTACCAAAGGAACAGGTATGGACTAAATTATCTGGCGCTCTGATTGGTCAATGTGTTTGAGCCATGTGATTTGCTGTCCATTCGTGAAACATCGGGGATTTCCGTGTATCTGTTAAATATAAACAAAGATGGTACTGATGCCTGAATACTCCAGATACTAATTACACCTTTTAATCAAAATAACACCGTTAGATTTAGTGACTCTACATAACATAATGTAGAGACCCTGATGTTGTTATCTTTTCTAAATTACGCATGAAATATGCATCGAGTGAAAAAATGCGAGGCATTCCAAATGCGAAAAGTCTCAGGAGATCTCAAGGGCAGAATTCTGCTTGGATTTCGACTGCAATTGACCAATCAGCATCCAGGAAATTTTGGGCCATACCTGTTGTCTCTGTACACCAGAGTCCAGGTGTACCTGTTTATTGAGACCCCTTCTGTTTGTTAACCTCTAAACATAAGTAACTGACTTTGGTGTTGAGACTGTTTTTAGCCTAAAGGCTTATCAGTAAACTGTATGGTAAATTTTTATTGGCTGACCTATCATATTAAGTTTAACATTCCTAGTAGATGCAGGTCATTCTGCTTCTGATTTTTGAGGAGATGACTACTTAAAAACTAAGATTGAAGGTATTCTTTAATAACAATTTATTTTGTTTTTTTTTACTTAAGATATTTTCAATACATTTAATAGGTATTGACAGATTTATGCTAAACTGATTTGAAAATTATTGTATTTTTACCAGCTTAACTAATTAAGCAATTAAGATTTTTGTGTTGATTGGCAGCCATTTTGAATTTGATAATTGTTTTCACGTTTTTGGGATAATAAGTAAAATTTGTATGGCTTACCATAGTATTAAATAGGGTGTAAAACAAGAATTATTCATCAAAGTTTTCAAATGATTGATTTATTGGATCATGTGGCATGCATTTCTTATTGGTTTAAATGTTTTATTTAATCTGTTTATTCTGACAACCATTTTCGTCTATTTTGTAACTATTTCCATACAGCAACATATATTATTACCCGGTATATTACATACTTTGTTTGTTTGATATTGATTTTTCACTTTTTCACAACATCACTATATATTACAGTGAACATGTTTGTATATATTACAGTGAACATGTTTGTATATGTTACAGTGAACATGTTTGTACATGTTACAGTGAACATGTTTGTATATATCACAGTGAACATGTTTGTATATATTACAGTGAACATGTTTGTATATATTACAGTGAACATGTTTTTACATGTTACAGTGAACATGTTTGTATATGTTACAATGAACATGTTTGTACATGTTACAGTGAACATGTTTGTATATATTACAGCAAACATGTTTGTATATATTACAGTGAACATGTTTGTATATATTACAGTAAACATATTTGTATATATTACAGTGAAGAAGAACTGCTAAAAGATAAAGAATGTCAACGTAAGCATGAACGTGAGATGATGGACAAACAAATCAAGTTGGCTGATAATTTAAGGTAGCTTGCACATAAGTAGTTGTAAAGTGACGTCTTACTTATATTTATAAAACACAAATTATACCATCAAAGTTGCTGATAAGCTCCTAAAAATTGTTCTCAATACTCTGAACATGCTTTTTTCTTCACAAATATCTGTAAAAATAAATAACAATTTTAATTGTATGTACTTGCATTATTTCTTTTGTTCACTTCAGGGCAATGGGATGGAACCTTCAAAAACATGGAGTGCCAAGCTTACAATGGAAGGATAGTTGAAATTTTGACTGTCAGATGACTCTCACATAATCGCAATTAATAAATTAATAGTCTTATTATACTAATACATACAAGAACACATAGTAAAAATAGATAGAAAAGACTTATTCTTGATGCTGGAATCTTTGACTGTAAAAATGCTGGACATTTTTTAAAATGTAGGTAATTAAGTGTTTTATTCATTTAGATTGTTTGAAAAAATATGGAAGAAAACTTTACTGTTTGCTAATTAATCACTTACCAACATAAGTAGCCTCTTTGTGACAACATATACAGCCACTTTGTGACAACATATACAGCCACATTGTGACAACATATACAGCCACATTGTGACAACATATACAGCCACATTGTGACAACATACACAGTATTTTGTGACAACATCTATACAGTCACTTTGTGACAACATAAACAGCCACTTTGTGACTACATATACAGGACTTTTGTGACAACATATGCAATTATTTTGTGACAACATATACAGTATTTTGTGACAACATATACAGCCACTTTGTGACAACATAAACAGCCACTTTGCAATGACATATACAGTCACTTTGTGACAATAATTCTTGTTTTACACTCTATTTAATACTATGGTAAGCCATACAAATTTTACTTATTATCCCAAAACTGCCATTTTATAATGACATATACAACCACTTTGTAATGATATATACAGGACTTTTGTGACAATATATGTCAGCACTTTGTGGCAACATATACAGGTTACTTTGTGACAAAATATACTGCCATACAATCATTTGGGTTATCTCTCTTTGTTTAGTTGTATTATTCCAAATCATATTATAATACTGTACACGAATAATATCAAGTTAATGTAATTATCTTACGATGATAATACCGGTGATTAATATTCTACTGCAACTAAGTTCACTAGTCAATCAAATGGCAGTTTTAGTCACTACGTGTACAACTTTGTTTATACTATACACACAGTTTTATGTGAGTGTTATATTTTATTGTTACATATGATTTGTATATACTAATAATGGATTATATGAGTGCTATTAATGTTTGTATTTGAAAAGTTTCATATTTGGAGAAACAGTCCTTACATGTCTGTATAGGGAGCATCTTTCACTCTCTGTACATTTATCCCTGTCAGTCCATTTAAGATTTTCCTGTCATATTTTCCAGCATTTCTTTCTAAAACACACATAATTGTATTGCATCATACACCATAGGGGGCTAGCACGTTGAAGGGATTGTGTATAATGGTGTATTAGACTTAAAATGGCCACAAGGACCAAAAACACATATATCATATATATGCATAACAAGGGTTATAACTTCCGAAATGGCAGTTTCTGCACCTAGTTTGTTTAATACTATGTAACTTTTTCCAGCACTTGCTCAAATTTCTAATAACTGGTGTCTACAGATAGCTAATAAAGTATACTACATATAACCAATAAGCACTTCATCTAATTCAAACAATGAAGCAGATATTTCATCTTTTCCTCCAATTCGGAAGTTGTAACCTTTGTATATTTATATATATATATGTGTGTGTTTTTGGGTCTGTGTGACCATTTTAAGTCTAATACACCATTACACACCATCCCTTCAATGTGCTAGCCCCCTATGTCATATACTAGTAGTTATGTTAATGATTTTTTTGTTATTTTATAGTGCTTAACTCTTTTCTTTTGGTAATAAGTTATTGTGACATTTTACTTTTTTTATGCATGTATACTTCCAGTAGGTTTTATAATTCTTTTTGAATAACATTTAATTGTATATAATTGCATTTTGACTGAAAGATTTCTACATGTCAATAGATAACTGTTACATGCTTACCTCATGTCTTTGTATCATTTTGTTCTCATATTTCATCTGTTTCTGTTTTCTGTTACATAAATGATATTGTTTCTGTGTACATTGTGTATTTATTATTTGTCTATGTTTGATTTGACCATATTCTTAAAACTAGGTAAACAAATAAAATATTTTCTTGAAACTGTTGAATTTTAAAGTAATGAAGATTCACATGAATGTAAACCTACTAACATAAATGAATGATATAGAACAGTATGTATCTGTCAACAACACTTGTTGTACAGCAGACTCTCTTGTAACCCGGAGATCTAGGTTCGAATCTCGGTCATGGCAGGTCATACCCTTCTATGAAAATGTGACAAAAATGTCGATTTTCCTCCATATGTGGAGTGAAGTTGCCGGCTCCTTGTGGAAGGGTAAGTTAGTACTGGTTAGTATTCAGTCCAGGGAAACTTGTTAGGTGAACCGATCGCCAAATATAACTGAAAAATTGTTGAAAAACGGTGTTAGTCCCCTGTGACAATAAGTCACATAAAAACTAACAAAACAGCAGACTCTATGGTGTACTCGATATGTTGCAGACACAATGGTGTATGCTATACATAGCACACTCTGTGAGGTGTTCAATTTATGATGCAACAGTTTTAAACACAGCTAAATTATTTACTCACATACGTTTTATTGTAACAGATGCTCAATGTGGGATCAATGGCAATAGTAAATCATTCTCCACCTTTAGGCCAGCTTTTAAAGTCAGTTTATGCGTGACTGTCCAAGTTTGTTCCATTTGTCTTTAAGAGCCTTTTTAAGACCAGTCATGGTAAAGATCTTGTGTTTTTGTAGTCTATGTTTCAGAATGCCCCAAATACCAAAGTCCATGAGAGCTGCATCTGGGTTTTTTGGCATCCATTCTGTTACGTAATTGATTTTGTGTTTCTTGAAAACTTCAATGATCATTTTGACAGTGTGATTGGTAGCTGACTCTTGATGGAACACCTTATCATTTTCTCTTCCTGTAAAAAGCCGCAGAACGTTCTTCTTCAGAAACAGCTTTAGAACCTTGTCTATGTAATACTTTGCATTGACTTTCACCCCTTTATTGGTAAAAATCAAAGGCATTTTGCCATAGAAACTAACACTGACACAAACCATAAACCCAGGAGCAAATGTATCTCGTTTAATTAACTTCAGTTTGTTTAGGTCTGTCTCATTAGAATGTATGTCAACCGTAACCGTTGCCCATATAGAACATAGCCTCTTCAGTGGTGACTACATTTGTCATTTTCCACTGTCATGATAGAGATATATGATTGAGCACATTTCAAAATTTGGGCTGCCACACAATGTTTGTTAAAAGTTTCTCTTTTACCTGTTTTGTGTGTTTTATTACAAATTACACATTTACCATGCTGACTGTGATGCTCAGTGACCACAGAAACATTATCTATTCTATTTTACTTGTTTCACAACATTTCTTTTTTTGCTTCAAAAGCTGTAAAATAATGCCCACAACTAAATTATTTATTTTTGGGCAAACCATATTGAACTTTGAGGTCAAATGAGCTGAGAGTGTAAAAGATACAGCAATGTATTAATCACTTTGCACAAGGTTTTCTAAGCTAAAAGATATTCTAATGTTGTTTGACAGTGTTTCATAATAAGTTGAACACCTCTAGTAAATATTTTGGTATTATGTTTGCAGTCCATTTGCGGTTTATACATATAACAAATTCAAATACCCATCTGGTGTTTTGTTACATGGTACATACACACACAAGGTCTCCACTGACATGAAGCACACTCTGGTGTACATAACATGTATCAGACACTATGGTGCACATAATATGTAACAGACTCTATGGTGTACATGATATGTAATAGACTCTAAGGTGTACATTCTTCAAGGCAGACATCATAGTATACATGATATGTAACAAACTCAATGATGTACACAATATGTAACAAACTATGGTGTACATTCTTTAAGGCAGACTCTATGGTGTACATGAGACATGGCCTGATATCAGAAGGGTTGTCTTGCAATAATTATATTGACACCTATAAAAGCTTACTGTAAAACAAATCTATCAATGTTTTCTGTACCACAAATCTATTAATGCGTACTGTAACACAAATCTATCTATGATTACAGCAACACAAATCGATCAATGCTTACTGTTACACAAATCTGTCAATGTTTTCTGTAACACAAAACTATTAATACTATGTCAGAATGTTTGTATTAATGATGTTGTAAAATTGTGTAAATATGGGTCATCTCCAGTCAAAAACTAGGTCACTAGGTCAACACAACAGAAAACCTTGTGCTCTAGAGGTCACAATTTTGATTGAATCTTCATCAAACTTTGTCAGAACATTTGTTTTAATAAAATCTTGGACTAAATCGAACATGGGTCTTCTGAAGTCAAAAACTAGATCACCAGTTCAAATCATTGGAAAACCTTGTTAACCCTCTAGAGGCCAAGTTTTGATTGGATCTTTGTTAAACTGTGTCAAAAATGTTTATTTTCATGATGTTTGGTACAGGTTCGAACATGGATCATCTGGGGTCACAAACTAGGCCAATAGGTCAAATTTCCTGAAAACTTTGTAACCTTCTAGAAGCCACAGTTTTGACTGGATCTTTCCCAAACTTTGTCAGAATGTTTGTATATATGAAATCGTGAACAAGTTTGAACAACTCAGGTTAAAAACTAGGTCACTAGGTCAAATCACAGGAAAACCATAGATGTGGTAATATTCACTCAGATTAGTAAAAAAAGGCCATACTGGCCCACTTTTTTCTCTTTCTT
Organism: Lutraria rhynchaena; assembly: GCA_008271625.1. NCBI lineage: Eukaryota > Metazoa > Mollusca > Bivalvia > Venerida > Mactridae > Lutraria > Lutraria rhynchaena. Next base: position 829,313 of record VIBL01000110.1, on the reverse strand, counting down.
CTTGCCTGGACTGTTATCCTGATCATTAGTTGTGTTTGTCATAAAGTTGCAACTGGCAATAAATGCAGCATCTTGTAGGTACATGCACCATAATGTATAGAAAATATAAGACAAATTACAAAAAACTCTTTAATCCTCCAAAAGTACTAGAAACTAAAACCTATATTAGTATAAAAAAATAATCAAAAACCTTAACACAAATAACATTTAACAAAAATACTAAGTAAATCACAATCTATGGAATGGGACAGACAACTATTTCATCAAGCACATAAAATATAAACAATGGTTCATGATTTGTTCCAGCAGATTATATATAAATCACATATATTTATGTTGACCATTTTTGTTTCTCAACAACCAAAACTTTTTAACAACATAAAAACATAAAGCCATTTCAATGAGTAACTGATAGAAAATACAAAACAAAATATGTAATAATACATAAAGATATACAGGATGTAACAAAACTATAAAATCATGTACTTAGACATAAAGTAAGATACCAAGTTATAACATAGAGGATGGTGTCTAGTTCTATGTACATACAATCATATCAGCATCAATCAGGTATGAAATCAGTCCACAGTAACCCCAACATACACCATAAAATAAAATAGAAATGGCTTCAAACAATGTCCATCTATCAGCTGACTTTATTCACCATTTATTATGTTATCTGACTATATAATGCTGTAGTTAAAATGTTGAACAACTCTCAGGTAAGTTCACAAACGTGGAATGTACATTTATATATAACTCACAGAATATGTAACAGCATGAGCATACAATTAATTTTCTCCAAATATATCAGCATAACAAAGTGATCATAATATGCAAAACATATGTATAAAACACAAGTAAAACTAACACTTATAACAGACACGTAACTTCTACGTATATATGTAACAGTAGAATCAGTCACACATTGTCAAACATACATATATATAGTAGACGTAATATAACAAGTGACAGTGAATATGAAATGTACAATATTTGAGCAAGTATGATAGATTTTTAATTCTTTAGATTTGATTTTGAGTAAAACCAATATGAAATATATGCATGTAATTCACATGGAAATGTGGTACTTACATGATCACAACACAAAAATTTAATCTGCCAGAAAAGAAAAGTGGACTCAATGAATACATGAATGTAAATAAATGCTGACAGATGTGTATCAGACAAGTTGGAAAGATAACAGTCAATGTTTACATAAAACTAAAAACGGCATACAATATTACCTGGTATAACTTCTTTGTATCCCAAATGATTCAGTACAGTTGACAGAAGTACCTGAGAAAGTTTGTAATTGGACCTTGATTTCATAGACAATAATTTGAGCAAGTTTAACAACCAATAAATAGAACTAACAGAAAGAATTTCAAAGAAAAGACACCAAATATTTTACATTAAACAACATAAGAGCTGTCTCAGTACAAAGACACACAGTCTGACCAAGTACAGTGTATATCAGACTGTACACAGCCTCTGGATTGTGCCGTATGTTCTGAAGTGGTGACAAAACGCAGAATTTAAATGCTGAAAACAATGAACAATGATAGGAAATACTACACATGTTCAGATGAATAACCGACAACTATAAAACTATCTAAAAGAATAAATGAAATTTTCTGTAGTGATTGTCATAAAATAACAAAGCTTTTCTTGTGTTAACACATTTAAAAAGCAGAGAAACATTTAACAACAATTTTTAAAAGAAGTTAAACAATTAGATGAGATAACTTACCAACCATGAATGTGAACAGGTCACAAAACACAAGTCACTGCATAACATTACTGTTATAGGCTGGGAAGCAGTTCAGTAATAGCAAAAAGAAGATGGGATGTCAATTGATGCACAATTCTTACTTATCAGACAGAATATCTACAATAAAATCTCACACCAATATTTTAACCACTTTAATAAAACAACCATTTCCGCTACAATTTAAACTTGATAATAAAATAATTATTTTAACAGCCAGAGGGACAAAAGACTCTGTTTTGTTTTCAAATTATACTTCTCAGACAGCTGTTTGGGCACAGTTGAACCTAACTGTATATAAAATTTAGAGAATTTTCCTAATTTTTGGCTTAATCACAAAAATGTGTAAGTAACAGGGACCACCATCCTGACAAATGCATATAAGAACTATCCAACCAGGCACTCAAAAATACTCATGCCATTCAGTATGAAAATGTGAATTACAATGTCACACATCAATGTACAACATCAGTCAAGTCATTGTTATACATAAATGCAGTTAGTAAAAATCATTCAGAAACGTCCATTAGTCTGTTATGTCATAATATTTATTAAGCCACATCGGTTTTATAACACAACACACTAGAATTAAGTATTTGATCAATGGATAAGAAATTCAAGGATTCCTAGTTCTAATGTAATTTTTACCTGGTACATAAGACAGTTTGATATCATCAAATACCTATGCACTGATTAAATCTTATGTGTCCAATATTTTCTAAGATAAATGGACAATCACACCATGGAATCACTTTTAACTAATGTTGCATAAAATTCCTGACAAAGACAAAAATACTATGAACTTGACATAATTCTAGAAACAGGATTTCACAAAACATAATAGCACTACCATATATAGTTTACTAGCTCAGCGCCCAATTTTATATACATTGGTTAACTTTAACCAAATGGTTTATTTAACCCAAGGTTAAATTTAACCATTTTGGTTTACTAACCATTAAAAATCAATTAAACATTTAAAAAGGACTGCCATTTTGGTACTGGTTACCGTTTATGTTAAGATTTAACCAGCATCTTAGACTTGGGTTAGATTTATTTGAGCTTCAACAAAAACAAAATTTGGTTAAACTTTAACAAAATTTTCTACAACAACTAGCCGATCATTTAACCAAAATTTTAACCAAAACTCTGATTTAACCCAGTGGTTAAAGTTAACCAATGTTTATACAATTGGGTGCAGGTTGGTTTTGTAACTAATATAAATCTAAGACAAAGAAAACATTCAATATAAAGTACAAGCATATAATGTCAATACAATAATATATACATTAACAATATCATGTAAACATTGATTGTCACATTTTATATAAAATACTGAATGTACTTGGATTTCACGTGGTATAAATAAATGTTGCACAAAACTTTATGTAAGCCACTGAAGAAATATGGAGATTTAGATTTTCAGCTCAGGATAGAGTGACAGTATTCTTAAATGTTTATTGTTCAACATATTCTCATAAAAATTGAAGTCATATTTTTAACACTAGACAGGACAAACACATGGGTTAGAATTAAGTAAAGTTAGTAATCTTCCAAGTCAATGTCAACTACAGTAATCATACAAAACAGAACATTTAACTACACAAGTATACTGACAGCCTTAGTTACATGTTTAATGATGTTCAGCATGAAAACACATAATAATTATCAATAAACTTTAAGATTTGTAGATACAGTTATGAAAAACTCATATTGCACAGCGCTGTACACTAATATAACTATACAAGTTGTACTTAACAAAACTAACATCTACCAGCTGATGTACAGGAGAAGTAGAACAACAAACTATTCGTCTGTTTGAAATTCTTCAAAGCACACCATCAGATTTAAAATGTAATAAATTTAATATAAAGAAAGAGGGACATAACTTGTCATTTTGTAGATCAGAATACACTCATACTTGCAATTATCAGAACTATTTTCCAGGGTAGTTCTTAATACCATTCTGTTGCACTTGATAGAAAACTTCATATTGCCTCAGAAATTGGTATGTTTGTCAGTGGAAACAATACAGAGTGTTCCTTCCAGATAATACACACTAAATCCTCAACAAACCAACAGATCAATCAAAATATTCCTACATAATGATACAATGTGACAAAACATACAAAAAACAATGTATACATGTATATACAGTCAAACCTGTGAACAAAGACCACCCTAGGGAAAAACAAAAATGTGACTTTTATTGACAGATTGCCTTTATTCAGGAGGGCAGTTTGTTCTAAATAATCAGTTCTTCAAAGAATGGCCTTTATTCACAGGATGGTCTTTCTTCTTAGGTGACTGCAAACACAGGTTTGACTGTAACTCTATAACTGAACAGCTATACACAGTAACATCCTTACAGAATGTTTACAACAGTGAGCAGGTTAATTTACATGGAATGTATCATCAATGTTGATATGTCTAAAATAATGTACAATCATATACATTATATCAATGCTGATATGTCTAAAATAATGTACAATCATATACATAGTTAATGTGGAACAAAGTAAGTCAGAATAAAAAATAAGAATACAAAATTTCAACAATTATCAACAAAAAGCAACATAAAATATGCAATATTTCTACAACAAATTTCATCAAATAAACAGTAAGCAAAAAGATGGTTTTATTTGTTATGAACAACTAAAATATGCAAAATTATCATCAAGAAAAATGAAGTAAATGATGGCACAAGTTTTCACGAACTAAATCTTTCACCAATACTAGGGCTCCTTGTTCTACCACATTGTGTATTTCTGGTGTTAACAAAGAATGAAGTCCTATGAATTACCAAGCATACATATAAACTATGTCTATATTTAATCTCACATAATTGTAATTGTTCTCCATAAGCAGGCCTCAGTGAGTCTTTATTTCAGGGTTCTATTCATTGATCCCTCCACAATAGTTTTGATATTTAAGTTTGTGTAATTAATTTTTTACTAAGTTAATCAAGACAACATTTTAATCAGATGTCTCACTACAGGTGGTGGAGATTTTAAGAATCAGAGCCCTGGCCAGCTCCAGATATAAGCTTGTGCTGACATTCAGAATTGTATTCGAGACAAGCACAAACAACTCAGACCCATACAATTTGTAATTGCTCGTATGGTGCAAGACTGCCACCTACTTCTTAATGCAAACTGATACAGACAACAGAATACTTATAACACATTCATCAAACTTACAATTATCAGAAAACTTTAAGTAATCATTAAAACAAGATCATCAACATTCATCAGATACCACTGAATATGAAACAATACAATAGAAAATAAAACAACAAAATGAGCAACAACTAAAAGATTAACTCATGTTCACCAAAATATGTTCAAACATTTCATGATATGTAAAGAGACTGTAAAAAGGCCATAGCAGAAGTAAGCATCCAACTGTTTATTACTGTAGAGATCATTCTGACAATCTTAGACACTTAAATATACATTACATCGGTTAATTGGTTACATGAGATAGATATGAATTTTGTTTCAAATCTGATTAAATGTATCAATAATCAATGAATTGTATTTGGCAACATAATAATACTTAATTTTATACATAATGTACACAGTTATCAGAAAACAGACAAACAACTATGTACATACACAAAGTATCATATAATATATATATGTATATATATATAATTCAGTATACAAACTCAATAAAGATCAACTATTACAGAATCTAGAATCACAATAGAATTTTGATGAGAAGATAATAATTTTCAATATGAATTTCAGTACAGTCAATGTATATAAAACAAAAACAATGAGAAATAATGCTGACAAATGTTCATCATGTGGAAATTTCTATGAGAGCAAGCAATTTATCGATTACTGTACTGAATACTGTAGGAATGTTATATTACAACCTAATCCACATATATCACAATGTAATCAGAAACATATATAAATACTCTATGATCAGTAACAGACAACATCCAACAAATATGTCATGTAGACTTTTTGCATATCTTTCAACTTATTGATATGAAAACATGGCTTCATGACACACTAACATCAAAACAAATATGAAACAATAATCAGTTACAAGATACAGCAAGCTTCTACAATCTACACATACAATCATGTATACAAAGAACAAATATACATGTACGAAGGTCAGCAGATGATCGTTAGTCACACAATATAGGGAGCACTATCATTGGATTTCTTCTGTTTTAACTACAGTCTCGCTATCATTCAAGGTTTTTTCAGTCTGTGGTTTTGGATTGTAATGAAACCTTTCCAAATGTTGCAGTAAGTAATCACGACGTCTGAATCTCCGTTCACACAGATCACAAGGAAATGGTTTCTCATCTGTGTGTATTTTTCTATGAGAGCGCATGTTGGACGGATGAGTGAATGCTTTGTTGCATATATCGCAGCTGTATCTTTTGTCCCCAACATGGGACCTCCAGTGGAAGGTTCTATTATTTTTGTTTGCAAGTATCTTGTTGCAAATAAGGCACTTAGCCATATTTCCAATCTCTTCAAATGCACTTTTCATGTCAGTGATGTTTGTTATATTTTGTCTTTTAGCATTCTTCCTACCACCAGCAGATTTTGTATTACTGAGAGAACTTGTAAGATCATCATTGACAGAAATTTGTTTGACTGACGTATCCAACACTGAAGGAGTGTTTGCCAGCTCAGCACCTGGAAAAGATGCATTTGACTCATCTGTCAAACTTAACTTTAAATCAAGACTGGATTCTCGTTTTTCAATTTTTACAGGTGCTTTCCTTGATTTCCTTCTATTTTTTCCTGCAGTTTGAACTTTCTCTTTGTGTTCATTCTCATTAAAGCCATATCCAGAGTAAGATAACTGTTCAAGAGTGGCAACAGGATCTTTATTATCAAACACGGATGAATCATTCAACGGACTTTCTTCTTTGATTCCACTCATATAACTATCATTTCCATTCACAGACACTTGTTCATTTTGCCAGGTAAATTGTGGCATCATTTTGTTACCATTTTCATTCTTAATCACACTCTCATCATAGATAAACTTGCCATGAGATCCATTACTGTATGAGGTCAGATCACCTTCATTATCTAATGTATAAGAATATCCAACAGGACGTTCACTCAAATCTAAGGCACATGAAGAATCCACAGTGTATGAGTCATTTGTAGATGTAAATTCAGCTTCCTCCAAAATATCAGCAGTTTGAACAACATGTTTGCTTTGTGAAAACTTACATCTTGGTGTAGATTTACGTCGATTTGGTTTTGATGCAGCTGGTGGAACCGAAACAATAGAAACAGACGTTTCAGACTTTTCTTCACCTGAAAAATGTAATCAGGAAATGAGTGTGTTAAAGCCACCCACAGAAAAGGTCACAGAAATGTATGCGGCATCTATTTTTATTGTGAGTTGTTTGGTTGGAAATGAAACAAATCCCTTTCACTAATAAAGATGGTCTTTTCAATTTCATTGGCTCTTACAGTGTATCTGTGTATCTTGCTGATGCAGTTTTATTAAAATATGATGGCAGACTAATCTATCATAACATGAATTATGATTTTCATAAACCAAAAATGTGTCCTAGCAAACTGAGACTTCATCTTGAATATTTATCAAATGAAGAAGTATTAAAGACAAGACACCACCTTTAAATACTCATGAGATGATGTATAGTTACACCATGTAGTGCTGTTATCCGAAATTTGACATCGAAAATTTGTATAACACATGATTTTGTTCATGTAATGAACATTCTTGAAAATTAACCAGTTTTTGATTATTCGTTGGCCATAATGCTTAATACAAGAACTGAAAGGCACTTTCACAAGACCAGGTTTTCTTTCTCCAGATGTTAGCATCAGTAACATGATATGTCTGTTTAATTGTTTACATCAGTAACAAGATATATCTGTTTAATTGTTTACATCAGTAACATGATATATCTGTTTAATTGTTTACATTAGTAACATGATATGTCTGTTTAATTGTTTACATCAGTAACATGATATATCTGTTTAATTGTTTACATCAGTAACAAGATATATCTGTTTAACTGTTTACATCAGTAACATGATATATCTGTTTAATTGTTTACATTAGTAACATGATATGTCTGTTTAATTGTTTACATCAGTAACATGATATATCTGTTTAATTGTTTACATTAGTAACATGATATGTCTGTTTAATTGTTTACATCAGTAACATGATATATCTGTTTAATTGTTTACATTAGTAACATGATATGTCTGTTTAATTGTTTACATCAGTAACATGATATATCTGTTTAATTGTTTACATCAGTAACATGATATGTCTATGTAATAGTTTACATCAGTAACATGATATATCTATGTAATAGATATACATCAGTAATATGATATATCTGTCCAATAGTTTATCATATGAAGAAGACAACTTTTGTAAGTCCATTCATCAACTCTGGGTGATTACATACCAGTTTGTCACTAGGTATAAACACAGGGTGTTACATAAAATGTATGTTAAAAGGTAAAATACTGCTTATAAGTCTCATTTACAAAAATTGCTGTCAAGGTGTACTTACCAGTACAAAATTTGAGGAAATCCTGCTTTATGGACTGTATATTTGACTTCTGAACAAAACCTTCACCTTTTGAAGATCCTAAATGTCCGCAGGTGCCATCATTACTGGCTGTCAGAACAATATACTCTTCACCAGCTTCGGATAATCTGCTCAACTACAATCAATGGAAACATTTTAATTTAAGTATGTAAAATTCACACATTTAAAATTCACATTTGATCCTATGATCAGAATGAGCTTGTAAAGAAATCTAACACATAAATCACATTTTTTATAAATGCTGGCTTCCAGAGATATAGAAAGTCAATAAAAAATAAACCAGACAAACTTAGCATATACCATAGATCTGAATTGCTTTCAACTTTCAGAGGTCCGCTGGAAGCAGAGCTCATAAAATAAGCGGTTCAACATTACTCTAAAACCAATGTTTGAATCAAACAGATCCATCTCTTATCTACCATAATGAATATGTTTTATGATAAATTAAAACAATTATGATTTCAATGTTTATTTATCTGAACAGCAAAAGAACATTATGAAAATCTAGAAAATTATATTTTACCACTGTATCAATTCTATCTGACAGAGACAATATACTTTAGAATGGCTGTTAAAATTAATATTGAGCCATTTTCATGCATCAAAGGAAGACAAAAATGAAATTTCTACACCTAAAGCAGCAATTTATAAGCATGTGGACACGGGAATTCAGCATCAGGCAACTCCCTGTGTACATATCTAACCCAATTTTTTCTCTTGGGTTTAATGTCCACCAACAGGCAGAGTCATAATATGGCACATTTTCCAGCTTTATCAGTGGAAGAAGACCCTAGGTGTACACCTGGGTAAAACCATCGAATTTCAGTAAGCTAGCGGTAGAGCTTCCTCACTTGTGAAATTTGGCCAAAGGTGAAATTCAAACTCACTGGGGTGAGAGGCTAATGGTTAAAAGTAAGACACCATAACCTCTCAACCACTGGAACCACTATCAAAGCCAGCTGGCTACACAAGATCAACACAATTGTACGTAAGAATTGAGAATCATTCTGTGAAAGTGATGAAATTCAAGATTTACTTCAGAGAATAATTATGAAAACTGATAGTCATCTTATGGGTTCATTTTTTTACTTATTAAAATCTGACCAGTGTAAAATTACAATAAATGTATCTTAAAATACAAAAATTCTGTCACATCTTCAAATGGTAAATTTCACTCTAATATTTAGTCTAATTATCAGGCAACCAAAACATTTTGTAACTTATTCAAAACAATTCATACCAATGACTGGATTTCATATTTTAAAACTATTTTGACAGCCTGAGTCAATTCGGGCTCCATCATTATACGACCATCCATTATTGGCATTACTCATCTGGTCCAGAAAACCTAGAAAAGAAACAAACTGTGTTAATGTTTAATTAAATTAATATCAATTATTTCACTTTTTCAACGAGCCAAATATTCTACTACAGTGATTTTCCTTTAATTTTCCGGGTTTTCACTAGGTGTCATAAGTTGAGGGTCAAACTGACCCCTGACTTATTTGAAGAATCAACAAAATTTCCTTTAAATTTAGGGTGAATCTGACCCTTTGGTACAAATTCTCAAGAGTCAAAAGCTTTATTTTACTGATTTCAAGAGTCAAAATGCTGTTTTAAGGGTCAAATGAAAGCCCTGAATTTTCAAGATACCTGTAGCTTTCCGAAAGGGAAAATATATTGTGACAAATCAGAAAAAAGGGGAACATTAGAAAAACTATCTATTTATATAGAATTTGTAAGGGAAAATATAACTTTTGGGCTGGGGGAAACAGCCAATATTTGGCTGTATAATGTACTTAAGTTTTGTAATAGAACATTCCATCATAAATTATCACATGAACCAAGTAGAAACTGTTATAATATGGGCAATATTCTACATGTAAATAAGGAAAGAATGTTTTTCAAGCCACTCCTTTTAAGTTCTGGTAATGATCATCAGACACACTGTAACGCTGAATAATAAATTGTTATTCAAGCAAATCGGGCTGGTACTATCACAAACATTCTATTTTACCTAAACACTATATACAGTACTGATACAAAGAATACAACTTACAAATGTCTCATGATCATGTAGTTATTCTTGTCAATAATTTTAATATATCCTGGTTATATGTATTACCATGAGTCTAATTTTTTACCTGGCTGAAAATTCATGACAGTACTAGTATGCAATCATGATACAATTTAATTCTCATAAACCATTCTTCTTCATGTCAAAAAACATGAAAATACTCTTAAAAACAAATGAAATCATACATCAACTGCTATATTTTTTGACACACTACTGGCCATATTGATTTTTATTGTGTACACCCAGGGATTATCCTAGGTCAAATTTTCCATGAGAGAATTTCTCCCATTTACAAAAAAATCATGAGAGATTTCCAATTTCTGTGAGAGAAATTCTCCCATTTGCACAAAAATGATGAGATTTTCGATTCAAGAAATCAAAACATACTGAGATCAAACGTTTAATAGATCATTTGACTAGAGTCATGTATATAAGAACAGAAGTACGATTTCAACCATTTGTGTTGAAAGACAGTTTTCGGCAGTTTCGCTTTCTTTGGCGATGATGGTTCTTCGGTGTTATTAATATAATCGTCCGTATTTGACGTTTTCAAAAATGAAAGCAGAGAAGTTTGCTTCCCCGACTTCACCATGCTGATCACGTCAGAGAAGCGCTTATTAAACAAAGACAGCTAATTCTAGACGATTGGCAGTCGTCTAGAGGACGTTGACTTAAAGCGCTTTAGGTCAGACACCAGTAAATCAGCGTATTTCATTTGGCTGGAAGCGGTGCGATATTTTTTCGCATTTAAGGATTATCAATGCGATTTTTGCCATTTCAGTGCGAGAAATCGCGGAAATCGCGCCCTAGGATGATCCCTGTACACATATTACCGCAAATCAGAAGTCACATGGAAAAATACTGGTACTGTACTAAACTTTTAACTAATATTAAGTATTTTCCTATACTATGATACCAGAAGGACGATTTTATTTAAACAGACATGTTTTTAACAAACTAGAATCTCTGAATGCAAAAGTATTAATTTTGATTTGTTCCATATGACTGTGTTAAAAATAATTGGACTAACACCGTTGAAAATGTTTGACAGTTGCGGTACATAATGTAAACAATGCTAGGTGGAAACTGAAGTAGAGAGGACGTTTTAGTTATTCTTTTTATACCCGCGCTAATAATAATAAGTCATGGTAATATGTAAACAACAGATTATTTTTAACCCACAGTTCAGACTTTTACCATCTATTTTATGCTACAGAGCTACAGATAACTGATAAGCTGCGTATTTGCGTGTTTACTCAATTAAAATTACAAAATACCCAATTGAAACTATTTTAGATGCATATCAAAAAGCAATTACAAAAGCAAAATACCCAATTAAAATATTTATGATGTGTATCAAAACCAATTTTCATGAATATACATGCATATAGTAATTTTCGTCTCTTCATCGTTCCTCTTAGTCTCGGACAAACGTTGTAGCGATGCGGTTCAAAAACAACCAAATGTGTACAGTTTAGACTTAATAAGTAAGAGCATGAATTCCCAATTGATATAAAAATCATAGACTCACAAGTTTCAGGAAACCCAATTATATTTAGCAAATACCCAATTCGAAATGAAATGATGGAGTAATACTCAATTCACTGAGAAAGCTTATCTGTTGCTCTGATGCTATATTGAGCAAAGGGAATGTAATCGACCTTTTGATCACTTGTAACGTAAAACAACCTTAACTCGTCGGTGTCCTTAAGTCGTCATAATTTATTCGGAATCATTCTCTCTTTCTCACGTGATTTAGAAGTTTCAGGGCGCGTATTTTGAAAAGGTAAACAAAAATGCATTATCCTAGGTTTAATGTATTTTCCCTGCACATTTTAATCTCGAGTTAAACAGCCGCAGAAAATATGCATAATAAACTTGTCTATTTGTTCACTCGGGCGACGATCGATAGCTTATTTAATACAGTCGGGCGAAATGTCGCTCTCGATTAACGAGACGCTTGATGAGTATTGTAACCGCGTGGTGTATTTCTAGAATAATCTGTCTTATTTGATTTACCTCCCTTGAATTAGTTGGTGACTCATTATCTAAGTGATAACTTTTGGAAAGAATTGACGACTCAAGGTACTCAGTGACGGCTCTACGTTCCAACATTTTATACATGACAGAATCATAAAAAGCTTGGTCAATGCACTTAAAAGATAAACTACCTTGCGATTAATACGCTATTATATTACACTTGCTTAGTTGATAATAAAATACAATAAAATAGAGTTAGATTACATAGAATTACCGCGTCAATGTTTGCCAGTTTCATGTTTTTCCCGCCCATTATCATCAACAGCTGGATTTTAATGCATTGTATGGTCATGTATCAAATACAAATGTATAAACATTATTTATCATCTTCATATGTTATAACAACTGTTCATCTAGTAGTCTCACAGTACATAGATAGTTACATTATGAATATTAAGACCATTAAGAATTAATTCAGCAAGAACAAGTCCATGGTTTTATTTTTCAGAATGAAAAACGTAATAATTCGCAATTTATACAGTGTTGGCATGCACCATTATGGTACACGAGAACTGGTAGTGGGGCCAATGTATTATTGTAGACAGGAAACAAACATACATGACCTGTTTGCTGTTGCTATATATCAAGATCAACAATGTACAAAGAAAGTTGCTAATCTGAGGCGTGATGATGCTAAGAAAATTAGTAAAGTTTTGAGTCAAAACTTTATAACGGGTCATTATTACGTCCGTGCAAAAGGTTCAGTGGAAAAATATTCAAGAAGAACTGGGCCTATGCAAAATATTAGCATAGGGTTTCGAGTACCGGAAGACAAGCAAGTCGCAATGGAAGAATTATTGAAATACTTGGACATTGTATGTCTGATATTTTAACAGGCCATGTTATGTAAATAAACAAGATTAACTTTTTTAGAACTGCTTATCATAGTTATCGCATCATGGCTGAAATTAAAATTATGCAACCATGATAAATTTACCCCCTGAAAACTGACAATAACATAAGCATCCAGTCATTATTGTGTAATGAAAGTAGGGAATGCCCTACTGACAAAACTCCTTTATACGTTATACGAACAGTATGTTAAATGTTGTAAAAGCATACAGAGTCCAACGTATACTACCGCCTACCTACCTGCCTGCCTGACATGTCGACTTCGAACTCATGTTAGTCTCTTGGCACAATAGCCTTACCGAAGCTGACCAGGAATAAAATAATTATACATCTTGGGCTATGCCAAGTTCCATTCCAAAAATATTGTAGCATTGTGATATTGGTTATACGTAAGTTATAAATAATACGTAAGTTATAAATATACATATTTCAAGATAAATTACAATAAATTTCACACCGACACGCATTCACGCACGAATGTCCATTTGTGTTCATGTTTTATTCCTCTTATATGCATTACAGATTCACAAATGCTTATTTAATGTCTGTATTCAACAGTACAGTAAAACATCACATTGCGACAACCTCAATATTACGACCACCATTTATTTTTTGTCTGGCTTTCAATTACTCCCCTTTAATTCAGCTTGATAATGAGACCATTTTTACAACCGATTTTTTGGGTCCAGAAGATGATTTCATTATCGAGGTTTTACTGTATTAGACTTATATGTTGATGGACAGAACATCTGTCAATGGATTCTGTACCAGTGTTAAATGTTTGCTATTCAAGAAACTGTCCATTTTTCATATACAGTCGACTCTCGTTATGGCAAAGTATTTTTTAATTTTTTTCCTTCTAAAAGTGCATAAAATTCTGTCGCTTAAGACGAATTTTGCTCGAGGAATTTTTCGTTATGTCGAACTAATTTTGAAGTCCGAATGAACAATTTGTATATGCATTATCCTGGCCGCGGTCCAGTGGTTAGAGCGCTGGACTTGTAACCCGGAGATCCGGATTCGAATCCCGGTCGCGGCAGGTCATACCCTTCTATGAAATTTGGCAAAAATGTCGATTTTCCTCCATATGTAGAGAAGTTGTCGGCTACTTGTGTAAGGGTAAGTTAGTACTGGTTAGTATACAGTCCAAGAAAACTGGTTAGATGAACCGGTCGCCGGAAGGCCGATAGGGAGCAACTAAAGGCTGAGAAAGAAAATAAGAGAGAAGAAAAGGCAGCCATGAAATCAAAATTAAAAACAGTATGTAAATCAGTTGTTGAGAAAGTGATATGTCAACCAGTTGAAACGGTTGTACAGGGTACAGATACTGATACTTACCAAAACCAAGTGAACAAATCTGCTGATGTGGAGATAAAAAAATAGTTGAACAAGTTAAAATCCTGTTATTCACGGAATATTGAATCACAAGTCATCTCAGTGATGAGACAATTGTACAAGTTCAAATGTTTTTAATTAATTACGTTGACGCGAAGTTCTGTATAAAATTCTGTTAAGCTATAATTTGAAATTCGTTCATTGTTCTATAAATTGATATGGTAAACAGTTGAATTTTGTTTTTTTAAAAAGACCAAAATATGACGACTTAAAGACCATTATGCCGACTTAAGGGCATTGCTGCTGACGAGTTATGGTTCTAAGAGTCCGTAACTCGTCAGTACTAAATATACCATGTTTAAAAGTTGTTATATGACATTTTATCATGTTTAGCGTTTCACAAAGTGTTAATCACCTAAGTAACAGGATTAATTTACAAAATAAGACACACTAACACACTTTCTGGCTGAGCAGCTTTCAACTATCGCAACAAATGACTCAAAAAGTGACGACTCAAGGTTCCTTTACGTTAGTATACAATAAGATGTAATAGTTCGTCAAGTAGTGCATGCATACGATCACATCTAACTAAGAACAAAAGCATACAGTCGTGTAGCGTTACCTGTCCGTAACCGTGAGAAATATCTATAGCAGTAAACGAACGAATAAGGAAGGATTTTTTTCTAACTACATAGATGTTGATATGTATAATCTAATACGAAGACAATAAAATGCAAAGAGTCATTACAAATTGTCCAAAAATAACTGTTTGGTCCAGAAATTCCTTAGTTGCCCACCTCGTTGTTGAAGAGTAATATTTCAAGGGCAGGTAACCCATGAGTATCATCTAGGTCATCAAAATGACTGTATTTGCTAACATATGAGCGTTTATTGCACCAGAGTAAAATATTGCCACACGTAGTCGTAGGATTCCCGTACAAGAAAATGTCAAATCCTAACATTCCTCAACAACCTAGACCATGGAACAAAGACTTCACTCATGCTGACAGAGAAAGGTATATTTTTATATTTTAGATCCGTATCGCCTGTAAGGCTACTAGTTTCGTGAAAACACTGCTGGTCAACACAGTGAGTCCAACTTATTACGGACATATGGAATCTACGTAAGTGTATATAAATTTTCTCTTCGTTAGTTTGCGTGGTTCACTTTCTCGTACCAGGAATCCAAATTAACATTGTGAGGGGACCACAATTTGATATCTGTTATGTAGTATATTGTAATAACAATACAGTCAATCAGGCAGTAGCGGATTTCAGGCAGTAACGGATTACGCGCTTGGTCTTTTAAAACCTACCTGGTCTGTTAATGATATATTAATAAAAGAAATATTCAGTCATCAACCTGGTTCCATTCCACACATATTCACATATATTTGAAAATGTTGTGATTCTGGGTAAGTTCCGAATGAGGTCGCCGGATGTTTACGTTTTTTATAAGCGCAATAACGTGTCGTTAAAACTTAACATTCGAATTACCATCAATTTGGTACCATATTGCGTATAAATATCCCATCCCATCGTCCAACCCAATTATCTTGCATATCATTCATTAATCTGCTCGATTTAAGTGAAAAATGCGAGATCGGTGATTCAGGTAGTAGGGATTCAGGTAGTAGTCGATTTAGGGACTGTGTCAAAATCAAACATCACTCTAGAGATTGGTGAGTTTTGATGTTGACGAGTGGAAAACGCATTTCTGTGTAGTTGAGATGCTAAACTTAGGTTTACATGCCTGATTGCATATGATCATGTCCTAACCTGTCGGCGTATTGGTTGTAATGCAATCTCGCATTGAGACGATCGAGTGCATGCTCATTTTCTCACCATCGACCTGTCCTTTTGTATTCTATTTCAATTAATACATTCATTGTATTTTGAAATCGTGAAAAATGTATAAGTCATGCATTTATTACGTCATCAACTAAGCATTATGACTTGTGACAATCCGATGCAATGTAGTTAATACTTCAATTAGGGGATGAATTATATATCTTGGTCTGATTAGATTACAATATTCGCTACCAATTGTGACAGGGGCCTGAAGCAAAGCCGCAAGTTGGACTGTTCAAACCTTACAGAACAGGCAATAGACTCAAATAAAATGTCAAATAAAATTACAATCTGTATAAACAAATCACACTATCAAATTTTTCTGCATCCCATGCAGCCGACTAGACCAGCAGGTCTGAAGATCAGGGGTGGTATTAACGAAACATTTCCTCAAATGGTCCATTCATATCCATTACACATGAAAAGGCAGTGAGCCAGTATAGCAGGATAGATATAGATCAATTAAATTAGGAAAATATGTATAATCTTTGAGATATTTTGGAGAATACCGCCCCTGAAAAACAGGTTCACATGAGTGGTAACACAAGTGAAATGAAACGTCAAAATAATGATATTTTTTTCGAAATATTGATTATTCTGATTAAAGTTTTGCAGATTTTTGTTTCAATTTAGTTTCTTATACAAACTAGAATATTTTTGCCTGATTTAATTGAGAGTCATTGAACTATATTGATATACGTATGTGTAGAAGTATCTGTTGTTCTAGGGCCCATGCAGATAGAAACAATGCCATAGGAAAACGATGATACATTGCCTTACAAAGATTGGTGTTCATTGATACTAACATTGAGTTAGTAGCTTATCTATGACTTAGTGTTAACTTAACCCGCATTGAGATGTCCCCTTTTGACGTTTGACCTCTGACACAGCGTGTAATCCGATACTGCCTGAATCAATCCGCTACTGCCGTAATGAGTGACTTACGAAACTCGGCATTTAAACCATGAAGATGAATGAGTAGAAAAATTTAATTTACACCATCAGAAAGGCCACAAAATTTGCTTTTAATCGGTATATATTTCAATAATTCACACGCTCTATCAACGGCGTACGCAGTGAAAGTTTCGTTAGCAATCCGCTACAGCCTGACTGACTGTACCAGTAAATAAAATTTGATTGTAATATGAAATGTCATTGAAGTTGCAATATTGATACTTAAATCACTTTATTGAAAAAAATGTTTACTGTCTACTCTGTTAAAAAATCAAATCAAAACTTACTAAATCAGAAGCCTCTTAGATGTGCTGGAATATCCATGTAAACAATGTTACATAGGTCCCTAGTCCAACTAATTAGACTGTGAGACATTTTTTATTTGGCCCTGTCCTGCTTAGTCTAACAAAGAACTGCATATTTGTGTGTGGAAAATTCACAATTAAAACCTGTGGGCATGATAACTACACTATCTTTGAAAAATTTTAACCATTTGGTAGGTAGGAACCATGTTTGTAAACTCATACAAGCAAAAGATATTCCAACAGGCCTTTTCTGAAAGGTGCACTAATGTTTTGTTTCTCTCCACTATTTCTCTATGGAAAATGAAACTGATGTAATGGTGGATAACTGCAGGTGTCAAGGTAGATATCTACTGATATGGTAAAAACTTCTTGTCCACTGTATATAACCCTTCACGGGTGCAGTTGGGAAGAGTGAATTTTCACAGATGCTTTATATTTTATATACGAAGCGCACATTTAACGCAGTGGTTGTATAAAATAAAAAAATTGAAATGTCATAATGTGGTAAAATATATGGTATGATATGGTTGCTTGTGCAATGCATGCTACGAAAAAGTTTAAGTCAAATATTTGAATTTTGGCATAAGAGATACTGAGAATTTATGGCTCAGTATTAGGGATTATTGTTATTTCTGTCAATTTGAGTAAGTTCTACTGGTTATTTATGTATTTTTATGTAATTCGTGTTTCTGCACATAAATATGCGGTTCTTTGTAAGGCTGAGAGACCCTTCTGAATTCAGTTCATGAAATCAGCTAACAGGAAAGCCAAATAAGTAAGGCTAATCGGTCCAATATGGGCTATATCCGGAAGCCCATGTGGACTTCATTATATGGGTGCTCACTATCAGAGCAGGGAAACATGAGTGTATACAGGACCAACAAGTTTGAACAGTTGGATGTTCATTATACTATAAGTGCAAAACATGTAAAGTCTGCAGGTTTCTATCAGAAAAACCTACAAATACATTAAACAAGTGTGGGCTTTACACTTAAGGACCCATTGGGCCCATAATGATTGTTGTGTGTTCAATTAAAGTATACAATTCTGCACAAAATATTTCAATCAGAAGGTGGCAGAAATATTGAATATGGGATACTAATAAAACGTTGACTAAGTAAAAACTATTTTCTGATGAATTAAATTCCTAGATCTTGATCAGCTAAAGTGAAATGTACCATAAGTAACATTGCTGTTATACGATCATTTGTTATTTCTCATGTTGACTAATACAGTTTTATGAAGTTGACTCACCACATAGTATAACAAATCATTTGTTTGTAAATCCATGTCCACTTTGATATTTATTACTTTCATGTGCAAATTTTATGATTACTATAAACAAAGCACTTTATTTTCCATTTTCCACTTACAGGCCAATATTGGCATTGGCTGCAAAATAAGCTGAATTTGTTGTTGGATTTCTACAGTTTGCATGCATGTTTTAGCAACATTTTATAATAATTAAAAGATTGTTTACTTTTTGAATGTCTGTCAGGATGGCCATTTGTAGAATCATGATAACAGCCTTATTTGTATTTGGAACTACCGTAAATCTTTTTAATAGGCAAGAGCCCAGTATTCAATGTGATAGCCCCTATGGTTTCTGCTAACTTCCCTAGAAAACATAAGATTGGTAGGTCAGCTTAAATGTTTTTCTAGACTTTTTTTTTTAGTTTAGAGATAAAGAACCAGTTCATAATTATGAGAATGAAATATTCAGGTAGAAAAAAACTGACAGAAACTGAAAAAGTCTTGGTTAAACAGAAAATGGGTGATTTTAAGATTCTAGCTATTGATGACATTTTTCTTACCAAATAAAAATAAGCGTTTGATATCAATAAATGAAAAAAAGCAGAAGATTCCAAAAGGTTAAATGTTTGTTGTTATGAATGAACCCAAATTTATTATAATTTAATTTCCAACGAAATGAGAAAATAAATTGAAATGACACAACATAATAGCTTACTTGCCACTTAATAGAGAATTAACTGATTGCTCATTTACTCTATTGTATCTTAATGAGGTTTTTCATTTCATTCATGTTTTCAATTTATTATCCATTCTTAATGAAAAGTCATCAACTCTACATACTGTATAGTATCTTCTTGATTTTTTATTCATTTCAGATGGATTTGTATTTATCCAGCATACCTGAACAGCAAAAAGACTGTGAAAGAGGGAAGACGAGTGCCAAAGGATAAGGTAGAATACATTTCTTCATTAATTAGACACACATCAGCTGATTCTGTACCACCTTTGAAGACAGTTTGTTGTTTTCATTGCAGAATTATTGTTGTTTCTCTGTGTAATCTTTTGCTTTCTACCGTACATACTGTACAGTTCATGATGTGAACAAACTTCAGCTTGCAATGAAAAAAAAACAAACTTGACAGACATTTCTTTTATGGAGGCAGCCATATTATTTGTCAATTTCATGTCCAGGACATTCTAGGTAGTTTCATTGTGAGATTGCCATGTACAGCCTTGATTAGATGGAGTTGGTAGAGTGTTGCTAAATGCATATATGTTATGATTTCAAATCATGAAACTGGTTATTCAAAATTCTGTTATTTTACTATATGACCAGTTTGTCATGGAATTCGTCTTACATCTCTAAACATTTTTTCAAGGAGAGTTCAAGTTTGATATTAGCATTGTGAAATAATCAGTCAGCATATTTGTTAGAGGTGACAAGATGAAATGTGAAAAATTGATCATTTAAAATATGAGTGTTGTTTTCTGTAAACTTTTGAGACGTAACATGGAGTTTTTAATGCTAAAGATTTAGATTTGGTTTTATTTTCTTAGTGATAATACTATGATATATATTGGCTTTAATACTCACTCACTGATCTAATTCTCTTAAGCCACATTAGTCCACCAGCCACATTCCAGAATTTTCAGTTTTATTCCGTGATCTAACTGGGTATAGCATCAAACATATGTTTTTCAAAATCTGATCGGAAAACAGTGTTGTGCTTCCTGTTACTCTTAGTTCATTTACATTTGAAGTCATGGCAAAACTTTTAGAACTTCAGAAAGTTCAGAAAGGTTAAACAGGAACGTAATTGTCAATAAATGGCATTTTTATATAAAAAAGAGGTAACATAGACATGAGCCATGATTGCATCATCTGATCATCTGTAGTGAAACTTACTTTTGATGCTCTGTTCTTTTTTATGTTGCTTTTCAATCCAGTGTGTTAATCTTTATTTATAACATTGATATATTAAGTAATAAGCCACTGTAAAATACATTTGTAGAAAGCTACAACTTGTAAGTTCCCACCAGTTTCACAATGTTGTAGTATATATCATGTAGTATGTTTATCATGTAGTATACATCATGTAGTATGTTTATCTTGTACTATACATCATGTAGTATGTTTATCATGTAGTATACATCATGTAATATGTTTATCATGTAGTATACATCACTTAGTGTGTTTATCATGTAGTATACATCATGTAGTATACATCATGTAGTATGTTTATCATGTAGTATACACCATGTCGTATGTTTATCATGTAGTATACATAATGTAGTATGCATCATGTAGTATGTTTATCATATAGTATACACCATGTAGTATGTTTATCATGTAGTATACATCATGTAGTATGTTTATCTTGTACTATACATCATGTAGTATGTTTATCATGTAGTATACATCATGTAATATGTTTATCATGTAGTATACACCATGTAGTATGTTTATCATGTAGTATACATCATGTAGAATGCATCATGTAGTATACTTGATTTAGTTATGTATCATGTTGTATACCATGTAGTGTATCTACAATGTTGTGTGTCATGTAGGATATCTACAATGTAATGTATTATGTGTAATATCTACTATGTAATGTATTTTGTAGTATACCTACTATAAAGTATACCTGTCGCAAGGTGTTTTCATGTATTTCAGGCTATTGAGAATCCGTCCTGTGCTGAAATTAAGGATGTTTGTCTGGCAGCTGGGTTGATGATTGGTGTAGAGGTAAAATATTGCTCAATCGGACAATCACAACATGATCAGACAAATGCATTCTTCTGTATAACCTTTGTATAAGCTTTTCATCAAAAACCTTATGATACACCCACACAATAAAGTTGTGGGGGGTATACTGGTTTCAGGTTGTCTGTCCGTCCGTCTGTGCGTCCATCCATCTGTGGACAAAATCTTGTGTGCCATGCCTCTCCAAAACCGCTATTTGGATTTTTAGCTCCCCTGAGCTATAGTAATCAGTCAGTCTACTGCGGCGTCCACACCTGGGGTTATTACGACTCTAGAGGTCATACTCTTGAGCAAATCGTCATCAGACCTGGTCAGAATGTTCGTCTCAATGATGTCTTGGACAAGCTTGAACATGGGTCATCCGGGGTAAAAAACTAGGGCATCATGTCAAATGGAATGAAAATTTTGTGAACACTCTAGAAATCACAGATTTGATTGAATCTTCATGAAACTTTGTCAGAATATTTGTATTAATGACCTTGTAAAATTGTGTGAATATGGGTTATGTCCGGTCAAAAACTAGGTGACTAGGTCAACACACCAGAAAACCTTGTTAATGCTCTAGAGGTCACAATTTTGATTGGATCTTCATCAAACTTTGGGTCATCTGGGGTCAAAAACTAGGTCACCAGGTGTTTGGGAAACCTTCTTAACCTTCTAGAGGTCACAGTTTTGATTGAATCTTCATGAAACCTTGTCAGAATGGTTGTCTTAATGATATCTTGGACAAGTTTGAACATGTGTAATCTTGGGTGAAAAATTAGGTCACTAGATCAAATTACTGGAAAACCTTGTTTACACTCTGAAGGTCTCACTTTTGATTTGAGGTTCACCAAACCTAGTCAAAATGCTTTTCTCAATGGTATCTTGGACAGACTTGAACATGGGTTATATGAGGTCAAAAACTAGGTCACCAGGTCAAATCATTGAAAAGCTTTGTTCACCGTCCAGAGGCCACAGATTTAATTGGATCTTTGTTAATTGACAGGTTTTAACATGGGTCATCTGGGGTCACAAACTAGGTCAATAGGTCAAATCTTCTGAAAACTCTGTTAACACTCTAAAAGTCACAGTTTTTATTGGATCTTCACCAAACTTTGTCAAAATGTTTGTATTATTAGTATCATGAACAGGTTTGAATATGGGTCAACCCGGGTAAAAAACTAGGTCACCTGCTCAAATAACAGGAAAACCATAAATGTTCCAGTCCTTACTCAGATGAGCAAAAATGGGCCATCTTGGTCCTCTTGTTATAAAACTTTACCAATACATTAGGCATTAGGTCTTTTTGTGCATATTATAAAGAAAATATATTCTGATTTATTTTCACAGAGTTTTGCCTCTTTTTATTTTGTCTTTTGACAAAATCTTGTGTACGCTTCTCCAAAACAACTGACTGGATTTTTATAAAATCTTATGAGCACATTAGGCATTAGGTCTTCTTGCGCATATTGTAAAAAAAAATATTCAGATTTATTGAGCTTGACAGAGTTGTAAAAATGCCTGTTCTGTGTATGTGCATCAATGCTTGTGTCGGTGACTTTTTGTGCGGACCATAACTTGCCGATGCATCAATGGATTTTAAAATGATTTGGCACAATTGTTCACCATGATGAGACAGTGTGTCATGCGCAAGACCCAGGTCCATATCTTAAAGGTCAAGGTCACACTTGGTGTTTAAAGGACAAAAATTGGCATGTTTTACTTTGTCCGGACTGTAAATAGGATTCCTCAAGTCCAATAAATTCTAGACTGCCAAATAAGTATTTAAACCCTGACATCCACATTTTTATCCAACTTTTATAAAACACTCATGGTCATTACCAGTATGTTTCAATCACGATCAGTTATGGGTTGAATTATTTGACATCAGGAGCTGATAATCCTTACATGACTAAACTTACTTAATTTTTCCTCTCTGATTTTATTCATAGTTGACAGAATATGTTTGAATGTTTGACCTTAAGACTTCAATTACTGCTGATTAACTGCATTACTTCCCTTGTTTGAGTTAAATATGTCTTTTTACTCTTAGTAAGCATAATACAAGTTTTGGTGATGTAAATAGTGTAGTTGTATCATGGTTGAGATTATTTTTATTTCAGAATAAGACTTATTGTCGTGAGCTGGAACACAAAGATATCAAGTACAGAGGACGTATCCGTGTACAACTTAGAAATGAAGATGGATCCATAAAATATGAAAAATTTCCTACAAGTATGTTATAGTTGATTCCTTTTGTTGTTCTGAACCCAAACTCGTGGATATAGAGTTAGTCTGAATCTTGTCTGATCACCAGCTGATGTGATACGTCTGACTAAAAGATTTTTAGCATGTCTGACTGCTAGTTGATTGTTTATTTAAAACTTAATCGGTTATTTGAAGTTATTGCTATGATGTCATGTTTTGCAGGAACAATATAACTGTACCAAATTGTTTTCCAAATGTATTTTGCATTTTAATTGTTGAAATATAAAAGCCTATTTTATGACTTTTAGGACAATCTTTGTTACTGTATCTTGGTGAAACGATTCCAAAATTGAAGTCACGGCAACATGGTGGTAGTGCATCTCAACAAAGTTCACAACAAACTCAAAGTGGAAAATCTCAGAAAAAGAAAGGAAGAAAAGGAAGATGAGTAAATTGATGTGTAATCTTGTTTTCAGTGTATTGTGAGATGGGTTAACAGTCAGATAAAAGTTTGAATTTTTTGTTTATTGAAGTACAGCTTCTTATTTTGAACATCTGGACTTGTACCTCAACTTTGATACTGTGTAATATGTGTTTGTAGTTTGGGTGAGCATATACATTATATGTATTGTTCTGTATGATATTGTGAAGTCAACATTTATCAAATTATGGTAAATATAAGTTGATGTATGTTTTCATAGGATGATTAATGGTAAATATAAGTTGATGTATGTGTGCATAGGATGATTGATAGTAAATATAAGTTGATGTATGTGTACATAGGATGATTAATGGTAAATATAAGTTGATGTATGTGTGCATAGGATGATTAATGGTAAATATAAGTTGATGTATGTGTGCATAGGATGATTAATGGTAAATATAAGTTGATGTATGTGTGCATAGGATGATTAATCAGATGCTGCATTCATTTCTGTACGTACAAGGTGCCAATTTACTACCATGAATCAAACATTACATTGTGTATTAATAGTAGACGATGGGATTTCAATCAAATAATGTTTGTAATGAGATTAGCACAAATGAATAGTAATGCTGTAGTTATTTTTAAAAGCTTGAAAACCCAATTTTTATGCCCCACCAGACCCTTTCAGTGCCAGTAAGACAGGTATACCTGTTTACACAATGCTCTACATGAAAGCCTACATGATGGGTATACCTGTTTACACAATGCTCTACATGAAAGCCTACATGACAGGTATAGCTGTTGACACAATGCTCTACATGAAAGCCTACATGACAGGTATACCTGTTTACACAATGCTCTACATGAAAGCCTACATGATGGGTATACCTGTTTACACAATGCTCTACATGAAAGCCTACATGATTGGTATACCTGTTTACACAATGCTCTACATGATGAGTATACCTGTTTACACAATGCTCTACATGATGGGTATACCTGTTTACACAATGCTCTACATGAAAGCCTACATGATGGGTATACCTGTTTACACAATGCTCTACATGAAAGCCTACATGATTGGTATACCTGTTTACACAATGCTCTACATGATGAGTATACCTGTTTACACAATGCTCTTCATGATGGGTATACCTGTTTACACAATGCTCTACAGGAAAGCCTACATGATGGGTATACCTGTTTACACAATGCTCTACATGATGAGTATACCTGTTTACTCAATGCTCTACATGATGAGTATACCTGTTTACACAATGCTCTACATGATGAGTATATCTGTTTACACAATGCTCTACATGAAAGCCTACATGATTGGTATACCTGTTTGGGAATTGGTTAAAGCAGTCATTTTCTGAAAAATTCTCTCACAATATAATGTACACAATATGTGTCTGGCACTGAATAGATTAATAATAGGGGGACAGATAATGTTCCCCCTGTCAGTGAGTTTGTTTGAAAAATTATGTCCAGCTCATAACTTTACCTTTGTTGATTGGATTACATAAATATTTGGCACAAATGATCATGATGATGAGGCAACATGTAACAACTGAATGCCACCAGTGTAAAGGTCAAGGTCACAGTGATCCATTGAACTTTACACATACACACTGTATGACTTAAGGCATGGTATTATATCATGTCTGGTTTATTACTTTGGAGAATAATGTGATATTAAAACATTCAGCATAAATGAACTCCATCATGAGATGACATGTTGCAGACCTGTTAGGAAGGTTTAGATGTATCCTGGCATTTTGTTCCTTGTACAAAAACCATTAATAATATTACACATTTATCACTCCTCATATTACATAGTTGGGACATTCATGTCCTATAGACACATTTCTAGTCCAGATTGAAACTTATACTAAACATACTTGTTTTTTCCTGACTAAAACTGTTCTTACTGTTCAACTTTTTATAAAAATGTCATTGTAATATCTCAGAATTTAGTAATTCTGTCATTTGTGTTTGGATTACTATATTTTCATAATTTTCTATTTTTCATTGAAGCCACACTGTCTGCTATTATACTTATGTTTGAAATTGTGCATATTTTTATTCATATGATCAACGTGTATATTGATTTTTTAAACATGAAATGCAATGTTTCAAGATACAAGTGTTATTGTTTTATCAGTACTTCAAAAAAGAGAAATCACTGTTTTCAACATTGATTTTTTGTTTCATTTCAAAATAAATATTACCTGAAACATATCAATATTTTGTTCATAATAGTTACATGTTGAGTTGAAGTATCTAAACACATAGTAGTAATTATATTGTTGATGAATGTGATTATCATGATTGCATCAAAACATTACAGTAACAAAAACCCACACTGAATTGCATCCTTTCATTGATAGACAGCTAATTGCTTTGTATCATGCACAAACTCCGACTTCATATATAAACACCTAAATGCTTCATTCATATATAAACACATAAATGTTTCATTTCATATATAAACACCTAAATGCTTCTTTCATATATAAACGTTTGAATCTTTCATTTCATATATAAACGCATGAATGCTTCATTTCATATTTAACACCTAAATGCTTCATTCATATATAAACACATGAATGCTTCATTACATATATAAACACCTAAATGCTTCATTCATATATAAACACTTGAATGTTTCATTTCATATATAAATACATGAATGCTTCATTTCATATATAAACACATGGATGTTTCATTTCATATATAAGCACCTAAATGCTTCATTCATATATAAACACACGAATGCTTCATTTCATATATAAACACATGAATGTTTCATTTCATATATAAACACATGAATGTTTCATTTCATATATAAACACATGGATGCTTCATTTCATACATAAACCCCTGATGGCTTCATTTGATGCATAAACACCTGATGGATTCATTTGATACATAAACGCATGAAGGATTGTTAAAGACTGAAGTACACAGTTAATGCTGTTGAAATATACTGTTAAATTATCTATCAGATTTGCTAAAATGAAAATGGTTGGCCCCTATTAGGGGCTGCTGGAGCTTAAGATAGAAATACCTAAAAGTCTTCTTCCGGTTGACTGCTTTTTTGGGGTCACTAGAGCTAAAAATAGAAAAACCTTTAATCATCTTCTTCTCATGAACCAATGGATGGATCATACCTTAACTTGGTTTGTAGCATCCTTAGATGGTCCTCTGTCAAGTTTGCTAAAAATCGGTTAGTCCCTTTTAGGGGCCGCTAGAGCTAAATATCTTAAAATGACTTTTTCTCATGAAACAATGGATGCATTATTACCAAACTCGGTTTGTAACATTCTTACATGATCATCTATCAGGTATACTCAAATAAAAATGGTTGACCACTTTTAGGGGCTGCTAGAGCTAAAAATAGAAATACTTTTAAAACCAATAGATGTATCATACTTGGTTTTTCAATTGACGGAAGTGATGGTCTCCAGCCTGGGTCCTGGCTTTCCTTCTAAAATGCATGCGATTTTCTGGAACCTCGCTCTTGCTGTAGCGCGCCAAGTTTTAAAACGAGGTTCCCAGGAAACGCACAAAATTTCTGAAGGAAAGCCAGGACCCAGGCTGGAGACTGTCTCTTCCGTCAATCGAAAAAATAGCGAGGGACTTACCTTTTAGTTTTTCTGATACGCAGAGTAGCGAAATGACGTCTTTTCTCTTGGTAGATTTACGTTGTTTGATGAGTTTAGATTAATAAATTAGGACTGTTTGGGTACATAAATCACGGAAATCGAGTGTTTATGATCAACTCCACTGTAGTCAGGCAGTTGTAGATCTGATATTCGTGACATAACATAATAATTGACTTAGTATAATGTTAACATAATTGACTAAATAATTGATGTTTTGACTCAATGCTGTTAGTAATTACTTACTAAAACATAGTGAATCACAGTTATACAATTATTTCCATACATCTATAAAACAGGACAGATTGTAAACATAATAAATGAAAGAAAAACACTTTTTCAACTGGCCCGATAAGTTCAAACTTGTGATCTCCATGTTTCAATATCAGCAAAAAAAATCACGATGGATTGGAAGAGTCCAAAGTAAATATCTTCGTTACATTGTGAATTACAATCTGTGATGTAAAATGATCAGCAGAATGGAAGTAAGGAAGATAACTCTAAAATAGTCAATGCTAGTTCTAAGGTGATAATTGGCTGTATGGTTTACCATACAGTATATACAGTAAGGAGAGGTACCTAGTACGTTATACACATTGTATGCTATCTCTTCTTTGATAACAAGTGTACTAACTGACATGCATACAGATGTTCATATTTTTCAGTAAAACTGTGTAGGAATATTTGTTCATAAACAAACAGATAGAATTGTTAAAAACTTTACTTCATTTTATAACATACCTAACAATTTTGAGATGTTTTTAAATAAACATATATTGCAACATATATTTCTCCTGTAATAAATGAGACATAATAAAACATTAAAATGTATACAATGATACGTCTGATATATCCAGTGTTATCACCAATACAATTATACAACATTCAAGTGTCATTTTGCACACAATTACAGGTCGTCTAGATTTAAACATTCCAGCAGTAAATAATTATAAATGTATACTTCACAAACAAGTACAACCATTCAGGAGCTCCATTTCATTCTGTCTGACAATATCAAGTCAAACAATAACAAATGCAGTTTTTGTACATCAACTAAAATCAGAGAGTAATTCACTTATGTAAATGTGTCAACAAGATCTGAAGATCAAGTATAAAAACCTGACATCATTGTTCAACATGACTTCAATAAGTAATAATATGTGATACCAAGGTCACACGATATGTGATACCAAGGTCACATAATATATACATTATGTATGATTATAAACACATAATGCCCAAGTACAGAGTCCAGAGTGTATATGACAGTGACAGACATCACATCAGGCCTGGTTCTAGTACAGCATCTAGTATTGTACACATCAATACAAACATCATGCTGGCGACGTATTGTAACAAGTGAGATTTCCACCTCTATTCAACCTCATCCCTGTAAAATATAATACATGTGTATAAATAGATTAATAAATATGTTAGGATTAGGACAAAGAGGCATGAATGAGATTTTCCTTTTAACATCATTGTTATGTAGAATTGATAGACAATTGTAGCATCAGGGTAACACTGTTAAAACAGGAGGGCAGTGATGGCCCTTTCTTTGCTCCCCTAAGTAAAGACTGCAATTTCTAAGGTTTTCCAAAGATTTGACCAGGTCACCTAGTTTTTGACCTGAGTAGACCCATGTTCAAATCTGTTTAAGACATCATTAATACAAACATTCTGACAATGCTTTGGGGAGATCCAATCAATCTCTAGTGTTAACAAGGGCTTACAGAAATTGGACCTGGTGATCTAGTTTATGACCCCAGATGACCCATGTTCAAACTAGTCCGAGACAAGAAAACATTCTGACAAGATTTGATGAAGATTGAAAGAAAAGTGTGACTTCTAGAGTGTAAACAAATATGGACACTGGATCGTGAGTGATCACTATAGCTCACTGAGTACTGTGTGCTAAGGTGAGCTTTAAAATGTACTTTACAAACATTTGTTTTATTCAGCTTATTGTTGATCATACATATACTGATAAATATTGTTATTCAGCATCTTTTTAAAAAAACACAGGTAGTTATTTACTCCAGTAGGATAATTATTTATTATTTACACTATAAACACATAAAAACATGCTTCAGTGGATGCAGTATCTTCACAATCCTGAATACATTATCTTTACATAAATATAAATATTTACATAAGTATAAATAGAACAATAAACATGTATAAATAGAACAATAAACATGTATAAATAGAACAATAAATATGTATAAATAGAACAATAAACATGTATAAATAGAACAATAAATATGTATAAATAGAACAATAAACATGTATAAATAGAACAATAAATAAGTATAAAAAGAACAATAAATATGTATAAATAGAACAATAAACATGTATAAATAGAACAATAAATATGTATAAATAGAACAATGAATATGTACAAATAGAACAATTTTTAGCAAAAATAGAACAACTGTAGATAAGGAACGCATCTGACTGTTTGAAATTCTCTCTTACACCATAGTATGAAGTGTGATGGCAATGTATTGTACTATATATCCATTAAAAAACAAGACTGTTGGAATGTGAAAAACATTACAAAAGTTCACAATAAATATCTATCTGAAAAATTGCATGCCTTACAAACAAATTTACACAGTATATGCCACAGAATGATTGAGCTGCGGCTGTGGTCCAGTGGTTAGTGCGCTGGACTTGGAACCGGGAGATCCTGGTTCGAATCCCGGCCGTGGCAGGTCATACCCTTCCATGAAAATTTGACAAAAATGTTGATTTTCCTCCACATGTGGAGAAGTTGCCGGCTCCTTGTGGAAGTGTAAGTTAGTACTGGTTGGTATATAGTCTTGGAAAACTGGTTGGGTGAACTAGTCACCGTATATAACTGAAAAATTGTTGAAAAATGGCATTAAACCCAGTGAAACAAACGAACAAACAAACAAACAAACAAACAAACAAACAAACAAACAAACAAACAAACAAACAAACAGAATGATTGTATTTACATCTTACTTTGCAAGACAATACTTCTAATAAAATAGATCATACACAACCCATGATAGTACAGTATGAAAAAGCATACATGGAATACATAAGGTTCAAGGGCAATTGACAATACAGCATAACAATACTATAATAAATGTTTATGGTGGATAAAACAGCATGAGTTATATCTATATGACGACAATTATACAAGGGTATCAATTGTTAAATCTTAAACAAAAATTTGAGTACGTGTACACAGTCATGTTTCTGCTAAAATCACAGGAAAACCTTAACACTGGGGTCACATTTTTATTGGATCTTCACCAAACCTTATCAGAATGTTTGTCTTAATGATATCTTGGACAAGTTTGGTCCTTTAAATATAATTTTACAATATTGCATGAAAAGCCTTCCAACTTGATTTTCTTTATGAATATCCCAAGTGTGAGATCTATAATTAACAAGCAGTGCTATGAGATAAATGATTATCTGTATAATTAAATGACATAATATAAATGTTTACCTTCAGATACCTGTGTGTGGATCAATGTGAACTGATACATCCGAGAACCATTCAGCAACATCAACATCTAACCTCTCATATTGTTTTATGAATGGATGTTCCTGTAATAATGAAACAGTCAAACATTACCTAACACCCGATACTAACTTTATAACCATGGAACCATAGACCCGATACTACACTATATAATCATGTAACCATTAACCTGATACTAACTATATAACCATGTAACCATTAACCTCATACTACACTATATAATCATGTAACCATTAATCTGATACAACACTATATAATCATGTAACCATTAACCTCATACTACACTATATAACTATGTAACCATTAACCTCATACTAACTATATAATCATGTAACAATTAACCTGATACTAACAGAATAATCATGTAACCATTAACCTGATACTAACAATATAATCATGTAACAATAGACCTGATACTACACTATATAACCATGTAACCATTAATCTGATACAACACTATATAACCATGTAACCATTAATCTGATACAACGCTATATAACCATGTAACCATTAATCTGATACAACACTATATAACCATGTAACCATTAATCTGATACAACACTATATAACCATGTAACCATTAACCTGATACAACACTATATAATCATGTAACCATTAATCTGATACAACACTATATAACCATGTAACCATTAATCTGATACAACACTATATAACCATGTAACCATTAACCTGATACAACACTATATAACCATGTAACCATTAATCTGATACAACACTATATAACCATGTAACCATTAACCTGATACAACACTATATAACCATGTAACCATTAACCTGATACTACACAATATGTGTTACACATAGACCTAGTATCCTCTCATTAAGTAATGTGTTACACATAGACTTAGTATTCATTTATGCAGTAATGTGTAACACATAGACTTAGTATTCATTCATTAAGTAATGTGTTACACAGACCTTGTATTCTCTCATTCAGTAATAAGTTAAACATAGACTTTGCATCCTTTCATTCAGTAATGTGTTACACATATGCCATGTATTTATCCATCTGTACATATTGAATACAGAAAGATATAAAATGGAATGACTGAAAGGCATGTAACATGTTGACACACCCAGAGAAATAGATAAAAAGTTAAATTCATTATCAAAGGCCAAACATCTCTCATATACAATGTTTGTTTTACCAATTTGACTGGTTTAAAATAAAAATGTAACAGATAAACTCTTACTAATAATTTTCTGTACTTGGGTCTTTTTCTGTAGTCTTTTGTGAGGCTGAAAGAAGTTACAAGAAGCATGCACATCAAGAAGTTAGCTCAAAATTTAGGTTTGTACCACATTTCATGAATACATCAATATGGTATGATGAAAAATCCTAAAAGAATTCTAATACACACGTAAAAACCATTTCTGAAATCTTCAATTAACACAGATGTAAATCTTGCATGCAAATATCAGCATTAATAACAAGATATCGATCATCAACATTAATTTAAACAACAATATGATGTATTTAATATCAATATTAAAAAAACAATATATATAAAATCAACATTAAACTACAAGATATATAATACAGAGTTCTCAGAAATGTTTAATTCTGAGTATTTGTACACATTAAACTACAAGATATATAATACAGAGTTCTCGGAAAAGTTTAATTCTGAGTATTTGTACACATTAAACTACAAGATATATAATACAGGGTTCTCGGAAATGTTTAATTCTGAGTATTTGTACACATGATTGTCAAATACATAAGCGTAAAATTGCAAGCACAGAGTTTAATAATGTGTCCATTTCACCACAGGACACATTTATTCAAGTCATAAATGACAATTTACTCCTGATAACCAGCTTCTGATAAGTAAACATGCAGTAAACAGGCAGTACACAGTCAGTGTCTGTCAATTATCTACTTACTGGCAGTGATAATATGTAAGATTTGATCTGAGAATATAAAAAGAATTTACCAGTCTTTTACAAATGAGCAAAAATCTGTGGAAAATTGTTGACCATGTGGTAATAATGGAGGATCTTCTTGTAAAACTTTGGTTAACACTTCAAAATCTGTTTTACAATTCTTGTACGGGAACTCACCAGTAGCTAACTCAACCTGTAACAAATAACATCATGCACTAAACACAGATAGTAACACGGACCTTGTCACAGGTAATTCACAAAACACAGAGAGTAACATGTACCTTGTCACAAGTAGTTCACTAAACACAGAGAGTAATATGTACCTTGTCACAGGTAATTCACAAAACACAGAGAGTAACATGTACCTTGTCACAGGTAGTTAACTAAACACAGAGAGTAACATGCACAAATGTACCTTGTCACAGGTAATTCACAAAACACAGAGAGTAACATGTACCTTGTCACAGGTAAATAACTAAACACAGAGAAACATGTACCTTGTCACAGGTAGTTCACTAAACACAGAGAGTAACATGTACCTTGTCACAGGTAAATAACTAAACACAGAGAAACATGTACCTTGTCACAGGTAGTTCACTAAACACAGAGAGTAACATGTACCTTGTCACAGGTAAATAACTAAACACAGAGTAACATGTACCTTGTCACAGGTAAATAACTAAACACAGAGAAACATGTACCTTGTCACAGGTAGTTCACTAAACACAGAGAAACATGTACCTTGTCACAGGTAGTTCACTAAACACAGAGAATCATGTACCTTGTCACAGGTAGTTCACTAAACACAGAGAAACATGGATCTTGTCACAGGTAGTTCACTAAACACAGAGAAACAAGTACCTTGTCACAGGTAGTTCACTAAACACAGAGAGAAACATGGACCTTGTCACAGGTAGTTCACTAAACACAGAGAGAAACATGGACCTTGTCACAGGTAGTTCACTAAACACAGAGAGAAACATGGACCTTGTCACAGGTAGTTCACTATACAAAGAGAGAAACATGGACCTTGTCACAGGTAGTTCACTAAACGCAGAGAGTAATATGGACCTTGTCACAGGTAGTTCACTAAACACAGAGAAACATGTACCTTGTCACAGGTAGTTAACTAAACACAGAGAAACATGGACCTTGTCACAGGTAAATAACTAAACACAGAGAAACATGTACCTTGTCACAGGTAGTTAACTAAACACAGAGAAACATGGACCTTGTCACAGGTAAATAACTAAACACAGAGAAACATGTACCTTGTCACAGGTAGTTCACCAAACACAGAGTAACATGTACCTTGTCACAGGTAGTTCATAATGTCAGTAAAAAAATAAATGAACTCTGCAACATGACAGTCAAATCAAGTGACATTCTTATATTAGTTTATAAATTATCAGAACATTTTTGTCACATGTCACGAAACATCCAGACAGATACAATAACTAATCAGACAGTGATTACACATTCTCATAATTCTCATGGTTTGATTCATGTAGTAAAACATACTTGGTGACATTTACACATAACAGTAAGAAAAACAACATTAATCTCTAACAGATGAGGTAAACTCTCATTTTTCCAGGGTCTAGAAATCAATAAAGAACAATTCAATATCTGTTCAAATAGTCTGACCCTTGTACACTTTAAGTATACATAACTTAATAGTATTAAGTTAATACTGTACACACATGCTCAAATACAGGTATTGTTAATATTATATACATACAAGTGATATTCCTAGACTCCAAACATCAGCCCTAATATCATAGTCTGGTCTTGCCGGATCTGGTGGATCTATACGTTCAGGCTGCAAATATATCATCAACAATATAACATACACATACAACATAGTCTGTAGTACCAGTGAAGTCATAATTAGACATCAATCAAGTCAGAATTCAGTCTCTGATATTTCGAGAGAAGTGCCATGAGATTAACAAGATCACATTACACATTTCTGGACCAGGTTTCATATAAATTCTATAACATGGATGGTCAAAGTAATGAAATTTCCTAGATTATGTTGAATTGCTTTTGACAAACCTGATAAATTTTCTGCAGGGAGAATTTGTGAGATAATCTGGTTTCCATCCACAAAGTCATAACTTTTTTATATCATCATATCACATCATATTTAACACGTTTTTTTTTTACTAAGAAAATGACGCTGATAGTCAGCGTCTTCCCCTCAACATTTTTTCCCCTCGCTAAGATACACCATTCCTCTTTGAAGCTAATCAGAGATAGCAAAAGTTTACAAATTTGGTTTCAGTAGAATCAATTCTGCCAAAATATCTATCAGACCAAGGTTTATTGGCATCTTAAGATAGAGTATATTTGTTTTATAACTTTTATGATGATGCCCATGGAAATAATCCGAATGAGCTTATTCCCTGAGATAGTAGAACAATATACAAAGTAACGGGAACCAATACTAGATCCTGGTCCCCATAACACATGCGTATATCCACACATATGATGCCAGGAAGCAGGCGCACTTTCTATTTCCAGTAAAATGACGCACAACTGACATAATTACAGCAAAATTAAGGTATCTGACACAAAGTATACTGAACAGACAAACTCCTTTTTTGGTGTAGGGAGTAAAGATACCATCCATGGGTCAATCGACTCTCGATTCACTCATGAGAATAAAACTTTGGCCAGAAAATCTAATTGATCAAGATTATGAAAGAGTGGTGGACCTGTTCAAATGTAGAAAAGACAAAGATATGGACCTGTTGATTGTTGTTTTGAATGCTGTTGCCATAATCATTGATTCATGAAAACATTGGTTTTGGGTATGCATCAAATTTGGTAATTTCCCAAAATTTCCCCTTTTTGTGTAATTTTTCTCCTTTTGACCAGCATCCAGTGTCTTCCCCTTTCCCTAAAAAAACCCTGTTTAACCAATAAAGTAAATGCACCCTATACAGTATATTCTATTATATTTTATTATGCTTTATCATATTTTATAAAGATTATAGTTCACTTCCATTGCAATTTTCAAAATTTATTTAACAGATAATATCAGATTATTTAATTTTTAATATGTGATGTCAGATAAGGTGATAGTAAATTACTAATTAATTTATGCTTAATAATGTTTAGATGTCCTTTAATAAAATTAGTTTTAGTCAAGGAAATGTTCACAAGACTTATGGCTGAAATAATTTATTAAAAAAGGGGCAATAACTGATGATGTCATATCTGCCACCAGTCCCACACTGAGAACAATTGATTTCTAATGCAGTGAAACATGATCTGTCAGAGAGATCACATAATGTAAATGGGCTTACCTTAAGCAACATATTTATTCATTTATTTATTTGGTTTAACATATAATAATAATTGAAAAATAATCAAACAGATTTATTATCACAGTTAAAGTCTAAAATGTTCATGATTTTATAGTAACATGCAGTAAAGGGAGGTAATAAACTAATTATCTCATCTATCAACATTTTTTATTCTAAATATGACAGCTACACAGCAATTAAAATTTAAAACCATGTTTCTGTGATTTGATGAAAGATTCAAACCTTATTTGCTAAACTATGTAATAACAGACATACCTAAATCAACATAAAACTCCCACAGAAAACGTATACAAACAGAAACTTATGCCACACTAAAATGGTAAACAAAATATAAAAAGTGAAACTAGACACAAGTATTTATTACCGCCATATATGCTGCACATCCAGCACTCCTTGTTTTAGCTTTAGAATCCACCAATCGACCAGATATACCAAAGTCACACAGTTTAACAATACCCTTTTCATCCAACAATATATTTGATGGTTTAACATCTGAAATCATTAGATACTGTAAGATCATTCTGCACATACATAATATATGAGGTACAGCCACACCAAGTAATACATCCTGTAACATCATTCACAGCAGACTAATGAAATAATATACTCTTCTTGCTTTTACAATGATTTCCTTAATTAAAGTAGTTAAAGATGAAATGCTAATGATGAAATATCAATGATAAAGAATTGATAACAAAGGGTGATGGTGGCCCTTATTTGCTCACTGCAGTAAACATTGCAACTTCTAAGGGTTTCCTGTGACTTGAATTGGTTACCTAGTTTTTGACCCGAGTTGAATATGTTCAAACCTATTCATGACCTTGTTTGTGACCCCAGATGACCCATGTTCTAATCTGTCCAAGACATCATTAAATTTTGACCCAGTTTAATGAAGATCCAATCAAAAGTGTGACCTCTAGAGTGTTAACAAGGTTTTCCAGAGATTAGACCTGGTGACCTAGTTTTTTACGAAAGATGACCCATGTTCGAACTTGTCCAAGTTATCTTTAAGATAAGCATTCTGACAAGGTTTGGTGAAGATTCAATCAAAACTGTGAACTCTAGAATGTTAACAACCCCCCCGGTGTGGATGATGTATGATGGGTACTGGAGACTGACTGATCACTATGTGCTCAGATGAGCTAAAAATGTTACAAATTGATAAGAAACAGACCTCTATGAATAACTCCATGTTTTTCTTTGAGGTAATGAAGAGCCTTGACCATCTGAAAATATACAAACATGAACATAAAGAAACTGTCTAAATATACACAAACATGCAGATATATAGTATCTATGGTGTAGTATCTACCAGTTTTTGATTGTGTCAGTAAATGAATGCAGTCTTGCTACTTTTATCCATCTATATAATGTTATTATCATCATGGAACTATCATGTGATACATAGAATATCAATAATTTAGCATCAATACAGATATCATAATGATAATTCTGACAAGTACAGAGCTCTAATTATTATGGGATAGAGTCAAAGTAGATCCATAGTGTATTGCACTAATACTGTCTGTATAAAACCAATAATGCATTTCATATTTGATACATTTATGCATATACTACAATTAACCATGAGTTCTCAAATATCAAAACTGAGGCAACACTTAAAGATTTTGAGTCAAATATGCTGTTAAACAATACCAAAAGAGCCATGACACACCAGCATAATTTGATATATATTACTAGAGAACCACTTGATAAAATAAATATATACATAATATATATATGATAATATCCACGCTTTTCCTGCAAAGAAAATTTTAATTGTTTTCTGTAAATAAATCTATGCAAGACAAGTGACTCCCTTCGGGTAGGGCCAATTTTTACCCCATGGGAATAATATGAAAATTTTGGTAGGGGCCACCATATATCTACACTCTAGGCCATGAAGTTTGGCCAAAAAGATATTAAAAAAGTTTGCCTGTATAATTCAAGTAAAACAAGAGATCCTGAACAAGATCAATTTTGACCCCAAGGGCATTATTTGAACAAAACGAGTAGAAGGCCACCAGACAATACAACACACTAAATATCTAAGCTATAGACCATGTGGTTTTGACCAAGAAGAGTTTTAAAGATTTTCCCTATTATAATCTTAGTAAAAGAAGTGACCCCACCCAGGGTTGTGCCAATTTCAACCCCAGGGGCATCATACAAACAATCTAAAGGATAAGACAATGCTACACAGTTTTAGCCAAGAAGAGTTTAAATGATTTCCCTATTTAATCAAGTGACCCCAAAGGCAGGGCAAGTACTTTGTGATCATGTGAACTAATATAAGCAAGTAATCATTTGTTGTGTATACAAATAACTTTGTTTTTATTGCCAATTTATGCAAATATTGTTGCAGAAGACATGTACAAACAGGGCATTAAATAACACTAGATAACAAATCTACATACAGCAACTGCCATTTTGCCAAGAATTTTTTCAGGAATGGGTCTTCTTGTCTTCTTTAATAATTTATCTAAACATGTTGACATAAGTTCCATACATATCCAAACTTCACTCTGTAATAAAACATGATTGTATGTGAACATTAGTCAACATTTCATATCATCAGGTCACAGTGTCACCCCACATTTGGTCAGTTTGTTTTACTGTAGATGTAAATAAATGAACTTCAAACAGAGAATTTTACACCCGGCAAACTTAATATATTAATATAGCAAACAAAGGACTTTGACAAGTAATAAATGTAATTTGCAAAGTGTAGAAAAAATACTAGCAATTCAAGATATTACAGTCAACTCTCATTAGCACAAATATTTTGGGACAGTTGCGACACTTCATGCTAAAGAAAATTCAGCATAAACTTCAAAAGGCGAATTTTACATTTTGTGAAATTTATTGTTTGGATAATTAAAAGGTGAGTAAAAAACAGGTAAACTCAAATCTTTTGTCTAAATGAGGTGTGAAAACCTCTGT
Source organism: Lutraria rhynchaena (assembly GCA_008271625.1). NCBI lineage: Eukaryota > Metazoa > Mollusca > Bivalvia > Venerida > Mactridae > Lutraria > Lutraria rhynchaena. Next base: position 789,524 of record VIBL01000110.1, on the reverse strand, counting down.
TGCAAACAGGATACAATCCAAAATCAAGTTATATTTAATATATTTAATGTGTGAACTTATTAATCAGGACTTCAAAAAAAAAAAAAAATTCAACACAATGAAAAACTTCAAGACAAATAATGTGTTAACTGACAGAATTTCATAATATAGAAGAATGAAGGAATAATTTGGGAAAACCCTGCCATAATGTATCAATGTAACATAAGATAAATAGTTTTAATATGTACACATGTGAAACTGTCAACAAATATCAATAAACTTGTATGTAATCAATTTAAACATTATTTTCAAACTTTAAACCCAGTCTAAATAATCTCTCTTAAATTAATTCAAGTTAACCCATTAATATTAGTCTTATATGTCCATGTAAAACAATAGTCTTATATGTCCATGTAAAACAATAGTCTTATATGTCCATGTAGAACAATAGTCTTATATGTCCATGTAGAACAATAGTCTTATATATCCATGTAAAACAATAGTCTTACATGTCCATGTAAAACAATAGACTTATATGTCCATGTAAAACAATAGTCTTATATGTCCATGTAAAACAATAGTCATATATGTCCATCATGTAAAACAATAGTCTTATATGTCCATCATGTAAAACAATAGTCTTATATGTCCATCATGTAAAACAATAGTCTTATTTGTCCATGTAAAACAATAGTCTTATATGTCCATGTAAAACAATAGTCTTATATGTCCATCATGTAAAACAATAGTCTTATATGTCCATGTAGAACAATAGTATTATATGTCCATGTAAAACAGTAGTCTTATATGTCCATGTAAAACAGTAGTCTTATATGTCCAAGTAAAACACTGGTCTTATATGTCCATGTAAAACAATAGTCTTATATGTCCATGTAAAACAATAGTCTTATATGTCCATCATGTAAAACAATAGTCTTATATGTCCATGTAGAACAATAGTATTATATGTCCATGTAAAACAATAATCTTTCTTGTTGGAGCATATGAAAATATTGCAGTATTACCGATGTGATGAATGTTCCTATACATTGTACAATGTATGGACAATCATGAGATTTTAACACAACATCTAGATCCATAATTATTCTTTTATTTTCTTCTTTATTTCCAGACCTTCTCATTTGCTGAAAGTAAAACACAAACATATACAGTGAGTCATTTCAGTTACCTCACAGTTAATTTACTAAGCAACAGGGACAATATTCTTCCTAATTTATAATAGGTTATAGTAGTATTATCATTTTGAAGTGTAATGCATATCTTAATTTGTTATACATGCTATGATTCTGGTGAAGGATTTAATTGTGTAAACTATAAAGCATAATGTATGAATACCTTAACTGCCATCATGACTTGTGTTCCTTTGTGTCTCATTCTGATCACCTGACCACACGTACCATGTCCTAATTCTCCCAGGGCTTCTAGGTCTGCTATATCTGTAGGTACTTTCTGTAAAACACAATATCATAACATAAGGTCAAATTAATACCTCTAGTGAAATGACAACCAATAATTATACTGAGAACTGATCACAAAATAGTTAAATTATCTGATAATGAAACATATGAGATTTAATGTAGCGCTGTTATGTATATCAGTACATCACAACACATTCCCAAAGTGGCATACATACCATATCATGTGTATGTGTATGTGCAGTCAGTGATAAGGTCAATCATGCTTCTAATTTAATTAACATCATTATAAAGATGATAGATCAATCAATTAATACTAACTACTAACTCACAGTTAGGTAAATAATTCAATATGCTCCAAAATTATGGCTTACCATAATCACTCATGAATTAGACACGTTTTTTTTTTTAAATTTAAAATCACATCCAAAAAATTGTGTGCATCTTTTACATAGGTATCCCATTTTTCCAGGACTCATACAGACAAAATCTAGACAAACTGAATTTATTGGTTTTCCAGAGATGGTATCTATCAAACTATATACTGACAAAACTTGGAGAACTAAATCTTTCACAAAGTTTCTCTAAAGTTCCTTACAATTCAGTACTCTCCCTAGATTTCCCAGAGTCCAAACATCAAAGTGAGTTTGAAAATCAACAATGAATGTGCTAGTTACAAAAACCTCAATATGTTAAGAAGTTTGTGAGCATGTGTCAGCAGGTTGAGAAAATTAATAGGTATTATACCAAAAGAATCATTATCACATTTTTTGTAACACTGAAATAACAAAACCAACAAAATGGTGCATTTTTTTCCATCCGTTTTGGTCATTTCCATTGCTTAAAGAATTATTCCTGTTTTACATATGAAGATGTTTTCTCCAAGGATTTCCTCTACAAATGCAACTTGTTCATTAATGATTAAGGTAATATGAATACATCAATAAAGGTATTCCTTTGAAGCACATTTCTCAATAGTCATTGACTCATGTAAAGTACTGAAACAGTATACTACATTATGTATTGTGTACATTGTACCAGCTTACTTATACTGTAATACAAATACCCAGACATTATACAGTATCTGAATTATTGTTTAAAATACCAACAGAGATAAAAACAGTATGTTTTTAAAGAGAACTTACATGTCCATTGAGTGTTAAAATCCCTGTTTGTTTCATGATTTCTGTATATTTCTGTTCAATCTCATGACTGAAAACAAACAAACAATTATCCACAATACATCTACAATACAAATTTCACATCATTCTATATATTTACACCTGTGTACTGTAAGCACAGTTTTATTACCTGAAGCCTGTATTTTTTAATTGTGATTAATACACCTTCTAGATTTAGACATTGGTTCACAAAAAATTGAAAAATATAGAAAAATGTGTTTGTATAAAATCCATGATCTGAACAGTTTCTGTATTGCATGCTGCATATTACATTAAATGCTGATGAATGATTGAATACTAAAACTGCATTATGACCTGTCTGGCTGTCTTGGTGCATGAGATAAAGACTGAACACAATCTAAGCCACCTGGTCTTCTCCTGCCTGATGAAGGAGCAGAACTTGATCTAGATGTTGTACCAAATTCAGCAACTGAAAATGACAAAACATTAAGTATTATGAAACTTTGTTCTATAACAATAATTCACAGAAAACATTCCAGAAAGATACAAGATACAATCTATACAATATACAATCTATACAATATACAATCTATACAAAATATACAAAATACAATATATACAATATACAGTATATACAATATACAATCTATACAATATACAATCTATACAAAATATACAATATATACAATACACAATCTATACCATATACAATCTATACAAAATATACAATCTATACAATATACAATCTATGCAAAATATACAATCTATACAAAATATACAATCTATACCATATACAATCTATACAATATACAATCTATACAAAATATACAATACACAATCTATACCATATACAATCTATACAATATACAATCTATACAAAATATACAATCTATACCATATACAATCTATACAATATACAATCTATACAAAATATACAATACACAATCTATACCATATACAATCTATACAATATACAATCTATACAAAATACAATATATAAAATATACAATCTATACAATATACAATCTATACAATATACAATCTATACAATATACAACCTACAAAATATATACAATATACAATCCATTCAATATATACAAGATACAATCTATACAATATACAACCTATACAATATACAACATATACAATATGTACAAGATACAATGCATACAAGATACAGTCTATGCAAGATACAATCTATAAATTATAAATTATGAAATATACAGAAAGTAATTCAGCAAATTACACAATCCTTGCTGTCCCTTTCAAAGTCCACATTTTATGCAAAATTAGTTATGTAGTTACCGTTTATGATGGCACTTTGGGGCATAAGTCAACTTCAAACATAAGTCAACATCTATATTCAGTGTGAAAAAAAGTTGGTATTTAAACTTGACCCGTCCATAAATTTAGAACAAACTACCAACTGTGGTTTCAGTGTGCTAAAAGTGAAAGTAGAATTTAATAAAGGAGAGTAACTGCTGCGAACTTGAATGACATAAATCCTGTACTGGACAAATCCCATGACAAACAAATTTACTACTGAAGCTGACATATCGCTGATGTTTTTGATTCGATTTTCTCAACATGTCAAACCCCACTCAAACTTCTCATTTCTTCTAAAGGTTCCTGTAATTGTCAACATGAGTGGTAAACATGATAGTTAATAACTGGTCACATGCAGATGTTTGGTCACTTGTCCATTAGTTGACTTGAATGTTATGGACAACCTGAGGACTTTTACTTGGTCGACTTATGCCCGAGTATTTACGGCCTGACAATTTTGTGTAAGGTATCAGTATGGTCATTGAATTAAATAGTTGATGTAATCATAAAAAAGGGGAGAAAATTGTGACACAGTACAATAATTATTTTTTTATATGGTAATACGTCAGCATACTGTCTTACTGGATATTATTGTTGTTTTTGTTTCATATTTCAACACTCAGTGACAACAATAAACATTATCACGTAACTTTTCGTAAGATCATTGCAATTCATGATCAAAATCAAAGACCAAATAAAAGTCATTTCCATAGACTTTAGTTGATGGGAAATTTCTTAAAATTGCTATCCACTTGTTGACAATAAATATATCTATTAGAGACATGGTGAATGAGGTCCATGGTTTAAATTTTCACAAAGTATATCGGTTTATATCATATATATCACTGTATTCCTGCACTTATACAACTTTCAGCAATCAAAATTGATGTCTTTTCTTTGGATTAGATAATTGAAAATGTTTTATAAACATAAAATGGAAGCTTTGTTCCTCATGTTATACCAACTGTTAGCCTGTCCCTGTTTTTGAAACTAGATATATAATGAGACCTTCACCCAGCTCTTTACAGGGGCTTTTTCACAGGTAGGGGAAGTGGCCTCTCTTAAATTTGGGGGAAAATAAAATGGTATTTTTGCAAAAGGGGAAGAAAAAAACTTGATGTAAACTTAGTTTTAGGGAAAAACTGCATGATTCTGAAGATTGTTTCTAAGGGGAAGACAGTTAAATGGCCCCTGCTATAGAAGGGAAAATCCCACTTTACTATAGAGATTTCCATAGTGTTAAGTAAACAAATGTTTTCACTGCGGACAATGATCTATTCCCTGAAAAATAAATTCAAAAACCCTCAGAACATGTTCAGATAATATTTAGACAGTTTTTAGCTCTAGCTGGAATGATCAAAATTATTTTTATAAGATAAGGTACATGATATTTCAGGTAAACCATCAACTGTGTACATTGGAATTTAATAAACTAGTCCCTATCCATCAGAATTTTTAACATCCAGATCTAAGTTGAAGCCTGAGTAAAATCAAATAAGAGAAAGTCCTGAGACAAAGAGAGCAGTGTAAAAGAAACTTCTCCTAGCCAATGTTTGGAAAACAGAAGTACCAACCACAAGAAAAGAAAACAGAGATCAAAGAAAAGGAGAAAATTCTATCATGAATTGTAAGCAGGAAAATTATGAAGAAGTAAAGATATGGAAAAACTCTTCCGATGGAAACCAGACTAAGTCACAATAACATTACCTTCAAGAAAAAGACTAGAATATCAATGGTTTAAAGGGCCAAGGCGAGAGGATAAACTGTGGCTTTCACTTGGTATAATTGATGTCATTTGTACTATCACAGAGCCATTTTGTTTTTTGTTTTTATGTGACTTATTGTCACCGGGGTTTAACACCATTTTTCAACAATTTTTCAGTTATATACAGTGACTGGTTCGCCTAACTAGTTTTTCTGGACTGTATACTAACAAGTACTAACTTATCCTTCCACAAGGAGCCTGCAACTTCTCCACATGTGGAGGAAAATCGACATTATTATCAAATTTTCATGGAAGGGTATGACCTGCTGAGACTGGGATTCGAACCCGGATCTACGGGTTACAAGCCCAGTGCACTAACCACTGGACTACAGCCGCAGCTCACAGAACCATTACCGACTGAAAAGAGTCAACACCAGTACACAATATCTCAGCCAGATCTGAATACAATATACTATTCCTGAAATAATAAGGGCAGCAGGGTGGGGACAAAAAGGGCAGGGTGCAGCGCCCTTCTATTCAGCTCTAGAAAAATTACTGTATATTATCAAGTAATTATGCATGTCTTGCTTCACATACATTTGTATCCAAAATCACAGCCAGGTATCCTTCATGCTTAACCATACTGCAGTTAGACACCCATAAAAAATTTCTTTCAGGGTTCGAAAATTATTGAAAGGCCCCTTCCTGAGTCTTCTGTTGACATTTCTGTTGAATATCAACCAGTTGAAATTTAAAGCCATCCAGTTAAACATGCGCCTGATGTGGAAAGTACATTGACTAAATCCAACCAAAACCAAACTGCTTCAGACTCCCCTCACCCTGAATCTTCAGCTAGCCAGTCTAGTAAATCAATATCAGAGGAGTTCATTGCACTCTCTCCCTGCCAAAATACCAGACAGGCATCACTGAAATTAAATGAGAAGTTATACCCCTATGAGGGTATAGGCAAGCCCATGGACATTGCCTGTTTTTTTCTTGTAAACTAATTGTTTATCACCTGTTGTTAACGTGAAAAAAATGTTAATAAAAAATTCTCAAAATGACTTTTTGACCGATAACTTTTTCCCAAATTGTTGGATTTTATGACTCCATTTGATAAAATTTGGTCTTTTTCCCAAAATGGCTAGAAAAAGGTCTGACGTAATCTCCACACATTGATATGTATACTCTGTAACATATTTTACTCAGTTTTTCACCATGATAGTTTTGAGTCATCATATGGTTAAATCCTAGCTCTGTTTGGGGACACCGGACATGTTTTTATGTTGTTCTTTTAGATTAACTTATGAAAGTTCTTTTTTGAAATAGTCAATATTTTGGTGTCATTTTTTTTATATTTCTGCACTTTTCATGTAGAATGAATGTATACAGTCAGTGCTTACTCTAGTAGTCGGATGTGTACCCAATACATTATAAAATCGCCTGACTTTGTTCATAAACACAACAGAGCAGTTAAAATACACTGATCAACGAACAACTTGCGTCGTTCATGAATAGGTGTTAATTAATCTACAGTTTTCAAATATATACAAAAGAAACATACGTGACATACATGGCTTTGGACGTCTTGGAGCTTGGTCACAATGTGGCCGAGCACGATCTCGTTCTCTGGACTTATTTTCGGCCTTTAATCGTCGTTCAAGTTCGTTCACTTTATTCTGAAATGAACTGGTCGCCATTTTAGATTGGTCACATGACTTCGGCGTACTTCAACTATTGTGCGGCTTCATACACTGATTTTGCGGACCAATTACCGATAATGTTCATAACACGACGTCTCACTTATGTCTACTGTATTCAATTTATATCATTAGCGATATCTATAAGCGTTATTGTTGTGCGTGAGAACGGTTTTAGGCCACATTTTTATGATATGATGTTTATCAAATCTCAACATATTCAGAGTAGTTAAGTCTTTAAAAAATGGCAATAATGAAGCACTCACTAGTACCTTGGAGGCAGAATTGACTTTTAATATTTATTCATGCATCTATTGTTAATTATTATTGCAATATATCCATCTTCTACACAAATATAATCAACTTAGAGCAATCTCCTCTTTACACATGTTTTTTTTCAAACAATCATCCATTGGTGCAGATAACATTATAGTCCATGGGGTGTCCAAGGTCTTTTAAATCACTTGATTACTTAAAACCAAAGACCTATACTATATATGTGTTGTATAAGAGTAGTGTATAACTGACAATTCTCATCCACGGCCTCCGTAACCCCCATTAAAATTCTCAGCCACGCATTTTTTTTCTTTTTTTTTAAAAAAAATCGATACACGTTCTAGCTAGAACGGTTTATAATACAACCTTATGTGCCCTTTAGCGGCAAACTTAAATTCGTCGTACGTTAAAGGGTATATTCCGATCCTCGTGTCCGGTGAATTAATATCGAATGACCACATTTTATTAATTATTCTTTTTCGCTTTTAGAGACGGTCTCAAAATATTTTTGTTCTTCCATCACCCAGGTCCACATGTAATAATCGTTGTTTTCCACCGGATTATTTTTCCTCGTATACGTCAAATTAATGTCGAGCGTGTAAACCCCCGTCTTTTTAAGAAGCCAGTGTTCTGTGCCGTATAAATGTTCATCACCTACAATAACGGGGTACGTTACTATATCGTTATGAATAATATTTGCGTTCGGCGTTTTAACAAAGGCTGATGTGAAAAAAATTGTATCGTTTTTTTTTATTATTGGTGATAACAACTCGGTTATCTTCTTTTTGTCTTATATTAATTATAGTATCCGCGCTAACGTCGAGCGAAAATAAAAAAGTATCTAATAATTTATTTTTAAGAATTTTTATATCCGATTCTAGTTGTAAAATTTTGGTATCATTTCCTACGACGGTTTTACCTACATCCATCTTTATTTTTTCGATGATCGGATTCAGATCTTTCTCGTCTACAAATTTTTCCAATTCTTCCTTTAAATTTTCTACCCCTTCCCAATATCTCCCTGTAATTTCCGTTCGATTTTATCCTCAATGGTTTCGCTATCCAACGCCCATTCTTTCTTAAGTTTATTCAGCTCAGTTTCCATTTTTTAGTTGATTTAAACTTTATTTTAAGCAATGAGCGATACAAAGAACATATACAAAATTGTGTATACATAATTATGCTTCGGATTGGAAAACAAGGTCATAGCGACACTTATATTAATTCCTTTCCTTTCTGATTTTTAAATTGTGAAATTACTTTATATGACCAGGAGCTCATAGTGCATGAATAAATGCGGAGGACTATAAAATGCTTAAAAATAAATTAGTTAATATTAAATGAGCTGCTTACAGGGATATATTAACTTTTAATAAATAAGCTAAATTAGTAGTTTCTTTGTTAAATTTAAAAAAAAGAAAAAAGGGGGGAAATGATGCTCAATGGTGCGTGGACCCCTTTAGAAGGCCTGATAGCCAATCTAACAGAACGTAGTTAATCGCTTTGTCGCTATAATATATCTCTGGACGCCAGTGATTATAGACTCGTACTCTGGGATGGAGAGCCTATCATAGCCGTTTAGAAGATTGGAAGTTGTGAGAGGACATGATAAGCCTGACAGAAATGAAGCACGAACGTCCGTATAAAGTGGACATTGAAGCATGAAACATGCAGAGCCACATGCACACAGGGGTGAATCCACTAAGGATCGCCGTTGGAGATCGTGATTTAGAGCGCTGCACCCGAGACGGAGGCGTGCATGAAGAACTTGACCCAAACGAGTTCCGCAATTGAATAGAAGAGAAAGAGGCTTGGTCTTTTTGTTTTGTGTAAGAGCTGATTTAAATGACAATAGGGTGGGTGCAGTTTGTAGTGATGAAGATAATTGGTTCCATTGTCGTATTGTAGTAGGTAAGAAAGAATTGTTATACAATTGTGTGTTGGATCTCACATGACGTGTATGTCTTAAAGTGTATCTACCATAGAGATTTTGGTTGTTATTTGGAAGCAGATTTGTTAGGTATGATGGTGTAATATTATGTTTCATTTTATAGAAAAGGATGAGTCGGTGCTGTTTACGTCTTTCTGCCAGTGTTGTCCATTGAAGATCTGATAGAAGCTTTTGGATATTACAATACTTAGTGGCACCCGTGCAGATTCGTGCAGCCTCCACTTGCACAGATTCAAGTTCATTCTTCAAGAAGTCACTACAGTTGTCCCAGACTACGTCAGAATATTCTAAAAGAGGTCGAATGAAAGAAACGTACATACAAATGAGAGCAGATCGGTTGAGAAGAAATTTGAGCGACCGTAGAATACCGACTCGTTTCCATGCTTTTTTTAAGAGTGTGTGTAATGTGAGAATCCCATTTCAAGTTTGAAGAAAATGTAAGACCGAGATGCTTATGTGAGTTTACTTCGTTGATGGTTACTGAATCCATCGTAACACTAGGGTGCTGTTGCGGATTCTTCTTCCTGCTGAATATCATGGATTCAGTTTTCGATGGGTTGAAAGAAACAAGCCAGGTCTGAGACCACTGGTGGATTTTGGCTAGGTCAGAGTTCAGAATAGTAGCAGCAGAAATAGGATCGTCTACAACAATGTACAAACTGGTATCATCTGCAAAAAGGCGAATGTTTGAACTGAGAGAAGAAGTTATGTCATTAATGTATGTAAGAAAGAACAAGGGTCCAAGGATGGATCCCTGAGGAACCCCAGCATTTATACCACGCCAGGAGGAGGAAGAGTTTGCATAGACAACTCGCTGTTTTCGATCAGAGAGATAAGACTTGATCCAAGAAAGTAGAGATCCAGAGATTCCCAAAGATAACAGTTTCAAAATAAGACCACGATGCCAGACCCTATCGAACGCCTTTGAAATATCTCAGAAAACAACACGAACTTCCTTTCCCTCATCCAATGCCTTGCAAATATCGTCATAGAGGAATGTAAGCTGGTTGACCGTCGAATCACCTTTGACAAAGCCAGATTGAAAAGGAGTTAGGAGTTTGTTTCCGACGAGATAATTGTAGAGGTATTTGTGGATACAGCGTTCCATGAGTTTACAGAGACAGCTTAGAAGTGAGATTGGACGATAGTTGGAAGGTTTTGATGGATCAGATTTCTTGAAGATAGGAGTAACGTTGGCTCGTTTCCAGGATTCCGGAAAGTAAGACTTAGAAAGAAGAGTATTGAAGAAAGTTGAAAGGGGAACCGACAGTTCTTGTTTAGCTTCTGTAAGGAACCTTGGACTAACCTCATCCGGACCGTATGCCTTGCTAGGATTGACTAAACTAAGAGCATCTATTACGTCCTTTGGTGTGATAGAAATGTTAGTGAGAGTTGTGTTTGTTGAGTTAGTTAATGTTGGGAGATGACGATTTGTATCGTCCACTGTTGACCGAGAACAAAAATATTTATTTAAAAGATCCGCCTTTTCTTCGTCTGTTGTTGCTTCAATTGTGTTATCGTATAATGTTGGTATAGACTGTGTAAATGATTTATTTGTCAATTGTTTAGCTGTTTTAAACCATATTTTTGGAGATGTGTCAGATGCATTAATTTTGTTGATCAAATTGTTAGTGTAATTATGTTTTGCTTTGCGTATGTGTTTAGTAACTAAGTTTCGCGATTGTTTGAATAATGACCAGGCTTCTTTTGTGTAGTATTGTTTTGCTTTTTTGTGTAATTTTTGTCTCTTTTTGATTGGTGATCTGATTTCATTATTCATCCAAGGAATGTCGTTAGGTCTAATTGTAATTATTTTGTTAGGTATGGTGTTTGAAGCTGCTGTTAATATTGTATCTGTTAATTGTTTTGTCGCTGCGTCGAGGTCATCGTTATTGAGAGTTACGTTCCAGTCTGTCATCCGTAATGCAGATCGGTACTCGTCAAAGTTTGCTTTATTAAAAAGATATATTCGTCGTTTGTATGTAGAAGTTTTGTGTTTGTTAAAGTGAAAAACTGCAACAACCGGACAATGAAAACGAGTTAAATCGGGAATGAAAAGGTCAGCTAGAAAGCTAGATATAACATCGTTTTTGTTTTTTTACAAATATCAGGCCAATGAGAGAGCTGGAGTGTTCAGTAAAATGAGTAGGTGTTGATATGAGTTGTTCCGAGTTATATGAATTCATTAAGTTTGTGATTTTGTTTGGGGATTGGCTGAGAGTATTCATGTTAAAGTCACCTGTTAAAATAATGTTGTCAAACGGAAGTGAATATGCATGGTCTATGTTCTGCTCGATAAGGTTCCAGTAGTCGTTGTTGGCATTAGGAGGTCGATAGATGCTACCAATCAAGATGTTGCGTTTGCTTGTCTTAATCTCGACCCACAGAGATTCTAAGCCGTTAATTGAAAGATCTGACCGCTTGGAAGCAAGAATACCATCTCGAATATATATGTAGCTATGCCGCCACCAAGACGATTGGAACGATCACAGCGGAAAAGTTGCTGGTAGTTTGTCAAAGCAATGTCGTCGTTAGATATGGTAGGGTTAAGCCATGTCTCTGTGAATACAAGAATATCATATCGCTGAATTTCAATATCAAGCTTTAAGCGTAAACTCTGGATATTTAGGTGCATGATACTTAATCCACTGTTCAGGATGGTGCTGTAGTCTGAAATGGACGAACTGGTTAAGGAATCGGGACCGGGATTTGGATGTATATCTCCAGACTGAAAAATAATTGACGCCAGGAATGAAGAGCAAAGTATCACTGGTAGACAAAAAGATCTATATAGCAACAATACAGATAGTACCGAGTGTGGCTTTGGGCTGAGTCTACTGGTCAGATTCATCATGGCGGGTGTTGTCTTTCGAGGTCACGGGGCCAAGCCGCATGTATGCGACAAGTACACGTTGTGTTAGAGCATGCTATCATACCTTCGAACAGGGGCCACAGACATTGAGCTTGAGAACAAAATACAAAAGAATAAAATAGAAGAAAACAAGTAAGTGGCTACAAACGTAAAAATAAGCGAAAATGACATTTTAAGTTATTAACAATAATTAAATATCATACTATCATACCATGCAACAAAAAAATCGATCCGAATATGCAAAAATAGTGTTTTATCGCGATAAAAACTGCACCCCCAAATCGACTCCACTTTATCAGCGAGAACGATCTAAGAGGCGGCGTTGTTAGGGGCTCCTTAAGGGCAATTTTGTATCAATCGATGTTAAATTTGGTATCGCTTGCCGTATGTTAACATAAGTATTTGAAATTCGACAGATTATCAACATCAAGCGGATTAAAATGGGAAATAAGAAAAATAAGACTAAGCAAGGTGTTAGAGTGTTCTCAAAAAGTGAAAAATGTAGTTCTCTTTGAAATCTCTTTCTCGCGGAAGTTGGTTTACGAATGCTAAAGATACCGAACTGCATAAATCTATATCAAGTAAAAAACTTGACCATAGTGACGTGACATATTGTGAAAATGGAAACTTTATGGTGGAAAATTACATAATAAATATATAACTGCAACAATCATTTGATGTGCAAGAAAGTTGTGAATTCATTAACACCTTGGTCGATTGGACTACTAACATCTAATGTACTTTTAATATGAAATATATGATGAAATAACTGATCCGGAACGGTGGTCTTATTGAAGTGTGATATCGATATCATACTCTAACGCCTTGTTAATTATACTATCAATATGGGTCAATTTAGACCTTATATATGTCGCATCACAAATTTCTTTATGTTTTGGCGGGAGATATAATAAACAGCAATATGGTATGCAGACACTTCATGCACCTTGCAATAAAACGCACACGATAAGAAAACGAGCTGTCAAAGATTGTTACCCCGTTAATGTTATGACGAACCAGTTTTGCAAGTTTAATTAAATTTATATATTCCAGAGTCAGGTTTCAAACACAATTAAAGTTATAAAACTAAAATATATTTAAATCGCCAGTAAATTAGGTGAGATGATCAATAAGGAGCAGTGACCTTGTTTTCAAGAACAAATACCCAGCATAATAAGTGGAATTAAACAAAAAGGAAAGCAAATAATGTATCAAAGTATCGATAAAGCATGAAGTGAACATATTTTGAACACTGGAGTGATTATATACAAAGAAAAATACATAACATCGTCATTTTTTTGTAAAATGTTCAAATTTCATGTAGGTTCAAGACTATTGTGAACATTTTGATGCACAAGTGGTAAAACCTTATCTATTCCGGAAACGTGAATAAGTAGATAAAACTGATGTAACTTAGGAGTAGACTACTAACAAATACCTCATTTGTTGTTCAGTTTTTAAAAATGAAACAAATTTTAGGTATTAAATACATTTAGATGTAATAGTGAAAGATATATATTCCGGAAGTGTAAAAGGGTAAATAGAATAGAACTAATGTAGATGAGGTAAAGGCTACAAAAAAAGAAAAAAAAACAGGCACGTATGCACGTATAAACACACACACACGCACGCACGCACACGCACGCACGCACATACACACATACACACTTGTTAGGCAGTTTGTCTTATTATGCATATACTCTTTAACAATAAGGTTGTAATAAACACATTTATTAAGTGGTAATGTCATTCCTATGGGAAAAACAATGTCCATACACGTAGCTATGTTTAGAAAAAATAAACAATATCAGTAATTATAGAACATTACAGCATCCATGTGGGAAAAACAATGTTTTCAGTTCGTCGACATATTCCCCCCAAATGTTCTTTTACCGTTGTTACAAAGGCTTTACCAATTTCCGCCTTTGCTCGTTCCAGCTCATTTTCGTCTACGTACGTTTCCAACTCTTTTTTAAGACTTTCCACTCCTTTTTCTACATCACCCTGTAATTTTTGTTCGACCTTATCCTCTACGGTTTCATCATCTTTCTTCCACTCCCTTTTTAGTTTATTTAGTTTAGCTTCTAATTTTCGTTCGTTGATGCAATCTCCCTGTAATTTCCGTTCAATTCCATCCTCGATGGTTTCGTCATCCAACGTCCATTCTTTCTTTAAGTTTTCCAGTTTGGTTTCCAAATTTCGTTCGTTGATATATTCCCTCAAGTATTCTTTTATTTTGTGGACAAAAGTTCGCTCAATTTCCGTCTTCGCTCGTTCTAGTTCGTTCTCGTCTACGTACGTTTCCAATTCTTTTTTTAGACTTTCAACCACTTTTTCGATATCATCCCTCAATTTCTCTTCTATTTTATTTTCGATATTAGTCAATGAATCTTTTATATCTCTTAATTCGCGTTTTTGTTTATCTAGACCGTAATCACGCACCATCACAAATGCCTTGCTCGCTGCATCACCTACATCTGTGGGGGTACCAAGATTCGTAATCTTTTTTCCAAAACTATCGATTCTCCCCCGTTCAGAAAATTGTTACTTATATAAGATAAAGACACGTCAGAATCTGAAACGTGAGTTTTAGGCATTCGTCCAAATTTATCGACGGGCATTTTTTTATAAGAGAAAATTTATTTTAATTCCGTTATAACGGTTTATAATACAACCTTATGTATCCATTTTTTATAATTATAAATCGATAAAACCATTTTCCCGACCGAGATATTGATATTTTTAACTATTTTTGAACGTTAATTCGTTAGTAGTATAGCTCCAACGTGTTAATTTTATCCGGTAAGATGATTCTTTCATCGTCTTCACCACTTAACGCGACCTTGTTAACTTCCTCCGTGTGAATTTCGTGACCCCCGGCTTCTTAAGATATTCATCTTTCGCAATTGTTCCTCACCCGTGAACAAGCACTTTTCGTAATCTTCAAATAGGATGCCCCTTTTCACAACAACTTTTTTCATTCCTTTACATTTTTTCTCTTCTTCTCCTTCAAACATTTCATACGCGTACAATTTGGCTCTAAGACCGACAAATCTTTGGATGATTTGCCCACCTGCTTCGTCTTTAAACATTCCGATTACTATTTATTTACCCCAACTTTAATTCCAGACGGGTGATTTTCGGGGAAATTACTCATGTCAAATTCATCTTTGACTTCCCCGGAAATGTCTTTATAAAATATTTCGTTTCGATTTCGTACATTCAACTATCGGTATCGGTAAACAACAATATAGCTTTTTCTCCGTATTTCGCTTTAATGTATCCGTAATGGAAATCGTACATGTGCGTTTTACTTAAATCCAAGATACACATACCGAGACAAACCGGCTTGTCGAATATTAATATAGTCTTTTTCATATGCGTGGCGGTAAGATTTTCGTTTCCTTTAAAATTCGGTTTCGCCGTCAATTTTTTCGCTTTCGTTCTATCACTAACCAACTTGATATCCGTTCTATTTCGAATATTTTTCATCGTTTTCCCGTTGTCGCTCGTCCTGAAAATATCTATTTACGCTCAAAAATTGGTCTTTTGTCAAATTGCTCGAGAGTTTGCCCAAACTGGAAGCCATAAATTTAAAGCTGTCGATAAACCTGATTTGGTGATTTATTGGTTTTTCTTCTCCTTTTATTATCAATATAAGTACCAACTTGTATATTTTTCTAAAACTAATATATTCTTCCTCGGTTTCCGCGATACAATCAATGTTACCTTCGCTTTTCCCGAGATTATGGTCGAAGAAATGACTATCGTACCCCACCAAATTGTGAAACACTACCGGGATGAATTTCGGTTTCCTGTAGTTGAGATTACATTTAACGTGCGCAGCACCTCTATATTTCCCGGTGTAGGGACAGTGATCCCGAACCTTTTTAGTTTCAAACCAATTTTCGGTTTTCGGCACATCCAACATCTCGTAGATGACGCGAAATCTATCTTGTCAAATTCATTCATAATTGTTTCTTTTTGCGGTATATCGTAAATTTCTTTTACGTCTTTTCCCAACATTTCCACAAATTTCTGCGCAACATCCTCATCATCTGTTTCCGCCGCATAAATAACTGAGTCCTTCTTGAACACTTCATCGTTGAAACATTTTATATAGTAACAAAAACCCGCTGGAACGTGTTTATGGTATTGTTTCGTATAACTCTTTTCAGGGCTCGGAGCGCACGTGTCCAAAGGTTTTTAGAAAGACTCAAAGTCAGCGTGTATTATAAAAGGAACTCGCATCGACTTATTAAATTTTTTAAACTCGATAAACGACTTTTCTTTCGGCATTACAACCCGTACGCATTCGTTCGAATGACAATATTCCACGTGTTCGTTTAACGCCTTTGGCGTATTAAATGGGTTTAAACAGTTGTGGCAAAATATATATTTGACTTTTGTGGTTACTAATTTGTTTTGATATTAAACGACTTAAATTCTTTATAAGACAATAATGTTGTTTTTCGCCTTCATTAATCAACAAAATGTCAATCAGCACCCTTGAAATAATAACTTCTTCTCAGTGGGTAAATTTTTGCCCTCAAACCCAAACACCCAAACGGCGATATCCGGATTTTGCTTTTCAAACTTGTTTATATCTCGCAATGACACGGGATAAGAGATACTTTCCATGCTTAATTCGCCTTCTTTACTTTTTAGATCTTGATCTATACGTTCCGAGTCTCGTTCTTTCGGATTCAAAGCCTGCAAAACGCACCTAAGAAAACATTTGTCATCCTCGTTTTTCATGTTTATAATTGCCCTCTTTCCTACTAATTTCTTCGATTTTTTAATCGATTTTTTACCACCCTTTTCACGTTTTGCGCCGCGGTTGTAACGATTCTCGGGATGAGGGTCGGCACATTAATTCTCGGTCTGGCATCCTTTCGGGCCCGTCGATGACTTGTTCGTACTCGTTTGCGGGTGGGTGATCAAATGCAGGGTTTCTTCCAATATCGTATTTAGTTGGGTTTTTTGGTCATTTTTTAAAATTATAAACGGGTTATCCATAAATCACACTCACTTTATTTCCGTCAGACTTGAAATTGGGCAATTTGTCGCTGATTACGACAGCGAAAGCTGTGCCTGCTGGGACGCTGGCGTTAAATTGCGCCTTGATTTGGATGTCAGTGGCGGAATATTTCATTCTTTTGCTCTGTTTGCTTATGCCAAACACAAACAAGGGAAAAGGGTTTTGTAATCCGATGGCGCAATATTTAGGTTGGATATTAATTCGTCCATCCCGTATAATTTGGTTCTGAATACGGCAGCATCCCCGTAAGCGCGAGCAAATTTATATTTTGTGAAATCGAGTTGGTAATCCACTTCGGGGTACCTGTCAGAATTTAACATCACGTACATATTTTTTAGGCCAGCGTGATTAAAGAGGGCGGGGTTCCTTTCATGATTGCCGTCTTTTTCGGTTTGAAAACCAAGTATAATCCAACGTGGTTTTTCGGGACTCGGAAAGACGCCACGTGAAACTCGTCGATTGTGGAACCGTGATAGAGTCGCATTGTCTCATTCTGTAACCGACGTGGAAGTTGGTCTTATCCTCAATCACTATGTACAATTCAAACTTTTCGGTGTCCGCGGGTAAAACGTGAGGAATGAACCAAGGTACCTTACTGAGAGTCACTTTCCCAGCATCCGCCGCATTAGCCCTAAAGATGGCGTCATCGTCAGATATCCTCGTCGAAGTAAGAGTTTGTTTCATGCCGTATAAAATTTTGTCATAATCTTCGCAAAATCCAAAAATGTGTTTTAACGGAACTCTAAAACTAAAGGAGCCTTTTGGATCGAGAAGAAACAATTAGATAATCGTGACGGATGCTAAATCCAGCATTGTTGACTCTATGCGCAGCAAGGGCCGTATCTTTGTACCACAACTTATTCAAATATTGAGATTTAGAGAAGTCGTCCGGATATTTCATCACCCCCAACATGGTACTGCATTGACCCGGATGAAAAACGGATTCGATCTCTTGACCGGAAAGTTGATATTTGATATTGTTGAAAAGATACATGAGGCCGTTATTCGTTAAGGCAGCGTAGTCACCATTCGCGTAAGCCGTCCCATCAGCTTTCCTGAACCTACCAAATAACTTTCCCTCTGGTGGGTAAATAAATCTTGGGTTTCTATATTTATTCGAATTTCGCCAGGATTATTTAAATTGGTTCCCGTGATTGGTTCGTATTCGTGAAATTTTTAACTTTCTATACTTTCGTCGGTTGGGTGGGGTTCAGTAATTCTTAAAATATTTTTTACTTTATTCGATTGTTTTTACATCATAATTGATACGATATAAAAAAGCATTTAAACTATCCAAAATTGTGTGAAGGATTTTTCCATCGTAACGTAGACCCTCTTCAACTTGATGAACGTCACTTTGTTTTTAGACGGTTCTTTTTTCGCGTAAATTTTATTTCCGTATATCAGCTTTATCGGTTCATAACCGTGTTCAACCAAAAATGCGTTTGTCTTTGCTTCAAACATTTTCACCAAATCTATTTGTTCGTCGTTAAGTTTCTGATAACCGTTATCCGTTCCTCGAATCTCGAGGATTTCGGCATCATCAAACTTAAAATATAACATAAATCGTGGCTGAACAATACTTTTCGTATTAAGTGACGGGTAATCTCGACAGTAGACAATTTTACATATATTATTTTCTTTTATGAATCTTTCGAACTAAATAGCTTGCTGAGGTGGGTGGGTTGCACAAGTGCGCCCGTGGGGGGGGGTGCTGCGAGTTGGGCCGTAATATTTTTTTCTATAATCGATTTAGATTTTGGCGTTAAAATTTTTTCGACCATTTTCTTCCCTGCGGTATCCAAAGCTTTTTACCAACTTCCTTAACAGCTAACTTTCCTGCCTCTAAGGCCGACTTCGCGACTAATTTGGCGGCAGATTGCATGGCACTGCGGGTAAACAAACTGGCAATAAAGTCGAATATACCGCTTCCACCGTATCGGTAACGTCTCATAAAGCCGTGATTTTTCGCAACTAACATCTTTTTTAAATGATTTAAAAAAAAATTGCATTTTTTCATGTTGAGCGGAGTTTAAGATATTTTGACTCGCGAGCTCGTTACAGATGGAAATCAGTTCGTCTTTAACGCCTGTATTTCCTGCATTTTTACTCGCCATCAATAAATCTTTCGAGAAGCGAATTGGGAGACCGGAACCAATGGGCCCGCCTTCATAATTTTTTTTTATTTTTCCAAATTGGTCCAACAATTTCTGTCCATTTTGTCCCTCTGCTAGACTTCGGGCCTTGGGAGGGATCATGATTTCGGTAAATGGCTCGCCATAATTACCACGATCCTCACCGGTGAGGATGCTTTTTTCCGGATTCTTGGTTAAGAGGAGCTCCCACAATCCCGGCGTGCCCTTATATTCTTCACCGTCTACAGTTATGTCATCGTTTTTAATGGTAACGGGTTTATCCCCTGAATGAAAATTTTGTCGTGTACAGCCAAAACGTTTTATGGACGGCTTCGCCGGCATGCTGTTTTAAATATTCGGACGCGATTGGGCCGAAATCTGAAATAGTGGAAACAGGGGCAGCGGGAAGCGCCGCGGGGAGCTCGCGTAAATTTTCCTTTATTTCTTCGGCGGTGCTTTCCTAAACATCCGTAATCGGTTTAAAAAAATTACCTAAATTTTCTTGTAAACCACGTTCGCCCGTTTTCTCCTCGATAAAGTCGTCTTGAATTCTTTTTTTCATCGCGAGATATTCCTTTACTATCAAATCCCTTTTCTCGGGGTCTGTAATCCGTCGAAACGACATATTTTTACAAAAAAAATTAGTTTTTAACACCGTTTTGATCACGAAATTCCATGTCAGTTTTGATCACATTTTTCCTGCTAGTTCGCCGTATTTCTCCTTTGATGGTATAATATTTTTCCAATTCCGAAAATGTTGAAACTTGAAGTTGAAACTCTTCGTCAGATACTTTATAATCATTGAGCGCTTTAGAAATGTAAGAGGAAATGGTATTGAGTTTTGTGGAAGCGAGTATTCGTATTTTTTCGTGTTTTCGGCTTTGGTAGAAAACCTTTTACTTAAATATTTTCCGATGGTACTCAATGCACCGAGATCTGCCGCGGAACTGCCCATAAGGACAGCCACGGGAATCGCCGCACCTTGGATAAAAGAACGGCCCCGCCAGCGGTAAGACCTATTGAAGCGAAATTAAGCACCATATCAATACCATCCACGGCCTTTCGCGCCCGTTTGTATTTTTTGCCCAATGCGACACGTTGTGACTCTTTGGTAGTAAGAATTCCTTGAATTTCGTTAATTTCTTTTTAATCTAAACTCTTGCGATTCTATTCCTTCTTAAATTATGCGCTTTTTATATCACAAGACATACGTCCCTATAAAAACATTCCGAGAAGCGCCGAAAAGAATGCCGCGCCCGTCGTATAATCCATATCCCTTTTTCAAATACAAAACCTTCACCGACGGCGTTAAAACCAGAACCGGACACGGGTTTTAAATAAAGACCCTCACCGTCAGTTTCCACTTCACAAACGCACCCACCCTTTTTGAGATACAATCCTGACCCGATAGCCTTTTGGGCGGCCGTACTAGCTAAATCGGTTAATGCGAGAGCTGGCAAAATTTTACCCGTTATGATAGGTAAAGCTCGGGCAGCCAACCCCACTTATTAACCGAGAAATCCCCCTTCAATTTTTGAATTATGCGCCAATTGCGCGACTCATTTTAATAGTAACCCCAACACCTTCGGTCATTGCGCATTGTATTTTATTCGCTTGAGTTTGCGTAATCGCAATAAGATCATTACCCTGAAGATCTTCTCTTCCTAAACGTATACTCAAAGAAGTGTCAGCGCGTATCGCACGTTGTATTTTATCTTTCTGCCCTTCAGAAATGTTAACTTTTACATTCCTGTACCGCATATTTTTACATTAAACGAGTAACTTTTTAAATCTGCGAATATGAAAACGAATTGTGACATTTTCACCGCGTAAATTAAGTAGCGTGCCATTTTGATCCGTAAGTTTTGTTTCGATATTGTGAATTGTATCTAAAGTGATGGGAAAATAAACCAAATTTGCGGGAGTTTCGACAATTTTGTAACCGGGACTCACTTTGGGTAAAAAGTATAAATCGTATATTGCGTCGAACCGTTGACATAACTGCCGGCAATAATATCTATATCGACTCGAATGGCATTGATGGAAAGAATATCTACAACATTTTCGGATCGATATACCTCGGACGAAAAACTTAAAACTTGCCCAACGGAATTTGGGTGTCTAAAATTGACGATAAATTTATCTTCTATATCTATTTTAGATTTCAGCGTATTTGGATTTGCCGATATAGACACTTCGTCGGTATGACCGTCTTGTTTCATCCGTTCCTGATCAATATCATTAATGTCGTAACTCCCCTCAGGGATCGTAAATAATAGCCAATTTTTACCACCATCGTGAGAATATCTTAAATGGTTGTTGTCACCCGTAATATTCGGGAAAGAATAATACGTCTCGAGGTTAACGAGCGCAATTTCATACTGTTTATCTTTCGCGAGTTCGAGCGGGGGATTAAATCTCGTTTTAAACTGCGTAGTATTATCCGTGACAACAATTTGGAAAGAACTTGGGGCTAGTATTTTTGCGATAATTTCTAATAATGGTTCCATTTTTCATATTCACCCCCAGCCGATTAGTTTGCTTCGCTTACAAAAAATTCGTCAAATCCTCGTCTATGTTTTCCACAATCTTTGTTTGACGATAAATCGATAACGACAAAACTGTGAGGTTTTCTCCAAGTCTCGACGCACAATTTCCGAATTTCTTCCTTCGGCATATCTTGACTAACATGGTCGTTGTAAATGTGGTTTGAGATTTTTTAAATCTTGGGGAAATAAACAAATAAAATTTGCATTTTCCCGTATCGTCTGGCGTGGGAGTTTGAAATAATTTTGCGAAGGATAAAAACAATCGACGTTGCTGTGGCGACCACGAATATAATAACACTCGCACTTGTTTTGTTTTTCCAAAAGTAAATCTTCAAAAATCATTAAATTTTTATCTTTTGAATCCAACTCGCGTGGGTCAGGTACATCATCAGCGTTTTCGTAAAATTCGCATTCTAAACCCTCTCTGTTTGTTTTATCACGCGTCAAAGCGTCAATAAATTGATCCGGAAGAACGTCTCTCGCGGTAATTTCCTCACACATTTCGAAAAGTCGTAATATTTCGGCTTTTGACAACTTATTTTGAAAAGCCTTATTTACGAGACGATACTAGGGTTGAAATAAACTTTTACCAAAAACTTTGAGTTTATCGTAATCGAGCCAACCCGGTTGAAGTAATAAGTTGAGTAATAGAGTAGTTTTACCGCAACCGGATTTCCCGACGATAACTCCGCGAATACTTTTTGGTAAGAGCGGATGATTATTTCGTTTGGCTGTCGTATTCCAAGATAAATCCTTTATTTCCATTTTATTTAAATTAGGAAAAGCGTATAAATAAAAATGTATTGCGTCAAATGTAAAAAAAATACGGAAACGACAAATCTCGAAAATGTAATTACGAAAAATGATAGAGCCATGAAACGGAGAAAATGCATAATATGCGGGACGACAAAAACCCAATTTACAAAAATGACGGGTGGGTCAATTTTAAACAGTGCGATAAATAATTTGCCGTTTGAAATGCATTTACCGGGGCACATTTTTACTGGCCCGGGCAAAAAATTACGCACAAGATTAAATCCGGATCTAACGCCGAAACAATGGAGCAAACCTGTAAACAGAATTGCTAAGGCGGCGTATCATCATGACGTATGTTATTTGAAAAATACGGATACGGCGACGAGAAATAAAGTCTGCGATAAATATATGTTGGCGGAGATGAAAAATATTTATAACTCGACTCAGCGGGAAAAAATGGATAGATCGATCGTAAAAAAATTATCGGTACAAAGATGAGATTCGGGATGGGACTTAAAAGTTAAAATGGACCGACGATTTAGCGGAAGAATTACACAAGCCCGCTGTTAAAAACTTTCCTAAAAGACACGTACGTGTAAATAGCATTGACGAAATATGGGCCGCAGATTTAGTAGATATGCTCGCGTTCTCGAAATTTAACCGCGGAATCAAATATCTGCTGGCCGTTATCGATATTTTTTTCTAAACACGGTTGGTTAATTTCGTTGAAAGGTAAGACTGGAAAATAGGTCGCGACTGCGTTGAAAAAGATATTCAAGGAAAGAAGACCGCAAAAAATGTAGGTCGATAAAGGTAAAGAATTTTACAATAAAGAAGTACGGGGTCTTGCGGCATTATATTCCACTGAAAATGAAGAAAAGTCTAGCGTAGTGGAGAGATGGAATAGAACAATGAAGGAAAAAATGTGGAAATATTTTTCGGCTAATTCTACGCGGGTATACATTGATTTGTTGGACGAACTCGTTGGTCAATACAATAATACGAGGCACTCGTCGATAAAAATGTCTCCTGTTGAAGCGAGTGAAGAGAAAAATAAAACTAAAGCATGGCAAAATCCCTATAAAATAAAAACTTTATATCCTCAATTTTCGGTAGGCGATAAAGTGATGATCTCGAAGAAAAAGAAAACGTTCGAAAAGGGATATACACCGAAATGGACTGAAGAAAACTTTACCGTTACCGCCGTACAACGCACTACACCAGTGACGTATAAAATAGCCGACTATAATGGGGAGGATATACAGGGCACGTTTTACGAACAAGAACTACAAAAAACCAGTCAAGAAATATTTAGGATCGAGAAAATAATACGCCGTAAAGGTAATAAATCGTTAGTAAAGTGGTACGGTTATCCCGCGTCGTTTAATAGCTGGATCGACAATAAAGATCTCGTTTAAAAAAACCAGCAAAACTGCCCCCAGTACTACACTACTTTTACCCCAACACCGGGTAGATTCATTTACGTACACGCCCGATGCTGGGTTGAAGTTCAGTCAGTCCTTCCTAAGCCTGGTGCTGTGCCATGTCGTCTAGCCCTCATGCCAGCACCATGCAGTCTGACGTCGAGCTTGTACCACTATAAAACACAGAGCCTGCCTAGTAGCCCTCTGACGACCTCCCCGTGTTTGTGGATATCCTCACCATGTATTTGGAAGCGATTCCACATCCTCGCTACAACGCTCTGTGAAACAAGTTGACGTGCCACGTGACGTTGTGGATAATTAGCCATTTCACAACTTTCAGGACGAATAATTGCGCTACAAGTGTAGATCTAAAGTACGTACACAAAGTACATGTCAAGGCTTTCTCATGGGTATTGCTTTTCCCGCGCAAAATGGCACGCCTGTATAGACAGAACCAGTCAGACAGGTTATTGTTTATGTAGAATACGCACTAAAATAAGAAAATACGAGCGTCTTCGTGTGCAATCATAAAAACTTAAATTGCATTAACTTTAAAAATGTAATCGTTATCAAATTTTGAGTAGTATATTTTGTGTGCATAGTTGCCTGACGGGACTTCCAAATCTTTGCGTCATCAAATCAATACCTGCTAGAAGTATATAAAAGATAATCGACAGGTATATTTCAAATGATCAATACAGTTTACACAACTTCTAGAGGTATAGCAACTCATTAAAATAAACATTGGATATTCATAACATTACAGGCGCATATCAACTTTGGCTCATTTTATACCAAATATTCTGCTGTAAGTCACATTTTATTACATATTATACATTTTACAAATGTTTGATATATTTAATGAATTATTGCAACGTATTATTATTATATTATTGCACTTGATATATTGAGGGGTTACTTAATAGTCAACAGTTGTATTGAGGTATATTCAACTAAATCGTTATGAATATGTGCCGAGCTCAGCATTCAAAGCGGAGGTCAGTAAATCTGACGCATTACTAATCAAGTTAAACGGACAAGACCTCTGAAGAGCTAAACACACTTTAGTAAATGTATCTAAAATACAATGAACTAAATAGTTCAATATGAAATATAAATTTATATTCTCGTTAGCACAAAGTCTTTGGGACAACCGAATTTCTCCGTGCTGACGAAAAATCGACGTAAATAGGGAGGGACTGATATTTGCGATATTTCGTGAAAATTGTTGTGTATTTTGTGGAGATTTGTATTAATTGTGTGTTCATTGATCGTGAATTGTGATTAAGTATTAGAAGCGCTGAATAGTTGTACAATTTTATAAAATCACGCAGTTTGACATGTTTTACTGACCCAGGATGTTAGGTACATACGTAAATGAATTTGTTTAAACAATATTTAAAGAAGACACGACTCAGTCATCCATTTTGGCATTTTTACAAACCATGTTGGTTTCTTATCATTATGCTGTTATCTTGAAAACTCGCAAACACCTCAAAATAAATTCATTGCAATAAAGATCGATAATAAAAAGATGTGAAAAAGAGGTAAATCGAATTTTTACCCTAATGCGATTAAACTATAGATTTGCTTGTGGTTATTTTTAGCTCGCGAAAGGTTTTTCCGAGGCTAAAAATAGATTTTTAGGATACAAATATAAATCTAGCTAAAAATATCCAAAAGTTTTTCGAAATTATCATGAACACAAACATATAAATTATTTATTTAAATACAAATGCATACAAAAGTTAATTAAAAGATATTGTAGATAGCTGAAGGAGGCTGTTTATAATAAGGACCGAACTTCAGTTTTTCATCGACATAGCATCCAGGATTTGTCTCCGTGCTGGTTTTTCAAGTACATTTTCATTGACTTGCAAATTTCGGAGACATACAGTGATTTTACTAGCCAGTATATGATACTGAGATTAAGCAAGACCTGTAATAAGCTGAGGGTTTTCACGTACAATGTCAATTTTTTATTCTCGAATAAAATAAATAAAATCTCGAACTAACAGCTGTCACAGTTTCATTTGCTGATTTAATGGACCGGGTTGGATGGAAACACATGTCCGTTTGGTATTTATCCATTCACCGAATAGTGAATGTCTACATGTATGTTTACTAGTTTTGTATATGTCCCTTATTTCATATGCAGGGTATGTATCATTATTATCAAATGATTATTCATACATTTATAAAAGCAGCAATTGAAACAACATATTAGCCTTACGGTAAGCGCTATCAATTTTCGCCCTGTGATGTGTGGGGCGACTTCTATTTCGCCGGTCCGTTTGCTTCGGGTAGTCGGGCAATGTTAGAGCTTACATTTATGCCCATACATGTAATTGTTGTATCATGCATCAATGTTTCACTATCAAATGTCAATGTAACTTGTTCTCCTTTTCAGGGAGAAATATTTATTTACTGCATTATGCAATAAAATCGTTATCAATCGTGCTATACACTCCTCTGAAGGCATTTTATGTCACTCAAAATTGATAAATAAACTTTACCAAAAACGTCTTGAAGATAAATCCGCGATCTGGATCCCCCTTTTCGTGAAGGGGTACAATTTCTTGGTTAGTCCGAACTATTGGAAAATCTAAAATGTCAAAGAGCTTATTAAAGAATACACAAACAAAGGGAAAAATACATTAATAGAATTTGAATGTTCAGCACTCAATATGCTTGTTGCTTGTTCACATTTAGTTGTTACATATTGTCTATTGTTCCAATATTACTAAAAGGGCTGTTCACCGTAAGATCGCTATTTTACCACAACTATCAACATTTAATTGATTTACCTTGTCATTCATTGTCCCGCTTTTTCCGATTTTTTGATAATGGAAAAAGGTTGACTAGAGTAATCATACCAAGATTCCTTGTAATACTTGTTTCAGTTTTGTCTTTACAAGTTTACTTATTAATTTCTGACCAGAATGTTTACTACTTTTAAAGACGATTGAAGAATATACATAAATTAAACGCCTTTTCACCCGTTTTCTCACCCCATTGTCAAACCATTCTTTTGTGTAAAATTATGTTTACCAAGTACTCATCCTTCAGAAATGTGTTAATTACTGTCCAAAAGAATAGTTAGCAAAGAACCTAGAATATCGTAGAGTATGATTGATCACTGAGTACTTCATCTAAGTAATCAAATTTCCATGTCGATGTAAGATTTGACAAAAATGAAACAATTTTATCACATACTATTATCATCAATGACTCCAATTGAATTGTTTTCCAATCAGTTAGTAGTTAACCAAGTATTTCTTTCGATACCAAGCTATGGTAATTTGTTTATTTAAGAGTCGTTTCAGCAAAGATACTGTAAGAGTAGAAATATTCGCGGGCTTTAAAACTATCGCGGTTTTGAGTACAACAGATTACTTATTATCAACTTCAAATGGTGTAAATTTGATAAATTATTTTTCCGTATTTAAATGGAATAATTTCTCGGACCATTGTGCACTTCAATTTTCAATTAAATATATAGATAAAGCAAGTATATCTAAACCGACAGAATTAGTAACAGTAAAAGAGCCAAAAAATTGCTTTAGTAGTGAAAAAGTACCAATTTTTCAGCATTTACTACAAAATGACATAGAAAGTCTCAACTTAGAGAATGATGATACTGAAACACGGGTACAAAAACTAACATCATTTTTGAACAAACACGCATTAACAGTTTTTGTTAGAAGTGAACAAACATCAAACAAAAGTAATAACAAAACCGGCAACAAGAAATTAAGACCAAAATGGTTCAATAAAAAATGCTACAAAGCTAAACTAGACTTCAAGAAAGCTAGAAATAAATTTTATAGAACGTATAACGTCGCTGACAGACTAAATTTCATTAAAGCGCGTACATCGTATAACCGTTTAAGACAGCGATCAAAACATCAGTTTAAAGTCAAAGAAGGTAAAAAGTAAGAAGCAATAGCCTAATCAAAACCACGCGAATTTTGAAAAAGCTTAAAGAAATGTTACGGCAATACAAAATTAGACAATAAAAGCGAATCTATAAATATAAATGATCTATATAACCACTTCAATTCTTTGCTATCTGAACCCCCATCTGAAAATATTAACATAATCAGAGTCTTCACATTTGTTATTAATTTACAACCGTCTTTACGATAAAGCGGAATACCCGTGCAGTTGGGGCGTTGGATACATAATACCTATATTTAAAGGGGGAGACCCAACTGAAGCTAAAAAATATAGAGGCATAACTTTAAATAATATATTAGCTAAAAATTATTCACAGATTTTACTTAATCGTTTAACACTTTGGGCATATAAAAATAATATAATCACTCAAAACCAGTTCGGATATCAAAAAAATAAAAGTACAACTGACTGTATATTTGTGCTACATTCTATAATTTCCAAAGTTCTATCTACAGGCCAAAAACTCTATACAGTTTTCATAGATTATGAAAAGCCTATGACAAAGTAAACCTAGGACTTTTATGGCACAAATTACTTACAAAGATGGTAAACTCTTTACAATCTATGTATCAAATAGTTAGAAGCATTATTAAACATAATTCACGAACGTCAGATTTTATTCAATCCAACAAAGGCGTTAAGCAAGGCGACGCAAGTTCTTCACTTTTACTTATGATGTATATAAATGACATTTGTGACAATATAAACTCAAACTTAGATGACATATTTACAACAGAAGAACTTAAAGTATTTCTAATTTAGTATGCTGATGACCAAGCATTATTTGCCACTTCTATAACTTCGCTCCAATCAATGCTAAATGATTTGGAAGTATATTGTAATACTTGGCATCTAAAAATAAATACCAATAAAACGAAAGTACTGATTTTTGAAAAAGGTACGAGGCATACAACAGCAGATTTATTTTTAAACAATACAGAATTAGAAGTTGTAACAAGTTTTAAATATTTAGGCGTATTTTTGTTCAAAAATGGTATGTGGTTTAGAACCCCAAAAATTATTGCAGAACACTCCTCGAAAGCAACGTACAGACTTTTCCCAGTTTTTCACAGCTTTGAATTCAATACAAAAGAAAAATGTAGATTGTTTGATATTTTAGTTTCACCTGTACTTAACTATTGCTCCGAAATCTGGGGCCAAAATGATGGGAAAAATATTGAGGTTGTACATACAAAATTCATTAGAAAACTATTATGTGTCAATAAATCATCAAATCTAGATGGCCTATATGGAGAACTAGGACGAGTGACTTTAAAAGTTACAAGAACAATACACATGTTTAGATATTGGACCAAAATCCTAAAAAGTAACAACAGTAACATAGTTAAACGCGTATATAATTTACTTAAATTAGACTCTAACAATGGTTTAACTTATAATGGTAATAATTGGGCGCATCAAATCAAAACGATACTTCTTGACCTTGGACTTAATTATATGTGGATAAATCAAGACACAATCTCTATATCTTTACCTATCATAAAACAACGTATTTTAGATCAATATCATCAGAGTTGACTTACTAAAATCAATAATTCACAACGTCTAATATCGTATAGTCGTTATAAGCATATGTTTGAATTTGAAAGTTATTTGAACGCAATACAGATTCCAAAATTTAGAATAGCTTTAACTAAATTCAGAATATCTTCACATAAGTTAGAAATAGAACGTGGACGTTATCACAATACGCCAAAAGAAAATCGAAATGCAAATTTTGTACAATGAATACCATTGAAAATGAATATCATTTCCTTCTTATTTGTCCAAAATATTCGGAATTACGTAAACAATACCTTAAATCATATTATTGCACATGGCCTACATTAAATAAGTTTGATAAATTACTAGAATCAAAAGATAATACAACAATATTAAAACTTTCAAAATTTATATTTTATGCAAATCCGTTAAGAACACAATTAGAAAACGAACAGATTACGTATTTATAAGTCACATGTATTTATTTATTTTTTATTTATTTTTTTTGTAAATTACCAATTTTTCCTTTTTGACAATCTAAGCTTCTCTACCTATATTTTCTTGTTCACTATTGTCACTATATATGTTTGACTGTGCTACTACATATAACTTGCAGTTATATTGTAGGCAAGAAGCTCGTATGAGCTTATTTGATGCCGAATAAAGGTTGTTGTTGTTGTTGTTGTTATATAATTATAACTGTATGCTTTAAATAAGTGTGTTTTAGTCAATGACTGAAATGTTTACCTAGTAATTATGTTTTCCAAGTTTTTCATGAATTATAATTGTTTAATGTTTGTGTTGTTTGTTTAGCAAATGATACAAATTACATCCTTTAGACTTTCATCACACAAATTATTTATAGAAACTGGAAGATCTAACAACATTGCTCGTGAAAATAGATTGTGTAAATCATGTTCTTTAAAACAAGTGGAATCAGAATTTCATTTTCTTCTTTGTTGCCCTAAATATTCAGTCATTAGGAAAAAATATCTTGGTAACATTCCTTGGCCATCCATTACTAAATCCAATCACATTTTAAATGCAAAAAATAAAAAAATCTATATAAATTAGCTTTATTCTTAAAAAAGCATTTTCACATCGCGACAAATATCCCCGTACGTAATTTTCATGGTTCAATTTAATTCCAACCACTGATTATGTTGTATACATGGTATATTGTATTAATGATTTTGTGTCGTATTTGTATGTATGTTTCTATATTTCTGTCATGTTTCTACTACCTTGTTCTGTTTTGTGTACCATAGGCAAGTATTTGCCGATTTGTAAATAAAAGTTCAAAGATAACTCTGGTCAGATGTCAAAATGCTTATTGTCGCTAACTTTGAAACGCTTGGCTGTATGAAGTTATTGAAAGATGAAAAGATAACGCACTCAACTAATGTAAAACTTTGTAAAATTGTGAAAAACCTGGCATGTTAACGAGCATTCTTTTGTTTGCAATAATCTATCCGCTAGACAATGTCTCTGTTATGCACAATACCCTAATGTATAACGCTAAGTATTTAGAAAAAAAAACAAGCCAATTATTTGTAATTATCGCTATTCATCGTTTAATCCGTACAATCGTCTGCATTAGTCCGCATTTTATACCATTGCAGGATCTTTAAGAGTAACATCCCTTGACATTTATCTTTTCATCTGAGCGCTCTGCGCGAATTTATGATCTCCTACGGTTACCTCCGCGAATTCAAAATAGCGCGAATATTTGCATAGACCCCTGAAACGGGCCTCTCCGCGAACATTTGCATCCGCGAATTCAAATGCACATACAGTATAACTTTGTTAGCAATGAGAATTGTATTTTTGTATAGCTTAAGATATCACAAAAGATGATGGAACTATTCTGTTCAATCTTTTGCATCAAGTTTGACGTTTTGGTTATCAAGCCAGTTAAATCGATTTTCGTTATCAATTTGTAGTGTAGCATTTCAAGCCTTATTTTTTCTTCGAAATTTGGAAAAATGCATAGGACGTGTTACAACTAAATAGGAGCACGATTTATAATAGTAGTATAGTAATATAATACAAAAATATTTTGCATTAAAAACCTGGTGTCCTACGTAACTGGACGTGAGGAATATGAATGACAAAACTTTTCAAACATTGCTCATTGCTGAAATGACTTTGTATCATTATTCATATGATTATTAAGCTCTATATATTTTTATTTTTATAGAAACGGATACAATGAGCAACTCGAAAAAGCAGTGTGGACATCAGGACGAGAAGGATTTTTGTCCAAACTGGGTTAAAGCTGTAACGGCACTACAAACTGCTAAACGGGCAGCTGTCCCACATATTAAACGTCAAATGAATGAATTTGTCAGGCAATTGTTTTCGCAGCATGCTAATCACTTTGAAGATTTCTTACGCAAGATCACCGTCGGTGAATACACCATTGAAAAGAAATACAAAAGTAAAAGAGACTATGAATGGGTCCTCAAAGATACGACTTGTGAACAGTGTGTGAAGCTGTTTGAGTGTATACTAAAAGAGTACAATGATGACGCATGGTAGTTAATTCTTGAATTCATCTAATACGTGAAGTACTATTTTGATGTTAAAATAAATGCACAGACTATAATAATTGGATGCTAGTAATAAAACATGTATAAATTGTTCAAATGCCAGTTTGATTGCAGGACCATGACATTTGTAATTTATCGTTTTTGAGTACAATGAAACATTTAGACAAATTTATGTATAACCATTATATTATACTTTATAAAATACCATATTGATATCAAAATATTGAATAAGTAGGAACATACAAATGTAATATGCAAAAAGATTTCATTTATATGATTGAACGATTCAGGACATAATCAATTTTGAAGTTAATTTGTTACGTTCACATTACAATGGTCTGTAACGTTAAAGAGTTCCATACTCATTTTTATATTCTGCAATTGCAGTTTGTGTAAAAAGAAATGGAAATGTCACGACCTATCAAAGAAAGTTACTGAAGATAGTTATTGGTGGATATTGTCTAAAATCTATATTACGGATTCATGCAAGGTGAATAATTCACTGGGGCCTGATGAAGTCGACCCACTGGCAATTTTCAGCTTGATGTCCAGTTGTAAGAAGTACAGAGACATCAAACAAAGTGCATCTGTGGTATGTAATCAAAGCCTTTTATGTATCAAACTTAAGTTTATTAGTTTCAATGCTTGTGATTGTATAGAGATATAATTTTGACGCTAAATGTAAATGTCTGTACACTCCGGAAGACTGCGCTTCGTTTAGGCTTACATTTTTGTAAGTTTCTGTGCGTAAGATTGACTTTGGGTTATTGGGTTTAGGGGAAAGATTGTAGGTTTTGATAGGCTGGAATTTTTACACTGGCAATACGTTTGCACGATGATAATTCAACCCTAATGACAATGGGTACATCAGTCGGTATTTGACATCCTCAGTAGTTATAGAAATGGGCGAGTTTAGGCCACCTTCGGTGGTTCGGGTTTTCACTCGCTTCACTCGCTCAAACCCCCTAAACTCGCCCATTTCTATAACTACAAACATGAAAGTGTTTTTTTTATGTTTAACTAGGTCACTAGGTCACCCATTAACTAGGTCACTAGGTCACCCCATTAACTAGGTCACTAGGTCAAATGACACAGGCGGGTCTAAAACACATGAAAAAAAGCATAAAAAAGTCCTCGACCCCCCCCTCGAGACCCCTAATTTTTCAAAATAAAAAAGTATAAAAAAAGTCCTCGACCCCCCCTCGAGACCCCTAATTTTTCAAAATAAAAAAACAGGTGAGAACGAAATGATGGAAACTGTTCTCACTAGAGGTAAAAAATGAAAAAATAAAAAAGTGAAAAATGGGGTACCTGACAGGGGGGGTCAGGTGATGGAAAAATGAAAAATAAAAAACAGGTGAGAACGAAATGATGGAAACTGTTCTCACTAGAGGTGAAAAAAATGAAAATAAAAATGAAGTACCTGACGGGGTGTCAGGTGATGGAAAATGAAAAATTAAAAAAATGAGGTGAGAACGAAATGATGGAAACTGTTCTCACTAGAGGTGAAAAATGAAAAATAAAACATTGGGAAATGAAGTACTTGACAGGGGTGTCAGGTGAAGGAAAATGAAAAAAATTAAAAAATGAGTGAGAACGAAATGATGGAAACTGTTCTCACTAGAGGTGAAAAAAATGAAAATAAAAATGAAGTACCTGACAGGGGTGTCAGGTGATGGAAAAATGAAAAATAAAAAACAGGTGAGAACGAAATGATGGAAACTGTTCTCACTAGAGGTGAAAATGAAAAAAATGTAAAATGGATTACCTTCGGTGGTTCGGGTTTTCAGATTAATATTTCGGTGGTGGGTCGTTTACTATAGTAATTTTATTGAATAAAATTAAGCATTTCCTATTTTTTTTTAATTCGGTTAAAGCCTGTGCCTTTCCTTCTTCAATGAGTTTTTTCATATCCACCTCACTCATTCCAGTTTGTTTTGAATGTATACTATCTTTCAATTTATTATATTTATCTAATTCACTTAAAATCAATTCAAATTCATTTTCGGATATTTGCCCATCTGCCAAAGCCTTAGAAATTAAATCCTTTATGCTATTCAATTTACTATCAGCGATAGTTTTAATCTCATAATGTTTTTGTGTTTTTGATTGTAATTTACGTCTGAAAAGTTTAACACAAACACCTAAACTTCCACAAACAACAGCTGCAATTTCAAACGGAAACATAATCGGAACAATTAAACCAATACCTGCTAAAATAACAGACGTTGATATTAGGCTAGAATCAATACCATCAATAATATTAATTCCACGTTTATATTTCTTGTATGATGTTTTACGAGTATTCCTCTCATTAATTAAAGTTTTCTCAATCTCTGATATTTTCTGTAATCTATAATTTTGTCCGTCTTGAACCCTTGGGTCGAAGGTACCCTCATCTCTAAATGGCAAGTGCGGTAGCAATGATGGTTGGTGGAGCGGTTGTGAATGCATTAGCCTTTTCTGGTAGTAATTTTTTATTTTCACATATGGGTAGAAATAGTGATGAAGAGAGAAAAAGACATAATAAGGCAATGGAACAATTAGAAGAAGCACAAATTGAATGGAATGAAAAAAGAACACAAAGATTAGATTTTATTAATGAACAATTGAAAAAAGAACATCATGCTATGAATGAATTTGATAACGCCGATGAAGCAATCAAAAATTATTATTATATTACCGGTAAACAATTACCAGATTTACCACCTAAACCTACATTAAGTGATTTTTATACTCCATCGGAAGACCAGAAAAATAGAGAAATTGCATTTGTTATCGGAGGTATGGCATTAACTGGATTTATTACATGGAAATTGAGCGAGTGAATTAAGCGGTTCCCTTAAATAAAATAAAGAGATCCATAACCACAAGATTGAGTATCTATTCCATCAACCAAGATATATCTCTTATCATCATATGGTGCTATACTTTTTTTATTAACTTCATTAATATACATATTATGATTTTTTGAATTCACCGTATACATTTTATTCATTTTAGTTTTACTATTAAATAGACAATCTTTATAATCATCAAATTTTATATCTTTTTTAATTGTTACTTTTCCCATTCCTTTTAATTTCTTTTCTTCTTTTACGTTTTTATCCTGATCCGAATATGTAAAAGAATATGCCTTGCTCCTTAGGTAAACTATTTCATTCATAATTTTTCCATTCAATTCATCTTTAAATTTTCCTATTACTTTTTTATTTTTTTCCGAATACAAAGGATGATCAGTTGGATAATCCGATGTATCTAAATGATCTTGTATTTGTTTCATATCTTCGTAAATATCTTTAGTTTTAATTGATATGAAAACGCTGTCCGTATTATGGGCGATTAAAGGAAATCCACAATTAAAATTTTCAGTTTCAGTAGATAAATCGTAAACAATTTTTTCTTGTTTTCCCAATGGTATTATCTTTTTTACATTAGCGACTTATTCTTTTTTAGTTATGTTTAAGCTAAATATATTAGGTTTATCTTCTCTTGTATTAATATTGATATTATAACCTAGAGATGTTATAAGATAATGTAAACACGAAAATGTAATTTTGGATTTTTGTGCAAAACAAAAATCACTATCCTTTCCCCTCTTACAACCATCTCCTTGGTAAAAACCTCTGAAAAAGAATAATCTATAATTATCATTGTTATTAAGAATTTTATAAGGAATATATTTTTCTTTTTCATTAGTATAGAACTTTTCAAATCTTTCTGCCATTATTTTATGATTTCCTTTCGGAACAATTCTATAAACGCTGGATGATCTCATGCAATCGATTATTTTAAAATCAGTCATTGCGTATATTTCTCTACACCATTCCAAACATTTATTTAAAAGATCTAAATCTTGATTATTCAAATTCCAAGAATATTGTGTTCCGCGTTCGTATTGATAAATTCCACTGCTTCCATCTGCTAAAAAGAAACCTTCGATAAAAGCTTTTTTCTCTTCTAAAGTTTTTGGTTCTAATTTTAAGAAATCTCTTTTTAGTGGTGGATTTATTTTTTCTTTATAATTATCATTAAATAGAAGATTTGTATTCAATGTTAAATCTTTAGGTTTTATAATTTCATTATTATCTTTAATCAAAGAATGATCTTCGGTAACATCAACAAATCCCAATGATGTAACAACTCCAAATATTTTTTTATTTGTTTCATGTTTAATTACAGTTTTTATTTTTGAAAATCCTTTACTTGTCCAAACTTCAATATTATAATTTGGTTTATGATAAAATTTACCGATGTTAGGAGCTCCCTGGTCGGTCGCATTTGGGGGTTTATCTTCCCATCCGGTCGAATATTCATATTCATCAGTAATATTTTCTATTTTATCAATATATATTTTATTTTTATATCTTAATATTAACGGAGTGTTACCTAGAACTGAATCACTTGCAACAAGTTCATTTTTTGGCCATAATTCATTTACAATATTATAGTAAAATTGATACATCAATAATTTGGAATAATCTAATATGGCTTGTCCCAAATAAATAGGTTTATTAAATTTAACGGATGTAACATTATTAATTATAGCAACTAAATTATCATTAAATAATATTGAGTCTTTAAAATTTGGTTTGTTTATATATTTTTTCACTTCTTCTCTATTAGTGGATAATATAATCTCACTTCTTCCTCTGATATTTTCTAATGTCTTTCCATAGAAACTATTATTCATAAGCTTCCATAAATCTTTTTCGAAAGCAGATTTTGATTTTGTTCTTTGTTCGGTATTAAAGTTAATATATTTAGCCAACCAGTTAGATTCTTCGAATGAAATAGTTCTATACACCTTGGTAACTTTCATACCAAGTTTAATATAATCTTTTAAAATACTATGATGAACAATATATTTCTTTTTATCATATAATGTTAAGAATAGTTTTTCTTCTTTACTTACTGGTTTATCTCCTAATAATTCTAACTGATATTCTGACAATTCTTCTTTATTTACTTTCATCTTTTCCGGTGCTAATGGATAGTTTCTAGTTTTAAATTTACAATTATTTGGATATTCTAAATCACATTCTATTATACAACCTCTACCATTCGTCTCGACTCCTTGAGTCGTAGGTTCCCCAATAATATTTTTATAATAATCATTGTTGGTTTCCCATTTAAAATTTTTAGTTGGTAAAAGTTGTGACATTGCCCAACCGTATAAATTATTTGCATCTAAGTATAATAAATATTTTTCTTCTAAGAATTCATTTAGATCTCCACCATTTTTAAGTATTTTAAGTGCTTCTTTCATTTCATTTTCATCCAATATTCTATTTCCATCACCATAATAATTAGGTGTATACTTATTAAAAGCTTTAACATGTCGTGGTCCCAGAACTCCAGAAAATCCCCCTCTTATACCTTTCTCGAACATTAATAACATATCATAGTCTGTTAATAATTCTAATTCTATATTTGTATATTTTAATCCACATTGCCAAGTTAATCCCGGGGCCGAATAACAATAACATGGATCTATTTCATGATTATTTAAAAAGAAGTTTCTAAAATTCTCAAAGGCATCCGCCAATATCAATACATCAGTTCTTAAATACAATTCATGATAATCTTGTAATGTTTTACATTTGAATGTTTTCCATATATTTTGTGCATGTTTATATTCTTCTTCTGTAATTGTTTTTTGTGTTAATGTTGAATAAAATTCTTTAATATCTGGTAATTTCTTTTCTTTTAATTTATCTAAACAATCTACATATTCGTATGGATAGAATCCTTTTTGTTTTAGTGGAGAAATATCTACGTCTCTGAACTCTTTTTCCAAAATAGGAAACTCATCCATTGATTTGGAAATATCTGATAAGCCTTTTAACATAAATCTATAAGAATCTAGAAATCTTAATTTTTTATAATATGATCCATATTCTATAGAAATATATTCTTCCGAGTTTTTAGAAAGAAGTTTTACTTTATTATATTCATCTTCGTATTTCATCAATTCTTCGATTAAAAAGTGGAAATCATAATTAGAACCATTATGAAAAAATACGGGAATTAATTTTGTTGTTTTACCTTCTTTGGTATTACAAGATTGACATGCTGCTCCTCTATATTTACCCGAAAGATGATTATGTTCCCTTATTTTCGTCTTCCCTGCGGTCGAAAACGCATTACCACATATATAACAATTAGTTGCTTCTTGAAATTCTTCTTCTTCATATGTATTTAATTTTGGTTTTTTCTGTTCATTGAGGTGGATCTTATAAGTTATTTCTTTGAATATCTTCATTACTTTTTCCATATATTTTTCCACTGCATCAACACCAACATAAGAAAAGTATTGTGATTTATATATTTGTGGATAATCGGATTTGACATATATTCCATAACTATTTATTTCTTGTTTAAATATTGGATTTATGTAAGATTCGTTGGGATTTGGTTGAGATGATTTTATTGGAATATTGTTTGATTCAAAATCACAATATATAACAAATGGTAATTTATTTTTAAAATGATAATTTTTAAATTTAAGAATATTTTTATCCGGTTTTACCATCACGGTTTTACAATATTCATTATCATAACATATTTCTTTGTGATTTATTAATGTTTCTTCTCTTCGAAATCCTTGCAAACAATTTTTACATGTAAATGATTTATGTCTATTATTATCACACTTGAAACTATTTAAATCTTTGATTAAACAATAATGAGTATTTCCGACCGTATGGGAGTATTCCCTCCCGTTACTTTCAATATATAAAAGATCAACTACATTTTCACTTTCTATATTTGAAACATGAACTGGATATAAAGATTGTTTATTTTTTTGATCCTCTAATGCAAATACATTAATACTTAGATTATTTTGTTTCTCTACTTTTGGTATATCTTTTATTTTAACCGGATATTCAATTCCTTTCATATTAATTTTATTTTCATATTCTTTATACTTTGATACTCGATATTTATGTTCGGAAGCAGGAAATAACTTTGCTAATATGGACCAAAGAAAACATTTATTATCATTTGTATTTTTTTACATTAATAATATTACTCGATTTAAATTGAAGTGGAATATAAGATGAAGCTTTTTGATAACCATATTTATATTGTTTTACTTTTGCACTTTTAATATTTCTAAAAACAAAACCAGATCCTCTTTCTTGAAATTTATCTACCCAAGCTTCAAATTTATCTATTAGACTTTTATAAAAT
The DNA here is from genome assembly GCA_008271625.1 of Lutraria rhynchaena. Classification (NCBI taxonomy): domain Eukaryota; kingdom Metazoa; phylum Mollusca; class Bivalvia; order Venerida; family Mactridae; genus Lutraria; species Lutraria rhynchaena. The sequence goes on along the minus strand of VIBL01000110.1, from coordinate 750,020 downwards.
TTGGATAAATTATTTTGTGTTAAAATAACTTGAGCAGGATGAGAGTAATGACTTTCTATTATATCAAATGACATAGGAGTTGAAAATTCACTTGTTATTGTTATTTTTATTTTCAAAGGAAATTCATCAATAACTATTTATCTTTTAATAAGTTTATATATTTAGTTATATCATATTCATCTATATCATCAATATCTATTTCAGTGATAAGGTCTTTGAATTTTTTTGTTCCCATTTTTAAGGAAATAATTTTCAATTAGGTATATACTTTTCAAAATAATATTCATGTTGATAATTTGGATTTCTAAATAAAAATTCTTGATATGCTTTTTTGTACTTTTCTTTATTATTTTGATAATGGTTTTGTTTCATAGGTTTGTTACATTGCTTGCACGAAGATTTAACACCCATAGGCCTACCGCTTGCTTTATCGTATTCATATAAATATTTATATTCATTGCACTTTGTACAAATTTTTTTTTCGCCCATTTTTTAAAAAAATCAATTTTAATATATTAAGGGAATCCGCTCGTTTTTCTCGCTTAAAAAATGGAACACCCAGAGACGAAGCGAAGCCCTTCAACACAAAGTGTTGAGACGCGACGTAAGGAGCTCCCTGCGGTCGGAAAAATATATTGTTTACGTTGTAAAAAGCATACTGAAAATGATTCAGTAGAACAAGTAACAACATCTAATAATAGACAAATGTTAAAAGCTAAATGTTCTGAGTGTGGATCTAAAAAAATAGATTCATAGCCGGTTTAACAAATAAATTAGCAGATGAATTGCATCATAGAGTTGTAAAATCTTTTCCCAAAAGACGAGTTCATGTTCATTCGATAGATCAAACATGGGCAGTTGATTTAGTAGATATGCAACAATATTCAAAACAAAATAAACATTATAAATATTTATTAGCAGTTATAGATGTTTTTAGTAAATATGGTTGGTTGATTCCTTTAAAAAATAAAACAGGAGCAACAGTACGCGAAGCATTTGAAACATTATTTGAAGAAAGAAAACCATTGTTTATTTGGTCGGATAAAGGTTCTGAATTTTATAATCGACAAGTAAAAGAATTATTAAAAGATAATAACATAAAATTATATTCAACTGAAAATGAAGAAAAATCAAGTGTTGTAGAACGTTGGATAGAACAATGAAACAACATATGTTTAGATATTTTACTGCTCATGAAACTACTAAATATTATAATGTATTAGATGAATTAGTTAATAATTATAATAATACAGTTCATTCTTCAATTAAAATGACACCTGTTGAAGCGAGTAAAATAGAAAATAAATCAATAGTATATGAAAATTTATATCCAGAAGAAGAAAATGAAACCAAAAAACCTAAATTTAAAGTTGGAGATAGAGTGAGAATATCAAAAAAGAAAGATAAATTTGAAAAAGGTTATACTGCTCGTTGGAGAACCGAAATATTTGTAATTGAAGAAGTTTTAAATACTAATCCTGTTACTTATAAAATAAAAGATTTAAAAGATGAAGAAATTAAAGGTAGTTTTTATGAACAAGAATTACAGATTACAGAGTTTTAGACCAGATAGATTATATATATTTCCAGGAATATGTTACTTTTATATAACTTTCAGCTTCAAACGTAAAATGTAATTTATTGGAAATGATATCTGGGTAAATATAAAGGATCGCATCAGAATTTAAATCAAGAGTAAACTCTTCCTCTTTATCTTTTTCAATGTTTTTTAATCTTAATTCGCGGTTATTTACAACACTTGTCTGGTGAAAAATAAATCTTTTTATATCACCCTTGGCTATTAGTTTTATTTCAAATTTATATCTTCCTTGTTTTTTAATTTTAAACCCATTCAATTCTCCAAAATCGTAATTTGGTGTCATGTAATCCATATATTCTACAATAGGAGAAGAATTAAGACCAAATAAAGCGAATAAATCATTCGTTTCAACTGTTTGGTTTAATTCCTTTGTTTTCAACTTATATTTTGTTGGAATTCCTACTAATTTAGATAAAATTTTTACTTCTTGTACTCTGTTGTTATAAAGATCAAACACAGGTATTTCATATATCGCTTTATCAAGTTTCGATATTTTTCTTTTTAATTTTTTATTATCATTTACCAAATCCAATACAACATCACCAATATCAGTTATTTGTTTGGGTAAAATATGTTTAGTTAAATCATCCAAGTTAGCCACGTTCTTTTCAAGTTCAACCTTTAACTCTGCATGTTTACTTAAAAAAGCATTTAATAATTCATTATTTCTTTTTGTTGTATCTTGATTTAATTTTAATATTTCTGTTCTAATTTCTAATTGATACGTATTTTGTAACATTTTCTCAGATTCATTTAATTTTTCCTTGAGTTCATCTTGTTGTATCATTTTTTGTTTTAGTTCTCTTATTTGATCATATTTAATTTTAATATTTTCTTCAAATACTTTTTTAATATTATCATCCGTTGAATCAAGTTTTTCCATAGTATCTGATAGTGTTTTCATTTCTTTTTCAATTTTATCTTGTAACTCAATTATTATTTTTTCGTTTTGTTGAAAATCGTTAATCAATTGATTAAGAATTTCACTTTCGGTTTCCAATGTTTTCTTAATAACTTTGATGTCTTCAAGATCATAGTCTGAAATTACGCTTTGGATTTTCTTAAATACAAATCTTTTTGAAACTGCATCATTAGGTCTATTTGGATCCCCTAAATTAATTATCACATTTCCATCCATATCTAATTGCCCACTCTGTTTGTTGTTTCTTTTATTTTTTCTAATTCCGAAGATACTCATTTTTTTATATTTTTTTTTTCATTTTTCACCTCTAGTGAGAACAGTTTCCATCATTTCGTTCTCATCTCATTTTTTTAATTTTTCACCTCTAGTGAGAACAGTTTCCATCATTTCGTTCTCACCTGTTTTTTATTTTTCATTTTTCCATCACCTGACCCCCCTGTCAGGTACCCCATTTTTCACTTTTTTATTTTTTCATTTTTTACCTCTAGTGAGAACAGTTTCCATCATTTCGTTCTCACCTGTTTTTTTATTTTGAAAAATTAGGGGTCTCGAGGGGGGGGGGTCGAGGACTTTTTTTATACTTTTTTATTTTGAAAAATTAGGGGTCTCGAGGGGGGGGGGTCGAGGACTTTTTTTATACTTTTTTATTTTGAAAAATTAGGGGTCTCGAGGGGGTGGGTCGAGGACTTTTTTTATGCTTTTTTTCATGTGTTTTAGACCCGCCTGTGTCATTTGACCTAGTGACCTAGTTAATGGGGTGACCTAGTGACCTAGTTAATGGGTGACCTAGTGACCTAGTTAAACATAAAAAAAACACTTTCATGTTAGTAGTTATAGAAATGGGCGAGTTTAGGGGGTTTGAGCGAGTGAAGCGAGTGAAAACCCGAACCACCGAAGGTGGCCTAAACTCGCCCATTTCTATAACTACTATCCTCTTGTCCACAAGCATTTGATTTTTATACGAAAATGGAAATGTTATTGGATCAGTTCCGCAATTAACAGTACTGTGAAGAGAATTTTTTGTCAGGGTTTTTGTTTAACGAAAACTGGTAACTTAGTGGTATAATAAAAAGTAGCCTTGAAAATGCAGAAAAGGGCGTACCTTACAGTGAAAAGTTTTTGATTCAACTGAGTGAAACTTAATTATCCATGAAGAAATGTCTGCATTTTTTAAAATATTTGTGTCAAGAAGGTATAGCAAAATAATGGATTGCACAGATTCTTAGTGGAAAAAAGTTGGTTGCATAAAACACATGGACAGGCGACAACAATGTTGATCAAAGTAGTCAAAGTGGTAATTTGTAACGTATTATGTTTTAGATGATTGAGCTGAGACATGTACTCATGCACAGTAAGGATAATACATTGTCTGACCAGGATATGGAAGAACACTTTCGGCTGATTGAAAATTTTCTTAGGATTGGGATGGAAGATTTTCCGATATCCTATAATAAATTTCAGTTTGAATTGGATACGGTAGTATTTTGTAGTAGTAAATATACGTCATAACTTTATAATTCATAATCATTACACAGAAAATGCCACGACAGAAACATTCATGACAACATTAAGGCATATTTTATTTTTATCTATACACTGAGGATGTCCTCTTTTTTTCCTTCTACGTATTCAAAAATGGATTAAAATGGACAACTTTTTATGTATACATTCCTCCTTCATTACTTTATCATCATATTGCCAATCAAAACTATCTTAAAATTATCCATCGGTTTTAGCCATCTGTTAAAATGTTCATGATTTTGTGTCATGTATTGTATATAATTACATTATTATGTCAATGTTCATTGACATTCATATAATTATAAAATGACTATTCTCTACCGCAGCTGAAACGCAAGAAATACTTTGGATATGATCCGTACGGGGGATGGCAATATCTGGTTAAAGAAGCTCGTAGGGTACAAAAGATGTGTCTAAAAACTGATTATCAGTCTGAAATATTTTCATCACAAGAACAAAAAGTAAGTACATAATGCTTTTACAGTTCGAGAAAACACGCACAATCACATTAAAATGTTTCTAATGTATATCATGACATTTGACGATTACAAACGAGCACATGCTTTCGATTGTTTAGATATCAATATGTGTCGTCCAACACTATACTACCACCTAAAATGCAACACAGGCAGTAATTACAAACCTGTAATGGTACAATTCTAATAAATTATGTCCAAAATACCTGAATGTAACTCCAAATTACCTTAAATGAAAGAAATATCACAGAATACGACCACGTTCAAGTGATCGACAAAATGTACTACATTATAGGCAGAGAATTCTTCGTTCCGGTGAATTCCTTCGGAAAATGTAAAATTACATGTTGTTCAATTTTCCTGTGCTACCAATCACAAAATGTCATATCTTCTTATTTCCACAACGCTTTCATTGATAAAGTATCGTTTGTCGAAATTAACAACCCGGTTTTCTGTATATTGTTAAGTGACAATATTTTTCTCAAAAACAAGATGCTGTTTATTCAAAACATAATTCTTCTGGAACCAATCAGGTTTCGTAGATTCCATTTGGTTGAGCTAGTTTTTAGTTCTAAGGGGTAATAGTTTGCATTCTGCATTCTTCATGACTTACAGTAATATTGGATTCCTACGAGGATATCTGTGGAGTGCATTTAATCTTGGCTGGTTTACGTCTGAGTAAAATGACAAACTTGGAAAGTCTCGTCGTATCCCTAAACGAGAGCGAGATATCGAGCGAAAAGGATTTTAATCACGCTACCCAATGACATGAACAGAATAAAGCTTAATATATTTCATTAACACCCTTGTGTCATATCTGCTTCCATAATTTAACAAATTGTTCCACAAACTGTAATAACAAATTGAAATTACAACTTCACTTATAATAATAATTATCGTTCTAAAGGCTATAATTATCGACTGATGAGTTAGGGTTACAGTTAGGGCAGGTATAAGTGTCTTTGATTTCGCCCATCAGGCGATAATTATCGCCTTTGAAATGGTATAATCGTTTTAAAATAATTATCGCGTGGGACTAGCAATATTTAATGTGGACGAATTCGGATTCCGTATTTCTTTTTTAATAAATTTGTGTTCGTTACATGCCCATTTTAGCATTTCGAACAATATTTGACACATTTGGCATTTGTTGCTAATATTACTTGAACCCTGATTTCTTTTATTTACGCACATTTTGACACAGTTCTTTACAATCTCCAGTTTCTACTAATACTAATTACTAATTCCAATCATTACTATAGAAAATGGCATAAAATGTTTGAATTGATGCATAATAAAGCACAGAATGGATTCGTTTTCATTACATTTGACTTTAAACAAGCCAAATTCTAACAACTAAATTAATATCGAAAATATTAAATATGAAATTATATTTTTTTCTAGATATATTCTAAATAAACTAAATGATGAAAAAGCGACTTACTGTTATAGCTTTTAAGAAAAAATTCCTACGAAAACTTCATTTTTAACAAAAGTAATACAAATTGGGAGGAAGTGAATTAAATTTCTTTACCTATACTGCTTTTGTTATAAAAATCACATATTCATTAGTGATTTAAATAAAACACTTATTAATGATTGTAAAAAAGTCATTAAGAAATGCCCTTGATCTTTCTTGGAGTCCGAGGTCAAATGGAGATAATGATAAATAGTTGAAGTAAATACTGAGCATACTTTTAGCTGAGCATGCAAGATGATTACTTTCCAATAAATATATGATTAAAAATTTGATTAAATTCTAGTGTGGCTAGTTGTAAACATTCACAAAAATAGAATTTGATATGCTTAGACCAGTAGCTATAACTGCAAATAAATAAACTGCTGATAAAAACATACTTCATGTTTTCTTTGTCCTGGTTTATACGCACAAGTTTATGTTCTAGAAGATTTATATGCAAAGTTTTAAAAGATTGATGTTAAACAAGATGAACGTTGTAATATTAAATTATTAGTTACCTAGTCAAGTCATTGCGGAGTGGGGTATGTTCCGTATATGTTTGTGTTCCAACTACGTCCCTCTATGCAGCTAAATGGACAGTATGTACAATTTTGATATTTCTTTCATCCTGAATGGTCTGGCTAAGTTAGCTGTCCTCACGAATTTTCGTGATAACAACTTATTCCACGTAGTGTTGTTATTTTCGACGGAAATTGAACTCGAACTGTAATAAACATGAACGCTTTGCCACGCATGAAACTATTGCATCCGGTGTTCACTTGATGCGATATATTACGATCTTACTGCGAAACACACACATATCGTTTATATATAATCTTATTTCTGTTGATAATTGTGTTGCATTTACTCACTATATCTCCTAATAGACATAAAAATACATTTCATTACTAACTATGCTTTGTCATCCGAAGAAATTATAACAAATGAACATTGTATGAAGTGATGTTATTTGGCGTTCATATGCCGTCGCCGGCGTTAAAGATGGCGACATGGAAAGTCTACATTATCGGGCGCAACGACAACGTTAACGCTCTCCATCGTAAATTTATCAACATAGCATTGCATCAGAGTATAATATTTGTAATAAACAATAACGAGACATCACTTGACAAGTACAAACAAATTGTTATTCATTATTTTGTGTTTACTTCGTCACTGATTATAAATATGAATGGCGCAACACAAAAGTAACACGTTTTAAACAATAATATGAAATATCGTTCGGCACTGCCAAACCGTGCAATAAATATTCAAATTAGCCAAATCACTATATTTGCATATTTTGTATTACTACGCTACTACGATATTTGTAAACATGGTCGACTTTCGATTCAGAATGATTTTATTAATGAATAAAATGATGTTTGTGTAAATAAAATAACGATTTTATGTCTTTTATCTTGCATTTTATCGCCAAACGATTAATAGAAACATGCAGTACTTTTTTGTAGTGAACAGTCTACACTAGACGTCTTGTACTGACGTAATCTTAACGTCATCCTGTAGTCTGTTTCATTTTCTGTGATCGTTTTTACGGTTATGTGATAAATAGAATCTTACACTCGTGCTCATCCTTTACCATTTTTATTAAACTCGTTGACAAAAACAATATGACACTCGGCAGAGCCTCGTGTCATATTATTTAGTCAACTCGCTTAATAAAAATGGTAAAGGATGAGCACGAGTGTAATCATTCAAGATCCTCTATATATATGGCCAGTTACTCTTATTGAACTTCCTACAAATTAAATTTTTCTTCTTGGCCTTTTAAATTGTGAATATTATGCGTTGATCACGTAGGTTCTTCACTTATTATGCATGTAGTTAGTTTTACAACCTCTTTCTCTAATGACACTGACTCCAGGCAATTATCTACATTGATACATTTTTGTCCATAAATGACCTTGATGTCATTCACTGTTCGAATGTAAGCAGTACACTACTAGTCTATGAGGGTAATAGCCTTCATTTGGAACCGAACCTGCTGAAACATTGTCCGGATATCGGTAGATAAAGCTGTACAGTCTTATATAAATCTCACTGACACACCTATCATGATGTTCATAAAACAGGCCTTTGAAGACGTTAAATGAAATGTCTTTGTGCCCAGCTGTACATTTTAATACAATACCCACTCCCTCTGTTATTTTTTTTTCATTAGTGGTTGATAACAAACGCGCTAGACACTTCTATAGATAATCAGTTATTTATGTTAATATGTTACAGTATTGTTATATTTCACGTGAAGAACTTGATCTCGCGGCAACGAGATATTAGTAATATCTACTGATTTAACCGTCAATGTCTTAAGAGGGCATGAATGAAAGACAATGGTGAGCGACGTTAATGAAATTATGTCTTATTCCCTTCGATTTCAACACAATTTCAACAGCGTATTTAAGAAATACAAGTGCCACCGTTAACAAACAAATGTTTTGACAAATATAGCCGATTTGATTATTCTGGATTTATTAACTAAATATTACACATACGTTTCTATTTGTTATCGAATGTGTATTGTAGAGTACATAAACAAGAAAATACAATTGCAATTTCAAATCTAGTGTGCCAATGATACGCAACTGTCTTATTTTCTTTTTCAATATCCCAATTACTTACACGTGCAATCAAGTAATGACGTCGGGGTACTAAGAAATCAAAATAACTACCTGCACAATTACCTCGCAGACTAGCATTTAGTAAGACCTTACAATAGACTGATAATATAGACATAAACAGGAATAATAGACTTATTACAAAATGGAAAAATAACAATAAATCAGATTTTGTCAGGAAAATTCTTCATGTCCAAACACTTACATTATAACATAATTGTTGCAACACATTTTTTGTTCTTAAATCACAACATGTTCTCTTATCACGTTGATCAAACATCCATCGACCTGTGACATTTATGTATGGTAAATTAATTTATTTCACTAAAATTGAAAAAGGAGTATGCAAACACACCTTAGATACGAATATGTCATTGGCTCAACTAGTAATACAATCTGATGTATATTATTCTCACTTACAATGTACTTATACACTTGCATTAATGAAATCATAACACTTGCTGTGTCATATATCTTTTCTGGAATGAAATGTTCGTTGCAAAACACTCAATCTTGTTCAGTAATTTAGTTATAAATTTAAACCATTGATACGAGCCAAGTCATGTCATTGTGGTGAATAATGATATATTCAGACGTATATTTAACATGTATATAACTGCTTTCTTTTACAGATTCGGAATTTGGAACAAGAAATAGAAGTAAGCAAAAACGCTAAAGATCTTATTTTAAAATCACCACGTATATATGTTAAGGAATAAAAAGTTCTTGAGATTCCATGTTCTCCTAATCCTCCAGACTGAAGTCTTTGTGATTTCTGTTAATCCCAAAATTAAGGAAAATGTTACGTTTGAAGGCGGTGTTTCAATATACATGAGTATACATGAAAAAAGGCCTTTTTAATATTAGACATCATCAAGGTTGCAAAGTGTTTATGGACGCAGGGAGATAGTGTGTCATAATTGTGTCTTCAAGATTGTTCAACAAATTGTTAAAACAAATTGAAATTCCGACTTCACTTATTTCGAAAACTGAATTCAGCGGTATTCATATTGGAATCAAAGACTTCAGAAGAAGACGATTTTTGCTTTTTAATCTGTATCTGTTTAAACACCTAGAATACTTTATAGGAATAAAGCAAGGAAATCCTTATTATCTTAAAATGTAACTTCTAAAACTAAACGAATAAATCTACATATAAATTAATTTTACAAAATGCCCACCACTTGTTTTATACTCATGAGTCAAAATTTTCATGAATATCTTATTTACAGATTGTTAATCATTGGCTCATATTTCAATACATTGTAATGTGCGAAATATCATCGTAGATTTTGCATTTCAAATAGAAACTCATGTCACTGGTTCAATGATATAACATTTGAAATGCCTCTATAGTTTTCCCTGTAAATCACTATTTCGGATCAAAGTTGTTGAGTTCGTCTATTACACATTTTGTCTCAATTCTTATAGATTGTCACTTTTGATGCAAGACGAATTTAATGGTTTAGTCTTATGCAACTTCGTACCCAACATATACACAACATTATCATTATAAATTTGCTACACACTAAGGAAATATAAAGCGGTCAACCAGCTAAATTTAAATAGCGCATATATTGGGCTAAAACTGTGCTGTCCAGTTGATATGAAAAACCATTCTGAGTCCGTATTTAGATCATTGTAAGGTATGTGTAAAGAACGTAGATGTAAGACTTTGCTGTGTTTTTTTGTTTTTGTTATCTTGCGTTCTATATGACTGTTCGGAGTAATCGCTGCACATTTGTACATGGCTACTGACAAATTGAAACTAGTATCATATGTATACAATGTATATATATATATATTATAACGATTGTTTATATTGCGTTTTGTTGAAAATTAGTTGAGGATTTTCATTTCAGAGACTGAAGGACGATTTAGAACAGAAAGAACGACAGGTGAATAATTAATGATTTATTAAATTGAACTACACAGTTCTGTCTTATGCTCTAAAGTACACCCACATGTTTAAAATATTTCCCAATTTATACGGCCGTCAGACTGAGCTCTCGGTGCTCGGACTATTTAAATGAGAATAGTTGAAATTATAATTACTGAAGATGGGAACATAAATTTATCAAGTATTACAAAAACATAAGCATGAGGGCTGTTAACGAACTTCGGATCTATGAAGCTTAAGCCAGACATACAATTATTGTCTGTATAATACGACATAATATATAGCATGTAAATACAGACTTACATTTCAGGATTTCACTCACCGCTAAATCAATGAGTGACAAAATCATGCGAACTAATATCCTCCACAGGTACCTCCAATATAGGGAGCGGTTATTGCTACCCTTCAACATATTATACACAGTCGTCAGACTTGGAAGAATTTGTCGGCTTGTATAATATTTTTGAGAATGTGGTTTTGGATACTGTAATCTTCATGGTCATAGGACCTTCAAATAAGTTGACAGAAATTTGTCTTTACAGAAAATGCGGCTATTTTATATGAATAATACAAGCAATTTTCTCTGTCCCGTAACTATCAATTTCAATAGAACATCGGTATTTTAAACATAGACTTTGTCTCGCATGTCCATCCTACATAATGACTTAGATTTGAAAAGCGATGGCGACTCTTACAGTCTAAAACTTCAGGCAATTCAAACGAATAATAATGTACCCTTACTGTGACTGTGATAACATTGAATTCATTCCATCACATTTTAACGTGTTCTTGTAAAGTTGTGTTGTTCATCCATTGAAAATATAACAATGTCGTCGTTGTTCACGCTTAGATTTCACTTTGTGTTACCCTTCTTAGAATTGATACTTCAATGTATGCTTAATAGAAAAATGAACAGAAAGTTTTTTTTTCAATAAATTAGTGTTTATAATTTTAATCAATATTTGACGCACTCTGCATATGTTGCTAATATCATTTAAACTCTGATATCTTGTAACTTACACACATTTTGACCCAGTTCTTTAACATCTTCAGTTTCTAATATACTATTTTCATCCATCATCTTCAACGATTTAAATAAAATACTTATTAATGATTGTACAAAAACTCCTCAAAATTTCATCAGGAAATAGCCTTGACCTCTCTTAGAAAAACATTCGAAGTCAAATGAAGATAATGATCAATGAAGTTGAAGTGCTCAAATCTAAGACTACATCGAGCTATTTTGCACATAAGCTTTGTTGAAGCTGAAGCGCAGATTAATATCTTTATGATGACATGATGTTTTTAAACACTTTTATTCATCGTAAATCGTACGAGACAGACGATCATTGTTAGTTACTGATTTCTGATGAATTCGACAACAGGAGATGGTCCCAAATCATATCGTGTCTCATGTACTATATTTTCCATCTTAACAGTAAATTATATCTGCTAATTACTACAGTTCTACTTTTCTGCACCCGGTTTTCCGGAAATCCTGAGATGACAACCTAATATAACGACATTCACTTTAATAAATAATTCATTTTGCATTTTTGATGTGACAAAATGAGAGTATAAATAACAAATAGATGCAGAATGACAGAATTCTTTTCTCCGTAATTTGCAATCGTTTGACAAAGTCATGTCCATAATTCGTTCGTAGGTCGTTGAACAGGTTTGTCAAGAAAATCCTTCATGTCCTAACACTTACATTATGATATAAAAGCAATATAATTGAACGTACAAGTACAAAATTATGCAATATAATCGTGACATAACGCTTCTGTACTTAATATTGATATCTGGTACACTGTCTGTAGCGCTGAACATGATGTACACTTGCGGTGTTGGTGCACATAGTACAGAGCATTCGTCACCCAAAATCATCGATGAATTAGCAACCTAAATGAACTTTTAGAACTAAATTGCTGAGTTAACCTGCAGTCCAAATAATGAACTTCTATTTATTAATGCATTTTACATTACTCCGATTTCATTTTTCTATAGCATTACTCGGTGTTTAATGCAATCCTTGCCATACTCGTTGTTTTGTGTTATGAACAATGTCATGTATTTCTGTGACGTAGACAAAAAGTCATGATGTATTGATACTATTTCGGTTTCAATAAAACATAATAGTTCTTCGTTGTCTTAGCAAGAGTATACTAGATTAACCTGGAATATTGAATTGCAGAATCCCATTTAATTCTTTTGTTTGCAATGGAATAGGGCAATGTTCGTATACAATAAAATATTAATAAACTGGAAATTTGCGCTAAAATAGGGAATTCTTTTTTGCATCAAAGTACAACATCAATTCACAATATGTGAAGTGAAAAGAGAAATTAATTATTAAAGTCCAACTTCTAGGAAAACTACTAAAAACGTTTCGGCTAAAGCATGCAACTTTTTGTATAATATGAGTAACACAGACATATTTTCTGGGAAAATCTCAGTTCGGTTTTAGGATATGATTATATAACTACATGTATATTATTATGATATATTTGTTGTCGATTTCTTGCCTATAGGATTCTTCAGCTAGACCAGTGATGGCTGGCGCCGCAACTGGTGCCGCAACTGGATTTGTTTTTGGACCTCTGGGTTCTGCTATTGGTGGAGCCGTAGGTGCTTTAGGTGGACTACTTGCGTCTAGACGGACATAAACAACGATCGATCCACAGCTTGATATATCACAATAGGCGGCCATGTTTGGTTTCAAACAGACTCTTACTATCACTGTAATTTTATCGGTTTTCAGATGCATACGTTTTATATTAAGAGATATGTGCGATAAATGTTTGATTTACCTTTGACATTTTTTTATTCCTTTTTTGTCTGACTATATAAGACTTAAAAATTGAATGTACAAGAGTGCATTTCTGTGAATACTCTAACATTTTTAGTATAGGTGTGCAAGGTAAAAGATATTTTATATATCTGTATATATTCTGCAAAAATATTATTGCATCATGTATACTGGATGTGGTCGTTTTAAAATGAACACTATGTGGCTTTTTTCTTCTTATTACAGTATTTTAAATGTGTCTAGAAATGAATTTATATACAACATTGTTGTAAAGTGTTGATCCTGTAATACTTAATACTGCGTTGAATATTTTTTCTGAAATTATTTGTTGTGGAATTATACTTCCGTGTATATTCTTTTTTAAGTTAAGCTAAATCATTAATTTTCTTTTGTGTTGTCCATCAGTAAATTGCAAAATATATAAGCGGCTACCTTTTCAAAAATCACAGTATCTCACTTATCTTACTAGGAGACAATCATATTTAATAATTACAACCAATGATGTTAGGCGACCTATGTTATCGGCATTACAGTACATTTTATATCTGATTCATGCCTTTGAAATTTTGACCCACTTCAGCATACACATTCTAAGGCGGATTGTGAGATATTTTTGACACAGTGAATATGTATGTCGCCAGTGTTCCCGTTAAACATTGTAGTAAAACTATTTACATCTACTGAATAGTTTCTGTTCATGTGCTGCTACAAATTGATCGTCCTTTGTGATCTACTTACCGATATATTTCTATTTATTTTTTTTTCAAAACTTTAAGTAATTAGAAAAAAAATTCTTAATATTTTTGTACTTTTTGCATTTATTTTAACTTACGCCTTGTCAACATGAAAACATATTTGAATAACAAATATGTTACATAATATGAAACTACAATCTGTTTGTTTTAGTACAATCTATTGTAGATATCTGGTACATAAAGTTCTGCTGTATTGTATAATCTAGTATATGTACTGTAACATATATTTCCACTGTATAGCAATTATTGCATTTATTTGATGTAGGAAATACTAGCCTTTGATATGATAGAATACACAGTATAGGTATTATTTGTGAGATTTATTCATGTGTGCATATCTTGTTTTTAGATGTTACATACTTTGTTTCTTTTAAGGAACTAACTCCCAATGATGTATTATATGTTATGTAGGTTACTTATAGCAATTAGATTAATAATGTACCAGCTGTTCTCTCTATATATCTTTATTAATTCTCATAAATACCAGCTTCCTAAAGATTTTCTCTTACAATTGCTGTGATCTTAATTATGCACATGAAAGTTGTGATATTTTTGTTAAAAGGACAATAAGCTGATGACTACAAAGAAACCTATTCTGAAAAGAAACTATATGATCAAATATTTACTCCGACTGACTTTTGGAATTTTATTCTCGTATTGAGGAGACTGGAGGTGTTGCCATTCATAAAAGGTCTTCATATTAAAGTGAGTACCTAACAGATACCTAAGGAAATATGATATAATTTTTGAACACATTATTAATGGATTTTCCTTTTCGTTTATTAATATAAAATTTCCTGAACTTAAAGCCCCGTTTTCTTCGATTTTTGAATAACACTTACAGCAAAGGTTTTTACATAACACATCATGATAATAATAACTAAGTATGTTATCCACTCATTGATTATATCAATTATCATTGCTTAGCTAAATAATAATAACACAATGACTGATTTAAAAGATAAATTATTGATAGGAATGTGATAAATCTTTTTTGCGATGTACGAGGTAACAAAAATATGAAAAAATATTTTGTGACCACAAACGCATCACCGAGGGCTTTTTTCATGATATGTTTCAGTATGTGACACAATGGGACACAGATGTCAGTTATAGATCAGACTATTAATTGAATTTTTAATTTATTTTGTAAATTAAGTTAGCCATGAAAAAATAGTCCGGAAGTTCAAGAATCCTTGTTATATCATTTAGATTCTGTAAATTATACTAGTCAAAGAACTGATGATATGAAATCACAATGTTGTTTATTCTTAAATAATCAAGAAAATATTTCAGACATGAAAATACAATTGTCCAGTAACATAATACATTATGACGGAAATATTTTTTGTGGAGGCATTAAATAATAATAACAGTGAGGAAAAATTGTGGAAATAGCATTTAAAGAAGAATATTCACCCTAAAAACATGGCTGACTCTTTCAAATGAATTGGATACAAATTGAAAAAAAATGAAGTTCAAGGGTCAGTTAGATGAAATATATTTAATTTCTTTCATTTTCGTGTATGTTCGAATCAAAGTTACATCGTTTTTTCTAAACGATCAAAATTTATTGTTACATGCATTTTTCAATTGAAACGTTTTGTGTTGAGCTTAACATTTTGTTACATAACGTTTTAAATGAAATTTACAAGTTTGCTACCACTCTATATACAAAGTAATGTCATTGGTTTGTTGCTGTTTTAATATGCCCTGTATGATAGCATATGTATTCAGTTTAGAAAAACATATTACATTTCACCTTTTGTAGTACTTTTTATAATACGATTCTATAAAGAACTTGTAAGATACAATATAATATTACAAGATGTTTTAAAGGAGTGTTTACACGTACTTTACATGTACAGAATCACACAGAAGAATATTTATTACAATTGAATATGTTGCACGTACAGTAAATCTGCCAATAAGTTAATGGAGTTCTAAGTCGGTTAAGTATATCGTATCAAACAGTATACTGCTTATGCTATGTTTATTAACCAAAATGTTTGATCTCTTTTTTCATTTGAAATGTTTTTGTGATTTTGTGTGAATAACAGTCATCTAGAGGAAAAGTTTAGTTCGTGTTATTATTTTCATTATATACATGTCTATAGTGGTACTGGTATACCACTGCTTCATTCTTACAAACAAACATTGACTGTTAGAAAAGTATTACAAACATCATACACTCAAATCATTGTTTTAAAAAAATTTACCATGAATGTAATATGAAACGTGCATTTGTAAGAATGAATACAGACTAGTTCCATCTCGGTCCGGTATAACAGCATGATTCTATCGAGCTGCAAAGCTTAATTTATCTGGTGTAATGCTCGTCACAAACATCAGAAGTGTATTTTGTTGGTTTGACAATATGTAGACAATGATACACATTAATCAAATTGTGTCACAAATAGAAATGGTGAACAGATTAATTTTCTTGTTTTATCACATTTCTGAGCTGCTTTAATGCACGCAACATATAAATTTAAACGCTGACAAACGCCCGAACTACCATAACACAAACACAAACATCATGTCCAGATGTCGGGGTTCATGTATGAAGTGCGTTCTCTTGTTCTCTTCAGTGTTTAAACGCTGCAGCTGATTGCCATGGAAACTGTAACTAACTATAGACGATTAAATACTAAACGTGACCGTGATTTATTCGGCTGAAACAGAAAGGTTTTGTCTTATTGAAGGTTGAAGTTAAATTCAAATTATGATTATTAGTAAGTCGATATACATTGCATACAAATAACAATATATATATTTTACGATTATAAATTTATATTGTATGTATGCCATACGTAAATACATGTATATATTCCAGGTTTGTAGAAATATATTGTATGTGTGCACATGATACAATCTTTGTATCATTTTGTATATACATTTGTAAATATTTATTGCATGAATATGCGAGATATATCCTAGATATATATTTGATGTGTGTAGATATATACATAAATATTGCATGTTTGTAAATGTGTATATATGTATTATACGAGTATATATTTTAACTGGAACGCCCTATACATTGATCAGAGGAACAAAATCAGATGAAAACCAAACTAAGTCAGTCATACATATTAATGTACTGAAGTTTTACACAAAGTCGACCAACACATGACAACTGACTGTTTATCTACGATGTGACAGCCGAGCTATCCACTCTGTCATTCCCTAATTGACATGAATTAAAACAGGAAAATATAAAATGTGATACGATAATACCTGTACTTAATTTAAGTAATTCCATATTGTAGCCCATGCATTGCTGACAGTTCAACATGGGACTTATTGAAGTGTTCACATTATGCACTGTTTTAATTACTAGTAAGTTTTTAAGACACGTATCGTCGTTTATTTCAACACTATGACCATGTTAACCATTTTTTAATTATAGAGTTACTGGTTGTTGCTGATTATAGTGCGTTCAACACGTGAGTACAATTAATTCCGATCGACCGGACCTGTCCATTGAAGGATTTCTTTAACGTGTCAGAATGTGCTAACAACAATTTATAGAACCCCACTGAACAAAGCATTGTTTATTTGATTTATTGTTTGCAATTTCGGGAACATAATTATTAGGGGTGTAACGGTTCACCGATATACCGGTTAATATAGGAATACGAATTCTGACGGGTTTTCACCGGTTCGTTTTTCCTTGAACCTGTTTTTGTTGGCGACAAATTTACAAATAAACAAATTGATCGCTACATATTCGTGAACGCCGGAAGATGTAACCGTTATACTTACCTGTGATTGACCTGCGACACTAGATGACATATTAGTGGGCGTACGTAAATACATTTGCCTCCATCTTTAACTTTTAAACGTGAACTTGTGCATTTGATTTGCTCATCAATTACTTCATTCTAGCACGATGTTTCACAACACGAGCGGGTGAATACCATCGTCTATTTGAAAGCGTCTGAGTGAGTCGGACTTTACGACGGATGTTCGAAATGAATTGTTTATTGTCCTCTATCTCGATATCCACGTGAGGCACGATAAAAACCAATACATACCTGTATAAGGTTATTCAATATCTACACAACGGTGTATAAATGTGCATGTAAGACTAAGTGTAAGACATAAAATTTGCCATTTGAATACACGCAGTCATCGACCACTGTAGTTAAAATGGTTGGTAGAAGCGTAGACAAGAAAGATTAAATACGGGCTTACATCAAACCTCGCTCAAAAAACTTTGTTGTTCTTTGAAGCAGCTGATGACTGAATTTTCTACTGCTTATGGACCTTCTTGTGTGTCTTATGACACAGGCGGCGGTGGAAAAAGAAGTTTGAGACAGGTGTAGAGTCCAACAAAAATGCACCGAAATCAGTTAGGCCAAAATTTCCAAAATAAAGGAAATCATTGAAGGAGATGCCAGATTTACAGTTCGTGATATTGCATGAAAGGTAGGCATTTCATTATCAACTGTTCACTTTATTTTGAAGAAGCATTTGAAAGTAAAAAAGATTTCTGCTAGATGGGTGCCACATTTGTTGACTCATGAGCAAAAGAGGAAACGGTTTAAAACGGCCAAAAACCTGCTTCAGATGTTTCCAAAATATGACAAAAAGCAGTTTGCCAATGTCGCAACAGGTGATGACACTTGGGTCCATTATTTTGAGCCCGTCAGCAATAAGATCTGGGCCACTAAGCTCAGCAGCATGCGCCCAATAATTGCCAAACGGTCTTTGAGTGTAAAAAAGGTTTTGTATGCAATTTTCTTCTCTGGTGTAGGAGTCGCAATAATAGTGCCTTTGAAAAAGGGCAAAAGCATCATCGGAAAGTACTACAAAGACGTAGTACTGACGAAACTGAAAAAAGGAATTATCAGAAACGACGCCCTGCCACTGGTCTTAAACATATCCATCTTCTACATGACAATGCCCCCGCTCATACCTCCGCGATAGTTACGGCGTTTTTGAAGAAAGAAAAAGTAACTTTTTTACCTGACCCCCGTATTTCCAAGACCTTGCCCCATGTGATTTCTTTTTGTTTCCGAAATTGAAATCATTTCTTGCTGGGCGGAAATGCAAGTCCCGACAAACACTAGGATCTGTCATTCATCAGTACCTTATTACTGTGCCCAAATCAGCGTACAGTGACGCATTCAGGAAGTGGATACATCGGCTGAAACTTCCATTATTGATAATACAGATAGAGTTTATTGCAGATCCACACATATGAAATAAGTAATAAAACATTATATAAATGACGATAAACTAAAAAGGCTCCGATATAAATTTCATATCACGTAAATGTAAAAAGCTGACCGTATTAATCTTGTTTTGTTGTTATCGACTCCTTCACAATCCCCATGGACAGAGACTGGGAAAGCACGTGATTCAGATGGTGCTAACTATGTCGTTAAGAGTCCTGCCTTTGTTCCAGTCAAAATTTGTTGACTCCCAACAAACCTACCCTCACGAATCACGCAATGATTTTCACAAAGTACTCAGGCATTTCTAGCTAATGACTGTATCTGGCTGGTCTGTGTGGGAAAATATTTGTTTTATCTAATAGCCCGGTGACGCGACAATTTATTAATTCGTTGTGATTTGCCAATATTATAAGTACAAAAATTGCTTCAAATCACAGAAAAAGATTAAGCGTTGCACCAATAATTGTCCGAGTTGTGTACAGATAAACCGAGTTGTGTACAGATAAAAACAGTCTTTGCCGTATGCCCTTTGTCGTTTCCAAAATTATTGTAATAAACATCTTCTAATTGATTTTTCATGTGGATATGTCGATGTAGTGCCTTAACCCCATTCGGGAATCATCATGGTCGAGAGATAGAGCGTCCAGCCTCTGATCCGAAGGTCCTGAGTTCGAATCCCGGCTTCTACGGGTTTCGTTCATGAACTTCACAATCACTATTTCGGACGTAGTTCTAGGTTATTTCCAAGAAGCGGACTCGAGCGCGGTTAATGTTAACAAAATTAATTTTGTCACAATCGAGCTAATACAAATCAGTATAAACCCCATTAGTAACATCAATTGAACAGGTGGATGTTAAGTATCGACACTAAGAAATTCCAGTGGATAATAATAACAATCTTTACACTAGAACATTCAAAATAGTATTTTAATCGCTTGTGATCATCCATCGAGTCGCAGGGAGTTAACTGTGAACATAGTGTTGTTTTAGATTTTTCGCCGAAGGTGTTATAAGATAGATTTTTGTTGCTATGACGCTGTTGCTAACAGAAAAATATTGGGATGCTTTTGGAGCTATTGTTAACTTTAATATTAATGTATAAAAATGGAATGTGTAATTATTTCTCATTTCCGAAAAACTTTCTTGTAAAGACTTACAATACTTGTAAATAAAAGTCGTCTCAATACACTAAAAATGAAACAGTATTGTCAGTGACTACTTTTGTGCAAAACTCTCAGAATTTGTATGCGCAAATACTCTTTGGAAAACGAAGCATTGCATTTTATATTCGTCGGAAATGAAATTAAAAATCCAGTCTGGTAACCACAAGCGTGGGAACTTATACCTCACGTGACCCAGATAGAACAAAGCAAAACTAAATGCCATACATCAATAATAGAGACTCAAATGAGTGTCATTCAGAACGAATTAACATAAACAGCTAAAAATCTATTAATCCCGTTTGAAAAATTCTCTTAAAGACGATTTCGGTAGTTCTTAATGCACATTTCAGCAGGAGAAAAGGGAGACAATAAAACTTTTCACAAAGGATTTTCTTGTACAGTTTTCGGACAAGTAACGATAATCGCTGAAACATTAAAAACAACGATGTCACAGCGATTTGGTGTTAATGGAAATATGCGAAAGATTACAGGGTAGCACGATCTTATAGATTACAAACCGCATGAAAATCGCAACAGCTGGGTGCTGATGCCTCTAAAACGTCATTAAAAACGATCGCGCAAGACGGCACGATTACCGCACCCACCTACTTGGAAGTCACGTGAGCAAAACGATATATATTAGATACAATTTATCGCTTGTCTGTTGTACTTGTGTCACTAATTTAGATCGTTTACGGATTTGCAAGAGTTATCTTTTCATGTAAAATACTTTATTTTTCTAACTTAGGCCAGAATTAACGAAACGTCACTTGACAACATCTATTGTGAAACGAGATTCGGTTTGATCATTTATTTTGAAGACTATTGCTTAATGAATTATTGCATCATTTATGATAGTAAAATTTTATTCGGAATGTATGGTAAAGACTTGGGCTCAATGACCTGTCTTTATTTTACCCACATTCAATTAAAGTCATTTCAATATTAACCTTTTCATATTACATTGATTGTTGAGGAGATAATTGTCTGTGGCCATGCTCAATGAATGTACCCTGGGTTTTACACCCTTCTTAACCAGCTCTACCTGTGAGACCAAAGGATTTGGATCTTGCAGTACTGAACATTTTAACTTTAGAACAATCTCAGAAAACTTAAAAGATATCCAGTGTACTACTACTGCATGATGGTGTGATTAAAATTTTTATTTAGTTTATACTAATTTATTTTAGCTCGATTGCGAAACAAGCAATTTTGCTTATATTAATCACGTTCGAGTCCGCTTCCTGGACACTGCCCCAGTATTAAGTCCGAAAAAGGGGACTATGAAGTTCATGAACCAAACCAGTCGAAGCCGGGATTCGAACTCAGGACCTTCGGATCAGAGGACAGACGTTCTACCTCTCGACCACGATGCCTTCCACCAAATTGTTATTTAAACTTGGTCAGAAATATTTCTAACAAGCTGTTCCATTTTCATGATTGTAGACTTTTACAATTTAATTTATGCATATTTATATAAATATTAAAATGTTTTACCAGTAGTAAGATATTAGGAATTGTAGCATATTTTAACTGTAAGAAGGTTCAAACCTCAATCTGAACCTTTTCCTCCTCCCAGAAGGGTAAACTTCAACACCACACCATCTCCGAGGTACAAATTCCACCCCAACCTCCCCTTTTCGTGGAATCCCAACCTCCCCCACCTCAAACTTCAACACCACACCATCTCCGAGGTACAAACTCCGCCCCAACCTCCTCCCTTTGCGGAATCCCAAATTCCCCACTCCCCAAAAAATCTCGATTTTTCGAAAATTTATAAATATGTGATTTTTCCCATATTTATAAAAAAATCTTATCCGCCTGGTTTATAATATAATTTTATATGTCCTTTTTCTTGAAAGGTAAATTTCTTATGCGCCAAAGGGGTGATTGATATTATAGAGTTTGGTTTAATAATATTAAATGAGAACGTTTCCGTCACACTCTCTCTCCCCTTTTCTTCCCAAAATATTTTCGTCGTTCTACCTTCAACCACTTCAAACATTCGTTTCTTTCGACCCGGTTCGTCAGATTTATATTTTAAATCGACGTCGGGCGTGTAAATACCCGGCTGTTTGAGGTGCCAGCTTTCTCTACCACTCGGGTAATCGCTACCCGCGTGATGCGGATAACCAACCACATCATCGTGTTTAATATACTCGTTCGGCGATATATTAAAGGCAGCCGTGAAATGCAAGAATCGTTTACTTTTCCCATCGGTGACCTCAATTCGATTTTTTGTGTCTTGACGCACTTTGATAACGGTATTTTTATCAATATTGAGCGAAAACAATAAAACGGTCAATTGGTTGCTTTCAATATTTAGTATAATCGATTTTATTTGCCCAATTTTCTCATTTCTTCCCGCGATGACTTTGCCAATATCAGCCTGCATCCTATCGATAATTATCTTTAACGTCTCTTCATCTTTTTCATCTATCAGCTTTACTATATCCTTTTTAAGAATGTTCACCCCCTTTTCAATATCACTCATTATTTTCTGCGTATTTTTGCAGTTTTATCATCCAACGCCCATTCCTTCTCGAGTTTATCTATTTCGACTTCCAATTTTTCCTTATCGATATATTTTTCCAAATTTTTTCTCATCTTTTCCACGATATCGATTTTTACTCGTTTCAACTCTTTTTCGTCCAAACAAATTTTTACTTGTTCTTCCACGTTGTCCAACGTCCGTTTTAAATTATCCAAGTCGCAATCTTTCATAGCTTTATTTACTCTCTTTATCACAAACGATTAGGAGTACCGAGATTCGTAATTTTTTCTCAAAAACATGTTAATTCTCCCCCTTTTCAGGAAATTGTTGCTTATATAAGCCAAGGATACGTCCGACTCTGAAACTTCGGTTTTAGGCATTCGACCAAATTTATCAACAGGCATTTTATTTCTTCCAACTTTCGTTTAATACGTATGCCCGCAAATAACCGACCCCCTCGGCTGCACTTGATCTTTATTGTAAAATATATTCGGTTTTAAATATTTTACCAGCTCTTCGGGTGGCGGTACGCCGTACCCATCGAAATAATACTTGTTTTCCTTTTCAATCCGACAAACCCAATGCGTACCGCCAGCGTCGGGAGACCCGATACCATCATTTAGGTTCGTGTCGTCTAAATTTAATATTCCGCATTCCCTCTTTCGCGGACGCGATGGGAGTTGATTTCTCATAAAAACTCCCCTAAAGTGCGGAATTTTTAATTTTTTAGCCGCGTCTTCCAATTCGAAATTGGTTGGAGGTTTATTCGGTAAAGATAAATTTTCAACGTTCATTTTTTTAAATGATTCCAATTCATTAAATGCGATAATGCTCGAGTGGTAAAGTGTTAATTCCATCCGGTAAAATGTGTCTCTTGTCATCATCCGCGCTTAGCGCGATCTTGTTTATTTCTTCCATAAACATGACGTGCTTGTGACCTCTAAAATATTCATCTTTCTTAATTGTTCTCTTCTTGTAAACAAGCACTCTTCATAATCTTCGAATCGGATACTCTTTTCTACGACGACCTTTTTCATCCCTTTGCATTTCTTCTCTTCCATTCCCTCAAGCATTTTATACGCGTACAATTTCGCTCTCAATCCGACAAATCCTTCTATAATTTTTCCACCCGTCTCGTCTTTCATCATACCGATCACTTTTTTGTTTACGTTCGAATAAATCCCAGATTCGTGATTCGGGTCAAAATTGCTCTTATCAAATTTTTCTTTTACGTCCGGGGCAATATCTTTATAAAAATCTTCCGTCTCGATTTCGTACATTAAACTATCCGTATACGTAAATAACAATCTAGCTTTTTCCCCATATTTCTTTTTAATATAATTGTAGTGGAAATCGTACATGAGCGTTTTGCTCAAATCTAAAATACACATCCCGAAGTAAACCGGTTTATTAAATTTCAAGTGAGTCTTTGTCATATGTACGGCTATTAGATTTTCGTTAAAAATTGTAGTTCCGTTAAAATTTGTTCTCGCTCCCCACTTTTTTGCCACTCTTTCGTCAGCAACCAATTTGATATCTCGATGATTTCTAATATTTTCCATCGTTTTCCCAAATACAGAATTATTCATCAACTTGAAAAAATCTTTCTCAAATTCGTTGGTCGCTTTAGCCCTCAGACTCGTATTTAGATCGATATATTTTTTCATCCAAGGCGATTCCTTAAATTTAATCCCCTTGTAAATTTTCGTAATTTGTAATCCTAAATCCGTATATTGTTTTAAATTTTCGTAATGAACCACATAATTTTTCTTATCTCCCACTGTTGGAATTAATTTGTTTACCCCATTTATCTTTATGTGTTCAGGAGCAAGAGGATAATCGGAATGTAAATCTCGAGGATATTTTAAATCAACTTCTAAAATACAAGGAATATTTCTCCAATTTTCTAATTCTGCCTCCGTCATCCATTTAAACTCGTCAGTCGGCAATGGCCGGCACATTGCCCAGCCGTACAAATTGTTGGCGTCCAAGTACGGAATGTACGTCGACGGCTTACTCGGGTCAAACCGATCCCCCATGTATTTATTATTTGCCACGGCGTGCCTCCTTGTGATCGTGGAAACCCCACCCCGCAAACCTTCTTCGAACATGAGTAACATGTCCGGATCCGTCAACAAATCTAGTTTTACTCCCGTAATTTTCAACATGGCGTCGTAAGCCAAACTAGGCGCCGTATAATACCACGCCGGATCCAACCCGTAATTTTTTAAGCAAATGTCTCGAATATTCTATATTCTATATTCGAGATTGCACGACTTATGCGCCGCTCCTGTATATTTTCCGGTAAAATGACAGTGATCGCGAACCTTGTCGTTTTCGAGCTTTCCATCACATATACAACACCTCGTTGCTCGTTCGAAATTTATTTTGTCCTTTTTGCCAAATATCATGTATTTCTTTTTCACGTTACAAATCTCCCTCGCGATTTCCTCCAGCGTCTCTACAAATTTTTGACCAATATCTTCGTCGTCGCTTTTCGCGGTATAGACGATAGGAGTAGTATAGGGTTTGGGCGTGTCTAGGCCAGCCTTCGGCTGGTCCGGGGTTTTCGCTCGCTCAAACCCCCCTAGACACGCCCAAACCCTATACTACTGCTGTAAAATAAATATATTTGGAAATGTAAAAAATATATACATACGAATGTACTGTAAAATAAATATATTTGGAAATGAAAAAATATATATGTACGAATGTATGTAATATAAAAATAATAAATATAATATTAGTCGGATTTTATCCACTGAGGGGAATATGAAAATTATATAGGTATGAATATATGTGGTATAAAAAATAAATATATTTAGTAATATAAAAAGAAATATATAAGTACGAGTATATGTGATATAAAAAATAATTAGTCGTGGAACTGGAACTATTCTAATGTTGGGTATTTGGGTGGTGGGTCATTTACTATAGTAATTTTATTGAATAAAATTAAGCATTTCCTATTTTTTTTTAATTCTGACAAAGCCTGAGCTTTGCCTTCCTCAATAAGTTTTCTTCTATCTATCTCACTCAATCCTGATTGTTTTGAATGTATGATATCTTTTAGATTATTATATTTTTCTAGCTCGTCCAATATAAGTTTAAATTCATTTTCAGAAATTCTACCATCTGTCAAAGCCTTTGAAATTAAATCTTTTATACTATTCAATTTACTTTCGGCAATAGTTTCAATCTTATAATGTTTTTGTGTTTTTGTAAATAATTTACGTCTAATAAGTTTAACACAAACACCCAAACTTCCACATACAATAGCGGAAATTCCTAAAGGCAGCATAATTGGAACGGTTAAACCAATACCTGCTAAAATAACAGACAATGATATTAGAAGGCTATCAATACCATCAGTAATATTAATTCCACGTTTATATTTCTTATATAATGCTTTGCGTGTATCTCTTTCGTCGATTAACGTTTTCTCAATTTCTGATATTTTCCGTAGTCTATAATTTTGTCCTCCTTCATCTCTACCGTCTTCATCGGATAATTCTGGATATAAATTCGGAGCCGTTGGTTGTTTCATTTTTAAGGATATTTTTTGATTCAAAAATTATATAACTTCCAATACGCAACCAATTGGTAATCCATTGTTGTTTATCTTCTGATTGTTCTCATCACGAACACTTATACTTAATTCCGAAATATTACCATGTGCCAATTGTTTGTATTCCGGATTATCAAAATGTGTATGGACAACATCACCAAACGCTCTATTCTCAACAGAAACAACACCAAGGATATTACTAGGAGCACCATCGAAGAAATTATAAGCACTATTTATCTGATCGAGATGAATATAAAGTTGTTTATAAGGTAACAAATTTATTGTTTTGGTACCATGGTGTGGATTTTTAGCATTTACAAATTTTCTCTTTTTTTCAAATCCTAATATCCGGCATAAACCTTTGGTTATTTTTATTTCAGTGGGGGTAATTAAAGAAACAATACCATTTGTTTCGTTTACGGATAATATAATATCATTATTTTGAAATATATCTACTATTTCTTGAAAACTATAATAACCATTTGGAATCTTATCGGGATTCTTACCAAATTTTTGTATATAGTCGTCAATTAAATTATACCATCCTATAGTATAAGTAAAACTCTTCAATCCAATTCTCATATTACTGTATTTGTTATCTATATATTGTTGTAAGATTATTGTTTTATCGATATCAGAAATTGTATGATACATTTTTTAAAAATAAAAAAATGACATCAAAAGAATTTAAGTATAACGATGAAGTTCGTTATCCCGGTGCAGGGATATTTAACAAGAAATCAATTAATATTATAAAACAAAATATTATTATTTCATCATCTGGAAAAAGCTTCAATGTAGATTTCCCAAATATATTCGAAAAATATATTTTACCACATGTAGCATCAAATGAAATAGCACAACGTTGGAATACAAATATTTTATCATTTTGGCAAAATCAACTAAATTTTGCAATATGGTGTGCCACTACAGGTTGTGGTATAGATTTAAACAATCATTTGAAAGCGGATGGGTTGACCGGATCATTATTTTTGTTTCATGTTTATTACCAAACACGACGAATACTATTTGAATTATCTATTGCATTGCCACAAGATAAAAGTTGGAATGCATTTAGTAGTGGTTATGATCGTGGTGCTTATGAAAGAATATGTAAAGAGTTTGATGTAGATCCTAATTCGGATTGGAGACAAAATGGTGGTCTTGGAATTATTTATACAACAAGTCATTCCGCTTGGAAACGAACGGATTTTAGACATGATTATTCATCCCAACACGTTGTTAGTAGTACGGCAACCGATCTAGATTTATCAAAAATGACATTTGGACCAGAAGTGCCGGGTGGTAGACGTTGTAGTATTTCATCATGTGAATATTTACCACCTAAAAAAGTTCATATTGATTATATTCAACAATCGGATGATGTTAAAGATGCATGGACAACATTTATTCTTGATGCATCAAACGGTTTTACGAGAGCAGGAATTGAACGGATTAATGAATCTATAAGAATTTATTGTTGGGCTATACTAAGTTCCCAATCCCAAACTAGAACAACTATACTTGGAACAGGAACAGCTTTTGATGCTCAAAAACAATTCATTGCAAATATTGAAGATGCCATTAATAGTCCTGTGGATTTACCGAGTCAAATTACAAGATATCAAAATACATAAAATATGCACGAAGTAAAGTTGATTATGTTTATGGAATTGGATTGTACATGTCTCCGAGTAATATGAAATTGAGAATTGGGACAATTCAAGATTATAACAATAAGATTGTGGTAGCCACCGATAATGAAGTGCTTGGAATAAATAATGGTGTGAATAATCAACCTATTCCACCGAAGCATCATGTAGAACTTATGGGAACTAAAACGAAGAAATCTCTTCCCGAACCTGTTAAACATCAAGAGGTCAAGACAAATGTTAAACACCAAGAGGTCGAAACAAAGAAAGAGGCAAAACAACATGAAGAAAACAAAACAGCATTAATAGTGGGAAGTATAGTAATGGGTATTATTTTAATATATATATACCCTAGCAGCTGAATACAACAATCCAACAACAAGAACAACTAAAGCCCATAAATGTTCTCCAAACCAATTAACAACCTTTCCAGTTGTTGAAAATAACCAAGATACAATAGAACCAATAATACCAGGCAATGCATCTGCAGCTTTTCCTGCAAGGTTGGCTAATAGTTTACCGAGATTAGCTAATTGTTTTTTAATCCATTCTCTTATACCATCTTTTTTGGGGGGTTTGGGAGAAGGAGTAGGAATAGTTCCACCGCTAATTTTAGTAGGAATAATAGATTCAACAATAACACCAATAATCATACCAAAAGCAGTTAAAAGACTAACAATTGTAATTCCTTGTTCTTTGAATAATGTTTTAATTCTTTCGGCCAATGTAGTGTCTTCGTTTAATATTTTACGTATAGTTTCCTTTATTCTAAAAATCTGACTACGTATTCTTTCTCTATTAATATCAATTACTTCGAGTATTGCACTTCTCCTACTCTCCAATTTTCTCATTCTTTCACTTATTCTCTCTACCTGGGTTTTATCGTTGTCCGATTTAGCTTGTTCCAATTTTTTTTTTCTTTTGCTAAGTCTTTATCTACTTTAGCTAATCTTGATAATGAGAATGTAATCTCTTCTTTTACAGTAGTCATGGCTTTGAGGATACCATCCATTTCTCTCTTTGTCATAACTGTTTGCGATCCTTGTTCAGTCATCACATTGGCTGACTCTTCTACTACTTTCACTGCAGTTTCAGCCGCATTGGGTAAATCGGTCATTTCCATATTTTCAGCATCGGTTAGGTTATCTTTTATATTTTGTAATTTTGCAACGGCCTGTGCCGTTAATGGTTTGGTTGTAGATTTATAATCCGGCAAATCCAGTAAGTTTCTAATTGTAACTGTTCCACCTTTACCAATTCTTTGTGCCAAAGTTTTCAAGTCTATAAAACTAAAAGTGTCACCTATTTTTGAAGAAATTTGAATATACCTATCCCCAATATTTAAAAATAGTGTTTTATTATCATCTCCAAGTTCAAAGTTTTCAACGTTAATCTTCAATGGCCACAATCCGTACTTTTCTTTTATTTTCTCGTAATATTCATCAATTAGTTGTTGTTTCTGATTTTCTATTAATTTCGATCTTGAATCATCGTAAGTATGTAAATCACTAATATGATCACCTTGGATTTGTATAGTTTTATCAACTTCAGCATCTATTTCCATACTATCCAGCTTCTCAAAAAAATTATCTAAATCACGATCGTCTGGGTCATATATAGGATTTTCAAAGTCTATTCTACCACCACCTTTAGCCATTTTTAAAGTGAAAACGCTCGACTTGCTCTCTTAAAGTTAAAAAATATCCTTAAAAAATGTCAGCTTACGGAAACAAATTAAATCCATACAGAAAAATAAGAGAACCACGTGGTATTAGAGGTATTCGTCAAAGTGTTGTAATAACCAATAATCCTTCAACTATTGATCAAAATCAACAATTGTTGGTGAGATTTCCTAATCTAGGTATTAATGATGTTATTGTTCCCGGAACAGTTAGATTGGCATTTGAAATTGAAATAAAATCTAAAGATGCGAATGCAACTATATTTCAAAACATAGGAAGAACAATAATTAAGAAAACCACAATTAGAATAAGTGGAAATGAAGTTATGTCTATCGATGATAGTGATATTTATCATTGCTATATCGATTTATGGAGATCTCCAACCGAACGAGTAAATATGGCCTATCAAGGTATCGGTAAACCTAATATGTTAAAACATAGGATTGGAGCTAAAGATGCTTCACCGGACAAAGAAGATAAAGCTATTGCAAAAGCATATGAAAATAGATTTTGTATTCCACTGGATTTTGAATTATTGAATACCCACATGCCATTTTATCAAGCTGGTCTTGGTGATAGACTTGAATATGAACTTACATTCAATGATTACAACAAAGTAATTAAATCAACAGATCCCGATTCAAGTTATTCAATCAAAAATATTTGCTTGGAATTTGATACAGTTTCTGATTCCGGATTCGCAAGACAAATAAGTCAACAAGTTGGTGGTAAAATGGTTATTTTGTATGATAGAATACTTAGACACAGGAAAATAACTGAAAAAAAATCTGATACACTATGGAATATTAATCTAAATGTTAGTAGTATGGAAAATGTACGTGTCTGGCTCACTTTGGAGAAGTGTCAAAAACACCCATTTCACCTGAAAAAAATTTTATATCCAGAATACAAAAATTCAAAACAACCCAAACCCCTATTTTTACTTCAGCTATCCTATCCAAGATATGGTATTTCGAAGATTTTTCAATTTTGTTTTTTCTCCCAGATCGGGAATGCGGTAATTCGAAGATTTTTCAATTTTGTCTTCCCCCCCCTATCCCAATTCGGGTAAAAATAAAACGAATGTTTGGATAGTGGCAAGGGGTTCTAAATACACAAAATACATGAAAAATAAGATAATATGGAATTATCCCCACTCTACCTGGCTCACCTATTTTTCTGCTTTAAAAATGGAATCACAAGAATTTCGGTTGAATGAGATTACAAGAGTTCAGGGTATTCTTGAAACCGAAGAGAATACAAGAATTTCCCTTGTTAAAAATATAGAACATTTAGAAATATTATATATTTTATTGAGGTGATACTTAATGTTTCAACAATTTTACTCGGTGCACTTTCCCCTATACTTCCTTTTCCAGAAGTATTTATGTCTATATCAGCGGGTTGTGGAGCAATAGGTATTCCGGGAAAATATTTAAATAAACGCTTTTCATCCAAAGTAGAAAAACATGAAAAAATAAGAACTCTCGCAACTACAAAACTTAATACTATAAATTCGTATATTTCACAAGCTTTAAACGATGGGAAAATAAGTGATGAAGAATTTCAACTTATATCTTCGGAATTAGATAAATATTATAAAATGAAAGACGAAGTAAGAATGTTAATAAGAAAAAATATTGAAAAATCAGATATTGAATTTATGGAATTGAAACCTTAAATTACCCCTTAAAAAAGAATGTCATTTCTAAAAATTAAAGATCCCGAGAGAAGAGATAAAATAGTAAAAGAGTTTCTTGAAACAAAGAAAAATATTCAAGAAAGTCAACTTCGCGAGCGTGCCGGTAAACGAGAATTAAAAAAAGATATCGGGAAATTTTTCAAACCCGTTACAGATGCACAGAAGGAAACGGTCGAAGAAATAAAAGAAGAACTTCGACTGTTGAAAGAAATTGCTCCAGCTATCGCAGCTATTCCGGGTCCACCGCTTTTACCGGCTTTGCCAGAACCTATTCCCAAGACTGATAGAAGTACGATGGGTGAAATTTCTCTCAAATATCTAGATAATTTTGGTAGAAAACCCGGAGTTGATACAACGTTTGGAATATATTACAGCGACGAAGATAAAAAATTATATATTGGAGATAAACCTGTTGAATTTATAAAAGACTATATAGTTGTAGGTGAAAGAGGATATAAAGGAACCGAAGGATTATGGGAACTTATTACAGCCAAGGAACCAAATAAGAAAAAAATCAAAGACAAAGATTATAAAAAATATGGTGAATTGATGGATATAACGAACGCTATTCATCAAGATAATAATCCAAAAAACAGGCGTCCAAAATCCAGCGGAAGTTTAAAATATAATTATTATATTAAACCAATTTGGGATTATATGTGGGGTCACCGAGATGAGCTGCCTATATTTGCCGACTTGGATGAACTGTATAGTTCGTCTGGTTCGGGTCTTTCGGATCCAAATAAATTAATTGAAAGACTTGATTTATTGATGGAAAGTAAAAAAGCCGGCAACACGGGGGTACAAAACGAAATAGTTTCTATTTGCGATAATCTTAAAAAAACAAAATATTTTAAATTCCAAAGAACATGAAAAAATACTCAAAATTTAATATTGAAAAATGTTGATAGTAAAAAAATATGGATTTAAAAGACGGTACAGGTATCGAGGGAGTGGAATATTTGACACTATGGCAAATTTATTTAGCGGTATATTTTCTAAAACAGCTGCAACGAATGTAGCAAAGGCACTGGGTAAAACAGCACTCGATGCTGGTAAATCTGCTGGAAAGAAAGCGTTAGATGAGGCAGGAAAAAAGATCGCTAGTAAAGCGGTGGCCCACGCTAGTAAACTTTTAACCCCGAAATCCAAATCAATTATACAAAAATATACCGACGCGCAACCTAAGGACGAACCGAGTCTTTCTTCAATTATTGATGCCGGGGGATCAAATGTTATGAGTATTCAAGATGTGGTTCGCAAATTGAAAAAGACCTAAATTTTTTTACTATAAAATGGAGGATATTTTAAAAATTACTGAAGTTCCCATAACAGATGAAAGTATTGAAAAATATGAATACCATGAATACGAAC
This sequence comes from Lutraria rhynchaena, assembly GCA_008271625.1. Classification (NCBI taxonomy): domain Eukaryota; kingdom Metazoa; phylum Mollusca; class Bivalvia; order Venerida; family Mactridae; genus Lutraria; species Lutraria rhynchaena. The sequence goes on along the minus strand of VIBL01000110.1, from coordinate 717,118 downwards.
CTATTACAGGAACTAATTTAAATAACCCCGGAGAAATTAGAATCAATATAGAAACACAAGATTTATTTACCCACCCGAGTGAAAGTTATTTGTTGTTTGAAGGAAGATTAACAAAAGCAGATGGAACGGCTTATGAGGATAACAATGCCATTACATTAACAAATAATGGCCTTATGTTTTTATTCAATAATATTAAGTATCAACTTTCTGGCCAAGAGATCGAATCTATCTTTTATCCTGGTCAATCTAGTACGATGTTGGGAATATTAAAGTATCCGGATGATTTCTCAAAATCACAAGGTTTGAATCAACTCTGGTGTAAAGATGTAGAAGCCACCGCTAATCTTGTCAACAATACTGGATTTAAGATTCGCCAAAATTATTTAATTAGAGAACCAGATCCAAAGGGAACGTTTAGTTTTAGAGTTCCGTTAAAACATATTTTTGGATTTTGTGAAGATTATAATAAAATTTTATACGGTATGAAACAAACATTGACTCTAACCAGAAAGGCTGATGATGACGCAATTTTTAGGGCCAAGGCCGCCAGTGCAGGTAAAGTTTCTCTTGTAAAATTATCATGGTATATTCCACATGTTCTTCCTGCTGATGCTGAAAAGTTTCAACTATATAAAACAATAGAAGATAAAGCCAGTCTCCCCGTGGGATATAGAATGCGACAATGTGACACTATAACGGTACCACGATCAACCAATTTCTCTTGGAGACTTTCGGTTAAATCGAGTCCAGAAAAACCTCGTTGGATTATTATTGGTTTTCAAACTGAAAAAAATGGTGATCAAGAAAAGAATCCTGCTACATTTGATCATGTAAATCTAAAGAATATGTACGTAATGCTCAATTCTAATAGATACCCTGAAGTTGATTATCAATTGGATTTTACAAAACAACAGTTTAGTAGAGCTTACGGCGATGCAGCTGCATTCAGATCAAAATTTTACCATATGGATGAATTAATTTCCAACCCAAATATAAATCCACCCGATTACAAAATTCTTTTTCCAATCTTCGTATTTGATGTAAGTAAACAAAGTGAAAGATTAAAGAATTCGGTCACCGATATTCAAGTGAAAGCACAATTCGGTGCAAATGTCCCAGCAGAAACAGAAGCTTATGCAGTTGTTATCAGCGATAAAATGATAAAATTTCAATCAGATGGAAATAAGATGAGTGTTGTTTATGGTTAAGTGAATTTATTTTATTTTTTTATAAAAAAATGGAAGAAGAAAATAAATACAAAGGAATTAAACATCCTAATAATTTAGATTTTGATAAAAAGCCGGAATCAGAATTTTGTCAAACCAAAATAGAAAAAGAAAATAAATATAAAGGAATCATACACCCCAATAATCCAGCTTTCGAAAAAATACCAATATCAGAATTTAGTCAAATTAAAATAGAGTGAAGTTGATTAACTTGGTTTATAATATAATTTTATATAACCCTTTTCGGTAAAAGCATATTCCTTAAATGCCAAAGGGCTGATTGTCATACGGGTTTCCGGCTTATCAATATTAAATGTCCATACTTTCTTACACCCTCCTTGTTCTTCCGAACTTGTTTGTTCCCTTCCGTCATCAAGGACTATAGCAAACATTTGTTTTGAGTGATCCGGAACACTGGATTTAAATTTCAAATCAATGTCGAGCGTGTAAACACCCGGCTTTTTAAGTAGCCAATCTTCCATCCTATGTCGACTACCAGCCTCCGTACTATAAACACCCCCCACAAGAAGGGGATATTCAACTATTTCATCATATTTAATATGCTCGTTCGGTAACATAACAAACACCTTTGTTAAATACTCATAATGTTTATTTTTTTTATCTGCAATATGAATCTGACCTGTCAAGTCTTGGTATACTTTTATTACAGTATCTTTACTAATTTCCAATGAAAACATGAGAAAGGTTGGTTGAGTGTTTTTAAAATCATGTATAGCCATTTCAAATTTCCTATATCTCTCATTTCTCCACGTAATAACTTCACCAATATCAATTTGCATCCTATTTATAACCAACTGTAATGTCTCTTCATTTTTTTCATCCACCAGATCTTTTAAATCATTTTTGAGAATGTTCACACCCTTTTCAATATCCTTCATTATTTTCTGAGTAATTTCATCTTCACTGGTTTTATCATCCAAAGCCCATTCCTTTTTAAGTTTATTTAGTTCAGCTTCCAATTTTTCTTTGTTGATATATTTTTCTAAATTTTTTCTCATCCTTTCTATGATATCTGTTTTTACTTGTTTTAAATTTTCTAAATCATAATCCTTTGCTATCTTGTTTATTCTCCTTATCACAAATGATTTAGGTGCCGCGTCGCCGGCATCTGTAGGAGTTCCGAGATTCGTAATCTTGTTTCCAAACATATCGATTTCCCCTCTTTTCAGAAAGTTACCATTTATATAATTTAAAGATACATCCGATTTCGAAACCTTAGTTTTGGGCATTCTTCCAAATTTATCTACAGGCATTTTTTAGCGATTGAAATAAAAAAAATAAACATATATGCCCACATATTACTGTTCCCCTTGGTTGAATTTGTTCTGTGTTGTATATTATTTCAGGGTGTGACCGTAAGTAGTTTATTATTTCCAAAGGTGGTTGTATTCCGTAACTATCAAAATAAATAACTTCGGGGCTTTGCACATACCAACATACCCAGTGGGTACCTTTGGAATCCGAAGAACCAAATTCATCATTTGGATTTGTATCATCTAAGTTTAATATGCCACATTCATTTTTTAATGGGCGGTTGGGGAGTTGATCTCTCATAAACACTCCTCTGAAATTAGGAATTTTTAATTTTTCAACTGCATCTATCAATTCAAAATTAGTTAATGGTTTATATGGAAGTAAAATATTTTCAACTTTAACCTTAAAATCGTTTTCCATTTTTTATAACAAGAATCCCAAAAGTGGAATATTTTTAAAAGGACTGTTTTCTCCAAAAAGGAGACCCGTTCCATCGTACAATTTTCCACCTTCTTTTTTCAAATATAAACCATCGCCTAGGGACTTAAATCCAGAACCTGAGGATGGTTTCAAATATAAACCTTCTTCGTCGGTTTCCACTTGACAAACACATCCACCTTTTTTAAGATACAAACCGGAACCAATAGTTTTTTGAGCAGCAGTACTAGCCAAACCCGATAAGGCCCCCACTCCAATAGCTGGTAATACAGTCCTCGCCAATACAGGTAAAGCACTTGCGGCTAAACCTGCTAACATGGGAAGAAAACCACCTTCAATTTTTGCGTTATGCTCCAATTGTTTTTTACTTAATTTAATCGTTACTCCTACACCATTTTCACAAGCACGTTCCATTTTATTCATTTGCGTCTCGGTAATAGCTATAATATCTTCACCTTCGAAATCCTCTTTATCTAAACGTATACTCGTAGCAGTGCCATTTTTATAGCACGTTTAATTTTATTTTTTTGTCCATCAGAAATATTAACTTTTGTATTTATGTAACTCATTTTTTAAGATTATATTTGACGTATGTGAAATCTAATTGTAATATTTTCATTTCTTAGATCTAACAATTTGCCATGTTGATCTGTAAGTTCTGTTTTGAGACTACGTATTGTATCCAATGTAATTGGTAAATATACCAAATTATGGGGTGTTTCAATTATTTTATATCCAGGTCTTACGTTGGGGAAAAAACTGTAGATCGTATTTTGTGAAGAACCATTTATATAACTACCAGAAATAATATCTATATTAACAAGTATACTATTAATACTGAGAATATCAACAACGTTTTCAGATTCATGAATCCCAGATTTATATTTATTACGACCAAACCCTAATACTTTACCTATGGATCTTGGATGATTGAAATCAACAATGAAATTTTCTCTTATCTCTATTCTAGATTTTAAAGTATTTGGATTTGCAGTAATGGATATATCTTGTATAAAATCATTTATATCAACTATATCATAACTTCCCGTAGGTATTCTAATTGTTTCCCAATTTACCCCATTATCTTTGGAATATTTAAAACGATTATTCTCATCGGTGATATTTGGAAAAGAATAATACGTTTCAAGGTTAACGAGTGCTATTTCATACTTTCTCGTTTTATCAAGTTGTATTGGGGGATTGAACATAGTTTTAAATTTTGTTTTATTATCGGATACTATAATCTGAAATGAACTTTTAGGTTCTGTATTTCTGGCAATAGTTTCCAACAATTCTTTATCCATTTTTAAGGTACATAGAATTCGTCCAAACCGATTCTATATTTTCCATTATCTTTTTTAGACGATAAATCGATTACAACAAAACTAAATGGTCTCACCCAAGCAGTTTTACATAATTTTCTAAATTCTTCCTTCTCCATATCATGACTTACGTGATCATTATAAATATGATTTATATTTTTTAAGTCTTGTGGGAACAGACAAATAAAATTGGCATTTTCCCTTATAGTTTGCCTTGGTAATTTGAAATAGTTTTGTGAAAGATAAAAACAATCCACGTTGCTGTGTCTACCACGAATATAATAGGCCTCGCATTTATTTTGTTTTTCTAAAATTAAATCATCAAATATCATCAAATTTTTATTTTTTGGATTTAAATCCCTGGGATCTGGAACATCTTCGGCAGATTCATAAAATTTACTTTCTATTCCATTTTTAGGTACTCGGCTTTTAGATATTTCATTTATGATATCCGATGTAGAAATTTCGCCATTGGATATTTCTTCACGGTTGTTGAAAAGTTGAAGTATTTCGTCTTTGGTCAATTTTTTTTCAAAAGCTTCATTTAAAATACAATATTCCGGTTGGAATAAACTCTTTCCAAAAACCATTAATTTATTATAATCCAACCACCCCGGTTCAAGTAAGTGATTAAGTAATAATGTAGTTTTGCCGCATCCGGATTTCCCAATAATCACACCTCTAATACTTTTTGGCAAAAGGGGATGATTATTGCGCTTGGCCGTCGTCGCGTTCCACGATAAATCTTTTTTCTCCATTTTTTAAACTTAAAATATAACATGTTACATGTTAAAATGTAATATGTAACGTGTTGAAATGCAACCTGTTTTTAAACTTAAAATGTAACATATTAAAATGTAACATGTAACGTGTTAAAATATAACCTGTTTTTGAACCTGTTTTTGAACCTGTTTTTGAACCTGTTTTTGGACCTGTTTTTGAACCTGTTTTTGAACCTGTTTTTTTATATATAAAAATGTATTGCGTAAAGTGTAAAAAACACACTGATACTCTCAATATTGAGGATATTGTTTCAAAAAATGGTAGACCAATGAAACGGGGTAGATGTGAAGTGTGTGGAATAATGAAATATCAATTCGTCGCTCATGGAAAAGGTTTGATGAACAAGGCCATAAATAATCTACCTTTTGAAATGCATTTACCGGGGCATAATTTTACGGGACCGGGCACCAATCTAAATAAAAGACTAAATGAAGATTTAACACCTAAAAGTTGGAGTAAACCGGTAAACAGGGTTGATAAAGCTGCCTATCATCATGATGTATGTTATTTAAAAAATAAAGATACGGAAACTAGAAATAAAGTATGTGACAAAAATATGTTAGCGGAGATGGAAGGTATTTATAATCCTACCCTAAGGGAAAAAATAGATAGATCGATTGTTAATAAAGTTATTGGAACGAAAATGAGATTTGGTATGGGAGGAATTAAATAAAACCATATGGTAAAGTATCTATTCCATTTTCACATATATATCTTTTATCGTCAAATGGTGTCATGCTTATTTTATTTACTTCATTAATGTACATATTGTGCTTTTCAGAATTCATTGTATACATTCTATTTATTTTAGTTTTATTATTAAATAGACAATCTTTATAGTCATCAAATTTTATATCTTTTTTAATTGTTGTTTTCCCTATTCCTTTTATTTTTTTTTCTTCTTTCACTCCCTCCGGTCGACTTAACGTAAAAGAATATGCCTTACTTCTTAAGTAAACTATTTCATTCATAATATTACTATTCAACTCATCTTTGAATTTTCCTATTACTTTTTTATTTTTTTCAGAATATAAAGGATGATCTTTGGGATATTCGGATGTATCTAAATAATCTTTTATATTTTTCATATCCTCATAAATATCTTTTGTTTTAACCGATATGAAAACGGAATCGGTATTGTGAACGATCAATGGAAATCCACAATTAAAATCTTCACTTTTTGTAGATAAATCATAAACCACCCTTTTTTGTTTCCCCAATGGTATTATCTTTTTTACATTAGCGACTTGTTCTTTTTTAGTTATGTATAAGTCAAATATATTAGGTTTATCTTCCCTTGTATTAATATTGGTATTATAACCTAGAGATGTTATAAGATAATGTAAACATGAAAATGTAATTTTTGATTTTTGTGAAAAACCAAAGCAACTATCCTTTCCCTTCTTACGACCATCACCTTGGTAAAATCCTCTGAAACAGAATAATTTGTAATTATAATCTTTGTTGAGGATTTCGTACGGAATATATTTTTCCCTTTCACCGCTATAAAATTTTTAAATTTTTCTGCCATTGTTTCATGACTTCCTCTCCCCTTCGGAATAATTCTATATACACGAGCCGATCTCATACAATCTATTATTTTAAAATCAGTCATCGAATATATTTCCCTACACCATTTTAAACATTTATCTAAAAGATCTAAATCTTGATTACTTAAATTCCAAGAATATTGTGTTCCACGTTCGTATTCATAAATTCCACTGCTTCCATCCGCTAAGAAGAAACCTTCAATAAAAGCTTTTTTCTCTTCTAAAGTTTTCGGTTCTAATTTTAAGAAATCTTTTTTTAGAGGTGGATTTATTTTTTCTTTGTAACTATCGTTAAATAGAAGATTGGTATTTAATGTTAAATCTTTAGGTTTAATAATTTCATTATTATCTTTAATCAATGAATGGTCTTCGGTTACGTCAACAAATCCCAATGATGTGACAACCCTAAATATTTTTTTATTCGTTTCATGTTTAATTACAGTTTTTATTTTAGAAAATCCCCTACTTGTCCAAACTTCAATATTATCATTTGGTTTATGATAAAATTTACCATTTGAATATTCATATTCATCGGTAATATTTTCTATTTTATCAATATATACTTTACCTTTATATCTTATTATTAATGGCGTATTGCCCAAACTGAATCTGAAGCAACAAGTTCATTTTTTGGCCATAATTCATTTACAACATTATAGTAAAATTGGTACATTAATTGTTTCGAATAATCCAATATAGCCTGCCCCAAATAAATAGGTTTATTAAATTTAACGGATGCAATATTATTAATTATAGCAACTAAATTATCATTAAATATTATTGAGTCTTTAAAATTTGGTTTATTTATAGCTTTCTTTATTTCATTATAATCTGTTGACAATTTAACTTCATTTCTTCCTCTAATATTTTCCAATGTCTTTCCATAGAAGGCATTATTCATCAACTTCCACAATTCTTTTTCGAATGCTGATTTTGATTTTGTTCTCTGCTCGGTATTAAAATTAATGTACTTCGCCAACCAATTTGATTCTTCGAATGAAATGGTTCTATAAACTTTTGTTACTTTCATACCACGTTTAATATAATCCTTTAAAATGCTGTGATGAACAATATATTTCTTTTTATCATATAATGTTAAGAATAGTTTTTCTTCTTTACCCAATGTTCTATTTTCCTTTTCCAATAATTCTAACTGATATGGTGAAAGTTCTTCCTTGGTTACTTTTCTCTTTTCTGGTGCTAGTGGATATTTAAATGTTTTCTTTTTACATTCATTGGTACATTCTAAATCACATTCTATCATACAACCCCTTCCTTTTGGGATATTTAAATAATAATCTGGATCATCTTCCCATTTGAAATCTTTAGTTGGTAAAAGTTGTGACATCGCCCAACCATATAAATTATTTGCATCAAGATATAACATAAATTTTTCCATAAGAAAATCATTTAGATCACCACCATTCTTCAATATTTCCAAACATTCTTTTATTTCATTTCCGTCCAATATTCTATGTCCATCACCATAATAGTTTGGTGTATATTTATTAAAAGCTTTTACATATCGTGGTCCCAAAACCCCCGAAAATCCACCTCTTATACCTTCCTCAAACATCAAAAGCATATCATAATCTGTTAATAATCCTAATTCAACTCTTGTATACTTTAAACCACATTGCCAAGTTAAACCTGGGGCCGAGAAACAATAACAAGGATCAATTTCATGATGTTCTAAAAAGAAGTTTCTAAATTTCTCAAATGCATCCGCTAATATTAACACATCAGTTTTTAAATATAATTCATGGTAATCTTGTAATGTTTTACATTTGAATGTTTCCCATACCCTCTGTGCATGTTCATATTCTTTTTCTGTTATACCTTCTTGTTTTAAAGTAGAATAAAACTTTTCTATTGGGGGTAATTTTGTTTTCTTTTAATTTTTCCAAACTATCAACATATTCATAGGGGTAATATCCTTTTTGTTTCAAAAAACCTATACCTGTTTTAAATTCACTTTCCAAAATAGGAAAATCATCTATCGATTTAGCAACATCGGATAAACCCTTCAACATAAATCTATAAGAATCCAAGAATCTTAATTTTCTATACGTTGAACCATAATCAATTGCTATATATTCTTCTGATGTTTTTGATAACACTTCAACCTTATTATATTCATCTTCGTATTTCATCAGTTCCTCAATTATAAAATGGAAATCGTAATTGGAACCATCGTGAAAAAATACAGGAATTAATTTGGACGATTTACCTTCTTTGGTATTACAAGATTGACATGCTGCACCTCGATATTTTCCAGTATAATGACAATGTTCACGTATTTTCATTTGTGACTGAGAAGTTTCTCCAATTTGCATTTCGGGGGGTGCGTCTATATTATATCCTTCATCCATTATTTTTTCTGTAAATATTATATCATTTCCTGTTTTTTCTTTTACGGCTTTTGAACATCCTTTCAACAATTCTTCGATATCTCTTTCATTTTTATAAATCATCAAACCATCAAACACCAACGATCCAACTTCAACACCTTGTTCTATTAGATAATCAAATGCCGCCATTAATGATTTGTTTTCCATATCACATAACAATAGATTAATTGCAGAACCTTTAATATTATAATCCGACCCTCTTTCTTTTTTTTGTTTAATTGCAAGTTCAACTAAAGATGGATTAAATTCACAAACTTTATCTATTATTTCTCTCATCCCTTTGTAGTAATCAACAAACCAATCGGGGTATTTACAATTCATATTTATTTCTCTTCCATTGAGAATAGCTAATAAATCTTTTTTTGAATCTTCTCTAGATAAATTTTTCAATTTACCATATTGGACTAATAATTCTTCTCTATTATTGATATAATAATCTAGTGCACCACATTTAATATTATTTTTATGACAATAAGATGATAGTAAAGTTGGGTGGGCGTTCTTCATGTCAATATCAATCATATTATCTTTATATAGTGTATGTCTAATTCTTCTACTCATATTTTGTAATCCCATTTTTTCATTAGTCCAATATCTTCCAAATTTATTACGTTGATGATAAGACATAATACATTCTCCAATTTCATTAGTTTCATCTAGATAATCTTTTAATAATTGTAGTTGTGAATCATGATCCATTTGATTTCCTTTAATATATCTACTTCCCAAATTAAATTTACCTGGATTATCAACAATATATTTGAGTTTAGGTTTATCTATTTTTTCTCGTAATCTTATATGTCTTTCATTCACGGATTTAAACTTCTTCACATTTATTTTTTTATGTTTTCTTATTTCCAACTCGGAAAACTCAACTCCACATATATAACAATTGGTTGCTTCCTGAAATTCTTTTTCTTGTTCGAAAGTTAATTTATGTTTAGCTTTTTCATAACGATATAAATTACGGATAATATCATTATATATTATAATAATTGTTTCAACATATTTCTCTTTGGCATCATCACCAACGTAAGAAATGTATTCTGATTTATATATATTTGGATAATCAGATTTAACATATATACCAAAACTATTTATTTCTTGTTTGAATACTTTCTTTGTATAAGATTCATTAGGATTTGGTTGAGATGTTGATATAGGAATATTATTAGATTCGAAATCAGAATAAATTGCAATAGGCAATCTTGATTTATAATGATAATTTGTAAACTTAAGAATATTTCTACCTTCTTCTGGCATTTTAACTTTACAATGTTTGTGATTGGAACATATAACTTTATGATTTTCCAATGCTTCTTTTCTTGAAAAACCATGTAAACAATTTCTACATACAAAAGGTTTATTCTTATTACTATCGTAAAGAAAACTATTTAAATCTTTAATTAAACAATAGTGTGTATTCCCATCTTCTTCTAAGTAGAGTAAATCAACTGTTCTAGATTTATCCTGGTCAATACTAGAAGTATACAAAGGGCATAGAGAAGATTTATGCTTAGGATTTTTCAAATAGAAAACATTTATGGATATTCTATTTAGTTTTTCCACTTTTGGTATATCTTTCAATGATACAGGGTATTTAATATTATTCATAATAAATTTATTTTCATATGGTTTATACTTTGATACTCGATCTTTATTATCAGAGGCGGGGTGTAATTTAGCTATTAAACTCCACAAGAAACATTTATTATCATTTATATTTTTAACATTAATAATATTATTTGATTTAAATGGTGTTTTAATATAAGAACTCGCTCTAAGATAATTAACTTTATATAGTTTAATTTCCGATTGTATTATTCGTTTAAATACAAACCCACTTCCTCTTTCTTGATATTCATCAATCCATTTATCAAAAGCATTAGTTAATTTTTCAAAATATCTATTAATATCATTATTTGATCTTATTGTTTGTCTGGCTGAGGAATAGTAAGCTTCAACCACATCAAATGCCATAGGTGTATTAAATTCACATTTAAATGTAATCAATATTCCAATAGGGGTGTATGGTATCTCAACTTTATCTTTAAGAATAGTGATATAGTCCCTATAGTTTTCTTCATCGATATCATCAATTATAGTTTCGGTAATAAGATCTTTGAATTTTTTTGTTCCCATTTTTAAAGGAATAATTTTCAATTAGGTACCTATTTTTAAAGAAACAATTTTCAATTAGGCACCTATTTTTAAAGAAACAATTTTCAATTAGGCACCTATTTTTTAAAGAAACAATTTTCAATTAGGCACCTATTTTATAAAAAACAATTTTCAATTAGGCACCTATTTTATAAAAAACAATTTTCAATTAGGTACCTATTTTTAAAGAAACAATTTTCAATTGAGCACCTATTTTATAAAAAACAATTTTCAATTAGGTACCTATTTTTAAAGAAACAATTTTCAATTAGGTACCTATTTTTAAAGAAACAATTTTCAATTAGGTACCCATTTTATAAAAAACAATTTTCAATTAGGTACCTATTTTTAAAGAAACAATTTTCAATTGAGCACCTATTTTATAAAAAACAATTTTCAATTAGGTACCTATTTTTAAAGAAACAATTCTCAATTAGGTACCTATTTTTAAAGAAACAATTTTCAATTAGGTACCCATTTTATAAAAAACAATTTTCAATTAGGTATCTATTTTATAAAAAACAATTTTAAATTAGGTACCAATTTCTATTTTCAAAATAATAATCATGTTGATAATCGGGATTTCTAAGTAAAAATTCTTGATATGCTTGTTTATATTTTTCTTTGTTATTTTGATAATGGTTTTGTTTCGTGGGTTTGTTACATTGCTTGCATGAAGATTTAACACCTATGGGTCTACCATTTGCTTTGTCATATTCATATAAATATTTATATTCATTACACTTTGTACAAATTTTTCTTTCACCCATTTTTAAAGAAAACAAATTAACCCCTAAAAAATGGAGAATCCAAAAATATATTGTTTACGTTGTAAAAAACATACTGAAAATAATTCAGTAGAGCAAGTAACAACAACTAATAATAGACAAATGTTAAAAGGTAAATGTTCTGAATGTGGATCTATCAAAAATAGATTTACAAATAAATTAGCAGACGAACTACATCATAGAGTTGTAAAATCTTTCCCCAAAAGACGTGTTTATGTTCATTCAATAGATCAAACATGGGCAGTTGATTTAGTAGATATGCAACAATATTCAAAACAAAATAAACACTATAAATATTTATTAGCTGTTATAGATGTTTTTAGTAAATATGGTTGGTTAATTCCTTTAAAAAATAAAACAGGAGCAACAGTAAGTGAAGCATTTAAAACATTATTCAAAAAAAGAAAACCAATGTTTATTTGGTCGGATAAAGGTGCCGAATTTTATAATCGACAAGTGAAAGAATTGTTAAAAGATAATAACATAAAATTATATTCAACTGAGAATGAAGAAAAATCAAGTGTAGTGGAACGCTGGATAGGAACAATGAAACAACGTATGTTTAAATATTTTACTGCTCGCGAAACTACAAAATATTATAATATATTAGATAATTTAGTTAAAGATTATAACAATACAGTACATTCTTCAATTAAAATGACACCTGTTGAAGCAAGTAAATTAGAAAATGAATCGACTGTGTATGAAAATTTATATCCAGAAAAAGAAAAGGAAACCAAAAAAACCTAAATTTAAAGTTGGAGATAGAGTAAGAATAACAAAAAAGAAAGACAAATTTGAAAAGGGGTATACCACTCGTTGGACTAGAGAAATATTTGTAATTGAAGAAGTTTTAAATACTGATCCTGTTACTTATAAAATAAATGATTTAGAAGGTGAAGAAATTAAAGGTAGTTTTTATGAACAAGAATTACAGATTACTGAGTTTTGAATATCCTGAACTCTTGTAATCTCGTTCAACCGAAATTCTTGTGATTCCATTTTTAAAGCAGAAAAATAGGTGAGCCAGGTAGAGTGGGGATAATTCCATATTATCTTATTTTTCATGTATTTTGTGTATTTAGAACCCCTTGCTACTATCCAAACATTCGTTTTATTTTTACCCGAATTGGGATAGGGGGGGGAAGACAAAATTGAAAAATCTTCGAATTACCGCATTCCCGATCTGGGAGAAAAAACAAAATTGAAAAATCTTCGAAATACCATATCTTGGATAGGATAGCTGAAGTAAAAATAGGGGTTTGGGTTGTTTTGAATTTTTGTATTCTGGATATAAAAATTTTTTCAGGTGAAATGGGTGTTTTTGACACTTCTCCAAAGTGAGCCAGACACGTACATTTTCCATACTACTAATGTTCCGGCTAGAAGTATGAAAGGGATTCTAGTGTTGTTTGAAGACCCGTAGAGAACATCAACCGAAACTTATTACAATCCTGAAATAACAAAAGTAGAAATGACAATAGAAGGAGTTCCAAATCAACTGTACAGTCAAGGAATGAGAGCATATCAACAATGGGATGAAATAAATAAATTTTTTGCTTTGAATTCAAAACAAAATAAAGAAACAAATATGGTTATAAAAGATTTATATTTCACCGATACAACATTGGAAAAATATTTAACAGACAATTATGCATTGTGGTTAGATTTACGTTCAACTGATGATAACTCTCTTCATGGTTCGGGAAGAAGAATTGAAAATGCATCGGAAGGTATAACAATACAAATAACCAAAGAAGCAGGAGATGATGAAACAATAAATGTTTATCTATTTGTTATACAAGATGCGCAAATTAATTTTGAAGATGGTAGATTTAAAGAAATTAGTTACTAATAAATGGAACTACCAAAATATCCCCATTGTGCAATTATTTGTGGTCAAACCGGTTGTGGAAAGACCGAATTTGTTTTAGATTTACTCGAAGGTGAATATAGAAATATATTTATGCATATCGTTATACTTTGTCCAACAATTCAATGGAACAAGGCCTACAAAAATCGTGAGTGGATTGGTGATGTTAAAAACCCAAAAACGAAGAATGTTATAATTGTAAATCCAATAATTAAGGGGGAAGAAAAATTACAAGAACTACTACGAATGTTCTTCAAAAAATATGCCGGTCATCCAACTCTATATATTATTGATGATTGTAGTGCTACAAAAGAATTAACAAAGAAAAAAGACATGTTATCAGAGTTGGCATTTTCTGGAAGACATGCCGAACAATCGGTTTGGGTTATATCACAAAGATACAATTCGGTTTTGAAAGATTTAAGAGAACAAACAAAATGGTTATGTATATTCTACACCAAGGACAGGGATAGTTTTGAAAATTGTTTAAGAGAGAATGATGTTATTCCTACATTGGAAGAACGACAAAGAATAAAGGAAGAATTGAAAAAAAAGAAGCATCGTAAATTAATTTTGAAAACTGACCAACCTACCGATTATTGGGTAGTTGATTAAGTAATGCTTAAGCAATGCTTAAGTAATGCTCAAGCAATGCTTTAGTAATGCTTAAGTAATGCTTTAGTAATGCTTTAGTAATGCTTTAGTAATGCTTAAAAATATACCTATAAAAATGGATGTTGAAGAATTGCTTAAGGAATGTGCTGATGATCAAAAAGTGAATGATCAAAATATTGAAACAAAACGTGAAAGATTATCAGCTACTGTTGCAGGTGGAGGAAGTAAACAATATCTTGGTAAAGACTTACAAATGACAGATATTGATACAATGACGCCAGAACAAATAAATAAATTATATCGTAGATATGAAGCTAGATTGGGAGCAAATATGACAGATACATTGGGGAATACTTTTATTAATTTATATGTTATGGGCATATCAAAATATTTTAATACTGCCAATCCATCAAAACTAAAACAAGATTTAGAAGATGATCCATTTATCCATCATGCTTTGACTAATGCATGTTGTGAATTGTATTATAGATATGGAATGTATCTTGCACCTTTTACAACCATGATAACAACAATAAAACATATAGTCTCTGGACCCGAGGAGAAACCTAAAGACGAAGAAAAAAGTGAAAATATTACTATATAAAAAGATGAGTGAAAATATTACGAGCGAAGTCAAAACTAAAAATCCAAAAAGAGTATTAGCTGGTAAAAAAGGTGCTGAAGCAAAAAAATTAAAAGCTGAATTAAAAATAAAAGAAATTGAATCAATGAAGAAAGAAAACATAAAATTAAAAGGGAGGGAATCCTCCCAAGAAGGAAGCCCGATAACAAAAGATGAAATTCAACATACAAATATATTGGAAAGTTTCAAGATAAAAAATTATATATCTTTATATCTAATTGGAGTTGTCGTATTGGGAATATATATATATAAATCCAAACAACAACCAGCCATACAACGACAACCCGCTAAGAAAGAAATTGATAAAAAGAAGGAAATCGGTCCATTTGAATTTAACTAAATTTATTATATAAAAAATGACTTCGCAAATAGACGGAAAACAAATAGTAAACATGTTATATCATTCGGGGGTGATAAGTATTTTAACAGTTGGGTATTCGGAACTAGGTAGAAAAATATTAAGAAAACCACCTCCAAAAGTAGATTTTAATATTGCAGATATTGGAATGTTGACTACTGATTTATTACTAGCAATATCAACAAGAGATATGTTGGTTAAACAAGGTATTATTCCAGCTGATATTATGAAATAATTTCAATAGATTTTATTTTTTTTAAGTAAAAATGGCAAGTGCAGTAGCAATGATGGTTGGTGGAGCAGTTGTGAATGCGTTAGCCTTTTCTGGTAGTAATTATTTATTTTCACATACGGGTAGAAATAGTGATGAAGAGAGAAAAAGACATAATAAGGCAATGGAACAATTGGAAGAAGCCCAGATTGAATGGAATGAAAAAAGAACACAAAGAATAGATTTTATTAACGAACAACTGAAAAAGGAACATCACGCTATGAATGAATTTGATAACGCCGATGAAGCAATGAAGAATTATTATTATATTACCGGTAAACAATTACCAACTTTACCTCCGAAACCTACATTAAGTGATTTTTATACTCCATCGGAAGACCAGAAGAATAGAGAGATTGCATTTATTGTTGGTGGTATGGCATTAACTGGATTTATTACATGGAAGTTGATATAAAGCCATATGGTAAAGTATTTATTCCATCAACCAAGATATATCTCTTATCATCATATGGTGTTGTACTTTTTTATTAACTTCATTGATGTACATATTATGTTTTTTTGAATTCATTGTATACATTCTATTCATTTTAGTTTTATTATTAAATAGACAATCTTTATAATCATCAAATTTTATATCTTTTTTAATTGCAGTTTTTCCAATTCCTTTTAATTTCTTTTCTTCTTTTATATTTTGATTATGATCTAAATATGTAAAAGAATATGCTTTACTTCTTAAGTAAACTATTTCATTCATAATTTTTCCGTTTAATTCATCTTTAAATTTACCAATTACTTTTTTATTTTTTTCAGAATACAAAGGATGATCTTTGGGATAATCTGATGTATCTAGATAATCTTTTATATTTTTCATATCCTCATAAATATCTTTTGTTTTAATTGATATGAAAACGGAATCGGTGTTATGGACGATTAAAGGAAATCCACAATTAAAATTTCCAGTTTCAGTAGATAAATCGTAAACAATTTTTTCTTGTTTTCCCAATGGTATTATTTTTTTTACATTTGCAATTTGTTCTTTTTTAATTATGTTTAAATAAAATATATTAGGTTTAGTATTACAGGTATTAATGTTACTATTATAACCTAGAGATGTTATAAGGTAGTGCAAACATGAAAATGTAATTTTAGATTTTTGTGCAAAACAAAATTGACAATCCCTTCCTTTTTTAAAACCATCTCCTTGGTAAAATCCACGAAAGAAAAATAATCTATAATTATAATCTTTATTTAGAATTTTGTATGGAATGTATTTTTCACGTTCGTTGGTATAAAATTTTTTAAATCCTTCTGCCATTATTTTATGATTTCCCTTCGGAACAATTCTATAAACACTGGATGATCTCATACAGTCAATTATTTTAAAATCAGTTATTGGGTAAATTTCTCTACACCATTCTAAACATTTATCTAAAAGTTCTAAATCTTGATTATTTAAATTCCAGGAATATCTTATCCCCCGCTTGGTTTGATAAATTCCGCTACTTCCATCTGCTAAAAAGAAACCTTCGATAAAAGCTTTTTTCTCTTCCAAAGTTTTTGGTTCTAATTTTAAGAAATCTCTTTTTAAAGGTGGATTTAAATTTTCTTTATAATTATCATTAAATAGAAGATTAGTATTTAATGTTAAATCTTTAGGTTTAATAATTTTATTATTATCTTTAATCAACGAATGATCTTCGGTAACATCTACGAATCCTAATGATGTGACAACTCTAAACATTTCTTTATTCGTTTTATGTTTAATTACAGTTTTTATTTTAGAAAATCCTCTACTTGTCCAAACTTCAATATTATCATTTGGTTTATAATAATGTTTACCATTTGCATATTCATATTCATAAGTAATACCTTTTATCTTATTGATATCTTTTATCTTATCAATACGTATTTTATTTCGACGCCTTAGTATCAACGGAGTATTACCTAAAACTGAATCGGAAGCAACAAGTTCATTCCTTGGCCATAATTCATTTACAACATTATAGTAAAATTGGTACATCAATTGTTTAGAATAATCCAATATAGCCTGTCCCAAATAAATAGGTTTATTGAATTTAACGGATGTAACATTATTAATTATAGCAACTAAATTATCATTAAATATTATTGAGTCTTTGAAATTTGGTTTGTTTATATATTTTTTTACTTCTTCCCTATTGGAAGATAATATAATCTCACTTCTTCCTCTGATATTTTCTAATGTCTTTCCATAGAAAGCATTATTAATTAACTTCCATAAATCCTTTTCAAAAGCAGATTTTGATTTTGTTCTCTGCTCGGTATTAAAATTAATATACTTTGCTAACCAATTTGATTCTTCAAAAGAAATAGTTCTATATACTTTAGTAACTTTCATACCAAGTTTAGTATAATCTTTTAAAATACTATGATGAACAATATATTTCTTTTTATCGTATAATGTTAAGAATAGTTTTTCTTCTTTACTTACAGGTTTATTTTCCTTTTCCAATAATTCTAACTGATACGGTGAAAGTTCTTCCTTGGTTACTTTTATCTTTTCCGGTGCTAATGGATATCTAATTGTTTTCTTTTTACATTCATCGGGATATTCTAAATCACATTCTATTATACAACCCCTACCTTTCGGGATATTTTTATAATAATCTGGATTCTCTTCCCATTTAAAATCTTTAGTTGGTAAAGGTTGTGACATTGCCCAAGCATATAAATTATTAGCATCAAGATATAACATAAATTTTTCTTCAAGAAAATCATTTAAATCACCACCGTTCTTCAATATTTTCAAACATTCTTTCATTTCATTTTCATCCAATATTCTATTTCCATCACCATGATAGTTAGATGTATATTTATTAAAAGCTTTTACATGTCGTGGTCCCAAAACACCAGAAAATCCACCTCTTATTCCTTTTTCAAACATTAGCAACATATCGTAATCTGTTAATAATTCTAATACAACTCCTGTATATTTTAAACCACATTGCTATGTAAGTCCTGGGGCTGAATAACAATAACATGGATCAATTTCATGATGTTGTAAGAAGAAGTTTCTAAATTTCTCAAATGCATCCGCCAATATCAACACATCAGTTTTTAAATATAACTCATGGTAATCTTGTAGAGTTTTACATTTAAATATTTTCCATACATCTTGTGCGTGTTCATATTCTTTTTCTGTTATACCTTCTTGTTTTAAAGTAGAATAAAACTTTTCTATTGGAGGTAATTTTGTTTCTTTTAATCTTTCGATAGAATCTACATATTCATATGGATAAAAGCCCTTTCGTTTTAATAAAGCAAGCTCTTCGTGTTTGCACGTTGGAGATTCACTTTCTAAAATAGGAAAATTATCCATTGATTTAGCAATGTCTGATAGACCTTTCGACATAAATCTATAAGAATCTAGAAATCTTAATTTTTTATAATATGATCCATATTCTATAGAAATATATTCTTCTGAGTTTTTAGAAAGAAGTTTTACTTTATTATAATCATTTTCGTATTTCATCAATTCTTCAATTATAAAGTGGAAATCATAATTAGAACCATTGTGAAAAAATACAGGAATTAATTTTGTTGCTTTACCTTCTTTGGTATTACAAGATTGGCATGCTGCACCTCGATATTTTCCAGTATAATGACAATGTTCTCTTATTTTCGTTCGTGACTGGGGGGTTTCTCTAATTTGCGTTTCGGAGGATATGTCTATATCATATCCTTCATCCATTATTTTTTCTGTAAATATTATATCATTTCCTGTTTTTTCTTTTACGGCTTTTGAACATCCTTTCAACAATTCTTCGATATCTCTTTCATTTTTATAAATCATCAAACCATCGAATACCAATGCACCAACTTCAACACCTTGTTCGATCAAATAATCAAATGCCACCATTAATGATTTGTTTTCCATATCACATAACAATAGATTAATTGCGGAACCTTTAATATTATAATCCGACCCCCTTTCTTTTTTTTTGTTTGGTTGCAAGTTCAACCAAAGATGGATTAAATTCACAAACTTTATCTATTATTTCTCTCATCCCTTTGTAATAATCAACAAACCAATCGGGGTATTTACAATTCATATTTATTTCTCTTCCATTGAGAATAGCTAATAAATCTTTTTTTGAATCTTCTCTGGATAAATTTTTCAATTTACCATATTGGACTAATAATTCTTCTCTATTATTGATATAATAATCTAGTGCACCACATAAAATTTTATTTTTATGACAATAAGATGATAGTAAAGTAGGGTGGGCGTTCTTCATATCAATATCAATCATATTATCTTTACATAGTGTATGTCTAATTCTTCTACTCATATTTTGTAATCCTATTTTTTCATTAGTCCAATATCTTCCAAATTTATTACGTTGGTGATAAGACATAATACATTCTCCTAATTCATTAGTTTCATCTAGATATTCTTCCAATAGTTTTAGTTGTGTTTCATTATCCATTTGCATTCCTTTAATGTATCTACTTCCCAAATTAAATTTATCTGGATTATCAACAATATATTTTAGTTTGGATTTATCAATTTTTTCTCGTAATCTTATAGGCCTTTCGTTCACAGATTTAAACCTATCAACATTTATTTTTTTATATTTTATTATTTTCGTTAGCGCTTCGCTTGCTTCGAAAGTATTACCACATATATAACAATTGGTTGCTTCTTGAAATTCTTTTTCTTCATATGTATTCAATTTTGGTTTTTTCTGTTCGTTAAGGTATATATTATAATTTATTTCTTTGAATATCTTCATTACTTTTTCCATATATTTTTTTACTGCATCATCACCAACATAAGAAAAGTATTGCGATTTGTATATTTGTGGACAATCGGATTTAACATATATTCCATAACTATTTATTTCTTGTTTAAATATTGGATTTATGTAAGATTCGTTAGGATTTGGTTGAGATGACTTTATTGGAATATTGTTTGATTCAAAATCACAATAGATAACAAATGGTAATTTGTTTTTAAAATGATAATTTTTAAATTTAAGAATACTCTTCTCCGGTTTTACCATTATGGTTTTACAATATTCATTATCATAACATATTTCTTTATGTTTTATTAGTGTTTCTTCTCTTCGAAATCCTTGTAAACAATTTCTACATGTAAATGATTTATGTTTATTCTTATCATACATAAAACTATCTAAATCTTTAATTAAACAATAATGTGTATTTCCATTACTTTCAATATATAAAAGATCAATTGTCCGGTTGGTAGCATTTGAAATATAAATTGGATATAAAGATTGTTTATTTTTTTGTTTCTCCAAAGCAAATACATTGATACTTAGATTGTTTTGTTTCTCTACTTTTGGGATATCTTTTATTTTAACAGGGTATTCAATTCCTTTCATATTAATTTTATTTTCATGTTCTTTATATTTAGTTACTCTATATTTATGCTCAGAAGTGGGATATAGTTTAGCCAATACGGACCAAAGAAAACATTTATTATCATTTGTATTTTTCACATTAATAATATTTCTTGATTTAAATTGAATAGGAATATAAGATGAAGCTTTCTGATAACCATATTTATATTGTTTTACTTTTACACTTTTAATATTTCTAAAAACAAAACCACTTCCTCTTTCTTGAAATTTATCTACCCAAGCTTCAAATTTATCTATTAGACTTTCATAAAATTAGGATATATTATTTTGTGATAGGATAACTTGAGCAGGATGAGAGTAATGACTTTCTATTATATCAAATGACATAGGAGTTAAAAATTCACTTGTTATTGTTATTTTTATTTTCAAAGGAAATTGATTAATAACTATTTTATCTTTTAATAAGTTTATATATTTGGTTATATCATATTCATCTATATCATCAATATCTATTTCAGTGATAAGGTCTTTGAATGATTTGGGATTTTGGGGTCTCATTTTTAAAGAAACAATTTTCAATTAGGTACCTATTTTATAAAAAACAATTTTCAATTAGGTACCTATTTTATAAAAAAAAATTTTCAATTAGGTATCCATTTTATAAAAAACAATTTTAAATTAGGTACCTATTTTTATTTTCAAAATAATAATCATGTTGATAATCAGGATTTCTTAATATAAATTCTCGATAAGCTTTTTTGTATTTTTCTTTATTATTTAAATAATGGTTTCGTTGCATGGGTTTGTTACATTCTTTACATGCTGATTTAACACCCATCGCTCTACCATTTGATTTATGATATTCATATAAATATTTATATTCATTACACTTTGTACAAACTTTTCCTTCCATTATTTTTAAAGAAATCAATTTTAATATATTAAAAATGGAGCAACCAAATCGAGAGGTCGGAAAAA
Organism: Lutraria rhynchaena; assembly: GCA_008271625.1. Lineage (NCBI taxonomy): Eukaryota > Metazoa > Mollusca > Bivalvia > Venerida > Mactridae > Lutraria > Lutraria rhynchaena. Next base: position 695,100 of record VIBL01000110.1, on the reverse strand, counting down.
TATATTGTTTACGTTGTAAAAAACATACTGAAAATAATTCAGTAGAGCAAGTAACAACATCTAATAATAGACAAATGTTAAAAGGTAAATGTTCTGAGTGTGGATCTAAAAAAAATAGATTTACAAATAAATTAGCAGATGAATTACATCATAGAGTTGTGAAATCATTTCCCAAAAGACGTGTTCATGTTCATTCAATAGATCAAACATGGGCAGTTGATTTGGTAGATATGCAACAATATTCAAAACAAAATAAACACTATAAATATTTATTAGCAGTTATAGATGTTTTTAGTAAATATGGTTGGTTGATTCCTTTAAAAAATAAAACAGGAGCAACGGTAAGTGAAGCATTTGAAACATTATTTAAAGAAAGAAAACCAATGTATATTTGGTCGGATAAAGGATCAGAATTTTACAATCGACAAGTAAAAGAATTATTAAAAGATAATAACATAAAATTATATTCAACTGAGAATGAAGAAAAATCAAGTTTTGTAGAACGTTGGATAGGAACTATGAAACAACGAATGTTTAAATATTTTACTGCTAATGAAACTACAAAATATTATAATATATTAGATGATTTGGTTAAAGAATATAATAATACAGTTCATTCTTCAATTGAAATGACACCTGTTGAAGCAAGTAAATTAGAAAATAAATCAACTGTGTATGAAAATTTATATCCAGAAGAAGAAAATGAAACTAAACAACCTAAATTTAAAGTTGGAGATAGAGTGAGAATATCAAAAAAGAAAGATAAATTTGAAAAAGGTTATACCACTCGTTGGACTAGAGAAATATTTGTAATTAAAGAAGTTTTAAATACTGATCCTGTTACTTATAAAATAAAAGATTTAAAAGGCGAAGAAATTAAAGGTAGTTTTTATGAACAAGAATTACAGATTACGGAGTTTTGATTTTTACTTATAAAAAATGAGTATTTTTGGAATCAAGAAACAGAAACGAAAAGAAGATATTGAAAATTTATTGAATAAAATAAAACCCACCGCCGACCTTGAATCAAGAATAACAAAATTTCAACAAGATGTTCACAATAACAGAAGTGGAATGATGAATCAAATAAATATCCAAAATGATCGCTTTAATGATTTACAAGAGAGATTTAGAAAACTTACAATAAATAATAATTCGATGCTAAACATTATTGAGCAGATGCGAAAAAAAACTTATTTCATTACAATAACTGCAGAATCCAAAGGTGCAATCTTAAAGAATGAAATTTTCTCTCAAGGGAATGGATGTAAAACTAATTCTGTTGGTTATGTCATGATGCGTCGAAGTCGAATATTAGGAATGAGTCTTTCAAGTAAATGGAATGTTGGTGAAGTTAAAGTGGGTGTATCTATAAATGGAAAAATATTGGATGGTTGTGAAATTACACTTTATTCAACTACAAGAAAACATGATAATTTCCAACCACCATTTGAAGTTGATACTTCGGATGTTATTAACTTCATTTGCTTGCAAGGGAATGCAACAACGGAATGTACCGTGGCGTCACTGTTGATTGAATTATATTAAAATGCTCTAGATATGTTTAAGCAATAATACTTATATAATTTTTCATTCACCACACACCAACATTTTATTTTTATTTTCTCCATTTCCCAGATTACTTTTCCTCGATGGACAAAATCCGACTAATTCCACAACACCATAATTTTTATTTCCCAACTCCCGTATCCCCCCTCAAGACTCCAAATATCGGAACGCCAATTGTCTAGTACCCCACACCCCAATTTTATTTTCTTCATTCCCCTGACCTCCTTTTTCTCGATGGATAAAATCCGACTAATATTATATTTATTATTTTTATATTACATACATTCGTACATATATATTTTTTCATTTCCAAATATATTTATTTTACAGTACATTCGTATGTATATATTTTTTACATTTCCAAATATATTTATTTTACAGCAGTAGTATAGGGTTTGGGCGTGTCTAGGGGGGTTTGAGCGAGCGAAGCGAGCGAAAACCCCGGACCAGCCGAAGGCTGGCCTAGACACGCCCAAACCCTATACTACTGATAGGATCCTTTTTGTACACGTGGTCGTCGAAGCACTTGGCGTAAATGCAAAACCCGGCCGGAGCGTGTCGATGATATTGTTTCGTATAGCTCTCTCGGGGGTTTGGGGCGCACGTGTGGATCGGCACAAGAAAGGATTCGAAATCGGCGTAAATGACGAAAGGAACCCGCATCATCCTATTGTGATTTTTAAACTCGACGAGAGAGCCTTCCTCGGGCATCACGATCGCCACGGTTTCTTTCTTTGTACACCATTTCTTGTGTGTGTCCAACGCCGTTTGTCTGGTGAATGGATTTAAACAGTTCCAACAAAAAAGTTTTTGACCGTGCGCTCTCGAAATCTGCGAAGATAATAATCTACTCGGATTTTTTACCAAAGAATAATGAGTTTTTTCGTCATCGCTCATCAAGAAAAGTATTATCGGGTTTTCGACTTCAGACTTATTGGAATAAAGGGGATAAAAACCACCTTCATATCCTCCCAGAACGACTATGCCAATTCCCAGATTTTGTTTTTCAAATTTAAGTATATCCTTGAGCGACACAGGATACTTAATCCCCTCCATATTTAACGTATTCTCTTTACTTTTTAAATTATTATCTATAATATGTGCGTTTTTGTCTTTCGGGTTTAAAGCCCTCAAAACGCTCCATAGAAAACATTTGTCGTCGTCATTTTTCATATTGACGATGGCCTTCTTGTCCGCTATCGCTTTCGACAATGGAATATAAGAACTTCCTCTCAACGGTTTATAAACCGTCGTGTGAATTTCGAGTCGCTCGATCGAATGAAATATCCAACCGCTGCCCATATTTTGAAACGTCGCCATATTTTTCAATATTCTTTCGACCATGGCATCGTACAATTCTTCAGCGTTCGTCGAAGAAGAAATGATTTCTAAATTAGAAACGAAAGGCGCCTCTCTTACGATTTCTTCACCGGTCGCGAGGTTGGGTTTTTTCATCGGGCATCTTAAAACCGTTCTAATTTTATGCCGCCGGTGGTCATCGAGATGGATCATTACTCGCGGTCTAACCGCCTCTAAAAACTCTCGAGGATCATAACCCGCCCGCCCTTCTATCATATGCACGGTCGTAAAATCCCGCAAAGCGGATTGACTTTCTATCATCGCGAAAGGCGGGTCTCGCCTTCTACTCCTCGTTTCTTCCGAGATCTCTTCCAACACTCGATTAATTTGTCCTTCGTCCAGGTTATCGGTTAACCAATTCGTAAAACGATTGATATTTTCTCGCGCTCTCGCGCCTGATAAAACGGTCGACGCGGCGCGTTGCATCGCGTTACTGATTCTTCCAAAGAAACTCATGTTTTTTTAAATATTTTATTTTTTTAAATATTTTTCATTTTGTATGAAAAATATTTATTCGCTTCTAGTCTCATGTATTTTTTTTTAAAATTTGTTTTAAGTAAAAACCAAAAGATTATATTATCCGTTTTTTTAGAATAATATCTAACTCTTTTTTTAAACGGGTGTATCTATTATATCAACTAATTCATACAATTCGTATAACTTCGGCAAATCCTTGACCTCTATTAAATATGGCTGATCATTACCATAGTCACCCCGTTCGAAGCATTCCGGTCCATCTACGCACCAAAAACATTTTTTGGGAAGTCGTATCAACACACAATCGTCTCCGTCTTCGAGTTCTTTGTAGTAACCATAATTCGGCAAAGGTATCCCCACGATAAAATCACCGTCAATTTCGGTAATTTTCATATAGCCGTTTGGTGCAATTATGCCGTTTTTTTCGTAGCCGTGCAAATCGGAAAATTGCGCCCCATGCCCGACTTTAAAATCCAAATCTTTTTCTTTATTAAAATGCATGGCGATTTTTTTATCTTCGCCCGCGCCTTGTTCGGACCATTTCGGAATATCAGAGAATGATGTAAATTCGAAACTGTATATCCTCACGTATTCAGCTATACCCCTAAAAAACCAATACCTTTTTATCCAACTCGCGTCTTATAAGAATATTTTCATCCATTTGTATTTTTATTTTAAAATATTTTAAAGTATCTAAACGGATTTATTTTTTTCTCCTTTTCTCGTTTAATCGGTTCGGGAATTATATTTTTTTTCAATCAACAATTTCATCAACGCGGGTTTATTCAACAACGAATGCCCGTAAAGTTTATTTTCTTTTGCCAATTGTTTAAGTTTCGGAAGAGAATAATCCATACTTTTTTTAAATAATTTTTTTTAAATTAATCAAATTATTCAAGTTTGTTAAAAAAATCTGCGTAGTGATTTTTTTTTAATATTCGTTTTAAAACGAATAATATAAACTCTTCCTTAAGCAGCCGCGGGGCTGTCGTCTCCTCCCAAATCAACTAGATCCCTTATATCCCCCGGGCCTTCATATTCCTCATCGCTGGAATATTCCTGCAAATCGGTCGGCAAATCAACGTCGCTCTCTTCGGTATCTGAGTCCAAGTATTCCTCTAAAAAAGTAGGGTTGTTGGTCGTGAAAATCCAGAGTTTTTCGAAAAAAATAAAAGAAAATATCTTGTTCAAGACGGTCTTAACCATTTTGTTATACAATTTAATCTTATTCGTTGTCTCGTGGTTGATTTCTATTCCGGAATGGTAGATCCTCGATTCGATTATTTCATCGACGTCATAGTCGATAGCATTAGCTGCTTCCACCTTGCATCTTAAAACTATTTTAACATTGGTTTCGGGGCTTTCCCGAAAAAATCGAGTATCCGCGGTTCAATCTTAACGAAAAAGTCTCAAGGATCGCTATCATAGTCACAAGGCGTGTAATAATCACAATTCGATCTCTTGTAGTAACTCGGTCGTTCTATCTCGCACACGGTCACAACCCCCCCCCCCCAAACAGATTTTGTTTTTACCACAAATTCATTTTCGCTCATTTTTATATTTAAAATAAAATAAGTTAAATTATCTTTTAGATCAATTTTCTCTGTTCAAATTCGCTTGCGGAAGGTTTATCAAACGCCGGATTTTGAGGATGCTTGATACCCGTATACATAAGCCCCCCGTCAACCAAAGATATTTTTCTTTGTTCAAACTCGAGCTCGGCCGGTTTATCAAATGCGGGATTTTGAGGATGTTTGATACCCGCGAATCTTTAAGGTTTTTCAGGTTTTTCGCTCATTTTTATAAAAAATATAATTTTTTAAATAACGTAATTATAAGTTTGAGTAGTGAGATATAAAGGAATATTAGTAAATCCTTTACAAATTTGGCTCAATATAGATACAATCATTTTGTTATATAATTTGTCCCTATCCGTCTCTTCGTAACAACATTCTTTTTCCGAATAAATAGAATTCCAACCGATCGTCGAATCAGCCATTTTTACGCAGCCGGTTAATATAAAACGAATCTCAAATTTGGATCTCGCGCGTAAAAACTCGAGAAAAATTGTTTTTAATTAACCGTAAACCACGCTCATTTTATATCCGTCAGACTGAAACGTCATTAACCTGTCACTGATGACGAGTGCATACGCTATCGTGTTGGCCGGGACGTTAACGCTAAATTGAGCTTTGATATTGATATCTGTCACGGAATATTTCATTCTTTCACTCTGCTTAGACACGTCGAAAACGAATAAAGGGAAAAGAGCCTTGTAATCATAAGGGGAAATATTGGGATTGGAAATGATTTCGTCCATGTTGTAAAATTTGGATCTAAACGAGGCGGCGTCTCCACACGCCCTGGAAAATTTAAATTGAGTAAAATCCAAGTGATGATCTATTTGAGGATATCTATCAGAATTGAGCATAACGTACATGTTAGTTGAATTGACGTGATCGAAAAGGGCAGGATTTGTTTCTTGATTACCGCTTTTATCGGTTTGAAAACCAATTATAATCCAACGAGGCTTTTCGGGGCTGGACTTGACTGAAAGCCTCCACGAAAAATTCGTAGATTGGGGGACGCTGATGGAGACGCACTGTCGCATACGGTAACCCACGGGGAGGCCAGCTTTGGCTTCGATCGTCTTGTACAAGGCGGCTTTTTGCGCGTCGGTCTTTGTACCATAATTGATTCAAACCCTTGGATTTGCAAAAATCGTCGGGATATTTCAAAACTCCGAGCATGGTGGTGGCTTGACCGGAGTTGAAAATGGATTCGATTTCTTGACCCGAAAGTTGATACCTGATATTGCTAAAAAGGTATGAAAGGCCGTTGTTGGTTAAATAGGCGTTATCACCATTGGCGTAAGCCGTGCCGTCAGCTTTCAATAATCTTCCTTCGATTTGCAAAAAACTTTCGCTCGGGTGGGAAAATAAATCTTGAGTCTCTACGTTTATTCTAATTTCACCCGGAGTATTTAAATTGGTTCCTGTGATAGGTTCGTATTCGTGATATTCGTAACGTTCTGTGCGTTCATCGGTTGCGTAAGATTCCGTTATATTATACATTTTTTTAAAAAACGGCGATCCCTTTAAGTAAAAAAATATTCGAGGAAAACTTGCGGAAACGAAGATTTTCCGTCTTTAATGAAAACTCGGTTAAAAACGATTTTCTCGAAATCACCCGGTCTTTTCTCAATTTTGGGATAAATCTTATTTCCGTAAACTATATCAAATACGGGAAAATCGTGTTTTTCTAAAAATTCGTTCACTCGATCTTGAAAATCTCTAAAAGTGTCAATTTGCGTATCATTCAATCTCACAACCGCTTTAAAATAACCGTAATCCGTTTCGTCAATCGATAAAATTTCCGCTCCCTCAAAATTTACGGTAAGAGCATCGAAACAAACTAAAACGGAAATGTACGAAGGAAATTTGCGAATTCGAACTTTTAACATTTTTTTACTTTCGGTAAAATTCTTTAATTAAATCGTCAATTCCACCCCCGTCTATAAGAGATCCTATAGAAATCGGTTCGACGGGATTTAATTGTTTTTCCAAAATGGCTTTAGATTTCGGAGTGAGCATATTTTTCGTTTTTTCGAGCGCCTTTTTTCCGACGGCGCTTACAGCTTTTTTCCCCGCTGTCGCAGCGGCTGATTTGCCAGCCTCCAGCGCGGCTTGCCCCACTTTTTGAGCGGCAACCTTCATTATATCTCTAATAAATAAACTAGCTAAAAGGTCAAATAAACCGCTACCGCCATACGCGTAGCGTCTAACGAAACCTCTATTTTTGGAACGAGCATTTTTAAATTAAAGACGTTAACGTTTTAAATTGATTGGGATTGATCACATCCCGTTGTAAAAGTTCGCTACACACGGATAAATACCCCGGTATTTCCCGCGGCTTGACTCGCCATCAAAAGCTGTAATTTCTCGAGAAGATCGTTGGGATTCGTAAGGCCGGATCCTTTTGTTCCAAAAACGTGATTAAAAAATATAATCTTATTCCATGATCTATTGGTAATTAACTTACCTTTGGGGTCGTATCTTTCGAAACGGACGTTCGTTTGATCCACCAAATTTTTATAATTTTTTAAATCGTCATCGGTGTATTTTTTATATTGATCTGGGCTTTTGGACGTGATGAGGTCCCATAATCCCGGCGTACCTTCGTATTCTACACCATCCACGATTAAATCATTGTTTTCTTTTATAAGGACGGGTTTTTTACCCATAAAAAAGCCACAAACTTCTTCCCTCACACCAAACTTTTTGTCAGAATCGCGACCGCGGATTTTCTCGCGTAGTTTATCTCTTATAAAAAGTGGTGATGGATTAATAGGTTCACCGGGTTCAACATATGCTGGAGGGGGAAATGCGCTAGTAATTTCGCTCAACCCTTCTTTAATTTCTTCCGCGGATTTCTTTTGCGCGGTAATTATATCCTGGGCGGCGCTTTTTTGTACGTCTGTAACGGGTTTAAAAACTTCTTGTAAACCGCGCTCGGCGCCGCGTTCTTAAAGAAAATTATCCTTGAGGCGTTGTTTTAAATCGTGAAATTCGCGCACCATCTTATCTCTTTGGGTTGGATCAGTAATTTTTTGAAAAGCCATCGTTTTTTCTAAAAATAAAAACGTTTTTAACTCGACGTAAAAGTACATTTGTAATTTGATATTTATACGGGTTTCGTCAGAGGCATCTTAACTTCGTCGTCTATTTGACCGATAGTTTTTCTACTCGTTTTACGAATCTCTTCTTTCATAACGAAAAAATTATCCAATTCGGATCTGATCGTTTGAAATTCTTCGTCCGAAATATGATCGTCATTGAGCGCTTTCGAAATTAGAGACGAAATGGTATTTAACTTGCTGGCGGCTAAAATACGAATTCTTTCGTGCTTTCGAAATTTCGTAAACAATCGTTTACTGAGGTATTTTCCCATCGCGGTTAAAGCGCTAAGCCCCGCGGCAGCAACCCCTAAAACTGCCGCTTGGGGAATCGCGGCTACCGTAGATAAAAGAACAACGCCGCCGGCGGATAGTCCAGTTGCGGCAAAACTAAAACCCATATCGGCAAAGTCGATAATCTTGTGAAAACGTTTATATTTTAAACTCGTAGATAAGCGTTGCGATTCTTCCTGAGAAAAAATGGCTTGAATTTCTTTGATTTTCTTTAATCTAAATTCTTGTGACTCCATTTTTTTAATCGATCGAATCGTTTAACTTAAAGAAACATTCCGAGTAGGGGAATATTTTTAAACGGACTGCTTGGCCCGAGTAAAATCTGACCACCCTTTTTCAAATAAAGCCCGTCGCCCGCGACTTCCAATCCTCTGCCCGAAGTCGGGCTTAAATACAAACCCTTGCCATCCGTTTCAATTTGACAAATATTGCCGCCTTTTCTGACATATAAGCCGGATCCCAACGCCTTTTGAACCGCCGTGCTGCCGAGCCCGGACAACGCTCCGATTCCCAGTGCGGGTAAAACTTTACCGGCAAACGCGGGGAGAGTCCTGGCGGCCAGACCGGCCAAAAGCGGTAAAAATCCGCCTTCGTCGCTCAAATTGTGCGCGAGTTGAGTTTTACTCATTCTTAAATCTATACCAACCCCTTCCGTCATAGCCTTTCTAATTCTATTCGCTTGGGTACGAGTTACGGCAATAAGATCATTGCCAACGAGATCGTCCTTACCCAATCGAATAACGGTAGAATTTCCGTTTTGAACCGCGTTGACAATTTTATCTTTTTGCCCCGGATAAATATTTACGCTAATACGTTCGTACATTTTTTCTTAAAAATCGAAAACGTTTAAATTTCCCTAATATGAAATCGCATCGTAATATTTTCTCCGCGTAAATTTAATAAATTTCTATTTTGGTCCGTAAGACTGGTTTCCAAATTATTAATCGTAGATATAATAATCGGTAAATAAACTAAATTTGACGGCGTTTCGACAATTTTGTATCCGGGACTCACATTCGGAAAAAATGTATAAATCGTATTTCGGGAAATGCCATTAACGTAACTTCCTGAAATTATATTTATATTAACTCTGCTAGCATTGATGAATAAAATATCAACAACATTTTCGGATTCGTGAAGACCGGATCGGTACATCGCGGACGCGAAACCAAAAAACTCTACCCACGGAATTTGGATGTCTGAAATCGACGATAAATTTATCCGCCACATTAACTCGGGATTTTAACGTATTTGGATTTGCCGTTATAGTTATTTTATCGGGGTGATTATTTTCTTTCATTTTCTCTCGAATAACTCGATCAATATCTACGATATCGTAACTTCCTTCTGGAATAATAAATAGCTCCCAATCTTTACCATCGTTGTGGGAGTATCTGAAATGATTATTATGAGAACTAATATTGGGAAAAGAATAATACGTCTCGAGATTAACGAGCGCAATTTCGTACTGTTTATCTCTATCAAGCTCTAAAGGCGGGTGAAATCCCGTTGTAAATTTTGTATTATTATCGGAAACGACAATTTGCATAGAACTTATCGGCGCCGTATTTTTAGCTATATCTCGCAACAAGCTTTCCATATTTTCGTATACGAAAAATGTTTTAAATTATATAGAATTCGTCGAGACCTCGCCTATATTTGCCGGAATCCTTTTTAGAAGTTAAATCGATTACGACGAATTGATACGGTTTCGCCCAGGTTTCGCGACACAATTTTTTAAATTCGTCTTTGGCCATATCTTGACTCACGTGATCGTTGTAAATATGGTTTATATTTTTTAAATCTTGGGGAAACAAACAAATAAAATTGGCGTTTTCTCGTATAGTCTGCCGGGGCAATTTAAAATAATTTTGAGAGAGATAAAAACAATCGACGTTGCTGTGCCGTCCTCTCAGGTAATAGCATTCGCACTTGTTTTGTTTTTCCAAAAGCAAATCGTCGAAAATCATTAAATTTTTATTCGACGGATTTAAATCTCGCGGATCCGGAATTTCGTAAAAATCGCACGTAAGACCTTTGCGCTTGGGATCTTGCTCTCGAGTTAAAACTTCGATAAATTGGCTGGGTGATATATCTTTTGCCACAATTTTATCTCGCATACTAAAAAGTCGCAAAATTTCGTCTTTGCTCAATTTTTTCTTAAAAGCTTTGTGAATTAACGCGTATTCGGGTTGAAACAAACTCTTGCCAAAAACTTGAAGATTATCGTAATCTAACCAATCCGGCTGTAATAATAAATTTAATAACAAAGTCGTTTTACCGCAGCCGGATTTACCGACGATCACTCCTCGAATACTTTTTGGTAAAAGGGCGCTGTTGAAACGTTTAGTTTTATTCGTCTAGGATAAATCTTTAATTTCCATTTTATTTAAATCGAATAACCAGTTAAATAAAAAATGTATTGCGTAAAATGTAAAAAGGAGACCGATACGATCGATATAAAACACGTGACGACTAAAAATAACAGACCTATGAAGAGAGGAAAATGTGCGATCTGCGGAACGACTAAAACCCAATTTATAAAAACTACGGGTGGATCGTTATTGAATAAAACGATTAACAATTTACCTTTCGAAATGCATTTACCCGGACACAATTTCACGGGGCCGGGAACGAAATTAAATAAGAGATTAAACGCGGATCTCACTCCAAAAAGTTGGAGTAAGCCCATAAACAGAATTGACAAAGCCGCCTATCATCACGACGTGTGTTACCTGAAAAACAAAGACACGAAAACGAGAAATCAAATTTGTGATAGAAACATGTTGAAAGAAATGGAGGGGATTTATAATCCATCATTGAGAGAAAGAGCGGATAGGTCTATCGTGCGGAAAATTATCGGAACGAAAATGAGATTCGGGATGGGACTAAAAAAAAAGTTTAAAATGGACTGATGATTTAGCGAAAGAATTACACAAGCCCGTCGTTAAAAAAAATCCTAAAAGACGCGTGCGCGTAAATGACATTGATGGCATATGGGCTGCGGATTTGGTAGATATGCAAGCGTTCTCAAAATTTAACCGGGGAATCAAGTACCTGCTTGCCGTTATCGATATTTTTTCCAAATACGGTTGGTTAATTCCGCTAAAAGAAAAGACTGGGAAATCGGTCGCGACTGCTTTGAAAAAGATATTTAAGGAAAGAAGACCGCAAAAATATGGGTTGATAAAGGTAAAGAATTTTACAATAAAGAAGTACAGGGTCTAACGGAATTGTATTCTACCGAAAATGAAGAAAAATCTGGCGTGGTGGAGAGGTGGAATAGAACGATGAAGGAGAAAATGTGGAAATATTTTTCGGCAAATTCTACACGGGTATACATTGACGTGTTGGACGAACTCGTTGATCAATACAATAATACGAGGCACTCGTCAATAAAAATGACACCCGTTGAAGCCAGTAAAAAGAAAAATAAAATTAGAGTTTGGCAAAATCTTTACCCGGATCATTATAAAATAAAAACTTTTAATCCGCAATTTTCGGTGGGTGATAAAGTGAGAATCTCGAAGAAAAAGAAAACGTTTGAAAAAGGGTTTTATTTTAAAAAGTATATCATTTTTCGAAAAGGGAAGTAATAACAACGTTATTAATATATATAGCAATCAGGAATTTCCCCAACTCGTGAAACAGAAACAAGATTTTTAAAACCGAAACTAGAACGTGAATCAATTGGATATTTTATATTTTCTAGATTTAAAAAAAGGTTTTTACGCGTGAATCGGAATATACAATACGCTAAAGGGTAAGTAAAATTATATTATAAACCAGGCGGATAAGATTTTTTTATAAACATGGGAAAAAATCTCATATTTATAAATTTTCGAAAAATTACAATTTTTGAAAAATTTCGAGAGTCGAGATTTTTTGCGGAGTGGGGAATTTGGGATTCCGCAAAGGGGGGAGGTTGGGGCGGAGATTACCTCGGAGATGGTGTGGTGTTGAAGTTTGAGGTGGGGGAGGTTGGGATTCCACGAAAAGGGGAGGTTGGGGTGGAATTTGTACCTCGGAGATGGTATGGTGTTGAAGTTTACCCTTCTGGGAGGAGGAAAAGGTTCAGATTGAGGTTTGAACCTTCTTATAGTTAAAATATGCTACAATTCCTAATATCTTACTACTTTTACCGGCCCAGTCCACTATGGAAACAGACTCGTCTGATTGTTGAGCTGCACAGTGTGGCTAAAATCGATGATTTGTGATGTTTGCCGAAACCCTTTGCATATGATGAGCATCGTGAACACTGGATTTGGTTCTGTATTGATAATTTAGTTGTGAATGTCCTTCAATGTGTAGAAAATGCAGCTTGCACAACTATGAGAAAAACTCGGTTTGAACATGTGATACCACTACTGAAGGAATTACACAGGCTACCTGCATGCCTCAGGATCGAATATAACATCATCTTACAAACTCATAAAGCAATTCAGAAATCAATCGCCACAATACATCAAGGATTTGCTAAAATTGTATTCTCCGGCAAGAAACTTACAATTGTGTGACACGGTGACATTAGTGGTGCCAAGAGTTAGGACAGTCACTTTAAGCGAGCGAACTTTTGAATTTGTGGCTCCAAGAATGTGAACATTATTCTCCAAACTTTGTTAACATTTTCAAGAAACTTTTGAAAACTCACTAATTTAACGGTTTCTATGTGTAATTTGTGATAATAATTTTTTTATTTAATTTTATTAATGTTATGCACATCATTACAAATACTTCAATTCATAATCATGTTTCTTTGATTCTTACAACTAGTATGACTATGTTTTATGTAGCTTGCATTATATCTTAATGGTTTTAGTGACTTTAAATTTAAATTACTTTCTCTCCTTCTTGACTTTCAAACATGTATGCTTTATTTTTTACATAATTTAATATTTGCTCTATTTTCATCTGCTAGATTCATCATGTTAGCAAGACTCTTCTTCAGTAGGGTTGTACCAGTTTCAAAAGTTTCAGAAGAAGATTTGAATTTGAAATCTGTACTACACAAATCAAAATTATTAACAAAAACTATGTATTGGAAAATTACAAGAAGTAGATTACACTTTGATCATCTTAAAATATCATATAACCATGATGGACTATCAAAACTTCTGACTGAGAAAATAAATGTCATACCAAGAGTAATTTCTTGTATGCATATTATTCAGAATATTACAGAAATAGAGAATAGACTGTGGCATAAACTTGTTTTCTCATGCAGCGCATTATATTTTATATGTCTAGATCGAATTGATTGGCATATTGTTTTCATCTGTCTGTTTTGTCATCCAAAAATTTCAACCATGCTTACATCTTTTGATATAAACATGATGAGCTACAGTACTTGAACTTGGTTGGTAGATGCATTGGTGCAAGACTTTTTGACCTGGTCATTGCTGCTAAATGCTGAAAATGTTGACTTTGCTAAATAGTTCTTTTACGTGAGAATCAGTGCTGAAAATGATTTGACTTATTAGTTTGGTAAATAAAGTTTATTTTTGTTGTTGTTTGTTACTGATAGTGTATTGAATTTTCAGGATGGATCTAACATCAACCATATTCCATTGTACTTGTGAGTTCTATCGTTCAAGTGTGACTTTTTAATGTGAAATACTACATGTTTAATTCAAACTTGGATAACTTCATATATGTCCTAGAGGCTTATCATGTGTAAGCAATACTTATTGATAATGTAATAGAATTTAGAAGTTGGAGTCAATGACCCCAAGGTTTTTAAAGTGAAGTATGTGATTGACATTGTAAATTATATAGTAAACAGGAAAGTTTTGTTGGAAAACTGTATCTTATTAAGTTCATAATTATACTTTGTATTTAAATACATTCATGGAATTAACTGAAATCGGCCAAGTTTAACATTTGTTGACAACATAACTGAATTTCTGAGTTGAACGTAAAATTAGCTCAGTGACCTAAGTTTTTATGACTGAAAAAAGTTTATTAGACATTTTTCTAAGATATATAAATTAGAAAGTTCTGTTGTCAGAATATCAGATTAAGAAGAATAGAAGATGAAAACTTGTAATTTTTTGTCAAAATTGCAACCCATTATTTTATGCATGTGGATGAAAATAAGACTTATAGTATTACAAAATGACATCATTTATGTTATAAAATGTAGTAGCTATTAATACACAAGTTAATAATTAACTTGTGTACAAAGGACACATGTACTTTATGTCGTGGTTTACACCTGTTTTAAAACAGCATATCAGTTATAAGGTGTTCCACCTGTCCATATGTCCTGCATTCTGTACAAACACATTCATTGTTCTGCGCAAGTAACTTCTCCACATGCTACAATATTCAAATATATATTGTATGAAATATATTACTTCACAAGAAATATGAATTTGTATTAATGTAGATAAGTAAACTATTTTCGGACAGGAACATCCAGGTCTAATTTTGGAAAATGTATTTTTAGCCCTCGACGGGTTTTTCCTGGACTTAAAGTAGTTTTTTTTTCAATATAAACAAAAATCATAAGATTTAAAGCTAAAACTAGTGCAATAGGATAAGAAAAATATCATCTAAGCAATAACAATTTATGTACATAGAAAACTTAATATGGAATAATGGAATATCAAATTTACAAGCACTAATAAAGGGCCTATAATGGTCTGTTTTGTATTTTCTATATTGGTTTTACTCTTCAACATAACTTGGGAATGCCTTTGCAACTTGGTAAATTTGTTTTTCCTGGTGTTCGTTACCTCAAAAACCCAAACCCATTATGGCAATTTAAATTCTTCTAAATAATTACATTGAAAACTGGATAATACCAATCTCATGTACTCCACATAGAAATTACTATTTACCGTGATTTTTCACTTTTGAAACTGAATTTCCTGAAGCATTCACAATTTCAGGTAATTCTACCAAATCACAAAAATTAAGTTTGCAATTGAAAGGCTTTTGGTTTAAACTTTATTTGCATTTGACCATTTTCATTTACTATATATCTTACCACTGATTTAATATTATAAAGCACGCTGATCAGTCAGACAACAATGTACCTTGGTGACAACCTCCGTAAGCAATGTTCTGCAAAACAACAATTCTCGCAGATGACAAAGACAATTCACCAATAAGCCTAATAATGATAATAATAATACAGCCCTAGCTAAAATGGACACAATAGTCGCTTCCAGGTTGAGTCACGGTTGTGTGAAGGAATTCGTGTCTACAAGCATTTGCTTTTTATCATAAATTGAAAACTTTATACATTTACGATTCGACGATTATTTACATAATCTATACACATGCAATAAAATGTAATAACACTGGGCTTGTATCTGAAGTTCCTCAGCAAATAGTTTATCAGGTACTCTGATAACGCTGCATGACAATACACAAATCCGGTAAACATCCAAGTATTAAGAGTTCACATAAACGCCATACATATATGCCAACTCATGCTTACATGTATTAATTATGTTTAAACTTTTAAGCAAACTTAGGCAAAAAATACGAATGTCAGAATATATATAATCCTGTATTAAATAATTTCTGTGACACCATCTGTTTTGTTCTCACTGTCCAATTCTTTTACGAATGGACCTCTCTCAATGGGTAGCCGTCCATTATTTTAGTAATATTGAGTATAGTCAATGTATTAGACTGCAACTCTAAAACCAACAAATGAATACGTAGGAATGACGATTTGAATCGAAGTGAACAGGTTTGAATAACAATGTACATTCCCGAGCAGTGTGGTTGGAAGGGATTTGAAGGTACCCACTGTGTAGGCTTTTAAACTGTTAAATACACATGTTATTTTATCTACTTATCTGGTTATAACAATGCACGAAAAATGAATCCGTAACCTCTTGTTCAAAGCCTATAACCTTCTTCAGTGATTTTTGTGAGCATTTTTTTCGTGTATCATCAAAAAATAGGAAGCCACATAAACATGAATTACTTAATGCTCAATAAGTTGTAAATAGCAGAAGCTTTAAGTCAAATCATCCCGTAAATAAGCTTGATCTTCAAAACGGAAGAAAACAAAAATTGTGACATAATCGTTTAATTCTTTATAGCTCAAAGCGTTTGACTCGGACAAAAACGCATTATCTTCGACTACTCTAACAAAATCATTGCAACATTTTGTAAGCTTCAAATTATTCCCTATGTATACGTATATATGGTGACATAAGAAATCCATGTCCTGTGTCCGTTTATTTCACCGCTTTCAATCTTGGAATTAGCAGCATACGTTTTCCGTTCACACGTTTTATACAGAAGAAGTTTTTCTCCAACGCTTTCGTGTCTTTCCTTACTTACTCCCGATCTTTAAAAATGTGAACTTTTACACTACCTGTCTTTTATTGCCTTTGCTAGTGTCATTTTACCTTCATGGAAATCTCTTTCTTTTTGGTTTGTGTTGTCCTGAATCCCAGTTAGGGTCTCTTCATTATTAGAAAATATCAGATAGTTCTTCAATCCGACATGCAATCTTTCTTCTGAATTCTTGGATTTGTTTGAACACATACACCAACTTAACCTAATTCACGTTAAAAAATTGTTCTGTTTTAAACTACTAAGCCTATGACATCTCTTGTCTGTTGTATATTTTATCACCTATTTCCTACCGCTCCACAGGTCATCACTAGAGAGATTTTTCACTTGAATTTTCCATGGTGGGTAGGGTGTCGTGAGATGAATTGGTCTTTTTACACAACGTTTGAATTCAGTTTCCAATTTGGAATGACTTTAATCATGACATGCGTATCATTTTATACGGATCACGCTAAATATTTGTAGTGCTTAGCATAAAATTTGTCACAAACAATATGAACAACTTTATCGACATTGTCGTCAATTGACGATCTCGAATAATAAGTGCATGCGTGATTATAGGGACCAACTAATATATTCGGATAATACCAGGTGTTCATAAAATCCAATTCGTAAAACCGGGGTTCCTTGTATCTAAAATATATAGGGACAAATCCTAAATGGAAATTTTTCGGATATTACCCGTTTTTTACTGTACTTGTATTATTAATATCAAAGTCATCAACGTTATCAAATATAACAGAGTTTACTAACTTGTCTTGGATACTTGTGTAACGATCCACATATGCACTATCGTTATTATGAGTATGACTTGTATTAAAGTAATTTTTTCTCTTGTTCCATTTTTATACGCTAAGTTGGATTTTATCACATTTTTATTCATTAGATTGTTTTAATCCACATTCCATAGTATTGTGTACTGATCGTATAGTCGATGAGGTAATGTCGACAATACACGATAAAATCATGGATTGTAACAAACAAGTCACAGGCAATAGTAAAGAATGGTAAATTGTTGCCAATAACTCGCGGTCTACAGGTAAAACGTTCGGTCTCTGATCCGAAGGTGCTGAGTTCGAATTCCGGCTTCAACGGATTTCGTTCATGAACTTCGCAATACCGTTTTTTCGGACATAATACAGGTGTAGTGTCCAGGAAGCTGACTCGAGTGTTATTAAAATAAGCAAAAATTGCTTCTTTCGCAATTGAGTTAAATAAGTTAGTGTAAACTGAGGAAGTAACGACGAATACTGGACGAAAACAGGAAACAAAATGTATTGTTCATTTGAATACATAAAGGACGACAGACAGGTACATTTCGAATGATGAATATAGTTTGTCTCCAGTAAGATAAACATTGGACATATTTAATATTACTGGCTAATACACCGCTGTAAGTCACATTTTGTTTGATATTTATATGTCTTACAAATCTTTGATCTGTTTATTAGATTGTTCAGTACTATATTATCGTACTTAATAAATGTATTGAGTGACTGTGTGGTGATTTATAATCGACATTTGTATTTGATCGTATTAAACCAAATCGTCGGGAATATGTGTCGAGCTTAGGGTTCGAAGCGGAGGTCCGTAGACCTAAAGGATTGCTAATTAAGTCAAACGGGCGGGCCTTCAGAAGAGCTGAACACACTTGAGTAAATGTTTCTAAAATACGAGGCATTTAATAGTTCAATATGAAATATAAAATTATATGGTCGACTCTCGTTAGCACGGAGTTTTGGGGACCGCCGAAATATTCCGTGCAAACGAAAAATCGACATAAACGCTTAGAGGCTGATTTTGCCATATTTCGTGGACATTTGTGTGTGTTTCGTGAGGATTTGTATGAATAGCATGTTCATCAATCTAGAATCGTGATATACAATTCGATCAAATCACACAGACCGTGTTTTACTTACACACGTTGTTAGTTATTTTTTAAATGACTTTGTTAAAACAATATTAAACGATTACATGATTCAATCACCCATTGCGTCAATTTTACAGGCAAAGTTGATTTATTATCAATATCTGTTAAATTTTAAAAAGCTGCAAACACCTTAAAATAAATACATCGTAATAAAATTAATACCTACGATTAAACGATAAATTTAATAATGTTTATTTTTAGCTCTTGGACGGTTTTTCCGAATCTAAAAATTAACACACGGATGTTAATTATAAAGCTATAAATACCAACAAATGTATCATTTAAATTTAAATACTAATACATGTACGTACAAAAGTTAACTAACGGATTATACAATGACGTTTACAAATATTCATTAACAAACATCTTCTTCCTAGGGGAGACAATCAACGAGCAAAAATCTGGGTTTACACATATAAAATGACTGACGTCGAAACCAAATATAAATGGGTCTATAACACTGAAATTTATAATTAAGCATAGTCTCAGTTAAATGATTATATAAGATATATAGTTATGATTATACATGCAATTACATACATACAATGACATTAATAATGTGAAGACCTATTCAAATAGTGAATCTAGAGTGCTTCTTTATAAAATTAATGTGTTGCCGTTCGGAATTTCACGTGCTAAATAATACAAGCGTCAACCTGATAGAAACAGGTAAACGACAAAACAAAACTCGCCACAATAGAACATAAGAGACACGAAACCCTTGAAGACAAAATTATCTATATGAATAACTATAAACAAAAAACTATAAATAAATAACTATAAACAAATAACTATAAACAATTAACTATGAATGAATAACTATAAACAAATAACTATAAATAAATAACTATAAACAAATAACTATCAACAATTAACAATGAATGAATAGCTATAAATAAATAACTATAAACAAATAACTATAAACAATTAACTATGAATAAATAACTATAAACAAATAACTATAAATAAATAACTATAAACAAATAACTATCAACAATTAACAATGAATGAATAGCTATAAATAAATAACTATAAACAAATAACTATAAACAATTACCTATGAATAAATAACTATAAACAAATAACTATAAACAATTAACTGTGAATGAATAGCTATAAATAAATAACTATAAACAAATTACTATAAACAAAAAACTATAAACAATTAACTATGAATGAATAGCTATAAATAAATAGCTATAAATAAATAACTATAAACAAATAACTATAAAAAATTAACTATGAATAAATAACTATAAACAATTAACTATAAACAATTAACTATGAATGAATAGCTATAAATAAATAACTATAAACAAATTACTATAAACAAAAAACTATAAACAATTAACTATGAATGAATAGCTATAAATAAATAGCTATAAATAAATAACTATAAACAAATAACTATAAAAAATTAACTATGAATAAATAACTATAAACAATTAACTATAAACAATTAACTATGAATGAATAGCTATAAATAAATAACTATAAACAAATTACTATAAACAAAAAACTATAAACAATTAACTATGAATGAATAGCTATAAATAAATAGCTATAAATAAATAACTATAAACAAATAACTATAAAAAATTAACTATGAATAAATAACTATAAACAATTAACTATAAACAATTAACTATGAATGAATAGCTATAAATAAATAACTATAAACAAATTACTATAAACAAATTACTATAAACAAATTACTATGACTAAGATCACTGAATGTAATGTAAGCGGGAAAAAATCACTTGAAACGACACCGTACACAAGGGGAAATAACTCAATACCTACGCATCAATAGACATAGTTACACGTCAGAATAAACACTGGAGTACACACCGATAAAAGGCACTTTAAGGGTGAACAGGTAACCAAAATTAACTGGTTACATAAGCATAACTACAGTTGACCTTATTGCTTTCATTTGACAATCTGAAAAAGTACAATGTAAAAGTAGAAGTTTATTTATGAAAGAACGTTATATCAACAGTTTAAACATAAAAATAAATGTTTGTAAACAACAAACATATTGAGCAAATGAGATATATCAATATGTTACAAACTATTGTCATACCATCATAATACTATTTTTACTTTACCTTACTTTATGTCGTGGTTTACACCTGTCGTAAAACAGCGTATCAATTATAAGGTGTTATACCATACTTCCTGATTTCTGTACCAGCACTTACTTTTTTGCGCAAATAACTTCTCCACATGCTACGATATCCAAATATTATAATTATATAAATATATTAGTTCATAAGAAATATGAATTTGTTTTAATATAGATAATAAACTATTTTTTCAGGTAGGAAAATCAAGGTCTAATTTTAGAAAATGTTTTTAGCACTCGATAGTTTTTTTTCTGAGCTTAAAGTAGTTTTTCCCCGATACAAACATAAATCATAAGATTTAAAGCTAAAACTATTCACAAGTAGTGCAAACATATCAATGGGATAGGGAAAAATGCTTATATCATTTAAATAATAAAAATACTTATGCGTACAAAAGTTAACTTGAATATTAAATTTAAAAATACTAATAAATAAATATAGTTAAAATATAAATGAAAAAAATACACAAAAATACCCTGCTGTTCAGTTTTTATTGAAATATCAGCTATGCATTTGTAAGCCTGTCTCCGGGCTGGAAATTTATTAACAAGATTTTAATTTAAGTTCAGGAGATATGCATTGATTATAAAAATATACTTTTTTTACTTCTTAAGTGTATCATTCATCGGTTATATAGCTTAAAATTTCTTGTGAAACAATAAGATTATCCCAGTTTTATAAATTAACTGTTATTAACATAATCAATACACGTGTAATAAAATGTTAAAACACTGGCTTGTGTTCCTCAGCAAATAGTTTATCCAGTAGTGCTCCGTGGTCATACTTTTGAGCGAATCTTCATCAGACGTGGTCAGAATGTTCGTCTCAATAATATCTTGGACAGGTTCGAACATTGGTCATCTGGGTTCAAAAACTAGGTCACCAGGTCAAATCATTGGAAAACTTTGTTAACACTCTAGGGTCACAGGGACTTCCGTTTTCGGTGTCTGGGTATAAACAGAGAAAAATACGAAGAAAGAAAAAAATACGCAAAGAAGTCTCCAAGACAGCACTCTCCTCCAGACTACGCCAAGAAAGACAGATTATCATCCTCGACTGGTTAACCCTTTAGCAACCCCAAAAAATCTTAGTTTCATTGGTTTATTACTTGTTTTCAGAAATTTTCACTTTACTTGCGGTCTCATTCTCTTTGTTTTGATTTGTGTAGGTGTTTTCGGATAAGAACTTCCGGTCAACAAAATTCTCCTTCCATGCTTATATTGTAATATTGAGTTTGTTTATCTTTGTATGTGTGTCGACTAATATACTAGCAATATACGGTGTATATCATATTCACTGTCCTTTCATCCTATCCAACTATTTGTCCTTTGACTGTCCTTTCTCATATTAAAGTTTAATGTGTAAAATCAAAGTACTCAGAGTACTTGTATTCTACTGAGACCTATTCCTGCGAAATTCTCGGCTTGGCCCACAGTTCCCAAATATTTCTTTTATAATCCTTTGATATCATATCAAGTAACTTGTTATCCATTATTGAAGCTATTGAAAGCAAGACATAAATATTTGTCATACGTTTATTAAATACATATAGCACATTATTTGTCTATTTTGAATAATAGTTTAAAACTTGAAATAATACTACAAAGTTGTTTAAGTCTCCCTGCCGAGCAATCTTCCCAATTTTTCATCATATCTTTACTTTATATGTATTCATTATGTCCGGCATGGAGTTCTATAATATGCTGAGGATTTTAAACCCAGACAGGCACTCGCTGGACATCAGCAGACTAGTAGGATCAAGTCTGGACCCCAGGGACCAGCATCGTGTTAAGGTCCCTAATAAATATATATGCATCTTGAAATCTAGGGGTCCAGAGAGTCTGCTATCCCAGATCAATGTTATCAAACAGGGGAATTTAATCAGTACACAAATGCCTCTAGTCCAGCGGGTGACCCCATTATCATCAGGATCAGTGATGCCGGAATTTCCTGAAGTCGAGCCTCTGGCAAAGATAATAAATGATCATAATCTGTGGCTCGGGGGCTGTAGAGTTGTAGCGACGCTACCCCAGCAAGACCGAGTCACAGATATGATAATTCATGGGGTGCCTTCTGACACAAATCTTAACGAGCTCCGCCCCGATTTAGCTCATACACATAAATAGAATTCACAGTAAAAAGGGTGAGGGAACTGGGGCAGTCAAATTATCTTTTAGGGGGCTGTACCGCAGTACATAAAAATTCGGGACACCAAAATTAACTTCAAAACAGAACCTTTTATCTATGCCCCTATGAGATGTTTCAGGTGCCAGAGGTTCGGCCACAGGGCTACTTCATGTAAGATAGAACAAACCAGGTGTTCGGGGTCCCATGAGCCCGACCACTGCAGTAAGCCCCCCATGCCCCAACTGCAGTGGGAACCATCCAGCCTGGTACCCGGGATGCCCCCATTATATGGAAGCTCAATATATTACTATGCTGATGAGGAAGGAGGGCATCACGTGGTCCAGCGCAGTTGAAACAATAGAAAAGGCGGAAAAAGATTTTGAAAATCCGCCAGGAAAGGATGCTGCAAGCCCGAAAATTCACAAGAAAGATAAGAAGCAGGCTGCTTTCCTGGGCCCTGAATCCGTCTTGCCCCCTGCCAGTATTGGCATGGAGGTGGGGGACAGGTTCCGGAATGGTGGCCGCGGTTCTCTTGAACAATATTCCTTCAACCGGGCAAGCAGAGGTCTCTATCTTACAGGGCACATCTATGCCTAGGGAGACCCCCGAGTCCTCTCCGGTGAAATTTGACCACGGTGGAGAATTCCTGACCCAAGTGCCAGAGGTCTCCTCTGTGGTCAGTTATAGTAGTAGATACAATGTCACCGAGGAGGATACAGTGGTCTCCGTCCACTCCAGCTTTTTCAAGTCCTACCATGAATTATCCATATCTGGAGTGGTTGCTATCCTTGAGACGCCAACAAAAAGCACCCCGGTGTAAATACTCATAATAATAGCACCAAATATGAAGTCAAGCTCACAAATTACATTTAGAAATAAGAAATAATCAACACAATTAACCAAAATAATAGAAAACATCATAACAGACAAGTCAAGACCAATCAGGAAAAATTATATACATATATACAAAATTCTTTAGAAAAAGAATTACTCCCAAAACTAGAAACATCACAAAGAAAACAGAAATAAATCAAAATCACACTAATAACAAACAAAAACACAATACCTGGGGTGTCTAAAGGCTCTCAGCCACCAACACCTGGCAGAAGAGTAAGGATCAGGGTAAAGGCAACCAGTACTCCTGGAAAACTTGAAATAAGCAGGAGACTGCTGAGTAGAATCCCATCACAGTCTCCTAGTAGGTAACTGTATAGAGTGGTCCAAAATAAAACAGCCAAAACAAGGTCAAACCATGCGTAGAAACCTTAATATAATATCATTTAATACTCAAATATTAAATGCTAAAAAACTTTCTGAATTAAAATTCTTAAAAAAAACACATGTAGATGTTTTATGTATCCAGGAAGCTAAGTTTAACAGTAGGACATCAAAAAATATTCCTGGATTCAATTTGGAATACAAACCTTTTTTAGAAAAAAACTATATGTGAAAACTTGGCTATATTCAAAAACTCGCTGAATTATGAATACATCAGGGTAGACAACCCCAAGGATCAAAAAGGTAACTCCAAAATAGAAGAGTGCCAATTAATCAAAATACATTTCACCAAACAATCCTTACTTTTGGCAAGTATTTATTCTAGAGGATATGGTCTTGAATCTTTAAATCACATCATAAAGAGCTTTCCAACTCAAAAAGAGGCAATCAACATTATTGTAACCGGGGATTTTAATGCTCATCATGTTGCATGGGGCTCATTATTTATAGACCGTCATGGGAAGGATATTTTAAAATGGGCTGAAAAACATGATTTGATTTTATTCAATTACGGCACTCCAACAAGAATAGATCAATTAACTGGGAAATTAACAAACATAGATTTAACCTTTGGCACATCCAAAATTGCCCCAGTTTTAGCTTGGGGAGTTCATGATGATACCCGGGGTCAGATCATTTCCCAATCCTAATTTCGATCAATGGTCAAAACCCTACAAATCAAAATTCTGAAAATAATAATCTAAATTTAAATAAGACAGATTGGGAAAAATTCAAAATTCTCTGTAATACAAAACATGAAAAACAGGTCTACTCTGATGATATCAATCAACATTTACAAAACTTATCAAATTCAATTCTACACATGGTGAAGGAAAGTACACCAGCTTCAGTACCTAAGAGAAAACCAAAAATTCAAGTCCAGTGGTGGAATGATGACTGCCATAAAGCGGTACACGGCAGAAAAAAAGCTGTAAACAGGGCAAAAAGAAATCCTTGCCCTGATAATATTACAAAATTAAAAGACTCAGAAAAACATGCAAAAAACAATAATAGAAGCAAAACAAAAGAATTGGCAAACATTTTGTGAATCCATTACTTTTCCTTAAGCCAATTCTAAACTATTTTGGAACAAAATTAAAATTTAACAGGCAAACTTATTAACCATGTACCGTTATTAAAATATAAAAAATAAAATTGCAAAAACACCCTTTGAAGAGCTCAACGTTTAGTAAAACATTACAAAGAAGTATCAAGTGACTCAATCTACCTCCTGAAACTTTGGCATATTAAAACAATTTGAGTCACAGCATAGCGATAAAGTAAACGAGCTAATAGAACTTACAAAATGTATTCATGACAGACACAACTCCTCCCCTGGATTAGGCAAACTCAATGTTTAAACAAATGTCGGATGAAACTTTAAATATTTGGTTAAATTTTTATAACAGGGTGTGGAGTGAAGGTAAATAGCCAACAAATTGAAAAGAAGCTTGCATTGTACCTATCAAAATAACGGACAAAAACAGTGAAGAACCAAAATCTTATAGACCAATAAGCCTTACATCACACTCTGGGAAATTGCTCGAGGCGATGGTAAAGGCCCGTTTAGACCATCATATTGAATTTAATAATTATCTAAATCCCTCTCAATCTGGCTTTAGAAAGGGAAGGAGCACTTTAGACCAATTAGCTCGATTACAACATGACATCGTTTCGGCCAAAAATAGAGGCCGCACAGTGCTAGCCATTTTCTTAGACCTCCAGGCAGCATTTGATTTAACTTGGATGTACTTTTTAAACTAAAAGAATATGGTATAACAATACCTCAATATCTCAATTTCCAATACCTCAGGTCTTTCCAAGAAGGGCGCAAGATTCAAGTAAGGGCGAATGGTACCCTCTCAGATCAAGAAAATGTCTCGAGAGGTACCCCTCAGGGCGCGATTCTTTCACCTCTTTTATTTAATTTATTAATCAAAAATCTACTTGTATCCATTTCAAAATCCGACATGTCTCTTAGTCAATTTGCAGATGATTCGGGCACATGGATAACAGGCAAAAATCTGAAAATAATTGCCAAAAAGGCACAAAAGGGTTAGACATGATTTGGGGATGGGCACAAGATTGGGGATTTAAAGTATCAAAGAAAAAACTGTCGGTATCTTGTTTGGGAACCAGCGGCAAAATAAATCAGACATACACCTAGGTGGTACACAAATCCAATTTGAAACTGCAACAAATTTTTTTAGGCATGATTTTAGATAGAAACTTAACTTTTAATCAAAACATAGAATACTTAATTAAAATGTGTACCACAAACATTAATATGATGAAAATATTCAAAATACTGACTTTGGAGCAGATAAAAAAAACTTACTGCTCCTATATAAATCGCTTATTAGATCCAAAAATTGGTTACGGTGCAGAAATTTATGCTGGCGCTGCCCCATTCCTACTAAAAAAGCTAGATCAAATTCAATATAAAGCCCTTAGGATAGCCCTGGGGGGCCTGAGCTCCACCCCTACACACAAACTAGAAGCAGAAGCCGGTGTTCTTCCCTTAGCTATCAGGCGCATGGCCCATACTGTCAAATACTGCGCCTGAGCACAATCAAAGGGATATAACCCCGTGAACTCCATTTTTGGGACTGGTCACTTCACAAAGAGCAATCTCAAAAAAATGCCCACCCAATTGGGGCCCTTACTCAACTCTTGGTGGAG
The DNA here is from genome assembly GCA_008271625.1 of Lutraria rhynchaena. NCBI lineage: Eukaryota > Metazoa > Mollusca > Bivalvia > Venerida > Mactridae > Lutraria > Lutraria rhynchaena. The sequence goes on along the minus strand of VIBL01000110.1, from coordinate 668,258 downwards.
GGATTCGGTCTCAAAGACATAGAGGTAGCAGATTTCAACTTAAAAACAGACCTTCCACACCTAAGTAAAATTCATGTCAACTTACATATTGAACAGTTTTACAATAACTATCTAAGTATTTATACGGAATGCTCTAAATGCCCAAATTCTGGTAAAGTTGCAGCAGCTTTATATATACCTTCAAAAAGATTTTCTTCTGTTAATAGACTCTCTGATAATTTTTCAATCTATTCAGCAGAAATGATAGCCCTAATTAATTCAATGAGCTGGGTCTTTCATCATAAACCCATCACAGTAAATCCAGACCTTTTAGAGCAAATTATCATCCTAAATTATTCAATCCAACAAGCTGGTCTGGATATTACTCTAGTTTGGTGCCCAGCTCATATAGGTGTGGAAGGAAACGAGGCGGCGTCCTGGAACATGTGACTGTAGACACTAAAGTCAATCTCTCACCCACTGAGGTAAGTTCATTGGTCAGGTCACAGTCCATTAAGCGTTGGGGGAGTTACTATTCCAGGATGGCTGTGATTCTGTCCAATACTCAGTGGGGCGCAGATGGCCTGATGTCTATTCCTCAGATCAAAGGATAGACAAATGCATCACCCGTCTGAGACTGGGAGCAAATCTGTTGTCTGGGGCCCATGGAAAACATATCCTGGGATTGGACCCTATTTGCGTCCAGTGCAGAATATTGAACACAACCAGTCACTATCTGCTACACTGTGGGGTTCACTTCACTCCCAGACTGGAGCTAAAAGCTGCCCTTGTAAACCTGGGCTTGGTTTTTAATCTCGAGAGTATGCTCAATCCGAGTGGGGCAGTAAAAAGCTCAGTCATTCAAGCCTTAGAAAAATACATAAAATTTTGTCAGATGACAAATAAAATCTAAGTCCCCAGGTCTAGGCAAGTGAGCACAAGAAGCCCAACTGTTGTGATTCCTATATTAAAATAAATTATTATGATTCCTATATTAAAAATAAAATATTTTAATAACCTTAATGGCCTTTATTGACACATGAGTTAACTTAAGCACAATCTCATTTATCTCGATATAAAACAAACTATTTTAATGAATAATCCTTTTTTAACTTCCTGATACCTTCATTAATACATAGGTTAACTATAAAAATTGGTATCACATGTTTCAAGAAGAATAAAAATACATTTATAAATAATTCATCTTTTTTTATTTTTTTATCTGTTTTCATTTTTCTCATTTTTCATTTTTATTTTTGATTTACTTATTTATTTTTTTTAATTTCTTGTTAACCTAATTGTAACATGAAATATCTTATATATATTATTAATTAATTATATACTGCACAATCAGTTGGGCTGCAAAACGTCTCTCTTAATAATAAAATTAATTTTTTTCTAGCATTGTTTCTATTACAATAATATATATAGATATAAATCTCTTATTATAAATACATACTATTTGTTAAGAAAGAATAATAATTTTTATTGCCGAGGTAGAATTATACCTAATAGTAGCCAAAGTTTATGATCACTCTTAAATTACATCGTACCTTTTATTATTCAATCTATATAAAGGTGAAGACCTATAAGGAATAATGTTAAATTCTTCTTTTCTTTTCTTTTCTTCTTTTTTTATAAATAAGTACAAAGAATTAATTGATGATATCTAATAACAATAAAAGAAAATAAATACCTTTTTTCCAACAATCTAGTACACTTATGTCTGGAATGGGAGAGGGAGTGAACCCACCCATTACAGGAGTACTGAAATGTAAAACAAATAGCCCCCAGTTAAAACCCTACTAGTTAGATAACAGTTGTTATTGGGGTCTGGGTGTGACCAGATACCTCAATTAACAATCATGGGACAATAAACATGAATGAGCCCAGATTGAGCTTCTTGGCCGCACTCTGGATTCCAATATTTAAGGACAGGCCCTTTTTATTAATCCCGAAAAACTGATCGGACTGATCAAAGTGCTGATCAGACCATCAGTACATTTTAATACCCCTATAAAAACTTCAAACCCAGTAATTACCAATAATATATCACTATATGAATAGTGCATGCCACCAAAGTACTGTGCAGATGATAACGCCCACAAGTCTTTTGGATCATGGCGTGCACTATCAACATAGATTTTTTTCTAAATATGTATAAAAACTGGGGCGCATTTGTTACAAGTTGCCTTTACCTGATCCACCGTCACTGAACAAAAAGGAATGGTCTTATTATACTAGGGTTAAAAAAGGACTACCTTCGTTTTTAATAAAGTTTCATCCCTCTGTGCAGAAAGTATTTTAATTGTAAATATGCATATATAATATAATTTTAACAGTTATTTTTGGCCCCTTTTACTTAGTTATTTTTATGGCCCTAAAAAGTTAGCAGTTTTTTGTTTGCTCGCCCAGAAGACATCATTATTTATTATTATTTTTTAATCCCTTACTATTTTAATTATTGTTTTAATTTCTACACAGAGGGTGAACAAACTTTTTAATGACTACCAGTCCTGAATTATTCATATTTATTTTAAGATACATTTGATTAAATATTTATAATTTAGGTCCTGGGGGTTATTTTTTAATCTATCATACTTTCCAGTGTGTATCAAAGACTTCATCAAACTTATATAAATGCAGCTGGCCGCAAAAAACAAGTGATTCTGATCCCTAGATGAAGCACACGCTATATCAGAATCACTCAAGAGTTTGCATCATATTATATATCTTGTAAAAGAGAATGCAAACCACATATCGGAAAGTACCTATTTACTATGGTATCCAATTCGGCAAAAACTTTTTATCTTTTTAACTATAATATATCAAAGTTACATGAATATCAGGATGGTAGTCTATATCCAACGCAGATTCCCCCATCCCTTTTTTATCAATCATGAAGTAAAATAGAAAAGTTAATTATAAGTTATATTAAAAACAGTGAAACCGAATAGTTTTACTAAAACAAGTTAAGACTGTCATTACAAATTAGTAAAATAAAATAGTTATACAATATTATAGATCCCCTTTTTTCTGTAAAAAAGTATTAAAATGAAACAGTATATTATGATAGTCAACATATAATAAGTTAAAAAAAAGAGACACATACAAACGTTCACTAAAATAGCCTACCCCTACTAGATTGTCTTAAAATTGTTTTTATAAATATAGGCTATATATTATACTATAGTTTATTGTGAAAGATAGTGAATGCTCGCCCATATGGGAATAACCCGGAGGCAAGGATAAACAAACTCATTAACTAGGGGTCGCAGTTCTGATTGGAGGTTCACCAAACCTTGTCAAAATGCATGTCTTAATGATATCTTGGACAGGTTTAAACATGGGTCATCTGGATTCAAAAACTAGGTCACCAGGTCAAATCTTTAGAAAATTTGTTAACTCTCTATAGGTCACAGTTTTGATTGGAGGTTCACCAAACCTTGTCAAAATGATTATTTTAATGATATCTTGGTTAATTTCAAACATGGGTCATCTGGGGTTAAAAGTAGGTCACCAGGTCAAATCATAGAAAAATCTTGTTAACACTCTAGGGGTCACAGTTCTGATTGTATCTTCACCAAACCTGGTCAAAATGCTTGTCTTAAGGATATTTTGTGTAAGTTCAAACATGGGTCATCTGGGGTTAAAAGTAGGTCACCAGGTCAAATCATAGAAAAACCTTGTTAACACTCTAGGGGTCACAGTTCTGATTGGATCTTCACCAAACCTGGTCAAAATGCTTGTCTTAAGGATATTTTGTTTAAGTTCAAACATGGGTCATCTGGGGTTAAAAGTAGGTCACCAGGTCAAATCATAGAAAAATCTTGTTAACACTCTAGGGGTCACAGTTTTGATTGAACGTTCACCAAACCTGGTCAAAATGCTTGTCTTAATGATATTTTGGTTAAGTTCGGACGTGGGTCATCTGGGGTTAAAAATAGGGTACCAGGTCAAATCACTGGGAAACCTTGTTAACCCTCTAGAGGTCGCAGTTTTGATTGGATCAAACTTTGTCAGAATGTTTGTATTAATGATATCATGAACAGGTTTGAACATGGGTTAAGTAAGGTTAAAAAATAGGTCACCAGACGAATGTCAGAATATTAATAATCCTGTTTTAAATCATTTATGTGACACCATCTGTTTTGTTCTCAATGTCCAATTCTTTTATGAATGGACCTCTCTCAATGGGTAGCCGTCCATTATTTTCGTAATATTGCGTATAGTCGATATATTACACTGCAACTCTAAAACAAACAAATGAATACATAGGAATGACGATTTGAATCGAAGCGGACAGGTTTGAATAACAATGTACAATGTTATACACCCCTGTAAAGGTTCGGTATGGTCTGTCTAAAGGAAAACTGTGATTGTTTTGCAGGATGTTGCTTTAGCTTGACAACGATACATAACACGCTTATATTCACTTATAGTATGTAATAACTGAATGAAGTGCAAACAATGATGCTTTTTTCACTGTTATGTTGTTTCATGTAAAAATCACTAATTTTGAACAACCAGATAGAATATTTTGCTTAGACATTTCACTTCATATGCCTTATAATTATAAAGGCAATTCATTTTAGTTGTATAGTTATATTTTTATTTCATCAATTTCCGACAAAAAATAAAAATTGGTACGGGATTAACTAAAGGTAGTGACTTGTTATAGATTTTGCCAAATTCTGTCGATCAATGTATAACCGCATTTAAAAATACTCGCTGTACTGAAAATAATCCTGACCAATAGCTTATGCTGTAGATTATTTGCTGTCGAAGCAAGATTCATGCATTGAAGTGCACTTAATTTGAAATGTGTATTATTGTCCCCTTTCCGGTCACTAAAAAGGGCCATATTTTGTAGTGTCCGCAATACAGTCTCTCTCACTCCACCAAGCATAGGATACAGAGCCAATTTCGTTGCTGGGTAAAATGCCTTTGACTCTTGTTTCTACATATGAAATGCTTCAATGATATGTCTATAAGTCTTATCACAATTTATGAAAAGCTTTGTCCGCAACGGTGTAGTGTCCGTAACACAAATATAAAATAGGCCTCTATTTTTTAGATGCATTAATATTTTCTTATGCTTTTTTGTCTTTATATTTGTTTTGATTATAATAATGAAAATATATTAAAGACATACCAGTATAATTTGTTTTTCTGACCAGAATGACATAACAAAGAAATAACAATTTTCCCATGATCTGACAAGGACATTTGAAATATTTTAACTATTTTAATAAATATATAATTCAAAAGGATTTCTCCATAATGTGTAAAGAAAAGAGGGGACTTTTGTCAGAACAAACGAATGATTAACACATATTTGTTTCTGGTTTTTTTTGTATTGCGGAAACTACAGGATTTGACTAATCTTTAACACGTTAATATTTAGTTTAATTTCAGCAACCACTAGACCTATCACTGAATTGTGATTATCCCCCCCCCCAAAAAAAGTGCAATTAGTGGACAAAGTGCATGAGAGCATTTCTACAGGGCATGCAAATAGTTGACTAGAATGATTGTGTTTAGGCATATTGACGGAATGGTACATGCATTTTACTGTATTTTGTGTATTAGTTAAGACAAATTAAACATATTATACAAAGTAATTGCTCAGATTTGTCTTTCAATAATTAAAAAAAAAATACTTCTTTGAACAATTCTGAAAGAAACTACAATTACAATGTATACAATTAACATAATATGCCAATGCATAACTAGAACTATCATTGAAGGTATTTAATTACCAACCTCTGAGCCTCTCTTTTAAAGGCTTAGAACAAGCCATTTAAGAGAAGAATTGCACACAAGATTTTGTCGACAGACAAATAAAAAAGGGGCATAACTCCGTGCAAATTAATCCGAATAATTATTTTATAAATATACGCAAGTGGACCTAATGCCTAAAGTACTGATTAAGTTTTATAAACATTCAACAAGGAGAAGCGCACACTAGATTTTGTCTTTAGACAAATAAAAAAGGGGCATATCTCCGTGAAATCAAATCTGAATATTTGTTTGTTATAATATGCCCAAGAAGACCTATTATACTTGCAAGGTTTTATAAACATCCAACAAGCCATTTAGGAGAAGAAGCACGCACAAGATTTTGTCTTTAGAGAAATAAAAAAGGGGCATAACTCCGTGAAAATAAATCCGAATACATTTTTATAATATGCGCAAGTAGACCTAATGCCTAATGTGTTGGTTTATCAAAATCCAACCAGCCGTTTCGAAGAAGAAACACAAACAAAATTTCGTCTACAGACGGACGGACGGACAAGCGGAAACCAGTATACCCCCCACATAACTTTGTTATGCGGGAGGTGTAATTACTATTCGTTTGCAGGGACATGAATAAACATGACACAAGCTCCAATATCAATTCAAATGCTATTCTTTACAATGCAATAAATAGACATAATTCTGCAATGTATGGCCACTTTAACAAGAATTATATGTTGTGCACAACAGACAGACAAATCAACGACCAGTGTGATTCCAGTACACCCCCCCCGAAAAAAAGTAAATAGTATGGGTGTAGAAATACCTTACAGTATGCATAAGGAAAAAACCTTCCAAGAGTTGACTACATTTAAAAAAAGTTTAGTTGTGTATTATCTCTCATACACATGATACATTATAGCATGTGAATATAAATGACTGAAATGAAAATTATTGACAATTTTTTTATGTAGACCTTATAACAGCAACAAAATTATACATCGTAAAGGAAAACAATTCACCACTAAATGTCTTTAAGCAGGCTTCATATAGTTTTTTTCACATTCACTGACAGTGCTTGCAGTTTGATATAATTGGATGTATTTGTACTACGGTCCAGGTATAAAGCTGTAAAAGCTATGATTACAATATTTTGTACATTTTTAATAAAGTGTTGACTCATTAAGACTTGGTTGATAATTTCTTTGCAGTTTTTTGTGATAAATTTATCCTTTTGATTGTAGTTACTCAAAATCATACAAATTTATAACATATAATGTTTTGTTACCTATCTGCCGATGACAATTGTTACACGTAGTGTCCGCAACAGATGTACTTGGTATTATATAACAGATGATATTATCATAAGATCACTAGTACAGGAAAGCCTTTTCGGAAAGAAGGAAATTTGTAAAACTAGCATATACAGGAATTACAAGAAATTTACGTGAACGTGCATTCAGAACGTTTGATACTAGTATGTCCACAGAAGAAGTTGCAAAAGTTGTTTGGAGTTTTAGTCGAGCTATACGCAATCTTCGAACACAATTTCGAATGACAGGACTAACTGGTGACTTATTACTTTGCGGACTTGACGACGCGTGGTCAAGACCGGCATAACATCAAACCACGCGGGTGCTATAGATTCCAAATCAATGCAGACTTGTAAGGCGCCGTCACAATTTGCTTAAACAATATTTAAGATGACATGATTCATTCACCTATTGTTGCATTTTTACCAACAATGCTTATTTTATTACGCTTTTAACTTGAACAAATCTCAAACACCTCAAAATAAATACATTGTTGTAAAGACCGATAATAAAAAGATGTGTAAAACAGGTAAGTCGAAATTTTAACCTGATGGTTTGATCTACATTTGGTTATTTTTAGCTCGCGTAAGGTTTTTCCGCCGCTAAAAATAGATTTTCCGCATACAAATGTAAATCATAAAGCTAAAAATACCTAGCTGCATTCCGAAGTTATCCTGAACATAAACATATAAATTACTCATTTAAATACTAATGCATACAAAAATTAAATAACTAATTACGACATTTACAAATGCTATCTCTTCTATCTTGATTGCTCGTTAATGGATCAAAAGTATAGTTTATAAAAGTGCTCAGCTCTGGAGTTGGTCAACAGTTGTTTTTTAAACTTGAACAGAAATTGACATCGTCGCCTTTAAAGTTTTTATTTAATTATAATTATGCTTGCCCGTGTATGTGCATGTGTAGGTCATAGAAAGGAACTGGAAATTGAGATATTGTAGATAGCTGTAGGCGGCTGTTTAAAATAACTTTAGTTTTTTATCGACGTAGCAACCAGGATTTGTCTCCGTGCTGGTATGTCAAGTGCATTTTCATTGACTTGCAAATGATCTTCGAACAAACAAGACGAAAAGAAAATATTTAAATATGGTTAAAGATAGGATAGAGCACTACAAATTTGACATATTGTAATTGTTCTTATAACAATAACAAAAACCTTCAGATCTTAATAAGTACAAAATTACGATTAAAAATTTTAAAGACAAAGACGAATATAAATTTGAACTGTCTGATTGAACATTAAAAGTACTCATGAACTTGAAAGGCTGTCAGACAGGTTTAACCGGACAGGACCAAACTTCATGAAAACCTAATCTACTTAAAGTATCTCTTAGTAAAGAGGCCCTATTTAGTTTGTTTGAAAAATTGTCAATATCATTTAGCATCATTTTATGTATTATTTTTATAAATTTCCTGTCATCAGCATTTAATATTTTAAACCACAGTTTTATTATTAATATAATTCTTCTACTCTGATAATTTATCTTACTTAGTTCACCGTATATAAAGTCATTTTGTGTAGTCGATTTAACACCTAATAGAGATTTGCAGAATTGTAAATGAACACGTTCTATTTTTTGCGCATGATGAAAACCCCAAACATGAGCACCTTAATTCAGTATTGGAGAAATTAACATACCGAATACATCGAGTGAGTGCTTAATATCTAGACCTGTAAATTTAATCAAATGTTTTCAGTGCTTGACCAGCTAACGTAGTTTGAGTTTCATTAAAAGAACCCCCACTAGCGAATACAGTTCCTAAATAGTTAAACTTATTGACTATCTCCAGCTCCAGTTCATTATAGTAAGATTTCAAATTTCTTGGTAAAGAAGCCCCCTTTCTAAAAACAACGACTTTAGTTTTGCCTGTATTAACCTTAAGTTTCCATCTTTGACAATATGAATATAAAATGTTTAAACCGTTCTGTAAATCTTCCTGTGATTCAGACATAATAACTATATCATCATTATATTTGTTAATAAATAAAGCTTCATTAAATTTATGTCTATCCCTTCAAAACCTCCCTCGTACAAAACGTCCTCTAGATAATTAATATATAAGGAAAACAAAAATGAACTTAAACATTCTCTCTGACGGACGCCTAGAAAGCATTAAAAAATTCACTGGTCTTACAGCCTACTAAAAAAAAAGTTAAAAACCTGGTGTCCATGATAACTGGACGTAAAGAATATGTACATGAATGACTAAATTTTTCAAACATTGCTCATTGCTGAAATGACTTCGTATCAATATTCATATGATTATTAAGCTCTATATATTTATATTTTTACAGAAACGGATACAATGAGCAACTCGAAAAAGCAGTGTGGACATCAGGACGAGAAGGATTTTTGTCCAAACTGGGTTAAGGCTGTAACGGCACTACAAATTGCTAAACGGGCAGCTGTCCCACATATTGAACGTCAAATGAAGGAATTCGACCTGCAATTGTTTTTGCAGCATACTGATCACTTTGAAGATTTCTTACGCAAGATCACCGTCGGTGAACGCACCATTGAAAAGAAATACAAAAGTAAAAGAGACTATGAATGGGTCCTCAAAGATACGACGTGTGAACAGTGTGTGAAGCTGTTTGAGTGTATACTAAAAGAGTACAATGATGACGCATGGTAGTTAATTCTTGAATTCATCTAATACGTGAAGTACTATTTTGATGTTAAAATAAATGCACAGAATATAATAATCGGTTGCTAGTAATAAAACATGTATAAATTGTTCAAATGCCAGTTTGATTGCAGGACCATGACATTTGTAATTTATCGTTTTTGAGTACAATGAAACATTTAGACAAATTTATGTATAACCATTATATTATACTTTATAAAATACCATATTGATATTAAAATATTGAATAAGTAGGAACATACAAATGTAATATGCAAAAAGATTTCATATATCTGATTGAACGATTCAGGAAATAATCATTTTTGAAGTTAATTTGTCACGTTAAGATTACAATGGTCTGTAACGTTAAAGTGTTCCATACTCATTTTTACATTCTGCAATTGCAGTTTGTGTAAAAAGAAATGGAAATGTCACGACCTATCAAAGAAAGTTACTGTAGATAATTATTGGTGGATATTGTCTAAAATCTATATTACGGATTCATGCAAGGCCAATAATTCACTGGGGCCTGAAGATGTCGACCCACTGGCAATTTTTAGCTTGATGTCCAGTTGTAACAAGTACAAAGATATCAAACAAAGTGCATCTGTGGTATGTAATCGAAGCCTTTTATGTATCAAACTTATGTTTATTAGTTTCAATGTTTGTGATTGTATAGGGATATGATTTTGACGCTAAATGTAAATACCAGTACACTCCGCACGACTGCGCTTTGTTTAGGCTTACATTTTTGTAAGTTTCTTTGCGTAAGATTGACTTTGGGTGGTTGGCTTTAGGGGAATGATTGTAGGTTTGGGAAGTCTGGAATTTTTATACTGGCAATACGTTTGCACGATGATAATTCAACCCTAATGATAATGGGTACATTAGTCGGTATTTGATATCCTCTTGTCAACAAGCATTTGATTTTTATACGAAAATGGAAATGTTATTGGATCAGTTCCGCAATTAACAGTATTGTGAAGAGTATATTTTGTCACGGTTTTTGTTTAACGTAACTGGTAACTCAGCAGTATAATGAAAAAGTAGACTTGAAAATGCAGAAATGGCGTACCTTACAGTGAAAAGTTTTTTATTCAACTGAGTGAAACTTAATTATCCATGAAGAAATGTCTGCATTTTTTAAAATATTTGTGTCAAGGAGTGCAGGTATAGCAAAATAATGGATTGCACAGATTCTTAGTGGAAAAAAGTTGGTTGCATAAAACACATGGACGGGCGACAACAATGTTGATCAAAGTAGTCAAGTGGTAATTTGTAACGTATTATGTTTTAGATGATTGAGCTGAGACATGTACTCATGCACAGTAAGGATAATACATTGTCTGACCAGGATATGGAAGAAGACTTTCAGCTGATTGAAAATTTTCTTAGGATTAGGATGGAAGATTTTCCGATATCCTGCAATAAATTTCAGTCTGAATTGGATACGGTAGTATTTTGCAGTAGTAAATATACGTCATAACTTTTATAATTCATAATCATTACACAGAACATGCCACGACAGAAACATTCATGACAACATTAAGGCATATTTTATTTTTATCTATACACTAAGGATGTCCTCTTTTTTTGTTTTATGTATACATTCCTCCTTCATAACTTTATCATCATATTCCCAATCAAAACTATCTTAAAATTATCCATCGGTTTTAGCCATCTGTTAAAATGTTCATAATTTTTTGTCATGTATTGGATATAGTTACAATATTATGTCAATGTTCATTGACATTCATATAATTATAAAATGACTATTCTCTACCGCAGCTGAAACGCAGGAAGTACTTTGGATATGATCCGGACGGGGAATGGCAAGATCTGGTTAAAGAAGCTCGTAGGGTACAAGATATGTGTCTAAAAACTGATTATCAGTCTGAAAGATTTTCATCACAAGAACAAAAAGTAAGTACATAATGCTTTTACAGTTCGAGAAAACACGCACAATAACATTAAAATGTTTCTAATGTATATCATAACATTGGACGATTACAAACGAGCACATGCTCTTCGATTGTTTAGATATCAATATGTGTCGTCCAACATTTTACTACCATCTAAAATGCACCACAGGCAGTAATTACAAACCTGTAAAGGTACAATTCTAATAAATTCTATTCAAAACACCTAGATGTAACTCCGAATTACATTAAATGAAAGAAATGTCACAGAATATGACCACGTTCAAGTGATAGACAAAATGTATTACATTATAGGCGAAGAATTCTTCCCTCCGGTGAATTCCTTCGAAAAAAGTAAAATTACAAAAATAGATACATGTAGTTTAGTTTTCCTGTGCTACCAATCACAAAATGTCACATATTCTCATTTCCACAACGCTTTCATTGATAAAGTATCGTTTGTCGAAATTAACAACCCGGTTTTCTGTATATTGTTAAGTGGCAATATTTTTCTCAAAAACAAGATGCTGTTTATTCAAAACATAAAACTTCTGGAACCAATCATGTTTCGTAGATTCCATTTGGTTGAGCTAGTTTTTAGTTTTGAGGGGTAGTATTTTGCATTCTGCATTCTTCATGAGTTACAGTAATATAAAATTCCTACGTGGATATCTGAAGAGGGCATTTTATTCTGCTGGTTTACGTCTGAGTAAAATGACAAACTTGGAAAGTCTCGTCGTATTCCTAAACGAGAGCGAGATAACGAGCGAAAAGGATTTTAATCTCGCTACCCAATGACATGAACAGAATAAAGCTTAATATATTTCATTAACACACTTGTGTCATATCTGCTTCCATAATTCATCAATTGTTCCACAAATTGTTATAACAAATTGAAATTACAACTTCACTTAAAATGATAATCATCGTTTTAAAGGCGATAATTATCGACTGATGAGTTAGGGTTACAGTTAAGGCAGGTATAAATGTCTTTGATTTCGCCCATCAGGCGATAATTATCGCCTTTAAAACGGTATAATCGTTTTAAAATAATTATCGCGTGGAACTAGCGATATTTAATGTGGACGAATCCGGATTCCGTATTTCTTTTAATAAATTAGTGTTCGTTACATGCCCATTTCAACATTTTGAGCAATATTTGATACATTTGGCATTTGTTGCTAATATTACTTAAACCCCGATTTCTTTTATGTTCATACATTTTGACACAATTCTTTACCATCTCCAGTTTCTACTAATGGCATAAAATGTTTGAATTGATGCATAACAAAGCACAAAAGGAATTCGTTTTCATTACTTTTGACTTTAAACAAGCCATATTCTAACAACTAAATTAATATCGAAAATATTAAATATAAAATTATATTTTTTTCTAGATATATTCTAAAAAACTAAATGCTGAAAAAGCGGCTTACTGTTATAGTTTTAAGAAAAAATTCGCGCGAAAACTTCGTTTTTAACAAAAGTAATACAAATTGGGAGGAAGTGACTTAAATTTCTTTACCTATACTGTTTTTGTTATAAAAATCACATATATTCATTAGTGATTTAAATAAAATACTTATTAATGATTGTAAAAAAATCATTAAGAATGCCCTTGATCTTTCTTAGAACAGAGTCCGAGGTCAAATGGAGATAATGATAAGTAGTTGAAGTAAATACTAAACTTACTTTTAGCTGAGCATGCAAGATGATTACTTTCCAATAAATATATGATTAAAAATTTGCGTAAGTAAAAACACATTGTGCGCTTCAGGCAATCTGTAAAGCTAAGTAGGATTGGAATTGGAATGAACTTTTTAAATACTTTTTGTATACTCCATAAATCATACGAGAAAGACGATAACGGTTAGTTACTGATTTCTGATGAATTCGACAACCGGAGCCCAAACCATGTCCTGTCTCATGTACAATATTTTCCATCCTAACAGTAAATTTTATCTGCTAATTGCTACAGTTCTACTTTCCTGCATCCGGTTTTCCAGGAATCCTGACATGATAACCTAATATAACACCAGTTACTTTCTCAAATAATTCATGAAGTATTTTAGATATGGCAAAATGAGAGTATAAATAATGAAAAGATAGAGAAAGATAGAAATTAGATCAAATTCACGTATGGCTGGTTGTAAACATTCACAAAAATAGAATTTGATATGCTTAGACCAGTAGCTATAACTGCAAATAAATAAACTGCTGATAAAAAAACATACTTCATGTTTTCTTTGTCCTGGTTTATGCGCAAAAGTTTATATTCTGGAAGATTTATATGCAAAGTTTTAACAGATTGATGATAAACAAAATGAACGCTGGAATATTAGATTATTACTTACCTAGTCAAGTCATTGGGGAGTGGGGTATGCTCCGCGTATGTGTTTTTGTTCCAACTATGTCCCTCTACGCAGCTAAATGGACAGTTTGTACAATTTTGATATTTCTTTCATCCTGAATGGTCTGGCTAAGTTAGCTGTTCTCACGAATTTTCATGATAACAACTTATTCCACGTAGTGTTGTTATTTTCGACGGAAATTCAACTCGAACTAAAATAAACATGAACACTTTGCCACGCATGAAAATATTGCAGCCAGTGTTCACTTGATGCAATATATTACGATCTTACTGCGAAACACACACATATCGTTTATATATAATCTAATTTCTGTTGATAATTGTGTTGTATTTACTCACTATATCTCTTTATAGGCATATAAATGCATTTCATTACTAACTATGCTTTGTCAAAACGTAGGCAAATCCGAAGAAATTATAACAAATGAACATTGTATGAAGTGATGTTATTTGGCGTTCACATGCCGTCGCCGGCATTAAAGATGGCGGCATGGAACGTCTACATTTTCGGGCGCAACGACAACGTCAACACTCTACACCGTAAATTTATCAACATAGCATTGTAACAAGGTATAATATTTGTAATAAACAATAATTAGACATCACTTGACAATCATTAACAAATTGTTTTTCTTTATTTTGTGCATACTTCTTCACTGATAACGAATATGAATAGCGCAAAACAAATAAAAGTAATACGTTTATAACAGTATGAGACATTTAATAAAATAACATTCAGACTTTCGAATATATTGTGTTCATGTGAATACAAATTAACAGGTATAATATTAGTAAAACGCGTACATGTGTTATGATTCACTCATCTACAACCATCTTAAATATTCTCTTTCAACATAAATACAAATGTTTGCTTAAATTTAAACTTCATGATCAATTCATTTATATCAATATGACAAAAAGTACAAAAAACATAAGAATATATGAACTTGAAGCAACTCAAATCAATACCAAGAACGTCATACTCGTAGTAAGCATATTTACTAAATACATTATTAGGGTGAAAGTCTTCATTTTGGAACCGGACCTGCTGACACGCTGTCTCGATATCGGTAGATAAAATCCTTTTTCAATCTCACTGACCCACTTCCTCGTGTTTGTTTGGTTTTTGATTTGATGATTAATAACAAATGCGCTTTCAGTATGGCATATCCCTTGCCACCTCTAGCTAAATGAATTCTGCATAAAGTCTGTTACAGTATTGTTATACTTGTCGTGAAGCACTTGATCTCACGGTAGCTTCTCCCAAACTGCTACAATGGTCATGTTAGCGACCTTTAGGGGAACGTGCAAACCTGGCGAGTCTATTCCAATGAGCTTGAGTCGATGACATGTATGTTTACCTGGTAAAGATGGAACATTTCCCCCAATCGCTATTTTTGCGCTGATTTGTCCGATTCTAGTAACGAAGAAGGGAAATGTTCCTAAAAGACAATAGCGAGCGATGTTAATATATTTTATTCTGTTAGCTTTCAACTCAATTTTAAATATACACGATCTTGAATGAGTGCTCATTCCTTACCATTTTTATCAAACGAGTTGACTAAATAATATGACACAAGGTTCTGCCGAGTGTCATATTGTTTTTGTCAACGAGTTTAATAAAAGGATGAGCACGAATGTAAGATTCTATTTATCACGTAATCGAAAACCGACCGCAGAAAATGAAACAGACTATAAGTTGACCTGTATACAAGACGTCTAATGTAGACTGTTCACTATTGTACGCAAAAAAGTGGTGCATGTTTCTATTAACCGTTTGGTGATAAAAGATGCAAGATAAAAGACATAAAATCGTTATTTTATTTACACAAACATCTTTTTATTCATTAATAAAATAATAACGAATCGAAGTCGACCATGTTTACAAATATCGTAGTAGCGTAGTAATACAAAATATGCAAATGTAGTGATTTGGCTAATTTTAATATTTATTGCACGGTTTGTCAGTGCCGAACGATATTTCCGGCACGGGTTTACGGCACTCCTGGACCGCAGATTATGCGATAAATATATTTCAGAAATGCAAATTATTTTATTAATAAACTAATCAGACACGATATTGATATTGCTCTTCTGACTTCTATATCCGATATGATTATTTACTGGCAAATATACACGTGGTTCATAATGTGTTATCAAATGTGTCACGTAGTGAGCATGACCAACAGAGTGCAATTTCATACTTAGTATGAAAATGTATGCAACTCTGACATTTTCTGTTCCGATATCTCTATGACTTGTAAACACATGATTTTGAGCAGGTCGAAAATGGAAAAATAAGAATAAATCGGGATAAGAATTACCTTATAACATAGTGTTACAGACAAAACCGATTATACTTGCAATATCTTTGTTCTGTTTTTTTAATCACAACATTTTCTTATTACGTTCATCACAGAATCATCGACTCGTGACATCAATGTACCGTAAATGAATTTATTTAACTTAAAATAGAAAGTGAATATATCTGCAAGCCACCTTAGATACAAATATACCACTGGCTCAAATTGTGCTACAGCCTGACGTTAATTGTTCTCGTTGGGAATGAAATTAAGCAATACACATACACTTACATGAACGAAATCATAACACTTGCTATGAGTAAAACCCGTAGGCATTTATCTATTCTAGAATGAAATCTTCGTTTCAAAACACTCCAACCTTGTTGAGTACTTTCCACAATAATTTAAACCATTGATACGAGCGTAGTTGTCATGTCATTGTGGTGAATAATGATAGAAATCCTAGTAAAATACTGGATATATTCAGTCGTACATTTAACATATATATAACTGCTTTCTTTTACAGATTCAGTATTTGGAACGACAAATAAAAGTGAGTAAAAACGCTAAAGATCTTGTTTCAAAATTACCACATATATATGTCAACGAAGAGAAAGTTCTTGAAATTCCACGTTCTCTTTATTTTCCAGACTGAAGTCTTTGTGATTTTTATTTATCTCAAAATTAAGTAAAAAGTTACGTTTGAAAGCATGTTCGGTGTTTCAATATACACAAAAAGAGGCATTTTAAGATTAGACACCATCAAGGTTGCAAAATGTTTATGACGTTTGGAGATACTGTCTATAATTTATCAAAATTGTTCAACAATTGTAATAACAAATTGAAACTCCGACTTCACGTATTTCGAAAACTGAATTGAGCGGATTTCATCTTGGAATGAAAAACTTCAGAAGACGACGATTTTGATTTTTGATATGTATCTGTTTAAACACCTGGGACACTTTATAGTAACAAAACAAGGAAAACATTATTACTTACTAATCTCCCAGCTGTTTATTTTCTCAAAATACTTTAGTTACATTATTTTAATATAATTTCTAACCATTTGAAACGACTCTATGATTTTCCGCCGTAAATCGCTATTGCGGATCAAATTTGTTGAATTCGACTATTACACATTTTGCCTTGATTCTAATAGATTGTCTCTTTTGATACAAGACGTATTTAACGGTTTAGTCTTATGCAAGTTCGTAACCAACATATTACAACATTATCATTATAAATTTGCTACACATTAAGGAAATATAAAACGGTCAACCAGTTAAATTTAAATCGTACATATATTGGGGTAAAACTGGGCTATTCAGTTGATATGAAACACATTCTGAGTCCGTATTTAGATCGTTGTAAGGTGGTTGTAGAGAACGTAGATGTAAGACTTTTCTGTGTTTTTTTTTGTCTTTGTTATCTTGTGTTCTCTATGCCTCTTTGGTGCAATCGCTGCACATTTGTACATGGCAACTGACATATTGAATGTAGTTCAACGAGTGTTTTAAAACGATAGTTTATATAGCATTTCGTCGAAAATTAGTAAAGGGTTTCCATTGCAGGAACTGAAGGACGATTTTGAACGTAAAGAGATGTCCTACCAACAACAGGTGAGTAATCAATGATTTATTAAACTGAATGCATTATTTTCTTAAAAACCGAACTACACAGTTCTGTCTTATGTTCTTAAATACAGCAATCTGAAGATGTACCCGCATGTTTAAAATATTTACAAGTTTATACAGCCTTCAGATGGAGCTCTCGGTGCTCGGACTATTTAAATGAGGATAGGTGAAATTATAATTACTGAAGATGGGAGCATAGAATTAGCAAATATTACAAAAATATAAGCATGAGAGCTGTTAATGAACTATAAATCTATGAAGCTTAAGCCAGACACACACATATGTTCTGTATATCCGACACTAGATATAGCAAGTAAATGCAAACTTACGTTTCAGGATTTCACTACCCGCTCAATCAATGAGTGACAAAATCATGCGAACTAAAATCCTCCACAGGTACCTCCAATATAGGGAGTGGTTGTTGCTTCCCGTTCTCAACATATTATACACAGCTGCCCTTTCTGGTTATTTTTTTCAGGTGTCAGTATGTCTGGCTAAGTGTTGTCAGACATAGAAACATTTGTCGGCATGTAAGATATTTTTGCCAATGTGATTTTGGATACTGTGTGATCTTTATGGTCATAAGGCCTTCAGATTACTAGTAGTTGACGGAGATTTGTCTTGACTGAAAATGTAACTATTTTATAAGAATAATACAAGCAATTTTCGCGATGTATTTCACTAGAACATCAGTATCTTAAATATAGGCTTTGTCTCGCATTTCCATCCTGCATAATGACTTAAATTTTAAAAGCGATGGCGACCCTGACTGCGATAAAACAACATTGAATTCATTCCATCACATTTTAACGTGTCTTGTAAAGTTGTGTTGTTCACCCATTGATAATATAACAATGTCGTCGTTGTTCACGCTTAGATTTTACTTTGTGTTAATTTGTACCATTCATGACCAATTCATTTATATCAATATGGCAGTGAGTACAAAAACATAAAAAAGATATGAACCCGAAGCAACTCAAATCAATAATAAGAACGTCATACCCGTAGGAAGAATAATGCAGATTAAAAAAATCATTTCATGAAAAGTTGCTAAGGTCAAGCGTATCGCACAAATATTTATACATGTATATTGCCAGTTACTCTTATTGAACTTACTACAAATTGCAACTTACTTTTTGGCCTTATAAATTGAGAGGATTTTCTGATGACCACGCAGCTTTTTCAATGATTATACATGTAAGTTAGTTTTGTAACCTTTTTCTCCGACAACATTGACTTCAGACAATTATCTACATTGATACGATTTTGTGTCCATACATAACAGTGTGGTCATTCACTGTATAAGTGTGTAAGCAGTGTAAGTACCAGACATATAGGAATCTATGAGGGTATGTGTCTTCATTTTGGAACCGTACCAACCGTACCTGCTGAAACATTGTCTCGATATCGGTAGATAAAGCTGTACAGTCATATATAAATCACTCTGACACACCTATCATGACGTTCAAAAAACAGGTCCTTGAACAAGTTGAATGAAATGCCTTTGTATTTAGCTTTACAATCTAATATAATACCTACTTCCTCGTGTTTTTTTTTGTTTTTTCATTATATGGTTAATAACAAACTCGCTTTGACTTTGGCATATCATCTATAGTATAACAATTCTGTATTGGAGTCTGTTAAGTATTATTATACTTCTCGTGAAGCACTTGATCTCGCGGTATCTCCTTCCAAGCTGTCTACAATGTTCATGTTAGCGAGCTATAAGGGAATATGCAAACCAGGCGAGTCTATTCCAATGAGCTTGAATCGATGACATGTGTGTTTACCTTGTAAAGATGGAACATTTCTTCATACCGCCATTTTGTCGTGATTTGTCCGATATTAGTAACGTCTACTGACCAAACCTTCAATGTATTTAGAAGGGAAGCGTTTATTAAAGACAACAGCGAGCGACGTTAATATGTTTTATTCTGTTAGGTTTCAACACAATTTCAAGTATATATTTCAGAAATGCAAATGATTCTATAAACAAACAAATCAGACACGATATTGATATTGCTCTTCTGACTTCTATATCCGATTTGATTTTTTACTGGCAAATATACACGTGGTTCATAATGTGTTATCAAATGTGTCGAGTAGTGTGCATGAATAACAAAATGCAAATGCAATTTCATACTAAGTATGAAAATGTATGCAACTGTGTTCCGATATCTCTATGACTTGTAAAATCATGATTATGAGCTGGTCAAAATGGAAAAATAAGAATAAATCGGGATAAGAATTACTTTATAACATGGTGTTACAGACAAAACCGATCATACTAGCAATATCCTTGTTTTTTTTTTCAAACACAACGTTTTCTTATTACGTTCATCACAGAATCATCGACTCGTGACCTTAATGTACCGTAAATGAATTTATTTAACTTTAAATAGAAAGTGAATATATCTGCAAACCACCTTAGATACAAATATACCATTGGCTCAAATTGTGATACAACCTGACGTACATTGTTCTCGTTGAGAATGAAATTAAGCAATACACATACACTTACATGAACGAAATCATAACACTTGCTCAGTGTTAAAACCCGTAGGCATTTATCTTTTCTAGAATGAAATCTTCGTTGCAAAACACTCCAACCTTGTTGAGTACTTTCCATAATAATTTAAACCATTGATACGAGCATAGTTGTCATGCCATTGTGGTGAATAATGATAGAAATCCTGGACATATTCAGTCGTACATTTAACATGTATATAACTGCTTTCTTTTACAGATTCAGTATTTGGAACGACAAATAAAAGTGAGTAAAAACGCTAAAGATCTTGTTTCAAAATTACCACATATATATGTCAACGAAGAGAAAGTTCTTGAAATTCCACGTTCTCTTTATTTTCCAGACTGAAGTCTTTGTGATTTTTATTTATCTCAAAATTAAGTAAAAAGTTACGTTTGAAAGCATGTTCGGTGTTTCAATATACACAAAAAGAGGCATTTTAAGATTAGACACCATCAAGGTTGCAAAATGTTTATGACGTTTGGAGATACTGTCTATAATTTATCAAAATTGTTCAACAATTGTAATAACAAATTGAAACTCCGACTTCACGTATTTCGAAAACTGAATTGAGCGGATTTCATCTTGGAATGAAAAACTTCAGAAGACGACGATTTTGATTTTTGATATGTATCTGTTTAAACACCTGGGACACTTTATAGTAACAAAACAAGGAAAACATTATTACTTACTAATCTCCCAGCTGTTTATTTTCTCAAAATACTTAAGTTACATTATTTTAATATAATTTCTAACCTTTTGAAACGACTCTATGATTTTCCGCCGTAAATCGCTATTGCGGATCAAATTTGTTGAATTCGACTATTACACATTTTGCCTTGATTCTTATAGATTGTCTCTTTTGATACAAGACGTATTAAACGGTTTAGTCTTATGCAAGTTCGTAACCAACATATTGCAACATTATCATTATAAATTTGCTACACATTAAGGAAATATAAAACGGTCAACCAGTTAAATTTAAATCGCACATATATTGGGGTAAAACTGGGCTATTCAGTTGATATAAAACAATCTGAGTCCGTATTTAAATCGTTGTAAGGTATTTGTAGAGAACGTAGATGTAAGACTTTGCTGTGTTTTTTATGTTTTTGTTATCTTGTATTCTCTATATCTCTTTGAAGTAATCGCTGCACATTTGTACATGGCTACTGACAAATTGAAACTAGTTTCATATGTATACAATGTATGTATTTTATAACGATAGTTTATACTGCGTTTTGTTGAAAATTAGTTGAGGGTTTTCATTTCAGAGACTGGAGGACGATTTAAAACAGAAAGAACGAGAGGTGAATAATTAATGATTTATTAAATTGAACTACACAGTTCTGTCTTATGCTCTAAAGTACACTCACATATTTAAAATATTTCCCAGTTTATACGGCCGTCAGATGGCATTCTAGGTGCTCTGACTATATAAATGAGGATAGGTGAAATTATAATTACTGAAGATGGGAGCATAAAATTAGCAAATATTACAAAAATATAAGCATGAGAGCTGTTAATGAACTACAG
The DNA here is from genome assembly GCA_008271625.1 of Lutraria rhynchaena. Classification (NCBI taxonomy): domain Eukaryota; kingdom Metazoa; phylum Mollusca; class Bivalvia; order Venerida; family Mactridae; genus Lutraria; species Lutraria rhynchaena. The sequence goes on along the minus strand of VIBL01000110.1, from coordinate 646,288 downwards.
ATCTATGAAGCCTAAGCCAGACACACAAATATGTTTTGTATCATGCGAACTAAAATCCTCCACTGGTACCTCCAATATAGGGAGCGGTTGTTGCTTCCCGTTCTCAACATATTATACACAGTTGCCCTTTCTGTTTATGTTTTTTTAGCTGTCAGTATGTCTGGCTAAGTGTTGTCAGACATAGAAACATTTGTCGGCATGTATGATATGTTTGCGAATGTGGTTTTGGATACTGTGTGATCTTTATGGTCATAAGACCTTCAGATTAGTTGACGGAGATTTGTCTTGACTGAAAATGTAACTATTTTATAAGAATAATACAAGCAATTTTCGCGATGTATTTCACTAGAACATCAGTATCTTAAAGATAGGCTTTGTCTCGCATTTCCATCCTGCATAATGACTTAAATTTTAAAAGCGATGGCGACCCTGACTGCGATAAAACAACATTGAATTCATTCCATCACATTTTAACCTGTCTTGTAAAGTTGTGTTGTTCACCCATTGATAATATAACAATGTCGTCGTTGTTCACGCTTAGATTTTACTTTGTGTTAGTTTGTACCATTCATGACCAATTCATTTATATCAATATGGCAGTGAGTACAAAAACATAAAAAAGATATGAACCCGAAGCAACTCAAATCAATAATATGAACGTCATACCCGTAGGAAGAATAATGCAGATTAAAAAAATCATTTCATGAAAAGTTGCTAAGGTCAAGCGTATCGCACAAATATTTATACATGTATATTGCCAGTTACTCTTATTGAACTTACTACAAATTGCAACTTACTTTTTGGCCTTATAAATTGAGAGGATTTTCTGATGACCACGCAGCTTTTTCAATGATTATACATGTAAGTTAGTTTTGTAACCTTTTTCTCCGACAACATTGACTTCAGACAATTATCTACATTGATACGATTTTGTATCCATACATAACAGTGTGGTCATTCACTGTATAAGTGTGTAAGCAGTGTAAGTACCAGACATATAGGAATCTATGAGGGTATGTGTCTTCATTTTGGAACCGTACCAACCGTACCTGCTGAAACATTGTCTCGATATCGGTAGATAAAGCTGTACAGTCATATATAAATCACTCTGACACACCTATCATGACGTTCAAAAAACAGGTCCTTGAACAAGTTGAATGAAATGCCTTTGTATTTAGCTTTACAATCTAATATAATACCTACTTCCTCGTGTTTTTTTTTTGTTTTTTCATTATATGGTTAATAACAAACTCGCTTTGACTTTGGCATATCATCTATAGTATAACAATTCTGTATTGGAGTCTGTTAAGTATTATTATACTTCTCGTGAAGCACTTGATCTCGTGGTATCTCCTTCCAAGCTGTCTACAATGTTCATGTTAGCGAGCTTTAAGGGAATATGCAAACCAGGCGAGTCTATTCCAATGAGCTTGAATCGATGACATGTGTGTTTACCTTGTAAAGATGGAACATTTCTTCATACCGCCATTTTTGTCGTGATTTGTCCGATATTAGTAACGTCTACTGACCAAACCTTCAATGTATTTAGAAGGGAAGCGTTTATTAAAGACAACAGCGAGCGACGTTAATATGTTTTATTCTGTTAGGTTTCAACACAATTTCAAGTATACATTTCAGAAATGCAAATGATTTTATAAACAAACAAATCAGACACGATATTGATATTGCTCTTCTGACTTCTATATCCGATTTGATTTTTTACTGGCATATATACACGTGGTTCATAATGTGTTATCAAATGTGTCACGTAGTGAGCATGACCATTAGAGTGCAATTTCATAATAAGTATGAAAATGTATACAACTCTGACATTTTCTGTTCTGTTATCCCCATGACTTGTAAACACATGATTTTGAGCAGGTCGAAAATGGAAAAATAAGAATAAATCGGGATAAGAATTACCTTATAACATAGTGTTACAGACAAAACCGATTATACTTGCAATATCCTTGTTCTGTTTTTTTAATCACAACATTTTCTTATTACGTTCATCACAGAATCATCGACTCGTGACATTAATGTACCGTAAATGAATTTATTAATTTAAAATAGAAAGTGAATATATCTGCAAACCACCTTAGATACAAATATACCATTGGCTCAAATTGTGCTACAGTCTGACGTTAATTGTTCTCGTTGGGAATGAAATTAAGCAATACACATACACTTACATGAACGAAATCATAACACTTGCTATGAGTTAAAACCCGTAGGCATTTATCTATTCTAGAATGAAATCTTCGTTTCAAAACACTCCAACCTTGTTGAGTACTTTCCATAATAATTTAAACCATTGATACGAGCATAGTTGTCATGCCATTGTGGTGAATAACGATAGAAATCCTGGACATATTCAGTCGTACATTTAACATGTATATAACTGCTTTCTTTTACAGATTCGGAATTTGGATGAAAATAAACAACATTTGAATGAAAAGATAAAAGTAAGTAAAAACGCTAAAGATTTTGTTTCATAATTACCGCATATATATGTCAACGAAGAGAAAGTTCTTGAGATTCCACGTTCTCTTTATTTTCCAGACTGAAGTCTTTGTGATTTTATTTATCTCAAAATTAAGGAAAAGGTTTGGAGGCATTTTCGGTGTTTCAATATACAAAAAGAGGCATTTTAGTACTAGACATCATCAAGGTTGCAAACTGTTTATGTGCGCATGAAGATACTGTGTCATATTTGAGTCTACAATTTATCAAAATTGTTCAACAAATGTTATAACAAATTGAAACTCCGACTTCACGTATTTCGAAAACTGATTTAGGTATCCATCTTGGAATTAAAGACTTTAAGAAGAAGACGATTTTGGCTTTTAATCTTCATATTTTTAAACACATGGGACACTTAATAGGAATAAAGCAAGGAAAACATTATAATTTACCTATCTCCCAGCTGTTTATTTTCTTTCTACATATAAATTAATTTTACAAAATGCCCACCACTTGTTTTACACTCAAAAGTCAAAATTTTCATGATTATCTTATTTACAGAATGTTAGTCATTGGCTCATATTTCAATACATTGTATTGTGTGAAATATCATCGTAGATTTTTCATTTCAAATAGAAACTCATGTCACTGGTTCAATAATGTTTGAAATGACTCTATAGTTTTCCCCTGTGAATCACTATTTCGGATCAAATTTGTAGAGTTCGTCTATTACACATTTTGTCTCAATTCTTATAGATTGTCACTTTTGATGCAAGACGAATTTTATGGTTTAGTCTTACGCAACTTCGTAACCAACATATACACAACATTATCATTATAAATTTGCTACACATTAAGGAAATATAAAGCGGTCAACCAGATAAATTTAAATAGCGCATATATTGGGCTAAAACTGGGCTGTCCAGTTGATATGAAAAACATTCTGAGTCCGTATTTAAATCATTGTAAGGTATTTGTAGAGAACGTAGATGTAAGACTTTGCTGTGTTTTTTATGTTTTTGTTATCTTGTGTTCTCTATGACTCTTTGGAGTAATCGCTGCACATTTGTACATGACTACTGACAAATTGAAACTAGCTTCATATGTATACAATGTATATATATATATATTATAACGATAGTTCATATAGCGTTTTGTTGAAAATTAGTTGAGGATTTTCATTTCAGAGACTGGAGGACGATTTAAAACAGAAAGAACGAGAGGTGAATAATTAATGATTTATTAAATTGAACTACACAGTTCTGTCTGCTCTAAGGTACATCCACATGTTTAAATACAGCAATATGAAGATGCACCCACATGTTTAAAATATTTCCCAAGTTATACGGCCGTCAGAAGGAGTTGGCGTGGATAGGTAAAATTAAAATTACTGATGATGGGAACATAAATTTAGCAAGTATTACAAAAATATAAGCATGAGAACTGTTAATGAATTAAAGATTTATGAAGCTTAAGCCAGAAACACGTATAACCGACACAAGATATAACAAGTAAATACAAACTTACATTTTATGCTTTCAGGCGGTTTATCCGCTAATGCGACTGAGATATCATTTGATTCACTCCCCGCTCAATCAATGAGTGATAAAATCGTGCGAACTAGTATCCTCCACAGGTACTTCCAATATAAGGAGCAGTTATTGGTTTCACTAATTTCTGTTGGGGATTCAATTTCGTGGATCGGCTGATCCACGAAATCAAATCCCCATGAATATGAATGTCGAGATCCGTCAACTATCCGAAATTTGGCAGTATCCGAGGTTGTGCTGCAATATAACTTTTGGTATGCTCCGAAACTTGAAAATAACAAGCTCCAACGATCTGTTATATTTTTTCCAAAATCAGTGACGACACAGGTCTCAGTTTATATTCAGTGATAATAAATAATCAATTACATATCATATCGGACAGACAGAAATATGAGGACCATTTTGAAATAGTGTTAATATAACGGACACGACGCACCTTAGAAAGGTGTAAACATAAAAAGGTCCTTCAAATATTTCTCCATCTTTGCACCATCGTCAATTTGCAAATGACAGATGTCAAATTTGACATGTGCATTCAAGATTATCAACGGCTGTCTGTGACATGTTGTATAACTTAACGTTTGATGTTTTCCACTTTGAGTCCACGTGATGGCCAATTAACAGTATTTTACTTCACTAGCGAGGATATTTCAAGAAGAAAATGACAGACAACGAAAAGGCAAAATATGTTTTCGAAACATCAAAATCCACGAATTGACATCCCCACGAAATAACCATTTTACTGAACATCAAGGAAATTGAAGATACCGCAGTATTATACACAGTTGCCTTGTGTGTTTTACATTTTTGGCGTCTGTTTGTCTGCCTACCTGTCGTCAGACATAGAAGCATTTTTGTATGATATTTTTGAGAATGTGGTTTTGGATACTTTGTGATCTTCATTGTGAAGGTCATAGAACCTTCAGATTAGATAACAGAAATTTGTCTTGACTGAAAATGTAGCAATCTTATAAGAATAACATACAGTTGTACAGCACGAGCAGTGGGGCACGTGAACAGGCAATCGTCTCGTTTATAATTTGTATACCGAGACTTTAATTCCTACAAGGGGATCCTTGCATCCTATAGCATTTAAGTTTTATGTTCCCACCACAAGAATCTATGAGGGTAAGAGTCTTCATTTTGGGACCGTACCTGCTGAAACATTGTGCCGATATCGGTAGATAAAGCTGTATAGTCTTATATAAATCTCACCTATCATGATGTTCATAAAACTGGCCTTTGAAGACGTTGAATGAAATGTCTTTGTGCCCAGCTGTACATTTTAATATAATACCCACTCCCTCTGTTAATTTTGTTTTTTTTTCATCGGGGGTTGATAACAAACGCGCTAGACACTTCTATTGATTATCAGTTATTTATGTTAATATGTTACAGTATTGTTATATTTCACGTGAAGAACATGATCTCGCGGCAATGAGATATTAGTAATATCTACTGATTTAACCGTCAATGTCTTAAGAAGGCAAACGCTCATGAATGAAAGGCAATGGTGAGCGACGTTAATGAAATTATGTCTTATTCCATTCGATTTCAACATAATTTCAACAGCGTATTTGAGAAATACAAATGCCACCCTTAACAAACAAATATTTTGACAAATATAGCCGATTTGATTATTCTGGATTTATTTACTAAATATTACACATACTTTACTATTTGTTATCGAATGTGCATTGTAGAGTCCGTAAACAACAAAATGCAATTGCAGTTTCAAATCTAGTGTGCAAATGATACGCAACTGCCTTATTTTCTTTTCCAATATCCCTATTATTTACACGTGCTATCAAGTAATGACGTCGGGGTACAAAGAAATCAAAATACCTACCTGCACAATTACCCGCAGACTATCATTTAGTAAGACCTTACAATAGACTGATAATATAGACATAAACAGGAATAATAGACTTATTACATAATGGAAAAATAAGAATAAATCAGATTTTGTCAAATAAATTCTTCATGGCCAAACACTTACATTACAACACAATTGTTGTAACACATTTTTGTTCTTAAATCACGTTGATCAAACATCCATCGACCTGTGACATTAATGTATGGTAAATTAATTTATTTCACTTAAATTGAAAAAGGAGCATGCAAACACACCTTAGATACGAATATGTCATTGGTTCAACTGGTAATACAATCTGATGTATATTGTTCTCACTTGCAGTGAAATCAAACAATGTACTTATACACTTGCAATAATGAAATCATAACACTTACTGTATCATATATCTTTTCTGGAATGAGAATGAAATGTTCGTTGCAAAACACTAAATCTTGATCAATGCTTTCGTTACTAATTTAAACCATTGATACGAGCATAGTCATGTCATTGTGGTGAATAATGATAAAAATCCTAGTAAAATACTGGATATATTCAGACGTATATTTAACATGTATATAACTGCTTTCTTTTACAGATTTGGAATTTGGAACAAAAAATAAAAGTAAGTAAAAACCCTAAAGATCTTATTTCAAAATTACCACGTATATATGTCAACGAATAAAAAGTTCTTGAGATTCCATGTTCTCCTTATCCTCCAGACTGAAGTCTTTGTGATTTCTATTAGCCTACAGTCCAAATAATGAACTTCTATTTATAAATGCATTTTTACATTACTCCGAATTCATTTTTCTATAGCATTACTCGTGTTTAATGCAATCCTTGCAATGATCGTTGTTTTGTTTTATGAACAATGTCATGTATTTCTGTGACGTAGACAAAAAGTCATGATGTACTGATACTATTTCGGTTTCAATAAAACATAATAGTTCTTCGTTGTCTTAGCAAGAGTATAATAGGTTAACCTGGAATATTGAATTGCAAAATCCCATTTAATTGTTTTGTTTGCTATGGAATAGGGCAATGACATCGATCATATACAATAAAATATTAATAAACTGGAAATGTGCGCTAAAATAAGGAATTCTTTTTTGCATCAAAGTACAACATAAATTTACTATATGTAAAGTGAAAAGAGAAATCCATTATGAAAGTCCAACTTCTAGGGAAACTACTAAAAACGTTTCGGCTAAAGCATGCTATTTGCAACTTTTTGTATGATATGAATAACACAGACATATTTTCTGGGAAAATCTCAGTTCGGTTTTAGGATATGATTATATAACTACATGCATAATATTATGATACATTTGTTGTCGATTTCTTGCCTATAGGATTCTGCCGCTAGACCAGTGATGGCTGGCGCCGCAACTGGAGCCACAGCTGGAGCTGTTTTAGGACCTGTGGGTTCTGTTGTTGGTGGAGCTATAGGTGCTTTAGGTGGACTATTTGCATCTGGACAAACATAAACAACGATCGATCCACAGCTTGATATATCACAAAAGGCGGCCATGTTTGGTTTCAAACAGACTCTTACTATCACTGTAATTTTATCGGTTTTCAGATGCATACGTTTTATATGAAGATATATGTGCGATAAATGTTTGATTTACCTTTGATACTTTTTCATTCCTTTTTTGTCTGACAATATAAGACTTAAAAATTGAATGTACAAGAGTGCATTTCTATGAATGCTCTAACATTTTTAGTATAAGTCTGCGAGGCGAAAGATATTTTATATATCTGTATGTACTTTGCAAAAATATTATTGCATCATGTATACTGGATGTGGTCGTTTTAAAATGAACACTATGTTTTTTTCTTCTTATTACAGTATTTTAAATGTGTCTAGAAATAAATGTATATACAACATTGTTGTAAAGTGTTGGTCCTGTAATACTTAATACTGCGTTGAATATTTTTTCTGAAATGATTTGTTGTGGAATTATACTTCCGTGTGTATTCTATTTTAAGTTAAGCTAAATCATTAATTTTCTTTTTTGTACTCCATCTTGCAAAATATATAAGCGGCTACTTTTTCAAATATCACAGTATCGCGCATATCTTACCAGGAGACAATCATATTTGATAATACAACCAATGAAGTTAGGCAATCTGTATTATCGGCATTACAGTACATTTTATATCTGATTCATGCCGTTGAAAATTTGGCTCACTTCAGCATACACATTCTTAGGCGGATTGTGAAATATTTTTGACACAGTAAATATGTATGTCTCCAGTACATAATACGTTTCTGGTAAACAGTGTTCCCGTTAAACATTGTAATAAAACTATTTACATCTACTGAATAGTTTCTGTTCATGTGCTGCTACAAATTGGTCGTCCTTTGTGATCTACTTTCCGTAATATTTCTATTTATTTTTTTTTCAAAAATTTAAGTAATTAGAAAAAAAAAATTCTCAATATTTGTTCGTACATTTTGCATTTATTTTAACTTACGCCTTGTCATCATGAAAACATATTTGAATAATAAATATGTTACATAATATGAAACTACAATCTGTTTTGGTACAATCTATTGTAGATATCTGGTACATAAAGTTCTACTGTGTTGTATAATCTAGTGTATATAGCTGTTACATATATTTCTACTGTATGGCAATTATTGCATTTATTTGGTGTAGGAAATACTAGCCTTTGAACGTGTTGCCATTCGTGAAAGGTCTTCAAATTAAAGTGAGTACCTGATAGATACCTAAGGAAATATAATATAATTTTTGAACGTGTTATTAATGGATTTTCCTTTTCGTTTATTAATATAAAATTTCTTAAACTTAAAGCCCCGTTTTCTTCGATTTTTGAATAACACTTACAGCAAAGGTAATAATAACTAAGTATATTATCCACTCATTGATTATATCAATTATTATTCTTTGCTAAATAATAATAACACAATGATTGATTTAAAAGATAAATTATTGATTGGAATGTGATAAATCTTTTTTCGCGATATACGTGGTAAAAAAAATATGAAAAAAGATTTTGTGACTACACACCCATCACCGAGGGCTAGACTTTTTTATGATATGTTTCAGTGCGTGAGACAATGTGACACAGATGTAAGTTATAGAACATACTATTAATGGTGTTTTTAATTTATTTGGTAAATTAAGTTAACCATGGAAAAAGAGTCCGGAAGTTCAAGAATCCTTGTTATATCATTTAGATTCTATAAATTATACTAGTCAAAGAACTGATGATATGAAATCACAATATTGTTTATTCTTATATAATCAAGAAAATATTTCAGACATAAAAATACAATTGTCCAGTAACATAATACATTATGACGGGAATATTTTTTGTGGAGGCATTAAATAATAATAACAGTTGTGGAAATAGCATTTAAAGAAGAATATTCACCCTAAAAACATGGCTGACTCTTTCAAATGAATTGGATACAAATTGAAAAAAAATGAAGTTCAAGGGTCAGTTAGATGAAATATATTTAATTTCTTTCATTTTCGTGTATGTTCGAATCAAAGTTACATCGTTTTTTCTAAACGATCAAAATTTATTGTTACATGCATTTTTCAATTGAAACGTTTTGTGTTGAGCTTAATATTTTGTGTTACATAACGTTTTAAATGAAATTAACAAGTTTACTACCACTCTATGTACAAAGTAATGTCATTGGTTTGTTGGTGTTTTAATATGCCCTGTATGGTAACATATGTATTCAGTTTGGAAAAAAACATATTACATTTCACCTTTTGTAGTACTTTTTTATAATATGATTTTATAAAGAACTTGTAAGATACAATATAATATTATAAGATGTTTTAAAGGAGTGTTTACACGTACTTTACATGTACAGAATCACACAGAAGAATATTTATTACAATTGAATTCGTTGCACGTACAACAAATCTACCAATCACTTAATGGAGTTTTAAGTCGGTTAAGTATATCGTATCAAACAGTATACTGCTTATGCTATGTTTATTAACCAATATGTTTGTTCTCTTTTTTCATTTGAAGTGTTTTTTGTGATTTATGTGTGAATTACAGTCATCTAGTGAAAAGGTTTAGTTCGTGTTATTATTTTCATTATATACATGTGTATAGTGGTACCGGTATACCACTGCTTCATGCATACAAACAAACATTGAATGTTAGAAAAGTATTACAAACATACAAACATCATACACTCAAATCATTGTTTTAAAGAAAAATTACCATGAGTGTAATATGAAACGTGCATTTGTAAGAATGAATACAGACTCGTTCCGTCTCGGTCCTGTATATCAACATGATTCTATCGAGCTGCAAAGCTTAATTTATCTGGTGTAATGCTCGTCACAAACATCAGAAGTGTATTTTGTTGGTTTGACAATATGTAGACAATGATACACATTAATCAAGTTGTGTCACAAATAGAAATGGTGAACAGATTAATTTTCGTATTTTTAGCATTTCTGAGCTGCTTTAATGCACGCGACATATAAATTTAAACGCTGACAAACGCCCGAACTACCATAACACAAACACAAACATTCTGTCCAGATGTCGGGCTTCATGTATGAAATGCGTTCTCTTGCTCTCTTCAGTGTTTAAACGCTGCAGCAGATTACCATGGAAACTGTAACTAACTATGGACGATTAAATACTAAACGTGACCGTGATTTATTCGGCTGAAACAGAAAGGTTTTGTCTTAATGAAGGTTGTACTGTAATTGTAATGTACGGTCTTTCAAATCCTCTAACTGTAGGTTGTATCAACACATTTGTCTTCCACTGTCAATTAATTGATCGCGTAATCACACATGAATCTCTCATGTAATATTACACATGCTAGGTATCAGTGTTTGTTTTTGAAGTCGGCTGTCATGATAAATCTATTTCCTGCGTATATTTCGGCGTCATAAAATCATACTGAGACTGTTATTTATAGTTTATCTGATTGTTAATTGAATTTTTATTTTTTAATGATGTAAATTGAAGTAATTGTAGCAAATTGGAGATTGGTGATCTCTTGGTGATTTCATTAGGTACGTGATATGAATTATATAAATGTAAAATGATAATAATTTGAATAGAATTATAAAATCGATATTAGGTGTCAGAGTATCAGAATTAATGATAACAAATGCGATATGAGTTTATTTGTTCTTCTATTCTATTCCCAAACTCTGTCTGTTAAGTCTTAATGGAAATATCATTACTTACAGCTAAAAATCTTATATTTTTTTATCTTGATTATGTCTTCATTAAATAAATTTCGTTTAGAATAAAGACAAAAGAGTGGTACCATAAGAGAGAGAAGTTTATGAGGAAAAGTGTATCACGATCAATTTTACAAACCTACATGTCCATACACCGACAGTCCGATTTTCTTTGACTAGTTAATCTTCACCTCGGATTCTGACAATATCCCCGTCCTCTAACGTGATTTTTGACATTTCTAAGTAGCAACCAGACACACATGCCTTAGCCTTACAGTTTTCTTGAAAGACAACTCGAATTTTAAGTAAGTCGGACCAAAATAATCGGGAACATCTTCAAATGAACCAGTGCTCAATACCATTTTGTTTGATGGACTTCGACAGAGTGCTCCCCCTTGAATTGCAGAGGCGTGGTTTAACTCGCCGCTGTCGTAAGGTCAATTGAAAATAGATCAATAGTTGCATTTTCACTCAATTGCCTATCCTATTACAACTGGCAATAAATAAAACAAATTCACCTTAGCTGGTCTCTAATATCAAATGTAGTTGTAATCTTGACAAAATGTGATGATACATATTCATTTCTCAATCAAAATAAAAACAATAAAATATATATGTTACAAAATACATGGTGCATAACGAGGTCATACGGTATGAACAATACGCAAAACGACAGATTCTTCCTGTTGTTAAACTCTTGTGTTTCTCTCGGTGCCAAGCAAAAGTACACAGTCATTATCACCCTTCATTCCCTATATTGTTCTTTTCATAATTATACAACGAACAGTGTAATGTTAGTCAGGTCACTTTTGTGTCTAATATAAATATGACCTTATTACTGACACTGTATGTAAGTCAGGTCAATTTTGTGCCTAATAAATAAATATGACCTTATGAATGACCCTGTATATTAGTTAGGTCAGTTTTGTGTCTAATATAAATATAACCTTATCATTGACCCTGTATCACAATAAAATAAAGCGGTCAGACGACCAAACAAGTCAAATGAACGAAGTTGTTCTAAATCCGTGAAATCGGTCATTTTGTCGATACGAGTCTCAAGATTTGTGTGATTTTAATGGAACTGCTGAATGGCAGTTCGTGGGACAAGGTCTCATTAATAAAAATATATAAATAGACACTACAACGCCGGATATCTATAGACAATTGACATTTTGTTTTACAATGTTTACATAATACAAAGTGTTAAACTAATCAGACAATTTTAAAGAAATTATTTTTATGTAATTTTACGATTGTCCTTAGTATAGATAAGAAAATGCTGAAAAAAATATACTACCCTGCCCCGAAATGCTACTTTAGCCATTCCCCCAACTCAAAACCCACCAAATATTTTGTTTACAAGCATGTATTTTAAGTTATGTATTTATCCTGTGATAACATTGATACACTGTGGCACACACAATAGACCACAGTTTTACATTAAACGTCTCTAAAATTTTGATGACATTCCAGTATTCCATACCGGCACTCCGGATAGTCGTTCTGCATTACGAATCCGTTCGTATCATCAGAGAGCCATCCACACCTACATAACTCATTTTACATATGTCCATTTTTCGGCATCAAGGAGGTCATTTCTCGATGCTATTCTACTTCCAATTTGCAAACACTTACTTTCCGCTTCTTCGAATGTTAGACTATACCTCCTTCCATTGCCTTCTGCCTGAAATACTGTTTTAAATGATAATAAATTTTAACATGGATGAAAAAGTATGTTAGTGGGAACATCATAGTTATGCATGAATCCTGAAGGGTGTCAATGATAGATGCGACGATACATTATTTTATATAAGTTAATTTGTAATTCGGCAAGTGTCTGCTATTGGTAATTATTCATTCTTCATAAGAAAAATCAAACACTATTTTCTGAGTAATAACTCCTACAATATAACTATAAGACTACATCAGACTACAATTCATGTGTTGCGTACATTGACTTTACATGGGATTATATAATGCTACCAGATGACTTGCGTTTTCCCGTTGAGGAAACACTTGTTGAGACAGTTGACCTGAAAAAATGCGCGACATTTAATGTTAAAATTGCGACAATTAACGGTAGAAGATTTTGCGACATTTAGCAACGGTTGCGACATTTAACGGCAACGTTGCGACATTTAACGGAGAGTACCTCAATTCACGGCGACGCGACATTTCAGGGTGCCATTACATCTCGTGCCATCACATAATGTGGAATCGCTTCCATAAAACATCAGCATACTTAAAAACATGCGCATAAGTCAATATATCTCTTTATGTGGTTTGAGGCCGCAAATTAAAAAATTATGTTTGCGGCATGTCTGAACAAAAACTCTACCTTATCTATCATCTTCGTAATGAATTCATTTACATCTGCGTTTATGTTCCATTACGAATTAGACTGTATATATATTTACTTTAACAATATTTATAAGCTAGTAGACATACTCGTATTGATGTTCGCAGTCTACTTTAACTTTGTGTGTATTTATCTTTTCTCAATGCTGGTCAAGAACTCACAATGAGTCACACGACCAAACTGTCATCGAGGTGTCCTTCTCTCACGACAATGCTTATCTTATCTACAATATTCAAGTTATGACAACGTCATTGAAAAGGTATCTTAAAGTTTGTCGTAAGTTCGCAAGTCAAGATAAAACAGTATCTGAGCAGAGGTGTGTTTGTGAAACAGGTCCCAAGCCTTCATTTGAAAATTAATGGTATAATTCATTCGTATCTAAATATATTACATGCTGAATTCTGCCTTATACACCATACCTATTCTTATTGTCCATATGAAACTTATTCATCCAGAATGGTAAAAGTTTATAAATTGTGTTAATTGTAGTTTGAATTATTTGATTCTGAATTAAAATCTGGGTTCAGAATAATATTAAATTCATATCCAGAGAGTTATAGCTATTTCATTTGTTATTCAAACATAATTAAAACATTTATATTTACCTGGATAAATGTGTCACGCAGATCATCAATCTGTCGATTGCCACTGTTTTGTTGACATGATCTTCAGGAAGTCTTTTTTCTTGTCCGAAACTTCATGGATTCTTCTCCTATGACAAGGTACACACACGTGCACACAACTTCAAAAACAAGATTTGATGCATGTTTTATTATTTATTCAAAACTCGACCGTAGTACAAGCATCGTCTTTAAAGCACAACTCGGCACTGATTATACATTCTACTTCAAAGTTTTTCTAAAAACTGATCACGAAGATTGTTGTTTAATAATTTAAAAAATATTTGACACGACATTATCATGTCAATATCGGGACTTGAATCATTCAAAGCATGTTGGATGCTCTGAAAAGTTTCTACAAAATCAAGTAATGAGGTATTGATTTCATTATGTTGTAAAACACCGATTTATCATTTCAAATATCAAGCAGCAGAACTTTTTAAACCGTTTTTGTTGACTTACATGGCACACCATGTTGTAGGTGATGTGATTTAAACAAAATGTTCAAAATCTGTAACCCATGTTTCGGAAATGTCCTCTCATCAACAAATATCCAAACCAGGACCTAGTTTACGGCATATTAATCGAATATTGTCTGTGACTGTTGCGCCAGTTTTTGTCCTGTATCATAGATTTTCAGGTTGAAAAGTGTATGAAACCCTGATATACTCTTCTGTTGAATTCTTCTCTTGTTCTTTGTACGTCACGAGACATACAGGGAGTAATTTCGCTATTTCGGCACCCGACTTAATATCTCAAATAGTATTTAAAGTCATTTTTTGTTCTTGATAATACAAGTGTACATACATTTCTATGTCTATTATTAGCATCTTCATCTCGATATCTCGAGCATGAGTAATGCATCACATTGATTAACCTCAACTCCCGGAATTTAACATTCCCTGGCTTATCGCGTCACGGCATAAATGCAACAAGTGACTTAAAGCATCATTCTTACGGGTTGAAACAAATGTCTCGGGAATTGGCCATCAACACACGCTCATCTGTAGTGCAATAAGAAGAAGGGAGAATTTAATTGACTGTTCTTCTTTAGTCTGAATCAGCACAATAATTTACTTGGGTGCAAAAATGTCATGTTATTGGATTCCATGCGTTGAATTTCAAATTAATGGAAGATTAAAATGTTCTGTATAATGCGACGTTGAATCGGTGTTATACGACAATTATGTAAACATGCAGTTTATAGGCGCTGGCAAAAATATTAAGTGGAGGATTTACTCCCAACAAGTCATAGAAATGATTCGATATTTTTACATAAATACGAGCGTCATTATTCCAGCTCAATATTTAATTTGGTTTAGCCTTTGCTCAGATATAAATATGCATTGTGTTGTCATCGAACTTAAAATTGTTCATTTCTTACAATGTGAATAAAACTGCCTGGATTTGCAAAAAAATGCCGTAAGTGCTTCGCGACAGATCAATATAGTATCCATACATATATGATAATATGACAACTACTAAAACATGATAATTTGACAATTACTAAAACATGATAATTTGACAATTACTAAAACATGATAATATGACAACTACTAAAACATGATAATTTGATAACTAATACGACATGATAATTTGACAGCTAATAAAACTTGATAATTTGACAGCTAATAAAATGTGATAATTTGACAACGAATAAAATGTGATTATTTGACAATTAATAAAATCTGATAAATTGACAACTAATAAAACATTAATGTTGATTTCTCCCCTTTTTATAATAAGTATTGTTGTCATAGCAAGGAAATCAATTCCCTTGTGCATACATAAAACTATTTTGGGAAGAGTCTTTCTAGAGTGGTGCCTAGTGCACTGGTTACCACTCTGGAGATCTTAATTTGATATCATATATTATCACTCCTATATGGATTCCAATATTCATTCTTGTTCATTAGCTTGTAATCTGAGATAAAGAATATTATCTATAGGTCTAAAACATGATGCCTCATCCAAGTCGTTTGTGAAGTCCAAAGATATTTGTATATAAACAAACTATAATTGCTAAAATTCCATACTTTTAATAAAAAATCTGTCATTCAGCGAAATCACCAACGAAACAACAGAACACTGCAAAATGTGGATTTCAGAGGAAAAATATTGCAATGTTTTTTTAAGACTATTTTCATTTCATTCCTGTCTCTATTTAAGAGATCCGCACAGAATATCATGTAAGAAATGATCAGTTACTGTACCTAATTAACTTTCAAACCGAAATTGTGACCTCGATTTGAGCTGCGTACCTCACCAATAACGGATAATGGGATATTCAAACACACAATGCGATTAAATAAATTCTCCGTTAATGCATACCGATAAAATAATTACTTCAGCATCCAATATTTACATGTGTGGTTTGTACAATTATGGTATGATGTGTATAATATGTAGTCGTTCACGGACACTATGTACTTATACGCTTTAATGAACAAATACATGCGCTTTTATTTTGTGTAAATATTATTTCAAAACATAATTATCAGTGAAAACAGCATGATCTAAAATACCATTTGCAGTACTGTCAGTACTTTGATACGCTTTCGGATTAATATGCAACTTTACTTTTTCAAATCTGAAATGTTTTCATTAAATTTTAAGGACAAGTCCAACACCCAATTCTAACTGAGCCACGTTTTAATTTCGTAATCAATAGACTCACATTAGTGCAGCGAGATTTACAGGATAATGGTAAAAGGTACATTAGACGTATTTTAACAAACATTTATCATTCTGTTTGACCTACATTAGGGATACCTAACTAATAATTACAGGGATGCATCAAAATAAACAGTAAAATGCATCAACAAGTATAAATTTGCTGCAAACAGAATCACCAATGTGTGAAAATGTTCACTTCTGTTTAACAATAATTGTAAATCATAATTACGTGTCTCTTGACTACCATTACCATTAAATATTCTGTATTAACAAAAACATAACAAATTCGTACCCTTTTGAAGAGTAACACAGATCTTGAATAGGAAACTGAGTAGTCTAGGGCAGCAAAGTATGGCGTAATAAACGGTTAGTATACTCCGTTTGGAATATTTTCATGTATGTGATAATAATGAAGAACAATCTAAAACATCTCTTATAGACAGTCCATACAAAAAAAGCGTTATTGTTGATATCATCACAATATCCACGACCCAATGTCATTACATTTGTGCAGATTGAACGCAGAGACAGCAAATTTTATGATTGAATAGTTCTTACTATGTAAACACTATATTCACCTAATTAAGATGTAGATGATTTTACGCGCAGTTAGGCCTCGTGGATATGATGAATTTATCCACTGTCAGACTAAGAGTGGGCTCACTAATGTCGTTTTTGTTTAGATTACGCACTAGTTCTCTAACACAGACTTACTTAGCCATAACAATCTACGTATCTAAACAATAAAATCTAACTGAACAATTGATCTCTTGAGTGATCAAGAACAATGGGCTTAATAGATTTGTACTCCACTTAAGGCCCTTTTAGTCAATTATCTTTAAGGTTCTTAAAATCGCTGGGTCAAACTCTCATAATCAACTGGGTGATTAGCCAGGAGCAAGTCAATCATTAACTTAATCGCTTTGGCTAATAAAACAGATTACTGAATAGTTTCTCGTGATTCCATCATAAATTTCTTAAGTAATTCAAAGGTGCTTCATGTACGAAGTTCTGACCACGAGTGCCAGATTTAAACTAGGTGGTGAAAAGATTTAGCGCACCAGGTAACTATATAAGACCTGTCCATTTATTATAATTATAAATATTTTATATTACTTAATTACAGGGCCAAAATAATAACCAGTTAGTTAGTCAATTATTCACTCAATCTACTTTACTGTAAACTATCGCATCAATGCAGGTACAATGCAGCGTTTCATACTCCATTCAAATCATTAAATACGTAAACAAGCGTGAGATTATGAGATACATGAAACTCTCTAAATCTTACGTTGACAAAATGTGACAGTCGACAGTTTAATGATGTGTGTGGCGCTGTGTAAAACAGAGCAATCCTTTCTGTGTCAGACCGCATCATGGAGGGACGGAATATGTTTTTTTCCAAACCCATTTCCATACATAAGAATGTAATGTCCACCGTAAGCACGACAGAAAACTGGATTACCATGTGTCGAATTGTTTATCCAGGTAAATGCATTCTTCTATATTTTCATAGCAAAATTGATAGAACGTAGCTTTACTGTTACAGGCAGAGGAAATCAATGTGAAAACAGGTATGTGTAAATTGGAAAGCAATGAAAGTATTTACACGTATACCATTCAAATGAGTTTTCTTATTGTATTTAATCTTCGATCATAACCATCCTAAAGGTTGAGTGAATGAACGAGATAGAAATGAAATCAAACATTCACACAAGAGTGCATACTTTTAACCCCCGTTCCACTATTCACCCCTACCTTAGACAAATTTTGCTTTCCAAACTTTCCATATTATTCTCGAATGTTTACATATAGGGGACGTTTAATAATGACGTGACATATACATGCACAAGCAGTCAGCGAAAGTGTTTTGTTTGATTTTAGTTTTTTCTGCTCCATATAATCGTTAAAAATTTAATACCAAAACTTATCTTATATCTATTGACTGTATTGCGCAGGGAAATTAAATAGTTTTTACACATTCACACACTATATAAAATTTATACAGAACAAAATGATGTTAAAAGACCTTGATTAGACATTACAAATGAAGTTGACTAACTGTCCATCTTATCTTGCTTAACTGATGCCCGAAAAATGGGCTTGGGTTGTGTAGGCGTGGATGGGTCTCCGATGGTACACACGGGTTCGTAATGCAGACCGATTATTCGGAGTGCTGGTATGAGTGGCATACTGGAATACTGGAATGTGACCAAGATTTAACGATTTTTATTGCAAAGCCTAGCTGCTTAATTTAATAAAACTATTGGGGGTTATGGTGAAACAATTGACATATGCACGACATATTTTGCTGAGTTATATTACTAACGGATTTCTTATGGTAAACATTCTCAGAAAATGGGAACTATAGCAACCCAATGATGGCAATATTTATTTATATATATTGAAATATAAATACCAAAAAGTTAATGTGCCAAGTTCGAACGAGACGACCTCAACCATATCTTAGAGAAGTGTCCTCAAAATAGTTGAGCGTCAAACTCTGTTACGGGGATAGGAACCGTACTGATACTGTAACATTTCGTTTATAAAATTAAGCTGATATAGATACCTTTTTATTGTTAGTAATTTGATAGATATTGTCGTAACCTTTACGACCGTCACGAAACATAAGATCAAGTTTCATGATAGCATTAACAATACAGCATTAAACAAAAACAATTAAAAAAAAAACATTTATTTCGCTCAGACAATGTTCAATGTTTCTTTTTATAGTACTCTGGAAGAGTGGTGGAACCATGTTAAACCAACAAACTATATGAACAATTTAACAAACATGTGTCATAACGAAACTTACAATTTACAGGTACCAATAAACGCAGCATGCACTTTGTTACGGATGTCAGATAAAAAGTCATTGTCGCCGTTCACGGACGATGACATATACAATTAAACAGATTTGACTATTTCTTCCCTTACACCGCCTGCTCTAAGCCAATCAGAAAAGAGAATGAAAAAAATGGCGGAAAAACATCTCAAATGGGGTATATCATCCGCCATGTTTTTGTCGAGTTATCTCTTTGTATAATTGACATGCCTTTATGATGTATGAAGCTCGAAACCAGATTGTAGGCTCCTGTGGGGTAAACAATATTTCAAATATTTCATTCAAAAGCATAAACATAATACGAATGTATTTCTACAAAAAAGAGGACTTTTATTTAATAAATATTAAGATATAAATGCTTATCTAATTCATCGTGAAATTCTTTGTTTCCTCTGAATACAATAATTCGATATTTTAGTTATGTGTTTTACATAATTATGCTCTTTTTGGGGCATGTTTATATCGTAATATTTACATATGCTCCTTAGGGGCAGTTTATCGTCATTAACTGGTCCCCGTTCCATGGTGCAGTGCACCGAAGGAACGTTTTCTCTGTAACGGGAACTAGTTTATATCGTCATAAATATAGAATGTGTTGCAAACTCTCAATAAGAAATGAAATCTCTATGAAATCTTTATTCAATAGTCTATTCTTAGCTCTTATACTTGGCTGAACGGCGATTCCAAGCATTTTTGGAAATGCTAATACTTGTACTACCAACACAAACATATTAAACCACAAAAGGAAACCAATAGTGGAAAACTCCGATTCTTATCATACGCCAATGTATTGAGTATTAAAATAGAAACCAAGCTGTTTCATCATTAGTTCCAGACAATATTCAAATCAGTGAAAGGGTTAATGTTTTAGAAGAAATGTTAATTAAAAGATTTCTAAATAATTTTCTGTACATTTTGTATATCAGAAATCGGAACCACAAACTACCTAAACATCTTAACGAGCATACGACAGGACATCAATTATGTAAATACCAGTATTCCGGGTATAAAGCTAACTTGAATATTTGTTACTGGTTATTTGCAAAATATTATTGATATAAATATTACAAAATAGCTAGTGCATAACAAGTTCACACATTATTGGCTTGGCTTTACATCAAGAATGTACACATAAACTATACGCACCACCCCCAAAACGACAGATTATTCCTATTGTAAACCACCTGAGTGGTTTTTGCTCGGTGCCAAACAAAAGTACACTGACATAAAGTTTCGGACACCCGTCATTCCCTGTATTGTTCTTTTCTTTGTAATACAACTAACAGTATAATATTGGCAAGGTAAGTTGTGTGTCTAATATAAATGTAACTTTATTTCTGACCCTGCATGTTAGTCAGGTCAGTTTTGAGTCCACTGTAAATATGACCTTTTCATTGATCATGTATATAAGTCAGGTCAGTTTTGTGCCTAATATAAATGTTACTTTATTACTGACCCTGTATGTAAAGATATTGAGCTCTTCATTAACTACACTTTTCTAAAGAATTATCTTTTATGTTTATGCAATTCTACGATTGTCTATTACAGATAAAAAAAGGCTGAAAAGCAAATACAAAACATACTACCTTGCCTCAAAGTGCTACCTTAGCCAAACTCCTCTACCCCCCCAAAAAAACAATATATAAAGAACCATACAAAGAATTAATAATTACCACAGGGGGCTAGGACGTTAAAGGGATAGTGTATAATGGTGTATTAGGCCTAAAATGGCCACACGGACTAAAAACACCTATATTACATATATTTGAGCGATTCCTTAAAAAGTTATGTAGTTTTAAACAAACTGGGTGCAGAAACTGTCATTTCGAAGTTGTAACCCTTGTATATGTATATATATATGATATACGTGTTTTGGTCCGTGTGGCCATTTTAGACCTAATACGCCATTGTACTCCATCCCTTCAACGTGCTAGCCCCCTGTGATAATTACCTTTATCTCGAAGTGGTAATATTTTCCACTATAACTGTACAATATATATGACCATACATATTAATATTGATGTATTAACGTTTGAACAAGATAGATTGTAAGCTTTTGAAAACATGAAAATACTGTCAGCATTAAATTGGACGCAGCTTAAAAGTTCAACCGATATACTTCCTGTTTACAAGCATGTATTTTAAGTCATGTATTTGTCCTGTGTTTACATGGATACACTGTGACACACACATTAGAGTAACACAGTTTTACAATAAACATCGCTTAATTCTTGGTCACATTCCAGTATTCCAGTATGCCACTCATTCCAGGACTCGGGATAATCGCTTTGCATTACGAATTCATTCGTACTATCAGAGAACCATCCACAATGGCACAGTTCAAACCCCAAAGATGTCGTTTCTCGATGCTATTCTACTATTTCTTGGCAAACATCTACTTCTCGCTTCATCAAAACCCTGATGGTATACGCCCAAGTTACTGACTACCAGGAACACTATCATTAAAAATAAAAAATCTAGTTTCGTGAAAAAGTCATGAGTTGTATTTTAACTAGAACCAATGAAAGTCAAGACAATGATGAACCTAAATTTGATTCGGTTTTAGGCAGACGTGTGCTTTTTGAAAATTTAACCACAGTAAAAGGTCGATATCACGAGCATCGATATTTCGAGCACCCGACTTATCTCGAGGAATGTTTTAAGTCCCGTCAATATTTGTTCTTAGTTGTGTATAATTTTCAACCAGCAAGCAAATATGTCGTTATTACGAGCATCACTTTTATCTCGAGCATTTAGTCTGTTCTGACTCCGCGAGATAACGAGGTTCTACTGTATTTATCCTTTTATTAATAATCACATGACAAACAACTGCGTTAAAGTTTGAGTCCTTTATGACCGTTATTCGCCTGTTTATTTTTTAAGAATGAAAAATATATAATAACTCATCACACTGCATTAAACATGGTGAGTGTACGCTTACGCTCGACTTCTATCTGGTTTGATCCGTTCTACATTGCGTGAAGATGTGTTTGCATCTTTTCTTTGAAGAGTATTTTGGACCGCGAGCGGCCTTTAATTTTTGCAAATTTCAGCAAGCGAGTGCATGAAATATTGTCAGTTAATAAACGCTAAACTATGTGCTACCTCGACCAAAAGTGTCAACGTCGTCTGCTTTTAATTCTACAAGGATGTGTCAGTTAATCAAGATTAGGTCAGACAATATTAAATCAACTTCATATTCAATGCCTAATTATAGCCTGAGAACGTGTAAAACTATTTAATTTCCCTATAAATAAGTCCATATAAATAACTTATCATATCAACAAAATATATTTAGGGAAAGTTTGGAAAGCAAAATTGGTCTAAGTAAATACTTTTATTGCTTTCCAGTTTGTTCGAAACAATTTTCAATCATTTTGCTTTGCCTGTAAAGTTCGTGATACAACAAGTTCCATCAATTTTGCTATGAAAATATCAAAAAGGTGCATTTTATCTGGATAGACGATTCGACACATGGTAATCCAGTTTTCGGTCGTGTAACGGTGGGCGTTGCAAGCTCATGTATGATAATGGTTTTAGAAAAAAGACATATTCTGTCCCTCCATGATACGGTCTGACACAGAAACGATTACTCTGTTTTACACAGTGTCACACACATGACCAAACTGTCGATTGTCACACTTTTGTCAACGTAAGATTCAGAAAGTTTCATGTTTCTGCTTGCTCGAAACCGCACGATTGTTTCTCCAATGACAAGGTATATACACGTACACGTAACGGCAGAAAAAAGGTTTTTGTACAATTTGACATGCATTACGATGCCGAAGTACAAGCAATGTGGTTAATATAACACTCAAAGTTAATAGAAAGCACAACTTGTGTGTATCACTTTATTATCATACATATTACAACAAGACTGATCATCAGGGTCTTGAGAAGCATTAAGAGCATTGATTTGTATGGAATGTGGAACATTGCATTGTACCTGTATTGATGCCATAGAACACAATTAAAAATATTGAATGAATAATTGACTAACTTCTGCATTATCAGCCAGTTGATCCTCAGAGTTTGGTCCAGTAAAATATTTATAAATATACTAAATGGGAGGTAAAATGGTAAAATATTTATGAATATACTGAACGGGAGGTAAAATGGTAAAATATTTATATAAATATAAAGAACAACAAGCTTGGAATCTCTTTCTTTCACTAGATACTGCCGTTTGCAACATTTCTTCGTCCGTTTTTTTAATATCAGCGAACTATATTTCATCCATCAATGTTTTCATGGGACACATTCTATTTTATACAATTCAACCTGAAACTTAACTCCACTTTATGCTGATAACATCAACCACTGGAATGTACTGTGGTTTCACTAATTTTCGTTGTGGATTTAATTTCGTGGATTTCGTGGGTCGAATGATATCCATCAACCATCCGAAATTGGCGACATCCGAAATTGTGCAACAAAACAACTTCCGGTATGTTCCGAAACAGGAAAATAACAAGCTCCAACGATCTGTTATTATTGAGTAATCATCAGTGGGAAAAGTATGTTCACCAAAATCAGTAACGAAACAGGTCTCAGTTTATGTTCTATGATAATTAATAATCATTTACATATCTTATGGAACTGGCAGGAATATGAAGACTGTGTTGAAATAGTGTTAAAATAACGGACACGACGTACCTTAGAAAGGTGTGAACATAAAAAGTCCTTTAAAATTTTGCTCCATCTTTGCACCATCGTCAATTTGCAAATGGCAGATGCCAAAAATGGCATGTGTATTCAAGATCATCAACAGATTTCTGTCACATGTATAACTCTTGATGGGGTTCCCTTTTGACACATGAGGGCCAATTAGCAGTATTTTTACTTCACTAGCGGGTATATTTTATGGAAAAAATGACAGAGAAAGAGACGGCAATGTGTTTTGCTTTCTCAAAAATCAATATCCACGAATTTACATCCCCACGAAATAGCCATTTTACTAGAAACCACGAAAATTGAGCCTAACGAAAATAAATGATACCACAGTATACTACTCAAAATTTGACAGGGATCACATAATATATGGTATACATTTCATAGGGTATTAATTTTTTTATCGATTTTTAATTGTTATTTCGTAATTTTGGCATTTAATGTGTGTGTTTTTATTTTATTTTTTTCAGTATTGATTTATCAATGAAGCGTGACACTGGATGGATCTAGATAAGGGTGACTTTTTAAGGTTTTAGAGCATTCATGTCACAAGTGAAACGATTTTAAAAGCTAGCCAAAAGTGAAAGGATCTTTCCAATATCGTGTGTGGTGCCCATTGGCGTTGATTACTGCCTGGCATCGTCTTCTACTCATAAGCTTGTGGTTGTTGCCTTGTGGGATTCGAACCGAGGGCTTGGCTTGGCGTAGCTCCTGGATGGTGGTATGCATAACAGGGCGTGCAGATATTGCAACCTGAAGCATGTCCCAGACATGCTCTACGGGGTTGAGGTCTGGAGACCTCGCAGGCCTGTCCATCCTGACGATTGTTTCAGCTTGGAGGTACTCATTGGTCACTCTGGCTCTTTGAGGTCTGGCATTGTCATGCATTAAAATGAAATCTGGGCCTACTGCACCAGCAAATGGACGAACGTATACATCCAAGACCTCTCTCACGTATCTCTGAGCTGTTTTCAATGATGTACAGATAGGTATTCACCTGCATGCTGACCCCTGTCCAAACCATTATATATATATGTGTGAAACATATGAGCAAGTTTCATGATAGCGTTAACAACACAATATTAAACACATTTATTTCGGATGTTCAATTAAGACAATGTTCAATTATGTTCCTTTTTATAGTAATCCGGGTGAGAGGTGGAACTCATGTTAAATATTAAAGGGAACCAACGAATTATGTGAACAACTTAACAGACATGTGACATGACAAAACTTACAATTTACAAGTATCACTAGAGTAAAACGTAGCATATTCTTTGTAACGGATGTCAGATATAGAGTCTAACAACCAACACATACTTATTAAACCACAATAGGAAACCAATAGCGGAAAACTCAGACTCTTATCATACGCCAATGTATAAAGTATTAAAATAGAAACCAAGCTGTTTCATCATTAGTTTCAGACGACATTCACAGCGGTGAAAGGGTTAATTATTTAGAAGAAGTGTTTATTAAAAGATTTCTAAATAATTTTCTGTACATTTTGTATATCAGAAATCGGAACCACAAACCACCTAAACATCTTAACGAGCGTACGACAGGACATCAATTATGTAAACACTAGTATTCCGGGTATAAAGGTAATTTGAATGTTGGTGGTGTTAATAAGATGTGAACCTTACTAAAACTTTTTTTATAGATTTTCAATGAAAAAATCTGTAAAATGATATGCAGTATTACGTGAACATGTTCATCTACCAGCAAATCTTGTTAGTAGTATATTAGGTGGGCGTAGTTTGCACAACTGACTCCTCGACAATTTTATGCTTGGGTTTTTCAGCAAAAAACTTCTTCCACAAATTGTGCATGTAGTCATTGAGAATGTGCTTGTGTTGGACTTTAGGCAACAGTCTATGCGTCTCGTTTACCAAGCCGTACTACACCGTTATCTCAAAAAGTCGCTGACTACTTCACCATATTTCTGTCTTAATGTTGCCCTTTGTCTTCTCACGTTTATACTTGAAACGACACTTTTTTCCTATCACGAGAGTTGCTTTCCTCAGACCATACCCATATCGGAATAGTTTTACAGGATTTTCGCTGACATCGTGGTATTTGAGGAGTTTTTTTCTTTTCCTGTGCAATTCTGCTCTTAACACTTACTACACTTATTATCACAACATTCCCGTGGAATAATTCTCTTCGCGCTTTGTTCATCCTATTAAATGTTACCCTGCCGCGTGTAGAAGGAATTAGTGATTTTTGACCGTGGAGTCATCTGTTTTTTCAGTAGCGGAGGATTCACCGGACAGGGAACATGAAGATACATCTGCAATGACGTCACTTCCTGCTCGTTTCGCAGCTGTTTCTGCTTTTCTAACTTCTCGGTCATGAAAGGTTTTTCTCCTGTTCGAAACACCAGTTATTAATAGTTTATCAAGTTAATAACCTCAAGTCATTAAAATGCACCGGGTTTTGTGATCGTGTAATCCAACAACAAGACAATTATATAACTTCTGCGATAAAACATTTAGATAAAATATTTGCTTGAATATCGAAACGTTACTCATAAAATATATATGAGTGATTTTTGAATTTGATAAAACGCAATGTGATATAATATCTGTGTCCGACATGCTCACTATTAAATATTGATAACTTAAACACTTTGAAGTAAAGTTTTATCTGTATGCTTTAAATCATAATTTAGTTTATCTATTCAGTCAAACTTAGTGGGGAATGTTTGACTCAAGGTTTTCATGTTTTCTTTGATAACTGATTAAATGCAGCTCTGTTATACGTTTGGTCTTAAAACTAAAAATTGTCGAGTTGATCAATTGTTCCCAAACAAGATATTCTGTTCATAACTTACAAATTAATGTAAAAATGTTAAGTAGTCTAAAAATCTCACTTCTTTTCTTTTTCAATTATTCCCACTTTGTAGCGGAAAAATATTTTTAAGGCTTTACAGTTTGACGGAAACACAGATTGTTTATTATAGGTTAATGAACATTTCAGCTGAAGTAGTAGGTTTTGCATGAATTGACTAGGAATAATTGACTGACTAAATAATGTATATTATTTGTGACGCTATATATATATTTGATGTGAGCGTCACAAATAATACGGATGGGCTTTGAGCGTTTTAAAAATCAAAGTATCAGCGTGTAAATAAACTGCCCGATAGGTGAACAAACACTGGTAACAATGATTTAGTAACTTTTCAGTAATTATTTGACACGACTGTTTAAATGCTAGATGATGTGTCAAGCATCATTGTTTATTGTGCTTTACTATTCTCAGGGATTGTGATATTCATTATCATCGTGATATAGATATCCAATGAGTAATTTCATTGTTTAACTGGCTTGAACTGTCATCTTTTTTCCAAGAGTTATGACTTTCTTTTCATGTAGTCAATGTATCTTGATTGTCAATCGGCATTAAGAATATCTTGTCTTAGTTTTCTATATATTTTAATTTCTGGCTTTTACATGTTTTAATTTGCTAGCAGTCAAGAGCTTAAACGGAATAATTGTTCGGAGATGTGTTTTAAGCATTTTAATCAGGTTTTCCGAAGGAAAATTTGTTAACCAGGTTTTCCGAAGGACTTTTGGTCATTTGTTTATTTGCCTGTATGAAGTATTAAAATCTTGCATGATATAAGCAAATTGTTCCCACCCAATGACTGAAGGTAGGAATGGGGCAAGCATCTGGAAAAGGAAAACCTGGTTTTGTGGCATTTTCTGTCCTTTCTTGTAGTTAGAACTACAATAACATTGCCGATCTTGGTTTGTACTAAAGTAAATTTCAGACAACATTAATATTTTTGCTGTGCTTTTTCGATCATACCATAATGTGAGTACAATATACTTGTACGGACACTATTTGCGACAAATTTGCTCACTGTCAGCGTCAGCCTAAGAGTGGGTTCACTGTTCACTAACTAAGTGATAATGTCTTTTTCGGTTAGATTACGCACCAGATTTCTCACACACACTTACTTAGCCACAGTAAGCTACACATTTAAACAATAAAAACTCACCGAACAAGTTGTTTTTTCTGATCTCTTTAGTTATCAAGAACAATGGCCTGAATTGATTTTGCAAACCACTAAAGACCATTTTAGTTAATTTATAAATATTTATGGTGCTCAAAATCGCTGGGCCAAACTCTCACACTCTCACAATCAACTGGGTGATAAGCCAAAAGCAAGTCAATTATTTATTTAATCGCTTTGGCTACTTAAACATTTTACTGAATAGTTTTCTGGGATTCCGTCATAAATTTGTTTATAAATTCACATGCGCTTTGTATACGAAGTTTTGACCACAGATGTTAGATTTAAACCAAGTGTTGAATTGATTTATAACCTCAGCTGACCACTAACGACCCTCCTATTTAGTCTATAAATATTTTATAGTACCTAATTACTGGACCAAACTCTCAGGATCAACATGGTGATAATCCAGAAGTTAGTCAATTATTCACTCAATCTACTTAACTGTGTACTATAGCATCAATACTGGTACAATGTAGTGTTACATATTCCACACAAATCCTTAAATAAGTGCTCATAGTGCTTCACAATCACTCGGTGATCAGGCTTGTGATATGTACACTGAAAAGTGATACACACAACGCCTGTCAAGATTATAGTACGCTTTTAACTTTGAGTTTTATATCAAACACGTTGCTTGCACTTCTGCATCGTGATGTATATCAAATTGAACAAAAACCTTTTTTCTGCGGTTGTGTGCACGTGTGTGTGCCTTATCATGGGAGAAACAAGCGTGAGATTTCGAGCAAGAAGAAATACAAAACTTTCTGGAGATCACGTTAACAAACATGTCACAGTCGACAGTTTAATGATGTGTGTGGCGCTGTGTAAAATTGAACAATCGTTTCTGTGTCAGACGGCATCATGGGGTGACGGAAAATGCCTGATTTCAGACACCATAACCATTGACGAGCTTGCTGAAACGTCGGCCGTAAGCACGAACGAAAACTGGATTACCATGTGTAGAGTCGTTTATTCAGGTAAAATATTAATATCCCAATGCTTTTGATTACAAGTAAAATCGTAATAAAATGTAAATTACACTTTTGATAATAATCATGAATTAAACAATTTAAATTTTCAAACACATCAGCTTTGATGTTTTATGTTTCACCACTACCAATCTGAATGACAAATTGTCGTATGGAAATGGTACAGTGGATATGATGGATTGGTCGTGCACAGACAATGTACTTATATAGAAATAAAATCAATTTTCAGATATAGGTAATTGGTCCGGATCCTGTCTTGCTTATTTTGAATTTGTGAACAAGTGCTTGTTTATAGATAGAAAGGATTGAAGTATGAGCACATCCGTTGATATGATCAGTTCGTTGTGAAAAGTTTAATTTCACATTTTGGTGATTGAAGTCCATACTTGATACATTGATTGGTAAAAAGAGACGGCATATCATTCTAATCATGAATATATCAGAAACTTCTTTGAACACTTATAGAAAGATGACGTAGACGCGTGACTGAAATTGGGCAGAATTTTAGTGTTTTAAAACTAGCAATATGTCGAACACGTTCTAACTACATTTTGCAGCGTTAAAGAAAACATCCTAAAAATGTCAACATTAATGTCTAATAATTTAAGCAAGTCAGATAAAGTCACAAACAATTTCAATCAAAGTAACACATAATACTAAGGTCTATTCTATGCGTAAACATCAAGTGTGGTGAAGTCTGATATTCATATTGCATTCATTAGTACTCAGACAAAGGTGTTTGACCAACCGGTGGATTTTGTTATAAAGAATGAATAATTTCCAATAACGGACACTGGCTGAATATACATACATTTTAAGATAATGTACTGTCTCGCCTACCATTGACACTCTTAAGGGTAGATGCAACTTTCCGAATTCTATACATATTGAATGAAAAGAAATCAACATGTCCAATGCCCTACATAAGTTCGGACGAACGATTATGTGCCAATTAAAACCAATTAAAACCAATTATTACTAAATTGTACTCACAAAAAAAGTTAAAATCAATTTTTCGTGTATGCACGGATTAGTATAATCCATGTTTATAACATCAAACCTTTCAGTCTGATTTTATAGACTTTGTTGTCAACCATTTCATCAGTTTCATCCGTGAAAATAAAGCGGTAAAAATTTACGCGCTAATTTATATTGAAATACTCTTGGAATACAAGTACGAATAATTTTACCCTTCTTTTCATATTTACGTATATCTGCATTTAAACACTGTGGAAGTTACTTATTTTGTTCATATTATTTATTACATAAAGTTTCATCCATGTTAGAATTTATTATCATATAAAAACAGTATTTCAGACAGAAGGTAATGGAGGGAGGTATAGTCTAACATTTGAAGAAGCGGTAATCAAATGTCTGCAAAGTGGAACAAGAATAGCGTCGAGAAATGATCTCCTTGATGCCCGAGAAATAGGTTTTGAGTTGTGTAGGTGTGGATGGCTCTCAGATGGTACAATCGGATTCGTACTGCAGGAAGAAAATCCATGCTGGTACGAGTGGCATACTGGAATACTGGAATGTGACCAAGATTTAAGCGATGTTTATTGCAAAGCTTAACTGCTTAATTTAATGAAGCTATTGTGAAAATATATGTACACTCGTGAACAGTTATAGCCATTTTGGAAAAAAAACAGTGCTGCTTAGAGATTAAATAATTAATATTCAGCTATACTCCATTTTTGAACAAAAGCATAGTCAATGAAAATCTTATTAAAATCTATGTAATTGTATTATGTGAGTACACAATGTGACTTTACCGTAGAATAAAACATACCTAATTTTTACAGTTCATTGTATTACATTCAATTATTTTCGAAACAATAAATACAGTACATGTAAATTTTAGTAATCATTTGGTCCAGTGGTTAGTGCGCTAGATTTGTAACCCGGAGATCCTTCATCGATTTTCATGTGGAAAAGTTGCCGGCTGTTTGTGGAAGGGTAAGTTACTACTGGTTAATACATGTATATAGTCCAGGCAAACTGGTTAGGTGAATCGGTCGCCGTGTATAACTGAAAAAGTTGAAAAAACGGCGTTAAACCCCGGTGACAATAATAAGTCACATAAAACAATTTGCCTACTGTCATAGACAGAAAATAAAGTTCCCGATGCGTGGCTCTAATCCGCGACCTTCTGCTTGAAAGTCAGCTGCTCTACCAACTGTGCTTATCGGGCTGACGGGCATACAAACTACTATAAACACATATATATACATCCCTGTTACACTTACAATGTGTTACAATAAATATATGTAGAGATTAATGAAATTCCTGGTAAATTATAGATAAAATGTTCAAACTTCCTAAGTTTTTTTAACATATAAACGTCCTGCGATTTGCAAGAATCAATCTCCGGATTTGTCCATTTATTTCATAGGAAAATGTCCTGTCGTTACTGAATACAAGCATAGCCTAATTCTGTTTTTGTAGAGGGCGTTTTATTCTTTTGACAGTAAAGACATATAATAACACACTTCTAGCGTTATATGGACACAACACTAATATCACTATTCAAACAAAAAATAGAATTAAACTTGGTGAATATTGCAAACGTGTTACTCAGTGAATGGATAAGAGCGGCCATGTATTGTTCTACATTACTTCATTCACACGATATGTCCAAAATGAGGATGGTAGTATACGTTTGTTCCGTGTAGTACACTAATAAGCGAAAGTGGTAATATCAATGAAAATTGCCGCACTTCAAAAGCAACGCAAGTCGATTTATTTTCAGTGGTACTAATTTGAACATTAAAATATGCATGCAAATGTGAAACATGCCTGCATACTAGTAGACCAACTATAATTGCCGATAATCGAATTATAGCGTCGTCACTGGTTCATAAAATTTAACGACAATGGACAGTTGAACTGGAAATCGATTTTTGCCATCCATTTCAATGTATATGTTAAGTGTAGTAATACATGAAGGATCAAACTGATATGTAGAATATTGCTGTCAAATTCAAATTTATCTATTAACGCTAAAGGAAAAGGCCGCGGTCGTGGTCTAGTGGTTAGTGTGCTGGACTTGTAACCCGGAGATCCGGGTTCGAATCTTGGTAGCGGCGGGTCATACCCATCTATGAAAATTTGACAAAAATGTCGATTTTCTTCCATATGTGGAGTAGTTGACGGCTCCTTGTGGAAGGGTAAATTAGTGCTGGTTAGTATACAGACCAGGAAAACTGGTTGGATGAACTGGTCGCCGTTTATAACTGAAAAATTGTTGAAAAACGGTGTTAAATATCAGTGACAATAAGTCACATAAAGACAAAACAAACGCTAATGAACTTCAGCCCATACATATACATATTGCTATACAAAGTCGATTTATCTTTGCTCCTGAGAAATATGAAAATGTTTGAACCTGACTTCTGCGCTTAAAATCTTAGATTATAATCAATCGATTGACAGTCAGCACTAATCCATACTATCAGTGTATTCTGTGCATTGGTGCGTTATAGCGTGTATTTGATATCAACATTATGCAGAATTAGTGAAATGAAACATTGATAATTTGATCTTTATGGCATGTCAAGATTGAAACGTTAGTAAAGAATATTCATAAATGGAACTCAAAATTAATCAATTCTTAATATTACAAAAACATGTGGCAAAGATTTTCTGATGTATGTGATTTTCGGTATAAACAATCACTCATGTAGTTGAATGCATTATTGAATATTTGAATTGAGAATGGTCCTTCCTGTAACAACAAAAAGTAGATGCTAAAAACAGCTCGTAAACTGCATAATGTAATTACATGAATTAAAAAAGAATGAAAAAATTGATCATGTTATAAATCTTAAGTTGTTCATATGAGTATATACACTTATTTATATATGTGCAGGGACGGCAGTTGACATGAATGATGTGTTATGGGGTGAAAGAGGGTAGACTATGAGGTAATACACAAACGGGTACAAAGGACACAACATATGACAGGTACAGACATAACAAACAAGATAAGTTTTAAATAACCATTAATTTTAATCTACCCTGCGACATTTACACAGAGCCCGAGTTTGAAGAAGAACAACTAGTGTATCAATTCAACACGTTATTTTTGATAAAACATAATTAAACACATTAAGTTGGTATTTTATTCAGTTGGAACATAACGTACCTTGTCCACATATGTTCATATGTACTCAAACTCCAGCTCTAAGCTAAGAACTACATGAATGATACATTGTCCGCACTGTCCTAACAAGTATTTATTTGTTCGTCTGATTCACAAATAAATGGAGAAATTTTATATTTAGATATTTAGTTCATATTGTGGGGACTTGCCTTTAACTTCGATATCTATGTCTCTTAAGAAGGAACTTACAATAAATTATAACATATTTATGTAACAATAGGACTAAATATATTCATTATAAAAGATAGCTTATCCACAAACTCGTCGTATTTTGACAATGGGTCAATTTTTGGCCTAAATGAACCTCTGTAATCATAAACGTGGTACAATAATGATTACAGCATTATATTAATTCAAATGGTCCACGCATACGTGCAATACATGGTATTCCAAACAGAGATTTTATAATTTTATTCAAAAAAGGATATGTCGATTGAAGCATCAATCGAGTTCAATTCAATAATCAATGCCATTTTTTCTTGACAGCTCAGTTTTCTGGAAATTCTATGCTTTTTTCGGCATTATCTGGATACATGTATATATGTATAATATTGCGATCGATGAAATGAATCTAAAACCTCTGAATAACAACAGCTGTTTTGATCTTTGTATTAAGATCACACGGGAAACACAGCAATTAGAAGAACCATGGAAATAATAAATTCATTATACACAATCAAGCGATTCGCGTGGACGTGTAATAACTCAGTTTGATCTCTGTATCAAAAACACCACGTATTATTAACACTACGCAGTGTGATACATATCTCTGTAATAGCCCAATTTTAGTTGAACAACTGATTACCAATTCCGTTTTCAGAGGAATGTAACATCTACGTATACGCAATAGATACATTTATTTCAACACTTTCCATTAGTACGCATGAAAAAAGCAAAAAAGCAAAAAGGGTCGATTTGGCTGGGATGACAATAACGAATAAACACAAGTATTACGTATAATGGGTACCTGTCACAGATCTGCACTAGGCATTGAAATGATTGTAGTTCTATTTGATCAACAATGTTTACATTCTTTTAAAAACAATCAAATATTAAGTTCAAAATTGACAATACAAATGAAATCGATACTACACTAATTAATTTAGACATGGCTAATGGAGTTTTAAAAACATTTTCTATGCTGATAATTAATAGCAGGTCTTGTCATTCCAATAATACAGTGCCTTTTATGTTTCATGTATTAGATAATGCTGGCAGTTATCGTGATCAGTCATGTGTTTCTGTTAAAGTAGAATGTGATATGAAATTCAAGTGTTAAAACAGAATGTAATCAATGCGCAGTTGTGTTTAGGGCGATGATTATTTTAGAGTCAAGTTTTGTATAAAATTCAAAAATGCATCAAAACCTGTTTTCTGTTGTAATGTGTACGTGTATATACCTGGTAGTGGGAGGAACAACCATGATGTTTCGGGCAAGAAAAAACTTAAAACTTTCTGAAGATTACGTTAACAAAAATGTCACACTCGACAGTTTAATGATGTGTGTGGCGCTGTGTAAAACTGAGCAATCGTTTCTGTGTCAGACCGCATCATGGGGGGACGGAGTATGTCTTATTTCGGAAACCACAACCATTCACGAGTTTGTTGAAACGACAGCCCTAAGGTCTGGAGAAAACTGGATTACCATGTGTCGAGTCGTTTACCAAGGTAAAATACTATTATTGCAATATCATTATAAAAACTGAATCATTATAGGTCGCAGGTTATGCAAGCTAAACATTATTCAAAACCAAACCTTTGAAAATAATCATGAAATAAAAAAGTTTAACTTTTCATACAAGTTTTGGTGAAATGTTTCATCTTTTACCATTTTGACTAACGCTGAATCTTTAAACAATACAACTCATAGTATACCAGCTAACTTTTTATCTTTGTGTATGTATTTTTATGACAGTGTTCCTGGCAGAGGGCGATGGGGGTTTATATAGTCTAACATTTGAAGAAGCGAAAAGTAAGTGTTTGCAAAGTGAAAGTAAAATAGCTTCGAGAAATGACCTCCTCGATGCCCGAAAGATGGGCTTTGAGTTGTGTAGATGTGGATGGCTCTCTGATGGTACGAACGGATTCGTAATGCACACCGATTATCCGGAGTGCTGGTATGAGTGGCATACTGGAATACTGGAATGTGGCCGAGATTTAAACGATGTTTATTGCAAATCTTGGGTACTGTAACGGCATCATTGTTAGTCATAGAAAAAAAAACAAGACAAATTCATGGTTTAATGTACATTCTTGTTATCAGAACATTTGAACATTTTCGCGTTTTCGGTATTTGAATTCCAAACTTATTTTGTCGTGTTGCAAAACTAACGAATATGGTGTATATAATATAATAAATATATGAATATAAAACATAGTTCTCCATATTTCAAAACATCCAAGTTTAGTTAGTGCAAATATTAATATATCAAGAGTACGTATGATGGTTCATGTGTATTTATAATGGGTAATTCAGGCTATTTCACCACTTCGAGACAGTAGTTACCCTTTCATACACTAAAGATATATGCATATTAGCAGCACATAAGAAGCTAGTGGTTTTATACACGTCATTCATAATCAGCTTTTCAAGATTTTCTATTTCTGTTCCCGTTCTTGGATGTTACCTTCATTTTTGAAACTGGTCGCGTAAAGTTGGAACGCAGTACGCAGTTCGCGATTTGAATCACGAAGTGCCTTCCAGACCGCAGTTAACATTTCGCAATTTGAATCGCAAACTGCGTTCCAGAATGCAGTTTGTCATTTACAGTTCGCAGTTTGAATATTGATCTGCGTTCCAGTATGCAGTTCGCAATTCAAAAATTATTTTAAATGAAAACCATATAGGTTATAGTACACTTATTTACTAATTAAGACTATCAAACTAAAGTATACTCCTCAAAGCGAAAAATTCCGAATTGCGTTCGGACTAGATATTCGGCAATTCAAACAAAAAAACAAAGTTGTGGAATTTCTGTATGGAAATCGTAGACATTTTATTTCTGTTGCTGTTTCCCACACTTCTTACAAAACATCATGAACTAAAACTGGTGAGTCAAATTTTCTCATTAGAATCTCATTTAACTAAAAATACTTTCCTACTTTAAATGACTTCAGCCCGGCTGTTCAACCATCTGAATAAAGTTTTAACTATACAGACAATGATTCGCAAAATTAAAACAGATGTTCCTAAAAGTTCCGGTTGAAAATTACATAATTTATTGGTATTTATTTCTAAGAATGGATATCAAGATACAAATACGATAATCAACCTAAAATATCAGCAAGCTGACGGTTCAAAAGTTTCAAAAATCAGAACCTAGTTTTAATTTTACTGAACGAAAACAGAACTCATTCAATATGAAGTTGAAAATGTTGTACACTAAAACGAAAAATGTAGTACACTAAAACGGAAAATGTGATACACTAAAGTGGAAAATGTGGTACACTAAAACGGAAAATGTGGTACACTAAAATGGAAAATGTGGTACACTAAAACGGAAAATGTGGTACACTAAAACGAAAATTGTAGTACACTATAACGAAAAATGGGTTTAAATTATCTAATAACGAACTGCGAATCGCGAGGTGCGTTCCAACTTTATACAACTTTCAAAACTGGCAACACAATTAAAATCAATACCACGGTAATTAATTTTGACTTATCCAATGGAGTTTTAAAAGCAGGTACTATGCTGAACTCATAAATTATTCATATCTTGTTATTCCAATGACTGAGCGCCTTTATTTCATATAATTTATTGAATGACACTGACAGATATCGCGATATAAAGTTCCTATGTTAAATCCGCATGTAATTAACGTTGAGCTGCCTATAGGAAATTATGTTACTGTCGAGTTTTGTACAAAATCCGAAAATACATAAAAACCTGTTTTCTTTACTAACGTGCACGTGTATGTATCTGGTTATGGGAGAAACAACCATGATGTTTCGGGCAAGAAAAAACTTAAAACTTTCTGAAGATTACGTTAGCAAAAATGTGACAGTCGACAGTTTAATGATGTGTGTGGCGCTGTGTAAAACTGAGCAATCGTTTCTGTGTCAGACCGCATCATGGGGGGACGGAGTATGTCTTATTTCGGAAACCACAACCATTCACGAATTTGTTCAAACCACAGCCCTAAGGTCTGGAGAAAACTGGATTACCATGTGTCGAGTCGTTTACCAAGGTAAAATACTATTATTGCAATATCATTCTAAAAACTGAATCATTATAGGTCTCAGGTTATGCAAACTAAACATTATTCAAAACCAAACCTTTGAAAATAATCATGAAATAAAAAAGTTTAACTTTTCATACGAGTTTTGGTGAAATGTTTCATCTTTTACCATTTTGACTAACGCTGAATCTTTAAACAATACAACTCATAGTATACCAACTAACTTTTTATCTTTGTTTATGTATTTTTTATGACAGTGTTCCTGGCAGAGGGCGATGGAGGCGTATACAGTCTAACATTTGAAGAAGCGGAAAATAAGTGTTTGCAAAGTGAAAGTAAAATAGCTTCGAGAAATGACCTCCTCGATGCGCGAAAGATGGGCTTTGAGTTGTGTAGATGTGGATGGCTCTCTGATGGTACGAACGGATTCGTAATGCAGACCAACTATCCATGGTGTTGGTACGAGTGGCATACCGGGATATTGGAATGTGACTATGAAAGAAACGATGTTTATTGCAAATCTGTAACACCTTAATGGTATTCTAAATTGTCGTGTTATTTGATTGAGACGTACAAATCAATCAGTACACTTGTTGGATAAGTATGAGCATAAAATATAACGACTCCTTAAAATCAGATTATAAAGACTTTATTTGGTTTCATATTTACTAACACGGGGATGAAACATGGATTAGTGTTGAATACTTGGAGCTACTGATGGGTACTTAGCGATAATTATTCTACCCAACTTCAACAAACCTTTCAACTTAAATCTCCTTTAAACAGTAAGGCGATTCAATACAATTATGTGGGTGTGTTTTGTACATGATTATATTTTCCTTTTGAAACACGGAAACCAAGTATCAGGGCCGTGTGTTCTCACGTTATAAATATAGTGTAACTTCTGAATATTTAGCCCACCGGAAACTTACGACAACCGAACAAGTTTCTTGGTCCCGACTTTTCCCTCTAATATCTATACAACAACTTCCAAATTCCGTACACCGAACAATTATGTGAAGATATTTTGACCTTTCTCGAGTAAATTTACTTCTAAAAACCAAACAATGCAAAAAAACACTACGCTATCTTTCTTTATTTACAATTAACGGTGATCATTTATTTTGACGCGCATTAGAATCACAACACGTCAATAAGAGTCAGGTATATCAAAACACAACAATAGGGCCATGATGACCCTTTTTGCTCACATGAGTAAAGATTGCAGCATCAATGGTTTACCTGTGATTTGACCTGGTGACCTAGTTTTTAACCTGAGTTGACCCATGTACATACCTGTTCATGATATCATTAATACAAACATTCTGACAAAGTTTGAGTAAGATCCAGTCAAAACTGTGACCTCTAGAAGGTTTACAAAGTTTTCAGGACATTTGACCGATTGACCCGAGGTCATCCATGTTCAAACCTGTCCAAAACATCATGAAAACATATATTTTAAAACCGTTTTACAAAGATCAAATCAAAATTGTGGCCTCTAGAGGGTGAACAAGGTTTTTCAATGATTTGACCCAGTAACCTAGTTTTTGACCCCAGATGATGTTCGACCCTGTTCAAAATATCATTAAGACAAGCATTTTGACAAGGTCTGGTGAACCTCCAATCAAAACTACGTGCTCTGGTGAGCTAACAAAAAGCACTATTTTTGTCATCATTTGTTCACGGCATACACAATATATTATAACTATGAACATGATGCATAATTCACACCAGCACAATATAGCACTTTACTTAATACTAACATGAAAGCACCATTTTGTAACTGGCTGCTTGAACACACAATATATAATGTACCATTTAACATACAGGTTTGATCAATACATAAGTTGTAATCAATACCTAAACACTTCTAAATATTTAAAAAAATGTTCATTCAGTCAGACAAGTGTTCAGCTATTAATTTGATCTATGCCTTGAACATGGTACTCATTAGTAGTGTGGACATATTTAGTCTTCTGGCAAGGTCACTCAATGACAGACCTAGTCTCAAACGAACCATGACAAAATCTGGTCACCAATGAACAATTTGCATGGCAGCCCTTTCCCAAATGTTGATAACATTTGAATTAAAGTCAGCAGTTAGAGTCAGTGTCTGCTGTAATCATGTCTTTGCTAAACTGATGCTGACTGCTGACTGCTGACATGCTGCATTTCTGCTTGATTTGTTGCTCTAGTAATTGTGATCTAGTAACACAATGTCAAAAGTCTGGTACTTGCATCAATTAATTTCTGCATATCTCTGGATAGATCACACTGATTAAACAAGTTGCTGGTGTCCTTCGTCGCTGAATGAAGTGGTGTTGCCAAATAAACTTCATTTTCTTCATTCTTTTCTGGCCCTTTAAAGCCGTTTCTCAAACTCTGACAGGGTTAGTAACATTCAGACACTTCTGAACAATCAGTCTGCAAACTGGTGTGGTTTTCAGAACCAATGTCATGGGTCATCGGTCATTTTATTGTCAGTGGTTTTAGTGGAAAAAATACTAGTTTTGGGAAGTCTTTGTCAAATTGTCAAAGCGATAAGACATATATTTTGTAGTGATCGAGTTGTGAAGGAAATCTAGAACTTTATAACTAAGTGTTACACTTCATTATCTACATGTATTTATATTAATATATTAAGTACACTAAATCATTTATTATTATTATTGTACATTTTGTATGATTTGGAAATATATTGTAATTTATAATGGCCATTGTATTTTGAGCCGTAGAACTATCTCTCTTTAACAATATAACATTCTCTGATAACATTAATTATGACAGGAATCACTCCAGAATATCCAATTCACTTTTCTATTTTTAATTTGCAGTAACTTTAACATATTCGTGAAAGAGCGGGAAGAGCGATAGCTTAACATTCATTCTACAAATGGTAGGATATGTGTATAATGTGGGTAATGTTGTATTTTGTACAATGTTTATGTAATTAAGTAAAATTTTCCATCAGTATTGTACCACTAGACAAGTGTATTTGTAAATTATATCTAAGATGATGTATTGAAATGTCATTAATCATTTGTCTTCTTTTTAGTAAATGTATGTATGTTTGAAATTATTCCTTTAAAATGTCTATTTTGTAATATTGTTATTCTATTATATTTTCAGTGTGTTGGAAAGTAGATTGATTATACTGAATAGATTCAGTATAGAAAGAATTCAGTATATGTCTTGTTTTATTGATACCCTGATACAGTCTGTGGAAAACCCAAGTGTCCTTTGTAGACAGGTGTCCTTTGTTTACAGGGGTGATAATGTAGAGCGTTAAGTACAAAGTTCTCACTGAAATACATGTATGACATTTGTTCACTGCTTCCTGATAGGCTAATCAGTACATGACTAAATATACACATTGTTTATAGGAAGAAAATAAAAAACAAGTTAAGATGTTAATACATTTTATCATTTGATTCACAGAATGTTTTATAAGTAAGAAATCCAATGCCTGGTGCATAGGGTGCTAAGTGCATTAAAAACATAACAAATCCGGCAGTATTGCTTAACCAGACACACCATGGACATCAATAATGAGACCATTACATATCCGGAATGAATTATCCGAAATTGGTACACTATCTATCGTATGTTTTCATCGTAATGAATTCATGCTTCTGATACATTCGGGCACTAATTTTGTAACGTAACGTAACGTAACGTAACATATAGTTTATTGGCGTAACACATCATACATATAAGTATAGCCAAACAAACAAACACATTTTCATGATTACACAAGTGGTGATACATATTTTTATGTTTAAGAACAAGAAAATGAAGGAGCATTAGTGCAAAATTTATCAATATTTAAATGAAACTAAAATATCATTAAAATAAAATTTAACAATATAATTTACAATTGATGTCTATATTATTTCACTAAAAGCTGAAAATAGGTATTTCTCAATATTAATGATAACTTTGTAAGATTTCGAGGACATAAGTTTTTTTTTCAAATTTTTTGATACTATGCCAATTACAGAAATATGTTTTAAGAGTTTTAATCTTAAATGTCTAAATTAAAGGCAAACAAGTAATAATAATTTATTTTCTACCATTCCCATATAACATTGTGTACAAATTC
The DNA here is from genome assembly GCA_008271625.1 of Lutraria rhynchaena. Lineage (NCBI taxonomy): Eukaryota > Metazoa > Mollusca > Bivalvia > Venerida > Mactridae > Lutraria > Lutraria rhynchaena. The sequence goes on along the minus strand of VIBL01000110.1, from coordinate 604,571 downwards.
TATCTTTCCTTTTTTGGTTATTATACCGGCCTGTTTCTATATCAAGATTATTTGAATAAAGGCGAAATTTAGAAAGCATCGTGTGACATTTTGGTCAATGTTGTATTGGAGATACGTTTCTAAACAAAAGTCGTGTTTAAATAAACAATATTCTGATAATCCGGTTGAATTATTTATGTTATTGTACCAAGTTTGCTTAAAAACATCTAGTAATCTTTGTTTAATGAATAAAATATCAACATTTTTAGGATTTTTGCATAATCCATAAGTTACCGAGGCCATGAACATTTTATAGCTATTCGACATGATGTGCCCAGTTTAAACCACTGTATGTATTTGCGTCTTCTAAAAACATTTTATAGACATTTTTAATGAGAGGATTATTTTATCTCAGAATATAAAGCCAGTATTTGAGAATTATTGTCTTGATACTTTCATTGTATATCGTGCCGGTTCATCATACATCCCATAAAGGTTAGTCGATTTTTTAACTTTTAGCATTTTACTCATAAATTTATTGTGTATCTGTTCTACATTGGGGGCATCATGGACACCCCAACCAAAGCATTGTAATTTAAAATTGACCCTATTAAAACGTCAACAAGTCCACATTTTTCTCTATTTGTCAATGCTATCTGATTATAGACAATAAAAATATTATGTAATGCGTGCGATGAATGTTGAGTTGTCCGAAGTCAAACCTTAATTCATTTATCTGTTATGCCTTTTGCTTCGATTGCTCAATATATTAGATATCAAATAATAAATGACATTGCATTGCATTAGTGTGTTTAGAGTAAGCGGCTTTTAACATTTCAAAATGAATCCAGAAGGCATTCGGCATATTATCAAAATGTTGAAAAAACCGTCAGCTCAAACAATATGAAAGTCGCATTGATGGAAACAAGACTAAAAATCTTTGAAGAAAAATTCTATGACGTTCAAAAGTCATGTCAATTCACGAGCTCTGAATTAGATCACCAAAAATCAGAGATAGAAACAACAAAGCGACTAGTTAGGGAAATACAAGTGCTATGTAATGAGCTAGAAAAATCACGAGCGCAGGACTGAATTGCCCGGAGATAACGAGATTAGTATAATTTATTTACATACCCACCAAATGTCACTGAGTATGAGCAACAGAAGTTCATTTATTTACATACCCACCAAATGTCACTTAGTATGAGCAACAGAAGTTCATTTATTTACATACCCACCAAATGTCACTTAGTTTAAGCAACAGAAGTTCATTTATTTACATACCCACCAAATGTCACTTAGTATAAGCAACAGAAGTTCATTTATTTACATACCCACCAAATGTCACTGAGTATGAGCAACAGAAGTTCATTTATTTACATACCCACCAAATGTCACTTAGTATAAGCAACAGAAGTTCATTTATTTACATACCCACCAAATGTCACTTAGTATAAGCAACAGAAGTTCATTTATTTACATACCCACCATATGTCACTGAGTATGAGCAACAGAAGTTCATTTATTTATATACCCACCAAATGTCACTTAGTATAAGCAACTGAAGTTCATTTATTTACATACCCACCAAATGTCACTTAGTATAAGCAACTGAAGTTCATTTATTTACATACCCACCAAATGTCACTTAGTATAAGCAACTGAAGTTCATTTATTTACATACCCACCAAATGTCACGGAGTATGAGCAACTGAAGTTCATTTATTTACATACCCACCAAATGTCACTGAGTATATATATATAACACTTGCTCTTGTTTGTATACTGACAACTTCCGAAAACCGGAAACTTCCCAAAACAGAATTTCCTAAAGGTTTTATGAGTGTTCGGTATTCGAAAGTTACACTATATAAGATATATATTTTCATTGTGTTGATATATAACAACATCAGGAGATATTAAAACAGGATTATGTACATTCTTTTTCAATAAACGGGTGTAATTGATGTCGCCAGGGAATTTTTCACTCTGGGTTTGCTTGGGACATGTTATTAGCCGTAAGAAAAATAAGATATAAATAAATTCACAATACTCGTACCAGAAAAAATTACTACGGTAAACATGAATATTTTCAAGTCCAAACTGCTAATTCGACATATCCGTTACTGTCGCAGTGTTCAATCCTTTTTTCAATCGCTAATTCCTTTTTTTAGTTCAACCCAACCAAAGACACGTTTTCCGAGTATTTTATTTATTTATTTTCTCTCTGAAACGTTGTATATTACATTCCATGCTCAAATATATAAAGCATGATTTCAAAGAAATTTTCATTCCAATTGCTTTATATTCAATAGAAAAAGGGTAATTGTCTTTAAGTACTAATTCCTCCGTCAAAATATCAAGATATCAAGATTTTTGCATATAAATAAAGCTGAATAATTAAAGTTAATGAATATGATGGGACATGTTTTTGTAAAATGATTAATGAAAAAGATATTAAACAAAATGTCTAGTACTCCTATATTCTATAACACCGATCTAAGCGTAAAGCGCTAATCTGATAAGCAAAATTGTTCCACATGCAGTTTAGTCGTTCAAGGTCACGATACAGTTTGGCCTCAAACGATTTTAACTCTTGCCAGAGAATTCAATTGAAAAGATACAAAATATCATAAGAGATTAAAAGGAACAAACTTCCGGAACATTACGTAGAAACAAAATGTAAATCGCAAATCCATTTTGAAATGTCTGGTGTATATATGAACACACATAGTATCACTGAATCCGTCACTGGAAGGTCGTCATTTTGTTTTACACCAGCCACGCATCATGTGATGACAAAATAATTTGTTGAAACAACAAATGCAGCATTATGAATGTGACAGTGACTTATACGAAATTACTTTAATGTTTCAGTTGACATGTTTGAAACCGCAATTTATCGGTGAATACTGCATTTTCCAAAATGTGTGACATTTTCTAGATTCCTGCCAGTGTAGCTTCCAGTACTTTGATTATTTATTTATGTTAATCTTATTTCTTACGAAGATTGCTTTTGTATTCCCTCAGAAAATGATTGCATTGTATTATATGTTTTATTTTATGTTACCAAATAGGCACTTGTTTATGTACCATGGTTCGGTGAAGTTGGTCATTTAATATTCAACGTTACCATATTTAAACCGCGAAATAAATTAACTTGTATTAGTTCTGAGATATTTTGTACTTGATAATGGTGAACGAAACTTTATAGGGGATTACACTAGTTTTGTGGGCCCTATCTCACACTTACATCCGGTAGTACAAAGCATTACATAAATAAAAAATAGACACGAACAAAAGATACACTACAATCAACAGCGACTATAAATAACAAGTTTTTGCTATCGCCCCCCCCCCCCCCCGCTTAATTTACAACAAAATCAATAAAATTAACTGAAGCGAAAAGGGAGAAATCATCGAGTTTTGCAATCAAGTTATGTATGATGGGGTAATGTTTCGGTCACCCTGTACTTCAGTTTCTATTGTAACTGATATGTAATCTAATACTTAATCTAATACATATATTATGTATTGTTGCTATTTGATTTCAGTTTAAATGTTGTTTAAATCATTTGTTTGTATTACGCGATTTTGATTTTTTTATAGTCATTGTTGACAGAAAAAGATTATGAAGAACATTTCAAGTATGTCAAGTAAATGATGACAACCTACAATGATTGCTATTGACTTTGAAATTGCTGAACTTCGTTAGTAAAACAGTACAACCATTTTTCTACCCTTGAAATGGTTTGATTTCATGAAACTTTCAATGCACCAGTTTGTAATTATTTAAACCTTTTGTACTTTACTTTGTTTCTATTGTTTTTTTTTCATCATTGAAATATTATTGTGCTGTATTTAGTCATGAAGAATGTATGACTGTAAGTTGATATGACTTGTACATCTAGAAATTCTTTATTATGCAGATGTGTAGTTTACCCAAAGTTGTTGTCACTAAGTGTTCCTACTAATATTTGGAGATGAATCATGTCTCATAAGTAAGAAAAGTCGAAACTGAAAGTTAAAAAGAGAAGTATTTAACCTACCTACCCATTTTTTGGTCAAGTAACACAACTATATTTTTGACTGGATTAATGTATTCATTTTTTTATTTATAAAAGCATTTGTTTCATGTTACAGTTTTGGAATGTAACAGATCTTGTGAAGTCATGTCTAGTACATCAGCGAAAGTTTTTTCATATGAAACCAGTAATACAGATAGCAGCAGATAGACAAATAAAACAGATAGCAGCAGATAGACCAATAAAACAGATAGCAGCGGATAGACCAATAAAACAGATAGCAGCAGATAGACAAATAAAACAGATAGCAGCAGATAGACAAATAAAACAGATAGCAGCAGATAGACAAATAAAACAGATAGCAGCAGATAGACCAATAAAACAGATAGCAGCAGATAGACAAATAAAACAGATAGCAGCAGATAGACAAATAAAACAGATAGCAGCAGATAGACCAATAAAACAGATAGCAGCGGATAGACCAATAAAACAGATAGCAGCAGATAGACCAATAAAACAGATAGCAGCAGATAGACCAATAAAACAGATAGCAGCGGATAGACCAGTAATAACTGGACTTTCTTTTGAATAAAAAAATACTTAAATGCTGATTAAAGGAAAATCTACGACTTCTGTCCATATCCTTACTGACATACGGTACAGAAACATTCAAAGATAAATTACAAAAATGAATAAAATCCTTTCTCAATCGAAAAGGCAATTTAAAATGAATTGGTGGGCTAGAAATGAGGACAGATACTGTTCTCGAGACCATATTATTTGTTTTATCGAATCGTAGTTCAGTCAGTCAATTAGAGGGAGAACATACTATTACTGATATATTTCATGTTCATCGGACAACTTGTAAATAAATTTGTTGAACAATCGTGGTCGAGGGAAGTAAAGATAAAAATACAAGAAGCTAAATACTAAATCACCACCCAACGACAGAACAGATATCTTTAATGTTTTCACGCCTTTTTAATAAAAAGTCATGATCTTCCCATTATTAAATGTCGTTTTGTTAAAGATATCCATTACAGCTAGTCCTTTGGCTCATATTGTAAATTTGTCATTAATACGAGGTGTGGTGCCGGATGATCAAAAAATTGCTGGGGTTGTCCCTCTTTACAAAAAAAGTGACAAAACACAAGTTGGCAACAACAGACCTGTTTCAATTTTAAGTATTGTGTCTAAAATTTTTGAGAGAGTTGTATATGATCAAGTTGAGTCTTATTTCAAGAAAATAGGGTTATTTCATCAATTTCAGTCAGGTTTTAGAAGTGGGTTTTCTACTGATAGTTTTACATGAATCTTTTAAGTGATTGGTTAATTGACAATAAGCTGTCACTGCACCTTGGTAAAACTGGGTCTATTCTGCTTGGGTCCAGATATAGATCAAGATCAGACTCTAACCTCCGGGTCACATGTAATGACACAGTTATTAAACCCGTATCTTCTGTTAAGTATTTAGGTGCAACACTGGATCAAAACTTATCATTGAGGTCATGACTCGTAGCATTCTCCAAAAGGCCAATGCAAGGTTAAAGTTTCTTTACAGAAAAAGGTATTATCTTACTCAGTACACTAAAAATTATTTGTCATGTCCTTGATACAGTGTCATTTTGAGTATTCAAGCTCAATATGGTACCATGGGTTAAAATAAGCTGGAAACTACACAGAATAGGCTTATGAGATTTATGCTGGATTTAAACTGTAGATCACATGTAGGTGATAAACAATTCAAGCTGCTCAATTGGTTACTTGTGAAACAACGTGTGGAACAGATTATGTTACGTCAAGTTTTTAAGTCAAACTTGGTTTAGTCCCAGCCTATATGGGAGATCACTTTATTTCTCTGGATACCATTCATGGCTATAGAACACGGCTTTGTGACAAGAGCGACTTTTCAGTTCCTAAGGTTAAAGGTTTTGGGTCAAAATCATTTTACTTTTTAGGTTGTTCATAGTGGAACAGGTTACCAGCTTGTATTATCCGAATTAAAACTTTGACTGCTTCCAATCTTGCTGTGAAACAGTATTTTTTTAGATAACTTGAGCTAAATTATATTTTATCATATATTATGTTTATTGTAGGCAGGACATGGCTCATACAGTATTTTAATAATAAAATTTATACAATTTTTATACTGATCTAGCATATGTTAAACTGTTTTGATAATACTGAGATTATCCTTACATCTGTGATATATTTAATAATTTTACACAAGTGATAAGCTTATATGTGATATGTATGATTACGGGTGCGCATTGTAATATAGTTTAATTGTATGTGATGATATTAAGTATTATACTAAGTCAATATGTGATAAAAAAACTTCGTGATAATTATTATTCATTGTGACATTCAACATTGTACTAAGTCAATATGTGATAAAAACTTTGTGATAATTATTATTCATTGTAACATTTAGTATTATACTAAGTCAATATGTGATAATAATAACTTTGTGATAATGATAATTCATTGTGATTTTATTGTGATAATTGCAAATGCACTAACATTGCCTCTCTAAGTCATGCCATCATTGCTAAAGGGCCACTATGGAAATAAGGGTTTACCATTTCTTGTGTTATCCCTGGTATTGGTGTGCATGTCATGGTGTGTATACTCATGCTGTGTTGTGTTATGTATCACTACATGTTGTTTTATTACCATGTATGTACTATATGCCAAAATAAATATTTTCTTAAATAAAAAAATATTCGAATTGGTGGACAGTGCACATTTTACATAACATTGTTCGAAATAGGTATCCATGTAACTGGCGACCTATTCGATGATAGACAGACTATGATTATATATTAAATGGGTGTAATGAAATAAAATGGGTTTAGAGTAAATTATTGTTATTGTTATTATTGTTATTATTATTAAGCATTAATCATAACTGAATTATGTTAAGTACATATATTCCTTCAACCATGTTTGATATGTTTACAACTATGAAAAGTAAGAAGACTGTTTACTGTGTAGAAATGATATATTTACAAAATAAAACAGTTTGCAGAACGAAATGGAATGAGATTAAAAATGAACAATTAAATTCGGATTTCCCATTGCAAAAGATACGAATCTTCACTAGTTCCTGTGCTGAATAATCGCGACAAATTGCTTCCTTTATGCAAAATGGAATGAATCACTTGTATTACCCTGATTATACTTTTTGTTAAACAAATATTTAATTGGCTGAACAAATTTTCTGAGAATGTCCACGTATCAAGCGATTAATAAATATTTGTCCATTGATCAAGAAGCAATTTCGTCTTTGGTAACTAAGAGAAATTATATTTTTGGAATCAAAGAACAACAAAATGTACAATATGTTGATATTTTACTTCAGTTGTTCATCAAGTTATTTTACAATCAAAGAAGCAAAACTTAACACAAATGGAATAAAATTCATGTCAGCTGGCAATACAATATCTTAAAAGAAAATGCTACTTCGGCAGATTCATAAAACACTTTAACACATGACTAGAGCGAAATATTAGTAATGTTAGAATGAGAGCCGTAAAAAATGACAAAATGAAAATCATGACCTTTAACACTTCAATTATTATTACAAAGAAGCCAAAGAGAAAAACTTACGTGATGTAAAAATAGTGCCGTAAAATCAGACCAATTCATTCATATTAGTGTGCTCCAATTACTATGCTACAATTATCATTATATACAAAGGTATATATAAATGGGCTAACGCTCCTGAGGGGTCTGAAATAATGAAGCCTAACTCTGCAGTAATGTAATTTATACCAATTGATTATAACATCTAAGCATTGTAAAATAAGAACTCTGCTTGTTAATATTGTGTTCTGACGGATATATCTTCTCAAAATAAGAGTTCATGGTTCATTGATATGTCGAAACACCAAACTAATATTAAGAGAGTAATTAAGATATAGCAGTGTTATCTCGCTTCAGCAAAATTTACAATACACCCTCTCCTATTAACATTGCAAATTATTACACACACTTATTGCTGCAACAGTCCAATTCTTGAATAATTCATTAACTTCTTCATTCTCATTTTTACATTCACAGCTTAAGTTTACATTATCTTATTAAATGACTTATCATTGTTATCCTTTTCATTTTTATGCACGCTACATGAAAGTTGGCTGTCGATGCGCCATAAAACACCCATAAACAATAAACAATACAATATACTGTATGTTAATGTCGTTTTTAAAACAATTTTCGGTTATTTACGGCGACCGATTCACTAAGTTTTCCTGGAATGTATTCTAACCAGTGCTAATTTACCCTTACGCAAAGAGCAAGCAATTTCTCCATATATGGTGGAAATCGACATATTTGTCAAATTTTCATAGAAGGGTATGACCTGCTCCGACCGGGATTCGTACCAAAATCAAGTCCAGCGCACTAACCACTGGGTCACCGTCGCGGCCATGTTAAACTTTGGAAAATACGACCATTGAAAATTAGGGTGATAACGTGGTGGTATTTCTTAATATAATGAAATATAGAATGACAGATAATAAAAATATGTGATGCGCTGAATGACGGAGCCTCTAACGTGACATTCAACACTTATATTTTGACTTTTATTCTTTTTTATTTCGTAATTACGAAATACTTTTAATTCGTAAATACGAAATACTAATCCGTAGTTACGTAGTTAAAGTGACATACAACACTTATATTTTGACTTGTAGCATTCAAGTTAAAATATAAGTGTAGAATGTCACTTTAGGGGTTCCGTAATGAATGATGCAGCAGCACGTACATGAAATAGTAGTGTAATCAAAGAACTGACGGGAGAGTAATATAACCGGAATGAGCTGTGCAGTAACCACGGCATGTTATCATAAAAGAGAGTGTGGCGTTATTAGTTATCTTAAACTCACCATAAAACTTCCATCAGATTGCATTACGATAATCCAGGATTTCGCAAAGAGGAATTTTATCCCGTGTATGGTGTAATTTGTTTAGTGTAATGACACAGCAATGTAAACTAATGAAATTTGGAAATTCAAAGCAAAAAATGTATCACGTTGAACATATCTATCACAGATTTGAACAAAATATGATACTGAACTGCAAGCTATCAGCTAAAAAAGGTTAGCAAGTCGCTTAAAACACATCCACACATGTAATTATTTTGTTCATATATTACTGAAATTGCAGTGCAGGTTCAGCCTCTATGTATGACATCATCGTTGTTTATTTCCGGTAAGTGTCAAAAACGGCTTTTGACGCACCAATGGAACCACCTATGACAGCACCAACTCCAATCCCTGGTAAGCCAGCAATGGAGCCAGCCGTACCTCCAGCCGTCATACCAGTCAAACATTTATCGTAGAAACTCGAATGGGTTTTGACTACTAACTCATCTACCTTGAAAAATGAATAAGCTATGTTTATTGTTTTGCATTTTAATGACCCTACATTCATTTCAAAAAGTGATAACAGGTGAAAACATATTTGATTTGAATTCTTAGTTATTCAGTTTTTCATTACACTTTCATTTTGTAAAAGACAGAAAGTTCACCAAGAATCGTTCATTTAGGTAACGTCTGTATTTTAACCCAGCATCGGATGCTAATTTAAATCCCTAAGTACTAAAGTAGGATTGTTAAACTGTTTAATCATCTCACCAGCCTCTGAAGGTTGAAATTTTTTATTTTTAATTCTTCATGTTCGTCCATGTCTTGCATTCTTTTTGTCTCCAGTGTTTGAATCTGTAATGTAAACACTGACATTTTCTGCTTCTCCATCTCGCTTAAAACACGTCTTGACAAAAATACAGTGAAGTAATAAGTGATTAAACAGCGTCCATCTTTTACGTTGAACATTGTCTTTGAAATCATTAATGCGAAACAGAGGTATACAAGTAACTGAAGGGTTTAGCTTACTTTCTTCATACACGCATTATACATTGCTGCAGTTTCAAGATAATTATTTTCAGCTTCATTCTCTTTGCGTTTTGATGTTTCTAAAAGTGTTTTAAATCTCTGCTTTTCGTTCCGCTCGAACTCACATTCCTGAAAGTACCAGATTGCATTCTAAAATATGCGCCATAGTTTAAATCCTTATTTTGGTCCTAATTTGTTGTTACGTCAGTACACACAGATCTATTGCCACAACTCATTAGCCAATCTATTTCAGCAGAATTAAAACGTTTAAATATGACTTACAATACAGATCACGGAATAATACAAATACATATTGGATCAGTTGAGGTAGTAATAATATAACATTACCTTCACCAAACGTTCGTTGTCTGCTTTGAGTTTCTCTATAAGATCAGACTGGCGTCTTTCTACTCCGAATACGTGTTTTTCCTAAATACACAGAAAACACAAAGGCTTAACAATTTTGTAGTAAAACATTGCCAAAACATTACTGAAACATTGTTAGACATCATTAATTTCGTCGACCTGACGACTTTATGTATTGAATAAAACAGTTAAATCCATTCATTTATAAAAAGGACAGAATGAAGAAAAAAAATACTCCTCACTTCTTTTACGATTTCTGAAGATGTAGTTTTCAACAACTGCTCGTATTTTTCAGTCGAGTTGCCCTGAAATCTCTCGGCTTCTAAGTCGTTTTCAAGACACTGTTTCTTCAGACAGAGTGCTTTTAAAACGAGATCGTGGTTCTCTTTATCCACATCAAAAATCATCAGCTCTTTATTTTCTAACTGTTTGATACATGTAATTAGAAATTGGTACAAGTATGTCTTACAGCGTCCTAACAATCGTGGAAATAGTTAGTATTAATATTAAGTCTGTTACCCTAAAATATCACAGTACGAACTTGTAAAGTACAACAACAAGTAACTGGATCTTAGAATTTTATATTCAGTATTTATACTTTAAATGAAAACCGTAATTTACCATTTCAATTTCTGCTATAGCTTCCTGTGATGTTAAACTAACGTTTTCATCTCGCAAGAGTTTCTTTATTTCAGTAAAGGCTTCCTTCATGTCGTCCTCAGACAATGTATTGTCCTTGTTGTGCATAAGTCTATTTCTAAGATCTATCAACTGTTAAATGCAAAATTTAGCTGTTTGATCATAAACGTCATAAAGTACAACATGTTAGTAGTATCAGTGAAACACAGGAATACATTGTGTCGTGAATTTAATCAACTCTGCGCTGCTTGTGTTATGTTTTCGTGTTGTACCTGTATATGTTATGTCTATTACTAATACACTTTAGCTTTGTAAAACATAATACAGTTTCATGAATAGAGTAAAGCGTTCCTTAAAGGCGCCAAGTGTAATGGACAAACTGATCTCAATACATGATAAAAGACAGATCGAACGTTTTAATAAATACGTATTGATTGATACGAAATATTTATCTTACATAGAACGGACGCGGTGTTTCAAACTTACAAATTTAACTTCAGGCTTAACACGGACAAAAAGTGTGCACGTCATCATCAATTTAAAAACGGCGAGCGGATCAACTTCTCCCGGTCCCAAGGAATCTTTAATGTCATACGGTATGTATACTTTACTTATGATCCACCAGAATACAGATGTAGATATTGTGCTGCCTGTGGCGTGACACATCCATTGTACATGCTTATAACTAAATAAGAAAACAAAATTAAGAAATAAACCACAGCAGACCCTCCGAAATTGTCCGAACTCGACGATAGTATTTCGGATATTCCATAGTTTCGGATAATCCGGGGCAAAGGAAATCTAAACTGTGTTGTATGAAAAAAGGGATATCACTCTCAAATAAATTATGACGAATATGTAAATATATTAATAACTTTATTCATTTTCTTAAATGGAATTATTTTTAACTCAAATGTCGGTACATCATAAAGGTCATGGATATTGTTATTAGCATTTCGTGACGTTTTAACAAACTCAGAAAAATTGAGGGGACACCTTTAAAAATAATTGTTTATAAAAAATGAATTCATTTTATCATTAATACAATTCAATTATCCAGCCAAAATTAAGGGTGAATCATTTCTAACCGAATTTGCAACGAAATAGAATTACGATGTTCTATTCATTGCTTACAATGCACCAAAAACAATAATTTAGTATGCATAGCAGTCAAATCTCACGCTGAAAGTCATGCTTTTGAACATCAAATCACGCTCTCACGCTTTAACGCTCAAATCTCACTCATAACACATCTCTATTTTCTTAAAAGTTTTTGGGAGTTTTTGTCTAAAACTCCGTGCTATGCATTCAATTGACTAGCATAATTCAAACGCAGCTTGATATAAACATTGCAGAATCAATGCAATTTCAGCGGGGACAGAATACCGATTTATTGGCTTATTTTTCTGTCATCAATGTAAACAAATTGCAACTATGAGAATGGTTTCATAATTTGTAGTTCGCACCTTTTGGCACATTAAAGCAATCCTGCAATGGACAAGTCTGGTTGTTAGAGTTAATAATATTGTCGACTTCGGATAACAGACGTAGAAATACGTATTTGAATGGTTTTGGTAACCTGTTTATCACTTCGGATATGCCATGGTATTCAGAATACACGATTCGGATAATTGATGTTATTTTACATTGAAATATATGGTGAAAAAATTGAGACTGAAATTTCTTTTCGGAATACCCGTGGATTACGGATAATCCGATGTTGGAAAATCGGGGTTCTACTGTATATGACCTAAACATTTTGAATTTGCTTTTATTTATAATCGTCTCATATAAGACAATCAAAATAAAATCTGCTTCATGGATACCTTTCATCAATGACATCTTTTAATTCATCAAACATTGCAGTACACTCCCGACAGTCAGTGCCAATCTTCCATTTAAATTCACCACGACGTTTTGTTAGGTGTTCTTTGCTTACGCGACCGTCAACTGTAACTTTTTTCAAAAACCTTATTCGATGTTCTTCGTCGTCACATCTTCCTTCCCGTCTGTCAACCAGCTGTGTCATGGTGTTCTTTATATAACCGAACATTCCTTCTTTAGCGACTTGCAGAGCAACTGTTGTTTTAACCCAGTGAGAAAACTCTCTTTTTACCAATCGGTCCGACATTGTTCTAATTTTCTATCCGATTTGCCAACATACCTGTGAGAATGTATGCATTTAAATATACATAAATGTATTGATTCTAGACTGAAATGTTAAAAAACCTGTTACGTTAAAAAGTATAGAATTTCTACTTACAGTATATCCTCTCCAAAGCAACACTCTTTGGGAGAAGCAAATTTATGTTGTTTGTGTTGTTGTTGAGAGGTTGTTGCTCTAGAGAGGTCAAATTAATAGTAAAATTGTACAGCGGGAGAAAAATCATGCTGTTGTCGAAAGGAGGTTGTTGCTCAAAAGAGGGCCGTCTGGAGAGGTTGCACTGTATGAGAAACAATCCTAGAAGACTAGCACACGTTTTATTTATGACTTGTGTAGACGTGACGTGGTTTTCCCTTCTGGTATCTTTAAGTACAGTTATTCAGAACAGTTATCGTTGTGTTACAAATACAACAATTTACTAAAGAAAAAGGTAAAGTTTAGATATCTAAAACCATTATAATCAATATCTAACCAGACGCTGCGTTTAATAAATGCAAGTGTTCCCGGTGGCAAGCTTGTCAATGCATTTCCATAGTAAATGAGATTAATTTCAAATTTCGACATCAAAATCGGGTCAAGATCGATTCGGTACGGGTGGATTGTGAGTATACCCATAGTATATGGCAACAACTGTTTGATTATCAAACTATTCAGGTGCTAAACGACATGGTCAAATCTAATTAATCGAGAGTAGTGAAATTGTTTTATCCCAGTAATAGCCCGTCATAAGTCCAAATACGGATTAGATTAAGGTCCAAGACAACAACTGCGTAAGTATCAAAGCATTCTAGTGAGCGATGTTGGAGCTAGATTTACCAAGAAACAGCCCAAACATTACAAGTGTAAATCCGTTCAAAGCCAATATCAAACTGACTTTTGGTCCAAGGCCGTTCAAGATCTCGGTTCGGTGATATGGGTGGACTGAGAGTGGTCTTAGGCAACAATCGCATAAGTAACAAAGCTTTTTAATAAGAGGGTTGGTTTTACAGGTCCAAATCCGTCCAAGGTCAAGGTCAAATCGAGGCTGAGTGATATGGGTGGATTGAGATTGGTTCAAAGTAACAACTGCGCAAGTATGAAAGCATTCTAGTAAGCGGTGATTGTGCTAGACGAAACAGTGAAATCTAGGTAACCAAGAAACAGTCCCTTTAACACATTATTAGTCCAAATCAAGACAAAGTAAATGTCAAATCAAGGTTTGGTGTTATGGGTGCTTCGAGAATGGTCCAAGACAACAACTGTATTAGTATCAAAGCGCTAGACAAAACGGTAGCTCTAACCTACCTCGGACGGACACTCCAATCGCTATATGCCCACACATCATTATCTTATAGGTGTTTATAGAAGACGAACCAAACGTAATATTTGTTTCAAATCACTTGCAAAATGGTGAAATTTGATATGACCAAGCAGCTACTTAAGAATTCCGCATTGTATTTTTATAGCGAGTAGTGTACGTGCATCATAACTTAAATATTATGAAGACGATCTAGGCTGCAGCCGTGGTCCAGTGGTTAGTGGTTAGTGCGCTGGACTTGTAACCCGGAGATCTGGGTTCGAATTCCGGTCTCTGCAGGATATACCCTTCCATGAAAATTTGACAAAAATGTCGATTTTCATCCATATATGGAGAAGTTGCCGGCTCCTTGTGGAAGGGTAAGTTAGTACTGGTTACTATACAGTCCAGCAAAACTGGTTAGGTGAACCGGTCGCCATATATAACTGAAAAATTGTTGAAAAACGGCGTTAAACCCAGTGACAATATGTCACATAAAAACAAAAAAAAAACATATAAAGACGATCTAGTTTTATTGGCTAAAAATCAATATTACAATGTCCATTGTCTAGATGGCCTAATAATCTATGCAGCGTTAAAATATAAATTAATATGGATGAATATCCATGATAATGAAATGATTTTTATTATACAATTAAATCATATTAATCAAAATTAATAAATTTCATAAACTTACGTATTTATCCAATTCCGTTTTGTCAATACATGTAAACACTTTGATGACGCGTCATGTTACGTGGCATTATTATTAGACGGTTAATTTGCACATTTTATAATGAAACGATAGTAATCGATAAATTGTTATGCTGTGAAGCATGGTTGAGATAATAATGGCTTTGTCCATAAATAGTAATTTGTATACGTGTCAAATACAGGTATATACTGTACATTAAATCATTAGGTTGAATTTCAAAACCTACCTAGCATGGAAAAACAAACAAAGCGTCTGTTAAAACACAATATAAATATTTGTCACCAAAAATATTTTGATCTAAATCATTGAAAAAAAACTTCTTACTTCAGTATAAATTTACTTATAAGATTTAATTGTATGGCACAAATCAAATATGTAACACGTGTGTGTCAAACTCGACCGTAAAAATGACTTATGTCTCACGTGACATATTTGTCTGCTCAATTTCACAGTAAAAACTTAAACGCACATGTCAAACACGTACTGATAAAGAATTATGGAACGACAAATTACAACAATAACACAAACATCACCGCAATCATCATCAGTAATTCATCATCATCATCATCATCATCATCATCGCTATACTTCTGCTGATCATCAACAATAACATAATTATTAATTATTGCAATTTTTATGACGTCCATCATCATCACGATGAGCAGCAGCATGACAACCATCACCATCATCATTATCATCATCATGACCACCACAATTATTATTATTATCATCATGTGGACCATCATTATTTTTATCATCATCATCATCATCATCATGACCATTATAAATATGATTACGGCGATCATCTGAAGTATCATTTACATAATCACGCTCATCACTATGATTATAATTAATGTAACCATCATCATCGTTGTCATCATCATCATAATGACCAGCCTCATTATCAATATAATGACGATCATCATTATGACAAACATTACATAACTGCATAAAAATAAATCCGAGTTTTTTTTCAATATGCGTTACCTAATGTATCATATCTTGGTAAAGTTATCGAAAAATCCAAAATGCCAGTTATGAGAAGAAGCGCACAAAAGCGTACTCACGTGAGCTACAGCATGGGGTTATTCTCGCTGATTTACCTTTGATGTTCGAACTTCACAAGTAAAAATTAACCGCACGATTGCAGTTTGTACGGAATGAACCTCATAATGCCGATTTGTGCGCTAACCCTAACTCTCTTATGTATCCCTCGTCTATACGAACAGACAAAGACAGACCGACAAAAAGACGGACCGATGGACGGACAGCCTGAAACCAGTAAATAACTTACAACTTTGTTTTGCGGTGGGTATAATCACATAATATGGAGTGATCTTTTCCAGAGAAAGAGTGAATGTATTATTATTATTCTCCTCGTCATGATAATGACGATGATGATAATGACGATGATGATAATGACGATGATGATAATGACGATGATGATAATGACGATGATGATGATGGTGGTGGTGATCGTGTTTCAATTGTGATTACGATGATGAAAATGACGGCGCTGTGTCGGACCGTATATTGTACCACACGTGTACCATATTCGGCCGAATTAATCACAGATGTCATTATGTACAATATTCGTTTCTGCAATTTGGTAGTAAATGCCTGACCGTGTATGGAACACGTTTTTACACAGAAAACCAAACAATATCATCGTCGTCAGCATCATCAACAGCAGCAGCAGCAACTATGCTTTGCCCTGATAAACGTCAACAATCATCATCATCATCCTTTCGTCATCATGATCCTCATCATCATCTTCTTCTTCTCTTTCATCATCAAGATGGCCAAGATGAATATATATCGCTCACCTGAGGAATATGCAAAATAAGGTCTATGGATCAACTTCAAGGTTAAGATCATATAGGGCCAAAGTTCAATTCTCCACTTTGGTCTTAGTATGAAGCATAAGTCTTGAAATCTAAGCAATAAGATTCAAAAGATTTGGCCTGGTGGCCAAGTTTGTGGCCCCCATGAGGCAGATTCAAACTTGACTTAGATACTGTCATAACAAACATTCTGACCAGGTTTTACATTTATCAAAATTGAGTCACAATTGTGGACTCTAGAGGTAAACACACTTATATGCAAGAGAGCCCAGATGGTCTTCGGTCGCTCACCTGAGAAATAGGTAAAAAATCATGATCAAGTGCAATTGTTCAAAATAGCTTGAAACTTGGACAATTTTCCAAATTTATAGCAAATAGCTTCAAAAATGCAAAAGTCGGTCACTAGCTATAAGGTCACATGTGGATGTTCAAATTTGATGCCAAAAAATCGTGTCCGCTCTGTAACTTTATTTATTGTTGGATTTCGAAATGGCTTAGCACAAATGTTCACCATGATAGGATACCGTGCAGAGCACAAGACCTAGCTCCCTAGCTCCAAGGTCAACATCACACTTAGAGATCAAAGTTCAATTTTGATGCAAAAAATCGGTTCGCTCCATAGCTTTGTCATTAATTCTCGGATTTCTAAATCACTTAGCACAAATGATTACCATAACGAGACGACGTGCAGAGCGCAATACCCAGCTCCCTAACTCCAAGGTCAAGGTCACACTTGGAGGTCAACTTTCAAGTTTGATGCAAAAAATCGTGTCCGCTCCATAACTTTAATCATTGCTGGATTTAGAAAAAAAAACTATGCAAAAATGTTTACCATATTAAGACGATGTACAGAACACAAGACCAAGGTTCCTACCTCCGAGGTCAAGGTCACATTTTGAGGTCAAAGGGCACTTCGGGGACATTCGTCTCTTACGAGTTGTTGATATCATTCAATGACAAATCTATGGCCTGGACAAAACTATGATTGTGATAATATCGAGCTCGCCCCGCAAAAAAGTAGTTCCACTAGAAGTTCTTGTCTGCATTATAATGCAAGATCTTTAAAATAAAGCTTTACTGCACATCTATGATTGATGACTTTTCAACGTAGTATAGGGGGCTTCTTTTGCATGTTTCAAGAGTCAGTCTTCTTAAAACCCGTTGTCATTAGTAGTTATCGCACTATTTGTTTCCATCATAGTAATGTTGCGTTATCTGACGTACATAAAAGATGTACATGTATGAAATAGTGACGTGTTTTATTTACATTCAACATGAAAGTATTTGAGAAAGATTTATCTTAGCTCTAGGTCTCAAGTTTCACACAAGATTTTTTTTCATTTTTGGTTGTCATGGCTACCATTGTTGGAAATGAACTTTTCTAACAATTTTGATAGTGATTCATACTTTATCAGGGGGTCCCACAAAATTGAAACATCAAAATTCCATGATCAAATTAAGCGCAAATTCAGCGGCAAATACGGATCATCTGCAGAAAAAAAACTTATGTACGCTATTGGGCACTTACATGTACGCATTTTTATTTTGCAAAACTCACGAGCCAAATTGACCGAAAAAGCAAAGATGGAAGAAACTGCCTTAGCATTTCTTTATCATAATCCCCCTGTTGTTCGGCCGATTTTCCTTGATTGTAGAATTCCCTGACTATTACCCGACTTTTTCTGAAATTCCAAATTTCCCTGACCAATTTCAAATTTCCCTGGCCTTGAAAAAATATCAATTCTGCCTGACTTTTCCCTGTCCGTGGGAACCTTGTAAATATTGAATTTGGCCAACTAGTTTATTCGGAGATGTTTAAAAGAATTGTTAATGACGGACGCACAGACGTACTAATGATGGACGACGGACAACGAGCGATCACAATAGCTCACACTGAGCACTTTGTGCTCAGTTGATCTTAAAAGAAATAACGCCGTCTAAATCACAAATCTTTTTTTCAAAATGTACATGAATGTATAAAACCAAAACCTCAAACACGCAAACCACTCTCTTAGCTCTTCTTTTTTTCGATCAAATGCGGCCTTGCTTCTTGCATTCTTATAGGCAGTGGCCCTTTATTACGTGGGATCCTTCTGCATCGACTGGCGCCTGGTTCAGATCTTCTTCAACACTAATATATGATCGCAGTATTTTGAAAATAACATTAGGTTCAACCGTAATGCTAACATTATACATTTCTGCATTTTCTGGGAAGTATCCTGTAATAAGGTGTACACCATCATGGTATATTCCGTCATTTGAGACAAGCGTTGAGTGATCCAATCCTTGAGCTGAAACAACGAGACACTGCATATTGTATTCGCGCATTACGAGAAACGAGTGTTAGATTATCCCCGTAAGTTCCGTCTTTCGACGTGTTGGCCATATATTCTTCAAAGCTTTCATTCTAAACGAAATGTTCAAAGAATGCCTTATAAGTCTTTATAAAACTAGGGACCCCGGGGTGGACCTAATCTTGATCCCAGGAGCATAATTTTAGAAAACTTGATAAAGGACCACTAGGTGATACTACATACAAAATATCAAAACTTTAGACCGCCTCGATAACCTAGTGGAAGAGCGTCCGCTTCGAGCGCAGGAGGTCCCGGGTTCGATCCCGGATGGCCGCGTCATACCAAAGACGTTAAAATGGTACCAGCAGCACCCTTGTCTGACACTAAAGGTTTAGGGGGTAGTTCTCTGGGAACTCAAAAGTGCTAAGTACTGGTTCTATCCGAAAAAATTGACTCCTAAGGATCCCATTGGAAACCAGTGTTTGTATTTTCATGGGTTATCTTTGGCCGTAAGGTCTAAACAATCACACTCACACCTTGTCGTTTCACAGAAGATTTTTTAAATTTTTATTTTTTACATTCGTTGTCATGGCACTCAGAGCTTTCAATGGAATTCAATAATATGGGCAAACTTGAAAGGGGGCCTCCTCAGGAACATCCCAGCCAAGTTTGGTTAAGGGGTTAGGAGAAGAAGATGTTTAGAGAAATTGTTGATCCACGGACGCACATACAGACGATGGACAACGGGTCATCAAAATAGCTCACCATCAACACCACTTTGTGCTGAGGTGAGCTAAAAACTACCTAAATAATAATGCATATTCAAAAGTACAAAATGTATCTAAAATAAAACAGCGAAAATCACAACTGTTCTTACTGACTGTCTGGTCACGTATGAAATGTGGCTTCTGGGAAAGACTCGAAAGCGGCAAATCGTCAAAGAAAAATGGAAACTTGAAAGCTTTGTCGGCGTTGACAAATTCCTTTGTTGAAACCAATTGCGAATTCACGTCGACGTCATCACGACAAAACTAACAAAACTAATGGACAATTTCTTTACCGGTAAATTAACTCTGGATAATTCGAGATCTGTAAACTCGAGAATAATTCTAACTTGTAATTCGTAATATGGGATACAGTTCATGGCGTTTCTCTAAAACATTAACAAAGCCCTAGGTTATTTCTCAAATAATTCACGGTGCATGTAAAGAAATTGGTCATAAGAATAGTAAGGCGCGCGTCTTAGTATTTTGCTCATACAAGATTTTAAGCCAGTCAGAATATGTTTTACATGATGCAAATTGATTCGTGCGCACGACGTAGCGACGAAGACCCTTGTGCTACAAAAAAATACGCTTGTTAAACTTTTAACATCTATGATACCGTATAATGACACTATTAATCTATAACTATTTGTACTACTACTACTACAACTACTGATTGAAGCTTCTGCTGTTGCTGCTAGTGCAGCTTGGTATAGTGATAATGATTATGACAATGATGATGATGACGACAACAACGACGATAATGACAATAATGATTATAACGATGGCGGTTGTGGTATTAAGGATTCCGGCGTTTTAGTTTTTAGATAAGAGAACTTTTTTAAATTTAAAAAAAAATACACGTGTGCCATATACGTTGCTATTTTCATTTTTTATGCGCATTTATGGTAAGTACCAAATACGTTTTTGTGAGCATAGAAAAACTTAATCCAACCGAATATCGCACATTTTATGTACTATATTCGGCTGAAAAGTGTACCGTATTCGACCGAATATGTCACACGTGTACCATAGTCGAATTTGTACCAAATACGGTCCTACACAGGTCCATTCTGCACAATGTGATTGCACAGCAGGGTAAATGAAAGCTTTCATACTTCAACAATTCATGGAGCAGTATAATAGCTTATCAAAATAGTGAATTAATTGTTCTCGATGCAGGAGCAGATATGCATGTACCTCATGAAGGCATAAATAAAGTCTTAAGTAGGATACTGTAATAAAATTGTAAAGATTTATAAATACTTTATAAAAAAAATAATAATTTGGGTTATTGAAAGCATGACAGTCGAAAAGCAAATTAGAAGCAACATTGTTTATTAATTTGTACTAAATCAATCAAGATTATTTACAGTTCGGTGATATTATTAGTGTTGCAATGAAAGCTTATTATTAATCAACAGTTTCAATTCTTTGTTAAATGTAAATAATTTTTGCCTGAGTCAAGGTTTTTGTTTGACATGACTTCAAGTCTTTTACCTATGATAGATGAAATTATTGCAACGACTCGGCAAAGCTCATGTGAATTTATTGAATTATTTTGTCTGACGTAAGTTGAATAAGAAAATTAATGAAGAGAATGGAACAAATTCCATTCGGTTTTCTATTGATTCAACAATTTCAGAGTTATGATTCATATTCCAAAACTTTTCTTAATGCTTGTATGTACTACAATGGTCTTATTTCAATCCCCTTACGTAGGGGAACAAAACAAGAATGATTTTTATCTAATTAATTATGCTGTAATTCTTTCAGTTGAGTTTTGTAGACTGCAAATACCTAGTAAATTTAATGAAATTAAATTATTATTAATTTGTACTTTCATGAATGGTGAGGCATGTAATCATATTGGGGCTCTGGTGTATGCCCTTTCTGATATAACATCTAAAAAGAAAGATGGAACTTTTGCATCCACATCCAAGATGACGTGTGTTTGGGACCAATTCAACAGTCCACGGAAAAAGAAGCTTACGTCAAAGAAGTCAAGTGAACATTTCGCAAATATTCATTTGATTCTTAACATAAGTTTGTTGAAAAAAAGAAGTAGCCATCGGAACAGTTAAAGTGTTGTGTGAATGAGGAGCGATTTTGAAAGTGAAGAGAAGGAAGATGCTCCACAGTTTTTGACAGTAACACGCAATTATGCAGATTGTATTGACTTGAATAGTGAAATTGTAAAAGAGAACATGTTAAAAGTGATGGATGACTTAAAATGAGTAAGATAAAATGTGAAAAAGTTGAATAACTGACATGAGGCCAAGGAAAGAATATTTTGTGGATAGATGAAAGACAAAAAAGAATAACAGTATCTAACTTTGGTGAAATCATATCATTGAAAACAGATACCCGACCTGAAGGACCATTAGAAAGAACAATGTAATTAAACTTAACAAACAAGCATATGACATTGGGCATAAAACATGTGCCAGAAGAAAGTATTTATTAGTTATGAAGAAAATCCATCCTGATGTGAGTTTCTTTATGTGGCTTGTAAATAAATGGGGACATTCCATACCTTGGTGCTAGCCCTGGTTGATTTATTAGCTACACTTCACAGGGGTAAACAGGAACTGGTGTTCTGAAAATTAAGTAATCAGCTTCAGACAAATGGATATACTGGTCCCCAGAAGAATTCTCAAAAGACACAAATTTCTTTTGTTCATTAAATCCATTGACAAGTTCATGTACCATGAAACGTAATCACAAATATTATCAGGTTCAGGTACAGATGACTCAGACTGGCAAAAAGTGGTATAATTTTGTTGTATGGACGCTTGGTGGAATTTCTATTGAAAAAATAAATTTTAGTGAGGAATGTTGGTCCAACGTGCTGACAAAACCAGCATGCTGTTCTACCCGAACTATTTTCTAGAAGGGTACAAAGTGGTTTGAAACTATCTTCAGACAAAGTTGTTCGAAAGTGCCATATTCATTCCATCATTTGGATGTGTACAGCTCATTTCAATCTAAATATAAGTTTTGATCATATATGTAGAATGATTATGAGTATTATTATATTGTTGATCATGCTTATAAATTATAAAAAAAACTTAAAAAATATTTGCTTGTGATATATTTTGCAAACTTCGGGATGTGATTTAAGATTAATGTTAAATTCTTATCATGACATATAATATAACGCAAAAACCTTTCAACAAAAGTGAATAACGTCTCAAATTTAAAGCCTTTGCTATTATTACTCTTAGTCTTGATATTGAACATAAATTCGGACGGATTTGAATTTTTACCCGAAACAAAAAAAAAACATCACAATCAGAAGCTATAAACCTTCGAAGTTGACCGCAAACTATCCGCTAAATACTTTGCTTAATGCATTAGCTTAATGTCTCGGCTTTACACTGATTTATAAAACATGAGAAATGATAGCGATTCTGACCTTCGAAAATACATTTTAAATTAGCTTGTCGTCAATTTCGACGACTAGACGCGACGCAATTCCAGCCGCCATTACGAACATTTTTTTTATAATTGCATGGGCTTTGTGCAAAAATCAGACTGAATTGCAAAATGCCACATTTTTGCAGGGCAAGATTATCATTGGTGTACAGATTGATAGAGATTTTGTTCCCCATCCCAAAGTACAGATAGTGACCGAAAATGGTTCACCTCATTTAAAATACAGTGAAAATATTTGACGAGACATTTCAACTTCTAAAGTGACACTAACTAAATTGCTTTTAACTTCTTTACTACATTTGTTGTAATTCTGTTTCTGAACTGTTTAAAGATATTACTGAAGATGAATATGGGTTAACTAGTTCTAGACAATAATTCAGATAATATTTTCCTGAAATAAAGAGGGATAAAACAGTAATGAAGTGAAGTGTATCGGTATGAAATCAACAAACGGCACAAATTCTGTGATAAGTTGAATCAAAACATAATGCATGCCAAAGATCATTTCAAGCAAAAAGGTTAGTCATTACTCTGTGCGTAATGTAAACAAACGAGAGGAAAGAGTCAGTAGATATTTATGCATACTCCGGGATTCCAGAAAAATATTGTTAGACCAGAAAAAGGTAAATGTGGCAAAAACTCAACAAAAAAAAAATAAAATACTCATATGGAAGATAAGACCAAAAACACACTGAAGAGCTGAAAATGACTGAATTATGGAATTAAAAGCACATAAGGCAGCCAGTAATTACAAAAGGAAAACTTAAAAGAAAGAACGATCAGTTGATAAAAAATGAAGAGAAAAATGCATGAAAACTCTTAATCAACAAAAAGACGCAAGAATCCATGAGTTTGAAGTGAATTCAGAAATTCTAACTCAACAAACTGAAGAAAACTTCATTAAGATGAATGAAGGGATGGAAAATTTTCAGATTATGTGCCTTTATGTGTGATAAAAGCACGTAAGATTTTGATCGATTATTTATCCTTATTATCACCTTTGACAACTTCCCAATGTCAGTTTATCGGCTGTTGAATATCAGTAACGCAATTTAGTCTTTAAACGTAAAAATTGCCGTATGCAGACTTTCTTACTTTCATCTACTCTTTGGAACAAACTAAGCAGGCAGGGGATTTCCTACTGTGGGTCCACATTGTACGACAAAATGCGCACCACACATCCTGATTTGGTCACGGTTCATAAATACAAAGTCGGGCCGAGTGGGCTGAATCCAGACATTTCTTACTCGAAAATTGATCGGAAGTCTACGCATTAAATATTAACTTACCTTAACTAAGTCTTTCTCTAAATTAAATACGAAATTATGCATAGTCGTAGTAGTTATGCTAGGCAAGTGAGAATTTTGTTTCAATAAAAAACATACAACTAAACCAATAAATACCACTTCAAGAAGAGTAATTTACATTCGTATATGCGTTATTCGGATATACTTTTTTAAATTGGATTACTTTCTGTCACTGTGATAAATATATATTACAGAAATATAACAGTTAAACGTGTCTAAATGCTTTTGATTTATTATGGTTGTTTTTAAAGCTTCAAGCCTTCACTCAGTCTATGCAGGACCGGGTCCAGGGCGGAGAGGCCAGGTGGTTCAATACCCCACCCACTTTTGACATTTGTTTTCCAAATTTGTCCATACACTTATAATTGAAGGCATTGGCACCTCTGCGTTCCCATTTCCTGTGATCTTTAAGGACTCTGCCATGTTATACGGTACTTGATCTTTTTTTACTTTATTGTGACCAGAATATTGACTGCATTGTATGATACATTTATCCAGTGCTATTACCGACAAAAAATCAAACCTGTATGATAATATCTTTGCAATAACTTACTCGATCTACTAAATAATTTCACGTGTATTCCTTAAAACATAAAAATGTTTGTTTTGCAGCATCAATATTTAACTCGTAACTGCATTAAAATAGTTTTATACTTGTAGCTATATGACAAAGTTTAGTTAGCCATACGTAAGATCATTCAACAAAGTATTTCTTAATTCAAGGTCAAAACTTTTTACCCGATGTTGTGAACTTCATGGGTTCAGCACATTTTAAGCGTGTTGTAAGTGTATATTTTGGGTAAATTTTAATTATAACACACTGGTCTTGGATATTGTTTTGCAATCGATATTTGTGGAATTCTGTTCGTTTTCTTTTTTTACATATACGGCAGGGAAAAATGTGTGGTGGAGGACATATGTCTTCGAGTCAGGTCATCAGCACAGGCTGAGGAAAAGGTATTGAGCAAATTTTGAATTGTTGCCTTAAGTTGAATTGTAAGGTGCTGAAATCCAATCTATGGTCAAAACTGTCATGTTTGAAAATTCATGTCAGATAATGCTAATAACCGAAATGTACACTTTTAAAGGATTTCATTCATTGGATTGGCTGTGTCGATGCAGTCAGCAAAAATATGTTCAATAGAATGTGGCGCATTGCATGGAATATATTCTGGTGTATCATCCCCCGTGAGAAGCCACGGATAGGTGGAACATGAAAGAAAATTTCTGCATCTAGATAATATTCTCTTCCCGACGAATGGATCTGTAAGAGGTGTGCCATTCGCCGAGGATAGGATTGACAGAGTCAAGTTGTGAATGTCGACTCCCATGAAGATCGGATATAGTAGAAATGGAAGATTTAAAATCGGTGAATGGAATTTGACGGCCTTTTTTAAATTATATTTCCATTTTTATTTACTTCTTTTTCATGCCACAGATGCCACAGTATCTCCGTCTTTAGAGCCATCAGTTCAAACTGATTGATGTGTATGATAATGTTCTTTGAGTTCATGATAATTGTTCTAGAAAAGAGTTTGTATCTGTGTCTGACTTTTTGTCGCAAGCGAAACTCCCCTGGCATAAGGATCCAGGGAGAAGTATCTGGTACTTTGTACTCAGCAATGGATTCCATATCAACACGGAGATCCTCAACAAATTATGACAGATATCAAGTGGTAGAACCACATTCGGTCCCCGTTCAAACAGATTTTTCAATAATTCATTGACATTCTATTGCCTAATAATTTTGATAATGATAGACTTGAGTGTTGAAGAATACTAAGCAAGTTTTTGCCGTCTATTCGTGATGACTGAAGGATGCCACAGACCAAATTTAGTGATGATCCAACCACTGGTTTATGAAAAGAAGTCATTTTAAGTTATTTCTATGCCTAGCTCTAGCAGCCCCTAAATGAGGCCGACCATACTTATTTGAGCAAACTTGAGAAAGGTTCATCTAAGGATGCTATAGACCAAGTTTGGTGATGATCCATCCATTGGTCCATGAAAAGAAGACGTTTAAAGGTATTTCTATTTTTAGCTCTAGCGGTTCCTAATCGGAGCCAACCATTTTTTTCGCAAATCTGATAGAACACTATCTAAAGATGCTAAAAACCAAGTTTGGTAATAATCCATCTAAAGAAACATAAGAAAAAGTTAATGTAAGGTATTTCTATTTATAGCCCTAATTGGGGCCAACCCTTTTTTTTCGCAAATCTGATAGAACACTATCTAAACAAGTGATTACCATTTGCAATTGATGATTCAAATGTTACATACATGTAATATAAATAAATGATAGTACCTGTAAAATGGAAGTGAATGATTGCAATGGCGGAGTCAATGATGGAATCGCATTCGATGGTGAGGGATTAGCTTGAACAGTAATCTGATCCTCAAGTGAAATAGCAGCTTCATCCTCATCTGAAATAGTAGCTTCATTCTCATCTGAAATAGCAGCTTCATCCTCATCTGAAATAGTAGCTTCATTCTCATCTGAAATAGTAGCTTCATTCTCATCTGAAATAGCAGCTTCATCCTCATCTGAAATAGTAGCTTCATTCTCATCTGAAATAGCAGCTTCATTCTCAACTGAAATTAACATTTAAAGATATCACCAAAATTTAATGGATTAACCTATTCACAAAATATTTCTTATACATATTTGTGACTTTAAATGTGGTTGTGAGGTTATATATCCAATCTCATATTCAAGCAATTGAAATAAACATTTAAACATCATCAATATACGGCGATCATTTACATAACATCTTTTATAAATACTATCATGGTAAAAGTAAACCCATATATACCTTCAACTGATATGTGTGTTGTACCATGCACATTAGTTTTTTTTGTTACATGAGATGATGGCTACAATATAAATATAAGTCTTTTACTCCTGATATCAAACATAAAGAATATAGAGGTATTTATCGAGGAAAAACTTGTCGTTACTTTCTCTGGAGTTCAATGGATATTAAATACATCAAGAATCATATACAGTGATTTTAATCATCATGACATATTTATCGTTGATCTTAAAACAACTCCCCCCCCCCCGAAATCAAGAAAACTAATGAACATATGAATACATTCATTTTAGAATGGTAAATACTCAATACTTAGAAATTGAAACTTAAATGGGTGGGGTTAAATTAATTTCTTACAAGACATTCAATCTTCGTTTGATCACTATGGATAATCACTACAACACGAGTATTAACAAGATTGGTACAAGTCAGTGAGTCACTGCTATCCTCAATCCGTTCTACCACTGAAATCCCCTGTCAAAATTACTTGTTCAACTGCCTCACTTCACATATTCCCCGTCACCTTCACCCCTTCACCTTCAACTTAGGACGTTAGTGAGAGGACCGGGGAGGCAGCCGGGGCTAAGAAACCCGCAGGCTGCTGGTTGGCAGGCTGGGAGCCAACATGCCAGCTGGCTGGCGGAAAGTTAGAGAACTGCGGGAAGTGGTGTCCTCAAGCTGCTCCACGTAGTGCACCGTGCTGTTGATGATCGACACGATGCTGTCGATCCGGCCGTTGTACACCTTCAAGTACGACTCCATCGTCTCCTCGTGGCTTACCAGAGCTCATTACCGAATTGAATTAACGGTTTACCTTGCTGGACACTTTGACGACGTCATTGTAAGCGGCCGTGCCGAACAGGCCGTTACTTAACAATCCTATGAAGCCCAGAGGGGGAGAACGCTTACCTCTTCTGATGCGACGGCGTCTGGTCTGCTGATCAATATGTGAGCGTTCAACTCTGAGATCTTATTCATTACGTACCTTTTAAGAAGCTTTCCGTGGCGCGGTTGTCGTCCCGCTGGAAGTTGCTTACCACTCCGGCGCTCGCCAACTCCTCTATCTTGGGAATGGCTACCACGAAGGAATGGTACCAGGCACGGGCCGACGGAGACACATCCCCGACGTACTCGAAAATAACGCCGCTATTACAAACTAAAGAAATTAAGGGAACAGAAAATATATGCAAGTACAATATTTAAGCGAGACAATAAGGCAAAAAATAATACTAGTAATAAAATACACTTAGCTGCTGGTGGCAGGTAGTGGATGATAGTCCAAGCTCGCAAGATAACTTGTGATGGCAGACTGGTTTGTCAAAAGCGACTGAAGAACCCTGTAAAATACAGGTGTACATACGGTTGCTTTAGGAAGCAATTAATTGGCTCACTGAGCACAAAGGAAGGCTCCCAGTGCTCGGACATGGCTGCTTTTAGCGGGACTAAGAGCAGCACTAAGTTTGGAAGACTCCGCAGAGTTTGTAGGGGCCTAAATGAAGAATGTAGGGGCCTAAATGGGGGCACTGTATCGTGCCGCCGGGCACCGGTGTGTACTTCGAGGCTAAAGCCGACCTGCTACAGGCCGCAATCATACGTGCAGACGCCGCTTATCAAGGGGGGACGCCAACAATTCCAGTCTGGCGTCTGCCTTGCTGGATCCAGGTCGCTTTTCGTGAACCGTGTTATGCCCTCTGTACCGGGGGCCCTAAGGACCGTTCTTCCGGCTTCACGGCCGGCCTATACGGTCACGGCGTCTACGGCGGTTGCAACCGGCGAGCCTTTGGCTATTCCCGAGCCCTATGATGATGAGGATGACTTGATTAAGCCGGCCAGCAGGGGCATCAAGCGATTGCTGTTTGGGTCCGATGACGAGAGCGAAGCCGGGATCACCACAGCCCCGCCATCCGTGGCGTCCACCACTGACGAGTCGGACGGCCACAACCGCAAGTTCTCAGATCTTCTAAAACATGTACAAAATACAAAGATCAAGTTTGTCGCTTTGGATTGCCACGTTCTCCATTGTCAAGAACTATGATTCCAGAACTGCTTGAACAAAATGTTGACCATTATAAAAAATACTTCAAAAAAAACTGAATGGTGCTAAAGAAGGAATAAATATGTCATATGAAGACTTCTTCCAAATCTCAAATGACAGAAACGTAATATTTAAAATGCATAAGAAGCTCATTAAATTGTGCCAAAGTTTTTGTACAGAGAGATCCCAAGGATATTAGAGTCAATATGTACAATGAAACCATATTAAAAACATGGAAAAGCAAACCTTGAGATACAATTTATTCTTGATCCATATGCGTGTGCAATGTACATAGTATCATACATAAGTAAATCCCTGGGCGGAATGAGTGCTTTGCTTGATGCAGCTTCAAAAGAAGCCCGAAATGAAAATTTAAATTTAAAGAAACATGTGCGTCATATTGGCAATATATTATCAAACTGTGTCGAAGTAAGTGCTCAAGAGGCAGTTTATCTAGTTCTTCAAATGCCTCTTACTCGAAGCTCCCGTGATGTTGTATTTATCAACACATCTATACCATAAAAAATGTGTACATCTAATCAAATAAAAAAAGAGCTTGACGACAGGTCAGCACAATCCACAGATGTAATTTGTGATAGCATAATAAAAAGATTCTCAAAACGACCAAGTTGCTTAGAAAGATATTGTCTTGTAGATATTGTTTCACTGCTTCTTATTCTTGCCATGGCGCAATGAAACAGTAGATCTATATCATGGTTTCCAGACATACAAAGAACATTATATGACAAAGAAATTTGAAATTGATTTCAAATGAAAACGGTATGAAAATCATGTTGATGAACTCAAACTAGCCAGACAAGTGGCTGGAACTGAATTTGACACATTTGATCATATTGCACCAAACAACCAACAATCTGAAGCTGATGCAGAGGAGGAAGGTTCTATTGAATCCAGATAGAGCAATTGAACATCGAGAATATGATATTGGTATTGAATTAAGAACTAACTGTTCCTTACCACGAATTGAAAATAATGAAACAACACTTCACCAGACTGAATATCTGGAATTACTGAGAAGTCTGAATATGGAACAGAAAGAATTTTACGGCAATGTTATCCATTTGTTCAAAACTAAACAAGAACCATTGTATGCATTATTGACAGGGGGAGCTGGTGCTGGTAAATCAGTTGTCATAAAAGCTCTTTTTCAAACACTATATAGGTATCTCAACAAACAAGATGGTGAAGATCCAAATGACGTTAGAATTTTGTTATGTGCATACACTAGTAAAGCTGCTTTTCATATCAATGGCTCAACAGTATCATCTGTATTTTATCGAAGAGTCAAACAGTCAAATCAAGACTTAAGTTGTGATAAGCTAAACACATTCAGAAGCAAATACAGGACTTTGTCTCTTTGTTATAATTTGATGAAGTTTCAATGGTAAGCAATACTATGCTTAATTTCATCAATCAAATGCTACAAGCTTTGACTGGAACAAAGAAATACTTTGGAGGTGTTAGCATCATTGCAGTAGGTGATTTGTATAAAATAAAACCAGTCTCTGGGTCCGTCCTGGATATTCAAGTAAATGACTGAATATGCAACTTCTTTAAATCTGTGGTTTACCTTGCATGAGTTGACAGATGTAATGAGGCAAAAAGATGATGCTCATTTTGCACACTTATTGAATCGATTGCGTTATAATAAAACTGTCACCAGAAGATAAAATTCAATTGATAACAATTCAATAAGTTATCCACAGTATGCTCCGCATCTATTTGAAGAAAGGAAGTTTGTTAACAAATTCAACGAAGAGAGAATACAATGCTTGGAATTGTTTTCGTTAATTCGTTTGTTTGGTGGTAGATATATAGAACATTAAGTAATATCTTTATGTAAGGACATCTTTATAGCTCGGATAGTTGTATTTAAATTCGTTTGTGAGGAATATTATTATTAGCAATAATTGAATCCCACCTTGAGCTTTATTGCCCTCGGTATAAACGGTATATTTACTATATAAAGAATAAGTTTTTAATGATTTGAATGATACATTATCATTCTGTTTTAAGAACGTTTCCTGGAGACAAACGCAACAGGTTTATATTGATTGATTAAAAGTGATATTTTATCACAATTGGCCCTCTGGCCTCGACAAATAATATTGTCTGACGCCATGGTAATAAAGATGTTAGAAATGGGACTACGCCTCATCATCCATATCCTCAAGCTCTGAGACGCTGAATATGAGGAATGAGAAGACTTGCAATTGAAGCACACTGTTGCTTTGTTACATGATTTTAGATTATGATCTGGTCCTACAAAAGAGCATTAAAGACATACTGGATCATTTTTGCATTTGGTCTAGTAATGGCCGTACCGCTGGCATCTAAAACAGCGCAGCGGGTTTGGCACATACATTGTGGTACAATCCACAATCAACGTGTCGTTTTTCAGATTTTTACAGATTTTGGAGTACTGAGAATTGAATAGATTTATTTTTCTATGACAAACGGTGAGGGGTTCGTGATGTTTTTTTTCCGGGTTCACTGCCGAAACTACAATGATCCTTGGAAAATTCTATGCAGTAAATGATTAAGATGTGTGGGGATTTGATTCGGAGTCAGTCTGAGGCCGAGAGTGTTCGCTTGACTTTACAAAACAATCATTGGGATGTCATGATTAATTTGTATATTTTATCACCGATGCTCCCCACCCACCATGGAGTCCAACAAGGGACATGACCTGGGGGGATGCCGACACAGGTCATGACAAGGATGCATCAGTGATATACTCCGTGTGAAAGGCCTAGATTGGACAAATGTATTCTTGCGGGATGTTTTCCAAGCTAAAACTATCTTTAGGAGATTACAAGTGTCAATCAAATACCAAACATTTTACCGGATTAGCCCATGAGTCACCGCCTTCAAAACAGAGAAGTTTACACGACAAATATAAAGTACGGCACAAAGATAAGATTAGCAAATAAGCCACCGCCTTCATAAAAGAGAAGTTTACACGACAAAGATAAGGTATGGAAATAGTCCGACAGGATGTATTCCTGCTCTCATTGACTAAAGACATGGAAATAAGAAATGATCCAGGGCCCTGCATGACCAGTCGATTGATCAAGACGGGCCTTCCAGACAGGGAAGTGACAAACTTTGATAAATGTGTCCAAAGTTATTTTGGAAGAAGATTGTTAGTGCTCATAGGTGTGTTTGTTTTTGGGAAATGATTGTTTGCACTTTTTAATTTAATTTAAAGCACATGCATACTACATTGAATGACTTCAAACAAAGACAAAGACAATTCATTAACACAACAGTAACTGCAAAAGACAATTATCGTTTATGGTAAGGCATTCACAAGTTGCACTCATCTGTGTCCTTCATCATCTTTGTACAAATTTACATAGAGATTGGGGTGATTTTCCAGTCTGTCTTCAATATACTCGTCAATATTTTCACCTTGTAATCTGCACATGTTGCTCAAAATACACCCAGCCACAATGTTACTCACAATGTCATATGCATCATCTTTGTACAAATTTACATTGACACAAGCGTTCGAATATTGACGCACGTAAAACACGTTCATTTGAGTGTGGAGAATAGAAGGGTATCGTGTCGTTCATAGAGGATACATTTGTGGTACAAGTTAGTACACACGAGATTATAATAAATACACAAACTGTCTGAACAAGAATGATTTTCAATCATATTAAGATTTATCTAGGTATTAAATTCATGTGCCAAGATACCAAAGAAGCCTTTTTCCACAACACTGACATGGTGCCTTTATCCACATGTCTAAGTTAATTGTCACAAAGACAAAACCAGCACCAGTAGCTACATCCACGTATGTTTTGAACAATATTCTGTTATCATGAAACATAACTCTAGCTATTTATACATGCATACATACATAACATAAAGATTTGGGCTGTATTAACAAAACGAAATAAATACATGTTATAAACAAACAGAATGTTTACATTTATATTGTATATATTGTTGTATGTACAATATCCGTTATAATAAATACACCCATCTTGTATGTACATGTACAATATTTGTCGACTTACTTCGAACCTTAGTCGTTTCAATGGTTCGGTCTTTTAGCTTTTAAATCTACCTACAATGGCTGTATAAAATGACTTTGATGTGGGCATGAAATGACCATACTTTCAAAACTTTGATTCATGCATTTTTATTAGTTGAAATGTGAAATATGCAATACGTACAAAATAATTAAAATTTTAAAGAAAAAAGTGCAGGTCTCATTTCCTTACCGGAAATAGCAAACCACTCGTAAACTACAACAGTCTGGAACTAAGTCCAAGTGCTAGAAATAATTAGAAGTCGCTGAGATGTGATAAGATACGTGACAACAACGGCTGATCAACAGAAATACCTCAATTTAGGAGTTGAGGAGTTTATTTGCCCTTTTACCGACTAAACGTAAAAAGCTTTAACAAATTGATAGCCGAAATCTAAAACATACATACATTTTTATTTTTATATCTTCGCTAATAAAATATTTCTGTGCTTTAAGGTTAAAAAAAGAGATCATATAGGGAATATACTCCGAATAAAATATTTTTCCGACCGACCGACCCTCTCTTAAAACCTAGGGTCGGTAAAGCGCAAACAACGTATTTGTTTCATTTCAGTCTGACTTGTCCTAAATAGTTTCGTGCACAACGTCAATTGTATTCATTCTGTGACTGAGTTTCGACCAGGACAATATTTAAAACAAATGGCTGTCACATTTATCTTTTTATTCCGCGAATGACTTTTTGACTGGTGGTGTTTGTGACTTAAACGATAAAAAATGAATGAATTTATTAACAACTACAAACGTAGTTTATTTTTGTATAAAAACCTAACAACTATGTATGGTTTATAATACACAGATGATTAAGTTAATCAAAGACGAACCTGTAAAATATGTCACGAAGAATGTAAGAAAACTAAGTTACAAGTATTTGGAGACTGCTGTGCTTCATCTTCGGGTGATGTTGGGTTAAAATCAAGTTTCAGCTCTGACTGTTTAGTGAGAAGTCAGCAAAATATTTAATGTTTCACAATTCACTTTAAACTACAGTAAAACCCGATTAATTGAAATATTTGTGTCAGACAAAAAAAGAATAATCCATTTCATTATGATGTACTTGTTAAAAAACGATGATGTGTATTATGTCTGTTCATTACCAGGAATAAACTACCGTTTTGCATGTATAAAAATAATTTATGCTACATATACTACGAATGTAAAAATCATCACTAACAATTCGTTATGTAGATGATTAAATATATTCACAAAAGTTCATGAATCAATGGATTCGATACTAAACAAAGCCACATCGCTGAGTACACAATCGTACATGACACAAATATCCACAAACATCATTTTATTTAATCACTAACGTCTCACTAAGTATATATACATATACCTAATTTGTATATACATGTATTTTAATGATTGTATTCGCACATAAACATTAAATATAACTATACTATATCGCTTTTTTATGATAGAACTACATGTATAGGCTGTGTAAGGATATTCTGTACGATGAAGCGGTTTTGATACTTGAAAATTTCAGATGACAGAAACTCAACTAATTAAGATATTAATATCACAATGTGATAGTTAAATAAATAAGGTATTAATGTAATCATGTGATAGTTAAATAATGTTGGTTGTTGGTTGTTGGTTGTATTGGGGTTTAATGCCGTTTTTCAACAATTTTTCAGTTATATACGGCGACCAGTTTTCCTGGACTGTATACTAACCAGTATTAACTTACCCTTCCACAAGGAGCCGGCAACTCTCCACATATGGAGGACAATCGACATTTTTGTCAAATTTTCATGGAAGGGTATGACCTGCCGCGACCGGGATTCGAACCCGGATCTCCGGGCTGCAAGTCCAGCGCACTAACCACTGGACCACGGCCGCGGCGTTAAATAATGTATTAATGTAATCATGTGATAGTTGAATAATATATTAATGTTATCATGTAATAGTTAAATAAGGTATTAATGTAATCATGTGATAGTTAAATAAGGTATTAATGTAATCATGTGATAGCTAAATAAGGTATTAATGTAATCATGTGATAGTTAAATAAGGTATTAATGTAATCATGTGATAGTTAAATAAGGTATTAATGTAATCATGTGATAGTTAAATAATGTATTAATGTAATCATGTGATAGTTAAATAAGGTATTAATGTAATCATGTGATAGTTAAATAAGGTATTAATGTAATCATGTGATAGTTAAATAAGGTATTAATGTAATCATGTGATAGTTAAATAAGGTATTAATGTAATCATGTGATAGTTAAATAAGGTATTAATGTAATCATGTGATAGTTAAATAAGGTATTAATGTAATCATGTGATAGTTAAATAAGGTATTAATGTAATCATGTGATAGTTAAATAAGGTATTAATGTAATCATGTGATAGTTAAATAAGGTATTAATGTAATCATGTGATAGTTAAATAAGGTATTAATGTAATCATGTGATAGTTAAATAAGGTATTAATGTAATCATGTGATAGTTAAATAAGGTATTAATGTAATCATGTGATAGTTAAATAAGGTATTAATGTAATCATGTGATAGTTAAATAAGGTATTAATGTAATCATGTGATAGTTAAATAAGGTAATAATGTAATCATGTGATAGTTTTGATGTTTGGATATGGATTTAGGAGTAAATGGAATTAGTATAAATATAAATGAACTTGGTGTACAATTTATATTCCCAATAAAGTTTAGAAAATGGTTGCCATGTATAGAAATGGAGTTAGTATAAATATAAATGAACTTGGTGTACAATTTATATTCCCAATAAAGTTTAGAAAATGGTTGCCATGTATTGAAATTCAATTAAGTCAGGCGGGTGCTTAAAACGATAAATGACAAGCACTATCAAACTTAATCCAAACATTTTCTGCAATTTTCTCGACGACGGATTGGGCTAGAAGCTTATTTTTGATTTCCCTTTGTGCGAAAATATAAACCACTGTAAACGTTGTTTTAAAGCTTTCATCCCTGTTGTTTTATAATTTTGCATGCACATTCATCGGAACGAAGAGTTATACGCCTCCTATTAGTATATATAACAGTTGCAAATTCTGTGAATATGTTTCCTTTACGGTAATTTTGGGTTAAATTATGATGTTTTGTAAAGAATTTATTGCAATTCTACAATCACAGGTCCGTTACTAATACCCGTGGTTCCTCGTGGTTTGTCGATGTTGCCGGAAGCATAAAACAATAAATAGATCAAACCAACAAAACACAACAATAGTGATTATCAAAATCTCTGTTTTATTAAAGCATTAACTGATTATAATCATCCGACAATAGGTGCACTTGTACATGTTGCACAACACCTTTGGAGTTTATGAGAACCGTATTTTGAGCAATCAGAGGCACGACAATGGCTGCTTTCATCACCATTACAACCTGATAAAATGTTTTTGTATTATTTTATATAAACATGAAGTGTTTAAATATTATCTGATAAGTTGACATAAAGTGAAACTCCCAGGAAATGTCACGGGCAAAACACTTTTCTTTCCGCTCTGACTACTTATCCACCCACTAACCACGGTATAAACAATATGTATATATACTATAGCCTCATTTGTACACATACACAACGGAAATAAAACAAAAAATATTCTCCAATCACGATCACTTCATAAACAAAGTGTGCCGGGCAATCGATTTGGGCCTCACAAATAGCAACCCAACAATACACAGAGCAGCAAACAACAACAAAAAAAACACGAAACATACAGCATAACATATAACATTATCGTGCATTGTATTCGCACCAAGGCATATTTCAAAAACAATAGAACGGCGTTCCGATCTATCTACCCTAGGTTTTTGTTAAGCAAGCTTATTTATGACATTTTTTTTCTAGCCTTTTTTCTAGGTGGAAATAAAGACGTTTCAACAGTTGTTTGAACAGAAAATGACAATTATAATACGTTACCCGTAGTCCCTGTACCAGTTGATGGGTTGCTGTGACCACCTGATTGGGTAACACAATGGTTCGACATGCACCACTGATTATAAATAAAAAATATATTCATAAACAAGGTACTTAAACAATGAGGCATGCTTGGTAGCGTGGAGTGGGAATGTCAGTACATTTATAATTTATTAACAATCAGAAAGAATGCAGTAATTCTAATACAAATACAGATGTAAACTCTGACTCTGTATTTTTGTATAATAAGCAGATAAAGTTAAATAACAATTATTGACGAGCGGCTAAAATTTATATGAATATCTTTATTCGCGTCTTTCCCGTTCAGAACTCGATGTAGATCCTAGCGTGTTATTACTGATGTCCTGTCAATTTCTCACAACTCTAACAATTTAACTTTGTTTACTTACTCATACCGTCAATACATGACGTAATCAAATAATATATAGAGGTCGTAGCGACATTGCTAGAAGACGATAAAGAATCTTATCATTATAGTTCGAAATAAAACAAACATCATTTTGTCAAATTTCTTCATGAGTTCTATCTATGACGCGATTAATATCTGATTCTAGAATGTGTGTCATAGTTCTCCTGGCCTGTATTTCTCGCTGTTTTAATGTTGTCGCATTTTGTATAGTAACACTTCGTTTCGGTTAACACACAGTGCGTCATTATACTCTCTCATCCGAACCTTTCCAATCCGGAATATTCTCTAAAGCGAACACAACTGGTGGTCCCGATTTTTTATTTATGTATTTAATACTAAAAAAAACTTTTGGAATCCAGAACCTTTGTTTTCCGAAAACCTCTCTATTCCGAATATTTTTATTTGTCCGAGCAAGTTCGGATTAGAAAGGTTCAACTGTATAATGCAACATGTACCAAGCCAATACGCCATATAATATTAATCACAAACCTTTCCAGTACCACAAGGTGTGCCATCACCTCCATCAACATAATAACAAGAATCCTCAGAGGGTTTGTAGCAATACATCTTCAGACAAGCTGTAGAGAGGTCACCATGATACAGATTCTGCAATAACAAAACACGGAACACGATCATCAATGCAGTACAAACATTAGGTAACCTTCCTTATCTATGATGAAAAATTCTTTCTGTTATGCATGCGTTTTGACCTTTTCTCAGCTCGATGCTTTATATGTCCTTGGTTGGTCTTCCAATTCCCTATTCTGTCTTCTAGGGACCTTCGTTAGATCCCCTACAAACCCACTTTTACATCCGAAGGAAATGCGTTGGGTCTTCCGTCTGTTGACTCCACATTATAATTATCTCCTGTGTTTGTTGTTTGATCTGTTCTACTTCCTGTTCCTCTCATTTAACTAGCAGACATCTGCGCGAGCTCGTCTCCTCGTGATGCACTCAATCTTTCAGTTCTGGAGTGTTGGGTCGTATCTTCCGCCTAGTATTTCTTCAGATTTTATCAATGTTCGTCACAAATAAAACAGTGCATCGCCAGTGCACTTTGAATCCTGTTTGTTTCGAATATTTACCTCTGTACACTGTTTCAATAACCAAACGTTTAGAATTCTGAAACTCTAATTAATAAATTCCGATCAATCAAGATTTTTTGTGAATACAGTCAAACCTGTGTTTGCGGCCACATCTGAATAAAGACCACCTTATGAGGAAAGGCCATTCTTTGTAAAACCGTCACTGATTGTTTAGAGCAAACTGACCGCTAAATAAAGGCCACTTGTCAATAAAAGCCACATTTGTCTTTCCCGAGGGTAGCCTTTGTCCACAGGCTTGTAATTAATTAATAACGTACTTAAAAACAAAACTACA
Source organism: Lutraria rhynchaena (assembly GCA_008271625.1). NCBI lineage: Eukaryota > Metazoa > Mollusca > Bivalvia > Venerida > Mactridae > Lutraria > Lutraria rhynchaena. Next base: position 565,210 of record VIBL01000110.1, on the reverse strand, counting down.
AAAATACTAGCTCGCCAAAACGTGATGACTAACTTTTAACTTCATTCAACTGATGCCTTCTCACAACCAAAATATAGTCAGAACTATATATGATAGTGTCGTTGATTGTTGAGTAACGAATCACTGTGTAGTAAGTGTTTAACCGGCATTATGAATCAGTCCCAGCCACATTGTTTACTTTGTCGTATTTTTTTGACTTAGAAATGCTTCAGTCTTATCTCCTTGGAAGCTACATAATGCGGTTTTGTTTGGTACAATCTGCCATTCCTATAGTTTTAGGTACTTACACATCTACGACAAAAATGCATTTCTACAATCCTCCATAACAAAGAATCGTAAACTAACAAGCCTTGTCGGAAACGTCACAAAGTCGTGTGTTAAAGGCCAAAAATATCCATTAATAACGGACTACTCACTAAATAAAGGGAATTAAATGTAAATAGATAAGATATTGTATTGGTTGGTATCACTTGGATAGTCAAATGTCGTCCAAATAATTATACCATATCTACATGTACGTTGTTGTTGATTTTTGGTAAGGTTTCAAGTCGCCTCAACAGCCAGGATCATATGCCGACTTATTTAGCGTTTTTTAACAGCGGAGTAAGAACCTCGGCATACGCCTTAATAGAATTCCCGACCTTCAGTAATTTAGCAGGACAATATTCTTACGTATGAAAGTTTGCTGGTTCCCGATCGGGTTCAAACAAACATCGGTAAGGGGTTGAGATTTACGTTTGAGCAGTAAATTAAATTACTCGTTTTCAAAGACAAACATGTACATAGAAATTATAAGCGCCTCTTACTTTACAAAAATAGGAGTTTTGTCCATAACGAATTTTACACTGATCGTCAAATGAGTAAATCTGTCCATACCATTCATGCGTGGCAGCAAGCACTTGTGAGTCAGGATGTGTGTTGTCGATGTGTTGTAAGCAGTTTTGATGATGACTAGGAAATTAAACAATCAAGTGATATGAGTTAAAACTAGTGATGAAAAACATTGAAATGCTACCAAAGCAATAACGTTTATCAAATTTTGTTTGATCATTTAGGTAAAATTTAGTGTAGTTTTACTACAGTGAACGCATTAAAGTGAACGCCTAAATCTTCAATGCGATATATTATCGCAATGAAGATTTTGGCGTTCACTTATAAATACATATACATATAGTTGTCTCTACAATGATGAGCATTTACAATTAAAAGTATTTGTAACTTTATATGACAACTTACTTGTTTAAAGTATTGATGTAATTTTGAATTGCTGTGGCTGAACATGTAGAAAATATCCATTTCTTGTCATTATGTAAAGCAAAGTCAGCTTCCATGGCGTAACCATTACCACTAGGACAAGCTTTAGCATTCCCATATCCGTCGTGACTACAGCCAAGACTAAAAGTACAAGAATATAGAATGGTGAAAACAGCTTCAATAGAACTGACACTTTTATAACGTGATTTTTTCATTAAATATTCCACAATGTTGGAATGAAATCGTTGATAACTAAACAGACTTACATATTTCCTTAGTTGTAATTTAGCATTATAACATGGAGATGGTTTAGGCTTACAGGTACATTTACTTCTAAACAATTTGTAGGCATTTAATTAAAACCAGTAATAGCAGAAGATTTGGATTTATTATCAGTCTGACCTTCAATACATACATTCTTATTGTGACAACATTTGTTTTATGATGTGGTCAACAACGGCCAAAGAAAATATAAACGTTAAATTTAAATATTAATATGCTGTATTCTTTAGGTTAATATGTTTGAAAGCGATGAACAAGATAGACCTATTTTTCTTCATTTATATACATGTTTGTTTCGTTTGTTACCTATGTCCGATTTCGTGAGCAATAAGTTGTGCCGTATATATATCATCATTGTCTGTTACTATGGAAACACTCCTTTCTTTACATTCCGCTTCTGTGTACGCATAACCTGAAAATATTACAAGGAAGTCAAACATGAAATCCTGTACAGTAAGATTTGATATCCAAAGAAATCATTTTGCATAGTCGAGATATAACGCATTCACACTATTTTTGCGTAAAAATATTACTCACCAGAAAATGTTGAACCATGATCCATTTGCAAATCATAACTGAAAATTTAAATAACTCTCTTTAATTCAATAAATTTATGCATATATTTACCGTCAATTTGTCACAGACTTTTATCACTTCAGATTTTGTGGAAACATTTAGCGTCATGGATTATTGGTTTATAATGCGAAGTCATATCGTCATTCTGTGGCTAATATTTCTTCTTAATATTATTTTACTGTTTCTACAAGATGCGATATTTCTTCAAGCACTTTACATCGTACCTGGTGTAAGAAAAAATACACACAATGGAGACAGCTTTTTTACGAACATTTCATGAAATTTTCTTTGCAAATTTAGCATTTTATTCACTCTTTCCTAGTAACCCCTGCAGAAACTCGTACGGCGTTGTAAAGTTATGTATATAATGGTTTAGCCATCAAATTATGCAGCACCTGGGCAAGTGAGTTGTCAAAAATATTACAAAACGGGGTAAAGGAAGAAAAAAAACATAATTTGTTAAGAATGACATTACTATGATAAAATCATGGCGTGGTCGTGGGGAGTGGCTTGTTGAAGTGATGCAGATTTTGTTTGGAACAGAGGCAAAGCTTTATCAGGGTCCACTGTATAGTAACCGTCTGATCCTCTAACCTTCACCGTCTCTGTCCATGGGGACTGGGAGGTACTCTGTGAGAAAACAAGGACTAAACTGAAGAACATTATTGAATATTTTGACACTTTCATCGTTAACGCTTTGGATGTTAACCGCGCGGTATAAATCGTTAACAATGTCACAAAAGGGAGAGTTTTCGTAACAAATTTAATTTTTTTTCAAAAGGATAATGAAATGTAACTTATACAAAAATTTTGAATGTCAGAAATATATGACTGATGAAAATAGAGCATATTTAGATATAAATGGTAGAATATAACTGATGTAACATACGTTATATATAAATGGTAGAATATAGTTGATGTAACATACGTTATGTATAAATGGTAGAATATAGTTGATGTAACATACGTTATATATAAATGGTAGAATATAGTCGATGTAACATACGTTATGTATAAATGGTAGGATATAGTTGATGTAACATACGTTATGTAGAAATGGTAGAATATAGTTGATGTAACATACGTTATGTAGAAATGGTAGAATATAGTTGATGTAACATACGTTTTATATAAATGGTAGAATATAGTTCATGTAACATACGTTACCGTCATCACAAGGACGTCCACAAGTTTAATCTGAACATTCAAATTATGGGATTGTAAACTTTTGTACACGTTGTTACTCTGAAAAATAGCAACTATTGTTGTATATGAAACATAAATTATTATATATACGAATATATATAATAAAACCTTATTTTACACGTTTGATGGCAAGTGATCATTACATAATATATAACCTCTTAATTTATGAAGAAATGTTCCTATTTGTGTAATGGATTTACTAGTGAACAACATAAAATATTGTAATCGGCCTTTTAATCAGATACAAGTTAAAGCTGAATCACCTGTATTTCATTTAAATTTTAACTTTACTCAAGAATTGTATGTAAATACATACTTGTGTACACAATATTCGATTCTCCCGCAAATTTTAAATGTGGGTTAGTTCAATGTTTTAACTTATAAACAAATACATCCCATCATTTATTTATGACTACTTATACATAAGTATTGTCAGTATCGGTACCATGGTATGTCAATCATGATTTATTCTTGTTTCCAGGGTGTATGTTCGATAACTAGTTTAACCCCACTCTGGTTTGCTACAGACTGTCTCAAGGTGGTACCCGGCGGATGTCTGCGTTTTGGCCTCTATTGTTGTATGGGTGCTTTTTGATTGAGGATTTAATAAAGTAGTATCTAGGGGAAGATGGGATTTTTGTATGTTTTTTTCAGGGATCCTTTCCTTATTTATATATGAGGGTCTGCTTATGTACATATATGACATTTACTCGGGCAAGTTTCACTATCTTTATACTCACGGAGTGAACGAGAGCTGAGACATAGTCTGTTGCTTTATGCGTTGCTTCTTGTACACGGCTTGAGTGTGAATGTGATGATGACGTCATCTTGTACCATCTGTGTAACATAAAATAACAATGTTGCCATGTCGACGGGACATTACCAATAAGTTATGAACATGAAAGTCATTTATTTTGCGCTAATTTTGTCAGTATTTTGTTTTCCTAAACACTATTGATAAATTTATTTATTCTTACATGTGGAATTCCGTAGAATGAATTAGTCAGTTCAATGATTACTTATCGCTGTACATTCGTGTAAATTTATCGACGTTTTTGTTACATTTGTAAATAGATTGACCAACAAATCTATGGGTAACTGCACATCTTTGTGTATTTTGTTTTATAATCATACTCCATGTTTTAGTTCACTTACTTGTTGAACTCGCTGTAATCAACAACAATCAGTAACTCGACAATTAAACTGTTACTTTGTCTGGAAACACGGAAAGCTTCTCCCTGATTAACCTCGACTCCTGTAACATAAAACATGATCAAATTTACCCTGAATTATATCGTACAATCTTGCCATTTACTAAGTAAAGTTATAAACCTTGAATTCTACCAGTCTTGTATTGCAGTGTTATATCTTGACGTACTGTGTTATGATACAGTGCAACATCTCCAGAACGGCCCTCTCTTAATCAACAACCTCCCTTCAACAACAGCATAACTTTTCCCATTGTACGATTCAACTATTAATTTAACCTCTCTAGAGCAACAACCTCTCAACAACAACATAATTTTGCTTCTCACAAAAGTTGTTGCTTCGGAGAATTTGTACTGTAGTCGGTCATGTAAAACAACATACAAAATACATACAACTGTATTGTAATAAAAGTAAAATATTAAACTGACCAACAATAAACACCAGACACAGTGACAGTACTCCAAAACAACCCATGTTGTAGTAGTGACTATTACAGAATGGTAAGTTACATGAAAAAGGCTTTACTATAAGGTATCTTGTTGTTGTCTCATCTAACTTTATCGCCTGTCTTCATGACGCTAAGGACATTTCCCCCTTATCTCATGTGAACTTACGAAATGTCCTTAAAGTAAGGGGATTATGTGACATAGTAATAAGATATAGGTCGGCCATACCTGATGTTTGGCTCTCTTTTTTTATTTCCATTTGTTTATATCTATTCCATTTTGAATAAAACATAACTATAAGTCATAACATTGTCGTTGCTGGTATAGTTTTCCTGGACTGTGTACTAACCAGAACTAACTTACTCTTCCATAAGCAGCCGGCAAATTCTGGAGGAAAATGGACATTTTTGTCAAACTGTCATGGAAGGGTATGACCTGCCGCGATCGGTACTTGAACCCGGATCTCTGGGTTACAAATCCAACGTACTCACCACTGGACTACGGTTGCGGCCGTAAAATTTACTGGATTCCAATATCTCAAAAAAAATGGCCGCACTATCCGTCAGACTTGATGTGTTTCAAAATAATGACAATATCACTCCGTTTCAACAGGATAGTGCCACAAACCATACAGCTATAGATACTGTGAATTTCCTCAGGACGAATAATATGGCATTCATTAATGATTGGCCAGCCAAAATTCCAGATCGGTGGAATAATTTGGACCAGCGTGTTAGTCGTCTTTACGTAGCTGGGTGTTGATGTGACATCACCACGTAAATCGTGTTAATTTGGCACATGCACACCATCGATGGATGAATAATATTGCATTCATTAATGATTGGCCTGCAAAAAGTCCAGATTCAAATCCCATCAAACACCTGTGGGATAATTTGAACCAGTCTGTTAAACATCACCCCAATCCACCGTCGAACATCAATGAACTAACACAAGCCTTAATACAGGAGTGGAATAACATTCCACTGACAAAAATCAACACACTTGTTGGTTCTATGTACCAACGATGACAGGCAGTACTTGATGTTCAATGTGGCCATACCTAGTATTAATGTGTGATTTTGGCCTACATCCCCTACTACATTTAGTCAACCATTTCGTCAGTTTTCAGAGAAAAAAATGCATTGAAATATTGTTGGAATACAAGTAAAACTAATTTAACCCTTCTTTCCATATTTACGTATATCTGCACTTAAACAAAGCGGATGTTACTTATTTTGTTCAGTATATATGAGTTATAAAGCTAATTTCTAACGGCACTATCTACAACATTTAACACATATTTGAACAAATCATACACAATTGAATTATCAGTTAGAAGTGTCGAAGATTTAGAATATTGGTCAAAGTATTATGTAACAAATAAATTCAAGACTTGTTTTTGAATAGCTATAAACAGTATGTCTACATATAGCTGTTGTTTTCTATAACATTGCACTGGTGTGTCACCATGGGAGAGTTTTTAATTATGTCACCTTTAGATAACGAGCTATCGTTTTTGATGTTTCTCAAACAGTTCAAGACACTCTTAATTATTTCTCTCTAAAATCCGTCTGAATTCTACAATTAGTGGATAATAAGGATATCAATGAGTGTTGAATAAGAGTTTACAATCATAAGCTTTAGTTTGATATTCTATTACTGAAAAAAGATAACTTAGAAGAACGCAAGTAAATTTCACCAGAAGTCTTTTTTAAAGTTTATTTTCTCTCCCCCCCCCAAAAAAAGAAGTTATGTATTAGCTTACCCAATCTATTAGCATGCTTTTTCATAAGTAAACACAATAACATACTTAATTTCTTGATTTTGATTATATTGCTCAGTTCAGTAATGTATGTTTTAAAATCATGAATTAAAATTAATTCTACTTTCATAATTTCAGGTGTCCATATCTGCAGTTTTGGTCTATTTTGTAGTTAGGGTCCTTATTTGTAATAATTAAAGGTCAGTCATAAAATTTGTACATCACAGGGCCCTGATTATGCCATGTTATGTAATAATGCTGTCCCATTGTCAGCCCCTTTGGTAGCAGTACATCACCGATCAAATGACGGTGGGGGACCAGTATGTCTTCAATCAACCTTACCATCATGTGACACAGCGCAAGGTTGTACCCCATACAAGGCCCTTAATGTGTGAAATTATATGATCTCATTGTAAAGCTATTTTGAAACTAGCAATGGGAAAGAACCGTGTGATGGATTTGTGGGAATAATAAAACAGAAATTCACCAATTCTGCCTCTCAGAGGAATGATATCATAGTTTCCAATGTTGCTGAAATCCACAAATTTTGTGAGGAAAACTTTAAAAAGGTTGAAGATCCTTACACTACACAAAGAAAGACAAATTAGCAGCAAATATGAGATCTTTCAAACTGTTTTGACAGTATTGACCGCTCGCAATCCACATCGGTAAAGACGCTCCTGGGCTCCAGAAAGTTGCACAGTGCAAGCATCACAGGAGTTGGTTGGTGTCCAGCTAAATGTCCGCCAATAATTAGCCGTTATCGTGATGGTTGCTAAACTAACCAGGACTGCGAAAGCACACCTTGTGTTGATTACTGGTGATTGAAAGTTTTTGAAACCTGTCGACAATGAGAACCGACACGCTATGATTCCAAGTGTTACGATGAATGGCCCTGACTTAAGATTATTTACCTGATGATAGTGTTGTGAATTATTTCCTGGCGGTGAAATTTGATATGAAAAAATCCAAGGCTTAAGTGTGATACTTTGCTGAAGTTAGATGTGTTGATGAAGTTTGTGTGGAATACTTGAAAAAAAAGAAGACAAGATTCACCGGCATTGGATACATTAGCATCATTTGACATTGATTTATATTATTTCAGACATATTTCATTGTTTTGATGCTGTTTAATATTAGTACAGATAATGGTGATTCATTACAGGCAAATGTGATTGCTTTCCATTTCAATGAGTGCCACATTATTTTTTGTAACGTTCATTCCAATTTAGTGTAATGTCCGTTCTGGCATTGCGTAATGTCCGACAATCAATGATAAAAACTTATTTTTTTTGATAATTTATTAGATTTTATCAATTACCTCCGTTCAATATTTTAACCTATTAGTATATGGCGATTTTAACGCCAGAACTTCGGACAATCCGGATGATATTGTTGATGATAACTGTTCACATTCAAATAATTTACCCGAGTAATATATCACGGATCACGGTCGCTTTTACTTGACTTTAGTAAGCAGACAGGTCTACGCATATTTAATGGACGTGTAGAAAATGATAAAAAAAACATAGGTAAAAATACTTTTGTCGGACATAGAGGTCCAAGTCTTCTCGATTATGTTATTGGGTCATGTGAACTTTTTAATGGCATGGTACTTTCGATGTGTATGATCCTAATGTGTTATCTGACCATTGTTCAATAAGTTTTTCCTTTAATTTTGGTTCAAGAGTATGTTATGATAATGCAGATGATGAATATCCTGAAATTATCAACAATTGGTATGGGATAATAAATTTAAGGACGATTTTATCGAAAAGTTACAATCTGACATTTTTGTACAGATATTAAATGATTATAAATATACTTTTGAAACTGCAAATACGCCAGACCAGTTATGTTCAATGAATTAAATAACATAATTAGCGAATCTGAAATACGTAATGCTATAAAACAGCTTAATACAGGTAAAAGTAGAGGTCCAGATTGTCCTTTGAACGAGTCTTTTTATATGTGGCAAACATTCATAACTACCGATTGTATCAAATGTTCAACAAATTATTTTCATCTGGCTATTTTCCTGATTCTTGTTCGAAAGGATTTTTTATCCTTTTGCATAAAAAGAGTTGAAAATATAGAGGAATCACATTATTGAGCGCGTTAGGGAAATTATTTACGCGGGTCTTCAATAATTGTCCAATTGGGCAGAATATTACAGTGTTTATGTAAAGGCACAAGCAGGGTTCAGGCCTAACATGGGTACTATTGATAATATATTCGTATTACATGGCTTGATCAATCATGATTATTATTAATTGTTATAATCAGGGCCAACAGTTCTATTGTGCTTTTATCAATTTTTCGAAAGCATTTGATTTTACAGTTAGCGAAAATTTATGGTATTAAATTGTACATCAGGGGAGATATCTTGAATGTTATACGAGCAATGTATGAAATGTGAAAAGTAGGGTTAAATATGCTTACAAAATGAGTGAAACACACACACTCATATATATATATATGTGTGTGTGTGTGCTCCAGGTGTCTGACATGAAGAATGCTTATCACCCTTTCTCTTCTCGATGTTCTTAAACGATTTAGAAGATTCTTTTATCAAAACAGATTAGATGGTACAGATGTTAATACGTTTAAAATGTTTTTAATTCTATATGCTGACGACATAGTCATATTTGCCAACTCGGGAAACGAACTACAACTAGCATTAGATACATTGTCCGAATATTGTGGCAGATAGAAATTACTAGTCAATGCCACCAAAACGAAAATTATAAAATTGATATAGTAAATAAATTTACGTACTTAGGTATTGTTTTTTTCAAGAGGTGGGTCCTTCACTGAAGTTCAACGCACTATAGCTGGTCAAGCCATGAAGGCAATATTTGCGATGGATAAATTTTGGTATAAATTTGACAATTTTTGTTTGCAATCAGCTCAGTTTATTTGATAAATTAATAACACCTATACTTAATTATGGAAGCGAGGTGTGGGGTTTATACACGGTGACGCTATATAAAGAGTACATATGCAATGTTGTAAACGTATTTTAAATATTAAAAAAACAACACAAAATGACTTTGTGTACGGAGAACCAGTTAGGGTTTCTTACCAAAAATTGAGATTCTCCAATATGATAAAGTACTGGATGAAGTCAATAAAAGCGGATGAGAATAAGTACGTTATCAAAGAATAAAAGAAATGCTGAAAGATGATTTAGTTATAAACTGGTGCTCTTCTGTAAGGTCGTTATTATGCACACTGGGTTTTCGAGAAGTTTGTTTTATTGTGTTTGTTTTATGTGACATATTGTCGCTGAGGTTAAACGCCGTTTTTCAACAATTTTTCTATATATACGGCGACCGGTTCACCTAACCAGTTTTCCTGGACTGTTTACTAACCAGTACTAACTTACCCTTCCAAAAGCAGCCGGCAACTTCTCCACAAAATCGACATTTCTGTCAAATTTTCAGAAGGGTATGACCTGCCGCAACCGGGATTCGGACACGGATCTCCGGGTTACAAGCCAGTGCGCTAACCACTGGACCACGGCCGCGGCTCCATATCTTCGTATAATATGTGCTGAAATACTCTCATTTCTGATAAAGAATAATAGAAATATTCAAATTGATGAAAAGGAATACTTGGTATTACAATTTGCTGATGATACAACTTTGATTCTCGATGGAACCGAAAAATCACTTGAAAACGCTATAAAATTTTAAAATTATATGCTAAAACATCTAGTCTCCATGTAAATATAGATAAGACTGTAGTTGTTTGGATTGACTCCATGAAATATAGCAACCAAACATTATGACCTGAATTAAGCTAGATAGGCAGATAGAAAAATCAAATTACCTGGAACTACTTTTACTTCAGATATTAAACAAATTACAGTAACAAATTACGAACCAAAAATACAAGAAATTAAATTGTTACTGACGTTTTAGTAAAAAAGATTACTTATTCCAATTGGTAAAAATTAGCGGTTAAAACATTGATATAACCAAAACTGAATCATTTAATAATAGGTCTGCCTAACCTAAACCCAGATACTGTAAAACTTATTCAAGATCTATTTTTAAAATTGCATAGAATAATGTTCCTGATAAAATAAAAAAGAAATATAATTACTCAAGAAAATGAATATGGCGGTATAAGGGCTGTGAGTCTTGAACATTTTAATCAACCCTTGAAATTCACTTAGTTCATGCGTTGTTTTAAAAACGAAGAAAAATATGTACATCTAGTTAACAGTATATGCCCATTTTGCAAATCTTTCTTTAAGTATGGAGCTGATTATGCCAAACTCAAGATTGCTAGTATTCCCGATGAAATTTGGCAGAATGTTTGGATCCGTTTATGTGAATCCAACACTGCGACATCCTGGCATGAATTTTTGTCCTTACCAGTTTGGCATAATGTTAACCTTAAAAGTGCTGGTTAACCATTCTTTGATAAAATCTACGTTAACAAAGGAATATTCCTAATAAATGACTTTATGAAAAGTAATGGTTCCTTTTACTCATATGAGGAATTTCAACATAAATATTAGATAATAACATAATTTTTATAATATTCAAACATGATACATTCATTTCGTACATATTTAGATCCAGTACAAATAGTTAACAAAGGGATAAATGAATCCAATCCTAATCAACCTGTGGTACTAAAAATCTTTGCATGTACAGATGGGATGTAGACCATTTTATGATATTCTTATAAGAAATGATTAAGTTAGTGCACCCCTAATTGACACGGAAAGAAACCAGAATTTTCTTTCTGTTTTTATTTTCACTGACTCATGTTCAAATTTTTAAAAAAATTCACCGTCAGATAAACGTGTTTTTTGTAATTTTCTCCCTTGTGCCAAATTCTTCCTTTTTACCTTATTTGTCAGACCCCTAGGGTTGTTAAAATGGCTTTAATTCACCCACTGTTAGACATAATTTCACAATTTTGGTGTCTAAACACCATAAACATATCAAACAAGTATAAACAAATGTTATTAAACATTTCATTTCAGAGGAAAATTCTAACCAATACTTCTACTTCACAATTTGCCTAAAAATCGCAATGTTCAGAGTCGACAAAATTTTTGCATGTTCCTAAAATACATCAGTCTAGAATGATATCTAAGGCAACTCAATGAAAAATTCTTTTTTTTTTCTTAACACTAATTGAAATGCAAAACAAAAATATCAAACAATTTGCCTGTGCCAATTAACAGAAAAATTGTGAAAATGAAGATTGGTATGATTGTTTTTTTAAACATTTTTGCCTATAGAAATGTCTAGTTGGACTCCTTAGTGTCCTCACGTTTGGACTAATGTAACTCTCTCCTTGTTAGTATCTCAAAAGCTACTATGAATAAGCTTCAACGAGTTCAAAATACTGCCGCACGTTTCATCACAAAAACTTCACGTCCAGACCGTATAACACCAGTGCCTAAGGAACTTCATTGGTTACCTGTGTGTCAACGGATTAACTACAAAAGTCTTGTTTATACTTACAAAGCACTTCATGATCTGTGCCCTCTGTACATTAAGGAGTTGTTGAATGTACACAGGCCAACTAGATACCTTCGTTCTAGCAATGCATTGACATTGGCTGTCCCACGCACAAAAACTATTATGTTCGGTAACAGAAGTTTTAACCATGCTGTTCCGAACTCATGGTATGCTCTCCATAGCTCAGTCCAAAGTGCTCGGTGTTTGAACATATTTAATAAACAGTTGAAAACCTACTTGTTTTTTTAACTACTATGGAAATTGTAATTGACACTATTACATGACAGTTTTTAAGCAAGAATTACTTATATATTTTTATCTCTTTTAAATAGAACAGGACTTTATGCTCCTTTTTTACCTTTCGTATGCAAGTTTTAATCTAGAAATATTGTTTCATAAGTATTTTTACCTAAGCTAGTGTTGTTGTAGAATGATATATTTTACTCTTTTCTATTCTATTGTATGCTTTTTATGTTTTTATTGTAAAGCACTTTTGAACATGTTCATAATATGAAAAAAGTACTATATAAATTTGGAATAATAATAATAACTATGAAACGATTCATAAAATAGCAGATAAGGTATAACATATAAGTGTAACCCCATGTGAACTGCATGTGTATTTCTTCTTTTTAACGTAATTTATAGAATTGTAAAAATCTCCTACTTTTTAGTAGTGTTTATACGAGCATAACTTAACCATGTACTTGAATTCTGGTGATATTTTCTTGTTTGTATCTTCTCTGCAATACGTATACATTCTTGTAATCGTAGACTTACTTGAAAAAAATACGAAAAAAAATCATCTTTCGTTTCGACAAGGCCGACGATTGCAGATGAAAAAGAAATTGGGTACAACGACGGTGTTTATCTTGAAATTTTCGTTTTCGATAAACGAAGTCGGGTTTCCATTATTATGATATCTCCTAATTTTATTTTTCTTTTATCTGTTAAAACAAGTTCATTTTGTTGGCATATAGACACTGTAAAACAAAATTTGGGAAGATATCTGTGTTGTGGGAAAAATCAATGATCCTAACCGGGAATTGAACCCGAGACCCCTATAGCACTCAACCACGTCTCTAAAGAATTAACCCAACTGCAAGGCTGTTAAAGTGGCCCATATTCCTGCAATCACTACATTCCTCCCCTTTTACTTACTAGAGCTGACCTGCTCTCCAGTTTGATACTCCATATCTCCGCATGAGTTCGTCAAACACCGCTGCCACCATTATAGTAAATTGGGAGCGAGAAAAATCCAAGGTCCCAACCAACCAGGGATCGAACCAGGGACCCCTAGGGTGCACTGTAAGCGGGCACTCAACCACGTCGCTAAAGAGTTAACCCAACAGCAAGGCTGTTGAAAGGAATCTGTATACCAACAATCACTACAACGATCTCAAACGACTCAAATTTTATTTATGTGAATTGTTGTGTGTTTTGGATCTTAAAATATGGCGGACAATCAAATCAGACAGGAAATTGACAACAAAAAGAAAGCAAAAAAGCAAACAAAAATGGCGGAAACACGGAACAAAGGACAGGAGATAATGTCAAAAAATACACTATGGTTAGTGAACGAGCTAAGCAAAATATTATTTAGTGTGTTCAAACAAACCCAAGAAATGACATTCAAGCTGATATAGTGACGGAAATCCTTGTGATGATCTAAACAATCGTTGCGGTCCCGTTTATGATCAAAACATGGACGTCCTCCATATGTAATAGTTAGATTTGCCTTAGTTTAGTCCAAAATTGAACACTTTATTCCTGTTTACACTTTCTACTTGGGCGCAGTCATTTTGTTTTTGTATAACTTCTATCCATTGGTCAGTCTTAAACTTGCTCATCCAATCATTGAAAGTTTAACATTTTATAGGTCTTGTGACCATAAATTGCAGTATATATGATACATATATGGCCTCAAAAACGCAATTCAGTTAGCTGGGTACTTGCTGCAATAGTTCAATACCATAGAAACTCAATGCTTCTGTCATTTTCATAAACATCTTTGTTTTAGATTCAATTTCATATTCTTTGACTCTGGCCAGTATAAAGCTCACTTTATTCAGAATATTTTATCTTAAATTTAATAGTTGGTTAATAATTAATAATATCATTTTGAGGATATTGTATGCAATACATCTGCAATTAATTTTAATCATTTGCTCTATGGAAACTTACATTTTGTTTTATAAATCTAGGATTATTACTGAACTAAACAGTAAAATAAGAGAGTTAATAAAACTGTTGTTTGTTGTCATTGTAGTTTATCACAATTTATGTATAATAGAAAACCAGTATACGATCAGGCAAGCAAGGTTTTAAAAACACAATAAGTCAACGCTGGAGGACGTCAAAGTCAACAAAACGACATCGGGGAGAACACATATAATGTGAACGGATCCTAAGCAGCGCCTCAACATGATCGTGACCAGTGTAGACAGGGAGAGTGTATCACGTGCATTTCACAATATAAAAACACAGACCAAACCAGCGTTCTGAATTACATTCATGAGGAACAGAGTAATACAGATAGTTATGGTGACCAATCCAGTATACTTAGTGGCGTAAAACGAGACCAACTTTTGTCGTTTTTTTGTCGTTGGATGTTTGTGGTATTTTATCAAAACAATATCCGAGATTAACCAGGTGATTAGTCAACTTGACGTCATAGGATTACCAGAAAATAAGACACATTCATTGGACACAATGTCATCAAATAACTGTGCAGTCTGTCGGAAACGTAGAAAGTTTAAAATTCATAAATCTGGTGGTGTCTGCTTAGCTGTGAAAAAATACTTGCAACCATTTTATATCAGTTATAGAAACCGATTATACTTTTGTTTTGTGGTTCGTTCTGTCTCAAAGTTGATATATTGTCTGTCATTGCATACACACCCCCAGAAAACTCTGAATGCTCGAGCGACGATCATTTTTCAGAATTACAAAATGATATCAACTAATTGTTGAGTAGATTCCCGCAAAAGTGTCTATTCGGCGACTGAATGCTCGAACGAAAGACTTGTGTGATTATGCCTCCACTGATAACGATATTTTCATGAAATCAGATTGGATGATACGTATCTTGACATGGATGAATATTATTGCCATGTATTTTAAATGAAGTGAGATTCTATCAAATATATTTGTAAGTATCATAGGAAATTCATAGTGAGTGGTAGTTATATCATTAATATAGAATCATCAACAAATCATATTAATCAGGAACGGTAACCAGTGATCAACTTTTATTTCAATTAACCTATTAGCCAATTTCACAACAACATAAATTTCATGCACACGTGACTAATCTGAGATTTTTTACCGCCACGCCATTATCAAATACGCTTTCATTAGATGCACACTTTTTGCAGTTTTTTCTTCTTATAGAAACCTGCAGGTAAATTTTAAACTTCTTTTCTTGTAATTTCTTTTCATCTTTAAATACATTGTAAATATCTTAATACATATTAATTAGAATAATGTGTAAATTGTGTGTAAATGATAAAATAATTCTTAGTATTTTGAACTTCTCAAAACTTTTGTCTACTTAAATTCTGACTAAATTATTCACAGCAATTATTGACTGTATTATTTATTTCTGTTTTAAAGTTATTTTTATTTGTTATATTGCAGACTTTACATGTTTAATAGAAAAACGAATATCCAACAGTTCAAACTCGTCTGTCCTGTATGAACTCACGTTTCCCTGCTCTTGGTAAGTGAGAACCGGCGACAATGACGCCCAACATATTCTACATGTGAGTTTTGAACGGTTTCGACGCATCTTTAAAGAGTGTACACGTTACAGTCTTCGACACGGTACCCAACATATGGCCAATATTTGATATTAGAGTTTAATTTGTATATTCCGGAATAAGTTGTGTTTTCAGGGCCCTTTATAATCATGTTCGTTATTGGCTTTTTTGCATACAGCCTGATAACAACAATCCATGCTATCCATAGACAAAAAAAGTTATCCGATTATAAGAATATGTATTTCGTAAATTCTAATGCATAACAAAGACATACAAATGGTAACCATAAATAGAATGCAGCAAAAAATAACGATTGTCAATTATCCTTATAATTCATACGCACACATATATATAATCATCAAATTTATATAAGAATATATTCATTTACTCCATACCAATAAACAAAACTGAGAATAAAATAAACAGCTTCACCAGAGGCGAGCAAGAAAGAAGCCATAGGAATGTTTTGAATACAATTGAGCTAACTGTTGGGAAAATGAGTCACTAATTAAAGACTGATTATCTATGCTAGATTCTGATTCCACTCCAGTGTTCACTGAAAACAAACGTCTTTATTTCTTCAACGGTGGTACATTCTCAACAAAGTGACCCACAATATTCCCAGCCGGTCTGTAACTTGCTACGACAATAGCTTTCCCACCAGAAGTCTTGGCTTTACCAATGCCCATTTCTTTACTGCCTTTCCAAATAACTTGTGTGAAGTGACCTGAAATGATTGCAATTTAAGATTACAAACAAATAACTGTCTTTAAATGTTGGCTTATTTAAATGACTATGAATAACTTCTGTGTAGTTAAACAATGGTCTTCCACAGACTGCACCCACTCGTATAAACATTGGTTAAATTTGTGGTTAGGTCGAGAAGTCAACTAAAAGTTATCTAGAAATAAGATGACTGTCCTTGTTGAACCTAACGTAAAACAATAACAATTCAGACCAGTGAGGATCCTGACGACTCGTTAACCAATAGTAGACACTTAAATCTAACCACAAATTGTTCCTGGTAAATATTGACCAAAGTTTTACACGACTGCTTTACTAAACGTTTATAAAAAAATAACCTAATCACAAAATTAACCCAGTGGCTAATATTAACCAATGAATGAAATTTAATGTAGGTCACCAGGATGAAAGGTATGAATTAACCATTGTCCACTTGACCAATCTTTGCCCTACAATGTATCCTGTAAGCACTATAAACAGATAAAAATGCATTTTTACCTGTTGAGTATTATACTACCCAAAATTTGCTAAGGATCACATTTTATGACGTATGCTACTTTTATCGAAATGTGACATGAGAAAACAATCCTGTTTGGAAACTTTCTTTAGTTTAGGATTCCAAATTTCATAAAAATAATAATCAAGGAAGTGTTCATTGATACGTGAATATGGCCAACAGAACGAAAGGGTCGATATTAATTTTTTAAGGATGGCAGCCCGAAATCTGAAAACGAGAAAATATAAAGTTTACGAGTTTTAACTACATTAATAGCGTACGGTGCCCGGGAGAATTGATTACGGCCTGGCATCTCTGCCGCATGCTGGTGATCAGTCCTCTGACCTTTTGATGAGGAAGCTTAGCCTATTCCTCAATGACAGTCTTTCTGAGCTCCCACACAGTTTGGCTTTCTGTAGCATATCTGATGCGTGTTCTACGGGATTTAATTCCAGAGATCTCTCTATTGCACAATTACAGCTCATTCGAGAAACTGGTTGGTGATGGGGGTCCTGTGTGCACGGGCATTATCATCCCTCAGAATGAAGGGCCTATAGCATCTGCATACGAGCGTACATGAAAATCCAAAATGTCATGGACGTATCTCTCTGTCGTCAGTGTGCCGTTTTCAATGACGTGTAGGTCTGTTTTCCCCTGAACTCTAATTCCCGCCCTCACCATGACTGAACCTCGCAATAACGATCATGCTCTGCGGTACAAACTTGAGCTAAAAGTTCATTTGGCATTCTCCAAAGCCTAGCCCGCCTGTCCGTGAAGTCTACGCAGAACCTTGACTCATCTGTGAATAGAACTGGGGTCCAGTAATTAAGGGTCCACGCAACATGATCTCGTATCCATTCTAAACGTTCTTGAAATGGTGTCGTGTCAATGCAATGCCGCCCCAAGCCAGCTTCATGCAATCGACTTCTAGTGGTTAGTGTCTTTTTACCCACATTAGTAGCATTATGCAAGTAGTTACGTAACATTGTTGCGTTGCTGAACCGCTGGCGTCGGTCTTGAGCTGGAGTCGGTGAGAGTTCTCGACCTCCGGCGTGCAGATGCAATACATTTCCAGTCAATTGGAATCAATTCCGCTTCCTTGAAACGACGCTATGGAACACACCAAGAACATGCGCAAGCACCCGCTGTGACCCAGCCTCAAGCATTTCCAGTGGCCCTATTCATCTCATTTTCGCATAGATCCCTACCTTGTCGGTCTGCCATAGCTATCGTAAAATTCAATGTAAACTTGACGATAGCACAAGCAGTAGCTCGCTACTAGTACAAATTTACATGAAGGCAAATTGCCATGAATGAACGATTTTCACGGGTATGTTTTCCCCGCGCTTCTCGTGCAAAGTGTACACAAGTCAAATCAATAACGGCACTACACGTTTATGAGGCCCGATTATCGGGTTTTCCTTGTTAATCTGATTTTATATAGTGATAATATGAACGAAATATCTAACGTTAAAAAAGTGATCCTTAGCAAAGTTTTTGTATATGTTACACATAGGGTGACGACATTTTGTTCGTGTAGAATATTAAGTTACATGTGTGGTGTCCACATCTTGAATTTTATGCCAAGCAATATTTCAATTTATGTGAATTTCTCTCCACCCCCAATAATCGTCGAACAATCATTTATTTCTTTTACATGAAAACTTCGATATGTTCAGATAGACATGTTACCAGATCCTAGACTTCTTGGCTCCGAGGAAAAATCATGTTTACTGATTTCACTGTACCATTGCTCACATGCCTCTCTTCCTGTAGACAAAAATATTTATTCGTAAAAATCAAAGTTAATACATGTACTACAAAGTTTATTGTGCTGTTTTCTTAAATATCACAAATATTACCATAATTTCTGAAGCACTGAAATAAAACATATACAGTTACATGGGTGAAAGTTTTTTTTTTCAAAATATGGAAGTATTAACCTCGGTGATGCGGACACAGTAAAACACTGTGGGGTCCGGACCTGAGAAAAACCGGAAGTTTTAACTTTTAACCGTGCAGTTATTAAAAATAAGCTGAGGATTTTATTCAAATTGCATTTTTTTCTTCTTTATGCGGAGGTCAGGAGTTTTCATATACCATTTACCTGAGTATGGTGGAAATTTAAACCTTGAAAAACAACACAAACATGTATAAAAGTGAACAAAGGGGACTTAACACCAATTTGAATTTAGAAAATAAAACATTAAAAATGTCATTTTTAAGATTTAGAGTCATGCATAAACGCGACTTTTTTGTTTTATTCACTGAAAATACTGAAAATTTACATGTATATGACTGATTGTATTGCCTAATTCTGCATTTTCTTGCATCTTGTATCATCTATCTAGTCCCTTGAATATGAAAATAAATCCACGAATTAGTTGTCTATCTCATTTAAATTCTTGTTTTGTTTTTACGTATATCAGTTAAGATCTTCGATTGGATACTGCTGGAATGTGTAAGGTTCACTCACTAGTATAATCAGAATGTATAAAGTTTACTCACCAGTATAATCAGCCCCTGCTGAGGACCATTTACAGCAAATGTTCTCACCCAGACGTTCACCTTTATGCACACAATCACTGTGCTTAAACGCGTCTTTAGAAGCAAGCTCCTCGGCCCATTTCTGAGCGAACTCAGACAAATCTTTGGCATGCTTTAGCTTTGAAACGCCGTGTTTAGCCCTGTAGAATGTATCAAAAGCATTCATTTCAACATTATCTTAATATTCATAATCCAGCAACTGACTTAAAATTGATTTATTATTTTGGACCTGCTGTTGGTTGATTATGCAAATGGTTTGAAGAGGCAAAAAAGTCCTGATCAACTTTACATGATATGTTAACGTAGCCAATCATACAACTTCATAAAAGGAAAATATGAATTATCCACAACACCGATAATGAATGTAAATTGTACTATGGAACAAAAATGGTTTATCTACTTCCTTTCAAGCACGTACGGAGGGCTCCTGGGTTTCCTACCAGAACTAACCGGTATTTCTAGTTTACCGTCCCATTACGCACTAATCCATGTTACATGTGAAACAGAGATGGACAAATAAACACATTGGTTACAAAATCTTCAGCCAAGCGGTCACGGAGAAATCTGTGCGAGGTCTGGGTTCCGAACTTCCGAGCTCCTGGTCAAGAGCCCGGCGCTCTGACCGTCTAAACTAACCGGAAGGGGTGAAAGTTTAAGTTTGTGCATAAAGCCATACCTTAATTCATTATGAACTTTGACGGCTTCATCAATAAAGTCCTTCATCTTCTGTGACTTTTTCTTTTTTGATTTTTCATCATCAGAAGAAGATGATGACGATGATGAACTAGAATCTCTACGTTTTTTGTCTTTCTTCTTACTCTGCAACGTTACAACAAATATTTGTGAGTACATCTCTGTCAAGATTTATACATTTATCTCATGATCTCATGAATAATGCTAGTATCTATAATCTCATAATTAATTCATGTATTTATGATCTCATAATTTATACGTGTATTTATGATCTCATAATTTATACAAGTATCTATGATCTCATTATTCATACATGTATTTATGATCTCATAATTTATACGTGTATCTATGATCTCATTATTCATACGTGTATCTATGATCTCATTATTCATACGTGTATCTATGATCTCATTATTTATACATGTATCTATGATCTCATTAGTTATACGTGTATCTATGATCTCATTATTTATACGTGTATCTATGATCTCATTATTTATGCATGTATCTATGATCTCATTATTTATACAAGTATCTATGATCTCATAATTTATACGTGTATCTGTGATCTCATAATTTATACATGTATCTATGATCTCATTATTTATACAAGTATATATGGTCTCATAATTTACACATGTATCTATGATCTCATAATTTATACGTGTATCAATGATCTAATTGTTTATTCATGCATCTAAGGTCTATGTAATCTTTTCCTAGTAAACTGCAAAGTATTAAATATACAATCGTGCTGACATGCAAGTATTATATGGACTCGTATCACGTACCTTTAAAAAAACAATATTAGTTCAACGAGAAACAAAACGGTGACATACGAACTTAAATGAATAAACAGAACATAAAATGCGTGATGGTTGCATGCACATATCGTTATATTATACAACAGGTCACGTCATGTGACTGCATGCACTCGTTAATTTGAAGAGAAATATGTAATCATTTTATTTAATCTATGAACGGAGATATCAGATCAATATGACATGATAAAAATTAACACAACGGAGAAATGTTTACCTTCGAGTCATGCAGACTTAACTTTCCAAACTTCTCATGGTCATCCTGTGTGCATAATTATACGAAATATACAAATTTATATATATACATTGTAATATGGAAAGCATGCATAAATACGTGTATATAGTCAAACCTGTGAACAAAGGCCACCCTTAGGAAAGACAAAATGTGGCCTTCATTGACAGGTGGTCTTAATTGGAGGTCAGTTTGTTCTTAATAATCAGTGACGGTTTTTCAAAGAATGACATTCATTCACAGGGTATTCTTTATTCAGAGGTGGCCGCAAACACAGGTTTGACTGTATATGGTTGTTAATTACAAATAAATATGAAGATTACAATGCAATTCTATCACTCAAATCAAGTCGCTTTTACTGTTTATGCAGCATATAAAGTTTACTGATAACTATTCATGTATAAATAAATGTACAAACACCGAACTTAAATCTAACTTAAATCTTAAGTATGATATATAACAACAACAAACAAGATTTAATCATAGCATGCACATCTACTTTAATCATATAAACAGTTAACCCTCAATAAGCGAGCACTTCATTTTAACGATCACCTCAATATAATGGCTACTTGTAACCTCCGTGGTCCAGAGGTCTCTGGTTAGTAATCACAAGTCTTACTGTAAGTTCAAATCCTACCAAGGACAAAACTCCACGTGTGAAGAAACTATTCAGCTAGGTGTACACCTGGGGTCTTCATCCACTGCTGAAGCTGGAAAAGTTGCCAAATGACCCTGACTGTTGGTGCGACGTCAAACCCAGAGAAAAAATTTAGCGACCACTTATGTTTGTACCATGTTTTAATATTCCACCTATAGATCAACTTAGTAATGAGACCATTTCAATATAAGGACTTATTAATTTGGTCCCAAAGTTGGTCTTAATATGGAGGTTTTACTGCCCGACCATTAAATTATGTTCATAAGACAATGCATGCTAATACTGAACTATTATACGATATGAAATACCTTCAACATTTTAGTGCAAAATAACAAAATATGTATAAACGACTTGCTTTGAGTGATAAAACGTTCATAGATATTTTAAATAACCATAGATATTATAAATACATACATCACACTAGTCTATATGAGTATAATGAAATGTATTCTAAAACGCATAAGAAACTGTGTATAGGGTTTAGGTTACTTTTGTCAGATTTTCTTCACAGAAAGGTTTTATCTTTGGTACCACTTTTAAGCTCATTCAAATACCTACAAGATTACATATTTAATTCAAATATGGCGGTTTTTTGTAGAGATATTCGAATAAAAGCGGTAGAGGACCAAATGAAAAATGCGCAAACTGTGCTAATGGATTTTACTCGCGACTAAATGAATATTATTCTCTTTGTGACTTTTATGTGATTTTGTCATTAACATCGAGTATGATCCCCAGCTTGTGTTGTAAAATCGTATTGTAGTGTAAAACACGAGTTCTAATGGAATCTAGATCACGTTGCACACACGTGGAGGAATGTTGTGCCATTCCGCACGTAAAGCATTCGTTAAATCTTGAAGATTATTGACAACATGCCCGGACCTTACTCTACGTCCAGGCAGGTCCCGAATGTGCTCTATTGGGTTCAGATCCAAACACAGCAGGCCAAAGCAAGACAGCAACGCCGTTTTCATTCAGATATTGCCGAGAAAGCCGCGTGGTGTCATGTACCAGTGTGGCGGGAGCATGCTGGTACATAAATGGAACTACTGATTTCAAATTCTGATTGATGTACTCAGCTGAAATTGTCATTCACAATGCCAAGATTAGTTTCCCTGTCTCCTATGATTCCTCCCCATACCACGACACTGTCCCCACCAAACCTGTTTCTCTCTACTACACAAACTTCAGTAAATCCCTCCCCTCTTCTTCGGAATACACCCAACGTCTTGTATGCGTCAGTTCTAAATAAAGGCCTAATTTAACATCATTTACACGAGGCCAGCCAGTTCAAGGACGAGCAGAAATTGTCCATGTTTGCTGAAACCTTGGAAGAAGATTACTTACAGTGTTTCTGTGGTCATTAAATATTCGTGCGACAACATCGACGGAATCAACTGTACTAAGCATCATCAAAGCTTCAATACGCTGACGTTCATTAAATCGCGACATTGCGAGTTTTGAAAAAAAACGTTTCGTTTTGTTTTTCTCTTAGGACTTGGAAGAAAATAATGAGACATTTTTTGACCGGTTTCATATTTATTCAGACAGTTTCCGGGTAAATCGTGCAAAACGTTTTTGAGGCGTTACGTAAAATTTTAGCAAACTGTGCCCGGATGTACCCATTGTTTGATAGACAAACATGCGTGCATCACATGGTTTACATGTTTAACGTTTATGACCAATACAACTAGAGTTATGCGAAAAAGAAACACGCACAGTTTCTTTTGCGTTTGAGTATATATTCGTAGCTTCTAAAACTATGATCTGGATTTGAAAATACAAGTATATGTTTATTTAATACTTTGTTACACCAGAAGTTCTACAGGAATGACGAAACCAACAGAAGACCAGAAGATATGGTCATGTTTCCGGTTACTGACTTAAAGCAAATATTTGGTACTTTGGGGGCATGATTTGTCCCCAAGTAATTTCGTCCTTAGGAGTTAGAAACTTAAGGGTCGACGCCTTAACAGGGTCGGCAAGGTAACCAAAGAATCACGTTATTTTCGGAATCAAGTTAAATATGCAACAAGTTTCATTACTGTTTAAGTATATCTACCAGTTTATACAGGTTTCAAAAATACTGGACTCCTGATCCATTACTTTAAAATCCTGAAACTTTCATTCATTAGTGGTTATAATAAGACGGATAATTTAGAGGATTCTCCGTATGAACCTCGGGTTTGTTAAATTTATTACAACATTTGTCTTCAGAAAGACAAACATCGTGTTTGTCACAGTATAAAAATTTCTGAATTTTGATAAATTTTAAATTTAGCTGAATCATATTTTCATATGCATTAATATCAACTAACTCAACTACACGAATGACATTTGATGTGATTTTTTTTAAGTTTTCACTACCAGCAGTTTCTGGAGTTACGTCCCTTTAAAACTGATAGCTATAAAATTACGAGCTGACAGTGTTTGATAACACTCTGGTCAACAAAGTTGTACATCATTTACGCAGAAATCTCAACAAACACAATAAATATACTCTAGAAATAAAGTTCTCGGTATATCGACTACTACAAAATACAATAACAGAGATAAATGTTTCACATGCAACCACAAGGACGTACGGGCCATTCTTACTTTCAAACAAAACGTTTTGGAAAACCTTCTTCGACTGTGAATAAAATGGCAAACCATTACGCTACGTTAAACTTCAATATTTTAGCAGAAACATCGGTGACAATATTCACCAAATAATACAATTACACCACTTCACTTATTACCAATCTTCATAAACATGTCATTACATATTGGTGCTGATCTTGGATGTATAGTCCATGTTGGCTCCTTAAATACCGGAAGTTTAAGCATTGACCCCCAAACACAAAACATCGAACAAGAAACACGGAAATGCCACCAAACCAGTTCACAAGCAGAAAGCATTTTCCTATTTTTTTTATATCAGTGGCATTGACCTTGACCACAATTACATTAAATACAAGCCTGGTATCCATAGCAACTTGCTGTTGCAAAAAATAGAAACCACAGGCTAATTTACACCAAATTTAGTTTATCCCGCCCGATGACATACCCCAGTCTGATAACCGGGCTATTCAACTTTGATTACAAGCAAGTCCTTTAGATTAGCATACAAGTAGCCGTACGGTACGAGGACACGAATGAACAAACTTACTTTAGATGAGAAAGGGCCAGATGAGCCACCTGATGTTGTTGTTTCTCGTGTTGTTGTGACTTTAGAACCATCAGCCTTGATGATCGTCTCTTCTACGATAGTCTTTGTGACACCACCTAAATGTAAAACATGACTGATATCAGTATGTGACACCACCTAAATGTAAAACATGACTGATATCAGTATGAAATATCATAATTATCTGGCAGAGATGCAGAGATGAAGGCACAGATGATCAAATAAATACTGAAGATTATTTCCAGATTTGGGAATGGTGTACTTCATAGATAACCGCGTCGTCGAGAACATGACATCAGACGAACGTCACAGTTAATCCAGTCTCGTCCAAACAATACATGAAATATCTCACAGAGGTTTCATGTTGATATGGTGTACATAATGTTATTTTCTGTTGTTTTCTGTGTTGAAGCCAACTTATTGAACAGATAAGTAAAACAGGGTTTTTGTAATGCTATCATTTTTCTAGAGTTTATTTTTATTATTTATCTGGGTTAATGTTACGTTCTTATGTGTATAATTTTAAATTTGCTCAAATATCAAACCTTCAGTCCTAGTGGTCGTTCTTGTTGTCTTGGTTTCCCTTCCGCCTCCTGAAGCTCCGCCCATACCACCGAAGCCACTCCTACTGTCGTCAAAACCCCCACTAGAATCTAAAAGAAGAATTACAATGTAATTGAAGTTTAATAAAATGCTACACAAATCTAATAATACTAGAAATCAAGATATAACTATTTAGTTCGGCAAAGAAATTCACCTCTCCTGATTTATTAAAATCTTCATCAGGCTTTATACATGTATTTACCACAGCACATGATGAAATGGCTGTCTTATACAAATAAGAACAAAATTTAATAACCTTTTGTGACAGGCAGAATGATTTTCCCATCTTTTGGAGGTAAAACGTTTTCAGCAAATTTTCCAACCATGTTTCCAGCAGGTCTGTAGCTAGCAACAACAATCGTCTTGCCATCCTTCCCTTGAGCTTTGCCTACACCCATCTCCTTGCTTCCTTTCCATACAACTTGTGTAAAGTGACCTTAATATACAAGGAACGTGATAGTAGTCAGTGTGACAAAGAAAGTGATAGTAGTCAGTGTGACAAAGAAAGTGATAGTAGTCAGTGTGACACGTGATAGTAATCAGTGTGACAAGGAACGTGATAGTAGTCAGTGTGACAAGAAACGTGATAGCAGTCAATGTTGTACCACTAAATCCAATCAGGTTGTGGGCCATGCAAGAAAAATAATTTATTTAACAATATTAAAATGAATTGTGCCAGTCATGATGTTAGGTAGAGTCAAATTTCGTAAATATGTGGTTTCTAATCAGATGGGGAAGAGAAAATGTCTACCTTTTCGATGGAATACATTTGTGTGTAATAAGTATTTAAAATGAAGTGGTTACTGTTCACATGAGGTCCTCCGCATGATGTTTGATAAGGAATTGTTAATGGTATATAATGTAATAACTGGTCTCATGTTGTGGAGTTACTCACCAGTGGACAAGGAACTTGGTTCTCCACCAAACGTATGCATCTTTACCTCACTATACCATTGATCAGTTGCTTCTTGACCTGTCAATGTAAAAACATATATGCACAAACGTTCTTCTTTGATTTTCCGAAACATGGGCGAGTAGTGGCTTCATTTTGCATCAGAATTTTCATGCGTGAATATGAAGTCGACGTTTTTCGTATCTTATATAACGCGGACTCATTAGGACTGGGTTTAAAAATATAACTAACAATATTGCTGTTTTAATTTGATAGTTCAACATTATTTAATATTCATTGATAACATATCTAGCTGATCTCGTTCATGTGACCGGTGGTTTCAAATCTGAGCCGGTACGGAATGAGACGGATTTTAAACATACTCAAAATGGCGAACAACCTTCATTTTTACAATTCGATTCTCCTGTTTGCTCTGTGACTGACAAGTTCAAATCCCAAAATTACATCGTATTTCTTAATAATACCATCTAATTTATCTTAGTGTTTAAAGATGTTTTTATTTTAATTACAGCCATATGTACAAAAATAAATTTTCTTGATTTATTCAGGAAAAATACAAAACTGAAACAGTTTAATACAAACATGAGTAATCACGGATTTACCAAATACACAATCATACAAATTTACGACGTCATGCTTGTGTGAATATCGAAGTCTTATCTTTCAAAGATTAATTAAATGAATAAAACAAATGTTTATACAGTAAATATTCTTCTCTTTTAGCTTTTTACAACATTGTGTTAAGATGAAGTTATCACCGGGTCATGTGTTTTATTGTACACCAATTCTACAGGGTTGAGTACAATTGTCGAATAAAACTAAAGTTTCATTGAAAAAATATGACCAACTGGTGTCTCTAAAACTGAAACTCAATCAAGTGACAGCGTGAGTAGAAGATAAAACGACGTTATATAAAATAAAAAGATACGGTATTCAAATGTTCACACGATATGTTTGTGATGACAGTTTATTTTTCGTTGAATTTGATATCCTTATCTCGATATTATATTTACAGTTCGGAAAAAATCCTCTAATTTCATGACTTGCATTTTGTCATACAACAAGGGCCTATAATGTCATGTTCATACATTTAATACAGCTATTTATGTTTTATCAAAATGATTCTATTACTGGATGTATAGACTGCTTCTACAATATGTTCATATCAGTACAATTATCTATTATTTGAATCCATGGAACGGCGATATTCCATATAGCAGGCGACTTTCATTAAGTAAATAAAATGGCCTTCACGAAGCTTTTCGTTTTAATTTTATCATATTTAAGGCAACCAACTCAAAAATAGATAAGATAAAAGATGAGTCAACATGAACCAAGATAAAAAAAATTGCCATGATCAGGACTCACACGAACCCGTAACTAAGAGTGTTAAAAATAACCAACCCACGCAGTAGCGGTTCACCACGTACGATTTTATTAAAATCGTACGGATTTTTCTTCATATAATTTTCAGACTTTAACGGATTGTACTAAAATTCACGACTCTTTAATTACTTTGAACTAGCCACTAGAGGTCAGTATCGGCAACCGTTTCTTGTACATTTATGTGTAAAGTTTCTAACCATTCAACGTGAGGCTGTCCACTGGTACAGTTTGTTATAAAACATTATTTGCTAATGAATCGGTCTGTTATGTAAAGGTAATTCATGTCGTATTTTCAGTGTGTTTATCGGTTATTGTGTTTAGAAGTAAGAATGTGTAATATACATACTTTACTTTAAACTTGTCAGTGTTGACCATCTATGCTACAGCCAAATTAAAAATTTGCATTTAAAATACGTTCAGTGTTTAATATAAAGTTCAGGTTTAGAATAATAAGCAATATTATGGGAAACAGGTTTAATATACTTTATAACACATTATAATGGTATGGTATTGTTACATCATAATGGTATGGACTTGTAACCCGAAGATCCGGGTAGCGGCAAGTCATACCCTTCTACGAAAATTTGACAAAAATGTAATTTTTCTTCCATATTTGGAAAAGTTATCAGCTCTTGGTGGAAGAGTAAGTTAGTACTGGTCAGTATACAGTTCAGAAAAACTGGTTAAGTGAACCGGTCGCGACACATAAGTGAAAATTTGTTGAAAAGCGGCGTTAAACCCCAGTGACAATGTCACATAACACAAATAAAACGAACAATATAATGGTGTGGTATTATTACACATATCACCACTAAACCAGGATGCAAGTTGTATCAGCTGATAAATGATGTGTCAAGTAGCTATGTCCATTTATATAATCAAGCGTTCATCAACTATATTTAGGGTCACATGACAGTCACATGATTTACATACATTGTCAAAGAAATAAATATTTTCCTTATGTATAGTATACAAATTGTCCTGTACAAAGTAAACCACGGCTAATCAGATTTTACATCAGAAATTTATGCAATGTAATAGATCGATAGATCGACATTATATATTGTCAGGAGATTAAGAAACAATTATATATACTAGAAAGCCGCGACCGTGATTCAGTGGCTAGTACGCTGGACTTGTAACCCTGCGATCTGGGTTCGAATCCCGGTCGCGACAGGTCATATCCTTCTGTGAAAATTTGACAAAATATTTCCTCCATATGTGGAGAAGTTGCCGGCTCCTCGTGGAAGGGTCAATTAGTAGTAGTTAGTATACAGTCCATAAAACTGGTTAGGTGAACCGGTCGCCATATATAAATGAAAAATTGTTGAAAAACGACGTTAAACACCGGTGACAATAAGTCACTTAAAACAACAACAATATAAATACTAGAAAAAATATCCTAAAGAATGAATATTGATGGTACAAATAGGAAAAAGTCAGAAATTCCGGTACGTGTGTGTAACATAGGAGAACACACTTTAACAAGAAACATGAACGCGGGTATAGTTTTATTATAGCAGTATAATAACCCGGGGGTATCAAAGCATAGAGCTAAGAAATCAGTTAAATAGAAGGATAAAAGTTGGTGTAGAAAGAAAACGATGGACGGAACAATTCACAATAACTGTAACAAAGTTATAACGCTAGAAAAATGTTATGTTTTCGGATACTCCACCCACACACAGAACATAGGGTAGGTAGGTCGCAAAACTTATCTTTCCTATATTTTTTCTACACCCACATTTCCTATTTTGATATTTTGATGTCAGAAACCTTAGGGTCAGCGACAAAACATTGGGTCAGTCTGTTAACCAGAAACATGATTACATTTTCTGGTCTAAAGTGAAATGTTGTGCATCAGTTCATGAACCATGTACATGTCACTATCATAGACTATTTAATGGCGACGTAGTAACTTAGTTAATAAACTAGTGCTGATATTTAATTCTAGAACCAAGAAGGCAGTTTGAGTTCCGCCCTAACTGTAATAATTTGCGAACACAACACTTAGTTAGAAGTGTGACAGATGCTTTATCTCCCCTAAGACCACGAGTCTCTCATTTCAAGTTGTGAGTAGTTTTAGTAAACAATATCACAAAGTAACCGTACTAGTAATACACGTTTATATGAAAAATACTTAAAATAATGACAAAGTACCTTTCCTTGTTCTGTTATTTGAAGTGTGATAATTATACGCTGACCTCCTCATCTTAATGTGATGTTTAAATCAACATTAAATAAATCCAGTCAGATAGTTCACATTTATTTCCCTATTGTTATAAAATACAAGTATCGTATGCTGTACAACACGAGTGGTTACGGAAGTTTGGGTTGTTTTTTTACTGCGCCGGAAACTATGACCTCCAAACGAGTTAAACTAATACATTGTATTTTCCATACAAGCATTATGTATTGTTATATTCATCTAGTCTGTATCACCAGCAAATATCTGATGTACACTCAAACATAAAAGTCAAATAGTCCGTTTGTGGTTATCATTAGCAGAGTCATTATTTATCATTGTCTAAAACTGTCATTATTACTATTAACAATATAATTGTCAACATTAATTCACCACAAGTGCTTTTTTGCTATTACTAATGATTTGTTATAACTAATGATATTTTTATAATGATTACAATTATCAGTAACACAATCATCATTCTTATTATAATTTAGTTCATTTTTAACATTGTTTCTACTATAATAAATATTGTTTCTTCCATTATCATTATCATCATAAACATAATAATCATCATAAATATACTTATCATCATAAATATAATTAGCATCACAAATATAATTATCATCATAAATATAAGTATCATTATAAAAATAATTATCATCTTAAATATAATTATCATCTTAAATATAATTATCATCTTAAATATCGTTATCATTATAAATATAATTATCATCATAAATATCGTTATCATTATAAATATAATTGTCATTGTAAATATAATCATCATCTTAAATATAATTATCATCATAAATATCATTATTATTATAAATATAATTATCATTCTAAATATAACAATCATCACAAATATAATTATCATCATAGATATCATTATCTTTATAAATATCATTATCGTCATCATACCTATCATTACCATCATACTTATCATTAGCATGTTAATTATCATAAATATATATACCAGAATATGCGTCAGGACGTGATGACCACTTCATGGCTATATTTTCACCCAGTCGTTCACCTTTAAGATCACAGTTGCTATGTTGGAAGCTGTTGGTAGCCACCAGATGATCCGCCCATTTCTGCGCAAACTCGGTAAGATCCTTGGAATGTTTAATTGGCGACGCCTGAAATTATAAAATACCAACAATGCTGGATATGGCCATTCTTTAAAAATTGTCCATTTGCTGACTGATTCATTAAAAAAATACCCTGACTCAAAAACATTTTTGCGATTTTGACAAGAAAAGATATTTTTGTTCTTTATTCCAACCTTTTGTTTTCAGTACAAACATATAATGTTTACTAACATCTACCAACCCACTCACTGTTAGACGCTTGGGCCCCGTAACCCAAACCACCATTGTTTTAATGATGACCTAATATGTAAGGCAAACCCGATTTATTGCTGAATAATACCGAAACTTCAAGGTACGGGATTTGAGATGAAATATATATATATATATACTGTAGTGTCATTGGTATTCGCGATGGACAGCCTAATTTTCGTGAATTTTATATGTTTGTTAAATTTACGAATTTAATCCTCAAAAAAACAATAACTCAACACTTAAGTGTCCATGTTTGCACAAGATTATCGATACAAAGCAATTCCATGTCACCCAAATAAACACAACATGTATTTGTAAATATTTCAGATAAAAGACAAAAGTTTCATTGTGTCATGATATTCGTATAACGTTCATTTTCTATAATTCATCACTTGTATTTAGTTCATGACGTGTATTATGTAAACAGTCTATGGTGACAGTTTTATGGTACAGAACACTTTTTGTAATCGTGGATTCTTGTGTAAACATTCTTGCAATGACATGTTACTTAAAGACGACAAACTGCTGGATGCACGTACATCAATCAGTCCGTGCTACTAAATTTACCCATAATCCACCAGTTGTTTTTGATTTTATCAACACTTCCGGTAGTTCTAAACAACTAAACGGAAAGAAATTAGATCTGATAAAACGAAGAACTGATTTTTATAAATGTGTCGTAAAAAGTTTGAAGATTAATTAATTGTTTGTATAACTGAAAAATAACAAATGTTTGTCACTCATTGTTTTAAAGGATGGAAACCAGTTTGGTCAGTCTGCGAATGTACACCTAAGAAAAATGAATTATTTCCCTTTTCAATTTGACAAAATAGTAAATACTGCCGCAGACAAATACAGTGATACATTGATATTAAGATTACCTTTATGAAAGTATTAATTGATCTGAATATTAAGATGGTCTCGTTAATAAATTGAAATATAAAGAAAATATTGAAAACTGGTACAATAACAGGTGGTCATTATAGTAAGGCGGTCGTTGTAGTAAGGGGGTCGATATAATAAGATATTCGTTATAGGGTGGTCGTTATGATAAGGTGGCTTAATACTGAGGTTGTAGCTGAGAGAGGCTTTACTGTAGTTATTCACATCTGTTGTATGACTGCTAAATTTACACACACAAAAAATGGCATGTACTAAAAGGTGTTAGTACATGTAGATGTGATATAATGATATTGTTGATAATAGAGATGTAAAGAACCGTATTTTATTTGAATACAAGGATTTAATTACCACACTGATATCACTTTTGGGAATACTGAATTTTTGTTTGACACGCGATAATTAAACAAAATATGAAACTGAACGTTTTTTTAACACCGTATAACCTATAAATAAGTCATTTAATGTCCACAAAATCGATGTTTTTTCCATAAATGGAAACTTAAATTTGTCTGATAAATCTACGAGATCGTTAAAATGAAGCAGATAAGAAAAATCAACAAAAATACTGTAAAACACAGAATTTTAAAACATGACATGATACGTGACAATGAAATGTCATTGATAACGTTTTATGATTTACAATTTACGAATGTCTACATAGTAACAGATACACGCACACATCATAACTGATCCCGGTTGGGATTCGAACTCACAGTGTTAAGACCTTAACCACTCGACCACAGAGGCCGCGTGTTTGTTCCCACTGTGTTTTACAACTTTTATTGATATTATTTCATTATGAACGGCTAAATCTGGAACACAACAAGACCACGTGACATCCAGCTTCCTACAAAATCGGTTATTCCGTTACCAACTACTTACTTCCTTATATGTGTATCAGAGGCTGAAGACATAACATAAATGACTGTAAACAATGTCGTCAGTCAAATTGCCTACACTGAGAAATAGCTCCTAGGCAGGATAACAAACCTACTCCCCCCCCGCTTTATTGCCAGTACTGTGCGAAACAGACAAAAATAACCATGAGTGTTCAACATGTAATAATTACACAACATAAAAACAGCAACATGGAATTTGAATATAAGTCTTGAAATAACGTGACGACATCGACATTACCTGATGTCTGGCTCTGTATTCGTTATGGGCTTTGACCATCTCGTCAATAAATTTCTTGTCTGACATCTTGATTTCCTGGAAAAAAAATAAAACAATTAAATCTGATGAAATAAATTATTAATTATCCGAAAATGTCAAACTTTTATTAATGGCGGGGTATGTCTGAAGTTTTATACAATTATATTCGTAACATCCAGGCTTTGGTTCGACATGTAAGTTTAAGACGTTAAATAAACTTAGTATGAACAGCTATTTCAGCGGGAGCGTCAAAAATAATGCGTTAGTTGTTGGTTATGCGGATAAATAATTGTAACATTCAATAAAGATTTTCTGCATTGATGCGAACTATTTTTATAAAGTTAAATATTTTTAGTGAAAAGCAAAAAAAACATTAAATTCATATGAAAATTTAATTATGATTTTTCTAAAAAAAATAATTTTTTAGGGAAATAAAATGAAATAAAGATGAAAAAAATACCGTTTTCGCTGATATCTTATACTTTTCTTTATAAACAACAACACTAATAATGTATTTATTTATTCCTAAAGTAAGACTGAATTCTGCCGCGCAAGTTTGTGATCTAACCCTGACTGACAAACCTTAAAGCGACTTTACAAGAGGCAGAATCCAAAAATAGGAAAAAAGGATAAAATATGATACCCGTATAAAATGTTTCCACTAGAACTAGAAAAATATTTATTCCAAGAAGACGCCCCGAACTGTGGTCTGATTTAAATCTTTTTTTTAAGTTCACAAAAGATATCCGGGGTATTTGTTTCGCCAACTTGGTAACACAATAAGATAAGATCACATGCTAGTACCCGTGTTTACGACATCATAATGTTATAAATGGGTTATATGACAAATATCTCTATATTCTCTTTACATGTGAAAACAAATCCATATTTGACGTCAAATTTTGAGAAAAAAATAGGCAAATCTTGCACAATTCGTAGTATTACTATCACAACTAGTTATGTGTTTTCAAACACGTTTTGTAAGCCAAAAATAGAAATGTTAATTTTACGGTAATTCCGGAGTTTGACGGGATTTGCCGAAATGTAATTGAAAAGTAAAATTATATACCCCGAAAAGTTTGAAAATATGTAAAATGCTACAATGTAGGTATATGTACAAGCAATAAGCAAACTTAAAGTGACAAGGTCAGAAAAAAAACCAATCAATCCATATACAATTCTCTCGGGAGTTTCCGTTAAGCATCGAAATCATACGCACCAACTAATGTGTCCACGTGTGTTAAATTATGTATACCAAATATACAAATTCAAACACTAACATCCCCTAACATGGACATCATCAAGTGTGCCATACAGTACACAGGGGAGAACAATTTCTATAAATAATGAATTTACATCTGCTAGAGTATTGACCCGTCAGGTTGTCTGATCATTTAAGTAACACACTGTCTGTAGTTCAAGATTCCATATAATCACATTCCCAGTAGAATAATTCAAGGAAATAAAGTATTTGGATGAAAATCAAGATTATGTCTGCAATATGCCTGAATGTAAAGCGTCGATGATTTATAAACGTGTGATTACATGTATATGAAAATTCTAAGATATCATAAGTGGATGGGGCACGTATATTTCCATTTGTAAAATACTATCTTGTTCAGAGAATGACTTGATATAATTGTGCTGTCTTGACTTTAAACATAAACAAGATATCCTCCTGACCATGTCCAGCGTACAGTCCGGGCTTCGATATCCTCTCCGCAATGAACATTATTCTAGTCACCCATATATGGAATACACACATGTAAGTTGATCATGATGTTTTTTATTGTCTATCCGTCTATTTAGTTATTTATTTTTTGTTTCTCCGGGGGGGAGGGGTAAGTTTAAGGTTGGTCCAGAAAACTAGTTTACCCCCCTCCCCCAGTAGCTTTAATACAGACCTTTACTAGGCGGTATCCTCCGGGAGACTTTTTTATCTTCCATTTTATATGTCCTTATATGTTGGGTGGTTTTGGGAAAGATAGTACTTTGGGGAAGGATTTTTGTACGTTTTTAGGAACCTTTTTGCTATTTATATTTTATATCAAAACGTCAGTCATTTATAAATACATTCGTTTGTTCGGGGATTTACAGACCCAAAGGTCAAAGTCATAACTGAGCTGGGCTTTGTTACCTTGTT
Source organism: Lutraria rhynchaena (assembly GCA_008271625.1). Lineage (NCBI taxonomy): Eukaryota > Metazoa > Mollusca > Bivalvia > Venerida > Mactridae > Lutraria > Lutraria rhynchaena. The sequence goes on along the minus strand of VIBL01000110.1, from coordinate 529,225 downwards.
GGACCTTGTTACCATGTGTTTATGAGATAAACAACGTGCTGATTCATAGACATGAACGCCATTCGAAAAAAAAGTATTGTCCGTTTACTAAAAATGATTCACTCATCAATGATCCTAAATTAAAAAGTCGAGTATAGACAATATCTGGCATTCAGACCAAGTTTTGTGAGGCATTTTATACACTATCTGAAATCATCAGTTTGAGAGCATTTTAATTCATGTGTACATAAACTATTTCTCATGAAGTGATTTGTTATCGTCCTGACAAAATAAATTCAGTTAAACATTTTGAATTAAACGTACAGTGACAACAGAATAGCGTTCGCGTGTCTTATCTTAAATTACATTAAAATATAAAGACGATCTATGAATACAAAATTTGAGATACCGAGGTAAGCGTTCCTCCTGCCACAAAACTGATATGAATAGAATCCGCGACCATTTTCTTTATTTTCCGGGTATCTCAGCTTTAATATATAAATTTTCAGAGCGTTTGGATAGTATTTCAACGCTCGAGCGGATTGAATAGAATTATTCAAATAAAAGATCAGCTGCAATGATTTCATTTCAAGGATAAAAAACGAATACCTAAATATGGTTTGAATTGTAGGGCGGTGCAATAACTAACACGTCATATGCAGCTTCGTAACTCTAAAGTGACTGTAGCAATGGTAGACTCACAAATGCCCCCCTCCCACATCAATCACAGGCATCGCCAAATGTTCGAACCCTACGAGATCAGGTCCAGAGTATAAAAAACTTGAGAACAATCTCCGAGCTCAAATCTCATTTCCATTCTCAAAGTATTTTGGTTGAAAAGTCAGTTTGAATTAGAATTCAGATTAATATTGCCAATTTGATAAATGCATGATTGGTATCATAATTGTTTTACCACAATTAATTTAGAAAAAATGAACGACAAAATATGATATTTGAGCTTGGAGACCAATCTCAAGTTTTATAACCTCGGGCCCTGATTTCATTAGATGAGATTGATCTCTGTTCGTAATATCACGTGATCTAACATGAGTTAAATATTAAACAGTCACACAATATTTTACACGCGACAGAATTAACGTGAACACGATTTCTAAAAAAAGTATGAAAAATAAACGTTGTTATGTATGTAAGCTGAGAGTGAGATTTGAACAAAGTGACTGTCCTCAGGCTGGTTGTATAGCTCGGACTCAAGTATTAAAAATAATCTTTTATTTCCTCCAATATATATGAAGAGTACAAACATTATATAACGTATAATACATGTAATAGAAACATTTTGAAGAGAGCACATATATAGACCGGGATTATATACATATTTAAACAGGCATTACTTCCGGCAAACATTTACATACCTTTGGCCTAACCACGTTTAATCAACACTAGTAATCAAGGTCAAGTTAGATTATTTTATGAATATTTTTGAAAGGTAAATCTTGTTATATAAATCAATAAGCTGATAAGGGCTGTCAAAAGTTTATCTTCGCCAAACTTGACATTTCAACATTCTTAACTTGTCAGCTATTTGCTATTCGGGCAGCTCTGTACTACAATGGGACATAACGATTTTATTTATAACCCGGACAAAATATGCGACTATTTGTTAAAATCCTCGATCAATATAAATTAAATAACTGATTCCACAAATAAAGAAAACAAGTATATAATACAATATATAATAATGATTTCGTCTAAAATTCTAAATTTTATTTATTTTATAAAGTGTTTGAACTATGCTTTGTGTAAAATCACGAAGTTGTGAACGGTTACGCTCTGTTTAGATTAGGTGAATTCTGAACCGAAAATAATGAAGTAAAACTTCAAAGGAAAATAATTGTAGAATTATGATAAAGAGTTGATTGTGAAACGAAACACAATGTTTGAAAGGTCAAATCAATACGAGATATAGAAGACAATTACAGAACGTTATAAAGTACTTCACTGCAACCTCTCCAAAGCAACACACTTTGGGAGAAGCAAAATTATATTGTAGTTGAAAGGTTTTTGCTCTACAGAGGTTAAATTAATAGCTAAATCGTGCAGTGGGAAAATCATGCTGTTACTGAAGGGAGGTAGTTGTTCGAGAGAGGGCCGTTCTGGAAAGGTTGCACTGTACCACACATCACGTTGAGAGGTAATTGTTTAAGTTCAAGCTGATGGCGCAGGGGTTGGTTTTATCAGAACGTCTCTCGGTCGAATTCAAGCACTAGTTTCATTCATTTCGACCCAGTAGATGCTTCAACCAATAGTCCAAGACAAAGTTAACATATTTATGATAATAATGGAAGTACAAATGAGATGTCAATCAGTGAACTACACAAAGAGTTCACAAATACGTGTATAGATCAGACTTACCGATATTCGGCTTCAAACAATCTTTTTACCATCAGCTTCTCAATAGTTTGAGCAATTCTTTTCATAATTGTAAAATATTAACATGGGAAGCTCGACTTGACACTCGTCAATTTTTAGATTTTATCCTAAATATTTAAGACTTCAAGGTTAATTTAATTCTGAAGTTCAGAGGTGGTTTTCATTACAAACTCGGGAAAAAACTAAGGATAGTTACTATAAAACAAATCAGGGAACACAAACATGGGTTAATTGAATTAAACTTTATTACTCACATTATTGGATTAATTTCCACATAATAGGAAAGCAGTTAAGTGATATGTCGACGTGTGTTGTATTTCCGTTTGATAACCACTTTAAGTGTTCAATCCTCCTTAATTTCGTAATGACAATTAATCTTTGGACAATTAATAGTTTATTACTAAGTTAGGTTGTGTATAATTACTAAATGAGATCATTTACTTACTCCCACAACGCTATAAATGATATTTGAGTAATTATTTTCCTCATCAAAACACCGAGGACATGTTAAAATGAACGTTAGCGGTTTCGGCACCTAAGGATGTGAAACTGGGAAGTTCTGTAGTGAGAACTAAATGTAAACATGGTCTGCTTTTAAACTAAGTTTGTATTAGATCAGTACACACCAGAAATACACGGAAAATTACTACGAACATATAAGATATATTCATCGAATCTGCCCACAGACTATAAACATGTTTGTGTTTAATTATGTCCCAGGAAGACAATAAGGCGTACTACTTATCAGTTTCGCAACTACCAATGTTTCTAGTCAGACGGCGATAAATTACTTGACTGTCTAGAAAAAGTCAGCTTGGTCCCATCCCAATGTCGGGATGCGTACAAAGACAAATTAAATCTTCTCAATACAGTACAACCTCTTCAAAGCAACGCCCTTTGGGAGAAACAAAATTAGGTTGTTGTTAAGAGGTTATTGCTCTATAGAGATTAAATTAATAGCTAAATCGTACAGTGGAAAAAATCATGCTGTTGTTGAAGGCAGGTTGTTGCTCATGAGAGGGCCGCTCCAGAGAGGTTGAACAGTACTTTAACTCGCCGAGACTGTCGGGAATTCTCAACCACCGTAAGTCAGCGATAATAACTTCATGGTAGTGTTAAACTTATAATTCATAAATACAGTAAAACCTCGTTATTACGAGCATCCATATCACGATTTATTTCGAGGGGTTCTTAAAGTCCCGTCCATTTTTGTTCTTAGTTGTGCATAATTTTCAAGCCACAAACAAATACCTCGTTATTACGAGCACCACGGTTATCTCGAGCATTTAGTCTGTTCCGATGGCTCTTCGAGATAACGAGGTATTACGGTAACACTTCTGGCTGACCACACTGTATGTTGTATAGTGTCTGTTTGTAGCCAGATCAATATTGCACACAATGCATATAAATATAGATAGATTTACAACATCACAATTCCAGACAAAACAATCATTACTTAAAGGCCGGAGACAATCTTAGGGTGTTTGTCACGGTCAATACTGCAAAAATAGCCGCCACAATATATACATAAAATACACGCAAATGAATTAGGTATGTTAAATAAAGCTTACCCTATTTTATAAATGCAACAAAAATACACTTAAAAAGATAAAATTTATAAAATATCACTAGTTTTTAAATTCACTATCACGATATTGGATTGGTCAAAGTCACAAACATTCTTAAAGGCAACATGAACATGAAATTAAAAATAAACAAACTCAGACATACAATTAAAATTGTCGATTTGTTGTACACAGTACTGAAACGTTTATTTTTCAATATATGTATTAGTTAAAATACGATTTTCTTCATAAACCAAACCTTATTATCGTGTCATTTCATCTAAGTTAATATCCTGGTGGATAAAAGTCAATTTCATATTTCAATCCTCAACAAAATTTTATTAAAATGTTGCTTGAATGCTTGAAATCTTTAGAAGGATCAATCATGCATTTAAAATAACGAACCTTTTGTGGAAACTGTAAAACTCCGACACAGAAAGTTAAATATAATAATTGTAAAATTTACAATGTAAATTGCAATGTTATCAACGCGGAGTATTTCACTGACTATCGGCCACACTGTTATGTACTAGTGATAGTAAACTCGGCTATTGATCATTCACCATTGACCAAACCTTTGTTTAATGTACATCTATATAAGGGCGAGGGTATTTTTTCAATACGGTACCAAGTATTTGTGGGCGTTTTATTGTTTAATGATGAGTTAGCTCTGTGAAATGGGTTAAACTTGAATTAAATATGAACAACTAACGTAAATAGACAGAGTGAGTTAACATACTAATAGATGGTTGCTGTGATATGACTGTGTACAATACGTCAGCTAACATAACATGGTGTTATCACAAAGTGAAATTTCCGGGTTCATCAGATATTAACATCAAGTTCAATGGTGCTACAAGATGGTGATAGAAAAATAAGAATACTTATGATAAAAATCCATGAACAACATCACAGTGAAAATGCACCTTTTAATTAACGGGAAATCATTGTTTTGTCATTACTGTGAATACATGCCTAGCCATGACTGTGTACAAATGTTATATCATTACTGTGTACAAATGTTATATCATTACTGTGTACAAATGTTATATCATTACTGTGTACAAATGTTATATCATTTCTGTGTACAAATGTTATATCATTACTGTGTACAAATGTTATATCATTACTGTGTACAAATGTTATATCATTACTGTGTACAAATGTTATATCATTTCTGTGTACAAATGTTATATCATTACTGTGTACAACTGCCTTGTCATGACTTCGTGCAAAAGCCTTGCCATAATAGTGACCAACATTGTCATTTTGGTTAGCACACACTTTGTATTACAGTGAACAGATACCTTGTATTACTGAGAACAGACACCTTGTATTACTGTGAACAGACACCTTGTATTTCAGTGAACAGACACATTGTATTACTGTGAACGGACACCTTGTCTTACTGTGAACAGACACCTTGTATTACTGTGAACAGACACCTTATATTACTGTGAACAGACACCTTGTATTACCGTGAACGGACACCTTGCCATTACGTCATATAGTATTTTAATACATATATATATACAAATACCGTTCATTTCGGATATAAACACACAAAATTTATACACGTAAGTAACTTCGTATTGATCCATTTATGGAGGATAATTATGTTAAGATAGATCATTGAATCTGGTCACATGTGTTTCATTCAATGCGCGTAAAATAGGCAGACAGATTGTTGCTTCTTTTCGCTAATTATATCAATATATTATAAACATCAAGTTTTACATATTTTTGCTAAAGCAGCAGTTATGCATAATCGATTAATACCAAATGCACCATCACGGGACTATATTGGAATCTTGGAATCGTGTAATATAATTCTAACTATACGATTATATTTAAATCTTGTGAAATAACTTTTGCCTCATGACTACATACAGAGGCATAATTCACGGTCTAGAACAATATTCCACCCATTTGACAAACTCTGGGCATGTGACTATATACCAGTCATGTGAAATAACTATTGCTATGCCAACATGCTCCTATCATTGGTCATAACTCATGACTCGCGACAAAAGTCTAGTCATGTGATATAACCATAATCACGTGGCTATATTCCAGTCATGTGACATTTTCTACTGAACAATATTCCAGTCAATACAACGATTTTCTTTGCATGTAGCCTGCCATATGTTGTTTACAGGAGTTTGGCACAAATCTGATCTTATTAATTGAAACGTAACATAAAAATGCTGAATTTATTGATTTTAATAACAGCTGTCATATAATTTAACTAGTCTCAAAGAAAACGTTTGTTGAACTTAAACTCGCAAGTTTGTATGCTGCACCATTTAATAGGTTAGCTTAGATAGATCGATGCTTTCCATACAATATTGGTGATTCGATGTTCATGCCAAGTTGTGTCTGATAATGACAGTTAAATGTCAGAACACAGACCACACTGGTCATTACGAAGTGGTTGTCTGACAGAAGAAAATGTGTCTTTTAATAGAAAATTGTATAATGATGAGTCTGCATAATTTCACAGTCTGTGTCGTGTTTATATGATACAGAAATAAAGTGAACTAAATACGAGTTGGGGGATAAAATATCAGTGGATTCACAAAGCAAATGAGCAATCATTGATAATTCATCTTTTTTTGTTTTTAATTTTAAATTTAAAATTAACTTTTTATGCATGAAAAAGATATTTTAGAACTACAATCTCTGTCAACTTGTCACGTGATAAAAATCCAGTTACCAAGCAATTCGGTTTTTAACTAATTTGAATCGATTTTTGGTTACAACCATTCCGAAAGTGCATATACATAAAAAGTTTGACGGCCATTTTTACGTGTTTATCGCTTAAATCCATCACAAACTGTTACCATAATACGGAAATGAGGATCTTTTTGGATTTTTTTATTTTAATTACAAAACGTATTAAACGTAGTATATCGCAAGTGACAAGAATTCTTCAAAGAATCAGAAATGGAGGACATCCCACATCATTATTATAAACTGGTCCCTTATCAAAACTCAACAACAATATTTTACAAGCCGGCTTCATGGAAAGTCATAACATTATGTCTCATTGATAAATTGTTTTTTCGAAGTTTACACAATCCTGATGCTTTAGTTATGTCAAAGTTTCATTTGAAAAGTGAAATAAATTAACCGTTAGTATGGTCCATGTCGAAATAGTATTGGTAATTAGTGGTAATGATAATTACAATATAACCCCTGAAAACTTGGCCCCTTCCGGACTGAGCCAAAAGTCCGGTTTTCTGAAAATTCTGGCTCTCGCAAAACTATTAATTATAGAAGAGAAAAAAATGATACTTGAAAAATTCGTCCGAATTTCCAAGAATTCCGGTTTTTAGGGAGTCCGGTTCTCAGGGGTTATACTGTAGTCAATGAAAAAAGTATTCAGTAAATGTACTGGGTAAATCGACTTTGGATCATGTCAGAAACAAATATAGCCTTGCATTTCAAAATACCAAAGGGAGCTATATAACATAATATGGTGTGAATCGTATCTCATAGAGTTAGCAATTTAGCTAAAATTTGTTTAATACAAAGATACAAGGAATTTATTAACTACAGGTCAGATGTCTCAGGGCGGCTGGATTAAGTATAATAAATATCCATAATATGGTCAGCGTGTAAATATTTACACATTTACGTGGGCGGGTAAGCTTGAAGTATCTGATAGAATTAAGTTAAATGACAGCTCAATGAAATCGCTATTTAAGGATTATTTGTATAAAGTTGAAAGGTCGACAAACGTAAGAAATTAATCTGGGTGATTTAAAGGATGATTTCGTGACTTATAGCTATACGAGAATGACTGATTTTGAGAATCTAGAATTAATGTACAGAAAAACTTCGTTATTATGAGCATCGATATCACGAGCACCCGACTTATCACCATGAGTTTTTAAAGCCCCGTCAATATTTGTTCTTAGTTGTGTATAATTTTCAACTAACAAACAAATATCTCGTTATTACGATCACCACGTTTATCTCGAGCATTTAGTCTGTTCCGATGACTCCTCGACATTACAAGGTATTTCATCTAAACATCCCGTGTTCTGTGGTTGATTTAAACATGTACTTTAAACTATACTGAGATGTTTGAAATAGAGGAACAAACGTACATGTGTCAAACCTGAGTCAAATCAAACTTTCATGTAGATTGTTTAAAACAAGAATGCAATTCTTCTTAAATATAACAAGTGTACAAAAAGCCGGAACACTGATGATGATTGTACATGACTTGAAACAAGTTTAAATTCCAATCGATGTTTCTCTTTAATACTTTAATACAATACATGGCAAATATTTGCAAAACAATTGATCTAGTTTATCATACTACAAGTTTATTAGCCTCTACTATACCCGGCTTTGTTTAAACAAACATAATGTGAAAGTCACAAACTTTGATCAAGATTTTATGTGCGTGTGACCTAGTATTGCAGAATGTTTAACCTCTAATGGCTTTGTTAAGTCATTTTATGTATCTATAAACATTTTGTTGAATGTCACGGAGTATCGTAAGGGTCACTCCCAAGACTAGATTTTCGCAATTACAATGCTGGGATACCTTGCAACGCTGACTTAATTCTTCAAAAGTTTTCATAAGTCGGTACAGTCGAACCTCTTTAATCCCAACCTTTCCAATCCGGAATCCTCTCAGAACACGTCAGCTGGCCCCGATTTTTTCTGATGTATTTAATGCTAAAGACGTTTGGAATCTGGAACCTTTTATATTCCGAAAACCTATCCAATGCGAACATTTTTTGTCTGACCAAAAAGTCTCGAGTAGAAAGGTTCTACTGTATTCTATAAAAAAAACATCGTTTCATTCAACACTGTTTTTGTGACAGCGAAGTATAAAAACGTTTTTATGGAACATTAAAAAATGACGGACCAGATTCTACAACCAGGTTTCGTAAAACTTCCGGTATTTCGGAATCCCGGAAACATCTCTGACCTGCGGGTGTGCATGTCTGCATACAAGATTTAAATAAATTACATTTATTTATCTGTTGATTTAGCTATACTTGTACAATGTATGCACGTACATTCACAGTTGTTTCAGGTTGTAACTTGTTCCGTTTTTAGCTCATCATAGAATTATAACAGAGTACATTGCTATCAGAGCCACCATAAATCCTATATAGATTTTGTTTTCATGTTTACTTTGTGCAGCAGTGCCAGGACTTAAACCTTTCATCTGACAAGATAACATGAACTGTAAAAAAACAGGTTTTCATAAGAAGTTGCGCACAGAATGTTACATGTACACAAAAACAAACAAAGGGCCATAATTCGCAAAAAAATCGCAAAATCACAAAACGCCGACAATATGTTTGTTTGTTTTGTCTTTGCGTGAGATATTGTCACCGGGGTATAACGCCATTTTTCAACAATTTTTCAGCTTTATACGGCGACCGGTTCACCTAACCAGTTTTCCCGGACTGTATAATAACCAATACTAACTTATCCTTCCACAAGGAGCCGACTCTTCCAATGGAGGGAAAGAAGGGTATGACCTGCCACGATGGGATTCAAACCCGGATCTCCGGGTTGCAAGTTCAGCGGACTAACCACTGGACCACGGTCGCGGCCACCGATAATATGCGCTGGGACACATGATGACAATAGTTATGTGAAAGTTTGGTCGAAATCCCTTGAGAAATGTAGGAGGAGTTGCGCGTAGAAAAAATTGTGGACGCCCACCCGCCCACCTACATGCGCCAATTTAATAACTAGGATTTTCCCTTCGGAAAACCTGATTAAAAATTATCAAGTCACTCAGTACAATTCTACAATTATATTATCTATGAAAGGTTCGAGTTATTTAACATGTATTAGTTATAGATAACGAAACAACAGCAAGAATGTGTTCCCTCCAGCTGTGCTTCAGCACAAAATGAGACTTGAGTTGGGAAATCTATCTCATGTTTTATAACCTCGAACCTTGAACTGCGAGAAGCATAAGTTATTTTTGCCATGTGTAAGCTCAAAAGTACTCTCCGCATTATAATATAGAAACATTTGATTAAACTAAGCACGGTATACGATGTTATAAGACACATGCTGGAAGTTTGTCCATATCTACATTATCAAACAGCTCTATTAGAGTTTTCTCCCTTTACAAAAGAAAATTTCATCCTCCCATAACGCTATGCGCTGGATCGGAAAGTGGAACATCAAACGAATTTATGAATATGTAACAACCGATAAATATGAACATGCTAGGTTAAATTTGTGATTAATGAACGCACACACTCGTACATATCCATAGTGCCTAATGCGCAATATTTCTGCATAATTCAAGGTTGTTCAGTGAAAATTGGTAAAGATACGAATCGGAAAAGAAAAGGTTTTCCTATCTTTTGTAAAGGTTAATCTTTATATCAGACATGGAGGGTAGAGGGTTTATCAAACCTGGAATATAAACCTGTCCCTCCATACACCACTAAGAATACACCCACGTTGAGAGTGTGAAAATATCTTACGTGAATTGTAACAGAGAATTCTACAGCGTGATGTTACTCGTACGGGTTAGAATATCATCTAAAATATCATTTTATTAAAAACTTCGTTATCTCGAGTGATAATCGACACAGACTAACTGTTCGTAATAACGAGGTATTTGTTTGTTTGTTGAAAATTATACACAATTAAGAACAAAAATTTACGGGACTTTAAAAACTCATCGAGATAAGTTGAGTACTCGTGATATCGATGTTCGTAATAATGATGTTTTACTGTAATTTAGACGATCACATCCGTATTAAAATAATAGGCGAAATCTTTTATAAGATGGAATAATGATCGTTTTTATACATTGATAAATGCCCGTATAATAACATTACAATCGAACCTGTGGACAAATGTAGAGAAGAAACGTTCCCCTGATCTGTCGTTCACCATTATTCTGACTTATTTGGACCTATTACATCAACGAATGAGTGATCAAGGCTGACCCTTGTTCACAGGGTGACCTTATTTCACAACTGAACATTAACTTCGATTTTATTTATTAATTTTATGTTTTATGAACAGTTTAAGCTTAGTCTGTAAAAATAGGATGAGAATTATTCTAAAAACATTGACCATCTTTACGTCCCAAGAATCCAATACAGATTTATACAATTCGGACTTCATATAGCAAGCAAATAGCTAATACAGCCAAAACTCGTAAAGTAGAACAAATCTGAGATTTTTTGACACATTATATTCACGAACAAATAATGTAATTCTATCAATTAAAATCGATTTCTTTAAGACCATTGGTATTTTCCCTTGCTATATTATCAAAACATAACTACAAATGTATTCATAATTTAGTGCCATTCGCTCAAATTAAGGTACTTTTTTGTAGCACATGTTGTGTAACGTAATTAGCAGTAACGTCATATACGGAACTAATTAATTGAATACGTAATATCAATTATTATAAAATGTAATATATGTAGTATTTCCTTACACCTTAAGGAAAGGAGGTTTGAACAGAATTGAGAGTTAAATGGTTTAATGCGTTTTTTTTCTGTCGTTTGACGCCTCGTAACGTAATTCACAAAACAACTTGTTTTGGCAAAACTCTGTTCTTGCAGAGTGTGGAATCTACCACTTACATGGTATGGTGAATTAAATTTTAATTTCGTGATCTACATATGTCAATCATGTATAAACACACGCTGTATCGGCTTTCTGTTTATTTTTCTCTTTTTATAATGTTGTATATAGCTGATTTAAAACGGTAATATAATTCATATGCTTATGTGGTTACAAGCGTATTTCATCTTCAAGTATTGTATTATTATATACTCGGCCAAAAAAACAAAGAACCCATTGTTGATATCTATGTATATACTTGGGATAATCAAATATTCTATTAGTTCTATCTGGAGCAAAGAACCATTCGTTTCTGATATTCGGTGAAAATTGGAAGTCACTACGATATTTCTACCATTGAAACAATTTGAGCGATATGACATAAGGGTCGATTTCAAACATGACACTTGCTTTGATAAGACTCGATTAACCAGCGGCAAAGGTTTAAAATCATTTTGAACGGAATTTAAGCAATATAAAGGGGCTGTAAGTTAAGGGAAACAAGACAGTATCTCATGTGTCCACCATTTTGTACAATGCACGTCACAATTCGCCAGAGCATGCTGTTGACGTAACGCTGAATGAACGGCACATACAATTTGCTCGTTCAATTTGTAAGGCTACTGTAAAGTCATTTTCTGTGTTTATTGTATGCTTTGTTCGAAAATGACGCTTTAAAAACTCGTCCCACACGTGCGCTCTATGATTTAAGTCGGGACTAATCGCAGGCCAGTCTAAGACATTGACGTTATCAGCCGCCGAGTTGCTGCAGCCGTATGGGTACGGGCGTTATCATGCATGAATGTGACATTCGGATAGTGGCGCTCAATGGAAGGAAGAACTTCTGCTGCAAGCACATCACTGATGTTTCCGTTAATTACAATTAAGCGAGTCTTGTTACCACTCATAAAACCCCATCCCATGCTTAGACTGGACCGCCAAAACGGTCATTATCATTGATGCATACATTGACATAACGCTCTCCCCGACGACGGTAAACTCTTTCACCTCCGTCGGAAGGTTAAATCGAGATTCGTCGGAAAACAAAGTAAAATCAAACAAGACTAATCTCTAATCAGCACACCGGAAGCACAGATGACGATGGCACCAGACGCGCCTTACCGCCCGATGACGTTAGGTGAGAATTCTAGGGAAGTACAATCTGTACGCGCGAATCCGTTGAAAATTCTGTCTTCACGGCTGCTGCTGCAGTCCGTTACGAAGATGCTGCACGATAAAATACCAATCATCGACAGTAGTCACACGTGGCCTATCGCTTCCCGGACAGTCGCAGACATTTCCCGTGACCCGCAAACTCTAAATCCTCTTTCGAGCGCAACCAAACAGCCAGGATACAGCATGACGTACCAGCATTCAGCATCCAGATAGCTTGGTTTTGTTAATCATTATTCAATCTTGGCATTCTGATTTGATTTGATTTAATTTGACCTGAATTGGCGTGGTTTTATTCAACTAGGACTTATTTCCAGTTTATCGGTACAGTCAGCACAGAATATCAACCCGTGCTGCACGGGGCGCGCGTGAAAAACAAGATACATGTATTGTGTCTTTAGCCGAATGGCATAGTTTACTACCGATAAAACTCGGACGATACTCCAACGATTACATGTACATTGTTTATAAGTTAGATTTGCGTTTAAACATAACATCAAGAATGGACAACTGGGTATTTTCTGTTTTGGCCGATTATATATTTTAATATATAGAATATATAGATATATAGAATATCATGAAGTGTTCGTTAAATATACATGGGTTATATTAGAATGCATTTAGCATGTATATGTGTCGTTTACGTAATGCAATAGAACCACAACATAACATTATCTTAGTAGAGGTACATGTGGTTTTTAAAATGTCGTGTTAGACTGGCATAAATATCTGTACCGACATGAATGTTTAAAGTGTATGTGTATATTTTTATAGTAGTTTGAACCGTGTACTAAATTACTAAAATAGGTTTGCAAAGGGTTATTTCATGCTCACAGATTGATGTGACATTAAATACCTTCAATCGCTCAACTTAATGCGATTTGGTTGAATAAAGACTTACAAATTATGCGTTGTCCGGCACGGGGATATATCACACCTAAGCTATATAGTGAAACCTCTCCAAAGAAACACCCATTGGAAGAAGCAAAATTATATTGTTGTTGTTGAGAGGTTGTTGCTCTTGAGAGGTTAAATTATTACTTAAATCGTATATTGGAAAAAATCATGCCGTTGTTGAAGGGATATTGTTGCGAGGGCTGCTCTGGAGAGGTTGTACTGTAATACCAAATAACATATTACATCGACGTAACGGTTATAGTAACATGTCCGATTGTGGTACATCATTATCAGGGTCAATGGAAAAAACTCATATTGATAAATTATTGTAATAACCTGTCCCGTACTAATTTCTGTCATCAATCAGACATTCATCAAAATTCATTACCTTGTTCGCTTCATACTGGGCTTTCCTCCGACACCAGGTGGCGTGACTTTTCGGGCCGTTAGTGACGTCAGCAGTTCCATCTAACAGCCATGGCGGTGTTTCCCAAAGTTGTAACAGAGCTTTGCACTTTATACAAACTCTCAAATTCTCCTGCGTTACCGTCATCGTCTAGTCTAAAATAAATGCATTTATGACCTTGAAGTTTCATGAAGGTCAAAACTGAATACAAACTAATATGTTACACAAACCGAACTTCTTCGTAAATTCCATACATGGTGTATATTATTATACTCCGGGTGCACAAATCAGGACCTAATTTAAGTCTGACTAAACAGTATATTTGGACTTGATACCAATGATTAATGAGCAACATAATTGTAAATATCTTATTTAAGGACGGGTTGATTTTCCTATTGATAGGAGAAAGTAAATTAAGTAACATCAGAAAATACATCGCAAAATGAAAGACAAATGTAACCATACTAGGAGATGTGGTCGTATTAATGCTGCCACTCATAACATTCACTTCTTTTTGTTAAACTTAAGATACATGGATGAATGAATGAATGAACTAAAACGATGTGTCGTAATACACCTACACTGTGTGTAGTATAAATACGATGGGTGGGGGTCTAAAAATAAAATACATCATCTCCGGTAAACTTGAAATACTTCAATATCCAAGATAAAATTGATAAATGCATCATTGAAATTATACACCGACGTTATATTACGGCCACGTCTGTAAAGTGGGTTGTTTGTGACACACACGCACGAGTCTGTCATATAGATCTGAGTGTCTTATTTTCAACTTGGTACCATTTCTGTTTATTCAGCAGATAACATTCAATTGGAACATGAGTATACTTTGAGATTGTATGGCTGGTATGTTTAAATCATGTTATAAGTGGAAGAAACTAACAAGAAATCACGACATTTATGTTGTAAATAATACAAAAACGCTTACCTTGATAAATTTATCCTACATACAAGTAGAGTCATGAAAGGCGTTTACGGTTTTCTGTACAATGAACATACATAATCACGTTAAGCTACAGTTGTATACTTCACCCCGAGGCAGTGGAGCATGGCCTCTTAACGTTTTACTATAAAATTACCTATATAATTATTTACATACACCTCACTTTCTCAATGACTGAACGACCGACGACAATTTTGAATGGCGGGCTTACATCGTAGTAAAACTGTAGACTTAAATAGACGTACTTGCTATAAACAGACGAGCGTGGTAATAAATCAAGTTGGAAAGTTTTATTTATTAAACTATCAGTTTGTGGCTTCTAGATAACAATTGAAAATAAAAGATCGTTATAATTGTGGAATGGATGTTGTGTTTATTTGAGTCAGGAGTTTTATTAAAATCTTTACATGTACGTGAAAAGTTTACTCCCCTGCAATGTACGTGTAATTTTAAAATAAAATGTAACAATCCTATCAATGTGTCCATTGTTTTATCATTCAAACATTTTAGATTTCCCGCTCAAGGTTTTAAAGTCTTAAAGTCTGAACATATCTCAAAATGAAGCGGGCAGATTTTGGGAACGTTCATAATTTTTATATGTTTCTGTGATTGAAAATGATTTCAAAACGATGTCAGTCGTTTGATTCATTGTCCCTTTTAATTTGCATTGAATTCTATGAGAGTAGCCCATTTTTAAAAGATCGAAGAAAACTCGCGGTATAAAGATGTAAAAACATAGTATTAGTCACATTTGATAAAGAAATACATGGTGTCACCGTGCAATATGTGCAGAAAATATTCTCTATTTTTCAACAAGGGCAACAACTCTTACAAAATTTGCAAAATGAGTCGCAAAATAAGTGTTTTTTTTTCTATAAATTTTACGTACATATTGCATTAATTATATAACAAAATTAAAAGCAATATTTACGGAATAACAAATACTGATTTTCTAAAACCATTATTTGGGATACATGTAAACTGTCTCAAGTTGAACAGTCAGAGTGCAAGGCTGAAATTCTCACGTACTGACAGAAAATCCAACGGGAACCATTTATTTGACGATGCAGCCTGCCCTAACACTGACCCAAGAATTTATACCAACAACTTAAGAATTTATGTCTAACAACCAGACTGTTCAACTTTGTTCAAAACCTGAACAGACACTGCAATGATGATATGGTGTTTAATTCAAACGTTTAAACAATTGTGACAATGCCCAGTTTACCGATTACTTGATTTTGTCTGGTTTATGTGATTTATTGTCACTGGGGTTTAATGTCGTTATTCAACAATTTTTCGGTTATACACGGCGACCAGTTAACCTGACCAGGTTTCCTGGACTGTATACTAACTAGTACTAACTTATCCTTCCACAAGGAGCAGGCAACTTCTCCACATATGGAGGAAAATCGACATTTTTTGCCAAATTTCTACAGAAGGGTATGACATGCCGCGACCGGGAATTGAACCCAGACCGCCGAGTTACAAGTCAAGCGCAATACCACCGGACGGCGGTCGCGGCTAACTATAATCTGTATATTAAAGCACTGTTACTTTGCGACACAAGCTTTGAAATATAAGATTTTATAATTCGAGCTGTTGTATTTTGTTCCGTGGTGTTTAAAAAATCAGAGCTATCACACGTTGAGGATTTTTTTACACATAATTTACCAGAAAGTCCAAATGCACCAAGTATGACATGTAATTATCATAAACTAATATTATCATAGAGAATGACATGAGTGGGTGTTGTGTTTAAAAATGTATTAAGTATTGATAACCACGGACTTCACCCTCCACAAAGATATAACTCACATTTTAAGTGGTGAAATTTAACAGACATGCTGATTTAGTATTTTATGATGAAAAACTGAAAAGCATTCTCATGTATTTCAATGTTGATAAGAATACTTTATCTTCAATGATCATTGGTTATTATTTGTAAAATAAGATAATTTAAATTAGATACGACAGGTGTTTATGATGACTGATTATCAATGATTTAGTGTCAAATCTAGTCATCACGTGATCTAGAAGTAAAGCTTCAGTTTCTGATTTCAAACCCAAGTTATGTCTATTATCATAAATTTCACCACATTTCAGACAACAAATGTATTATATAACTTGAGCGTTGACCAGTGCCAATAAACTAGACCCCAAGCAATCCTGGACCCCAAGCAATCATTACATGTACCAATCATGCATTGCAAACCATTATTGTTGATCTTTCATGCTCCAATTATATAAAGAAAGAATCTGCAACCTCAATTATATTTTACGTTGTTTTTCTCTTAACAACATGTAACATTAATAATACTTTTCACCAAAGTGTTAAGATTTTTATAAATAGCGTTAATGATTTAACTAGGAAAATGCACTGAACTGTTTTTATTAGTGTTTCATGTTGTACTTATTTCCAAGACATTCAGTCACATATATGCTGGCAGTTAAACTAGCTAGTTTTCCTGTATTACGTACCAGTATTAACCTCATTCTCAGCAAGTTACTGCCAACTCATTCATATAAATCATTCAAATCAACCTAAGCGAAAGAATAGGCTTATACACTATGCCTTCAACCAAATAGTCACGGAGATCATGGGCAACGCCCTGGGTTGGAACTCACAAACCGAAGTGCTCTCTTAATTAATCAGAAGGTTTCATCAAGTTGTACAATAATCAGATTATTTGGGCGTAGGTCAGTTAACTTCCGATGTATCGAATGTCCGTTTCATATGGCTCTGTTTACAAAGGACTTGAAATTATCAGTAAATCATAACACTATCTCCAGTGGAATGTATAAACTAGTCAGTAATATTTACAAATGATAAAAAATGTAAACACGAAATGACGAATGTTATCTTCTAATTCAGAATGTCGTTAGGCCGATAAAATCCTCGTTTATTGAACAAAGAGAGAAAGCAACCGTACACTAGCACTGACAGTTGCTTTAACATTTAAGGAACCGCTTCATAGGCATAGCTAAGACAACATTTTATAAACCAAAATCTTGCTAAGATATTCTTTTTAATAGCTGATAACATGACTAAATCGATCCATAAGACATCTTTTATTTACAAACAAGAGGACTATAAACTTTCATCTTAGCTAGGATATGTCAAAGAAAAGGGCCGCCTAAGTGCAGGCTAACAGCAATCTTCATTATTACTAGTATTTATCTCGTTGTTTTTGTTGTATTTATACGGTGCAACCTCTCCAGAGCGGCCCTCTCTTGAGCGACAACCTCCCTTCAACACCAACATGCTTTTTCCCCACTGTACGATTTGACTATTTATATAGTATAAATACTTACAGTATTTATTTAACCTCTCAAGAGTGGCAACCTCTCAACAACAACATAATTTTGCGTCTCCCAAAGAATGTTGCTTTGGAGAGGTTGCACTGTACTAATCTTCAGCAAGTTCAATAATTATAAACCAGTAGTTAGAAGATATGTCGGAATCTATGATTCAATTAGTTTTCTTTACATGTTCTCTTATTTCATACCCAGCAAGTTTCGTGTTTCTGACAGCCATTGGGACTCAGTTAAAGGTTAGTTGCCATTTAAGGATAGGTTGAACTTGCTTGCATGCCTTGGTTTAACGCTATTTAAAATGTTACGAGTTTAAGATACTTGTGTGTCTTTAGGAATGCTTCAACCAACTTATGTTTTATAGGTAAACTTATCCACAATAATGATCATCGTGGCTGTTCACCTATCTCATACGTTTGGTCTTGGCCAAATAAAAAAAACAATCAAGTAGAAGAGTATATTTTATTAACATATCAACAATATAAAACAAGGAAATATAAAGCATATGATAACAATATCTTCATATAGCACATAATTAATGAGAAAAATGTTTCCATTTACACAATGAATCGTACGTTAACAATTCTTAAAATGCATACAGAGCAGCAACACAATATATCACAGTAAACATCTTGATGAAAAACAATTTGGTGATATACACTTAAGTTAAAACACTGACTATTTTTATTATTGCTAACCTACTTGTTGTAATTAATTTCTTTTAAGGAGTTGTTACTAAGAGTTTCACCAAAAATGACTTCTTGCATTCAATGTCTTTGTCTCTTTAAATGTAACATTTTTTCAATACCTTTAAACTATAAATTACATTTTATTGAGGCAGAAAGTCTAGAGATCGACCTTACAGACTTTTTATACAAAATATCGCTGACATTTCGCTTACCAGTGACATGGTCTCTCAAGATGCATGTAATACCTTAAAACACTTATCTCGCTTATCACGTGTTTTTGCTTATTGAAACATAATACCTGATATTATCAAATTGTCCCCATTTTATTTTTGAAATTATCGAATCAGTCGAGCTATAAATAAGATGTCTCTCTAAGGCAACCAAATGTTTGCAAAGTCAACGTGACAAAATAAAGCACCATCTTGTCCAGCGGAAAGGCTGTACTGAGAAAGATAACTCCTTTTGTTATTCCAGCGACATTGGTACAGTGACTGTGAGAGACTAAGCCTGGAAGTCATCGTGACATTTGTGTGGACATACGGGTGAACTTTCTATCTCTACTATGACTGTAATTCATGATAAAAGTGACAGATTCACCGAGCTTTACCCTCCAATCATATTATAATAATAACAAAACTGATAATTCTAAGGTGACCAGAGCAGTTCCCCGAATTTGGCAAAAGTTATTCTTAGATCAGTTGTTGGGGCCCATTCTTGAAATATGATTGGTCATTTCCTATAATTATACATCAAATGTTTGATCCCTTCTGGTAAGTCACCCCTCTCTTCAGTGCGCCAAAAACCTTGAAACAAGTAGGTTGATCTTTCAAGTGAATTTTAAGTAGAAAGTTATCATTTTTGGGGGAATTACAGAAAGCAATATGCAATAACCGTCTCACGTCTTATGTCTCACGTCTTACGTCTTACATCTTTAACGTTTTACCATCCATCAAATTTTAGATCATAGTTCAGTTTAATAAATATAGTTTAAGAGGACGTGTATGTTGCTGTTTTCTCTAAGACCAAAAAGTGATACTATAAGAAAGGTTTGACGAGGCATAAGAGTCGAAGTGCTCCGTCTCATCTAGTGACTTACAGTTATTGCATAATTCTGCAATTTAGAGGAAACATAATTTTCAATGACAAGGAATATTTTGTGAAACACTTGGATTTATGACTCTAGTGACTTTGTTGATTTAAGAAAACTGTGACTTTATGTTTTCTTGAATCAAGCATAAAAAATTACTTGAATTTATGACTTTAGTGACTTTGTTTTATTTATGAAAACTGTGACTTTATGTTTCTTGAATTGAGCATAACATTGCTATTTGTAATAAACTTACACATACTATTACAATGGAAACAAGCATTGACGAAGAAGTCATCATCAATGAAAGAGGATTAAATAGTCAAAATAACTTCAATGATGCAGCTTCAATAAGCACATCTAGAAGTAATAACAGACTACGAGCAAAGCAAAAGTTGGCTCAGGCAAAGAAACGTCAAGAGCTGGACAGACGCTGCATGGAACTTGAGCGTCAACAAGCTGAGCTGCGCCAGGAAATGGAGAGACAGGCTTTGGAAGATCGCCTGGCTCAAGCTGAAGTTGAGTAATCATCTTCTTAATCATCGACATCATCAAACCATGACAAACACCCAAGACCAGACGAACCAGAAATTACATCTGAGGAGAAAGTACATCAGTACCTAGAGGGATTACAAGGGATATCTGACTGTATGAAGGAAAGTTTTAATTTACCAAAACCAGAACTGTTCACTTTCTGTGGAAACTCGCTGGGCTATTGTAAATTTATTTGTAATTTTGAAACAAACATTGAATCTAGGGTTAAAGATAATCGGCTGAAGCTAAGTTATTTAATTCAATTTTGTAGTGGTGATGCTAAGCGTGCAATTGAGGACTGTGTGGTTCTTCCGCCCTTTGAAGGTTATTTAAAGGCAAAAGAAATACTTCTCAACAGGTACGGTAAGCAACATTTAGTCGCTAGGTCCCATGTTGAACGTTTGATAAATGGCCCCAGGATTAGGTCAAATGATGTTAAGGCTTGATGAATTTATCTCTTGACATGGAAAAGTGTGAAATCACACTTTCTCAGTTAGGGTTTTCCTCTGACATAAATAATACAGAAAATTTAAGAAAAATTGTTAGGAGACTGTCATTACATATTAGGTCAAAATGGGTTAAAGAAGCAAGCAAATTAATTGAGAAGTGTACTGAGCCAACCTTTAAAAACTTACTTACCTTCATTCAACAGAGGGCTCTTTTTAGTGGTGTGTAACCTGGGAAGACTTTTTAATGTAATCAAATGATTTTTTTTGTTTTCCCACTAGTTTCTTCAAAGTTTGGAACAGAAACACAAAGACATTTTAAGTAAAACAGTATGAAGTCAATTTTAACCATAGTATTTTACTTCTGGAGCCTCACAAATAAACCTGCCAACAATGTTTCTGAATTTGAGCAGTATCCGGACACTACTGTTTTCGGACATGATGCTGTTCTGTTTTGCTCCGACCAACATACATTTGGTCAGATACCCTGCAATATTTCAATGGGACATTTAGTACTCTATGAACACCTCATAGGGTCTTCATTCCACACATCGAAAGAGTTATCATCTACTCATGTTCACACTGACTATTCCAAGTGGTTGAGAACCGCTCTGCTACTGAGCGGCGATATCCATCCCCGCCCTGGGCCCATTCAGTCAGCGAACATCGATGGGAAATATCCACAGTTCCGACAGCGTGGCTTACACTTCATTCATTTAAATGTTAGAAGTATTTTGCCAAAAATAGACGAAATTCGTTTGCTCGCAAGTGAAACTAAATGTGCTTGTTTTTGCATAACTGAAACCTGGTTAGACAAGAATGTGTTTGATTCTGAGATCCACATTGATAACTATGCTATTGTTCGCAATGACAGGAATCGTAATGGAGGCGGTGTTTTGATATATGTACGCAATGATTTAGCATTCAACATTCGTGAGGATCTCCACCACGATGAACTCGAGGCAGCTTTTATCGACATCCTTCTACCCAAGACGAAACCAATCCTTTGCGGCGTAGTCTACAGACCACCGAAACAATCTAACTTTTATGATATTTTAGAGACTGTCTTTCTATCTTGTGATACTTTCAACTTGCAGGAGTCCATCGTGCTAGGTGATTACAACACTAATGTAGCTGTGAATAGTAAACACTGTAAATTGTTGAAATCTTTTAAGTCATTTTGTAACCTTTTCAGTTTGAACCAGTTGATAAAGAATTATACTAGAGTTTGCTCAGAGTCTTCTACCATTATTGATTTGATAATTGTATCAGATGAACATAATATTTCACAAAGTGGTGTGATTGATTGTTGTTTAAGTGATCACCAGTTAGTGTTTTGTACTAGAAAATTGTCAAAGTCTTCTATTGGTAAGCACAATACTGTTCAAGTAAGGTCTTTGAAGAATTACAATAAAGAAACATTTCAACAATATCTGATCGGATGTGACTGGAACTCCGTTTTAACATGTGACGAAGTGAACCAAGCCTGGAACAATTTTACAAACATATTCTTAGCTGCATTAGATGTGTTTGCACCTGTGAAAAGTGTTCGCATCAAGCAACGGACTGAGCCATGGATTGATTCCGAAGTGTTGCAATCTATCAAAGGCAGAGACAGTGCTTTCATTAAATACAAAAGTGAAAAATCAGAAGAAAATTTGAATAACTTTCGCGAACTGAGACAAATTGCACAAAAAAATATATCTGTTGCAAAGAAAAATTATTTTAAAACAGTACTTGATGAAAATAAGAATAACTCAAAATCCTTGTGGAATAGTTTAAAACAATTAGGTTTGCCTTCTAAAAAATGTCAATCTTCCAGTAACATAGGCTTGAAAATTGATGAATCTGTGTGTTTTGACAAACAGAAAGTAGCTGAGACTTTTAATTCCTTTTATACATCTGTAGCCAGTAAACTTGTAGAGAAATTGCCAAAATGTATAAACAAGTATGGAAAAGCATTTGTTTTTAATTTCTATTCTTCTAAAGGTGTCAAACCTGATAGTTACAATTTTTCAGTAGTATCTGAAAGTCAAATTTTTAAACTTTTAAGTAAATTAAGTTCCAATAAAGCTACTGGACTTGATAGTATTCCCTCCAGGTTTGTCAGGGATTCTGCTGCTTTGATAGCAAGCCCCTTGTCTCACATCATTAACTTGTCAATCATTCAAGGTGTAGTACCTGATGACTTGAAACTTGCACGAGTTGTACCCTTGTTCAAGAAGAATGACAAAATTGATGTTGGTAATTATCGACCGGTTTCTATCCTGAGTGTGATCTCCAAAGTTCTTGAAAGAGTTATATATGATCAAATAGAAGGGTATCTCTCTGATAAAGATTTACTTTTTAATCATCAATCGGGATTTCGACGAAACTACTCGACCGAAACATGTCTTATACATCTCACAGATTTCATTCGTTTTCAGATGGATAAGTCAAACTTGGTAGGGATGATCCTACTTGACCTCCAGAAAGCATTTGACACCGTGGACCACGGTATACTAGTCATGAAACTTGAAGCACTTGGTCTCTCCAGGTCAGTGACTAGGTGGTTTTCTTCTTATCTAACTGATAGGCAGCAATTGGTTGATGTGTCTGGTACCTTCTCACCCCCAGAGAGAATATCATGTGGAGTTCCTCAAGGGTCAATTTTAGGGCCACTCCTCTTCTTGGTCTATGTCAATGATATGTCAGCAGTGGTCAAACAGAAACTACTTCTCTATGCAGATGATTCAGCAATATTGGTTACTGGCAAGAATAAGGATGACATTGAATCTCTGCTCAGTATTGAACTTGAAACTGTGCGTGAGTGGCTCATCTGTAACAAGTTATCCCTTCATTTAGGCAAAACAGAGTCAATATTGTTTGGATCCAAACAAAAGGTCAAAGCCCAGTCTGCCCTTAATATTTCTTGCAACGGTCACCCAATTCAATCAAAAGACTCTGTTAAATATCTTGGTGCAACCATTGACCAATCCCTATCTTTTGAAGCTATGGCCATATCTGTCATACAAAAGGTCAATTCTAGACTTAAGTTTATGTACAGAAAAAGAGACTTTCTAAACTTCCATACTAAGAAATTACTTATTATGGCTATTGCCCAATGTCACTTTGATTATGCTTCTGTGGTCTGGTTCTACTCCACAACTCAGACTATCAGAAATAAACTTCAGGTCACACAAAATAAGTTGATCCGTTTTGTTTTAAACCTAGACAGTAGGGCTCACATTGGTAATGAACAGTTTTCCTATTTGAAGTGGTTACCTGTGGCTAGTAGAGTTGATTTTAAAACACTTTGTCATGTTTTTAATGTCCATAACAAGTCTGCTCCAGCTTATATGGGCAAAGACTTTATCCCAGCTAGTTCTGTACATAGCCACAAAACCAGATTCTCAACCAAGGCTGTCTGTCAGGATGATAATCAGTTATCCTTTGCTGAGTGTGGTCGTTTCTCAGTCCCTAAGGTCAAAGGTTTTGGAATCAGGTCATTTGCCTATAGAGGGTGCTCTTTGTGGAATGATTTGCCACAGTCTATCAGGGACTCGAGCTCTTTGAACTATTTTAAGTCCAGAGCCAAGGAACATTTTATTGAACATTTAGATTCTTAATAAACATAAGATAGTGCTTTTAATTTTTGTATGTTTTCAATGCTAGTTGATTGATTGTAGTTTCTTGGCAATATTTAAACATTTTAATCTTTAAGTAAAGTTTTATCTTTTGAAATAATTAACTTATCAATTACTTTAGATAGTACTCTGTTTTCCATGATGTTAATGTTCTGTGATATTCAAGTCCCTTGTGTCTTTCATTTGTAATGTGATAGGAGCATTAATCTGTGATATAAATACATAATAATTATTTACTCATAATTTTATTTACTTATTAAGTTATTGATGTAATATTGTCTTCCCATGTCACACAGTACTATGTCTCAAGGACCACAATGGAAATAAGAGTTTTTTAAACTCTTTTTTGTGTTATCCTTGATATGTAATGTTGTTTGTCATGGCTTAATAATAATTCATACATGTTTCCATATTTATATTATTTGTGTGTTTCATGTATGTTTTATGCTTTTATTATTGCCATGCATTATAACATTGTGTATTGAAATAAATCAATCAATTGTAGCCAATACAATGTATGGCAGAGATCTCGCATATGAAACAAAACAAACAAATGCCCAGTCAGCTATCTCTCCTAGGTCATCCAAGGTCAGGTCTGATGGTAGGAAGGTTGTAACTCTATCTACCTCGGGTAATAGCAGTAAAGCGCGTGCAGGCACTGCATGTGGCAAGATAAACTCTAGTCATTATAGGGGTTTATCGTGTGTATACATAAATTAATTCATTGTGAGAAGTTCAAAACAATTGATGTTGATAGCAGATTAGCTTTGGTGAGAGAGAATAGGATGTGTGAAAATTGTTTAAA
This sequence comes from Lutraria rhynchaena, assembly GCA_008271625.1. Lineage (NCBI taxonomy): Eukaryota > Metazoa > Mollusca > Bivalvia > Venerida > Mactridae > Lutraria > Lutraria rhynchaena. Next base: position 503,764 of record VIBL01000110.1, on the reverse strand, counting down.
TTTTAAACATAATGCTAGTCCTTGCAGGAAAGATAGTTGTTGTATTATTGAGAATTGTAGAGACAAGCACCACACTTTGTTGCATAAGCCTTTAACAAAGATAAATCATGATATGAATGGCCATAGTAATTGCTGCACAGAGACTGATATCACTCTGCCCAGTAAGGTAAGTCTACATATTGTTCCTGTCATTGTTCAATATGGTATAAAGAAAGCTGAGACATACACCTTACTTGATGAGGGTAGTGACATTACAATGTGTAGTGATAGTTTGGTTAAGAAATTAGGTGCGACTGGTATTTCTCGCCAATTCAGTATCACCACTGTGAACCAGTCGGTGCAACAGCATACTGGAATAGAGGTTCAGTTTAAGGTAAATTCCTTGAATAATGAAGGTTGTATTGATATTAGGAGAGCTTGGTCAGTACCAAATTTACCTATTTCAGTGAAATCTCTCCCTACAGTCAGTGATATCGGTAAATGGAAACATTTATCGAATATTCAATTACTAAAGGTAAGTACCAACAAGGTGGAGTTACTTATTGGTAGTGACTGTCCAGAGGCTTTCTGGGTAGAAGAGGAGAGAAGAGGAGGTAGAGGCGAGCCATATGCAATACGCTCTCTCCTTGGCTGGACTATATTTGGTCCTAAAGGTAAGGTTACTTCTTCTCCTAGAAATGTTAATTTTCAGCACAGTGTTCCTACAGAACTGAACCCAGCTGACATAGCATCAAGGGGATTATTACCAAATGAAACGAACAAACTTCAAAAGTGGCTTAATGGACCAGATTTTATACAGAAAGGTAAAGTTGACTGGCCATGCAGTCCGAACTATGTAGGAATTTCAGATGATGACATAGAAATAAAACAGGTAGGCAGTACAAATGTGACTCAGATGAAATCTGATAATAATCTAGAAAAATTGTTATTGAGAGGCTCTAACTGGTATGGACTACAAAGGTCAGTGGCAAGGTTACTTAGGTTTAAATCCTATATTCATAAGCAATTAAGAGAGGACTTCATTAGGAAAGGGCCCCTAACTGTTTCTGAAATTCAAGCTGCTACAAAGGCTATCTTTTCTCTTGTGCAAAGGTGTGAGTATAGCAATGAAATAAGTAGTATCATGAGATCAGGAAATGTTTCCAGATCAAGTGCCTTGGCAAAGCTAAGTCCAGTTTATTCAGAAAACATGCTAAAGGTAGGTGGTCGTCTTCAGAATACAAAGTTACATAATGATTTTAAACATCAAATCATTCTACCTGGTAACCATCATGTTACAAGGATGCTCATCAGGTCATATCATGAGACAAATGCTCATATGGGGCCACATCACATATTATCTTTATGAGGTTAAGATAGTGGATACTACCAGGTCTCAGGTCAATTAAATCTGTTCTGAGTAGATGTTTAAATTGCAAGAAACGACAGCAACGTCCTGAAAATCAACAGATGGGTCAACTTCCTGTTGAAAGGCTCGAACCTGATAAGCCCCCATTTACATATGTTGGGGTTGATTTCTTTGGCCCAATGTATGTCAAATCAGGGAGGAGGCAGCTAAAAAGGTATGGCTGTTTGTTTACTTGTCTCTGCACTAGGGCTGTGCACATTGAAATTACACACAGACTTGATGCAAATTCCTTTATAGGAGCACTGCAGCGTTTTGAGAGTCGTAGAGGTCAGTCTGAAAAAATCTTCAGTGACAATGGTACGAATATTTCCTCAAGAAAAGGAGTTACGTGATTCAATACAGCTGTGGAAGCAGAACCACATTTCAAGTAGCATGAACCAAAAAGGTACTGCATGCCATTTTAATCCGCCTTACGCAAGTCACATGGGTGGCGTTTGGGAGAGGTTGATAAGAACCTTCAAAAATGCACTTAAATCTGTTGTGCGGGAACAACTTTTATGTGATGAGGCTCTGCTTACCTTGGCTGTCAAGATTGAACGAGTTATAAATGACAGACTCAGGTAAGTGATGACCACCGTGATCCACAACCGCTCTCACCTAACATGTTGCTATTATTGCGACCAAACAATTGTTTTCCTCCAGGCCTATTTGATAAATCTGACAACTATGGCAGACGCTGGTGGCGACAGGTGCAATATCTCGCCAATATTTTCTGGAGGCGAAGGGTGAAAGAATACCTTCCTACATTACAGGTAAGACAAAAATGGCATAAAGACAGAAGGAATCTTGCTGTGAATGACCTCGTACTTGTTTCTGACGAAACATCAGCTCGTGGGCAATGGCCTTTAGGGCTTGTACAAGAAGTAAACAAGGGCAGAGATGGTCTTGTTCGATCATGCAGGGTCAAAGTAAATGGCAGCATAAAGGTGAGGCCTGTATCAAAACTATGTTTATTGGAACAAAATGTGACCAACTGATAACATTCAGCCTGTTGCTATTTTTTATTGTCTACTACGAGTCAAGAAATGTTTAGTATTGTTTGTAAATATACCCTTTACTCAGTTATGTAACCATTATATCCTAATTATACTGAAGTTTAGCATGTATTGTGTGTGAGATAGGGATTTACATTGAGTAGTGTGTTTATAATGTATACACGAGAAAGTGTTGTATTTTTTTGGTGAGTGAGATATTTTTGTTAAAACTTAGTCTCTGAAATAGTATTGTTTAAAAATGAACTTATATGGAAGTTCATTGGGTGGCGGTGTCAGAGACTAAGCCTGGAAGTCATCGTGACATTTGTGTGGACGTATGGGTGAACTTTCTATCTCTACTATGACTGTAATTCATGATAAAAGTGACAGATTCACCGAGCTTTACCCTCCAATCATATTATAATAATAACAAAACTGATAATTCTAAGGTGACCAGGGCAGTTCCCCGAATTTGGCAAAAGTTATTCTTAGATCAGTTGTTGGGGCCCATTCTTGATATATGATTGGTCATTTCTTATAATTAAGCATCAAATGTTTGATCCCTTCTGGTAGTCACCCCTCTCTTCAGTGCGCCAAAAACCTTGAAACAAGTAGGTCTTTCGAGTGAATTTTAAGTAGAAAGTTATCATTTTGGGGGGAATTACAGAAAGCAATATGCAATAACCGTCTCACGTCTTATGTCTCACGTCTTACATCTTTAACGTTTTACCATCCATCAAATTTTAGATCATAGTTTAGTTTAATAAATATAGTTTAAGAGGACATGTATGTTGCTGTTTTCTCTAAGACCAAAAAGTGATACTATAAGAAAGGTTTGACGCGGCATAGAGTCGAAGTGCTCCGTCTCATCTAGTGACTTACAGTGACCATGTGGTCATCTCCTCTCTGGGCAAATACACAAGTCGCAAAAAAAACTCGTCAAGAAAAGTAATACGTAAAACCAAAAAGTAATTTAATTCTTGTAGAAATGCATAGATCAGGATGCTTTTAAAATCAACAGAATTTTATTTCATATCTAGATTTGAATCGTGTGGGTGTATAACTACATAAATGAATGATATGCAACTATTCACTTCATTCTTTGAAGCGCCAAAAAGCCACAAAGAAAAGGTGATGAAAATTACATTCTTTTAAGTTTTTGACACTTTCAAAATGCATGAACATTGTAAATAATTTAAATTGACAGCCTTTAATGTTTTGGAAAAGATACTTTGTTTTTCTGCATTGGTGTGACGCTGACGGTATGGAACTTAGTTAATCAAATAAAGTTACCTCCCTTTTTCAAAAATAAGTCATTTACAAGTTGCTTGGTACACAGTCAGCTCGTACTCGTTTATCGTCTATATTTGAGTATAGATCGTTGTTTGTTGAACTGTACCGTTCATGCAGTTAGTCCTATGTTGTAAATAAGTTCCATCCACCTGTTGTAAATATTAAATTATTTGTTTCTAATCAATCGGTCCAAGTAGGCCTGAGGAAAATTATTAATAATAAACTTGCAAGAAAGGGGGGGAAGTGTTAAGGGACAAACATCGGCAGCAGGAGCAAAATGTACTTTGTAAAATGCTGTCTAAAAAAAGAAAATCTGGTGGAAATGAAAATAGACCGATGAAAAGATGTAAGACCAAACCAGTTGAACAAGAGACAATGTATGTGCCAATAGTTACAAATGAAAATGACTATGTGGCAGTGGCATACCAGGACAATTGGTACCCAGGTGTTGTTACGAAAAAAAATAACAATACCTATCAGGTGAAGTTTATGACGCGGACAAGAAATCCTAATCACTTTTGTTGGCCTGCCCGAGAGGACTATCAATCAGTAGAACAGAGATTTCTAATAAAACAAGGGTTTGTGCCCAACTGTTTAAACTCTGGCAGAATGTGGGAAGTGATGGAGAGTTCAGAAATTAGTGAATTGTTTGAAGTGTTCAAAAAAATGTATTTTTAGGTGTCTTAGTGTTTGACATTGACATGAACTTCAAATTTTAGAAATCAAATTTTATATTGTAGGATGAAACATGTAATTTTGTAAATACATTAATTCAATAAATGACATTTTAACTTTGACTTTGACATTGATTTGTTGATTGTAAATTTATATGTTTATTAGTGTTTGGCTTTACTATGAACCCATGTTAACAATGAAATATTATGTCTGGCAAATGTTTATAGTGAACGATAAAATTTCCACTGTAAAGAAACAAAAGCTTTGTTTTATTTTTACATGACAAATCCATTGTTATCACCACAGAAACAATAGAAATATGGACCAAAGCATTAGCTATTTATGCTGAAAATTTCATGGAGATAATTCCAAAATTTGGTCAAAATTCAATGACTTGAAAATGGCATAACTTTTTTATTTTTCAATATATTTTAAAAAGAAAAACAGGTTTGGAAAGCTGTTGTGGACACCTATCTTACACATGTATTCATTCAAGAATGACACTACTTTCAAAAAATCATGTGTGGCTGCTAGTATTATATATGTGCACGTATGCATACATAACCTTCCAGTAGAAGAGTTGTAAAAAATCAAGAACACACTCGGTACACGCTACACTACCATGATAATTCATGGTAGTTGATTTTATACTGCACTCTATTTGTAAATTTTTCTATGATTTCAGGTTCTATATTGTTGCAGATGAAAAACCTAGATGAGTATGAAAGCAAATATGTAGCTGTTAGCACTGTGAATGTTTACATCTGTGTGTTTGTGTTATTTTATTTGACCCTCAAACTACCTAAAATGAATGTCATATCTCAGATAGTTATTATAAAGGTTACATATAGGCAGAAACATGGTATTGGTGCTGATAGTAGTCTCACTTGCTCAAAGAAGTAAATTTCTAGCTGGGATATTTTCTTGGAGTTAATTACAAAGTTCCCTGCACAAATCAAGTTTAGTTTTTCATGAACATGCATGCATCAATTTTTTTATCCACCATTTCTATCCTATGGTATATCAAAAGATTATTTTGTTCATTTTTATAACTTTTGGTGTAGTATCTGAAAGCTTTTCTAAACAATAATTTTCCATGATGTTAATTCATAGCTGTACAAATTATGGCCAATTTAGACATACATGAATACACATTAGCCAATGTAATTTTTATATTTTTGAAATGAGAAACAATGAAACTTATTGCAACATATACTTTTAATGGTTACAGACACTACAGAACTTCGAATTTCAATGTTTACAAAAGAACAATCATTCATGTGAAAACCTGGACTAGCTCTGAAACATGTTTGTTTTACTTACTATAATAAATAACAAGTCGGTTGGTTAATGTCAATTTAAGTTTAATTAACTGTTATTTTGTACCAATTATTGGAATATAACAAGTAAGATTAATTCATGGTAATATTTTTTCATGAAAAACAAGTTTTTCAAAGCATGTCTGATTTTTTGTTTTAACAAATCCACTGCTGATAGTATTTTACTTACAAAATCCATAATTTCTGAATGATTTCATTCATTCAAACAACAAAACTTACAGGACAGAAGTCTGTATAAAACTACCCCAATTTATACATCATTACTAAGCGCATTTTGTATTTAAATATTTTTTCAAGTGTGACACTAAAAATAGCCTTTTCGGGAGCAGGTTTCAATGCATATCTCAAGAATAGGTATTACTAGCATCTTGAAATTTTCAGAAAAGTAAGATAGGTAACTTAAAATTAGTTCCCATCTTGTATATTTTACTTAGCCATTGATATAACAAAACAAACGTGATCAACACCAAAACCATGTTTTAGCTGTGTGCCCATACCATGTGACTTTAATGTCATTTTACGTAGAGGCTGTTCATAGAGGAGGTTTTAAATGCCCAAAAGACTAGTCTTAGACCTTGATTATGTATTGATAAAATAGTTTTAAGTAAGACTTCCTGGCTGATCCATATACAATGGATCCATAGTCCAGTTTTGAACAAACAAGAAATCTATATAAATGTATAAGAACTTTTCTGTCAGCTCCCCAATCAGAGTTAGCGACAACTTCCATAAGGTTTAGAGAAAAGTTTATTGTACTTCTCTGGGTTCTTGGAAGAGAAATTGTTTTTTTTTCTTTCTTCTTAGATCTTTTGCGCCTGAAACTTTTCTGAATAATTTTCAGAGGAAGACTTTGCTAAATGTAGTAGCTAGTGTCTCAGCAATTTCTTGAGCAGAGTTAGTATTATTGTTGTTATTGCAAGGACTTGTACAAGTGGATTCATCAGAAGTTAGTCCAGTAGAGCATATAAAATTTCCATTTTAGTATGTCATCTCATGCTCTTTGTTTACATTCTGTCAACAAAGATGAACAAGAAGCAGAAAAACAGGATGAGAAAAATATGAGAGTAGATATAAATAAGAAAAAGACAATTGACTTGACACATTATATAGAAAAGGAGAAAGAGGAGAAGAAAAGAGAAGGGAAATATGGTAGATGAGAAAGACAGAAAGAATAAATATGAAAAATAAGCAGAAAAGAAGGAGGAAAAGGAGATGATAAAGAAGAAAATGAGCATTGAGAAAAAGAATGAAGAGGAGATAAAGATCAAAGAGACAAAGACAGTTACAGAAGAGATTATACAGAGAAAAAAAAGGTGACAGATAATGGAGTCAAAGAGGTTAAGAAAATAGTAATTGAGATATATGTTGACAAATTACAGGAGAATGAGATCATGAAAGACATACCCATCCCAAAAGGAAGTACCTGAAGCACAAAGTCCTCGACAGGTGGGTAGTCAAAATAAAAGAAGAAACCTGGGAGGGAGTCCTGAGGGTCTCGGGTAAAATGCTTGTAGGCTCTATAGGTTACCCTCAGAATGAAGCAAACCCCTTTCTTTCATATAAGAGTGGGGCAATGGGAAGGAAGGCAGTCTTGGGTGGCACCCACAGTGTGGTGCTCACCCAGATGAAGACAGGACATTTGCCTGGTTGCCATCTACAGTAGAGGACGGAGGCCCCTCCAACTTTTAAAGTCGGGGGAGTGTAGTGAATCGGCATAACTGGCTGATTCACTCAAAAGGAAGTTAGCGCGTGATCTGGGTAGATCTCAGTGAGAGAAACACTTGACGGGATCTGGCGTGAATGATCATTCAGATGCCTGGTGCGAGTGAGTGAACACCATCACAACTGCAAGAAACTATAATACTACAAGTAGGTAAATATAAACCTAGGAGGCCCTAAAAAATAATTACTTAAATACTAAATAATAAAATTTAATTATAACTTACCATATATAATTTATTTGTTTTTATTGCATGTTCTCAAACATCCACAGGCTGTTCCAACAATATTTATACCCAACAAGCAACTAATGTTTTCATCTTTTAGCTACTTTATTGTCTTGCTGTTGTGTGTTTTGTTTAAATTAAATAAAACTATGTATATATGTTAGTCAGGGTTCCCACAAAGAAGAGAAATCAAAATTCCCTGACTTTTCCCTGACCAAAACCATTTTTCCCTGACCAATAACAGCGTCAAGTCTGTACAAACTTTGAGCATTACATGTATTTTTAAACCCCTTCCAACTTCTCCCTTAATAAGTTAGTTACTGTAAATGACAAAATATACCCAAAATCTTCATGGATAAGCATATTTTTTAGAGTAAGATGTTTACAAGAATAAAAAAGATGCTCATAATCATAAACAAACTTTTATGCAAACATAAAAATTTTTACGGCACTGAGCCATGGGAATACATATTTTTCTATGCTATATGATACATTCCATTAACCAATATGATACCTCAAATTGATCATGTGATCGTTTTCAGCCAATCAGCTGACTTGATTTCAGATCCTTTGTTTAGTTTATCAACTACAGTCGCATTATTTTCGCTTATCGATTTTGTGTTTTATGACATATTTACCAACGCTTGAAAAGTTATTGTGCTTTCTTATCGATTTTTACTAGTTTAATTTTCCATCAGGATATTTATATTTTAGGCAGCGACCCTTAGCTTCCACGCATTTTGTATGTTTTGGTTGAAAATACAGTTTTTTTGGCCATTTGTACATCAAATGTTTATGTGACTTTATCAGAAGATCTAGTGGCATAGAATTCAACCTATCTTTGGAAGGTAGTCCAATGATACAATATTCCAGATGTTTGGGAACTAGGATAGCGGATCTGTATAGCCACTTAGATGTTATACAGGATTTCAAACCAGACAATGTTGTTCTAATGATTGGGACTAATGACATTTATGTAGAGTTTGAATCAGAATAGAGTTTGAGTGTATGGTCCCAATTCATAGACTAAGTGGATTCTTTGTTGTTTAGGTGTGAAGTTAGAAAAGTGATTGTGCTGAAAATTCCACACTGGACTGCCTCTTTAGTCCAATCTGTCGATCTACAACGATAAAGTAGACGAGTTAAACACCTTACTGCACAGTCAATTGAACAGTGCTCAACATGACCGATCTTACTAGTGGAAGTTGAAAGGGTTTTGGACTCCTGAAAGTAAACTGAAAAACTTCTCCTGTGATGGTGATCTACTATCAGAGTCTGGTCAGTTGAAGAGCGGCTGTGGTCACCTCCCTACATGGAACTATTTGTTGTTTGTCATTCAACTATATTCAATACAGATATAGAACGAATCAGTCAATTTCAATAATCTGTTCTATATGATACATATTTTCAAATCTTGCTCACTAATTGCTAGTCAGCTTGTTTTATAACAGATTGATGATTCGTTGTTGCATTTTATGTGGTCATCAACAAATATTTTTATCATTAGTTACATGTTCAGTAGATCAAGAGCCTACTCTACATGGCCATATTGTGGAATCTATGTTAACACCATGGCAGATTTCTTTTTATCTGTGCCATGGTTTGTGTCTCCAATTCATTGTTATAGGCTTTTTTCTGGCACAACCAAATTTTATTGGAGTGTATATCATGCTTCTTATGGTTATTATGACTTTGCGCTTTTTGGGGGTAAAGTTTTATACCCTTTTGGGCAGAGATCTTTATTATTATTACATCTTTCACCTGCATTTTTTGCACAAGCCTTTGTTGTGCTTTGACATCTTTTTCTTTAATAGTTGAGGTAAAAGATATTGCACTTGTGTTGTAAGCACTTTTTCATACATTGGGTTACTTTGTATAACCAGTATATTTGTCATCTCTTTTTGCCACTATTTATGCCTTATCTGGAATTGGGGCTTCATTTCAAGCTCATTATTAAATGTAACTTTTGCAATTTCTTACACTTGTTCATTCTATCATGCAGATGTGGTCTAGTAAATGAAAGACGTCTACAGAGGCCAAATGTGTATGCTGCCAATCCTCAGGGACAAAGAAATCAAAGACATTATCTAATAATATACAACAATCAGATAATTTATGTGAATCAGTTAACTCTGCACTGAATGTCATGAACTTGGACAATTCTAACCCATCAACAGCTAACCCCGGTATAAGGGTACCAAATGTTTCTCATACACTTCGAGAGAATATCTCAATGACTTTCAACAATAAGAATCAGTTAGGACATACTGGAGTGCCGTGCTTGTCATCAGAGTCTTCTGACTCGGATTTGGAAGATGAGGCCACTTAAAACTTCAATGAGGCAGTCAGGAGCCATTTATCTAATGTCTTACCAGGTAATGACATTCAGCTTCAAGAACCAATAAGTTCCTTTATCATTGATCAAATTTCGAAATCTATATGTAAGAAGATTGTCTGAAACAAATATGTTGATTTAGCATGCCCACTACCTTCTCTCCCTCAGCCAGATTCAGATAAGTATACACTGAAGTTAGATGGCAATGCCAATATTTCTCTTACACCCACCCATCGTACAAGGAAGGACTAATATCAGGGACTTCATTGCATGGCTATTATTTGCAAACCGTTTTATTGGAAAACTATTATCACGGAAACGATGGACCAACTCTGAAGTTTTACACCTTCACACATAGGTTCCATATGATATGGTGCAATCTTCATTTCCCATTGGTTTTACAGCACATGGCCAGCATCTTGGTTACATTACAATATCACATTTAAAGAGCTTTTCCCTATAGTCTTAGCTTTGGAATTATGGGGTAATGTCCTACGTAATAGGTGCATCATTCTCCACTCTGACAATGCATCAGTGGTTTTCATAATAAATAAACAAACCAGTAAAGCCCCTGACATTATGATATCAGTTTGTCGCTTTGTGTTAGCCTGTATGAAGAACAATATTCTCATTAAAGCTGATCATGTTAGTGGGAAGTATAATATTTTCCCTGACCTTCTTTCTCATTCGCAGATCCAGAAATTCAGCAGTTTGGCACAAGATATGGACAAGCATCCTACAATTGTTCCAGATGATCTATTACTGCTCCATTAAATACTGCCGTCTTACAGCTCTGGCACCAGCAACCAAAGCAAGATATCAAAATGCTTTCAATATATGCGTTCTATAGCAGTTACCCACTTTTGCCTACAATTAGCTCAATTTGTAGCTTACTACCACAATAAAGGCTTAAAGGCATCCACAATCACATCGTTCAATTCAGCCTTAAGCTATATACATAAAATGTATAGCCTTCCTCCTCCCACTGATTCATTTATTGTCAAGGAATTGCTTCATGACTTAAGGCATAATGTTTGCCCAGATAAACGCCTACCATTTTCTCTAGTTCAGCTGGTGAAAATTGTCATTTCTTTGAAGTCGATCTTGAAAGATAGGTACAAACAAACAGCTATCAAAGCTATCTTTCTCACAGCATTTTTTGGTCTACAATGGGCCGATAAGATCGCTCAATCTCCAAAAGATTCACATAATCTTATTTTTATTTTATGTACTGTAATATTAAATGTCTCTGATTTGTGCGAGTTTATGTATGACTGCACAGATTTGCTGTGTTTGTTGCTTATTTTAATGTAAATTTACATGTTATATTAATGATACTCATCTTTTAAAGAATTTTAATTATCTACCTCTGCTATGGTTTGCTGCAAGAAAAAACTTTTGGCCAGTAAATTTGGACCAATTGTGAGAAGAAAGGACAATGAAAACTTCATCATGCAAGACTTGATAGAAAGAAAGAATCTTTCGTAAGTTGTGCCTGTATGTTACAGCAAAGAAAATGAAGAACCTGCTACAAAACAGTATGTCCAGACTATGCCAAACAGGCAGAAAAGGTACAAAGTGTACCGTGCCGGATGTGTCGTAAACCCTGCTTTTACATGGCTTGCAGCAACACTGGACAGTGTGGTGTTTTTTGAAGTTGTAGGTTATGGATTAATAGAAGTGAAGTTTCGCTAGTCTAAGAGGAACATCACACCTGAGGATGCCTGCAATGACCTTTCATTCTATTGCAAACTGGTTAATGGGAAGATAGAATTAAAAAAGAACATGACAATTATCCCCAGGTACAAGGACAGCTAGGAGTGGTCTAGTTTTGTCTATTTTAAGTTGTAAATTCTTGTTAATGCTGAATATATCATTCCATTCATTTTAAAAATAGCCGCGAAAAATACCTTTATTGTCAATTGTATGTTTTATGTTTTCTCGGTATTTATATACATATATTTAGTTTTAAAATTTAAAAATACTACATTATGAGCAAGTTGTATGTAACACATGTTTATGTAACACATGTCATGACGGGGGTCACTATATACCAAAGTCTTGCAAGGTTCTCAATATAAGCAGGTCAATCTCTATCGCAAATCATTCTCTTGAGAATGTCAACTGCCTTTGCAACAACTTCACGCCAGCTCTAAAACCCATTAGCTTGGTCAAATGAGGAACATGTTCTTTTGTAACATAGTTCTAAATCAAGTTCATCCACAAATAAATAAAATGTCGCGGATGATTGCATCGGATGTTTTGCAAATTTATTGCAATAAGGACTGAAAACAGTTGTATGAAGGTATATAAAATTGATGTCAGTTTCAGATCTTGGACCCTGATTTTGTCAAATTTGGGTGTGTCTGATACACAAGAATACGTATTTTCCCTCCGATTTTGCGTCTTATACATGACTGCGTCTTATACACTGTTAAATACGGTATATTTAAGGTCTGTAGAAAGAGGAGACACAGTAACAGCAACGAGGTCCCACAGTGGTTTTCCTCATTTGTTGAGGAGCACAATAGACAGGTTTACTGCTGCTGCAGAAGAAAGAAACAAGACCTTAAACCATCTCGTAGATGCAATAATCAAGAAGAACAGCTTGTAATTCATTTCATGTGTTTAAAACTGTAGTTAGAAATAAATGAGTTTTCATGTAGAAATAGTTTTTTATTACTGATGTGTAAAATGTTAGTCTTAATTAAATCCACCATTTTTGATTAATCAAAATACCCATCACATAGTGTCATTGCAAATCAGGATAGTGGGACAAAATGCCAGAGTTTCTTTTCTGCAAACTTGGAAAACTAATTAAACAAAGAAATGCCAATGGCTAGATTTATTCATCATATTGGGACTTGGATCAACCTAGCTCTACCCCTGAAAACAGTTCTCTAATTTTTAACATTCTAGTCAGTGACTGTGATACTAAATTTGATTGTTCTTGTTATCTTAATAATAAAACGAAAAAACATAAGTTAACATTTTGGCACTGAGTAGGCATAGGTCTAGTGATGTCTCTAGAACATCCACTAGAAGAAATGACAGGTAACAAATGTCAATACAAACCACTGAAATGGAAGACAGAGATGAAAACTTTGAGGACAGGTAGTCTTCTTCAACAATTGAAGTAAAGCAACCAACAGGCGCGAAAAATACCTCCAAATGTGAAAAATACCTCAAATGCGAAAAATACCTCCAAATGTGAAAAATACCTAAAATGCGAAAAATACCTCCAAATGTGAAAAATACCTCAAATGCGAAAAATACCTCCAAATGCGAAAAATACCTCCAAATGTGAAAAATACCTAAAATGCGAAAAATACCTCCAAATGCGAAAAATACCTCCAAATGCGAAAAATACCTCCAAATGTGAAAAATACCTCAAATGCGAAAAATACCTCCAAATGTGAAAAATACCTCAAATGTGAAAAATACGTCCAAATGTGAAAAATACCTCCAAATGTGAAAAACTCCAAATCCACTTCGTCCAATGGGTAGAGGATGCCTCCTATAGCATTTTCTTGAGCAGCAGAAGTATATACAGAGCAGCAAGAGTGTACACACTCAGTGTTGGGGGCATCACACTGTGTGCAGCTCAACTGCACCGGATGGCTCTTAACAATTTTGACACAAAAATGTACTCGCAAAATCCAATGCAAGAACAGCCTGTAAACCTTCTAAATCATCAATATCGATTGTTTACAACTTCACAGATGTTGACTTTCGTCAAGTATCTGTTTTCTACATCACCATCCAAGATGTCAACTGTCAACTGTGGTCCATGTGATATTGGTTGTCTTTATTATCACCAAATTTGTTTGTTCACATCGTAACCAGAGTCAACTATTCACATTTACCTTAAAACGAAGATCCTGAAGGTTCCAAGGAACCATTGATATAGACATAGGTGACTATTTGTTCAAAGCTTAAAAGCTATAAGCTTAAAAAGTGACAACATCTTGTGGATTATATTTGTTTGATTTTTTAATTTAAAGATTAAATGATACACTGATATTTAATTGTGAATTTATTTGCCTTTTGTTTTGTTTGTTTATTTTTCTTTAGATTAGTATTTTCTATTATTCAGGTGGGTTTGACTTGCTAATCAAAAATTATGTCTAGGATGGATAGGTCCTTATAAAGTACTGAAAAAGGTAACAACAGTTACCTATCAAATTCAACATCTAATTACAAACAGGATAATAGTGGTGCATGTAGACCATTTAAAACTATGTAACAATAACAATATTGTACCAGATACTCAGGATTCTGAGACAAACATTGTAGAGCAAAGTAATGAAGAACCATCTGACTATCATGAACCTTCTCGAGAGTCTGTGCATGCTCCAAGTATGATGGAGACGCCGTATCGTACAAGAGTAGGCCGTACTGTTAAACCAAAACAAATATTTTCACCTGATTAAGGTAGACGTTGTTGAGATAAATTCTATATTGAAATATAGGGTTCAATAAACAATAAAAAATTAATCTTAAGTTGATGCAAGTAAGATTAATGGTATAAAGGAAACCCAAATTTATGTATGACAATTTATGAAGTTTATCAACAGTTAATCATAAAGTGTTGTTAAAAAAAGCATAAAACAATGTTAATATTATTAACTACATTTTGTATTAATACTATTAAATGTATATTTGATTTTAACAAAGTATCTGTAAATAAACTATGATGATTGTAATTGACACTTTATGTGAGTTATATGGCATACAAAAGGTCCAATTTGGATCTAAATATGTAATAGATAAAAATATTAAAGGGTTCTTAAGAGGTTTTTATCTATTTGATAGGGAGTTATTGAGATAAAAGGAATCTGTGATTCCTATAGCTATCAGAAAGCAATCTATGATTGATTGGGTATATCCATAATCACTTAAAGTTTGAGAGCTTTCTCATTTTGTGATAAAGTTCAATCTGAGAAATTGATTAAGTGAGGACATCATCACGAAGAAAAAGTTATGGTTCTGCATTCAAAACTATTCCTGAGTTTTCATTAATGTTCAGTTCAAAACAACTTTCTTTATATGTGCCTAGGAATTTCAATTTTACATCGATTTTACCTACTATGGGAATTATCCTGGAAATTTATGATTGTCCAGACCAGGAGGCTTAACTTGGTTTCTTGCGGTTCAACCGATGTCACATGGGTAGAAAATTCTTAACATTAATTTTGTATTCTGGGGTTGCAGACTTTTATATGAGTTGGAATCAGGGTATTGTTAACTTGACTTAGTACAGATATCGTCATGTAAGAAGGGCTTTCAATTTTACATTGATTTTACCTACAATGGGAATTATCCAGGAAATTTACGATTGTCTAGACCAGGAAACTTTGTCAGGTTGCTGAGCATTTGATGTAATTCATGTGAACAATAGCAACCGTAGTTTACATGCAAAGGTTTGGATTACCTAATTGTAAAGTAAATTGTTTGAAAAGAAAATTTAATCATCTTGGTTAAAAGAGGTGGCAAAATGTCATACGATATTTTATAAATAAACAACAATAATATTATAATCGCAACAGTTTATCCCTGAAATTAGCATTGTAAATTATTTAACTAATATATGTTACATGATAATTAAATAATTTATTAAGTAAAATTGTCTACCATCTTTTAGAGCATTACTTACAATGAAATATGTAATTGTCATTATTGAAATGTATATAAGTATACATTTCTCTTTAAGTTTTATCATAGTATCAAAGGAAGTATATTCCTGTATACTGATTGTTTTTCAGATGGCCAACTTATCTGACCTGATGGGGAATCCCTCAGAAATAGACAAATTTCTGCAAGAAGAAAAACCATTTTGGCCAAATATACTAATGGCATGTCCAGTGGAACAATGTTTCAGTTTGGTTAAGCACAACCGCTTCTCGGGTTTCCGACGTCACTGGAAGCAAAACCATGTGCCTATGAAAATGAGCTACCAGTGTTCAAGTTGCAAGAACAAATTCTGGAGGAAAGATTTTGCAACAAGGCATTGTAAGTCGAAGAAATGTGAAGGTTCGACCATTACTGAAAGGGAGGAAATCAACGATGTCTACATTAATCCTGGAGAAACTTACAGGATGAATCATAGAGAAAGATTGGCTGAGAAAAGGAAATGCCTCGGAACGCCAGGAGAATCATTGGTTACGCCTCGGGCTGACTGCAGAGATGAAGTTGTCCAGTTTGACCAAGATGGAAGAACTTTAACTAAACAATTTAAACATTAAAAAAAAAAAAATTCTACAATTATTTGTAATAATATTTTAAGTCTATACGAACAAATTTAAGATGGTTGCATTTTGATTGTCATGAGTGTATTAAAAATATGTTGTAAAAATGTTAAGTGTTAATATTTGATTATTTTCATGATATCATATTTTGTCAAAATAATCTTGAACACTTATTTTTGTTACAAAGGCACCCATAGGATACATGTAATTCTGCCAATTTTATTTACTGTATTCCATTTTCGAAATTGTTAATTTCTAGATTTAGGAAAGGTGGAGTGTGGCAGAATTTACTTTTTAATTACTTTCCCACATCTATGCTTGATTATTATTACAATTAGTCCATCTTTATTCTTCTTAAATACATTTAATCTAAAGGTATTTTCCTTCTATACAGGTTCATTAAAGCAATCATTAAATAATATCGTTCAACTATCTAGTCATTGGGGTGTCCAAGTGTCCAAGGCATATTTATTCACTTGATGTACTTAAAATCACATTGTTTAACCATCAGTTTATGTGTTCCACTGTACATGCTTACTATACCCTTGTGTCATTCAAAAAGAGATTTCTCTCCCTGAATGGGTATATAAGGCTGAGTTACCAGCACGCCGTGCTCAGTTCACGGACATTCGCAAGGTAGATTTTACCCTTGTCTGAACTTTGCCACCTCTTTTAAAAAACTAAGGGTTAATTTACTTTTGGCCAGGGTTCAAAATTCATAGATTAAATTATTTCATTCATTTTATTCTAAATTGTGGTCTTCATGATACAATTCACTAGTGTTAAGTTAACTCAGTGTGTCATTCCTCTCATCCTTATTAATGAAGGGCAATTTCAAGTTAATTGCAAACTATGTTTTTAAATTGGTGTAATCTTAAATTGTTTCCCTATATATTGTTTCAAATATGATAAGTTTTATTGAAGACTGAAACACTAGAGAATTTCTTAAATCCCCGGGCAGAGAGCTTTATTCTAATTAATGTATTCTTTTGACCTTAGCTCTTTTTAAAATCTTACAATTATTGGTCAGTTTTTTGTAATTTAGAATAAAAAGTTAAATATTCATGTTTTACCAGGTCACCTGGCCACATTCGGCATTTAGCTCACTACACTCTTGAGGTGAATTTAGATTTGTTTCAGATTGAGTTTAGATTGAGAATGGGGTTGAGACTGAGTCTGAGACAGAAAAAGTAGAGTAGGGAGATGGGAGAGGTGTGTGCTTTTTTTACTAATGGTTTTAAATAGTTTCTTGGGAAGTTTTCAACAAACATATATCAAATATAGGAAGTTATTTGACTACTCAATTTTTCCTGACAATTTTGCTAGTAAGTTACAATTGTATCTCATTTCAAACCTGGGTGCAATTTACCTTGTAGCTATCACTCTACTACAAATAGTTATGCATATAAATTTCTTTTGTAGCAGAATGAAGCCCCAGTTGAGGAAGAGATTGAAGTGGGAGGGTGTCAGTGTTGAGGGTTTCTTGGGAAAACTCTTTACATCAGAGAATGATATGGTGTCAGTGCTTGCTGAACTGTTAGTACAGGCATCGAAAGGAGCTGATATTGAGTCAGCCTTTTTAATAACCTTTTACTCATATATTATGTATGTATTTTAATGCTTTTCTTGAGACACCTTCAGTTGCATATTCACAAGCATAGATCTCCAAATATCTGGGTCAAAAAGAATGTAAGGATAAAAACATTTCAATGAATAAGTTGGGTTTCTTCATGAGTCCTTTGTCTTCATCTATTAATTTCAGGCCACATGTTCAACACAAAAATACCTAGATTCAGTTGGAAACTATTAATGACATAAAAAGTTTTTTTTAAAGTATCTGATAGAATAGAACTCTTTATGCAAGTTTATTATATGTAAGTTAGGATGTGTTACATTAAAAGACTTGTCACATGGTTATTCAATGTAGGACTAGAAAAAACCTGAGAAGATAGATACCCTAATTACACCAAGTAAAACAGCACAGAGCATTTTGAACTTGGTCATGGAGAGTCAAGAAAGTAATTATGTTGTTTTCTGTTAACTTCTGTGTGGGTGGCATAATTACATTTAACGTGGCAATATATAACTGCAGTATTATTTTTATACATTTCAGGTAATTTATCTACTGCTTTCACCACTTAATTTTTCGTTCATACGATTTTGCTACATTTTATAAACAGTTCACTTAAACAAACAGCGTAATTATGATAAGACCAATCAGAGAACGGTCTTTCCAGGAATCTTGGATGAAGGAATTTTCCTGGTTGCAATTTGACTAGGTTCAAAATACAATGTCTTTTAAAATTTGGGAACAACTTGAAACCTCGGGCATATTTGCAAGTGGTTGGAGCAATCTTCAACTCCAAAATCTTCACACAGCCTCCTGCACTGTGTGAGAATGTCAATTGAAACAACAGATTAAGGTCACAGGTCAGTGAGTCATTGAGTCAATGAGAATTAATTCAGAAATGTTGTCCAGAAAAAAGAAAATCTGCAGGAAATGAGAATAGACTGATGAAAAGATGACATGTGATGGAGGAAAATAACCGTTAATATCAGGTGAAATTCATGATAAAAAGGAAAGTTAATTCTAAATATAATTTACATTGGTCAAGAAGTCATAATTTCGTGAATTCTTACAGTTCATAAAGTTAAAACCAAGTACATACATATCTTACACAGTTCTGTAAAAAAAAACATTTAAGTCCAGGGTGTAAAACTGAAAGTACTGATAGTTTATCTATTGGTTACTGATAAGCCATCTACCGATAACACTAAATGAATCAGCTACCTTATGCTGCTATATGTCTCTAGGGTTTAAATCCTAAAAGTAAAACTGAACATTCAATACCAAACATGATAAAACAGACAGGTGAATTAACATAGGCAGTTCAGAAAATTGTCTCCAGATGACAAAATACACAAAGAGAAGCTAATCCAGATATAAAAAATAAATTCCTGAGGTACCTTTGAATTGTCACACAACCGGAAATCTTACTTTCTTACATCATCGAGACTTTTTTGTTCCAGACTTTACATCTTCTTTTGTAGAAGATTTTATTTTTCTGTCAATTTTTCTTTTCACTGGTTTCTTCTCATTCTGAAAGAAGAAATTCATTTTTATTGTCTAAAAGAATAACAAAGTAATATTTGAATTACTTGCAACACTACACAACATGCCTCATAATCATGTATCAACTTCTTACATTACAGTTCATACGAAAAATCAATGAAGTACTACCATGGTCATAAACTGTTAATTTATTTTTAGGTAGGGGAAAAATTGCATCAAAAGCCATTGTCACATGGTGACTTTTCCAGCTTTTAATGGTGAAAGAAGAACCCAGACGTATACTAGGGTAGAACAACTGACCTTCCATACGCAGTCTGGACAGCTTCCTCTCATGTAAAAACTTTCCAGTCTTGATTGGGATTCAGACTAACAGCAGTGAGGGGGGGGGGGTGAATATTAGTCAAGACAATAACAACTCAACCATAGTAGCTGCTGTTATTTGATACAATGCAGTTATTACCAAAATTAGGTTTGTTTGAGTTAGACATAAAGGCAATTGCAGACAATATTCCAGGTATTTACAGTGATAAGCACACCAGAGTGGAAACTTATTCTGTATGTGACAGAAAACTTTCCAACATACAGTGTGAACAAAGTGGAACAAATGTATTTGATGTTAAGCTAAAATGTCTTACTGACACCGAGAAACTGGCACCAGTCCAGGCTTAGAATCTATGACTCCAAAAACAGTCCAGCGCTCAACTGACAGAAATAACCCAAATAGACTTTCTTGCAAGATGTCCTTCATTAAAACATGACAAAAAATCTTATATACCTACCACTTCTTTAATATCTTTAAACTTTTTTAAGTCAGCAGTAAACAAAACCTGTAAGTAGAAGACAAAAAAATAAAAATACAATAAACTTTAAATAATACGAACATACAAAAACCAACATCTCAACACTGGTTAACAGAAAATTTATACCACAGAGCTTATCTATCTTTTACTTAATTATACTTTGCTAAGACTGTCCTGTGATCATTTCTGCTTTAACTTGCATTTTTAACACAGTGGCCTTCTTGCAATTTTGGGAGAGGGTCCGGGTCCAGTCCATTGGGGAAAAATGTGTGGTGTGATGTAAAAATTGTGAATTTTTAGGCAGGGAATTGGGAAAAATGTCTTCATTTTTTATTGGAAAAAAAACGAAAAAAAACTGTTGAAATATAAGAGTGGTGAAGTCGTAATAAGAAATTAGAATGA
This sequence comes from Lutraria rhynchaena, assembly GCA_008271625.1. Lineage (NCBI taxonomy): Eukaryota > Metazoa > Mollusca > Bivalvia > Venerida > Mactridae > Lutraria > Lutraria rhynchaena. The sequence goes on along the minus strand of VIBL01000110.1, from coordinate 483,270 downwards.
AATCATCAACCTATAAACATACTTAAATAGTTGCCAAAAGACTGCATTGATTCTTATCAGGTATCTACTAAGGTCAACTTTAAACACAAAACTTCACAGTTTTATCTACTAAATTTCAATTCTATAAGCAACCTCTATTCCGCAACAAGTAACTCAGAAAGTGGTAAATCAGAATAAGGTATCAAAGTCTCAGAGTATGAGAAAAGCAGAAACTTCTTACACTATGTGCCCACCCAGCATAAGGTCCCCAAAGATTCCTGAAGTAATCACCTGCATGAAACAAAACAAAACACATGACAGTAAAATTACAACAAAAATAAACAAATTATTACACAGTGTTCTCATTAGGAACTAGCTGCCAGCCAAAAAGGTTGGTTAAAACTGACCAAAAATTTTTCAAGGGGGGGGGCATGCCCCGAACCCCTCCTAGAAAGCCAGTAAATTTTCTATTGAGGACTATTCAAAAAGTTTTAATGAGAACACAGTTACATGATAATGTCAAACAATACAAATACATGCCAACGATACAAATACATGTGTAATAAAAAATGAGATGACAAAGGAAAATGTGCTTCACTATAATGTTATAGAAAATCAGCATCACATTTGAATGTGCAGGGCTCAAAAAATACACTCGTCAACTCATAACTACATGTAGAAACTGACTCAGGGTGCATTGGAATTGCTGCGGAACTAGTTAAAATTCTTAGCTGGTAGTACCACAGGAAAAGTAGCCTGAAAAAAATTGTCAAGCCCTGATGTGTGTATTTTCAAGAAGTAGGCGAGAAAAAGGGTGATGATTTTATACAAGAGTTATAGAATATAAATTTAAATTGAGCTCAACAATGTTTGCAAACAGCCTGTAAGTCCTTCTATGATGAACCTACCAGTGTTCACAACACTACACCTCATTTACTCTATTTTCCCACATAAGATCATTTCATCATGCTAACCACATGCATGAAGTTTACATAACAGATATCACTGAGCTGTTACTTAGAAATTTCATTAAATTTAAAGTAGGAAAATAATATCATGTCATATAATGCAGTTGTATAATGAAGTTGAATAAATGTGCAACGGTTTCATTTAAACTCATTTTACATGTTTTTAAAATTCTAAATTTGTAAATAAACAGCACATTTTCTCTGAATCTGAATGTTTCAACTTGACATTTTAAATAGATAATCACTGCCAGGATGCTTTGTGTCACATTAGTATAATGAATGTAATTACCTATTTCATCATACAATTTATCAGTTAGAGACTTTGTTTGTTTTAGCTTGGGAATATAATCTCTAGCGGCAATCTGCCATACATGTGTATCCACAGGTATTGAGCCTGGCTGATCTAGACACATCAGTAAAACACAATCAGCCACCTGAAACAAGAGGGGACAATTTAACTACCATTTACACGGATGTTGAAAAATTGCAATATACAACCACGCAGCCAGATATAACATGTAATAGATAATTAACTGATCACTAAATAATCTATTTTCCCCTAATTATTCCTGAAATTTATACCAGATTAAAGAGAATTTTACCAGCTTTAACATGGTTTTATAGATAACAGATACAACAAAAATTATTGATTTTACAACTAAATATGCAACACCAGTACTAGAAAGCATTGATTTTCTACGGATTTACTTAAGATTTGTGGGGTTGCTAAATTTTATAAAAAATAGTTAAATCTAACCACTAGTTCAAATTCGAGGCTAGGTCAAAAAGACCCAAACACTAGATGACCTTGACAATGCAGACAAGTAAATGTACAAACTGAGAATTCAGACTTCTCAGCCAAGATCAGATATCAGACACACTTAAAGATAACCAGAAATTATATCTGCCTAAATTTAACCAAAGTTTTATTTGTACAGCTACGAACAAGACTAAAGACTATAAGACAGAAGAAGAAGGCAATCCATTTATGCATACCTTTGCACCCACCCCACACAACTTCATGAGATTTTTCTTAGCTTCATTGTACTCCATATCACGCAGTTGATACACCCATGCTTCACCCCCATTCTCTTCTATGTAACAAGCTGATTTCTGTACACAAATGACAAAGAATAAAGACAGACTAACAATGTTAAAATTACTTTTTTGGTAAATAACGATATCCTAGTATTCAAACATGATAATTATACAGACGGACATTCATGTATTAGAATGAAAACTTGTTTCAGATGCAATTCAGGATCAACTTATTTACAGCAGTATATCACTATACTATATACAGCAGTACAGCAGTGACCTTTTTCTAAATTTTCAAAACTACCCTTACCTCACTAAAAGGGAAAATACAGCATGATAAATCATGAAAAAGGGGAAAATTTAGAGAAAAAATAACACAGGGAAAATGCAGATTTTTTTGGCTCAGGAAAAGTGCCTTTATTCTCCCAAAAACTGCACAAAAAATCACTGTACAAACCCAGCAAAAACTGTTTTCTATGTAACTCAATGAAATTATGTCATAAAACGTGTTAATTCCAGTTTTACAAGAAAAATTGGCTTATATTTTCAAACCTGAATATATTTAGCCCTGTATCCAAATCCTAGGCCTCGTAATTGTTCTTCCACTTCAGGAGAAGCGAGAGCAGATATCTTCGGAAATGTGTAGAAATCGGTGTCGTCCTCACAATAGGGTGAATTAATTCTAGTTCCATAATGACGAGCAAGTTTTTCCACCATTGCAGATATTCTGGTTATGTGATTATTTGAAGAACAAATAAATGAAAACAAACATTCAACAGGATTCTGACGAAGCATTCTTATTCCAGTGAACTCTTTGGAAACCTGCTCAAAATGTTCATCAACTTTTGCCCAGGATTTGTACAGTTCTTCAAGTTTTATATTCAGCTGAAAATAATCAACTAGTATGTTCTCATCCTCTAGAATTTCAGAGGCTGTTAAGACCTTAACATCAGGATCATTACGGACAACTGTTCCATTTTTATCAGCATGGTCAATGGGTTCTGATTTCACCACCAGATTATGTGATTTCTTACGGCTTTTCCTTTGATTCTTTTTACTGAAAGCACCTGAAAATAAAGGATTTGATGGTACAATAGTTGTCATACTTCATGTGTTTTGTTGTTTTTTATCATTGAATATTAATGCACAATGGACAGTTGAGTCATCAATGTAGAGCTTATATTACTAGCAAACAATACTATCTAGTTCAATCACAAGCTACAGATAACTCACACAAATTTAGATTAAAATAAACGAAGATTCTAACATTTTACCATTAGTAAACAAATGGCACTTTGCTAACATATCCATTCCCAGACAACCAGAATAGTAATACTATGCGCTGGTAACAGAACACAATGGGCTGCAATATATCATTATGTATACTGACAAAATATATAAAGAGACTCCATGATGAAGTAGGTCCAAGGTCTAGGTATTAATTTAAGTTTTAATTAATGTTACATTATACTTACTTTCATGAGATTTACTACCACATTCATACATAACAAGGTCTGGTTCAACTTTTATCTCTTCATCAATGTGTTTGTGAACTTTGTAAAATATCTGTGTATCAGTCTGTTTGAGCTGCCACACGGCGTCTCCTATTACACCAGTCCAAACTCCTGGAGTATATTCCTTCCATCTGCAAATACAAGTATATAAGAATACTGTCATAAAGTATTTTTATTTCTTTTGTTTTTATGTGACTTATTGTCACTGGGGTTTAATGCCATTTTTCAAACATTTTTCAGTTATATACAGCAACCGGTTTAACTAACCAGTTTTCCTGGACTCTATACTAACCAGTACTAACTTCCACAATGAGCCGGAAACTTCTCCATGTATGGAGGAAAATCGACATTTTTTGTCAAATTTTCTTAGAAGGGTATGATCTGACGCGACCAGGATTCAAACCCAGATCTTTCGGTTACAAGTCCTGCGCATTAACCACTGGACCTAAGCCCGTCATAACAGTAAATGAAGAACAAATGTTTTATAGAAAAAATGGAACAGTAACTCACCATACTTGTATTAAGTTAAATAATGGATAAAAAAACTATGAGCACTTTAAAGAAAAAAAATCTAGGACCACAAGGAAACCTGAGGGCCACAGTAATCTTATTGAGAATTTGTTGAATAGGCTTAAAGAGACTTCCTATGGGGGGTGTCCGGGGAGCATGCCCCCCTCCATAAAACATGGTTGCTATACCCTGCATTCTGGGCTATTTCTAAGGGTACAAAGTCAAAAAGTGACTAAAATGAATAAAAAAAAACAAAGATAAATAAAACTGAACATGAGTGAAAAACTTGATTTTGTCCAAACTGTAAACAAATGAACAATAGCACATGCCATTTGTAGGTAAAAAGAAATGCAACTGAACAACATAACAGTTTCTTGCACTATCAGATGCTTGCAGACGCCTTAGCGACTTATTTATACCATGTTTGGACAAAACGTTGGGATTTGTAAAACACGTCATAATGAAAGATATTTGTAGTTTAGTATATTTTAATATAAATCATCATACATGAAGTAAATATCATTTATTTATTTACTTGTAAACAAAAATAAAATATCACAAATAAGCAATTCTTAAAACACACACCAATCATCATGAACTAGAGATTCTATTTTCTAACAATGGCCAAAATGTCTAATACTGGTATTTGTCTGACGTTTATGTCAAATTTTCGATAAGACAAAGTATTTTTTCATACCCAAAAAAAAACGACGAGAGTTGACAGTATATCTAATATCAACTTCGACAATTGTATTTTTCCAACGTATTCAATTATAGTCCTTGTTATCGCACTGCCGTTAAAATAAATTTGCTCATTTATAGTTCAACATGTAGATATGCCCACACACTGACCAAAAATGTATTCTTTTACAACTCATTTATGAAATCTGCCAACCGGAAAGCCGAATAAGTAAGGCTAATGTGGTACGAATCGTCCTGCTTAAGAATAGGATGCGAATTATTTGCAAAACAATTTGAGCAAACGGTAGAATTGGATGAATAGTATGTCTGTAAAAATAATAGCAGCATTTGTATATAAACATAGTTTATTTGTTTCTTTACCTGAAGGACTGGCCGCATGCAAGCGTACGGTCTAATCTTAGCTCTGATATTTTGCACGGAAACTTTTTCCATACGGACGCCGCCATTTTTAGAACGAAGTGGCTAAAGTGTCGTATCAAGGCCAAGCTTCCGGGATGGGACCGTGAGCATGACGTCTCGTATAAACTTGTCCCTGGCCGCGGCCGTGGTCCAGTGGTTAGTGCACTGGACTTGTAACCTGGAGATCCGGGTTCGAATCCCGGTCACGGCAGGTCAAACCCTTCCGTGAAAATTTGACAAAAATGTCGATTTTCCTCCATACGTGGAGAGGTTTCCGACTCTTTGTGGAAGTGACGGTACTGGTTAGTATTCAGTCCAGGAAAACTGGTTAGGTGAACTGGTCAACGTATATAACTGAAAAATTGTTGAAAAAAAAACGGCGTTAAACCCCAGTGACAATAAGTCACATAAAAGCAAACAAACTTGTCCCTGTTCCATGTTGCACTGCACCTTGTCTCTGTACAGCCAGAGTCAACAGAAACAAGTTTACGTATTGCTATGAGTACCAGCGATCGATCAAAGCACTTACACTCTCACACTTTTTTTACGTTTTCAACGAGAACTGTTTAAGAATTCACTCAAATCCATTTTTAATACCGGGTTTAATTGCTGATTTTTTTTCATTTTCATGTCCAATTGATATGTAATTATTAATGTCACCCAGTGTTCAATTCACTATTCAGGTGATTATGTGAATTCTTAAACAAAGGCTACATGTATACCAGAAAGGATCCCTTTCCACAGTAAAAATATTACGCGGTCGGAAAGGGCTTGCTAAATATACAATGCAAACTTTCAAAATATGTTATATCATTTATATTGAAATTTCAAGAAGAACGTATGCGGCCGCCAATTTTATTTTGAAAATCTTTATTTTTAAGCATTTTTTGATAATTTACACTCGGTGCAGAGAGTATGACAAGAATTTATTACACGTGTTAAAATAGTATATAAAACATAACAGTATGCATTTGCTTTAATCATGATCTTTATGTTATCGGTATAACGACAATGAAAATAAAACTAGTTTTGGTACCCTGGAATTTTAAAATTATAGTAGAAAAACAAGTTTGCTCATAGTGGTCCCACAGAAACCCTGTTTGCAAAACCCACAAAAAGCCCATATAGATCCGGACTATTGTAATTGCTGACTGTAAAGTTTCATACAAAATACAAAAATGTGAGCGTACCTGTTGTTGATCTAAAGAAGTGGTTCACGTGTGTCAAACACTCGTACAGTTTAGTTCCGCGATCGTGAAATTTGGACTATTGTGAAATTAGTTACCAAGGTAAAGGTTAATATACAAGTATATGTGAATGGTATTATATAACTACTAGTAGCATTTGTTATCGCGAGAGGCATAATATTAACATTATGTTAGCTAAATATTTTACAGTATTTTTAGCATATGTCCATCAGAGAGGCTCAGATCACGCATATCTTGTTCAAAATGCTGAATTCAAACGATTTCACGCGCAATTTTTGGTTCAACTGTCGACTTTATTTCTGATAAACTTTTACAATTTCGGTTTAATGTGACATTCAAATCCATGACGGAATTCGGAAATACTATAGACATTCCGTAAGACCATTGATTGTTTCAAATTTATCGGTTAATGTGGTAAAAATAGTAAAATTATACTCACGTGTGTGTTTCTGTTTATGTCAGTCCTGTTTTTGCAGGAGTAAGTGCGTTACGATAGCTGGTGCTACTGCGTAAATCCGGAGTCATTTCGTTTTGCCTAACCAGTGTGATATAATAGTCTCAGGAATTACGGAGGGTCCATGCTAATATGAACCGGTACCGAACGGTTGATCTAAACTTTATCAATACCAGAAGGATCGTGTTGCTTGGGAGATGTTTACAAATGGCCGACGCCAATTGTTGTTTTCATAAACATGGATATTATTTAAAGGTATGGTTAATTCAAAATCACGATTTCTTGAATTGATGCTTTTATTCAACTAAAAATGCATGGTTTACTTCAAAGTCTGAAATTCTTGTACAAGTTGCAAAATATGTATATTCGAGTATTCTTACTTTTTTCGGACGTGTTGGAATTCGGATAAAATCGCGATACTGTGTACAGTTATTTAAACACATGACGTGGCTATTTTCTCTGCATTGAAGTCCATGTGATTAATGTAAGTGAAGAGTAATAATATATTGACAGCAACTTAATGATAAATTTAGATACCAGAATTTTTTCCCTTCTTTGTTTGGGTCCGATAATCGGACGCTTCCCAATCTAAACTAAAGACACTTTTCTCTATTCCCAACCTAAAAGATCCCAATTTTAGCATAGCATTGCATATTTTTCCCAATTGGGCCGGACTTGGACCCTTTCCCAAAATTTCCAAAAAATCACTGGATACTATATGTGTTTACCTGCATCCAAATGCAACAGTATAGCATGTAGTTGTTTCAGTGATAATGGTATGATACTCAAAGAACCAAAATTATGTGCCATAATTACATTTCAACAGGCAGTTGTCATAACCACTACCAAAGGTCATGAACACGCTTTTAAACATACCATTACAAAGAAGATACCACAGACACATTCGTAGAATACATTTGCTACAAAAAAGCTAGGACATAATTATTTGCAAGAGAAATATAAGACCATCTAGTGTACAGGTGAATTAATAGCTATGTATTTCATCTGTTCAACCTCATACTGGATGTAGAATGAGAAATATATCTAATGGTCCACATGACAGAAATTAAAGAAAATGAAACTATAAACCAAGGAAAATTTTGTATGAAAATGTGAGAAAAATTGGAATGGGGAAATTGATCTAATCATAGTGATTTTGGGAATATGGACCATTTTTCATCAGCAATGATGTTAACTCTTTAGTGAAGTGGTTGAGTGTCTGTGTTTACAGTGCTATGGGTTCTGGTTGCAATTCCCAGTTTGACCAAAGATTTTTCAACCCTAAATTTACTGTAAAATGTTTCACCTCTCAAACCAGAGAAATCTTTTATACATAAGAAGTCTTTCAAATAGTTAGTGACACCGCATTTTTTTGTTTTCGGCCAGAAGTCTCTACCTTTCATTTCTCTTGAGAACTTTTTTTATGTCTTAGACAACTAATATCAAGACAAAGGTTCTTATTTATAACATTTTAAGAAGATTTTGTGTTACTACCACAGAACAGAGTTCTCAATTATCTTTTAGCATTTTTATTTTTTGCTTTGTTTTGAACTGATAGGTTTTTATTGACTGGAGGATTTAATTTTCTGATTGTAAAATTGATGTCTTGTCTTACTTAAATGCTACAAAGCACAGGGCTGTTAGACATTATTTTGTGAGTTTGTATGTCTAATTCACACATATTGTTAGGATGTTGAAATCGAAACTTTAGGCTTTGATCAACATAGCATTATTGAAAAGTTTGTTTAAAAATGTTCAGTTCTAATTAGCTGAGTTAGTGTCCAACCTTATGTTTATTTTCTCATCAATATTGCATGCTGGTTCACTCAGTCAGTAGAGGGCTTTCTGTTCTGTTGAATAAAGAAAATAAGACCTTGAAAGATGCTCAATTCTCATCTCTAATTCACACTACTAATTGGGAAATAGACAGTAGCTTAGGGAATGAGGGAGATTTACTCAAGAGGACTAATTAGGTCTACTTATACCTGTATATACTGAAACACTGCTGAATAAAAGCAGCATTAATCACAACACAAACAAACAAATGCTGTTTGACATTTTGACCAATTGATTATGATTTTATTGTAAAAAATTCTCAATCTTCTCTCTGAATTATGACAAATTACTGGTGAAAGTTTGTTTTTTGTTTTTCTACTGCAATGGCCTTTTATAGGTGTCTTCCCCTCAGGAAAAATCTTTAAATCATGCAGGTTTGCCCTAAAATTCAGTTTACATAAAGTTTTTTCTTCCCCTTTTTGCAAAAAAAGGCCATGTTATTTTCCCCAAATTTAGAAAAAGGCCCCTTCCCCTACTTGTGAAAAAAGAAACTTGATTAAGTGGTGTTTGTTGGCTTGGCAATTTTTTTAAGAACATTTTGTTCTCACACATGTATTAAACAGACAGTGCTGTGCTGTAATTATGTTGCACCTTTAGCTAATCTTCCGGTAATAATATGTCTTAATTGTTGTTAATCCTTTTCAATCTTTTTTTTTAACTTTATTTCATATGCAATCTTTATTCTTGTCTAATAAGGATTTAATGGCAGCCATAGCGAGGTTTAAATTGTGACATTATTCAAGTTTGTTCAATACTAAAACCACTGTATATTTAAATCCATTATTGATACTTGGCCAAGACATATTACTAAGCCTTTTAATGCATTTGAATGGGAATATTCAAACAGTTCAACCTTTGTAAAAATATTGATATTTGTCACATTAACACGATGTTATTGGTCCCTTGTATTGAATTTCTGGTTTAGATGCATATACGAGATATTGATATGTTGCTAACAATTTTCTGTAAACTGAGACTCTGTTTTACAATATTGTAAAGCACGATTAAGTTTAACATTGATAGTCTTATAGATGTTTGATAATTATCAATGTGGAGCTTGAAGTTTAATATCTTATGTTTAGGAAATTATTTGTGCTGTAATTTTAAATAAACTGTGATATGATCATGTTTAATTAAAATAGTCAAGTCAGTATTTAATTTTGAAAATCTTGATCATTGTCAAAGGATTACATGATAGGATTTTGATTGATTGCACAGAATTATAGGAAGCTTTAGGAAACAACAATTTTTTGTAAGCATATTTTTCTTAATTCTATCACTTTATTTAAAGCTGTTGAAATTAGCATTTTGTCAAATGTGTCTGACTGTCTTATCCATTGTGGTCAGTTGTTGAAGTTAAATGGAGTTTACATAAATTTGTCTCTCTTTAGGCCAACATGAAGCTTGTGCTTTTTTCTTTTTGATGTTAAAATTTAGAATTATTATGATCCAATATGAAACTATATTTAAATGAAGACTAGCTAGCACCCTGTGCTCATTTCAAGTTGTCTGTCTAAAAATCATTCTTTAGGTATTTGCTTCACTTGCAAGTTTTTCTCAAGTGATGTAGGCATATGGTCTCAATTAATGTTATCATTTGATTCAATGCAATTCATATATTTATGAATATTATATTCATTTTGCTCTGTTTATGAAAATAGTTAGTATTATTTTTTGTCTGAGCTGGGATTGAAAACCGCAACCTTTGGATCAGAAGTGTAGTGGTGACATAGATCTGTATGTCTTCCTTACTGAACAAATATTCTTCATTCTTACTGATGTTTCTACCAGATTATCATTGAATAAGTTTCTGCTGGTTTAAGGCCACTGAAAACCTTTATTGGACTGAGTCTGATGTCAAATTGTTGATAGGATTTCCATGTGCATGTGAAGGAACATTGAATCTATTGTTAACTTTATCTTAAAACGTAACTTAGCGATTTGTTTTAAATTATTAACAATCTACTGTAACTATCTAATTGAAAGATGTTAATGTGAAGTGATAATTTTGTTTAAGGATGAATATTGATTTTCTGGGTTCTTTTTATGTGTCCTGTTTTCCTGTTCATGCTTCATGCTTGGACATTTTATGTTGATTAAAAAATATTAGAAGATTTCAACTAAGGCAAAAAATACCATGTTTGCACTTAAACCACCCACAAAGATGTGGGGTCAGTAGGTTGGCAAAACGTTTTTTTTTTAATCATTCTATTTAAATACAGAGACTTAATTCTTATGAAAATGAACATATTTGCATTATTATAAAATCATCTGTGATGAAAATAAAAAAAAATGTGTGAAGTTTCCTGGTGATGTACAACCATTTATGTTTGGTTATCTAAGTGGAATATATACAATAATGTTACAGTCATAATGATATAAAAAGTACACATACCTAATCTATTTCAATCAAAGTTAGTTCATGAATATCATTGACTTTAGTTTGCTAAGTTATTATGTTCATACATCTATATTTTGCATAACACAAGTGAAAATATTTTACTTCATTTTAAATCAAGATCTCTCATAATTTAAAAATTGGGTTGTAATTCTTTTAGTGTTAGGAACAAACTACTGGGATACAAGAGTTTGATTAAATCACACAATTACTCCATTACATACCAGCAGATTGTTTTATTTATTTCAAAGTTTTGTCTTTGCCTTCTTGTGTTACTTCAAACATGACTGACATTTACAATTCACTTTTCATGCATCAGTTTAAACTGCATTAAAAGGTTCGTTTTTCTTGTCCTGTGTTTGAGGAATTGTAGTTTGGTGAGTGAGACACGGAACACTTAACACACAGATTGTTATAACTGGACATAGGTCATGATCAGAACTCTGTATAAAACCTCAGTTCTAGATTTAGCAAAAAAAACTTCTCAAAAGTGATTTAAATAAATTTGAGTCAAATTTCTATGCAGCACATTGGAATAGTTGTTAAAGTTGGGAATATATATTTTTTCTGACAATCTGCTGTGACTTACACTGATTTTAATGCTCAATGATTTAAGAATTTAATTCATAACACAAACATGTAATTATGAGTAGATTGAAGTCATAGATTTGAACAAGGAAGATTTTTTTATTTTTTAACTTTCAGATTATTTATTGATTTCTTCAAGCACATTCACTAGGGCTTGCTATTAAATTTGTTAGTTTACGGTCCCTTTTAAAAAACTTTTGCAGTCTTCTCACTAGTCCACTAGCCTAAAACTGAAGGCTAATTAATTTCTATTCAGACTAATTATTTTTCTCCAAATTGTGTATTCAGGCTTGTAGCAAGTTGTTTATTTTCAATAACCCACTCATAGTTTGAGCTTTAAAATAGTTAGATTGAACGCTGTTATTGATTGAACAACCTTAATATCTGATTTGTTTGATAATTTTTTATCTAAGTTTTCTATGCATTTTGCATGTTGTAAAATTGGTGAACATCAGTCATATAAAAAATTATGCATGGCCTGAAATATTTAATCAGAATGAAACTTGAAGTATATTCATATGATTAAGTACCTTTTTATCAAAGATTTTATTTAAATTTTACTTGAAGTCAGACTGTAATCAAACTATAGACTCCTTGAATTTTATCACAAACTTACTGGATATTAATCATGGTGGATTTATTTTATCAGAACGTGGATACAACAGGTTCTTGTCTGATAGATATATGCTGTTACTACAAAGTTGCTAATGGCATGTTTTATTACTTATAAACAAAATACAAAAAAAAAACTATTGAAAAGTCATGCTAGATTGTAGATCAGATGAATTAATTGTGTGTATTTTATGATTTTTGAATTTGTTCTAATTGTATTCTTTTTTTATTGGAATAAAGTTTTGATTATGATTTGTGTCAGCCAAGTTTGAGGACTTTCTTATTTTGGTAGTAATAATGTTTTTAAAACTTCATTCAGTCATGTCAGTTTTTATTTAAGATTAAATTTACGATCATTTGTGTAATTGAAATTTAAAAAGCAGTGAAAATAGTATTCACAGTGTTGAAAAGGATATTTTTTGTAATTACAATATTTATTTTCCAAAGTAATATGATAATTGTGAAATCACCTGAAGTATCAAACTTCAATTTAAATGTCAAACAAAAAATGGATGTATTGATGAAATGTTATCATCTAGTCTGAATGAATGTTGGCAGACATGACTAGTCTATCAAGTTTTGGAATTTATAAAGTTTTCAATTTATGTTTAAGACATTATCATATTTCAGATGAATTCATGAGAGAAAAGTACTAGAACCAGTCAATTTTTAGTGAACCAGTCTAGCAAGCAGTCACAATGGTCAGCATACCAGACTGGACTAAGTTTCAGCGTCTGCATGAAACACAACGTGAATCCAGCAATCCTGTAAGCTTGGACAGATACTACAAACAGCGTGAAGAGGAGACCATCCGACAAGCTGAGAACCAGGGTCTCTTGAAGACCCCCTCCCAAGAGTTTCTCATTAAACAATGTGCTCGACATCAGGGGAGAAAAGTGAAAGATGTGTCTCACTTACTGCTTGTTCGTTTAAATGGAGTACATCTTCGTAAAATTGGAGATTTAAATTATTGTATTAATCTAAGAATCTGTATGTTAAGCAATAATTTCCTCACAAAAATTGATGGGTTAGCTTCATGCCGACAGCTCCTGAAACTGGATTTACACAGCAATCAGGTAAGGTTATAGGTTGGCTGCTAGATTGTTATTTTGGGGGTTTTCAGACACCATTTTGAATTTTTAAAGTATTGTACAGGACAAGTTCAATGTGGAAAAGTGTAAACTAGTTTTTCTTTACTTCATAATAAGTGCGAAAAAAATTTTGCATACAACAAACAACATGAATACGTCCAGTTGGTCACATTTCAGCCTAAACAATTCCATAGTTGTATTAAGCCTTTTATGTTTTTGTTGTTTAACTCCCGAACTAAAGTTAGCAATCCTATACCTGGTCATGATTCAAGTGATAGTCGGCTGTATCGCATATGTTTAACAATTTGTTTTTCACTTCACTTCATCCATATTCAATATCGTTGTCTTAAATTTGAATTAATTTTCATATCAGTCTGATGTTTTGAACATATTTTCTTGAAAAACATTAATTTTTTTAAATCTATTCTTGATAAGTTTTTTGTCAATTTTTCTTCTGGATGTAAACTGGAGGGCACATGATTTGGGAGAATAAATCTCAAAATATTGATTAATAAAATGTATGTAATTTCTTCTACTTTAGTTGTCTGAACTACCAGGTATGGCATTTTGGTCTGGACTGCGACATTTAAAGTTTCTACATCTTCATGACAATCCACTAGGAAAATACGAAAATCTACAAAACATCGCCACATGTCCAAACCTCATAGCTTTAACCATGAATGATACTCCACTTAGCTTAAAACGTAACTACAGACATCATGTAGTGAACAGTATTTGGACATTAAAGGTAACAAAATACAAAAGGTTCTCTTTTCTTTGGATTGGTAAACTTTGATTTTATGACTGGGTTATATTAATGCGAATAACTCACTTATTACTTTACAATAAAATGATTTTAAAATGTCCTGTGATAAACAGTTGTCACTTTTGTGCAATAGATTTTTTATCTATTTTTATTATTTAATATTTTGAAATTGATGCTGGTTTAAGAATTTAAAGCTAACTGGTGTCTGTTATGGTCGCATGACCATATCCATTATGAGGTTTAAAACATGAGTCTCAGAGTTACAAACAGAAGACACTTATGTACAATGTACCATGTACAATCAGTAATGTAGCAGTTATTTAATATTGAGTATGTTAATTTTCTTACCTAACTTAATGTTTTATTAAATTTTGTACTTCACGTTTTTCAGGCATTAGACAACTACGTTGTTTCCGATGAGGAGATTATAGAAGATGCCATGTTTGGTGGAATTTTCTCATCCAAACATCCGGATTTCAGAATAACTTTGTTTCACAATACTCCAGATGTAAGTATATTAAACATGTTCACAAAAAATCTTCTTTATTAGTTCCAACTTTTTCTTTTCTATTTTTCATTAATATTTGTCTCGAAGGATGAAATAACTATATTTAGTGGTAATGTGATTGTTATGTAGAAAAATATTTTGTATTACTAATTTTCTTATACTATATTTCATTACTATGTAACTGTACATTTGCTTAAATCAATCTGATAAAAAATGGGCATATTATGACATGTAATTCACTTCTCAGGGGTGTAGAAATGTTTTCATGTAGTCAGTAAGCTACTGAAAGTAGAAGGGGGTGTCTGAGGGTTCCCCAACTGGAGGCAAAGGGGCAACGCAAGAATGCTCAAATAGCTGGTTTCTCTACACCCTGATTTTAGAAAAGCTGTCAAATTAATCTGCTTATGATATCAAGAAAACAACAGACAGAAATTTTTGTTTTCAGCATTTCATGTACCAGGATGAACTTCTATTGTTACGTGAGATAGAATGCTGTATTAATTCAATCTTAGCCCATCATTCACCTGTCCTTATAATACAGAAGTATATACGCGGTCATCTGTCCAGAAAAAGGTATTTAACATTGCTAAGATTCTTACAGAAAATTGAATTTGGTAGAGAAATTCTTTGGCATTTCATGTGTCTATCATGGAATAACTTATAATGCAGAATAAGCCATAAATGGGATAATACCATTCAAGGATTATCTGGGTTCTCTGTTTGTTTCACATCATTATTGCTCAAAGTTTGTTTAATAAGTAGACAGTTGATTGAATGTTTTTTTCTGATTGTTTGAACAATTCTAGCTGGATCTGCATCATTACCAATATAAACATACAAAATTTTAATCTACTGGTATACATTATTCTATGATAAAATGTGCTTGGCTTTCCCATTTTACCCACCTGATAGTGACCAAGCAATTATAATGGCTCATCATATCACAGACTAAATGCAGACAGAAAATGTAGTTTGTATTATATTTTGATAAATATTTGTGGTACATTCCACAATATTTTTTTGTAGCTAGAATCAAAATTATTGATATTTTTTATCAGCTGATAAAGTATGGGCATTCATTTAGCTGTGGAGCACTCATGATTTAATTTTTACTCAGTTTAACTCCCACCTATACTTTATCAACTGATGAAATATGAGATGATTTTTTATAATTTCTGCCATAAACATGGTCATACTTATACTACAATTTCCATTTGTGTGTAATTTCATTCAGATGTCAGACAATATTTGTGTTTAATTAATATGCATACTGTTTTATGTTATAAGATGGACCATTTCACTTTCTAGGTATACGTCCCCTAAGACTGTTGGAAAGGTGAAATCAGCAGGAGGCACCACATTACCTCTGATACCTTCAGATCTAGTCCCTCCACCACCAAGTTCTTCCCCAGTGCATGATACAGCGAATCATGTATGTAAAATAATAATTACGAGTACATTTTGAGTTGAAAATTAAAAAAAAACTGTTTTTAGCATATATATTTATAACATGGTCAGACAAGGCAGCTAGCTGTGTTTAGATTGATCCTTTGAAGTTTTCAGGGTTCTTTGATATGACATCCCACCTTAATTCTGATCCAATGTATGGATAAGCTTGTTAGTACTGGTTCATACCCTAGGAGTACATTAACATAAGGATGCAATCATTATAATATCTGGACAATATCTTAATGATATCTTTGCATTACTACAATAGAATGAAATTTAGATCTGTCTCTTGAAATAGCATTCTATCATACCAAGTAATGTATCAAAATTTTCTACATTCTTTGTACCTAGTTCCATTAGAATTAGGCGAGTATGACTCAGAATTGATCTTTCCATGATAGTCAAAATAACGTCCTTGATGAAAGTTTTTGTTGAATGTAGCTCTACATAAAATAGAACTTTGCTGCAGTGAATTCCTGGAACCTAGATGATTACTTCATTTTATACATATTTCAATATGTCTATAACATTGAGATAAAGAAGGGTGTGTTTTAGGGAGAAAATCAATGAATACTTCACTTTATCTAAGTTCACTTTAACCATGTTTTCCTGTGTAATGAGTCACTGATGTACATTTATTCTGTATTCAGGAAGCAGCTCCATCAGAAGTAGGTACACAAGGTACTGATTATGACTCCTTAAACAAAGAACCTCGACAATTATCTGCAGCCCCTAGTGAGGCTACATCGTATCAGAGGAGAGAGATAGCTGAGGTATACCTTATGTTCATATCTGTGTTAAAGTGGCTAAATTATATTTTGTTTGGTTTCCTGTTTAAAGAAAATATTGAGAGTTAATATATTATGGATGATTTTTTAATTATTTCATTGTATTTCTTGATACTGAACTTTGTATTATTCGGATCATGCTTGCTGTTAGCTAATTCTTTTTAACATAAAAATAAGCCTTATTTACCATCTGTTGATATTCATAGATGGTTCTTCTAATTTAGGGATACCAGGAGCCTTATCCAACCCCTTTGGATATGGTATATGATCCTGCTGGAGCTGGTACTCCCTCTGAGATGAGAGATGGTTCCCCGAGGAAACGTAAGAATTTACTCATAAATCTAGCCAAGTTGCAAGCTGGAACATTTTCCAGTCTGTATGAGGCGGAGCAGATTGCTATAGAGACAGTTTTGCCTCAAGAGTCTGCTGAAAAAATGGAAGCCCTCACTAAGAAAAAGGGTAGAAAAAAGAAAGAAAAAATACAACAAAAAAAGATTGTTAAAAGTGTGAAGCAGTTTTTTGGTCCAGTGGTAGAATCAGTTCAAACTCCTGAAGTTGATTCACGTAATGAAGATGATGCTGATGATATGCCTGTAACTGAATATCGCTTACGTGGATACCAACCTAACATTATGTACATTGATCCAATGGCTGAAATGATTCTAGCCAAACAGGAAGCTGGCCGACTTGTGCGCGATGCTGAAGTTGAACACCATCGTAAAGTGCAAGAACTTCCTACACCACGAATAAAGTCACAGAAAAAAGCTATGAACAATGATCAGAGAATATTTGCTCGTGCACACGGAACTATGGGAATGTCTTGTCTGTTTGCTGTTCATCAAGCTTATAAAGATCGTGAAAAGGCCGAGAAAACTGCTTCCAAGATGGAACACATCATGTCAATGAGGGAGGAAAGAGATAGAGCTAAAGAAAGAATAAAAATGTATCATGAAGAGAAAAGATCAAATGCATTGAAACAAAGGGATATGGAAAGAGCTAAGACTTTGGAAAACTTGGAAAGACGTGAAATGTTGAGATTGAATTACCTTGATAAAAGACATGAGATAAAAAATAAGTCTGCAGACTTAACAAAATCATTCAAGCAAGACTATACGTTCATCACTGAGTTTAGCAACCAACATACATCTGTATCCAATGCTTTGATGAGACATGACCGTCAAGCTAAAGTTGAAGATCAGTTACAACTCAAGACTGACTTTGTACAGAGTGTTAGCTCCAATGACAAGGAGCAGAAAGATGTAGTTAAAAAATACCTTGAACATCGTCAACTTATGCGTCAGACAGAGTCTGCCATGGCACGAGCCACTTTGGATACTCGTCTGCTACAGGAGGTTAACGACAGAATGCTTGAAGCTAAAACACGGGTAGCTCAACAGAAGGCAAGGAGGGACACTGTTCAGGCATTCTATCCACTTCCAGTTATGACCCCTGTCCCCACATCTAATTCAGCTCCGCCACAAATTGCCCATGGTCTTACACGCTGGGAAACAAACTTAGCGGTAAACCATGGACGGGTTGGAAAACATCCGACTTTAGTGCAGTGATAGATTTTCTTAAACTGTGTTTGTCTTTGCTTACTTTCATATGAAAACTAAATAAATTCAAATAAAGTAAGCAGTTTTTTGTACTGTCTGTGATATTTTTGTATTTTATTATAGGTGTGTTTGCTTGACAGGTGAAATCATTTATTTAGACATGTTGATTTAACATATTGGACCACTCTTACAAACATACAACGCTTACAAATATTTTAATTGAGCTAACAATGTACTATTCCAAATTATTGTCTCCTCATACTTGAAATTTTACGTCTGTTCATTCTGTAGCTTTATTTATTCTATAATAAGAATTTGGTGATTGTTATCGGATATTCTGTATTGATTGACAGAAACCTGTTGTCTAGTTAGGGTCTGGTTTACTTTACTATCGGTGATAACAATCTACTGGATTGAATATGTCTGTTTGTTTATATGTTAATTGAGTCATTCTATATTTAAGCTGTATAGAGTAAACACAAATGTGCTTTTAGCTGATAATTTGCTAACAATCAACATGCTGTATTGTCTATCTTATATTCTCAATTTAGTAATTTCTGTTCAATAATTTCTGTTCAGAAATGATTGTGCTTAGTTTATTTATATTTATTGCATGAACATTACAAATAGATGTTCTATGTATTAGACTTCGCAAAATCATATTCAAATGAAAGAGGTAATTTTCTTTAGACAATTTATCCATTGTACAATCGTCATAAAAATGATATAACAAATAAATTTCGTCTTGAAACTTGGGCTGTACATTTTCTGGTGGACTGTCAACAAAAGCTTTCTTTTCACCAAGAGTTTACTTTGAATTTCATGAGTACTATTAGCCTCACAATGTTGTATGATGTATGGTTTTAATCACTCGTTTATTGACAACAGTTTTTGCTACCAGTATTTTTCCTTACATTTTGTATGCTTTGAGTAAATTGTGTTTGTAGCTTAACATGAAAAGCTCTTAATTCACCATGAATATTCTTTTAATTTTGCTTTGTGCTTAAACCATCTGCAACAAGTCATTTGTTTATTCAAATGTTGCGAAGGTAAATGCATTTGAAATATGTTTAACGATATGTATGACACATGACACCTTGGATAAGCCTATAGCGAATACATAGTCACCTGTTGTCTGACTTGTTTTTTATCATGGGTACCCTGATAATCTTTTACTTAGGTAATAGGCTCCGTTTGTATCTCTTGTCTGGAGGATAGCACTTAAACTTTTCGTTAGATTTGTTGAAACTGTGCACTATGATAATGAAAATTTCTTATGATCTGATAGTGCAACATGTGAAATTTAATTTGGTCCCTAGTGGGATTCAAACTCGGCGGTGAGGGTCTAGTGAGTATTAGAGACCATTGCCATTCGACCATAGATACTCCCTCAATTTCTTACCACATTGTACATAATCATCCATAACCCAAATGCCTTGGCAAAGAATTGGCAATGTTGCAAATGGCTCTTGTGTATTCATAATACATGTGATGTAGTTATTCAGTTGGCCTGACAACAAATAATCGATCTCTGGTTGTTTTTTACATGAAGACTTACATATTCATGAATAAATAATAATACAAATTTCTTTTAATTGATCCTGAAGAATGAATAGCTGATTAACAAACATACTTCACTGATATCTAATAAACCATGTCTGTGTGTACAGCTTTGTTATTTTAAAAATTCCGCCAATTCTACAAAAATCTATCTTCCAATCCATTGCTTTAACACAAAAAACACAAACATGCACCGGAATATATCATCTTTCACTTTATCAAAACAAGTGTTTGGAAACACATTAAAACTGTCTATGTGATGAACTGGACATTGAATAATTAACTTAGAGACTTAACTGGAATACATTAATTACACTTGTATTCTGGTAACCAATAAACAAACAATGTCTCTGTTTGTCGTAACACAATAACCATGGGCCAGACAACAAGTCTTTTCTACAAAACAAATCACCAAGGGCTTTGCCATCAGTGCCAAACACAACAACATTTCTGGAGCTTGAACCTGCAACAAGTAGCTTGTCCTCTTCTGCAATACATACACCATATGTCCCATCTAAGTGCTGATCACGCAACTCATCCACGACGTCACCATTTTCGTTGCATACAACCACCCTATCCTCCCATGCTGTAATGTACACTTTGGATTCACTGGCTGCTATCTGACCAGGACTATAGTAAGGAAAGAGTCTCTGATCTTGTGGATCATTACAAATTGTTTTCTCCAATGATCCTGATAAAGTGTATATATGGACACTATCATTACCAGATATCCAAATATGATTGTTGCAATACGCCATTCCACCGATCCGTGTAGCGGTAAAGTGGTTTATTTGAACTTTTCTTTGAAAAACAAGAGATCGACCAATAGATATAAATTGTAATGACGTATCACTTAGTAACACAGCAACTTCAGTTAGTGACACGGAACAAATCCCTAACGGCGCAATTCCTAAACCAAGGAAATCTTTCACTTTGATTTGGTCATCAAGCCGTTTCAAGTTATCGTTTTTATTATCGATCAGTATAATTGTTCCATCAGAGAGCTGACACATTCCACAAATTGAGCAGACTTCTGTGTCAGAATTTATGCGTATTGTACGCAGTACTTGGAAATCAGATTTGATTAATTTACCGATACAATCGGTCTTCATTACAGCTTCGTACAGCGCATCATTTGGCTCAAATTTTAGCCAAGCTGATGTGGACAAATGTACTTTCTTCAGGAAATCCTCTGTACTTAAAATCATTGCTCGCCACAACTTATCGATGATAAACATTTGTTTAGTATCGTAGCTACGAGACAGATCCGGCCTGTTTCTGTTACAGGAGGTGATCAAATCACACAAAGTTATCAGGTCGGCAGATATTTCCTGTTTATATTTTTCATGTTCTTTGTCAAGCTCCGATATTATCCTCTGTGCAAGTATATCTAGTGCATCGTTTATTTGATTTCTAATGGCTTTGATTTCTTTCAGGATACTAGTTTTCTTCATACTGATGAGTTTAAGCCGATTTGATTTTATTAGTTTCATGTTCTGTAGATGTTCAATTATTCTGTCAATATTGGTTTCCAGCTGTTTCAGATCATGTAGGTTAATGTTGCTGTCAATATTGTCCACATGTGTCACGTTCGAACAAGATCTGTAACAAGACAAAAGTATTTATTAAAAGATTGCTCAATTTTTCGGATCATTCCGTTCTTTGTTATTTTTGTTACGTGATAGAATAGCTAAATCACTGCAGAATCTCAACAATATTCTCAGTTAACTTAAATAACGTTACATGTGTATTCTTAACAATTTATTCTATGCTGTCTTCTTTGATGTTATGAAATGGTTAATACCTATGTTCCAAAGCGACACACAGACTGCAATAAACCATATTATGTGTACCACAATACATCTCCACGTCTCGGTCCGGATGGTAGTGACATTTAGTAACAACCACTGATGTCACATGGTTTGGTTTTGATGCTGTTTGTTTAGCTAATTCTGCCGTCACCAGTGGGTGGTTTATCATTAACCTTTGGTGATACTTGGAACAAGTTGTACACAGAAAGTGTCCGCAACTTTGACAAAAATGTACAGCTTCAAGTTTTGAACCGTCAGCAGCACACGGAGTACATTCAAATTCAATTAAGAATTCTGAACCTCCAACAAGCGTTCTGGATAAATCTCCCCCTTCAGCCATTTTATCTGTAATACAACGGGATGGTTCGACTATTGCTGGACTATAAAAACAAATTATTCCGAGGTGACGCTCACGTGCTTGACATCTCCACATGTTTAGCACCTAGATTCTCGCGTGGCACACCTTAACATGGTGAAAGATTAAAAGATTTTGTGTTGTCATCCAATAATGACTGAGAGTTATCAGCAGGAAGAGGTGATGAGCTTTCACTGGTATTTTGGGGTTTAAAACACTGAAAAATGGACTTTTGTCCATGAAAAGTTCGAGGAGGTTTTCTGGAGCTCATCTCTATTCAGTATATAGACTAAGAGAGATATATTTAAAGCTCATAGATAGAAGTAGATCTAGAAACTATATGTGCAAATCTATCACATAAATAAACTGAATATGTTTACAGGAAATTACAAAGTATGAACAAATTTAGTTAGATAGCTTTGTACTCGTACACCAGTGTACTCGTACACCAGTTCTAGATAACCAAATTGCTACACATACATGTAAACGAGATGTTAAAGTGTTACATAGGAATGACGTCATCGGTGACATTTTGGCAGGTGTCAAAACTGACCTTGAATGATTATTGATTTAGGTTGCTTTCGCTAGTCTGTCCATTACTCTGGTAATATGTGTAAACTATACTCGTGTGTAGTAAATAAAATACATTGGATTTGATCTTGATTTTAACAAAGAGGATGCTCTTCAATATTTCATATTTCAAAAAGTCAGCCAAAAAAGTATTACGCAATTGCGTAAACTGCGTAATGGGCGCTACGTCCTTGTTTCAGAGGACTATTTTTTCAATTGATTGTCATAAAATAGTGTATACAATATTTCATTTCAAATGTGACTGTGAAATTGATCCACTCTACAATCTGAAAACAAATTTTATACTCCGCTTATCTTTGCTTTGCAATAGAAAAACAGTCATGACTGCGTAGTATAGGTTTTAGATTACCTTTAATGTGTGTTCAAAAATGTTTTTATTAAAAAATAATAGATAAAAAATACAAATGTAAGGTAAGATGATTGTATTAGTTACTAAAATGCATTAATTTTTGTTCATCCGTTTTCCACCTTCCAATACATCAAAAGAACATTTTTTTCTAAAAAAAAAATGTTAAAATATACAATAACACTTTATACGCATATATACCCATTTACATACAATGAGGTAAAAAGAAGCACATCCGGCTTATTGTTAAATTTCATTTTACCAAAACTAATTCGTGTGCAAATGTTTATGCTAAAGTTCACGTGTAGAAAAAATATATTGGTTTGCATTTCAATTTAATAAATGAAAATGTTTACCTCCATGATTTGTTTTGATGGCTGTTTTAACAAATTTGCAAAATCGGCGCACTGTCCCTTTATTGATATCTTAGCAAAATCTGCAAGTTGTCAAAATCATTGTCTGAATGACATGATCCTTACTGATAGCAATTAATTAAACCGGAAAAACAGTATGTGGTCATATATATTTATACCACCCAATGTTTATGGGTGTACATTGTTTTTACAGCTGTCTGGGTCAAATATGTTCTATATTTAATCAGTGAAGGGATGTGACATCCTCTAATTATCATTCTTACAATGTTTACTTTTTTTGTTAATGCGTGTTGCGAAACGTAAGCATAAAAATAAAATGACAGGTTCAGTATGTTTTTAACGAGATAGCTTTTAAAAAATGGTCATCTTAAACTTCGATCCTTTGATAATTTATAAGAAATTTCAACCGCTCTTTGAATTTTAAAGGTTTTAAAGTATTGTCATTTAAAAAATCATCTGGGACCAATGCTTATATTGGTCCCAGATGTGATATATGCATTGTTTATTAAATAAATTCTAGTAAATATGTGCTCTATTATATTTATTTGATCTTGTATTTGCTCAAATTTATTGTGTATAAATAAAAGTATTATTATTTTAAACTATCAAATCAATTCTCAACTGCTGGGTTCGATGGATATCATGAAGTTCTAATGGGAACGAAACGGAAACAAAAACTATTTAACCTCTGGAATATATAATGTTTGAATTTTTTGACATTGTCAAATGCTCTACATAAACACATCAATGAGCTAAGGTAGCAGGATTAGTTTTACTTCAATCTACAATCATTATTAGTATTTTAACACTTCTTTTTAAAGTTGATTGATGTGTTTATCAATTATTTTCAATTAACTTCTATCTTGATTCTTCAGCACATGGTCAATGTCGAAACAAGACGCCATTAAAAATAATACTACCCAGTGTCCGAAGGAATCCGAATGCGACAGATTTTTGCAAGGGAGATAACCTACTTTCTGAAAAGGCCTATAGTACATCACAAAGCGACACTGTTGTCGTGATACATTGGTCATATATTGACCGGTATCAGACCAGAGACTGTACTCTTAAATTAATATCATACATATTGATACACAAACTATAGATAATTATTGTTATTAACTTGTAGGCTAAGCTACCAATCTTGTATTTTATTTATTAATTAACTATGAAATGGTGTACGATGTACATTATACGTAGTTTACAGTTGTAAAAATATTTATTATGAAGTAAGGTTGCCAAGAGTAACAGTGAATTAAAATAGAAAGTTTCAGCTACGCACAGCTTGTGGAATCAGTTCAGTTGCTGAATTAATTTATTTATCATTCAGGTAAAACAATCAATGCATGCATGAATAGAGCGTATTTTGTTTACGTAAATAAAGTTAAATAAATACCTTTTATTATGTCACCAACACCAGCTTCCCATCTTAAAGTTGTTTTAATATTTCATTACACATTGTTAAACATACATGTAACATTAAGAAAGTGGTCCATTAAACAATAGAACAAACATTATAAGAAAAGGGAAGTTAAACAATTTTGTACATATGTCACACTTATCACAAACAATAGAAGTAGATCCTTGTCTTATTAAGATCACAGTGAAAGTATCCTTATACAATATGAATCATGTTAACACGATTCTTGTTATGAATTCCGAGTATATTTATTTCATACTCATGTACATATCAATTGTTCGTATACATTTATATCGTATACTTCATAAATTTTTAAGCCAAACGAGCACTCAGTTTAATACATCAAACACAATGATGTATCATTAAAATCACACAGCCTTGCTGTCAGAGATTTCACTTTATACTAGACAAAGAATTTCTAATGCATGTACACTGTTGTATATGTAAGGCAGAATTTCGTTTCAATAAGTCAGTAACTCAATTAACTAATTTGTTTTTATGCATTATTTTATTCTTCAAGACTTCTTAGAATCAAAGAATTGGAAAATAATGTGTTATTTCCCTTTTTACATTTTGTTCACTGAATACGTGCGATGAATCCCAAAACAACAACTTTGTTATGCATTTCACAAAATTTCAAATGTGACTTTTTTAGGCATTGTAGAAAACGGTGTCGATATATCTTTTAAAAATTTCAGATTTTGACGTATTTTCTGTAGATCTAGGTGTACATATTTGATATTACTACAGAAATATAATTATATGCGCAAATTCCGTCTCTCAAGTCAATATACTTCATCACCAAAGGATAGTCATATTCATAACAAATATATTTTTATCGATATTTGTTTATTACTGATTTAGACATTTGA
Source organism: Lutraria rhynchaena (assembly GCA_008271625.1). Lineage (NCBI taxonomy): Eukaryota > Metazoa > Mollusca > Bivalvia > Venerida > Mactridae > Lutraria > Lutraria rhynchaena. Next base: position 457,577 of record VIBL01000110.1, on the reverse strand, counting down.
TAAATGAAGAAACTATAGATTGATATTAACTGAATATACACAATACAAGAAAGGTGTTTACTGTCGACCGAACTTGAGGGTCATTTCGATATTATGTAACGATTACATACATGTACAAAAAATAACATCCGACACAAATTCACAACAGGTTTTACATATCACGCCTCGAACTGCCGGTTTATTAGAACGTATATCTACATAATATGCTTATAAGTCCCGGACCGTTCAAGATAAATTAATTCTTAATAAAAATCTATTTTTGTGGCATGTGTCGTTTCCAGTGCTGCCTGTTTGCTGTCCAGTTCAGGTTTAACTAATCGTGAATGGAATAAAGAAAACATGGTATAAAATATACTTTATAAATTGTCTACTACACTGTACCCTGAAAACTAGACACAAATCATCCGGGAGAGCCACGTTAGTAATTTAGTGTCATTTCTGACCCAGTTATGATATTTGTAGTGACAATCGTTGGTTGCTATGCTGAGTAGTTGCTCCTTGTATGCATGGTCATACGCGAGAATGTTAACATTGGAATAAAGCTTATGGAAATTCGAGATCATCTGTTTAGGGATGCCGTATTTATTGTGGAAGTTATAGTCAATCAAATGACCTTTAGACATGATTATGATGACGTCATCTATCTCAGCTCTATTTCCAGATCTGAAGTTGTCAAGTATGTATCTTACAGCCGAAAAAATGCTCGCTTCGCTCGATGGCGGACCTCTCAAAAATGTGATAGACTGTAGTACGGGAAGTTTATCAATTCCCCTGAAATGCAAACCATTTAAAGTATTATTAATAACTCTTATTTTAAACAACAGAAATATCGTTTGTCTGTTTATCCGCCATTTTTCGCATCATTTGATATTAATTCGATAATTCATAATAACGTCATATCCTGACCGTCATGCCATTGTCCAGATCGTTGTGGATATACAAGAAAAGGATTTCTAGAAAAAAGCACAAAAATCCCACGTTTCCCAAAATATAACCTGTCCAAAAATCCATCCGGCAGGGAAATGTACGATAAGTAGACGACAAAACATGATATCCCTGTGTGTACCGTCTTGGAACGGTATGAACTTTGCAACACGGAGTTTAACCAGGTTTGGCGGGCCCTACCTCTCAATAATATTACCCTCGAGAAAACAAAACAAAAAATAAAACAAACTGTTTGCTCAAGTTCCCTTTAATCAATAATAAATCAAAGCAGAAATGGACAAAATGTAGCAATTTTCAAGGAATAAAAATAAGACATCAGCCCGTACATGCAGCACCTTTAAAGAGGAACGGTCACCTGTACGCGCATATGTATCAAACGAATCGTTAAATATCATCTAAAATCTGAGGACGTCTTATCTGACATTCTACTTATAATTTACAGGAAAACCCGGACATCCTGACTGATTTTAGCACCCGGTATTCCAATCAATTACCCAAATATCAAATCTTGGCGTAACAAGGGAATCCAGAAAGTATTTTCCATGTGGCGCAACTTAAGTTCGATCCATTTCAATCAGGTTTCATACACCCGTTAGCTTCACAGGTTCCGATGTCTCTGCCTATAATACATTTGCAGTCGCTTGTAAGCCATGGAAATAAGCGAGCTCTAAGCCATCACTAACCAGGAATTTATCACTGGTTATATTACACAATGCCGTCATAACGTGTGCCTGGTATTCTACGATAGGGATATGGATAAGTATTTAGGGAGAAATAGTCCTTAATTAGATTTTTAGGACCGCACAAAAGAACAGACAGAGTCTAATTGTCAGTTTGTTGTAGTATTAACTCTACCTTTTCCATTGACAAATCATAAGACTGTATAATGCCGGGGAGAAGGCTAATGGTTAATTGTTTTACCGAAGTTCAACACACATTTCTTACCTATCTAGCTCTATAATGGTAGACCCATGGTATCCACTGAATGTTCCTATGGCAATGCGAGAAGAATTCATTCCAATTTTCATAGCATTGATCACTTTAAACATAAAATTCTGCAGTTTAGGGACCTCTTCAGGATAGGAAGGTATTTCTACCATGAAAATTACATCCCTGTCGCAGGAACCTGTTAATAAATAATAATAAACAAGATGAATTCTTAAACCTTACATTAGTTCATGAAAATAGTTGTACAATTACAAACTTACCGTGATTACGGCTTTATATTTGACCATACAAATAAGTTTAAATTTCAAATTGCATCATTTGAACAAAATATTTTCAAAGGAATCTTAAGTGTGCCGAATAATAGAATGATATTAACCTAATTATTTGATTCTGTATATTAAATACAATGACCATTTATTTTCGAACCTGATTGTTCAGTAGCCACGGGGCATGCTGCAGTTGTTGATTGTTTTTCTGTTGTTTGTGGTGATGTTGTTACAACTTTATTATCTGATTGTGATGTTGTATTTATCTCATTAGTAGCTGATGATGTTGATGAGAAAGGCACTGTTGACATTGTTACTGCATATGTAGTTGGTGACGGAATTGATGTAGATGATTCTATTTTTAGTGAACTTGTTGGCGGTGTTGATGTGATTGGTACTCTTTGAATCATTGGTGGTGATGTATTCTTTAACAGACTATTAGTTGATGTTGATGTGGCTAACACTGACGGACTTGTTGTTGGGTGTATTGTTGCTGTAACTGGTAGACTTTCTATCGATGATAATGTCGTTGATAAAATCGCGGACGGACTTATTAATTGTGATGTTATTGCTAGAACTGGTGGATTTGTTGAAGGCGATGTTGTTAATGTCGAACTTGTAGGCTTTGTTGTTGTTGTTGTCGTTGTTGTTGTTGTAACTGATGGACTTGTTGTAGGCGTTGTTGTTGTCGTTGTTGTTGTAACTGATGGACTTGTTGTAGGCGTTGTTGTTGTTGTTGCTGTTGTTGTTACTGATGGACTTGCTGCAGGCGTTGTTGTTGTTGTTGTTGTTGTAACTGATGGGCTTGTTACAGTCGTTCGTGCTGGTGTGAATATTGTTGTAAGTGATGGTCTGGTTGCTGGTGCTGTTGTTGTTGTTACTGACTGACTTGTTGCTGGTGTTGTTGTTGTTGTTACTGACTGACTTGTTGCTGGCGTTGTTGTTGTTGTTATTACTGACTGACTTGTTGCTGGCGTTGTTGTTGTTGTAACTGACTGACTTGTTGCTGGTGTTGTTTTTGTTGTTACTGATTGACTTGTTGCTGGTGTTGTTGTTGCTACTGATTGACCTGATGTTGGGGTTTTTGCTGTTGATGATGATTTCCTTGTCCCGTGTTGTTGCGGTTTAATACTAGCACGTATTGTTGGTAGGTTGCAGAGGTCACTGTCACAACACTGCACGGTGAATGAATTCATTTTGTATGCACCTTCCTGATATGTGTTCTGTTCTCCGTCACCAGAAACCAAATGTCGTTGAAAAACGGGTGAACAGTTCTTAAATTAAATTATTCGTTTATAACATGATGCGAACAGTTCAGTGGCCGCGGTCGTGGTCCAGTGGTTAGTGTGCTGGACCTGTAACCCGGAGATCCGGGTTCGAATCTGGGTCGCGGCAGGTCATACCCTTCTATGAAAATTTGACAAAATGTCGATTTTCCTCCATCTGTTGAGAAGTTGCCGGCTCCTTGTGGAAGGGTAAGTTAGTACTGGTTAGTATACAGTTCAGGAAAACTGGTTAGGTGAGCCGGTCGCCGTATCTAACAGAAAAATTGTTGAAAAACGGCGTTAAACCCCAGTGACAATTAGTCACATAAAAACAAACAAAGCAAACAGTTCGAATACAGTATGAGACGTATCTTCGATGAAATAATCTGTTTGAATATAAGGTTTATACACACTAAATTATATATTGTTAAATTGGAAAATAAGGATACACAATTGTTTCGTTCTGGATAATTACATGTAGATCATATGATAAACATAATTAAGTCATAGGAAGTGTACAGTGATATTTCAATCATTGAATAATAAACTCTCCAAGTCTTGAAATGTGTAAACAATGTGGGGATCATGTTATCTGGAGTCTCGGTGTTGGTCATATATCGTTTATTACGAATCATTAAAACCTCGGTAGGATGCCAAAATAATGCCTTGTCTGCAATATTTTCTCCAACTAACTGCTCTTCTATAGGGAGGTGATATGTAACGCAAATGTTGAATGTTAAACAAATATAAATTCTGTGATACACATAGTTGTACATTTTTTTACATACAAGCATATCAGCGCGGAAAACAAATCAGTCGGAATATGACAAAATAGTATAAAAAATTGTGGATCACCATAGTGCAACTTCTATCTGAAATGTTAATCTCGACCATACATAAAAAGTCTAATACCGTTTTTAATCCACAACTCATTACATACATGCTTGTTGACGTTTCTGCACTTATAGATGTTCTCAGTAAACAGACCTGTATCAAACATTGAAAATCATAAGTAATTGATAATTGCTTTTCAATTCAATATAAAATTTAGTGAGCTAATCATTTTTCGTGAGTTCCTAAAAACTGAATTCTGATATTTTTGCAAGGATAACATATTTAAAATTTCCGTTACAGTTTTTTGACAAGACATTATATTCGTGATCGGTGGTCCTGGATTACAAGCTGGTAAATGGTACTGGAGCACCAGCTAGCAGCACGCGATTTGGCCACAGTACGGCTGTTGCACCGTTAGTTCATGTAAGATTTTTAAGTTTTTCTGCCATGAAGGTTTACACGAGGCATGATGTGAGATAACATTTTCCTTACGATGTAAAGTATATGGGTCATTTTATTCAAAGATCAGGTTCAGCTGACCAACAAAGAGCTAGCCAACTTTATCGTCAACTTTGTTCTTGCTCCCATCTCGGAAGAACAAATCATGGACCTCCGGACATCACTGGTCATTGTCAGACAATGTATGTATAGACAGATATTTACATGCTTAGCGAGAGGCAGTGAATAAATCTACATACCTCGCCTGACGCACATGTGATCATGTTGCAGTATCTAATGTCAGCATCTGTGTTATTGCAACTGTAACAAACCAATGCTAAAAAAGAATGTGTGATAAACGTCACTGAAGAAGAAGAAAGCCGAGCTATAAAATCACAATAGTTTTCATTTATTTTATAGTCATTATGTATTTAATTATACAACTATTTGTTTATTTGTATTAATTTCAGTTATATATTTAAAGCATATGAAGTGATCATTGTTTTGGTGGCTCTCCCCTGATTACTTTTCTTTAATTATCTCTTGTAAAAAAACTGAATATGTTAATTACAGCAACTTACATTTGTACATTTAATTTACTTGTATTTTTTAAAAACAAAACGACATTCGAACCATTGATCAACATTACCGACTGCTAATTTTCCTGCGTTTTTGTCTACATATAGCAAAACACATTTTTATAGGCATTGTGGAAGAAATAGTAGTTGTCGAAATAGTAGCTCGTTATGCAAAGTCCTACAGTACTGTAATAAATCAAGTGACCAATAAAAATCAACATTTTGGGACAAAGTTTATGTCATAACTTACGGCAATTGTTGCAGAATTTTGGACATACACTAATCGACAATGTTGGGTCACTACACATGTCAGGATTCTGTGAGGCCATTGCCCGACACGCGTTTGGATCTATGTCCTGACATGAATTCATACCTCCAGTCACGTGGCAGACAAGACAACACATCACAACTACTGTATTAAGTAAAACATGTTGTATTATCTAAAGTGTTCATGACTTACTGATCTTAAAAATATTCAGCTTTTTGTCCTCTCTGATACTCCAAAACAGGACCATCCCGAGCATAATGATAAGATTTACTGCTCTCTAAATGCCTAATATGGGACACACATTGGCACACCATTATTTCATCAATGTCTAAAGTTAGTCATTGTACTTTACATGTTTAACTGTAGATTACAATAAAGTTAGAATAAAATTTGTTTAAAAAACGTGTTGTAAAGGATGACAACACAACTTGACTGAGTAGAAATAATCACGAACAGAGCAGATCACGAACAGAACTGTATTCGTGTTACGTGAATGAAAAAGACACTGAACGTTAATACTTACGATAATGTACATTGACGCATAGCCGTAACATTGTCAGACCAAATTTAAAATCTCAGGCAACACAAACTTAGATAAAGAACTGTGTTTATGGTTTGACGAGGTCAATTTAGAGATGGTATTAGTGATGTTTATTTATAGGAAAATCTATCGACAGTGTCGGTGAATTTTTTAATGCTTATCTGATTGCTATCATTATGGAACAGTTTGAACATAAACTTTCCGTTTATTTTAGCAGGATCTCGTATTAACTTGGTGTAACAGTACGGTCATAACGACCTCATTATTTCACGGTCGTTATCATGTATAAATACATGTATGGATGATAATCATGTTTTATTGCATGTTTAGCGAGTTTCGTTCCGGCCTAGATGTTTTATTCTTTTAGTTTATAAAGGTACACCTTCATGTTTTGTTTTTCCTCAACCGTCCCTCACTGCTGATCATTCGTGTGGTAGTTAAGTATTTACTTACAGAGAACTAAGGAAGAACCGGTACAGGATTCACGTATAGTACATTTTTATTCCCAGCATGCTACTCGTTAAATATGTCACTTAGTTGTTTTCTTGTGGCAAACAAAAGATGAAACGATTCAAGCCTTCATTAATGAAGTTTAACTAAGTAATCTTTAATTCCACCAGTACGCCCGTCCGTCCGCTCGTTTGTACGTTCTTCACTCGTTCGTTCTGATGTGTCATGTGGAACAATTTGGCTTATTAGATTGCGCTTTACGCTCAAATCGGCGCTATAGAATAAAGAAGGACTACTAGACATTTTGTTTATTTTTTTATTAATCATTTTACAAAAAAATCCCATCATATTCATAATTTTAGTTATTCAGCTTTACTTACATGCGAACGTATTTATTTCATTTTGATATTTAGGCGGGAGAATTAGCACTTAAAAACAATTACCCTTTTTACATTAAATATAGAGTAACTGATAAGAACATTTCTGAAAAAGTCTGATTTAAGTCCGTTTTTCTCAAATCTGACAAATGAAGCAATAAATGTCCCACCCGTGCGTTAAATTTTATTTATCAAGCAATCCATTGATATTATTTAATAAAATATGAAATAAAATTCAGGCGGAGGAATTTTGAGTTTAATAAAATAATTATCATTTTACTTATGAGTTCGTATATCATACGGACAATTACCAAAATTACCGGATCGATTTTCATCGAGCTAATTAGGGGTAATAAAACTATATATATATGGTACCACGGCGATAAAATCTCTGTTTTTCTGATTGTAATCAGTGGAAGGATTGTAATTTGCTTTATGATCAGGTTTTGAATGCAACTTATTGTTTTGTTGCAAATTTATGCATTCACATGGTAAGGTGATTTGCGATTTTGCAAATATAGAACCATACAGGGAAATTGAATGAATAATATAATATACAAATTTTAAATCTTTGAGCCATGTTACAATCTATGACAGATATATAAGCAATATTGATTAAATATATATATTTTTTAAAATAATTTACGTAATGAAACTCTGGTCATTTTATTTCTGATAAAGAATGACAAGACTTTTTAAATTAGACTTTATAATATAAGACCTTTTTTCTGTCTGTTTCTTTGAAATCATGCTTTTATACATTTGAGCAAGAAAGAAAGAAGAGAGAAAATAAATAAAATACATGGAAAACGTGTCTTGAGTTGGATTGAACCAACGACAATCATATCGCAAAAAATATAGTACCTTGCACCTCACGGCCCTGATGGCTAATCAAATATTTTGCCTGTTTCATATTAAGCAAGTTTTGTAAATCTAAGGGAGGTGACTATTCTATCTTAAGTAATATTATGTGTATTTTAGTAAAATAAATGTGTGCTTCTCAGTGAATAGAATGACTTTTCATTCAACGATATTGGTGTATAAAAATATGGCTTTTGGGTGAATTATTTGAACGAATTTTGTCCATATTAAATGAACCACGCTCTATGTAAGTCGATTGTTGGCGCGACAATACTAAATATATTCTTGAAAAGGTCAGTGGATGTTCTATTGAATTAGATATGAAACTTGCTTCAGATTTATTTATTTTTGAGAGTATGATAGAAATGGAAGAAGAAAATGCAGGTTTAACTTTAAATACAACGTTACATATGCTATATTGTTTACAGTTTGATTAAACGATGACCATTATGACTGCTGCAAGGTGTGAAACGCATTAATAACGGACATGGATTTGTAGGGTGGGTATATATATTATGCCCTCGAGGTACAAGTATTGACTACAGAGAGGTAAAACAACACCCAAGATTGCACATTTTCATTAATTCAATTGATGGTTCGAATATTACCAACAGATTGTAAAATACAAAGTGAAGCGCCGTTGGGTGTTTCAATTGATTTGGTGCTACAGGGATATTACTAAACATGAAATCACACCTGAGACATATTGTCATTCAAATTTTGTAAAGATTTTCCTAGTGTTGACTCGGTCGTATAAAAGGCAGAAAATAATTAAGGCGCATTGCGTAATAAGGCGCATTGCGTCTACGTTTCTATCGTCCCTCGGTGTCGAGGGACGAACATCCGCATGAAGCGTGTATGTGGTCGCACGGTCATGCAAAGCTCCCCTGTCTGTTTGATCCTGTAAGTCATTTTCCTTAGAATTATTGTCTGATTGTACCTTTTATACATCACCCTTCAGTCGGAAGAAATATAGAAGTAAATTATGACCGGTTGTCTGCATTGGCTATTTCTTTAAATTATTTCTATACACAACTATTTAACCTTATATATATTTGTCCGTAATCTTCATTGTTAAGATTCACTACTATACACTACATTTTGATGCAATTATTTAAATTTGATTGCCTATATTTGCTAATATTGTCATTTTAAATCTAGTTGTTGTAAAACCAACATTTGGTGTTAAAATTTGACGGCTTCTCGAAATTTTATAACCATTGTAGACTTATAGAGTGTTTTATCACTTCTTTGTTTGGTTTTATTTATAATTAGGTATATCTTAATACATTTTTGTCTGATTATTCATTTATCCTTGGAAGACATTATAAGACACGTTAAAATATAATAATTCACGCAGTCCAATAGTATAGCGTGAAATGCGTCTTTTCGCGTAGCATATTACAGAGAGTGTTTTATAGCTATCATAATGCACGAAAATCTCGTGCGCGTAGTGTTTTAATACTGTATAGTATGACGTGTACACAAGTTCCCCACAAGTTCAATGTCTTTAGCGTTTTATTTTTAGAACAATTTCGTTTGTTAAACGTATTTTCATTGCACTATTGTAATTTAATTTCACATTTGTAAATAGCGTGGCCCCATATGCTCTGCAAAGTAAAATTTGAGTTCAGGTTTTCAGAGCATTTTTTCCCCACAGGGTTTTAATCTCTGGTTGTTCCTGAGCCATCCAGTTTGCACTCTGAGTTTTTCAATGATACGTAAGGGACATATATCGTTTTTGGTACCAATGTTTGCATGATTCTATTACGTCATACAACTTCCGTTCTCAAATGAGATGTGCATGAGTGGAACGATATCTCGTCAGTGCGATTTAACTACTCGTCGAGTGCAGACGCTTAGGCTAGCACGGACGTAGTAATATTGATCGATATTTCGGAACGGATTCGTTCGTTCACAATTTATTCTCTCCGCGACATAGTTGTTGTGGATTTTTTTGTCAGTCAAAAATTTTTTGCTATTAGTGGCTAAAAATTATTGCAAAATTGTTATTAGTAACAAAATTTTTCAAAAAATAAATTATTTTCGTCGGAAAATATAATTTTCGTTTCGACTTTTAATTGTCGTATTATCGCCGGGCTTCGAGACCGCTTTACGGTATTACGGCGCACGTGCAAAAATGGCCGAGAAAGAAGTCCAGAACAGTAAAAAGGGGACAAACAAGGTGGTTTCGGCCTCCAAGGTTGTATCTTTTGCTCCTTCCACGTCCTTACAGACCGTTTCGGCGGTTGAACTGCCTGTTATTACCACGAGAGCAGGTCCTAGCAGTATATCCCAGCCATGTTTACCGGGCCCAAGTCATTCTCAAACTTCGTCTTCAAATCCTCACTCCAAAGATGGGTTAACGAAGGAGGTTTTACTTATCCTCCAAGAACTCAATAGAAATGTTAAAAACCAAAATGAAAGAATTGAAAAACTTGAGAATTCTTACTATGAAGACGATGAATTTTATGGCGATGACGGTGCCTCGGACCAATCTTTTGATAGGGATATTCAGATACAGGACCATGATTCAAATCAGTCTAGTGACAGTCCTATTTGTAGTAGTAAGGATGATGTTTTCCGTAATCTTATGGAGAAATTTCAACACTGTGACATTGTTGACAAAAGTGTAAACACTGATTTGGCTCAGTTTGTGAATAATTCATTCAGAAATGGTCTGTCAGAAGACAAAATTAATGAACTGTTGAAAGGTTTACACAGGCCTGAAAACTGTGACGCTTTAGTGAAAACCAGAGTAAATCAGGGCATCTGGCGCCTGCTGAAAGCATCAGTTCAGTACGATGATAACAAGTTGCAGGGGATCCAAGAAATATTGGTTAAAGCGGCTTCTAACATAACTAAGAGTGTTGATATGTTGGCCAATCTTGAGGATCCAGTTAGTAGAAGTGTAATTGGTCTGTCCACTGATGCTATTGCCTTGTTGGGTCAGGCAAACAAGAATATGAATATTAGGAGAAAAGAATTACATAAATCTAGTTTAGATCCGAAGTATCATTACCTTGCTTCACCATCTTTACCTTACACAGATTTTCTGTACGGTGATGACAATGATGTAATAAGAATGTTAAGGAAATAAATGATCTTAACAAGATTGGAAGAATTGGTCAGTCATATGGACTTGCTAGAGGAAGAGAGTTCCGTCGTCCTCATCCTTATAGACAAAGAGGCCGTGGCCGAGGCCGTGGTCGAGGTAGAGGTGATGGTAGTGCATCAAAAAACGGCAAGACAGCCGGCCTCAAGAAATAAATAAGGTTAGTACCTTTAAAGCTGGTAGACTAAAGCAGTATATTGAAAATTGGAGAAAAATAACTAGTGATGAAACCATTTTGGACATGGTTGAACAATTTCATATTGAATTTATTGACAATTGCAACCCAGTAAAGACATTTTGTCAGACTAACAAATTTTCTTTTGAAGAAAGTGTTCATATTGATCAAGAAATACAAAAATTATTAGATATGGAAGTAATAACTGAGGTCGATCATGATCCAAATGAATTCATTTCTCCAATTTTCACTGTACCTAAAAAGGATGGTGAACATAGAATGATTTTGAATTTAAAAGAATTGAATGAGTATATTGAGTACCATCATTTTAAATTGGATAATTTTGAATCCGTTGTAAAGCTTGTTACTGCAAATTGTTATTTTGCTTCAGTTGATTTAAGGCATGCATATTATTCAGTGCCTATGGCTCCTGAGCACAAACTTAAATTACGTTTTGCTTTTAGAAACAAGATCTACCAGTATGAAGCACTCCCAAATGGGATTTCATGTGCACCAAATTTTTTCACACGCTTACTTAAGCCTGTTTATGCATCATTACGCATGCTTGGACACACAATATCTGGGTATATTGATGACTCTCTTCTTATAGCAGACTCTAAACAAGATTGTGAAAGAAATGTATCAGATACAGTCAGACTTATGACAGATGTTGGCTTCATTATTAATGAAAAGAAATCAGTTTTGGTGCCAACCCAATGTATACTATTTCTTGGGAACATAATAAATTCTGTTACTATGACTGTCATTTTGCCTGAAGATAAAGTTGCAAGCATTGTCCAAGCATGTGTAGAGTTGAAAAACAAGTCTTTTGCAAAAATCAGAGAGGTTGCTAGGGTTTTGGGGCTCATGGTCTCTTCTGTCTCAGCTGTAGAATTTGCTCCTCTTCATTATAGAGATATTGAGAGAGAAAAGATCTTAGCTTTACATCAATGTAAAGGAAATTATGAATTCTTTATGAGTATCTCTGAAGACATCAAAAATGAACTCCAATGGTGGATAGACAATCTTGCTCATCAGAAAAGAACATTTTTTCATGATAATCCCAGTTTAGTCATTACATGTGATGCTTCTAATGATGGCTGGGGAGCTGTATGTGAGCAAACTGAGATTGGAGGTCGTTGGGGAGACCAAGAGTCCCAAAATCATATAAATTACCTAGAATTACTTGCAGTGTATCTTGCCTTGAAATCATTTGGTAAATCTTGTGAAAACTGCCATGTTCAAATTAGATCAGATAATACATGTGCAGTAGCATACATCAGGAACATGGGTGGCAAAATGAAGCATTTGAATTTGCTAGCAAAAGAAATCTGGCTCTGGTGTTATCAGGGAAATATTTGGCTGTCAGCTACCCATGTTCCTGGAGTTGTTGATACTGCAGACAGAAGTTCAAGGGAATTTAAAGACAATACTGAATGGATGTTGAATGAGACTATGTTTAAAGAGATCATCAATAGGTTTGGATTGCCAGAAATTGATCTGTTTGCCTCTAGATTAAACAAGCAAATTGAAAGATATGTTTCTTGGAAACCTGATCCTGAGGCAGAATTTATTGATGCTTTCTCATTGGATTGGTCAAAAATGCTAATATATGCGTTTCCTCCATTCAGTTTGTTGGGCCGTCTGGTCCAGAAGGTCCGGGCGGATGCTGCAGATGTTGTCCTGGTGGCGCCTGTTTGGGTCACACAGAACTGGTATACCCCAGTCATGGAAATGCTTGTGGAGGATCCACTTATCCTGAAGGTGAAAAAACATACTCTGAGGATTCCAGGATCCAACCAAGTACATACTCTTGTGAACAAGATGCACTTGATGGTTTGTCATATATCAGGAATTCCTTCAAAAGCCGAGCTTTATCGGATGAATCTGTTGAAATACTCATGGCTTCCTGGCGAAAATCCACTAAGAAGCAATATCAGTGTTACATCAAAAAATGGATTCTATTCTGTCGCCAAAGGAAAAGTGATATATTTCAAACATCTATTGAATTAGTAATTGAATTTTTGACCCATCTTTATAATCAAGATTACAGTTATGAAACATTGAATTCTGCTCGTAGTGCTTTATCAATTTTGTGTAATTCACAAGAAGGATATTCTGTTGGATCACACCCTTTAGTTGTGAGATATATGACAGGGGTTTTTAATCTACGTCCCACAAGGACAAAGTATACAGAAACTTGGGATGTAGCCATACTTCTGCGTTACCTGAAGACGTTGTCACCAGTGACATCACTGACTCTTAAAATGTTTTGTTGCAAACTCGCAACACTTGTTGTGCTGACTCAAGCAAGTCATTCAGTAAGTTTATTAACTTTAGACGGAATGAAACAAGAAGATTCCTTTTTTGTCTTGTATTATAGTGGGTTGTTGAAGCAATGTCGCAAGGGTAAATCAAACCCTTATGTTGTTTTTAAGAAGTACATTCCAGATAGGAATTTATGTGTATATTATACTCTGGAAGAATATTTGACACGTACTAGGACATTACGTGGAGAAAATAGAAATTTGTTTTTAAGTTACATTAAACCACATAATTCTATAGGACCTACTACCATTGCTAGATAGGTAAAATTAATGATGAGTAAAGCTGGGATTGATATAAACAAGTTTAAGACGCATAGTGCTCGTGGTGCTGTGACCTCAAAGGCTAGACAAAGTGGTGTTCCATTGAAAGAAATATTGAAAGTGGCTGGGTGGTTTTCTGAGAGAACATTTGCCCAGTTTTATGACAAGCCAGTAGAAATTTCTGAAGATTTTCAGTCAGCTGTGCTTCAATAGATGTACGTTTGTGAAGGTAATAAATTTCCAGGTTATATATGTTTGTATTTATTGCTTAGTAGCACAAAAAAGCTATGTCTTTTGGGGTTAAAGTCTCATTTGAGAACGGAAGTTGTATGACGTAATAGAATTCCCCCAAACAATCCCTCCAGTTGTAATATGACTACATAGAATTCCAAACAAACGTCAACTTCCACGTAAGTCTAGTTTGTTTGGGGGAAATATATTCTATACTCTATATTTTATCGTTTTCTTTGTCGCCAAAATAAACACCGCCTCGTCCGGTTTAGTAAATGAGTGAAGTAGTTTGTGTTTTGTTTGTGACATGCTAGTAATGGTAAATGAAAGGCTATGTACTTAATACTGAGTATGTTAAGTTACTGTCTATGTGACATTGAATAAGTTTGAGTTTTTGTACAATATTGGACTTATACTTTGTGTGCTTATTTTGAACTTTGTGAATTTTAAGAACTATAAAACTGTTGTCGTTGAGTAAATGAACCTTCATGAAGACACGTATAATTTTGTTGTTCAACCCTAAACATCAAGAACAACGATCATTATCAACATTTGGTCATACATTTCTTTACAATCTACAGCTTGGTGGCTGTACCACATACTACGGCCATCAGAATCACATTATGACCTAGAATATCATTCGCGTAGAACATAACTGTATTGCTCTATGCTTATAACATTCTTGCATCCTGCGTAAGCCACACCATCTAGAACATATCGGTGAAACAGATACTACAGTTTAACTTGTGTTTGCAGCCACCTCCGAGTAAAGGCCACCCTGTGAATAAAGGCCCTTTTTGAAAACCATCATAGATTATCTAGAACACATTGACTTCCGAATAAAGGCCACTTGTCAATAAAGGTCACAATTTGTCTTTCTCGAGAGTGACCTTTGTTCACAGGTTTGACCATGCAATACTCTTCCTGATATTTTAAGATATAAAAACACAAAGAAAACTTATTGTTACAGCACAATGGATTCCATTCTTATGAACAAATCATTTGCAACAGCAACGTTTGAAATGCAGCCATATTTCTGTCCCAGGTGTTGTATATATAGTGACTGGAGTCAGTAGCTATATTGCGCATTTGGCCTTGATTTACTCCCCCATATCCGATGGTAATAACATTTGGACTTCGTTGATGCAATTTTGACATTAATTTTGTGTGTGGGATGTTCCAAAAGTCAAATATCGCATGGCCGTTGGATATAATAATGATGACGTCATCGGCGTCTGGTCTATTACCTATCTGAAAGTTGTCTAGGACATATCTGACGGCCGCTATATTTGAGGCACTCGAAGATGGAGATGATGATAAACCAAACAAGACTGGGAATACTGAGGACTCATTGTTGCCACTGAAAAGAGATGACAAAGCGACAAGGAATAGAATGACAAGACACTGTAACCAAACTACTCGCGTAACATTACATTGGTTTAAGGCAAAAAAATACTATGTTTCCACAAACGTTTTCAAATAATATAGGGTCGGTGGGCCGGCAGAAATTTTTTTTCAAGAATATGTTTTTTAAGTGGGAGATATAGTTCATAAGTTATTTTACCACGAATTTTTGGCTCATTTAATTCGTTCTGTCTAATTAGGTTTCGATCTCACGTGATAATTTGCCCCACATGCTAACTTACTTGTACGGATTCTACTAGCACTTAATTTACCTAACAACAAATCTAGTCCGCTATAAAGTCAATAGTACAATGTTTTTTAAAACAAAGTTTACCTGTTAAGGTCCACAAGTGTCGAACAATGAAATTCTTCAAAAGTTCCCAACCCAACTTGCACTCGATGGCTTCCTAGGTTTAAATGATGAATCACATTTCCTACAAAAGTCAATATTCTCGTGAATTCCTGGTCGTGGCAACTCAAAGAAAGCATGAATATCACGTCTTTCTTGCAAAAGGCTGGAATAAGAAATATACCTGTATCTTATTTACAGGCACAAGAAAATAAATTATTGTTAATAATACGTACTATGGTGAGAAACTCGATTATGAGTGATGTGGAAAATGTTTCATTTGTGAGGGTCATACCGATATCAGCGTAATCTAATTCTGTGCCAAAACAAATTATCTTGATATAAAACTCTTCAACATGTATAGAGACGTTTTTTTTATGTGATTAAAAGACTCTCCCATATCGTTTAGAATCCTTTGTTCCACAAACAGATCTGAGTGATGGTACATTAAAATATTATTATAAGAAACTATTTTATCAATTTTATCAGATACTGGTATTTCATTATTCACAATATTAACCTATCAATACTCTTATTACTAAAAGTATTTTTTTTTTCGTTCACGGCTCCTCGCAGATTTTCATCACATGTTGTTTAAATATAAAATCATTTATGAAGTCTTCGTGACATGACATCTAGAACGCACCTGTTTTGGCATCAAAGGATTGCTGAGTCACAACTGGATTATTTGTTGAAGCCGGTGTTAATGGTGAAGATGATAGTGTTGTCGTTAATGTTGTTGTTGCCGCAGTTGTTGACGTCGTTGTTGTTGGTATTGTTGTTGGTGGAACTGATTTTAAATTTGTCTGTTGAGATATTGGTGTGTTGCAGAGATCTGTGTCACAACATTGTATTCTGTAGACCTCCCTCCTGTACAGATATTGTTTATTAGTCACCGCTGGTGCGTGTTTCACATCACTAGCTCGTCGGAATATCGGTATACAGGTCTCGAATAAATAAAATCAACGTGTCGAAAATCAACGCAGTATCACAATATCATGTGTCGCTAAGATTTACTAAAGCACTGATTATGTATTGTTTGTATTATATTGTTCGTGAAATTTTAACGTAAAAAGCTGGCCTAAATACGCTTCCGTCATTCGTGTATATTTATATATTATATTTGAGTTTTTGGCTACAAACATGGTGAATAAATGCGACCTCAAATCGCCTAATGTTGATAAACAAGCATTAAGTATTCTGTGATAAGAAATCCAAAGATAGATTCTTTAAACTTAATTATAATTGTGCCTTTGCAGGGTTTATCTATATTTGAAGCGTTTATCAGTATTTGATGATTTAGTTACCGTTTTTGCACCGCATCGCATCTTGTAAATACTGGATGAATTTTTCGTACCGACTTTAGACCATACAATACACATCTAGATGAAAAACAAAAAAGTGTTTGAAAATCTACAAAGACTGTCAAAACTATCGGAATGATACAGTTTTATATGTAGAATAAAGTGCAAGATATAAAACTATAAGGCTTTCACGGTTCATTATACAGTACGTTGTAATTAATGGATTGCTTGTCACGTGGCCTTGTATGTTGTAATTAATGAGTTGTTTGTCACGTGGCCTGGTATGTTGTAATTAATGGGTTGCTTGTCACGTGGCCTTGTAAGTTGCCTAAGAACAAAGGTTTCAGATCGTCGTCTAATTAGACAATCAAATTCATTATTGTATTTATTGAAACATATGATAATTGGCAATAGAAGTAGGCGATAAAAATATGAATATTTGCGGGTCATTGCTAGTCGACATGATAAAGGAAGTAAAATAAAACGGGACCATCTATAGTTAAGGGTCTTATCGCATTATTGTAATTTTACTTGGAGTTAGAAGTTCATTCACTCTGTAATTTAGGTCCTGATACGAAGAAATAGACGGGTGGACAGGCGAGCGAAGGAGGTATAAATACATGTACATGGTCAGGCTGAGTGGAACCATGTGTTTATATTGTCTTTGATACCGTAATGTAATATCATGGATCAGTAAAGAGTAATGTACGGTGACAGGACACTGACCTGACCAGATGAGCATGTAATTGGGTTACAGTGACTGATGTCTGTACCATTGCTGTCACAACTGTAGCACACCAATGCTGGAATAAAATAAAATGAAATACACATAAACCATTCGGTGTCATTTCATTATCATATACTTCATGTATTAAAAAATGTTCATAACTGTTTTGATTATGTAACAGTGTTGTATATATAATGCATGTATATATGTTTATATCAGTTTGTATTATTACATTGGTGTCGTGAGTGTGTGGCTAGCCTTTGAATCCTAGAGCTAGGGTGAAGAAGTGGCTGGGGGCGGAAACTGAACAAGTAGGCTGTGGGTCCAGGGTGCCGGAGGCCCCCGGAAGCTCCTGAGTTTTGTCCATTTCTAAGGGATTCAGGCACATTTCCAGAACCTCACCTTTCCTTTCCCAGGGTATACAATAAAATGTACGAGAGCTCTAATCTACTGTGTGCTTAAGATATGAATCAAACGGAGGTAAAAAATATCTTTGCACTATGTATAATTTGAATGTTAGCGTGTTTCCCACTGGGTACATCCATGTTTGTTGACTTACTTTACTCAAAGGAAAAATATTAATGGAAGTAAGTGAACGCGAGAATATTTAAAATACAGAAACAACGTATTTTACTATGAACATGTAAACTGAATAATTTTCATATTTTTGAACAATGAACACAACTCTATATATAAGGATATATTACAACAATTAGCCTTAAAGTAACAATCATTGTATCATGCAGGGAACCATGTCTCAGATTTTTGATAACGTCCTCCATTCAATAGATATTTGACTTTAAAGAAATTCCGTCGCCTGAACCCCGCAGAAAATTACCTAATACGTCATAGATAAAAAACGAAAATAAATATCAACATTCTGTGACACGGTTCCCTAGATAAGCATTTCCGCTACAAAATACCGAAAACCGCTTTGATTAATATAGCTTGCGATCATTATAATGGTCTCAGATACAGCACCATATTTTGTTGTGCACTCTTATTTTTGTTTCTTATTGTTTTAATTTATTAATAATTTACAACCTGTTTTTTATGAAACAACTTAACCTGTGATTCGTTCATTTTTGTTATGCAAGAAGGGAAATCATCATTTTTGCTTTGTTGCATGGTTTTAACAATGTTCATAAGTGATTTAATTTTAATGTAAATAAATGTAAAAGTTATCCCGAGTTGTTTTGTAAACAATCAGTTCTTTGCTTATGTATTTTCATGTAAAAATGACGTTTCCAAAATTAAATATCGAGAAACTTGTAATACAAGTTTTATAGGTGATTTCATTTTAAAGTTAATGTTATAAAAATGAAGAAGTGAATGCAATTATTAAACTAATTTTACATAACAATGTTACAGTACGATCCGAAGTATTCGAAATTCACTATCTGGGTTCAATTGGATCCGATCTGAAGAAATTTGGGTTTGTTGCAGCCCCGATTTCAAATGTAACACTTGTTTTAATTGATCAACCACAGGTCACAACTGAGTCTAAAACTAGAAAGTTCGTACAGACTTATTATTTATATCAACCCACAAATACTGAAATAAATATCATTACGCAACTTACGACACTTGTTGCAGAATTTTGGACACACACTGGTCGACAATGTTGGGTCACTACACATACTGGGATTCTGTGAAGCCATTAAAACACAACCATTTGGGTCTATATCCTGACATGAGTGCATGTCTGCAGTCACGTGACAGCAACATAATACAATACATGTACCTACATAACAATTGAGAATTTTAAAGAAATCTGTTGCTTGTTCGTTATTTCGTATTATAATAATACAGTTATAATGATTTAATAATTCTAGGGCTTTCGACAATTTTACTTATATATACAAGTATGAATCAAATTATCGGAATAGATAAAGAATGGGTATCGATTGAATTTGTACAGATTTTATTAAAGGTTTAGACCATTAGTGACCATAGCAACAAATAAATTTAAAGTATGTAAATAATAAAATCACATTTGATAAGTTCATCAACTGTTGCATACAAAATTAATTCAATGAGTTGGATGCATAAATACAAGATGGAAATACGTGCATATGTAATTTTTGTCCATCGATATTTATAAATATTCAATATTCATGAAGTTCACTGCGAAAGTTTTATCAAGAACAAAAACTGTCATTTGAAATACAAATAAGACAAACTTACATATATAGAAAAGGTTGAACATTAGTACAATGAAAAAAATCAAACGATAATTCACAAGTCACAAAAATCGCGATTTCTTCAGTTGTTCACATAGAGATAGTGTAGACTAGTCACAGGTTCACTTCATGCGTAACTGGGTCAGTTCGAGTCAGATAAAATGTAATTGACATATTCGATAAAGCATTCTTGCATTCAAGGCTGTTTATAAATTATGAACAAAATCCAACAATACATCATTATTTTATTTAGGTTCATTACTAAATAAAGTGTTTGCCTTTTCTTAGGTAGAAAGTATAGCTGTATTTATTCACAGAACAATTTGTCCCCAGATGTTTAATAGCTAAGTATTCATCTGTGAAGAAAGATCATATACATAACTTTGTTTGCTATCAGACACATATGTTCATTAAAATGGCTTTCTCTCATACTATGCACATTTAGGCCATGCCAATAATTTATAATCATTATCTTTATAGGACATTGGACATCCATAGATTAAGGTGCATATTACATATACATCAAGAGAACTAAGTCCACGAAAAATATGGACATCTCTACCTGTATCTACTTGGTGTTACAGCATAACCCCTGAAAACCGAACCCCTTCTGGACTTCGCGAAGTCAGGTTTTCTGAGAATTCCGGTTTTCAGAGAACTTTCGATTATAGAAGAGAAAAAAATGGGACTTGAAAAATCGTCCGATTTTCAGAGATTTCCGGATTTCAGGGAGTCTGGTTTTCAGAGATTTTACAGTACATAGAAAAATGCTGAATTACCTAGATGAACCAGGAGTCACATTGAAAGTAAGAACCACAAAACGTTACGTATAAATTTATTTAGCAAAACAGAGAATGTAAATCCAACAAATATGAAATGACTTATAAGTATTAACAATATCGTGTTTAAAGAATACAAAAAGAAACAGAATTTAATTATGGGTTATCAATAAATAAATGCAACTGTTAAAATGAAAAACCAAAAACAGTTCAATATCACACAACAAAAAATAATGTGATTTTATGACGGAAACAACAAGACAAACGTTCTTTATGTAGTATAATACCACAATAATTTTATCATTTCAAGAACACAACCATATCTAAAATATTACCAGTTCCTGGTTGAAACCATTTCTAGATGGGAACCAATTCAAGAATATAAAAATTATCTACAAGGCAATTTTCATGATGTATTTGTTTTCTTTTGATATTGCTGGTACCAGAATCCATACTTGATAAAAATAAGTCTGTAAGGTTAGAATAGTCCGCTAGAGTCCCAGCAAATTATTCTGTTAACAGTCAAGAACATTGTTTTTATAGACTAACTTGAAATTTCATGATTAGTCTATTCTTGTAAGCACTATATTGTGTCATAAAACTGAAATCAAATGAGACAAAAAAAATACAAAATTTGTCCAGTAAGTATTGATTAAAATATCTACATGTACATACTCTATAAATACACAATAAATACACTATATATTTCATATTGTGTTAAGGCAAGCCTCACTAAGTATAGCAACAATATGAACTAGTGATGTGTTACCATAGAGACAGTAACTAGGTAGTTAAAATGCTTCATTGTAAAAATTCTGATCCCTGAGTTGTGTCACAAACTTGGACAGTTCTGAAGTGTACAGTGACAAATCAACATATTTTGTCAGAATTTCATGTTAATGAAAACATAGTATAACAGCTTTATTTAACAACTGACAAGCAGAGATAGAAATCACATTCATTAGAAATAATCATACACACATACATATGTCCTGTGCACACATGTCTCCAGTAAAAATTTACTCTGGTCCGGACAATAAAAAGTCCAGTTTTCTTATTACAACAAAGTTAAAAGTTTAAACAGAACACAATAAATATTTGAAAATTCTACTATCTAGCACCATACATCTACATGAGCAATTTAATACAGAAGTATATTTCAAAGTTATATGTTGGAATTGTGCCTAATAAAACTGAAAAGTCATGTTTAAATGCATCATCAAGTCAAGTTATTCTATATAAAAAAACTGGCAAATCAAATTAAAAATAAAAAAATGTTTTATTAAAAAAAATCTTATTTTTCCAATTGAATCGATATCAATTCATCTTCAACTATGTGGGATTAACAAATGTATGCAATGAACAGAAATTATGTGAAGCATGTTACACTAACATAACACAAGTAAGACAGGTTTAAAAATGTGAAACTTATGTAAAACAGTTAACCTGGTAACATGAAACATGCTCTGCATGAAAAAAAAAACATGTAAAAAAAACAATGTTTTAAAATGGCAATTCTGGTATCAGGTATCATATGATAAAAATAAAAATGATTTAGTATCACAGACAGCAGACATTTATGAGAAAATTACTTACAGAAAGTAAAGCTAATAAATGCATTATCAATAAACCCATGAACCATTTCATAGTCATATTTTCTTAGTTCAGAGCCAACAGTACAGGAAATATTCAGATCTCTAAAACAAGAGTTTACATGTCAAGACACATTTCTAAAAATTGTGCATTAGACACAAACACACTTCAACAACAGAACAAAAATGAATAAAAAGATATTACAAGACACAGTATTTAACGGGTTAGCATGATTTCCTGAGACATAGATTGTGTCAACAATGGATATTTCCGTTCTTCCAAGTTCTGTTTCAACAGTTGTAGAGTCAACTGTTTTGACAGTGGATTTTTTAGACGTGTCCACAATCACTGAGTCTTGATTTATTGTTGAACTTTTTGATGTCACAACTGTAGATGTTTTCTGTGTGGTATAAACTGTAAAATACATGAAAAAATCTGAGAACGTTATATAATTAAAATTATATCAACATCATAAGGAACTCAAATTTTCATCTGGGAGACTATGACTTCATTCCAATAAGAAAGAACAACAACATATGCCACTTGCCCATGGTGGTAAGCTAATTGACATAGTTTTATTCAGGGTAAAGACTTTTATATTACATGAACAGCACAGTAAAACACGGTTATAGTGAATTCGTAGGAACAAATAATCATCTCAAAATCTCCACATTTCACTACATCCATAAAAATTAAAGAAAGGCAAGTTCTTGGAAAACTAAGTACTTCACAGTATCGCATTCTTCACTTCATCAGAGTTTATGTGTTTTACAGAACATAAACACCTTTTTAGATATTGAGAAATTGAACTGAACAGATAAGTAAAACACATCAAAACTTCTAAATACTGAATACAAATAAACAAATAATTACCTGGTCTTACAATTCCAGTTGGAGCCTCAATGTCCATCACTATGATAGTAGGACTGCTGACGTGTGTCTGTCTACGTGCAACACTTCTCTTTCTTCTGACGGCGTTAGCACCTAAATTATACAATCAAAAACCTTCAGACATACTGTCTGATACATCTATATTGTTATAACACAATTCTGAAACACTTAGCGATGAGATCACACATCACATAAGATGAGATCAAACATAACATAAGATGAGATCACACATCACATAAGATAAGATCACATATCACATAAGATTAGATCACATATCATATAAGATGAGATCACATATCACATAAGATGAGGTTACACATAACATAAGATAAGACTACACATCACATGAGATGAGGTCACACATCACATAAACCAGCTTCATTCCAAAGTTTGATCTTATCATTAAAGTATAAGACTTTGTCATTAAGTCATCTTAATACCTGATGTTCAGCAGAACTCAAACAAGATACAGTTTTGGTTGATAGAAATAAACTATTGTAATTTATGGTTTCAGAGTAAAAGTTTTACTTGTTGTTGACGGTGTAGTTGTAGCTGGGAAGCAACTTCTGTCACATTCAGGACTTGTGTCAGCCTGATCACATATAAAGGCATCACAGTGAATGTGTACCTCACTGAAAGCCACAAATTTAAACGTTTGATATCGATAACCCCACCAGGTGTTGTTGATTGGAAAAAAGCCAACTGACAGGTCATCAATACACCTAGAATGAAATAAGATGCAGCAATGTTATAAAAACAGATACAAACTAACACATGACAAAGTCTATCACACATCTACAACAGAATACTGAAACATAAAATTTCCTCCCTAATCATTGTATCAACAAACTGAATAGTAAAGTCAGGTTTATGTCATAATGAACACGTGTGTTTATGTTGTTTCTATAAGTATGTGACAGACCTAGACTTTTTATCTGCAACTTTCATAAAGTCAAAATAATGTCAAGGGTGTACAAGGGTAAACAGGAAATTCGCAATTGTGGCTGAATAGAGAGAGAATTTTTTTGTCACAGCAAATACAACTAGAGGCATTCTAAGAATAGAATAATTAGACATAATTATAAAACTATCATTAATTTATAAGCATCTATTAATGTATCAATATTTATTCAACATACACTTAAGAAAAATTGCCTCTTAACTCAATATCCTCAGATTTTTTCATTTTTCATGAAATTGACCCTCATGAATCAACTAATCTGTGAAAATCTGCATATGATGGTTCTTATGATGGAGAAGACATCACACAATGGTTGGCTACAGGAAAATTTTATAATTCAAATGATGGACTGCATTAGTATATAGAGGATCTTGAATGAGTGCTCATTCCTTACCATTTTTATTAAATGAGTTGACTAAATAATATGACACGAGGCTCTGCCGAGTGTCATATTGTTTTTGTCAACGAGTTTAATAAAAATGGTAAAGGATGAGCACGAGTGTAAGATTCTATTTATCACATAACCGTAAAAACGACCACAGAAAATGAAACAGACTACAGGATGACGTTAAGATGACGTCACTACAAGACGTCTAGTGTAGACTGTTCACTACAAAAAAGTACTGCATGTTTCTATTAATCGTTTGGCGATAAAATGCAAGATAAAAGACATAAAATCGTTATTTTATTTACACAAACATCATTTTATTCATTAATAAAATCATTACGAATCGAAAGTCGACCATGTTTACAAATATCGTAGTAGCGTAGTAATACAAAATGTGCAAATATAGTGATTTTGGCTAATTTGAATATTTATTGCATGGTTTGGCAGTGCCGAACGATATTTTGGGTTTACAGCACTCCTGGACCGCAGGTTATGTGATAAATGTTATTCTTACACATTGTATACAAAAAAATAACGACTGTAAAAAAATGGTAACAATGAACACAAACACTCACTTGTCAGTAAACAATGGATATCTGACCGAGTCATTTCTATTATTACTGGGTGTGGCAAAACAGTTTGGAACAACCAATCGTAAATTGTCGTCCACATTAGTAAGTTCAAGTGCCGTGCTGAGCCATTCTCCTAAAGGTATTTCTAATGGAAACACAGTAACAGGAACAGAGAAGCTGTTATTTCTGAAAAATATACAACATGGATGTTAGGATCATTCATAAAATCTACATTCAGCATGTACATAAAACAGTCACTGATCATTTCTTAAACACAAGTTAAAACTACATGATGTATAATGTCGAGTCCTCTTCTGAGAGTCATAGACATGTTAAGTTTATTTTAAACTAGAATTGGTAAATTAAATGTTTAATACATGGCAGAAACATACCACCATACATAGTTAATTTACTTAACATCATAATCTTTTGAGATAGAGAAAAGAGCATGAAGAATACCCAAAAGTAGAAAAAAGAATGTTAGAACAAGTTTTTGGAATGAGGAGTTAGTTTTAACCAACAGTTAGTGGGGGAGTGAAATTTCTGAAGATGGATAGGAACAAGGACAAGATGAGGGTCATCGTGTCTTGCATCATCTTACATTATTATCATGTTGATCTTGGAATTAGAAAACAACACAGGTGATACAAATGTAGAAATAAAGAAAACGATGAATTACGGGAACTATAAATAACTGATCTAAAGAAATATGAAGAATCCCCTTAACTACACAATAATCTAAGATATTGGAGTCAGTACTGGTTGATATCCAAACATGCCACACGGGTAATTAATATTAAGTAAAACATCTGCTGACAATAATAATGTAATAAATGAATTTATACAAACTGAATACTAATTTATTTAATGATTTAACAAAATGCGGATATGTCTATGTACAGTGACATTAAAAAACAACGGACGTTTGTATGAACTAACTGTGAATTATCCATTTTTTATATGTAAAAGTGGTACCAGGTGTTACCTTAACATCATACAACCATTTGGCTTGTACACAAAAAAAAATCACATTTTTAAAATAGTTTTTAACAATTACAATTAAAGGTCCTTTAAACCAAGCTTAAAATAACCCTAGATGAAAGTGCCACAAGTAAATTGTTAAGACCAAGAGATGAACAGAAGAAAGATGAAGACCAGCATACTATTTATAAATCAAAACTTTAACAAATAAACTAATTTATCTATAACCTTAACTAATTAATTATAAATTATGTAAACATGCTGACTAAACAAAAACAAAACATTTGATAAATTGTGGTAGGCTTCATATTCATCCATTCTTTATAAACTTCAAACACATGCAGTGAGTACGCAAATTTTCAAAAAATCATGTTAGAACAACAACAAAATAATAATAATTTTCAGTGTATAAAAAAAGATATTTATGCATCAGGCAAAAAGTAGACATGTTTCCAGTTATAAGACTGACACTATATTTTGGCACTGACCCTAAAGTTTATAAAAATGAAACAATAAAATAAAAAGGGCAACCAATTGTGGTATTACAAAAATATTTGGAGACAAATCATGTCTCAAAGTATGCAAAATATGCTTTATTGAAAAAAAAGAACAGAAGTTTTACGACCAACCTACATTCATTTTTTCGTCAAGTTACTGGAAACAACCTTTGTTTTTTGGCATACAGGGTTTTAATAATCAACAACAAATAAATCAATTTCAGCATAAAACAATTTTCTCAAAAGATTATTTGTATGAATTTATTCGGATAATTAAACTTTTATGGGGCAATTTTTTACAATTTTTTTCACAAAAAGTCAAATCAATATTTGACAGAATCAGTTTTTTTTTCATACATATAAAACATTAAAACTTCAAGCATTCTATGATATTGTGGACTTGTATATGGCTTTAGTCTGATAAAAGATGTTTTCACAAAACTATCCATTACAGTGTAAGTAACATTTCTTTCATGGTTTGTTTAAATTACAAATTGATAATCTGAAATTCCTAAATAACACATGAGACATAAGGTAGATTTGATTAAGACAATTCAAACATTTCACTCAGATTATAATAATTTACAAACAAACAACAAAGTCAACTGTTGGAATATAACACTGAGCTGTTCTATCACATAATCTTACAACCCACAAAAAATTGTTAATAAAACAAGGCACATATTGTGAGAGGGTTTCATTTCATGTGATTGTTTTATATCATATAATTACCCTCCATGTATAGGCAAGTTTTTCCTGAAACAAACAATGGGTTTATTGAACATACAACATATTCTCCTGCAAGCATTTTATCCATTAAGTATCCGCAATCATTTCATCCATTAAGTATCCGCAAACATTTTATCCATTAAGTATCCGCAATCATTTCATCCATTTAGTATCCACAAACATTTTATCCATTAAGTATCTGCAATCAATCTGCAGTCATTTTATCCACTAAACACAGACATGTTCAGAAGTTTACAGAACTTAAAGATGGATTTCATTCACAAAATTTCTGAGCACTGTCTAAAAGTTCATCAATAACAAGACTATATTCTGTGACTGGCCAAGAAATTATTATGAAGAAACCAAAGACATAAAATATACTTTCTGACAGACAAAAGTTAAAAAATTAGAATCCTAGTGTGTACAATTTTTCAATTTAGAAAAAATCGTTTAAGAAAAAAATGCATTTTTAAGAAGCAATAACAGGAAACAATGATTTACTTATAAAAATCTGTTAAACATTCGTCAATAGGTCATATGGTTTCCCTTCATGAAAATGAAAACCTTATAAAATAGTGAGAGAACTGATAAATTTACAGAGTGCTAATAATTTAATCCAAAGCAGAAGTTAAAGATGCAGTAGATATAATACACACAATGTACATATGGTATGGTTGTAAAGACACAACTTTACCTGTAAAAGTACATGTTGACTATGAAATCTCCGGGAGCCGACTGTGTGACTATCTCTGTTAGTGGTTTTATGGGCTTATCAGCAAATACATCTCGGGGTAATTCACACTGAACTATCACCATATAGGTGTTAGCAAAACTCACATCACCAACTGAGTACGTTGGAAGATATTTTATCACATTTTTATAAATCATGTGGGTACTGTTTGACTGGAAACAAAAAAAGAACAACTGAGCATGGTTTTATTAAAAAATGTTTTTTCTTTTATGAGTTCAGCACAACAAAAATGACAAAAAAGGATTTTGAGGTCAGGGACAGCAATCAAGGTTAAATGTTTGGTCAAGTGTGGCTCTAAGATTGCTATTAAATACATGTATGTACAATTGAACCAGTCAGTAGTATGCAAACAGTATTAACAATTTATATAAAAAAGTCAATCAATTTTGTATCAGTTAAAAAAAATTCTTTTGGATGAGTTAATTGCTTAACTTCTTACAATAGATTAGAATTCTTTCACTTAACTTAGACACCAAACATTTAATCAATCATTTAAAGCTCAGTTGAAAGATAAACAAGGAGAACATGACATTTTTAGACCCAATGTTAATACGCTACCAAAGTTAAGAATCAACCGGCTATTTAAGCATTCTTGCTGGCTACTTGTTCCATCAGAGGGTGTGTTGCTGCTTGGCCCCTACTGGAGAGAACCCTCAGACCCACTTTTACTTTAAAAAGCTTACTGGCTACATGACAACATTTCTACAACAGATTGTCTTAAAAACTTAGAAAATATCCTTCATTTGTATAACATAGAAATAAAACCGCGATCAATGCACATGTTCCACATAGTCATACCGTTCTGATAGTTCCGCATTCATCAAAAGGAATTCGGATGGTCACAAAGTCAATATCTGTTTCCTTGACTACGTTACATGGTATATTGGATGTGTCGTTGACAGATAAATGTTTTTCCTCAAGGTATTGATCACGACGTCTACTGAAGGCAGCTGACAGATAGCCACCAGTACAGTCAAGAATAGGACTAGGTTCTAACAAACAAAGAAAGAATTCATTGAATTTACCACAAATTATTTGGAGTAACAGAAAAAAACTAAAAATTTTCACAAACAACTACAACCTTGACTCCTGATGAGTCCAGTGGTTAGTCTGTGGGGAAGTTGCCGGCTCCTTGTGGAAGGGTAAATTAGTACTAGTTAGTATGCAGTCCAGGAAAACTGGTTAGGTGAACCTGTCACCGTTTATAGCTGAAAAATTGTTGAAAAGCAGCGTTAAACCCCAGCGACAATGTCACATAAAAAGAAACAAACAAATTGACCCTTGATGAGGTCCAAACACTACTTAATAAATGTCCAAGTGTAAAACATTTTCAAAGGGGATGCTACCTAATTTCATAAAAACTGATTTCCTGTAAATGCAATAAAAATGTAAAAAACATCCTGTGACAATTTTGACAAACGCAAATTCTCTATTGTTACCTTTTGGTGTTGCTGAAAGTGTGACATAAGCATCAGACATTAGTAGCTTTATTTGTGTTTTTAACACAAGACTTTGGAAAACAAAAACTGCAACTGTTTTTGCATATATGTTGTATTTTTTGCACTAAAATAGAATGAGGGGACATTAAAAAGGGTGTTCATTAGGAAACAACCTGCAACTTCAACCTAGTGATCAGTTGCACATCATATTTTTAAGATTCATTTATATCAAAATAACAAATTTACTGATCAGGCAGGATTTCAGGCAAATGAATGAACGGCTGACACTACAAGAATTGGTTTATCACAAACATACAAAGAGTTACTAGCATAACAAAAGAAAGCTAAAATATATTTCTACGTATCATAATAGTATACATATATAAATTACAAGTATGATGAATAAAAAATTGAAGTCAGACAGGCGTGATTCCACATACAGGTTTTTTTTTTATTCATTATTGTAATTTTTTCAGAATTCAGAAGTAAAAAACGTACTCTTTTGAGCTTCATTACTCATTTCTGTGCACGTAACACGGGCCATCTCTGTTCGACCACAACTCCCTACTGCCCATGCCGACTGACTACAATCACTGATCGATGCTTCGTTACCATTACACTGAACGTTGTTAATTGTCATTGATTCTGTGATGTTGTCAGTGTTAAATGCGATACTTCCAGCCAAAGATTTTGATGCACTGAAATTCATCAAAGAAATATAAAATCTGTTCCCATATTTTATACGGTCATAAAGTTTGAACACAAGTGTTTAATATGAATACTTTAATGACCCACAGTCCAACAACTGCCAATACCTTATCACCTGATAAAATATGAAAATATATTTAATATTTTGACTGCAGCCACAAAATAAAATCTGATTTTAACTACCTATTTACTCAGAATGACAAAAACTTTATTTTCGTCTGCTCTTTTCTCCTCTTTGTAAAAATAAGTTTTCATTACAATTGCTAGGTTACCAACGGATCATACAGCCAATATTTTTATCATAGATTAATGTTTCAGTGGGTTACCTTAAACTTATTTTTTTGCAAAGTAACAATGTTACAGATTGTGTAAGAATTCTTTCATTGCTTTAATTCGTATGCATGCATTCAGACATTTTGTGTCATTCTCCTCAAAAATGATCGAAAATATTGTAACAGAAACTGTTGATGGTAAGAACTGAGTGTACAAGAAAGTGTATACAAGAAAACTTGGTTCAAATGATGTTAGCAACACATGACAAATGCAGAAAATTTAAAAGAGCTAAAACAGGAGAGTCACATTAATAATAAAACACTATTTCATTGAAGAAAATAATTCAGTGACCTCATTTTTTCTTTGTATTTTTCTTATGTCCATACACTGAATTTTTTTTTTTAAAAAAAGATGACAGATTTAAGAAAGAAGCACAGAAATCATCTTTAAGAAAGAAAAAAAATTATTATCAACAATTTACTCAAAACAAAGCATCCTGCAGACCACCATTGCATCCTGGACATCCCAGTTATCATCACACACTGTTCCCCATTGGTTTCCATTCCATACTTGTACTACACCTACACCAGGTCTGTTTGCAGGCCCAACAAGTCGAATGTTTGGATCTGGTGCGGAGCCTTTTTGTAGAGGAAATATTTAGAGGATGAATGAATGAATGAATGAATGAATGAATGAATGAATGAATGAATGAATGAATGAATGAATGAATGAATGAATGAATGAATGAATCAAACAATCAATCAATCAATCAATGAGTGAGAGAGTGAGAGTCAGTTAGTTGGTCGGTCGGTCAGTCAGTCAATGAATCAATCAACGTATCGATCAATGAATCATTCAATGAACATAAAAAATGAACATAAAAAATAAACATGTTCTCGTACAGGTCATGAATGTAGAAGATTATGTTAACAGAGGCCAACAATTGATCTAATGTTTGTTGTGACAGGTTAAAAATCTTCAGCTATGTAGAACTTTCAAATATAAAACAATAAATACAAAATAAAATAGTTTTTATATCTGTATTTTTGTTATTAGTACAAAGATGTTAAACTCGTCAAGAAGGAAAAAAGACTTCCCACCAACAAATAAATTTCTGTATTAAAACTGATGCCTCATCATCAAAAGTAGGTGCCTACTATCATATTGTGTTATTTATTTTTTCAAATATCGTAAGTAATCAAATGGTATTTAGACAACAAGTATATTACTAATATTTACAGTTTCCTTGGTCAGGTTTGACTGGAGCTTCAGTTGAAGGCGGAGCTATGGTGGGTGCGGGTGTACCAGACAATGTTGGACAAATCACACCTACATCCTCCTCATGGGTACAATCTGTAATACCCCACCCATTAAATGGACAGTATTCAAGTCTTACTTCAGTACCACCACACACAACATTATCCATAAGTATTCTCCCTGTACCCTCTCCAAACCTTCTGTCCGTAACAAACTGGGCTGAAATGTAATTGCTGAAAACAATATAAGTATCCAGTGTTAAAGCGTTTTTTGACATGATAAAAAAATATGACATTGACAATGACTGACTTATTTAATTCAAGGTTTTTCATCAACAAAATCATTACACAAGTATACGAACACACAACATGCATACAGAGTTACATACAGAATTATAAACATACATACAATAATAATCATTAAAACATTTCACACAATTTTAAGAAAAACAAGATGTGCAAACAGTGTAACAGTCTTCTTAACCAAACTAGCTTTGTGTTGGAATTTTACTTTTTTGTTAAAGATCTACATTTGGAATATACAATGTTTTGATAGATGCAAAAAAACTTCATTGAATTAACTGTCTATACCTTCGTGTTAATTTATAATAACATTATTAAAGTGCTACATTATTCAAACAAAAACTGCCATATTATACAAGCATTTCCATATCAAAGTCTGGTATTTAAGTAGAAAGTGTCCAAACTGATAAAACACTCAGGTTAAGGCTGTTCTTGTATTTATCAATCAACGATTGGCTAATCTACATTGCTCTCTTTGTCTGACAAACAAGGATTTACAGTAATCACTGAAACTGACTGAATACTGATGTTGAGAAAACACAATAAAAAAACAATGGGTGAAAGCTATGTTCTGAGGTATAAATTGTTTCCAAAATATAACACAATTTTGATCTGCAATCCTTGCTAGAACAATGAAAATGTATACCATATGTACTGACATATCACTTGTGATCACTTGTTGAAAGCTTTTTCAGTACAGTATGGTGTATTCAAATGTTAAGATTCACTTTAAAAATCACTTCTTAGGCCAAACACAATAAATACTTAATTTCTGCTAACATCATAAAAAAATGTAGGATAGGTAAGCTAGCAGACATTTCTTTTCAGATTTATGCTCTTTTTAAAGTTGATTTATTTTTTTTTTGGAAATATGAAAATGAAAATATATGAAAAAAATTGACTAAGATCAAAAAATCTAGGCTTGGCTGAAAAAAAAAATACAGTCAGACAGTTTTGCGGAATCAAAGAATTTTTTATGTCGTATCAAGTGACCCATGATCAACTAATAATGAATATTTGCTGTTATACTGACAAAATGACATATGCACAGCGTTATACTCACGGACTTCCAAGCTGTTTACAGACAACAATAGCTTCTGTTGAACCAAAGCCATCATCACATACTGTCCCCCATTCATTATCGTAAAATATTTCAACACGACCTTGAGTTGCGTTACTATTGATTCCACTAAGTCTAATATCTCCTTGTGCTGAAATTGATAAATTTGTTTCTACTGAAATATATGAATATCTGATCATTACACACAATGTAGATGTAAGGTGTCGGGTCATGGTCAGGAAATAGCAAAATGTAGATGTAAGGTGTCGGGTCATGGCAAAGAAATAGTACAATGTAGATGTAAGGTGTCGGGTCATGGTCATGAAATAGCAAAATGTAGATGTAAGGTGTCGGGTCATGGCAAAGAAATAGCACAATGTAGATGTTAAGTGTCATGGTCAAGATATGATATGTACAATGTATTCACTAGTAACCTTTAGGTCATGTTTCAAGTTTAATTTGAGTCAAATCATCCTCAGATCAAGAGTCCTGCGCAATCTACAATCACAGGTACTTGACACAAAAACAACTTTTAGCTCCACAGGCTACTTATACCTTGTTACTACTATATAAAATACTAGGTATAAGAAGCCTATGGAGCTAAACTTTGGTTTTGCGTTAAGTACCTGTGTCTACAATATATGTCACAATCTATCCTTCCAAATACAGACAATTATCAATCATTGATGTCTGGAAACTAAAATAGAACATTTTTTTCAGCCATTGATTATAATGAATGATGTCTAATGACATTACGCCTGTGTATAGACACTAGACAACTAAAGGCATTTAGAAAAAGTTCAATTGTGAGACTAAATAAGCAAAAGAATAAAATATAGTGTAACTTCAGAATACCACACACCTAAGGGACCAGTAGGCAAGTTTGGTTTCCGAAAGTTTCCAGTTTTTCAAAGTTATCAGTGCATGAACAAGTGAGTGTTTTAGGTATGTGTTATTACTTCAAAGAAACACCAGCTTATACTCCCGTTAGTTATTTTATGTGAACATAATACAAAATGACTCACACTTAACTTGAATTTATTTGACACATTTTGATTTTATAGAATGCCAACACGAAGGCTCAATGCTAAGGTATAAACAAAGATATTTTGTTGCAGGGTTTTGCATTGTTCAGCTTTCAGAAGTAACTTTACGTGAAAACAGTCTAAAAATCGTCATATAACTGTTTGGTATTTGGAAGTTCCCCTATTCAGAAGTATGGATTGTACAGAAATAAGAAGGAAAAAATCAGGACCAAGAAACTTGTTCATTTTCAGAAGTTTCAATTTTTCAGAGGGTTCTGTATTCAGAGGTTGTTCTGTACCAAAACACAAATTATACAAATGGTTATTACAAAAACAAAAATAAATACTTTAATACAGTAAATGTAGGCTAATACTTCCAATGAATAAATTATATCAATAAATATGGAGTGTGTAATATATAATTAGAAATTTAACCATGAATTTCCCCTAAGTGCTGCATGTAATGATTATGTACCAAATTTGAAACCCTCACCATTGTGCATATACGATATCTTACATAGTGACTACTATAACAACACAACTACCTCAATGTTACAATCACCTCAACATTAGAATCACCTCAATATTACAATCACCTCAATATTTGAAATACCTCAATATTGCAATCACCTCAATATTTGAAATATCTCAATATTGCAATCACCTCAACATTAGAAATATCTCAATGTTACAATCACCTCAACATTAGAATCACCTCAATATTACAATCACCTCAATATTTGAAATACCTCATTATTACAATCACCTCAATATTTGAAATACCTCAATATCACAACCATCTCAATATTTGAAATACCTCATTATTACAATCACCTCAATATTTGAAATACCTCATTATTACAATCACCTCAATATTTGAAATACCTCATTATTACAATCACCTCAATATTTGAAATACCTCAATATTACAATCACCTCAATATTTGAAATACCTCAATATTACAATCACCTCAACATTAGAAATACCTCAATATTACAATCACCTCAATATTAGAAATACCTCAATATCACAACCATCTCAATATTAGTAATACCTCAATATTTCAATCACCTCAATGTATGATCACCTCAATATTATAACCACGTAATTATTATGCTTACCTCAGTATTCTGACTATCTCAATATTATGACCATGTCAATGTTACAACCACTCATTTTTGGACTGGTTCCCAATATTTTTCCTATATTTCAACTTCACTATGAAACCATCCCTCTATTAACTGTATATTTGGGCCCCAAAGGTGTTTTTTAATTTCAAGTAATTTTAGTATATACTGAACATGCATAGACAAACTGGATTTCAAATCACTTCTGTGAATTTACAATTTCAATCTTCAAATGAAGATAAAATTGAACCTTCACAATCCTTACTGTAATGACTAAGTTCATCGTCATTACAAGTATATTGATTTACAATGTGATGTACACAAATACTTGTCTAATTCAAACAACCATGATTCAACATCACAAATATAGAGACATGAAATAAGGAGATGAAGTGACAAAGTTTATATGTGTAAACACTTCAAATATAATCATGTTCCAATCCTTTTATACTAAACATCACTGTTAAGATAAGACAATGATTTAATACCGTTAATGGTACTTCATCTTGACAATATCTTTCAATTTTTGTTTAACTGGTCAAATAAATTACAGTATCGAAAATGCTTGAGTCAAAATATAGATGAAATAATTCTTCATTTGTGTAAACAATCTTGGTTAAAAAAAGCACGTTTAAATTTATTGAATCATGACAAGTGGGTGGCTTCCATCAACGCCCAAGTTTGTGATGTCAGATTTCTTTTCTTTTTTGCTGGTTTGTGGTTTGGTAAGTAGGCAGATTTATTCTGTTAGTATAATATTCTAATTTATAATAAATACAAATTATCAACAAGCTAATACACATAGTTTTTATTTGTTTGTAGTTTTTATCAACATTTTCTGACACAAATCTGGAGTACAGTCCCTTTAAGGCATGAACGCAGTTATTGATCCAAAAAAAGACGATCAACAATTTAATACAGTAATCTTAGAGGTTAATGACAGTATCGAATTAAAATCAGTAATACACGCTGTAGTAGACAATATTATCTGGATTTAAAAGACTTGAGAACTGAACTTTTAAACTTATAAATGTGATTCAATCTGCAATGTGGCTCTTTAAATATTTCTTTTTGAACAGTGTTACGCAAGTGAGATTTATTTCAACTGGTTAACAAAGCAGAAAATCATAATCAGACTAACACTCGGCATAAAACATTAAGAACCATTTGGCAGTATATTTACACAAAGCTGCAACCGTAGTCCAGTGGTTAGTGTAACCCGGTGACCCAAGTTTGAATCCTGGTTGCGGCAAGTCATACCCTTCTATGAAAATTTGACAAAAACATTGATTTTCCTCTGTATGTGGAGAACATGCCGGCTCCTTATGGAAGGGTAAACTAGTACTGGTTAGTATACAGTCCAGGAAAACTGGTTAGGTGAACCAACTGCCGTATATATAACTGAAAAATTGTTGAAAAACAGCGTTAAACCCAGGCAGTGAAAGAAAATATTTACACAAGAACAACTCATTTGATATTCTTTACGTATTATGTATTTAATTAAACACCTATCTTATTCTTTCCAAGATAATTGCTCTGAACTTAGGCAAACTTTATAATGAATTTAGTTTCACAAATTTGAATCTATTCACAGACACAACACCATGAATCCATACAGTAATTAATCAGATACCTCAGGTGGGATTCACTGTGACTAACTCTATTCATGATCTTATTTTTATGGATTGTCTTTAAAAGACAAAAATACAGAAAAAAAAACCTTCACCAATTTTTGTTGGGATTTCATTTTGTGAATTTCATGGATGGACTTGTCCACAAAATTAAATCTCCATGTATGTATCAACTTTGAAATGCACAATCAAGTACAATATTATTGACATACATGTACATCTATCACATACTGTATAATTTTCAAGATGTGAGAAAATGACAAAAAAAGATTAAGCAAATTTACTTTTCAAAGATTCAAAATCCACAAAATGACATCCTCACAAAATACCCATTTTAGTAAATAACAAAAAATCGAGCCAAACGAGAATGAAACCACAGTAAAATACCTGATTTCATCAGATGTAAAACACCAGACATAGAAAAGTGACAACTTTAATTCTAAGGCCAGAAAAAAATAGTTGTTCTCAGTCAACTAACCAACCCTGTTTTTCAGCGCCAACGCTAAAATTTCTAAGACAAAAAGTACAAGTATGAAAATATTTGGAGACAAATTGTACCTCCAAAATATGAGAGGTATGTTCAGAAAAAAATGTTGTGTGACCTTCCCAATCTTTTTGTCAAGTGACCAGAGACAAGACTATTTTTTTAGCCTAATGCCATTTTCACATCACTGAATTGATACTACCAGTATGAAAAACAGACACCCAGTCATTCTAGTAGTATGTGCTCAATTATAAGAATAACAAAAACTCAAATACTTACTACATGTATCTTCAACTTACCATTTTTTCTGTTTTCGTAAAATCAGCTAACAAAATAATTTTTTTAAACACTAAAAAACATGTACATGACACTATCTATTCAAATCAGTAAATGAATAATGTTTGGGGAGCAATGTTACAACTTAATCCAATTTTGTAATATTGCCTTTTGAAGACAAATTAGTAATGTCATCCTTTTAATCGATGAAAATAACTATTGAAATTACTTTTTAAAAACAGTTGAACCTTTGTACAGTTAATAAGATGGGAAGGTTTTATCACAGACAAGTTATTGTAATGGAAAAGTAAAACTGGACTTGGAGACATTGACAGTTTAAAATCAGGAATACACTGTTATTTTATTGGAATTTTCAAAACTACCAGTAGCTTTATGAAGGGGAAAATATGGTGCAATAAATCAGAAAAAGGGGAAAGTTGGAAAAACTATCCCTTATTTATACAGTATTTTTAGGGGAAAATAAATGACTTTTGGGGGCTATGGAAACAAACAACATCCAGCTGTAAAATATATGAAAAAAACACTGATATATGATACCATCTCCGCTCTAATTCAATAGCTCAAAGCCCAGGGCTAGTAAATTTCTATTTAAGTAAGAGAACTTTCTCAAAATTGTGTACTGATGTTTTACGGTTGTTGGTGGTAAAAATTTATTTTCAGGAACCCACATATAGTTTGGGCAAGTTCTTTAAAACTTGTTTGAACAGCGATGATACCACATTATCATAACAGTTGAAATCACAAAATACGATTTAATAGTTAAATGGATGGTCCATATCACAAAGAAGAATAAATTTAAATTATTTACTAGACATTTCTCAATTGTTTTGAATACGTGATATTACCTATATGTGAATAAATGATATCACTAAAAATGGTTGAAATCACATGGAAGGAATAGGTAAATATTTTTTTTGTTGAGTTATTCTTTTTAGGCAAAGATACAATTTTAAAAAAATGCTTTGACAGTGATAGTCTTCAGTAAAGGTCATTATGGTCATATTGATGAATCTCAATTTTAAATTAATGATAATTGTTGTACAAATAATACGATCTATATTAAAACAATATCAACAGCACACTATTTCTACATTGATAATTGCCCCATATAACGTTGATTTATGATAATAGAACATAAACTTGATACCACTAACAGGGACTGTTGCAGGATTAGGGGGAGGTATGCATGAATGTCATTATTTTCAAAATCAAATACACTTGTGATATTTTTATGCCATCAAAAACAGTCCATATTTCATCCAGATAAATTTCCCCATCCGAGAATGACAATGAGTATTGCTTGTATTCTATGCATTCACCTACCATGCCAAATTATGACTGGTGAAAAATTCAGGGGCGTACCCCCTCCCTCCCATATACAGACAGACATATAATGATATGGACCTTCCTAAATAACTGCTTCACCAGTCTTCTAAATACACTAGTGTATTTTAACCAGAGAAATTCGTCCATTGAACGAGTCAGATAACGATAAACGTTTTCGCTATTAAATGTAGAAATTCAAAATGTCTACTTACATTGGGAGAAAGCGATTTGGACCAAACTAACAATGTTTAAAAGTATCCAAAATGAATTTCTATATTCCATGTTTTCACTTTCAATGATTTGTGCTCCGTATGCTTGCAGTTAACAACATATGTTCTGATATTTAGCGGTCCTTAGCTTTATTTATGGATAATTGCAAGTGTTTTGTCTTTAATTAACATAATTACGTCATCTTAAACCTAAATTATCCAAAATCATCAAGTACACATTCTTTATTTATTACGGATATAAACGACATGATAACTTTTACTGCTACACCGCTGTTATTGGAAACCGATAAACAGGTGCGACACTTCACTGTCACAGCTTGTGAAATATTGATTACACTGTTACAATTTACGAGAATTGTACGATTCCCCATGGAAAAGTATGAATGAAGAACGCCAGTTTAATACATTTTAAGTGTTTACGCTAATTTGTATCCTTATTAATTGTTTTAATTGATGTGAATTTTTGTTTTTTTGCTATTTAATTTTCAAATGAAAGTGCCACGCCCACCCATAACTGTCGGAAACAAGAACCGTCTTGCATAAACCGTTAGCGCTTGGTTTCTCTATGCAGTCTTGTCGAGACTATTAAGTCTTCACAAAGTATTGATTTTTTACCTACAAATGCGAGTATAGAATTGATATGATAAAGTTGAAGGTTATTTTATGTACGTAAATTTTATACGTAAAGAGAAATTTAAATTTAGGATTTTATTCAATGATTGATCACATTCATTTGACGAAATTACCTCATGTGGAGTTCAAGCTTTATTAGGACGATAGATGTTTGAAATTTCTGAATATTTATTTGGAAAGATACCAAACATTGTGTGTATAAAGCTAGATCCGCTATTGTTCAAATATAATCTGTGGACACAGGACACGATTGTGGGATATAATTTTGATGTTATGCAAATCACGCTGTAAATTTTACCTCATTAGACACAAAATCGATTGGAGCTAAAGAATATAAGATACACATTGTTGTTATCCAGGTATCCAATTAGTGGAACATTGACCATTTGGAATCAGTTTCGTTAAAATGGACTTAAATTAACATGGAATTTTTATTTCGTGTTGGTTCAATTCTCATCTTATTTCCAGGTAAGTATCATCTTATTTTTGTAGCTTCTGTTTACTTAATTACTGTCAAATTCTCTGGGCTATAAAGATAATTCATGTATCAGCATATTAATTAGTCTGCCTATATAAGATTACGGTCTTTAACCCATTGAAAATGGAATTGTAAAGGTTATAGATTTACGAGCAGAGTAAGATAATCTGTGTGGTTACAGGTCTAATATTGCCTGTTCCAAACTTAATGCTAATGTGTAGGCATATATACAAATGTATACGTTTTTTTAGAATCAAAATCAAAACGTGAATATCTCCATATAAGGCTGTACTAAGTAGGTTCGCTAGTAATGTATATTTGTTGTTGTTAAGTATTTTGCAACTTGTCATTATATACTTGGGACAAGTAAACATCTCAATCCATTTGCATTTGTATAGCCATAGGTAAGCTTCTTGCCTTAAACATGTAGTACATCTGTAATATTCACACAGTAAGGGTAGGTCTATACATGATCCTTGGTGTGTATAAATTAATGTTTTCACCGTTATTTATCATCATAACTTGCTGTTAAACATTAATTAATTATATTTTATCTGTGTAATGAGAATTAGTGAGTGTATGGGACTCAACCCCTCTCCGTTACCTCTCCACACATACACCGAAAATCTACAAAAGTAGGTCATTTTAGGACTTGTTTTGATAAAACTTGTGATAAATTAAATATCATAATGGGCGAACTTGAACTCTATATTCAGATTTGATGATATCACAGCGCTCAATCAATATTTATACATTGAAAATACAGTTTTCTAAGTATTAAGTTTTATTAGATGCGTATGATTTTATCACCACTTAATATAATTATGTTGACTTATGGAATTACTACACCTGCATTTATTGCTTACTGCTATAGTGAGGGTTGTTACAATTTTATCGAGACTTTGTTACAGCCTTGAAAGGCTTAATCATGAAATAATCCAGTTTATCTATCAGTTATATCAACCTAATACACTCGATGACGGTGTAATAAGTTGCTATGCACGCTAGTAATAATATGTACGGTTATAACTACTTATACTTTAAATAATTAATTGTTAGTGCTCCTTGTAGTGCGCATACGTGTGTAATTCCTGCACAGAATATTGCCTTTTACGGCCAGCTTAAGCACTGTCATACGTACATTTATGTATACTAGTAATTTGTTGCACTTTTGTAGTTGGATACACTCAAAATTGAAATAGATGTGCGTACATTTATGTACTACTATCTATCGGCAAAATGAAGCCCACTACAGAATTTCGCCTATGGAAAAACTAATAATCAAGTTTGAATCATTCAAATAAAGGTACACAGGTACACAATGTGCTCCGACGTACAATGCATGTGCCGCATGTCAGAAGAAAGCATTGCGTTCCAGTGCACGAGCTGCGTTCCATCCAAAGTGCCAAGAAATTAAACTATCGCAACGGCAGAATATAAGATCAAAAACAATCAAGTGTATTGAGTGTAGATCAATGTAGATCTAACATAAATCATACAATAATCATTAGATTTTTATAAATAATAAAATAACAAAAAACTATTAACATCTATTTTATTTCCATTTTGATAGAGTTAACACTGACAATCACATAATATGCCCAAATTCAGTATATATCCGATAATAATCACGGTTGAAATCACCGACATTCTCCCAACATTGTCCCTTGGTCAAGGAGTCAAGGAACTGATAATAACGGAAATGTGTCCGAATTCTGTACATATCTAATGATAGTCACGGACGAAGTTACGGAAAACCACAACTTTGCG
The DNA here is from genome assembly GCA_008271625.1 of Lutraria rhynchaena. NCBI lineage: Eukaryota > Metazoa > Mollusca > Bivalvia > Venerida > Mactridae > Lutraria > Lutraria rhynchaena. The sequence goes on along the minus strand of VIBL01000110.1, from coordinate 415,547 downwards.
ACGAAAAACCCGGATGTAGAAGAAAAAAATATTTCCGTGAGCTCCGTGAAATCTGTGTTTAGTCAACCGTGAAATAAAGCGTCTACTTGAGTTTGATGTTACAGTTGACTGAAACGTTCAAGGTGATCAGTTATATATCGAAAACGTTGAGGAATTATACTCACGATAATTAAAACAAGTATAATTTTTTTACGTTTTTGTTAAATTTCCCAATCAAAATATTATTAATTGGCCAGATGCTTAAAGATCTTGATATGTAGTTTTAGTATCTTCGAAATTTGTTACATTTGTTGGTCAATTAGACGATTTGTACTTAATGATTTCGGTAAATTTTGCAATCAAGCTGCCCGTGAAATTGATCAAGCGTCTTCCAACTCTAAAGGGAAAATGTCATTTTCTTATATAGGTGACAAAATGTTTCATATGTTTCATTTCGATTGTATATGCATTCCTTTTAAAAAACACAGACATTAAGGTATTATATCCAAAATACAGAACTTATATAGATCTGCTCAATATATACCACTAAAAAAATTGTAACATTATAATGATAGTGTTGCCCAATTTTAAATAATATCATATCTGTAACATTGTTGTATATAGCTAGGGTGAAGCAAAGGCTGGGTTAGCTTAAAGAACTTGTGGTTGTCGCTTAATAATTGATTAAAGGAAGGAGGAATGTAACAGTGTTGTATATATGATATATGTGTTATAGTAGTTTGTATGCCTGTCTGCCTGATTAGCTCAGTTGGTAGAGCAACTGACTTGCAAGCAGAAGGTCGCGGGTTCTAGCTCCGCACCGGAAACTTTATTTTCTGCCTCCTATTACATACCTATCTAGCTTCTGTTAAGTCAAACCCCTAGTGAGCACTTAGACTGGCACGTGTCAACCAACAAGAATATTAGTAATAAATAGAATAAAAGCATCAATAAAAGAAAGACGGAAGGTTGGTTAGAAGACAGCTAAAAAACAGAGCAGGTATCAACTAAGAAGACTCATGCTTAGTCTGACTTACAGCCAGATTGAACACCAGGCCAGACAAGGTGACAATATCTGGTGGCAGTGCATTGCAATGAACAATGGTTCTTGGAAAGAAAGAATACTTCTGATAGTCTGTCCTGGTCTGGATATGTTGGAATGCCTGTGAATGAGTGGTCCTGGTTGGTCTTTCTAGGGGTTTGATATAAGGGGATAGTTGTATGGCAACTTGACCAGTAGACAGCCGTTGGCTGATTCGACGGAGGTCAAGGCATTTCCAGTTAAGGGACACTAACATGTCAGTGACATTTCTTATTAATGTGATTAAAGAACAAATGTTTATCTTTTGTTTTCAGCTGTTAGTACTTCCTCTACAACATCACCTCCTATAACATGTGAGACGTTACCACAGCCATGTTCTGCTGATAAATATTGTCAAGATATTAACGGAGGAGGCGCCATTTGCAGATGTAAATATTGCATAGTTTGTTTGTATATTCACTTTAAACGATTCTATCAAACAATGAATTTTTTACCAACTAGTACCAATGTGATCACTATATGTGTTATATATGTTGGTTAACACATAGACCATCATATGAGTACTGTCAACATTGAATTACAGTCAACTCTCGTTTTGTCGATTTTTTGGGGGCGCGAAAAAATATTTCGTCTTAACGAAAATTCGACATAAACGTTGGACGATTACCGGTACTGTATTAGACATTTTTGCCGTTGTTAGAATCACTAGTTCATGATAATTGATGTGTATGTAGATGATTTTTATGGTGACAAATGCACTGCATATAATAACATATATTTTTTTTGATTAGGTATTTTAATATAGTTGTCATACTTCTTATGACAATATCAGAACTTGTTTGTGGCACTTACATTATTACAAGAAATATCTTTCTAATTTAATAAATGCTGAGTTGTTCTAAGTTGTTTGACTCACAGAATTTGAGCACGATAGTGAATATAAAGTGTCTGTGATAAATATACACACAGATACTGGCATTTTGTACGTCTCATTAATTTTACTTTCGGTTGCATAAAACTGCCACACTGTTAAATTCTGGTAGATTTGTAATTATACAGCATATGTCTTATTTCTTAAACAGTCCATAGTTGAAATATTGAAATATGCTACAGGACAGACTGTTAGAGAAAAAAATTGGTTAACCTTAAAAAACATCAACTTGCAGTTCTGAAGCATAACGTGATTGTAATGGTTTATTTGCAGCATGTGACCCTGCTTGTCTTGGTTGTTATGGTTATGGGCCATCACGATGTACCACATGCCAGGATGGGTTTAAAAATACGAGTGACGTTTGTACACGTGAGTGGACTTACTAAATTGCTATAAACATAAGTTTTAATACTGCTGTCTTTCTGAAGAGTAAATTTATATGCTTTCTTTTATAAAGTTGTATTCCTGAGAAGTCACATATGCAGCAAAAAAAAATTGTTTGTTTCTAGATGCCCGACCTACTCTAATTTTTCCTATGACCCTAGAATTTTTATTGCGCCTGAGGAACAGTACATCCACTCTCTCACTTCTTTTACCTTTCTGCACAAAAATTATCTCAACAGCAGCTTGCAAGAATAATAAAAAAGAAATAAATGCCCCAAAAATGTCCTTACTTACCTTCCCTATTTTTAATGAGCAGATAACCAGAAAAGTGTATTTAGTATGGTAATTCCGGTGAATTTGTTGTTGCGAGGTCACATTCGACTAAACGAAATTGACTATTTTTCGGAGGAAAAAGATGAAATACCTGCTTCATTGTTTTGAATTGGACAAAATGTTTATTGGTTATGTGTAGTATAATATATTAGCTATCTGTAGGTACCATTTATTAGAAATTTGAGCAATTTCTTAAAAAGTTAGGTAGTGTTAAACAAACTTGGTGCAGAAACTGTCATTTCGGAAGTTGTAACCCTTGTATATGTATATATACGATATATGTGTTTTTGGTCAGTGTAGCCATTTTAGGCCTTATACACCATTATACACCATCTCTTCAACGTGCTAGCCCCCTGTGATTATTATGTTAAGAAAATACATGGAGCTGTGAAACATAACAATGTAAGTATCTATGGCTATAATTGTGTTCGTACATTTCAGAATGTCCAGAAAACACATTTGGCAAGAATTGTACGGGAACTTGCCATTGTTTATATGGTCCTACAGACTGTAACCAGCAAACTGGATATTGTCTGAGTTTACAGTGTGATCAGGGATGGAAGGGATTACCACAGTGTCAGACACGTAAGTTTTAAACATGTTTGTACTATAGGTAGCGTTTTGTTGGTGCTCTGCTGGAAAGGAAATTATATATGATTATTATGTGTATTTATGAAACCTTGTGGGCATTTAATTTTGAAGTGCCGCTTGCAGATTAATTAAAATGTCATGATGACAGAACTGAAATTAGATTTTGTTTATTTATTTAGAGTTTTGTCTGCCATATACCAACCTTATTTCTGTAAAGTTCTGCAGACACATGATCTGATCAGTGATACAGGATTATTTACCAGAACGTAACCGTCTGCTCTCATTCTTTAAACAACTGTGAGTTACGTATGAATCAGACGTAGTGGGCAAAATATTTTGGATGTATTACCATCAGCCAAATTCTCTAAAAGAAACATTTGCTTCACCCAGAACTTGCAACTTTTCAGTAAACAATCCCGCATTCAACTTTTTTCAAGATATATTATCAGCCATTAAGTAAAATCAAGTTAACAAACTTTATTTCCAAAGTTTTTCATTAACGTTGTTGCTATTTTCAGCTTGTACAAATAATACATTTGGATCGGGCTGTGTACTACAATGTCATTGTGACCCTGGGATAGCATGTTCCTCTATCAATGGTCTGTGTGATAATAACAAATGTGCCAATGGTTGGAGTGGTGCAGGTTGTCAGAATGGTTTGTATCTGATTTCAGGATTTATATTTTAAAATTTGATGTGCGTAAAGATATCAGTCTAGAAAAAAAATGCTGGCTGGATGTTTCCAGTTACTTGACAACAAAAATAGAGTTGGTGGGTCGCAAAACTTTATTTTGTCTAAACTTATCTTACTTTTGAGGCACGATTTGTCCCCAAATATTTGTATTTAAGCTTTTACTTTAGTTAGAAACTTTTGGGTCGGTGCCAAAATTAGCATCAGATGGGTAACTGGAAACAGAAGTTTTTTCCTGGCCTCAGTTATTACAAAATCTTACCCAAAATGACATGATGCATATTTCTATTTTGTTATGACTTCTTTTTTCTTGCCAAGGGGATGATTGGTCAAAATGTATTTTATTGTTTGTACATTTGTGATCATCATTGATGGGAGAAGACTTGCTTTAAAATTATTTATGAACATTACCTTGTGAAGTTATTCTAAGATCCTTGAATCTGACTTGTTGCAATGCAGAGGTCAATTTCAGATGACCTTTAATGGGAGATTACCAGATCCATCCACCCACATTCCCCAGGATTAATGTGTAACCCTTGTGGTTTACATGGTCAGAAAACTTTGCCATGTGTAACATAAACCATTTTTACAGCAGTTTTCAGAGTTCTTTTACATTAATGAAATCATCTAGCTGACAACAGTGTATTCTGCCTGTCTAGTGAACATTTCCTATTTTCAGAACTTCCTCTACTTAGTGATCCACCAGTCATTGAAAATGCTACATGTGCAAATTTAACCCTTTTTTGGCTTGGCTGGAGGAAAGGAATTGATCGTGGTGACCAAAATATTCCTGTGGCTGAATATAGGTACGTTTTTACCATAAAAAAGAAAGCCTCGTCTCTGTCCTTCTAGCATTAACAGGCTTCTATTGTCCAAATTCTCATGCACAAATTTCACGTTGGAAAGCTGAAGTCTTTGTTATTGTTTAAAGTGAAAATTTATTTTATGTCAATCCATTGCTGATTTAAGCTAAAACAAGAATGTTCAAGTTATATTTGTGAAACAGGATTGTCTGACTTCAGATTTTAAATTTTATTTATTTTTTCCTGTGTCAATATTATGTACCTGATGATTTCATCAGCTTATAATTCTATAACGAAAAAATTGATTAAATTTGAGTGTGACACAATTCTCATTTGTGTAGGTTTGAGACCCATTTTCAACATTACCTAAATTTTAAGACAAAGAGTTTGTATGACAGGTGGTACCTGATCCGATGTCTACCTCACACTCTTCCTTGTGACAGTTTAGATAACTTTAGTATTATATTTCATGGACAGATTTGAGACTATTTGTTGACCATTCCTTCAGAATAAATAAAATGAATTCATCTTTTCAGACTTTATTTAGGGTTCAATTTTACACCAGATTTTGAACCCAACTGGCAGTTATCGTATACTTCCAAACATGATGAAAACACGGTTGAATATTCACTCTTCTTAGATAATCTTGTCCCAGATGCTTTTTATGTATTCCGAGTGGACGTTGTACAATATGATGATGAAAAGTTGAACAAAGCAGTTATGCCTGGAAAAGTGTCAGAAGAAGTATACATACCTTGTACAAGTGAGTGGCACGTTAAGTTCACTTCATCCATTACTAATGGTTTGATGGTCATATTTTGACTGTTCCTCCAGTAGCAAATTTTTTGCTTTGCCTTGTGTATTTCATATTTAATTTTTACAAACATGTAAAATTGAGAATCTGTCAGTATACACCAGTCTGTCTTTCTCTGCCTTTGTCTGTATTTGATAAAGTATCATTGATTATTGTCATTTAGTTAAAGAACTAGATTCATTGCTTAGATACATTAATCGTTCATTAGTAATTGTTTTGATATTACTTTTCGTGTAGTTCTGTTGACTACCATCTTATAGATAATACATGTATAAAATCATATGTCAGCACTGCTCAACAAAATTTAAATGCATTTTAAAATGTTTATGTACTCATCTAAATATCAGGTGGTATGACATAAAAATACATTTTGGCATGCAGAAATAAATGAGAGCTTTTTAAAATATGTAGTTAAGTCCATGTACAGCCCTAACAGGCTATAAAAGTCATACATACTATCCAAAAATTGAGAATTCTTTCAAGATCACATGCTGTGCTTTTTTCTTTTTGTTCTCCTATCATGAATGTATGAATTTCTTGTTGGTTATTGTTATTAGTGTCTTTTTGTTTGTTGTCAAGAAAATTTGATTAATTGAATTCTAGTATAAAAAGGTTTCCAGTATTCCTAATAATACACACTTAATGTTTATTTTCATGACACATTTTTATAAACAAGTACCCCAGTTATCTTGTTACTAACATTTTGATACTTCAGTTTGAATAAATGATATTTTCATTGGTTCAGGCATTCAATCAGTCATTCATCAATGTGTTAGTCATAAAAATAGACTAAAACATGGATTATGCCAATGTTAGTATTGGAGGGATTTGAAGATAATTAATAGCAATAAACTTCAGAAAGAACTTGTGATACTGCAAAGTCAGTCAACAACCATCCTCTCAGTGCTTTGATTTTTACATACAATTATTGTCAGAAGTTTGTGTGCAAACTTGTGGTTTCTATGGAGACAGCATGAAATTTTAATGTCTAGGGGCTTTCAGTATGTTGGTTTTAAAAAGAAAGTATTTATATTTATACTGCTGTGAGTCTATGAGTGCATTATGCACTTGTTAATTCATGTGATAACTTACTGTATAATTTATGAAGAATGACATCAGTTAATTGTTAGATGATCAATTAGAATTATTGATTTTTAACAACTAATCAAAATGTTTGTAATTTCATGTCAAGCTCTGGTAAACATACCCTACAAAGGATTTCAGATTGAGATATGGAATACATGCTGGTTTTAACAAAATAAACTGCATACTAGCAATTCTACCCTCCCCAAAACCTATCCTATCCACAAAAACATGCAAAAATTGGGAACAAAACACAATCTTTTGAACAGTCTACAGCAAAGCTACGGGAGGAAAGGGGGGGGGGTAAACTGCTTGTACTAAAACTACATTGTACTTAAATAAATGAAGAAGATACATTGACTCACTATACGTTAACGTTTGACTAACTCTGTGTTGGTTATTTCAGGAATACTGGATTTTCTCATAGATCTTCATCTTGTAAAACGACAAGTTTCGTTCGGTATAATGTTTGATTTTCAGGGTGTGCTGAGTTCTGTGTTCAACTATAGGACGTGGGTACTAAACTGTTTTAGTTTGAGAGTTTGTCTTCATTTTAACTTTATGGTCATCAAAATATGTTGTTTCCATATAAATATGGTTTATGGTTTCTGTTTAAGATCAGAGCACCTAAATAAATGTTTGCTGACTTCCATAATGTGTTAGATATATCATACTGAATTCTGCTTAGATTTTCATTTTTTATATAGTGGCTTGTCTTAAAAGCCTCACTTGTCTTAATACAGGGACAAATAAATACTTGTTCATAAATTTAAGCTAAATATATGAAGAAAAAGTTTGAACTGAGAATTCTGCAGATTTTAGGGATACACTTTTGTAACATTGTGATGTAACTGAAATAAATATAAAGTTTACTGAATGCTGTAAAAAATGTACTTTGTATTTACATATGTACAAACTATGAGCTTTATTGTATTGGAAAATATTTTGATGGCTTTCATTTTTATTTTGAATGCTATTTTTTGATGTAACAAGGAATTATCATAGCACATCATAAATCACTCATTTATGGACTTATGGTGTGGTCAGTATGTCATCATATGAACCTGTAAAGATAATGTTGTCTGAGGACACAGTTATACCTTACACATTGACCACAATATAAGTCAACAAGTGTTTTATATACCCTGTTGTAAAAACAAAAACTCACTGATGGAAAAAACACTAAAATTACCTTTGGAATATCGGACTCAATTATTTTGACTGAAGAAAGTTATAACTTTGTTACTTTTGTCTTGAAGTGTTCTGAAACCATCAGACATATATGTTTCAACTGGGTGTAAAATTTTACTATGAATCTGTGTTGTAAAATAATAAAATGTCACATTTTAATGTACATATAGATAAAATAATGTAATGTATATTTATGTACACAATTTTCATATATTTCTGATTTTGATGTGTAACTGTTATTATTATTGCATGAGCCGACATTTTAATTATTGTTTAACTGTACTTAACAAAAAATGTTATATACCACAATTATACATGTATTTCACATTTATTTCATAAATACATGGAATGCTAGATTTGTGTGTGATGAACTTTTTATTGCATCATTAAGAGTCACGTTATCACTGTTTACCAATTCAGGAGAAACGTTTCATTTTTCCATGCATGCAATATTTTCATGATTATCATCTGTATATTTGTAATTATCATTTCATTTTTCATCTGTATATTTGTAATTAACATATCAGTGATCATCTGTATATTTGTAATTATCATTTCATTTTTCATCTGTATATTTGTAATTATCATTTCATTTTTCATCTGTATATTTGTAATTATCATATCAGTTAATGTCTGTATATTTGTAATTAACATATCAGTGATCATCTGTATATTTGTAATTATCATTTCATTTGTCATCTATATATTTGTAATTATCATTTCATTTGTCATCTGTATATTTGTAATTAACATATCAGTTATCATCTGTATATTTGTAATTAACATATCAGTTATCATCTGTATATTTGTAATTAACATATCAGTTATCATCTGTATATTTGTAATTAACATATCAGTTTTCATCTGTATATTTGTAATTGACATATCAGTTTTCATCTGTATATTTGTAATTAACATATCAGTTTTCATCTGTATATTTGTAATTAACATATCAGTTTTCATCTGTATATTTGTAATTGACATATCAGTTTTCATCTGTATATTTGTAATTAACATATCAGTTATCATCTGTATATTTGTAATTAACATATCAGTTTTCATCTGTATATTTGTAATTGACATTTCAGTTTTCATCTGTATATAACAAGCAAAAAATATTTCAGATTCTCATCATTGTAAGACCTTGTAAATGGTTCAGTTGATTAAAACAGATGTTTAATGGTGTTATACTAAAATATTTTCTTAATATATTCAGAATTATTTAAGCACTTTTATCCTATTTGTCAATGTTTGAATTAGTAAATGAATGTTAAATATTGAAATGCTTTAATGATAAGTGTGCTTGAAGTGGTTAATCATTGAAGCTACGTACAAATGTTGTAATTGTATACATAAATGTGGAGCAGCCAATATAAATAATGTATTTAGGTATGTCACCACTTGGACATTTTGTATCAATATAATGACTGACCAATATCCACAATATCACATTACTTAATCAGCAAATATTTTTGTATGAATGGATATGTATTGGAATATTACAGAAAATTAATAGAATTAATTATACACCAGACTGTCATGAGTAAACTGATAGTGGGATTTGAAAACTTGTATGCTGCATTGTAATTGAAACTTCTAATTCCTATTTGCTCATAAATATGGATTAATTTTGCAAAATCATTACAAAGAGGTACTTGATATATGTCTAAACATATTGGTACCCGGTACGTGAAACTTTAGCTCTCTGTTTCTAATAAAATAAATTATTCAACTTGGTACGAGGAGGTGTTAGAAGATTCATGGAGGAAACGTGTATATCTGTTGACGACTAGAAATAATGTTTCTTTGGAAGAAAAGTGTTTTGTCATTGTTGAGTAATATGATTTATGCCTCAATAAATTCTGATCCTCTAAATGGATTGTATAAAAAAGATTTCATAGCAAGATAAAGAGATGATTTAAAAGCCTTCTAAATTTTTTCCAGGATTTGTTTATTGTAGATACACAGTTCATGAAGTTCTTTCACATTGAACAGGCATACAAGTGATATTTATATTTGTATGCTAATATTATTTATGGTAGATGAAGTTTGCATTTTGTTATTATAAAATGTGTTATTGCCAAGAGTAATTTATTGGATATCTTTGCCACACACTATCTGGCAGTGGTTTTGTTAATCTGGAAATTCTGACCTTCATTTTCCTTCTTAATTGCAAAACTATCCTTGCAAGAAAATTGTTGTTTTGTTACTGTACTGATATTATCTAAGGTAACCGAGGAAATATTAAGTTTATTTTTTATTTTAGTTACCACAACAACAACAGTCAAACCTGTTACTACCACAATACCAGGTAAAATAAGTTGTTGCTTTTTTTTTGACAAAATGTATACTGAAAAAATATAGTGTTCTTTTAATTCTACAATTATTGTTTTGACATTTATATAAGTTTGTAATGGTTAACTCAGAAATTGGAATTGTTCATACTGGGTGATGAAATTGTGTCTCCTTTACAATCATATGCACACATCCTTAAATAGCTGCATTCCTGTATTATGTGCATTAAAAAACTTTCATTTACATTTTTTTTAAATCTGGTAATGATCAGTTCAACATTAATAATTTGCTTTATACAATTTTTTTTCAGGGCGTCTGATAGACTACTTCACGACAGACATTGTACAAAATACTCCTCCCGTGATTGAGGTGAGATGGGGTGTACAAGAACAAGTTAGTAACTGGACCATTGATATAAGCTTGACCTATAAAAAGGTGAAGGTCGCTGGAACAGACTGTCCATTACTTTCTGATCCTCCTGTGTCAATGTAAGTCTAAAATTCATATCACCTTGATAGATTTCACCTTGAAGTGTTTGACTCATTTTATTTGATATTTTTCCATACTTGACCTCGTTTCTTTAACATTATGTATCAATGAGGTCACATTAAATTGATTTTTTATTCACTGCGTTCCTGCACTTTTTTGAAATAATTAGGAAATGACTTGTTTCTTATAACAATCATGTTTGCTCTCTTGAGAAACATGAAAATTATTTAAATTTAACTAACTGTATCCTACTGTTGCCAGCAAACATTGACTAAGCATCATGTTTATGATTTATACTAATTTAACTCTAAACATTTTCCAGAAAACTTGAAAATTCAGGAATTCAAAACATTACAGTCCTGTTACCATGGCGACTGTATGAAATAAACTTGACAGCCAATAGTAATGAGTTTAATTTAACAGAAGAATTGACGAGACAGATTCGTACACCAGATGATGGTCAGTGTTGTTATTTTGTTATATAATTCAATGCTTAGTTCTGATATTGTAAATTTTGATGTTTTTCATTTTAATTTTTGTGCTCATATCAGTCTGAATCTGTGAGATATTTGATACGTGTAAAGTACTTCACTGCTATTTGTGGAGAATGGAAATGAGATTAGAGACTGGTCTCAAATTATTTATCGTGATATGACATAAACAATTTTGTCTTTATTTTTCTGATCATCTTCAGTTCCTACTGGACCAGTTAGGATGCTTAGCGTAACTTCCATAACAAAGAACAGTGCCTTAGTGAAATGGAATCCTCCTTTTTGCTCTGACCGGAATGGGGAGCTGGTTTATTACAGTCTTATTGTGTTTGAGTTGCCTGAGACTTACTATCCTGCCATAATGGAGAATGTTAATTCATCGCAAAACTTCTTCGAGATCACACCATTGAAGCCTTACAAACAGTATAATGTAAATGTAGGGTATGTCAACAGTCAGGGTGAGGGGCCAGCCTTCCCTAATCTGTTAACATTTACAACTCTGCAAGATGGTAATCATTTTTTAAAGTTTTCCGACATTAAAGATTACATCTATGGCCGTTATGTCTTAAGGTCATTTATGGGCCAGATCTACTCATGACCCTGAAAATTCTTCATGACTCAATAATGCGTCAAAAATGTATACTTTTTCCTTTTTGATTTGAATTCAGTTGGTTTTTAGAAATAAGCAATAACAGAACTGAAGGACTTATTTCTGAATAAATATTGCTGGAAATCATTTAAATATTTGAATAAGAACAAAAGTGTATGTTTACCAAAAAACTTCCATTTGAAAGTTGTTTTTTTTTAAGTCGCAAGATAACTGTATTTAAACTAATCATCACACTGGTACATGGTATTTTATTAATATTATCCTGCTTTCTAATATTTGTTATAGTTCCTGGGTCACCTAAAATTCTGAACCTAACATCTGACATGACATCTATCACTGTTGCTTTGGGAGATCCTGATAATCCGAACGGTGTCATCATTGAATTCCACGTCTCTGTAGCAGAAAATGAGAACTTTCTGTCGTCTTTTACGAGAAGTGTTGTCAAGGAGATTGATACAAATGTTACCATGGTGACATTGACGAATTTGGAGGCTGATACGTTGTATTATATAAGGGTAGGTATATCAGAATACTATGTTAGTGTCAGACATGAGGGTTTTCGCTAAACATTAAAAGTTGGGGATCAAATATAACCGTTGGCCGATGATAATTTGAAGAGTCAACGAAATTTCCTTTTAATTTTATTGTAAATTTGACCCTTTGGTACAAATTCTCAAGAGTCAAAAGCTTTATTTTACTGATTTCAAGAGTCAAAAATTCTGTATTAAGGTCAAATAAAAGCCCTAAGATATTATATCAGAACAATTTCTTTGCAGTATTATACGGAATATGTTTTGCAAAGCACATTCTTTGTCTGCTTGTGTAATTCATATTTTATTTTTTTCAGTATTTACACAGTCATATTTGAGTTTTAATGTAGTCCTATGAAACTGGGGACATGCATGATATCAAATATGATACAATTTAGTTGATCGATGCAAATCTACCTGGAAACACATCAAACATAGTTTCAAGACTTCACTTTACAAATTGTTCTTAAAATGGGAAAATAACACAAACTTAATTCATCTGTATCTATAGCTTTATAGAAAGATGAACAATATTTTCCTATTTTATATTTTAGGCTACTGCCAGTACTAGTGTCGGAATCGGTTCAGTTAGTCCAGTTCAGAAGGTCATCACGAAACAATCGGCACCAAGACCGCCGACAAATATCTCATCGGATGTATCTGGACGTAATGAATCCTGTGTCAGGCTTGTATGGCAGGAACCGGATAATACCAATGGAAATATTTCCAGTTATAAAGTAAGAATCAGTGTCGTGTGGAATGTTCAAAATAGATAAATGTATCACGAACATCCCAAAATAATATAAGGATGGTCACTTCCATGAAATGAAAGATTAGCAAAAATGTAGTTCAATGCTCTAAATGATCAGACTTAACTTAAAGGGACATAAAAAATGCCTCCCCTTGCATCTAAAAATAGATATATTCTTCATAATCAGTATTGACTGATTGCCAATCACTTATACCAGATATTCCGGGTTCAAAATCTGGAACCTGATTTGAGAGTTGTATGAATGTACTTTAATTTTTTACTTATTACTTTACACTTTCAGATATCATATGGAGAGAGGGGAGCCAGTCAGTCTGAAGTAAAAACTATTACTACAACAGAGACCATGGCCACAATTTGTGATTTAAAATCAGGAAGATATCACGATTTTAACATCATTTCATCAAATGTTATGGGTGACAGTGACATTGCCACAATTACATTGTCGACCGAACAACCAGATCCTCCTACACCGCCTGTACCAGACATACTCAACGCAACAACAAAGTCTATTGGTGTGGCTTTAGATCCAATACTCACTATCTTAAGTGATGCGTATCAATATGGCTACCTACTCTCTGTAGATGATGTTACAACAAGAGTTAAACGAGCAACGAGTGTCAGTAATTCCACATGTCCTGGTGTTGATGAAATACCTGGTCAGGTTATCCGGAATTTTACACAAAGTGAAATGCCACACCGAATTTCATTTATCATTGGAGATGGTCAAACATATGGTGTCTATGAAAACAAACCATTAGTTGAGAATCATCTGTACAACATTTATTACGTAATTATAAGCTATTTTGAAGGCATTTGTAAGTTTAACTATGTGAAAGTACCGAATCCTATAAAAGCAGCTCCGGCAATCATTAAACCACCCCCTGTCCAGGAAGTGTCATCTAGTGATAACACCGGTCTGATTGTTGGGCTGGTGATTCTAGCTCTCATCATTGTGGCTATTATCGCTGTATTCATCATATGCTGTTGGCTGAGAATGCGGCAACGAGAACAGAAGTACGAACCCTATGAGAATGAAAAAGAGGATTTTGATATGAAAGTTTATTCAAGAATTGATGACTACAATCCACAGAAATATTGGAATGTAATTCATTCTTTGAGGGAGAGTCGCTACATTGTGGTCGGCAGAGAATATTTACCTGAAAACAAATATTTTTCAAATGGTTCTGTTTCTGTGGCTAATGGTGGACCTCCGATACTATTTGATGATGAATTTTCTAACTTACCTCATGGACGCACTTCATCCTTCGATGCCGCTAAAAAACGTGAAAATGAAATGAAGAATAGGTTTAATCACCTTCTACCTTATGATCATAGCCGAGTTATTCTTGACCCTGACGTGAATTCACAGTCAGATTATATCAATGCCAACTTCATCAAAGGTTATCAACATCAGAGAGCGTATATTGCTGCTCAGAGTCCTTTTGATGATGATACAGTGCTCGATTTCTGGCGTATGATTTATCAGTACCAGGTCAAGGTCATTGTTATGATGGCTAACATCGTAGAAGACAATATTGTAAAATGTACACAATACTGGCCGACTAAAGGGCGTGTAATGTATGGACAGTTTGTTTTGGACCTTGTCAATGTACAGGAATATGCTGATTATATTTTACGATCAGTCCGAGTTCGACTGGCACAAGATCGGAACTGGCACAGGGTGTATATTTTTGATATGACGTCCTGGCCAGAACATGGTGTACCAGATGACCCGATACCATTATTAGAAATAAGAAGAAAAGTAAATACTTTTCAGACAAAGCACAGTACACCTATTGTAGTACACTGTGGCACAGGGGTTAGCAGGTCAGGTGTATACATCGCCGTTGATTCACTTTTAGAGCAATATCAAGCAGAAGGTAGAATCAGTGTTTATTCATTCATTCGGAAAATGAGAAAGGACCGTCCTGCTATGGTGAGAACACTTAAGCAATATGTGTTTATATACGAAGCAATATTTGAAGCCATGGTTGCTGGGAACACTTTGACCGGACCTGATGATCTGAAGGACGTCTATCATTTCCTTACAAAGAAAAACCCGATTAATCACCATTCATATTTACATGGACAGTTTATGTGCCTTGAACATTTCACCAGAAAGATTTTCCCAAGTGTTTGTGCAAGTGCATATTGCCCGGCTAATGTTGATAAAAACAGGTTTAATGAAATCGTGCCAATGGACAAATATCGACCAGTCCTTTGTACACCTGGTGGATTAAACCGGACTGATTACATCAATGCAGTATATCTTGACAGCCATAAGAGTGCAAACCATTACATTATTACCCAGACACCACTGCACACTACTGTGATTGATTTCTGGAAGCTTGTATATGACCATGATATCTACACAATCGTAATGATGGAACCTAAGATTTACGATGATGATACATCAGCAGAATACTGGCCAGAGGATCATATGAAACAATATGAACCATTTTTTGTTGAGACGGTAAATGTCTACCAACAAGAGAATATCACAATTCGAAATCTGAAATTGACTTGCATGAACAATCCAAAAGATTCACGTGAAATTCGTCAGTTTCAATTCAATGCATGGGCAGAAACTGAGTTTGTACCAAAGTCAAAATCCATGCTTCTTGACGTTGTTGATCTAGTGAATGACTGGCAACATGTCAACAACAACAACACTACGCCAGTTCTTGTACATTGTAAAGATGGTGCTACCCATAGTGGTTTGTTTATAGCCATTTGTTTGTTATGTGAGAAAGTTTATGAAGATGGAGAAATTGATGTTTTTCATACTGTGAAACATTTAAAAAGAAGACGGACTCAAATAATTGATACTTTGGTATGTTTGTTTATTATTAAAAGTTAATAATTTTAGGATTATTAGAAAAATAAATAAATTTTGTATTTTTCTATGGATTAAACAGTATTTTGGTTATGCAGACAGGCAGCTAGCCTAACCAGTTTACATAGATTTTGTGCCAGTACTTAAGTTTTTCTCTGCAAGAAACTGCCAACTTCTCCATTTGAATGATCAGCAGTGGAGAGTGAATGACCTCAGACAACTCTTGTTGTAATTACTGTATGTTAATTAATAAATTATTCACCAAGTAAAAATATCTTTGCTACAGTGTTGATAATTTCTTTTTCAGGACCAGTATCGGTTTTGTTATAAGGCATTGTGGGATTTCATCAACATGAGAATGCCGGGTGGTGTTCTAACAGAGCAAATGAGTAAAACTTACATCAATAAACCATACCCCAGTCTGAGTCTTACTTCATATTCAACTGACAGAGATTACATGCCTTATTAATAGACAGTGTATGACTGAAGATGACCTTGTGTGTTAAACTCTTATAGACTTCACCATTGTGAAGATAAGGAATTAAAGGGAAGTTTAGCACAGCTTGGATATACCTAGCCCCAGGGTTGTAAAACTTGAGAACAGTCTCTGAGCTCAAATTTCAATTCCAATCTCAAAGTATTATGGTTGAAAAGATAGAGATGATTAATATTTAAATACATATTCATGAAGGTCAACCATGGTGTCAGAATAATGTATCAATAATATCATTATTGTCTGATCATAATTAACTTTGAAGTATCAAAAGAAAAGATACAAGATTTGAGCTCAGAGACTGATAGCAAGTTTTATAACCTTGAACCCTGGACTTGATTCAGCAACAGGGACAGTTCCTCTTCAGCCATATTAATGTTTTAGACTTAAAATTTTGTGTGAATGTCAGTATGGAATGTTTGTGTTTTATAAAAATGACTTAATACTGTGATATAATTGTTGTATTTATTTATTATATTTCTGTATACACATAGCATAGCTAAATTTGTTTATTTATTATATTTCTGTATACACATAGCATAGCTAAATTGGTTTATTTATTATTGCATATATACAGTCAAACCTATGAACAATGTCCACCCTTGGGGAAGACAAAATGTGACCTTTATTGACAGATGGCCTTTTTTTGAAGGTCACCTTGTTCTAAAAAATCAGTGACAGTTTTTCAATGAGTGTCCTTTATTCACAGGGTGGTTTTCACTCAGAGGTGGCCTCAAACACAAAACACAGGTTAGACTGTATGTGAATCTCAGTTTTTATTAAATTTGTCAGCAATGCATACAATGTTTAAACAAATTGTATAGGACTGATGTTTCATGCATTTATACATTTTTTCTAAACTTCATGGATCTGGGATGATTTACTCTATGAAAGATTCTGTTTTTTTACCAGACTTTGTTTCAGGTGAAATATGTGTAATTTTATCACTCATTTATACAGAATTTATGTCCAGTCTTGTTTTTAAAGTTAGCAATCAGTTGTTATTTATAGGCAAGAGTGAATGAATGTAGATAACATTACACATTTGCTAGGTTCAATTAACTCTCGTATTTTATGAACTTATAATGTAGTTTATCTGATTGTTGTCATGGATATCATACAAGCTGTTTGAGGTTTTTACGATAAATACTGTTTTTTATCTATGTATCATGTGTGTTGAAGTTAGGTATAAATGATAGTAACTCCTTCTAAGTCATACGTTTTCATTTTGATTGTCTCCCCTGATATATTTTTCTATGCTATGAATTTAAATACAGGGTGCTTATTGTGACATAAATAGTTTTTTATTAAATTCATGATCTGATACATTTGTGTGAAGCTTTTTTCATGTAAATTTGCTCAAGATTTTTGCAGACTTGATGTATTGTCTTCTCTTATATGGTGCTTGGCTTTCAGTTATTTGGGTCTATTCTATAATGGCCAACCAGTCTCAGATTGCATCCTTACCATTAGTCAGTTATTTTACTGAGTACTGATTTAACCATTCCGAGGCTTTTAATTGATAAAGAACTGTTGTATAAATTTAGGACAAGATGTTGTGTGCTATTTTTTATAGGCTTTTTATTGTTTGTTATTTTATGTTTATGATAATCTTAGCAGTTTTAATACTTCTCCTCTGATGTTATCAATCCAGCAGGTCTATTAAAGACTTTTAGGAAGGGGACCTTAATGGTTGAGTGGTTATGGTCACTGATTAGTTATCACAAGCCCCTACCACAGAGTTCGAATCCCACCAAAAGGCCAGAATAATTTCACATGTGAGGAAGCAGCCCAGCTGACTTACGGAAGGTCAATAGATCTACCCATGCGTATGTCTGGGGTATTTCTATACCATTTAAGCTAGAAGTTGCCACATGGCCCGGCTAACCCCAGTGAAAAAGAAAAGGAATGTAGTTTTTGTTTCATATAAATTATTTTTGTATTTTTATGTCGTTATTTTTTTTGTTTTGTTTCGATATTGTTATATTAATATTCCTGCATTTACCTGTTAATGCCAGTAATTGATTTCAGATCTTAATGTTGCTATAATCTGGACCACCGTCTTGGTATATAAGGAGACTGTAGAAATCCCTAGACATGAAAACATTGTGGGCCCAGTGCAAGTGTTCTTAGAGTCATAGGTTAGAACTTATATTCAACTTAATGCATTTAATCATTTAACCAGTACATTCTTAGTACAAATAGTTAGTTTGTCAATTCACTGTTTTACTTGTTAAATCTTTCTAAGAAAACATGTAACTGTTATTAACCAATAAAAAATTTCTGTAATGTGTTATCTTCAGGAATTTCTCCGATGAATGCCTTCAAAATTAATAAACTTAAAGGATTAAAATGGTATTAATGGGACAAACTTCTTACCCACTAAGAAAAAAAAACAAATGACAAAACACTGCAGGCAACAAAATTTATCACCACTGGTAGAGCAATGCAGTACATAGAATGAACACAATTTGGAAGACAATGGCAGAAAATATGGAACTAAAATCATGAACAATACCAGAATCTTGGCACTGGATTGACTTGAATATTTACTTGGAGTTCAGTATCTAAATACAACCTTCGTGAGATTTGACAGTGAACTAATGTCTAAATTATACAAGTACAGTAAAACTTCGTTATTACGAGCATCGATATCACAAGCTCTAGGCTTATCTCGTGGAGATCTTGAAGTCCCGTCATTTTTTGTTCTTAGTTGTATATAAATTTCCATGTTTATTACAAGCATCGTTATCTCGAGCACAAAGCATGGTCCCTTGACTTATTTTTAAGCTTTAATTACCTCGATTACCTCGAGGGGTTTCATTTTGGACATCGTTCGCACCTGCGCGCCAGCGATCGCCGTGTTTTCTACACATCGTTAAAGTTACGCAACAAAAGAGCAAATCTTAATCGAGTACTTTGTTTTTTCACACGTCGTTAAAGCTACACAATAAAAGAACGAATCTTAATCCAGTACTTTGTATTTCACATGTTGTGACATAAAATGACAATGAAACATGTACATGTATTTGTTTGTTGTAAGTTTGAAGTAAAATTTTTAAGATCAAAGACTAATGTTATAGAAGTTAATAATTATTGAGAATTTAATCACGAGACCTTAATTATGAGAACTTAATGACAAGTTTGAGAAGCAGATACTAATAAAAACAGAGACAAATCTTTTATTAGCATGCTCCGTTTTTGCTACAGACGTACATAACACATGTATCTTTCACGATGTGTCGCTATGACGTTTCACCGCATGTCAGTGACACGATATTCGGACATGACATTGCACAATTGAAAACACGTAAAAATCGTGGATAAAGTACTTAGAAAAAATGATCAATATATATTTTAGCAATCAACTATCATGTTTATTCACCTTAGACATCATAGAGAACAATTTACGTCAGCATTTCGTATTATTATCGTAAACACGCCCATTTATGCGCATGATGCACAGTTTATTTTCAGTCAACAAACAAAAACCTCGTTATTACGAGCACTCGGTTTATCTTGAGCATTTCGTCTGTTCCGATGACTCCTCGAGATAACGAAGTTTTTCTGTATATACATTATCTGTACTTTAATGTATCTATATGAAAAATATCCTGAGTGCAATCTTACAAATTAAAATGGACAACAGACATCATATAGCATTCATAAGGTACATTAATCCTTTTCTCAAACCTCCATATTCTGATTATACACATTTTGAAAGCTGAACTTTCTCAGGCTATGATAAAACAGGAAATAATATAAAATAATTATAAACAGCATGATTAGCTGTCTTAGCAACAGAAACATAAAAGAATTAAGATGTCAGCATAAAAAATAACAACTATAACATCTTTTTATAAAAAAATCACAAATTTTAACACAATTTCGACAATGAAATAAGATGATCTGAATATGTCCACACGCAAAACCTTCAAAGATTGTTTAACTTTTCATTATTAATTCACAGAATTTTAAAATACAAGTCAGAGCAATGCAACCTGATACATAGGTATTTTAGAAAATGAGTATAAAAAAAATTAGACCAATCGGTCAATTACCTGCAACTGATGCTTAAATGCAATTCCTGGTACTTAGTAAAATTGAAAACTGGGACAAATTTAACACGAGATTTTACTGTTTTCATCTTTGAAGGAAGGACTTCACTAACTATCATTACAACTATGCTCAAGCTCTCCAGTTTACAACAATTATCCTATCCAAGTCTTTAACTTTGGTTTGTATTCAACAACACACATTGAGATCTGTCATAACGCAATGTTTTATTTCAGCTTAATTTCTGCTTCTTTTTCTTCTTATTTTTCTGTTTTCCTCCCTGAAAGGAAGAAAAAAATGAACAAATGTCCGCAAAAAATCTTCATTTTTCCAAAATACATTATGTTATACACCATACAAGCAAAAGAAATTTTATTTCAAAAAGAAAGTGATTTTTTGGTGTCTGTTCAGGGCTGATGTTATAGGTTATTTCTGTACACATAAAAAGACATTTTTTTGCTATTTCATACTTGTCGTTTTTGTCCAGCACTTATGTTGTCGGCAGCTTCTGGTGTTTCATTCACATTTTCTTGTTCTTCTAACTGTTCAAATTCAAAATCAGAATCATCATCTTTTTCATCATTGTTAATCTTACTACCACTAGCTTCAGCATCACCATCATCATCATCTTTCTTGACATCAGCTACAAAATTGTCAATAATGAATTACAGAAGAAATTATCCAAACATCCACAGACAACCTTCACTGTGTGGACTTGTACCCATTATAAAGACACTTTATAATAAATAATGCAACTTCCTAATGGTTACATAATCAGGTAAGACCTTATGATATTTAAGAATTCAAATACTTCAAAAAAAAGTATGTGTTACTTCATAAAAACTTTCAAGCACAAAATTTTGCATAAAAACACCATCAGTAAGCTTTGAAAATATTCGTGAATTGTTGGATGTTAAATCTTAAAACAAAAAAATAAGCATTTAGCAGGAAATTCACTTCATTATATAATAATTGTGAGGAAAAATGGCATTCTGTCAATACATCTGTTGATATTGTTGATAACAAAATTCATAAGCAGTGAAAATATAAACTTCGGATTTAACGGTCCAATCATAGTAAGCATTACTTGTTTCTTTCCAATTTACCTAATATTCAGCAAGGACAATACACAGAACAAACACATCAAGACAATTAATGATAAACTTCTCACCAGGGTACAGGTCACTCAGGCTGTCAGCATCGCTGACTTCTCCATCATCTTTTTTCACACCACCATCCTCTACAGAGTTAACTCCCTTCCTTAAATCTTGATTCTCGGTCACTTTTCTTCTTCCTTTGGGAGGTCGATATTCGGTACCCGTTCTCTGACATTCTTCCCCTGAAAACAGATTCAATGGAATTCCTAAACATTCCCTAAATATTCACAAACCCAGTGATTTTGTTAAACTAGTAAATTCAAACTTTAACTAAAGCTCCATCATAAACTAAATAATTGTGTCCAGCATTTTTCTCTCTCCCAAAGTACGAAAATGTGGAATAAAGAATGCTGAGTGAAAGAAAACAGAAACTCAAACACATCAAGGCAAAAAGTGAATCAAGTTTGGATGTTTTATACAACTCTAACTTTTTAAAGTTTAGTAACTATTTAATATATATAAAATTGTTGTCAGAACTGATTCACATCTGGAAGTTTTTATCATTTATATAAATGTTCAGTGTAGTGGGTTACCACAAAATCTCTGAAGTTTTACTTTGAAGTTTTACAGTCCAGCGCACAAATACTATTTGCAAATTTTCATACATTTAATGAATTTTAGGCAAAGGATTAAAAATTACACCGCATCAGTATAAAACAACAAAACACTGACCATCAATTGCTAATAAATAAAACACTATTGTTTTGGTACTTACATAATTTAAGCCTTCTTTTATACTTTGAACCATTGACATGTCTCTCCACGTGAGCAGGCGTCTTGTTCACATGTGTCATCGTTAACACACAGAATAACTGATGTCTAAAAGTAAACAGTCAGAATTGTTTACAATTAATTTCCTTCAGGACATCTTTAGAAAATTGTTGGTTTACAAGACCAACTCATCCCAGATTTTTAAACTAAAACTGTTGAAATTAATCATTCTTAATTAGTTTTTAATAAGTAGAAAATTTTGAGATGTCTCAAAACAACAACAATCAAAGTCCTAAAACTTACTCGTGGTACTTTTTTGTGCTTGGTACCAAGTGAGGTTTGTATTTTTCATAATTTTTATCATCTCTGGCCTTCAGTTTGAGATATTTCTTGCCATTAACATAACTTCGAATAGCTTCTTCTTTATATGGCATTTCATGTCCGGACAATGAACACTTCACCTGAAATATAATTAAATAATAAATATCTTTAGCAAACAAGCCTTCATCAAAATCTTTAGGTCAAACACTAGAACAAGAAATAAAGTTTGGCTGGTCTGATAAAGCAAGAGCATCTTGGTGAATATATCAGATTTGGATGGAAAAAATCCTTTACAAAAATCACATTAATCTGAATTTTAAGTTAGTGTAAAGAAAATAGCTTAGAACCTTTAATTAATCAATGATGACAACGATAAATCATTTTAGTTTCATTTGACAATCGGTCAAATTGTTATACATTAGCCAATCAAAGACTTTGTTAATCATTAGTCAATCACATTGACTGTTACATGCAGCACCGAGTATATAAAGCTGGTAATTTGGTGAGTCTGTGAGGAGCCTACGTGGTGTTAAGACGTGAGATATTGATGAAGCAACTACAAGTTTAACTCTTAGAAGAATATCCTAAGTTGCAGCGTTGCTCAGGATTGGATATTGTTTCAGTTGTTATTAAATTTTGGTGGTTGAACACTTTATAAATTGCAGTGTATACTTAAGACCTGAGAGTGATTTGGCCATTCCAAGAATATAAACTTTGAAGCAGGACTGACTAAATTGCAGTGTATACTCAGAATTGTCAGCATGAAGCATTAATGCGCATTAAATTGACACAGGCTGGGATTGTTAAACGTAGGTATAGTGCAAAGTAACTTAAATTAGACCATCAAATCTTTGATTGTTATATATTGATTTGCCCACTGATCATTTTTTAATCAAGAGATAATATAGTGTTTTATTTTTGTAAATGTACTAACCATTTATTTCAATCAGAAGCAAAGAAGCCTGTGGAAAATTATATCATAGTACAGTTCATCATTTTTATTTATTATTATTATTTAAAAAAAACCGCTGGGACCAAAAATACGTTACATTTGTTTAACTATAGTAATACTAATTCAAAGAAATTAAAGATGGTTCGCTCAGAGCCTAGGGCATATAAAAATATTTCACATTTATCACAAGACTTACGGAGTAAAAATGTCAAATATATCAAAGGCAGTAAGAGATTCTCTATTTGCAAAACAAAATGGAATACAAAATGAAAGTGAAAGTACAAAATTTAATGTCAAATTGAAAAATATACTGCCTCCTTTTTTGCTTAGAGAAGCACCTTAAAGAATGTTTCATTAGATTACAGTAATACCTCAAATAACACGGAACCAACATTTTTGTAGGAAAATAAAGTTAAAATGTGACTCACACCGATATTTTGGTCAAGTTTCGTTTCATCATACAGTTAATATAAGTTTGTCAATCAAATGCACGGAAATCACATCCACCTGTTTCGGGTGGACAAAAATAAAATTCAACATTCTGCGGTATCTTGTCATGGACATATGCTTACTTAAAATTCTATCCGAATCTGCGACACTATATCGCGAAAACTAATAACAAATAGTGGGACAACCTTATTTTGTAGCCACACATGCCATAACACATGAATGAGACGGAATATTTTCATTCTAATGTTATTACCTTTTGTGTAGAATTGTCATATTGTAAAGAAGGGTGGTTCTGCAGTAAATTTACGATGTCCGACGACATTTCAACACGAGGGAATAGGGGAGATTTTTTTAGGTTAAACACCGCTAAATTATATCGCCCTTTGCTAGTATATACACGTATTCATGTGATAGGTCACCTATGGCTACAGCAATTTCTTATCTATGTTGGTACATCAGTTACTTTCTCTGGTCACCTATGGCCACAGCAAATTCCGTCTAAACTATGTTAGTTTATTAATTACTGTGTACTTCCACTTGTCATTAAATTTCATTTCGTTTTTACGAATTATTATCTAACTAGTAAATATGAAATATTATTAATTCATGAATACGAAATTATAATAGAAAGCAACCTCATTTAGATTTCAGGGCATTTTTTGATGTTTGGTGTTTAATTCAATCTGAGACCATTATACGGTCTCAGATTCAATGATATACTAATTTACAGTAAAAACCCGGAATTAGACCACCTTCAGGACCTGAAAACTCGATCCTAATAATGAGATGGACTCATTGCCAAAAGGGGATTTATTGAAAGCCGGTGATTATATCGGGTAACAGGGCTAAATGGACCAAGATTTTATAGCCCAGGTATTTTATGGCCGATAAGTGTAAAAAAACAGTTTCATGATTAATTAAGGGACAACCGGTCATTAAAATGATGCTCTTTTGTATTGAGCAATTTTAGAAGGTAAAATAAAAGTTATTTCATATCACTTTTGTGACTTTTGGTGACTTATATGACCGCATGAAAATTATGGTAAAAAATGATAGATTGATTAAATATTTAATAATTTTCATGTATGTTTTAACTCTCGTTGAAGATAAGAAATATCTTTAATTAGATCCAAATTAAACAAACAAAATGAATTTATTTTATATTTTTATTCAAAAGACAGATAAATATAATTATACACATCAAAAAATTCATATATGTCTCAAATAAGACACAGAAACAAATTAATAGAATTACGTATAATTATATACACACACATCAAAATATTCTAAGTCAAAAATATATATTAAATATTATAGATAAAATTTATGCAGTATTCTTCAATGAAATCATTTCCAGTGACTACAACATTTTAGCCTTTATACACATATACAAATCATATATATATTATCAATGTAAATTGATACATGTAAGTGATAACGAAAAACGTAATGCAAGTAAGTAGTTCACATCAGAGTTCAGAGTAAATGAATGACAATGATTTGAATTGGATTAATTTTGAAAAAAAAACATGTAAACGAGTGATTCATATTTGACAAATATTTTTCCTACTTGCCGAAAATCGAAATACAAGCAGGAAATGTAATTGTTAATTATTCCTACTAGCCGAAAAAAAACAAGTGAGATTGGAGATTTAAATGTGAACGAATAAGTATTTTAATCTTTACTTAATGAAAAGCAAAATGAAAAATAAGAATCATAATTATAATTAGATTAATTTTGAAAAAAAGTATTTTTAATATTTGATGGAATTATATATTTTTCCTACTTTCCGAAAATCAAAATTCTAGTATAATTAGAAATTTAAATGTGAACGAATGAATATTAATTCTTACTTTCCGTAGATCAAAATGAAAGTAAGGATCATAACTATAATACCTGCTAATTTACACTAATTATTATACATTCTATATACAAAATACATCATTTATTAAATACAAACACATACATGAAACCAACAATTTTTAACAAACAATATCAATATCATTATAGCCGTATAAATTTATTTACACAATTCTGTCCACAATGATTAACAGTCACTGTATGTCCAACCTCAACACTTACTCCTGGTTGTCATGGAAACTGGTATCATCAGGTTCATGCTGCTGTGGCAGAGAAGAGAAGCCATTGATGTGGCTGACCTCTCTCAGCAGCTTGCTGGCTGTCATCCCCAGAATGCTGTCATCGTACTCCTCCCACAGCTTGAAGAGTCTGGCGTGGACCTTCCTGTAGGTGGTACCTGGTGAGGGACCGCTCAGTCATCAGTTGGATGTTGAGGTCCACCGTCTTGGCTTCCTTCGGGAGAAGGGGAACAAGTACGTAGAAGGCGGCACCAACCCGACCGACCCGATAAAGTGGTTTATAGTGACTTTAAATTTAAATTCCGATGAATAAACCTGTATTCAAACTCAAAGTTAACAAGAGGGCCAAGATTGCCCTTTTCGCTCACCTGAGTAAAGATTGCAACTTCTATGTTTTTCCTGTGATTTGACTTAGTGAAATAGTTTTTAACTTGAGCTGACCCATGTTCAAAGCTGTTCATGATATCATACATACAAACATTCTGACAAAGTTTGAGGATAATCCAACCAAAAATGTTGCCACTAGAGGGTTAACAAAGTATTTCAGTGATTTGATCTGGCGACCTAGTTTCTGACCCCAGAAGACCCATGTTCGAACCTAAGCGATATATCATTCAGACAACCTTTTTGACAAGGTTTAGTGAAGATCCAATCAAAACTGCGACCTCTTGAAGGTTAACAAGGTTTTCCAGTGATTTGTCCTGGTGACCTAGTTTTTTATCCCAGATGACCCATATTCAAACATAACCAAGATATCATTAAGACAATTTTTTGACAAGGTTTGGTGAACCTGCAATCAAAACTGCGACCTCTAGAGGGTTAACAAGATTTCCAGTGATTTTTGACCTGGTGACATAGTTTTTCAGCGTAGATGACCCATATTCAAACTTGTCCAAGATATTATTAGAACAAACCTTCTGACAAAGTTTGATGAAGATTGGATCAAAATTGCAACCTCTAGAGCATTAACAAGGTTTTCTGGTGCGTTGACATAGTGACCTAGTTTTTGACCGGAGTTGGTCCATATTCGTAAAATTTTACAAGATCATTAATACAAACGTTCTGACAAAGTTTAATGAAGATCCAATCAAATCTGTGATTTTTGTAGTGTTAACAAAATTTCCATTCTATTTGACCTGGTGACCTAGTTTTTTACTCCAGATGACCCATGTTCGAGCTTGTCCAAGATATCATGGAGACAAACATTATGACCAGGTCTGATGAAGATTCGCTCAAAAGTGTGACCACTAGAGCATTAACAACCCCCAGGTGTGGACGACGGAGTAGACTGACTGATGACTATAGCTCACCGAGCTAGATAGTAAAAAATATTCAATACTGAAATACATGTATTTTTTTACTTACGTATTTGGGCCATAACATCCAGATATGGGCCATAAAGTACCTGTGCCATAAAGTCTTGGGCAATATAGTCCGGAAACCTTAACAATATACAACTAAGATCATAATCTGACTCCTATTTCAGTTCTGGTATAACAAAAAAAATCAAGTAATAAAAATTAACTTAAAACGACATTCGATATATTGATAAGATACAGAAAAAAAGACAGAAAATAAAATATAATGGGTCAAATATTCTGCAGTCTAAATTTTTACCAATTAGTTTCAAATAAATGTTTGATATACACGTTTTTGGGGAGCATTAATATATAAAATAAACCCCGGAAAACGGTTCCTGCAGACAACACTTCCAGCGCTTCCTTTTAATTCATTACAATAAATTTCATTGGCTGACCAGTACGATAAATTGTTACAAAAATGCTCCATTCATAGATTCCTATATAAAGCCCCGTAAACCATACTTCTCTCTCTCTCTCTCTCTCTCTCTCTCTCTCTCTCTCTCACCAATAACAACCTTGTACATGCAGGATAATTAAACTTGTTATAGTAATAATAATATACACTGAAATACAGCTTTTTATAATTCAAGTTAAATAAAATATTTGTCAAAACATCTTGGTGCATGAGTAGTGTAACATGTTTATTGAAACAGACTATACACTATTTTGTACGCCTGCATGACTCTTTATAATCAGCATCTTGTATGATAAGCACCGGTATTAAAGATATAGTCTTAGAGCACACTTGTGTTTCTTGTTTATATTCATTTGAATTACATTGACTATTTATTTATTACTCAACCAAAAAAACATACAAATATTACAAGTAGTACGTGACTAGTCAGATCAGAATGATATCATAATGTCTGTAAATTAATCAATTAATGTGAATTGTACTTGAAGCAGTTTTTGACAACGCACCTTGCTACGGTGACGTCACGATAATAACGTCGTCTTCTGATTTCTGAAATCAAACCCCAAAGTATGAAAGCATAGGTCTTTGCTGAAACCATGAACGACCTCGATATTCTATCATATATTTGCGGTCGGTGTCAATTTTACACCCAGATCATTAGGGGAGACCACTCCTTGTGTTCAAATAATTCCGTACTTACCGGATACTATTAGATATATAATCTTATTTTCGAGGGACTTTGGATATCTTCGACCATCATTGCCCCTAGCGACGAAAACAACTAATATGGCCGATGAGATTATTGTTTTTAACCTTTTAACGTAAATCCTCCTATCGCATTATTTTGTAAGTACACATATTCGCCTTATACTAAATTTAAGACGTCTACCGTTATTCTGCGCTATATTTACAGGTTGAAGTTTAACATAAGATCATGACACAAGTTTTGCTGTTCACTGGAGATCATTGTATAAGCGTCGACAGTTAAAGAAGTTATTTAAGGACGTAATATGACTAAAATGTGCATGTGGTCTGCTGTTAGAGTGCAGTATATATATTTAAACCATTTTGTTTTCTCTGCTATTCATTACACAAGTTGCATAAAAGGTCATTGTAGACCTTCGATGTGTTGATGTATACCAGTGACCAGCCTGCACTCTGTTAAATGGTCCCCATTTCTTACATTACATTTTTATGTTTAACATCAAGGCTTTATGTATTGCAGATAAATTATGGCGGCTGTTGCAAAATTACCCGCTCCCCCGCGTAATCCATCTCCAAAAAATGGGGAAAGGACCATTGCACAGAAAGGTATTTTTCTCCCTTTCATAAATTTTATACAATTAATTGTGATTTTATTCAATTAAGACATAATTTTTTGATAGTATTGTTGTTGATAGTTAAAGTAATTGACAAGTTTACACAAATGGTTCTATTATGGAAATAGAAAACTTCAATTGAACTAGCTGACATACAGCCATATTCACAATGGTTTACTGTTGCTTTTGTGCCATAAATGACTGCATTATAGAAAACACTGATTTGGGCATTTTAGTCTTATGTAGAATAACAACATATCTGTTTTATTTTTTATTTTAAACTTCAATGAACTGTATAACTAAAACAAAACTTTATTTCCATAATGCTGTCTTAACTCTGCAAATACATAAATTTGCTTACCCAGTTTTCTTAATTCTTCTTATTCAGATAAATTGCCAGAGTTGAGAAGTAGTGATCTTGCTATAGACAAGACGAAGCCACTTCCTACGTCATTACAAAGTGATTTTCTTCCTGACGATGTTTTGTTTGCTCTCACACAACCACCTTCAGTGGGCGACACTCTCGGTCCTCCATCAAGATTCCGGGCTCTTAATACCTCTGTGGTAATGTTCTGGATATAAAACTATGTTATTAAATATTGTATTTCGTAGGATTTTTAATTCTCTGGCAGATTTAGTGATCAACTTTTGTGTGTGCTTGTTTCATAATCATGTTTCTTATTAGCTGTTGACCAGATAATTTCTGTACAAATTATTTCTGCAGTACTGATATTCAAAATGGTGTGGTAGTTTTACGGAAATTCTGCAGAAACATTTGCCTGTCAGTTTATGAATTAATTGTGCTATTTTTATGCTGAATTGATAAGTTTTTTTTTAACAAAATTGGGAAAATCGTCCTAGCTAATAGGTTCTTTCAGTTTTAACATTTCAAAATGTAACAAAGTATGCTTTGTAGTATGATTCTCAGCATTTTTGTCACCTTGTAGTCAAAGACACGTCCTCCTCCTGCAAATGTTTGGAATTCTCAAAGAAGAGAAAGATTTAAACATTTAACGGAAAACACAACCTGTTCTTGTGGTGCTGGAAAGTAAGTAACTTTAATTCCTGGTAATTATATCTTGTGTTTGATATCTTAAGACTTTTTGGGTACAAATATTTATAAATGTATTATGAAAGTCTAAGTGTATCTTGTGTGACCAATGTATCAGAGGTTCACTGTTAAAAACATATTCTATCCAAATTAATTAGTGTTTTAAATGTTTTTTGCCATGCATAGACAAAGTACTATTCTAGAATTTATTTACTTACAAATTAACAAAATCATTTCGAAAAGTCAGTGTTAAAGTTTTAATATTGTCCAGCATTCTCTTCGTTTTGCAGTAAGTTTAACCCAAAACAGTATTGAATATGAACAGGAAACTAGACTGATATAAGATTATGATGTAGAGAATATAAAAGTATTTTTTGTCAGTGATTGCTCCAATACTGCAAAGATTACAACAAATAATTATGTCATCACCAATTTGAACATATGAAATAGACTTATGCACTTATCTTTCAGTAAAGTGTAGACATTTTTAATCATGCTAGTAGGAGATTCAATGAAAACCTATGCATATATATTATAATGAATCTGATGTAATATTTTATGAATATTGCATCTACTATCTGTTCATAGATAAAGATGATTATTTGGTAGAATTTTTGCCATTCATTCACCATTTAAAATTTACTTATGGTATGATGATTAATATGGCTTCATTTGATAAGATATATATGAGTGTACATGTTACCATCTTGGTGCATCTACCTGTATGTTTTATATCTGTGTTTATAGGGATATATCATTTTTGTATGATGTGCCGAAGGTTGATAAAAGGCCGGAGAAGCCAGATAAGATTGACAAAAGTGTTGTTCGCAAAGAGGCTGTAGATCCTCCAGCCAAGGTAGGTAACTCAAATTTCACTGGGGTTTAATGTCACACCAACAGGCGGGTGCAGTTGGTGACTTTAAGCTTTAACAATGGAGGAAGATTCCAGGCACGGTATACACCTTTGTAGGAAGTTTTATCATTAAATCTGTGATCTACCGTGAAAAATAAATTTCTAAACGTAGTATACTTATTGTGTATTGTGAAATTTAATATTTGTGTACACTGTATATCCATGAGGTCTACAAGATTTTTATATTCAACAAATTTTTGTGAATTGCATTGGTGACCATTTGGAAAGATATACATTATAGCTTAGTATAATTAATTATTCTTACTGTTCTTGTTTCTTGTCTTTTAGGTTCTACAGCTACCAGACACACTTATACCTGAAGAATATCACATTGTAAAAAATAAAGGTGTGCTGGGTATAGAATATCATGAAGAGTAAGTTTATACCTACACATATCTCAATATTTCTAATATTATTATCATGCATGTGTCCAGACATCATTAGGATATCTGTAGAGCGAGTTTTTTTTCAATATTTCAGACCATATTGTTATTTTATAACAAGAAGTTCTAAAAAATTGAAGCAGTGTAGACTGAATTTTAATTTCCACATTTCTGCCTTGTAAAAACGTCCATTTACGAAGATGGGATAAAATAATTAATGGTATAAATTTACAGACATCATGACCAAATCACCTTTTTAGACACAACTCGTAATTTATCCTGGCTGAGCACTCAAAATGTATTGAAATAATCAATCTTTTGCTCAGAGTCAAACATAAACAAGTGACTGGTGTTGTCCGCGACACATAACATCCCCTACAAGTTGCGCCTTGACTCAATATGGTAATTAATCTGTATAACTGTCACACATGTATTAAATATTACACCATCAAATAAATCAATACAGAATTTCATTCACATGGCCTGAATAAAGTTTGTTATTGCAGTATTATGTTTTTGCAACATTTTCTTTACTGTTAACATTACCATAGCGACCAGAATTGTAACCCTGGGAGACAACAAAATAGTGTAAATATTCTCAACATTGTCACTTATTCACATACTGAAATACCAAATTTCATTCACCTATCTTGAATAGTGAAAAAGTTATGACAGAATCAATACTTTTTGGATATTTTTACTATTTCCGTAACTATGGTAACCACAATTTTACCCACAATTATTGCCACCTGTTCACATACCAACTTTCATCATCCTAGATTGTTTGGTTATTGAGTTACCGCAGGATTCAGATGTTCTGGCCACATTTTTACTACTTCTGTTACCATAGCAACAACAATTTTCTTGCGATGGAGAATACAAAATGACGTGCATAATGTACACATTGCCACCTATTCACATACCAACTTTCATCAAACTGGCTTGTTTAGTTATTGAGTTATAGCGGGATCCAGTTTTGAGTGGACAGACGGATGGACAGACGGAGGGCAAACCTACAGTCCCCTCCGGTGTGAATACCGGTAGGGGCCTAAAAAGGTCAAAAGAAGAAATCAATGTTTGTCAGAATGAAATGTCATGTGACTGTTCTCCTCTGATATTCTAGTCAGATTTTTGTTATACACTCTTCTATACACGTTTCTTATTGTTTTGTCTTATTTTCTTCATTCTCTTTTTTTCTATTACAGTAAATACAGTAATCAAGTTTCAGATCATGAGAAACATTTAGTTGTATTCCCATCTATGTAAGTATACAGTACAACCTTTGTGTAAAGATCTCCTTCAACAAATCTGGCCTTTTTGGTGTCTTTTATTCAGAGATTGGGTCTATAATAAATAGGTGTATTCTCAGTGTATAAGACATAGAAATATACTGTTTTTTACAATACAATTTTTTTTCATTATGTTGTATGTTTAAAACTTTGAACAAAGCTATAGATATTAAAAACTGACATTTTTTAAAGGATTTTATTGGGAAATTTCAATTCTAATTGTTTATTTCGTTAGTTCCATGTCTTGTATTTCATAAATTTTTACATTGATGTTTATAGGAAACCAGCGAGTAGATTTGAAGTTGTTCAGTTGAAATCTACGATGGAGGAGATGCTGGATAAAGCGGGAGTGAACGATGCTGATGTAGAAATTAAAGGACCAACTCAGGTAAATAGCTCACTGAATGCTTGATTTTAAAGTATTAATCTTGAAAGCGGTCTGTTGGAATCTAAAGATCTGTGTAGTTTTTGTCTCAGCAAATACAGACATTAATTCTGTTACATTAAGAAACAAGACAGTTTAATTAATTACTAATTTTCTACTTAATACCAGTAATGATTATACAAAAAAAACAAGTGTCCGGTTTAGCGAGGTTTCATTGTATTTCATTTGGAAGTGTTAGCTGATTTGAAATGATCATGCTATAATATTTTTTTCAGATGCATAATTTACTGGAACTAATAAAGAAAGAACAGAATATTTATAATATTGTCTTTCACGAGTTAATTCGACAAGCCAGTATTGAGTGTGTGGAGAGAGGGGAACTTCTGGCTGATCTTAGATCTAAATACAGCAATCTCCTTAATAAAGTCCCTCAACAAATTAAAAGGTAATCTAAAAAAAGGCTCCCTACCTCTGGTAAAAGGGGTTAGAGTACATCAATATGAGAAAGTCCGTCTTTGCACTCTCTGAAAAGAGAAATATTGTTTATTCTTTGTAACATTTATTTCTCTCAGAACATAATTTTGTGTAGTGACATTAATTATTAAACAATAAAATTTCAAAGGTAAATATATTCTTAATGATATGTTTATTAGTTTACACTATCTGGGAATGGTTTCAAATTGAACATTATGACAACACATATAATGAAAAGTTGGATACAAAAATATTTTATTCATATTTTGATAAATTATGTTGATCTGATGATACATTAAAGATTATTTTTCCAGTTTACACGAGGAAGTTATGGCACAGAGGGCTTTAGATAGAAGGTTGACGGAAGAATTGATGAGATTTAAATCTACAATCAGCGTTCTCACAAGGTATAGTTTCAGTGTTCATATATTACAATTATTTTCTTACCTTAGTAAAATATCCTGTTACTTTTGCAAATATGATAATATGTTATAGTCCTGTTAGTGTATTAGTACTGTACACTGTAGGTATATCGACTTGTAGAATGTATACCATGTAATATAATGTTTAAACTGACTCTATACATGTATTCATACGCATGCTTAGAAAGTAGTCTGCGATAGTTCTTGTGAAAAGAGTTTATCTTCAGTATTAAACTTATAGTCATGAAACACACTTGTGTTTTAATTATTTCTCATTAGAGTTATATATATAGCTATCTACAGAGTAACATACTCATGTAGAGACACAAAAACATTACATCACTGCTTGAAGTTCAGTCAGTAGATTGTTACTCTTATGATATTTCAATTAACAAGAGAATATTTAAACCCCTGCTTCGAAAAAGGGAATTCAATTAATGTTTAATGATTCAAGGTGTTATGTATATTCGATCCTCATTAATTGATGGACATTACACACCTGTATCATGTGATATTTTGATTTCAGTGAATTGTCTGAAGTGAAGGAACATGATAAAAAAGTCACACAAGAAGCTCAGCAGGCACAGGAAGATGTAAGAACTGAACTTTCTAAAACCTTTAATTCTATTCTATTAATTCTACTGGGAATGTGGTAAAATTTAGGTGATCTTCAGTTTTTTGTTGGTCACTTTACAGACTGCTAACTAATATTTACGGTATTGTCCCATCAGACAGGCTGTGACATCAAACAATCATTTTCTGTTGGATATTTTCTGTTTAGATTGACTTATTGCTGCCAAACTTGGTACATAAAATTGCTAAGCAGACGTAGCTTTAGACTGTATTTTGTATCAAGATCACTATAACTACAGTAGGAAAATGGTTTCTGCTCAATAAAATGTTGAAAATTTGGTTTGTTGGGCTTTGTTTTATCAGTCAATTAAGTGTCAGTATTTGTAATAATATTTTTACTTTATTCTTGCAGTTGAAGACGGCTCTTAGTGAAGCTCAGAAAAATGCGAGTCTTCTGTCAGAATATCACGAGTTGTACGAACTACAAAGAAAGCGACTTGAATCTCAAGTTTTTATGTTGACTGATGAGAGAGAAATATGGAGTATGTCTGCTTACTGTCTTGCTATGAAGGTATTTATGATTCTTTATATCATGTGAAAGGAAGGTATGGCTGAGATGGGTTCCTTTTTGTCTGTATAACTATTAATGAATTAACTGATTAATGGAACATTTTTGTTTCTTTTATTGATAGAAGTATTACAGACATGCTCATTTTATCAATGTATCTTATCAAGTTTTTTTTTCAACAGTTATAAATTCCAATTTTCCTTATTCTTTTTTAAATAATTTAAATCTTAATCTCACAATTATTGAATCTTGGAAGATAATGGAATCTCTTCTGATCATATATTTGGGTAATGTTTTTATATATAAATGAAAGCAGTATTTTCCCCACCCATTTATGTTTGCTAATCTGATTCTATACTTAAATAAACCAAAATTTACAATTGGCCTCATAAGGAATTGTTTGACTAACAAATTTCTGATACTTCCCTTCAATGCTTATAAATACATGTTATTTGTATACTTTAGGTGACAGAGGAGGCGGGACTTACCACAGCTAAACGCCTACATGTTAATGAGAAGGCGTGGGCTAAGTTGGCCCATCACTTTACAATATTACTCAGCAACAAAGATACTGACCTTATAACAAAAATACAGGTACATGAGTTTGTGGACATGATATAAAAGTACAAAAAAACAGATAATGCCTTTTTTCTATTTGTACATTAAATCAACTTATATTGTGTATCTATAGCAACTAAGTTTATCCTTACATTGCTAAGAAGCTGTGAACTAAACACAACAAAGTCTTATTGTTGTCATAGTGACATTGTTTGTGACGCTGGTTTTCACATTTCTTATTGTAATTCATTAAAACTTGAAGAGTGAAGTTAGGCCTCCATGGTCTAGTGGTTGTGGTCCCTGACTTGTAATCACTAGCATCCTCACTGCTGGGAGTTTGAATCTCGTCCTGGACCAGACAATATTCACATGTTAGGAAGCTATCCAGCTAGCTTACAAAGGTCATTGGTTCTACCAAGATGTACACTGGGGTCTGCTAATGCTGGAATATCACCAAATGACCAAATGGACTTTTTTGGATGGAAATTAACGTTGCTTCTGCTGGACTCTGCACACGTTGGTGATAAGAAGTTTGTCCATTTGTGTTTTCATAGCAAACAGAAATAAACTAAAGTCAGAATTTTTTAACTTTTAGTTTTGGTCTGTTATGTTATATTGTTTGTTATTTTATAGACATATGTGGAGAAGTGGCGCGACCTGGTGGAAGAGTTCAGCATAACGTTGAAACATCGTGAGGAGGAGATGAGAAAACAACTTCGTTTATTGGCTCCTGGAATTGACAGATGGCTGAAGGAACTTCGTAAATGCTTGTAAGTTCTTCATTATGAATTCCTTGCATTATCTTGTTAAAAATGTACATGTACCATGACTATTAGGTATAGGTCATTATTAGTCATTCCTATGTACGAATGTCATAGATTCAGTTCATAACTAAACGTTACCTTCATAGTTCATTAATGGATGAATGGATTAACTTTAATTACATGTATCATTAATGTTCAGTATCATAGATATGAAACATTTGGACCAATTAAACTCGTTACCTGTGTACTACAAATGCCCCTTGTACTGAAGGAATAGACAAATGATAATTCTGTTTGAGCTGTGAGATGTATGATAGTGTTTAGTGATGAGCTTTAAGTTAGGAATTATTGATATCAAAATTTTATGTCCTGTAAATTGTTCACAATAATTTGGGTACATAATGTTATAATCACCATTCCCTGGTTTACAGTGGTGTGTGTAACATGTAACATGTAGATGTCATTTGTAATTTTCATAATTTCTCATGCTTCCAAATTCTGAAATGCAATATTAATTAGATGTTCCATTTGTCCTTCTAGATTTATATGCATTTATAATTTATGATTGAATAATCTGTGTATACCATTTAAGTGATAATAGTACATTTGGGTAAGCCAGACTTGATAGGTTAAATTTTGGAGGGTAGAAAGTGCCAACTTTTGTTCATTTCTTTCACTGGTGTTTAACATTGCACCCACAGCCAGAATCATTGGGTGTCTTTTCCAGCTTTAACAGTGGAGGAAGATTTCCAGGCATACACCTGGGTAGAACCACTGACCTTTTGTTGGCTAGCTGGACAGCATCCTCTAATGTAAATTTGTCTGGTCTCAGGTGGAATTCAAACTCACAGCAATATGGGATAGTAAGTGAAAGTCAGAGACTGCAACCACTCAACCCCAGACGCCCCTCAACTTTTGTTTAACGAAGTATAAAGATGACCCCTGGCAGTATGTAATGACACTGGGTCATATGTCATGAAACGCAACCTGACAGTCACAAAATTTGGCACTTTTTTAGTCTTTGAGCCAAGTTTTTTACATCTAGAATTTCTTTTGACAGTTTTGAAGTGTTGAGAGAAATTAATATAGTCCTCAGTGTTTTATTTGCTTATAAGGGGATTTGTCTACCATGTACTTACCTTAAAAGGGGCCGTGTCAGTTTGTAGTTCCCATGCCCCTAAAAATGTTGTAAAAAAGACTTGATGTGTCATGTGTGAATGTAGTATTTTTGTTTGATCTTATTTTCAACTGTGAAGTTCTGCGTGACCCTGTAGATTTTTATGTTGTATATCTGCATCATGTAAGCATTGGTACCAGAGTGGAGTGAACAAATAGTTTCTACATATTTTTAAAGCTTAACAATAATTTTAAATACCATTATGTTCATTTGTTTATTACTTGAATATTTGTATATATGTATAAGCATTGTTTTGCTTAAAAATTACATTTCTTATTTTATTCATTACTCAATGCTGTCATGCATTTTTTATCCAGCGTGTGAATAAAATCTAGAACAATACAGATACTTATTAGATTCCCTCCATGTATGTTTCATCATAGATTTTTATTGTTCTAACTCCCAGTGCATATAAGATTTCATGGTCAAGATTTCATTAAAATAAAAGTATAAGGCAATCCTTAAAAAGATATTTGTTTGCGGTTACACAACTTTTAACAGTGAGTAGGTAGCTTGGCATTTTTTGGCTTACATTATATTTTTGGATTAAAAATGAAAAGCTGGAATCATGAATGAAAATAAATTGTCAAATTTTGGGGTCAGAGGATTTTTCATGAGTTAATCACATACCCGCAAACCAACAATTTTTTAAGTATCGTCTTACATTCTGATTTTCATGTCAGTATTTATTTATTCACTATTTTAACTTAGAGTATCTATGAGGTAAGTATTAAACACTAGTTTAGACATAAGGAAGTTATTGTAAACTTGTCATCTATCTGTGGTCACAAACTTGTTCCTGTCCCAAGTTCATATTGACCAGACAGTGATGTTTCCTAGTAAATACTATGACATGTTTCTAGCGGATGTTGTCACAATGTCTAGTAAATGAGAAATATGGTGTGTGTTATATACATAGATATTCAGTTATTCACAGTTCAATATAAATTCTTGCACGCGACCACTCCGCTATCTCTGATCTCTGCATGTTGTGTTCTCCGGGACGCTTGGTGTACATCTATTTTGATTTTCAATTTTCTTCATTTGTTTTTTTGCCATTTTGTCTCTAAGCTTTATCAGAGAGTTATTAACCCAGAATTGTTGTGGTTACTAGTGGTAAATTTATACTTCATAAACTAGTGAAAACTTTCATATCAGCTTCATGCATGTACCTTTATTGTCACCGCCACATTTGTTCGCTGACGAGTTCATTTTCATCGTAGCTTATTGTTGTAAAACTTTGAGTACTTTCGGTATTAGTGAATTCTTAGTTATCTACTGTCATATAGTTTGATTTTTTTCAAACTGAAATCTTGTTCAATTCTTTGAAAATATTTTGAGTCCATTTTGATGAAATAAATTTTTCTGTATTCCTTGATCACTTCTATGTCATTCATAAACTCTGACAATACTTGTGTTGTTTTTGGAGCATGTAAACGGTGCATGATAGAATTATGCTGTATGGTACTTCCTGCTGAATTCTATTTGACCACTATGTTGCTTTGCATTAAACTGTTTTATCTTGTCAGACCTGGCCCCTATTTCACTAATCATCTCTGGAGAAGAGTTAAAATTAGTTTTTTTTATCTTGGATAATAAAATGCTTAAAAAAACATATACTTACGGTTTAACAATTCAAAGCCTGATAAATTTTGATTAATTTTATTTACTGTTCTGATTGCAAAATTTTAATATGGACGTCAAATATAGATCTTAAGTTTGGATCTTAAATAGAGCACTTGTGAAATGGGGCCCAGAATAATTTTGATTTGATTTATTTTCAACTAATTTTGTTCCTTTTTGTATTTGGATCTTAAAATCTTACTGACTTTACTTTTTATTTTAATTGTTGATGTTAAACTTTATCAAACATTATTTTTACACTCATGAATTTATTTTTTTGTTTTTCATTTTATTATTAGAACGCCACACTATTGTGTTATTTTATAGATAACTTTAATAGAAAATATATAAATTCCATGTCTGCACTTCATGATGTCAATAAAGAAATGAAAAATTTTCCATTCAGAGTTTTTAGTTTCCTGTTTGTACTTTTTAGCACTGAAGAAGGACAGTTTGTGCGACCTCCCACAGACAAAGAACAAAAAGGTCTTTTAGAAGAAATGAGGAAATGGGAAGAGGTACTGAAGTTTCTATAAAAGTGTAATTTGCACGAATTTGACAAGAAATATGTTCACTTAAGTCTAATTCTAAAGTCAAGTGAACTAATGAAGAAAAATGTTGTCTTTGCTAAACTACAGATTTTAAAATTCTCCCCTAGATTGTTTGATGTTTATAAAGATGAAGGCTTTTAGAGGAACCTTCCAGTGGATACATCAGTGATCCTATATAATCCCCCTGTGCAAGTATATCTTATTGTATGTCATTAATGTGTTATATATTCAACTTTTAGCTTCTGGGAAAAGAAACAGAGAAGTTTGGTGGTGACATGTTGTTGGACGGCCAGGAACAACTTCACATGATAAAACAACAGATGGAAGGGTGGACTGATAATGCATTGTTGGTGCTGAGTCGTCACCGTGGTAGCGAAGACACCACACACCCTGATCAAATCAACATGTTGAATCTTAACGATGTACGTTATTACACGTCATATATACTCTGGATCTAGTTACTATTAATGCTGTATATATCTCAGTCTTCAAACTAACCCACAAGCCTAGAGCAAGTGAATTTCTACTCAGGCTTGTGAACTTTCTCAAATTGTGTGTTCAGGCATGTGGTAAACTGTTTGTTTTCAATAGCCCACTTATAGTTTGGGGTAGTGCTTCAAAATAAAATAGTTTGAACTCTGGTAACTCATGCAATTAGTCCAGTTTCTTATGAATACTTGACAGTAGACTGGATTTATTTTTGAGTGATCTGTTGGCGGCTAGCAAATCACCTGATTGTGTTTGAAAATTTAAGTAAAAGATATGACCTTGTTTGTCTCCTACCTCTATTCAACATTTCTGAACATGTTTGAAGTTAATTCTGTGTATTGATTGATGCTGGTTGATAAAACAGAAGTACAGGTTAGTTCAACTGACTGTCATTAGTAAATAGATTTGTATTGATAAATGGCATAAAACTGATGCAAATTTTACTGAATTCATTTTTTTTTGTGGTTTAATTTTCAGGTTGTTGAGAGGTTGCTTCATCAGTTTAACACCAGAATAACTGGCGAGAATGGTGTGTAAATATATTGAGTGATTGTACATTATGCTAATGGTCACATAAAACCCTACGTTCATTTTCAAAACTTTGCCATTTTATAAGAATCTTTTTTTACAAATTTCTGTAATATTAAAAAAAAAAATTTTTTTGGAACAAAAAAAAATCTCAGACGGCATTTTCCAAGTTTTCTGCTCTTTAATTATGATTTTAGTGATCTGTTTTCTTCTTTATAAAAAATAGGCGTGGCTACAAATGTCATTCATCTTATGAATGGAATGGAAACTTGGGATATGAAAATAACAGCCAGTCTAAATGGCACTATGCCAATTCATGATAATGAGTGGGCGGGACTTCTGATCACAATGGAGGAGTGGCTACAATCTATTGAAGAAGCTGTTGAGTATGTAGGCTCCACCCAGCGTGAGGATGAACGTGCAGAAAATCGACCACACACCAGGTAGACTGTCACCAACAAATTGAAAAAAAAAACTAACACTCTTAGACTGGTACTCTCTGTTTGGAAGTCTAACCATTCCTCACTGTGTTTTAATATTTTATTTATTGATATCTAAACCTTTAACTTTACTTGTCACCTTTTATTTGATATTGGTTGCCTTTCTTTGTTTCACTCTTAATTTACTGGTAAAAGTTTTCTAAAATTTCCTAATCTATTTGAATGTGACAAGGGAAATTACTCTACATAACTTTAATTGATTTTACAGTTAACTGAGTGACTTAATGTTATAAAATTCTGTGATCTCTAATTTAATCTAAAAAAATATACATAAATTTGCCTTCAACTTAAAGTGAAGACATACAAGCACATTTAAGATTTGTATTTGGTTAAGAAGGACATAAAATATGCAAATCATCGAAAATGTATATTTTTAGCAAGTTTTATCAAGTGTGACAGGGTTTATATTCTGGCTTATATCTCTGAATGGACTAATTAATACCTGGTCAATATCTCAGACTGGTACAGAAACTTTTCTCGGTCTCTGATAAAAATTCTCCTGATTGTATGTATTATGTTTGAATATAAAGTGATAAAGAAGTACAGTTTCAGCTGACAATGAGGACGATGTACTGGTGTGTGGTTGGTATGTGGGGACATAGCATTCATATTGTGCTAGCTTGCATGCCTGACTATTGTACTGTACATGGAATATTTTCTATACATGAAAATACACATCTTGATGGGGCATTCAGCAATAAATAAACAACCACAATGTTTAAGCTCGCTGAATAATCTCATTTTGTAAATATGGGTAGCAATTATCTCTGGGCTTGTAAGATTGGCTTTAGTAGTTACTGTAGAATGGGCCCTTTTTTATCAACATCAGAATGAATTGATATGAAAGTGTAAACAGAACAATAAATCTAGAAATAATGGCCAATTTTTTTCTTACCAGTTTTAAGTCTCACCCAGTCTGACTCTGTTCCATGCTGGTATTGTTGTCAGACATTAACTGGATGTTTGGTATTCACTCTCAACAAAATCTGCAATAATTCATAAGTTAAGTCTACATTAGTTTATCACAATTCAGTTATTAAAGGTGAGTTACATAATAATGATAGGATTTGTCTTTAATGAATTGCGTACTGAATAAATAATACTAAACCATTTGTCTCTACTGGTATCTGGGTAAATGAAGATCACCAATTGCCTTGTATGCTAAAATTTACTTATTATATGGAAGAAATTTTACTTTATAATGTGTATTTTCACCTACACTATATTTTAAATAGCTTGTTCCATTGTTATGTACAAAGTGTGTAGATAAATTGCTATGGCCCCTGAGACTTTTATATCCAGTATATATATCTAAGTGTTGTATGGAATGCATGCCTGCATGTTGGTCTAGTTCTAATTGTCTAGTTTTAGGATGTTGCCAATATACTAGTACTGTCTTTTATATCATTGCTATTTTAGATTGCCAAAATTTTCTTAACATAGCTCGGTGTATTTTTGCATAGAAACTGATTTCTGTTAATTTGCCTATTTTTGTTTCCATACAAAAGAAATTTCTATTTCTTTATTAAAGAAAAAAATTGGCTTGTGTCTTAACTTTTTGTAGCCTTTATTGTAAACTGTTAATAATTGCTTTTGATCAAATAAAAGTAACAAAATATATGATGGTAATACCAGGTTGTATCAATACAGCTTATAAATAGATACATATTTCCACCAACTCAAGTTAAACAAAATATATACAATGCTCAACAATGAGTGTATGATTGCACATAATAAATATTAGTAAAATAATAATAATCAATAAATAAATAGATAAAATTGAAAATAATAAAATTTAAAGAGAATAAATTGTTCTCACTGTATGGCTACATAACCATTTATGCTTTCTCACTTGGCTTAATCACAGTAACTGTGGTACTAATTAGTTGGTTAGTTTACTAAATAAATCTATTAGAATCCTGGTAATCTAACTGCTTTATTAAAGAAATCTGAATGGTTAGATTATTAATGTACTGTCTTCTAGCATTTAGGAGCCTACATTTCTTTGGGGTACGGTTTATCTCTGACACAAAAAATTCCATCATCCTCGTAGTCTGAGAACTTAGAAATTTAAACTTCATCTTATAAGATAGTCAGCATTTCTCTTGTATATATTCATCACCTATTCTGGGCCTCTGTAGAAGAAATATGTAAATTTATAGAAATATTACCTTTAGAACAAAAAAATAATATTCATAATACTGAAATGATAAAAAATAAACTTCTTTATTAAAAGTCTTTTTTTGTTTAATTTTAATTACTTACATCATTAAGAAAACTTACTGTAGATATTTATGATTTTCCTTGATAAACTCAATAAATTTACTCAATAAACCTTATTTAACACTTATTAATTTTCATATCAATATTTTATTATTTAGTCTGTCTTCTGTTTTGTTTGTGGAACTTATTGCAATATTTCATATTTTTTTACCTATTAGAGTCAAACCTGTGAACAAAGGCCACCCTTGGGGAAGACAAAATGCCTTTATTGTCAGTTGGTCTTTATTCAGAGGTCAGTTTGTTCCAAATAATCAGTGATGTTTTTCAAAGAACAGCATTTATTCACAGGATGGTCTTTATTCTGAGGTTTTTGTATAAGCTCCTTCTAAAAACTTCCCTTATACATTCCCGACCCTTTTTTGACAAAACAAAAAAAATGATTCACCATTTATCCAAATCTCATTCAACATTTTAATCTGTTGTTTTTTTTTTGTAATTGTTATCTTAAAACTCAATTTTATGTGCAATTTAAATTCAGCATTTTGAGAAATTGAAGTTTTCATTTTAAAATGAATTGTGATTTAATGGTTCACCAACAAGGAATTATATCATGGTCAGTAATACTGAAATCACTCAACATTTTTGATTTTGTGTATTTTTTTTAACTTGTTCCCTGAAAATTCAAAATCTCTGAAGTCTTAAAAATTTGATAATGATTCTGTGTTTCCAGATAATGCTTAAGAACTGTACAGATTATAAGAGCTTTTCCTAAGTAGATACTATTTAAGTCATCATGTTTAGTGTTAAAACCTACATCAGCATCACTTGCAAAAAGTTCCAACCATTTTTTCATTCTCTGACTCAAAAAACTGCTGTGTGCAAAAAATAAGGATATTTACAAAATTTACATTTCTACATTTACTAGGTATATCATTTATTGTACGGATTTAAAGAACATGTTTTAATTTTGAATTAATTAAATTTATGGACATAATTTTTGTCCTTCATGATTGGTGCATTCTTTCTGTCATTGTAATTGTTATTATATTTGACCTGATATTAAAAACATATCTGTGACATGTCCCATGTGTGCAAAACTCTCGTCAAATTTTCAACCTTCAAGCAGCATTTTTTTGTTCACTGAATGACTGTTTATTTTTTTTTTATTGGCTAAGTCCACCCGCTTTTTCTGTGTCATACCTGATACTGAATTAATTGTTTTATGTGGTAAATACAACATAATAACAGTGAAAGGATTTTTATTTTGTTAATGATTACAGTGACTTTATTTCGTACATGTTACAGATGAA
Source organism: Lutraria rhynchaena (assembly GCA_008271625.1). NCBI lineage: Eukaryota > Metazoa > Mollusca > Bivalvia > Venerida > Mactridae > Lutraria > Lutraria rhynchaena. Next base: position 370,566 of record VIBL01000110.1, on the reverse strand, counting down.
TATCAGCTGTTTCCCATAGCCCAAAAGTTATATTTTTTCCTAAAAATGCTGATAATTTCCTTCTCCTCTGGGGCTTGTTTTGTTCCAAAGTTCAAACTTAATGTTGCATGTACTCATATGTGACATTATTCAGTATACAAAGTATGACACAGACATTTCATGCACGCTAATCTGGATTTTTTATCTCGTTTGTCGTGGCACTAATTATGTTCTATGTTATCCTATCATAATCAGGTCACAGAACGTTGGATGGCTGCTAGGGTATGGAATTTATTAATAAATTCTACATTTTTGTTTTTTATTTAACACCCTTGCATGTTATCATGTCATCGTGTGATATCAGCTTCATATGATCAAACATGATTTTCAGCCGATTTTACCTCAGACTTCAACATCACTTTTTTGTCTATCATTTCAAAGTTAGCAAGAATTTCTGAAAATTAACTCTTTTGCTGCCAAATTTCAGATAAGTGGCATTTCTCAGTGCCAAGTATTTCTAACTTGTGCTCACCCTGTCCCCCGCAAGTAGCTGCAAACTTCTATACACAAATTGTTTGAATTAGTGATGGATAACGCTATGTCTTCAACCAAATCGTCCAGGAGATCATGTGTCATACCCATGGTTTGAACACAGAAGCCCAACACATCTCTAAAGTCCAGACCTGTACTGGTCACCACACCACGACATTGGCAGCAAAAGAATGAAATTCAAGTTTAAAAAATCACTGATTTTTACAGACTGTGTGCTGATATACCATGACTTGATTCATTTTGACAAGTCTACTTTATCTTCAACATTTTTAAAATAATAGTTATAATTCATAATTACAATTTACATACATAGAAAAGTTTGTTATCAAATCAACATACATTTTATTGTTTGTATTTTTTGTATTTTATTTCTCAGCAATAAAACTTAGTCATGTGGGTTATTTTTTATCCTAAAACTTCTTCATTGCTTGGGAGAATCTGTTGTCAGTCATCAGAAAATATTTTGTCATATGATGCTGAAATTACACAAATGTTATATACTTGAATGATCGTATTTTGATAACTTTGCCTATAAATACATAATAATTATATATGTAATATATATGTAACAAATGTTTCATTTTGATTAGTGGAGTATTATTTTGTGAATATTTCAGTGATTTAGTCAGTGAAGTCAGAGAAATTAAATAACTACATGTATACAATTATTCTGATTCTGACATCATCATATCAGACTGTATTTACTCCTGTCATTTTTTAAAATCATGGCCCAAGTTTTATCAATGATTTTTATTGCTTTATACTACCAGTATATCTTTTACATATGTTACCGACTCCTTGTCAGTTTTCAAGTTCTCTTTACAGCCGCGGCCGTGGTCCAGTGGTTAGTGCGCTGGACTTGCAACCCAGAGATCCGGGTTTGAATCCTGGTCGCGGCAGGTCATACCCTTCTATGAAAATTTGACAAAAATGTTGATTTTCCTCCATATGTGGAGAATTTGCCAGCTCCTTGTGGAAGGGTAAGTTAGTACTGGTTAGTATACAGTCCAGGAAAACTGGTTAGGTGAACCAGTCCCAATATATAATTGAAAAATTGTTGAAAAACAGCCTTAATCCCCCAGTGACAATAAGTCACATAAAAACAAACAAATCAAGTTCTCATTGTGCTGTGTTTATATCAGAATTCAAATCATGTCCCAATTTGAATGTTTTCAGCATGTTTACAAACTTTGTTTCAAATTCTGACACAAAAATATGTGTGACCCTTTTCAGCCCTGTTACGCTGAAAATATCACTGTTTTTTTTCTTATTATTTCCAGCATGTCATGTGACTGTTGATTGTTTGTTGTTGAATTGTCACATTTTTTTTACATGCATGGAATTTTTCATTTCATGAATTTCATATATTCAAGTTTTATCAATTCACCCACAATATGTATGAAGCATTAAGTGACTAGGGGCACTGTACAAGAGACTGTGAACCCAATCTATTAATAGATTAGTAAAATAAATCCAAATAGTCGTACAGTATCTAGTTTTCATGGCATTGTTTGATTGATTTATTTATCATTTGATTTCATCTTGGCCTAAAAGTATATCTAACATATACATGTAACTAAGATCACAATGTGAAAATCTTTCCTCGTGCATTCAGTGAAAGTATTTATGTCTAATTGTGGAATTCCTTCATAATTATGTAATGTAAAATATTAAGTAAGAAGTTTTTTTTAAATGTTAAAGGCATTTTTACTGCAGATACACTATTATGTCTTAAAAAGCACTAAAATTTATCAATATTGTATCAGTTGATTTGTGTAACTAGAATCATAGAATTAAAATATGCTATTTAGTATAAACAATAATTTTACGAGACACAATTTGCTATTTAATTTAAACCATATACATGTACCTATTTAGTGGACTCACATGTCATTATCATTACAGTTGCTATCCAAGCCTCATATACTGAGTATTTATCATCAGTTCAATTGTGCTGCATGTTTTTTGCTTATCATATCTACAAACATCATGTATATTCTACATTTTTAATAGCATGCTAGCATACTACAATCATTCGCATTCAATAACTGATTTTTTGTAACAGGATTTACAATTGGAGACCAGACTATGAAAGCAAGCCTGTGATTGGTTTGTTCTGAATTGAAATTAACCAATGACAAGATTGTCTTGTGAGGCTGGTGTTCAAAATCAAATGCCATTGAATTGCAAAATTATGTTTTTGTTCATTATTTTTGTGCATCAATTTTTTTTTCAGTAACTTGAATTTTGATTTTATACCTAGATTATTGAAATAACTTATTGGAATACATCACATAGATCATTCATGTGATGGCCACTGTTATATTTTTTATTTCTGATAAAATTCATTCAGATGATTATACAGATACAACATTATTAAAATGATGACATACAATGTTTGATTTTTTTTATTGTGTTATTGTGTATCATAATTTGTTACAATCACTAAAGTTTGTATGCGGTATATGTGATATTACAGGGTTGAAGTGAATGAAGTTGTTCGAAAAGTACAGAAATGGGTTACCACAGCAACCAATGCTGTTGATAGTGAAGATGGAAAATTAGTGGAGCAAGTTAGTTAGGATTTTGTTTATAGTTTATACACATTGTGTTCTTTATTGTGATACTAGATATAAGCTTATGTTGAGCACACAAACATGTTTTTTAAGGGTCTGGCCCCTATTTTACTGATGATCTATATTACACGCACAAATTTTTCAGACTTTTTATTCTAAGATGTACGATTGGTTTTTGATCAAGAAATGGTGATACTTAAAGCAGATTTTGACAAAATAATATCATTATCAATGGTGAATCTGTTTGTTGCACAATTTTTAATATACATGAAACAAAATGTTTAAACTTATGGAGTCAAAATAAATATAGTTCATATGGTACATGTGATATTCTACATGTCACATAATGTTAAAATTATAAATCCACATGTGACCATGATTTTATATGAACGTGAATTATGATACATAATCAAACAAATCATTTGAACAAGACGACATGAACTGTCACAAAACCAGGTTTTCATGAGAATGATGTCATCAGATTTAAAAACAAATAAAGTTAACTTCAATGACGTGTTGGAACATTGAAAAAGTTGTTCCTCTCCCTCAGGTGACAACATTACACTCAGACATGATTCGCTGGATGGTTCAAGTGTTGCTGAGACTCGCACCGGATAAGGAAGGTAACTCTAAGGAAGCTGGTGAGATGGCGCTACTTGGTAGTGCGACCATGAGTGAACTTCACCAAAATGCTAAATCATTGTTCGACCAACTCCAGATGTTTTCAAATTACGTCGTACAGTAAGTATCCTTCATAGAATTTTGTTTAGTGCTTGTGATAATATGTACAATGTATAAATAGTGAAGTATTGTTTGTGCCCTATAGTTCTGGAAAAACTTACATACAAATACCTAATATTTCCAAACAATTTTTGAGAGAAATGAAATATTGTGATTCTTCATAAATACTTAGTCATTTCAATCATATTATGTGTGTCCAAAAATAATTGTAACTATAACTCCACAAATTGAAAAAATATTCTTTAAAATCTAACATCCTAAGGGCATTACACAGAAATATACTTAAATATATGTGAAAGAATTTCACACCAACTAAGTTGTCAAATAGAAAATATTTAATTAAAACATACATGTGCCAATATTTGGTTATTTCATGATCTGTTATAGATATTAGTTCCTTTGAAAAACTTGGAACTTAATGCTTGCAAAGATGTGATTTTTCTGAAGATCTGCAGATTTCCACAGATTGGATGATCATAGAGTAATTTTTGCAAAAGTGGTAAATCAGTTTAGGATATCGGACGGAGGGCGGGTGGGTGTAAGGGGGTTTGAACAGATGTCGATACTTGAAGATTGCCAGTAGATTTTCAGCGCACTCTTGTTGTTTTATATGCCATGACAATAAAATCCTCCTCTCTGATCAGCAAAAAAAAACCATCACACCATTTAATTGGTATTTTCTATAGTAGGTGGTCAAACTTACAGAAAGGTGATTTTTTGTTAAGAAAATTTTCTCTGAAGTATAAAGAGGGGTCATTTTATTTCATAAATGTCATGAACAGTTCTGTATTTTGAAAACATCTAACTGAGGCTATGTTGTGTTGTTAGCACGGTTACAGCCTTCCTGGATTTAGAACTTGCATATTATGAAAAACTGTGGCAAAAACAGTGAGATCACCTTGTTGTAATAAAACACAGAATTTTGTGGGAGAAATTTTCTTTTTTTTTCATTAATCCTATTCTCTATACAACTTAAGCCCTACAATTGAAAAATAAACTTTGTTAGCAACTGTGTTTATACTAAATGGTGTTCCTTTTCACACATATTACTCAAATATGTTTGTTTCATTTGTTTTACAAAAAATAAGGAAATTTAAGCCCACAAAAATGTTTTATTCTTCCGTTTTCTGTGTGTTCAACTTGTTTATTATTACAAACATTTCATTGTTTTAAAGAATTGACAATGCTGTACATTGATTGTTAAATGAATCATAAGGCCATAGTTTTAATTCATATCTCAGTTATATTTGTCACAAATCCTTCTTTTCAAGCTTTTCATATTTCAAGTTCTCGTGTAATTCATCATGATGCTGTAAACAATTATTTGACTTCAGAAAAATATTAAATTTTAAGTTTTCCGACTTGGGGTCCTCAAATTTAGAAAACTTAAATTGAAGTTTTTTGTTTGTTGAAAATTATACATGAATAATGGCTCCAGCTGTATTACATGTATGTGTGTAGTTTACCAATCAGATCTTTCAATACATAGTCACTGACATCTTTAAGATTGAGACTTTACTTGTAAAAAACCAGCTTGTATTCTCTGTATTAGGAGACTATGGCCTGTGATGACAATGAAGTATTGTGTCAGATTGTCTGCTCTAAACTAGTGACTTAATTCTGTTGATTTTCATGCATTTATTGAATGTATCATTGCTACATATACATGTACAGTAGAACCCCTCTAAACGAGTTGAGTCTGGGACCAGGTCATTTGGCCAGTTTAGAGGGGGGAAAACAGTTTGTGAAGGGACCGGTTTGGAGGGTTTCTACTGTATAGTTACACTGATTTATCTAGTTAAGTTTTGTTTTAATTTATATTTATTCACTAAATGACTGTCCTGACATAAAGATGTTTAACATTTCACCACTATTTAATTATTCTCTATTAGACTCAGGACATACACTCAAAAAAAAACAGTGGTTTCTTAAATATATCAACATTCTTGATAATAAATGTCACTAATTCTAGACTTCAGTTTTGTGTTATATGAAGCAAAAATTCTTCTTAAATTCAGATATCTCGAGAATATGCTTGACAATTTTCAGTTTATTTTAGCAATCAGTAGCATTAGTATTTTTTACCATCATCAGTTTTGACGTTGTATCTTTTGATAAGGCAGTGAATCTTAATTACAAAATAAACAGAATAAAAATAAAACCCTGGAAATATTGCAGTTAATTTGAGGTAATATTGGGGCAATTAGTAGAAATGTTGGAAAAAATTTGAAGAAATATTCAGGCAAATTTGGGCAGATATCGGGGTACATTTAGGGAAATATTGTGGGGAATATTTAGGCAAATTTGGACAAATATTGGGGTACATTTAGGGAAATATTGTGGGGAACATTTAGGCAAATTTGGACAAATATTGGGGTACATTTAGGGAAATATTGGGATAGATGTTTAACTGTACGTTGGTATACTTCAGATGTTGTAACGGTATTGTGATGGATAACACTCAGAAAAGACGAGACCAGATGGAAGACAATGCTGACCATGAAATGAAAGATTTACAAAGACTGAAGGTAACTTTTATTTGATTCAAACTTTTTATAAGACTGGGGCTTTGTTCCACAGGTAAGGGGAGGGGCCCAGCTATAGGAGGAAAAAACTTGCAGACATGACATCTCTTGTTAGAAAAGTCTTGTTTGTATTAATTACTCTTGATGACAACTTTCTGGGTTTATTTCCATGACTTATTAGTCTAGTTCTGTGACTCTGATGTCTAAGTAGAATCTTGTCCTGGAAATAATCTGAACAAAACTTGAGATGTTCAGTCCTTAGTTCATATACTGTCTGCCTTTATTTAAAACATCTTTTATGAGAAAATCAAGTCTGCTTGAATGTTGTATTCCAAATATTCTAAAGCCTGTTGAATACATCTAGTCTATTAATTATACTTATTAAATAAACAGGTGCGAAAATGTCGCTGAAATGTTGAAGTAGAAGATGTTAGATCAACTGTCTGATAACATGACAAAGAACTTGAAGAGGAATATTTTTAGATGATGTTTTGTTTTAAGTGACATCATCACTGGGTTTAAGGCCATTTTTCAACAATTTTCAGTTATATAGAGCGGCCAGTTCACCTAACCAGTTTTCCTAGACTGTGTACTAACCAGTACTAACTGTCCACTAGGAGCTGGCAACTTCTCCACATATGAACGAAAGTTGACATTTTTGTCAAATTTTCATAGAATGGTATGACCTGCTGCATCCAGGATTTGAACCTGGATTGCTAGCTTACAAGTCCAGCACACTAACCACTGGACCACAATTATGGCCCTAGTGTAGGAAATAAATAGATGAAATTAGAAATAAAAGTCTGAGATGGCGTCTTTGTTTTATGGTTTGATGTTGGTTTTTTCTCTGCAGAATGAATGTGATGATTGGATAAGAACTGCCAAACTACTGACCAGTAAATTATTGAATGAACCTGTGGAATCTTTGTTTCCTCTGAAAGCATCTGACGCAGAGAAGAAAGAGACGAAACAAGTTTCGTTGGTGCAGCCAGAACAAGAATATGTTGATCAGGAGAAACTGCAGAGACCAGAAGAGGCAGCACCAGAGCCGGTTTGTACATTTGCTCTTTATGCTACAGCGATAGAGTAATACTGTAATAAATTAATACATGAACTCAGAGAAAGTTAATTTAGAAAAAAATTGAAATTGACTGAAATAAGGTTATCAGGTTTTATACTTCTTTTGTTATTTTGATACATTTTAGCTTCAATTGTTTACAACAATCTTCAGAATTTTATTCATAGCATAAGAATCCTAATCAGGCATTTAGCCCAGTTTTGGAAAACTATTACAAACCATGTCAGATATGGTTAATCTAGAATGAATAAACATTTATCCAGTAAATGTGCAGCCCTTGTTTAACATTCTAATTGAGATTGTCACCCATTATTGATTCACTCAAGGTAAATGAAAGAGATGCTTACAGACAGAAAGTGGGGGGACAGGTTGGTAGTAATTACATGTAAGTCTACTTTATAAACACGTTTTTGTTACTATTCAGACTCAACAAGTTCAAGAAGAGACCAAACAGGAACAAAAGCAGGAAGAAGGAACTGAAGACACAGAAAAAGTAGAAAAAGAAGCAACAGAACCTGTAGAAACTAAACCTGAATCTGGAAAAGGCACACAGACAGAACCAAAGGTAAAACATGAAATCACAGTCACTGTTATAAGCTCAGTTTATTGTTGGAAACAATAAAATGATATTTTACACCATAACATGTCTGTATGTAACAATTTTACTTACAAGACGCACACATAGTAATTGATTATTTCTTATGTTTTGTTCGTTTTACAGAAACCTGAAGGAGAGAATCTTGAAGTTATTGGTGGAGATGATAACACGCATGTACAACCGCTGGAGCAGAGACCTAGTCAGGTGACACATCTTTGTGTTGGCTTGAAAGCTACACAAATCCACCGTCTAGTTACTTGTATTAATATCATGTTGACTGCTATAAGATATCTGTAAATAAATGTCATAATTTGCTAAAAATGGTCAATCTTGTATTATGAGAAATGGAGACAAAAACCAGGAGGTGAAGGCATCTGTAGACCTGATGAAACTTATTGGCTGATAATAAACACAGTGCTGTTGTTGATCATTTGTTTATCTTATCTCAAAACCCAATTTTATCACATAAGTTCTTGCATTGCTATGATATACAGTCACCGTATCATCTTTCTTATACCAATTAAGATAGACAGATAGATAGATTTATTCAGTCTGGAATCAGTTTTGACTTGTCTACAATATATTTCAATGAGATGATGATGATGAAGTTGTCCGTTATGCATCCATGTATTAAATGGTATATTTTCATCATTTTACAGCCATTTTTACCTGATGGTACACAGAAAGAAGCCCCTCAGCTTATTAATTCTGTCCCTGGAGGCCCAGACACAGCTAAAGCTTACGAGGCCCTGGCAGCTGTAGAATCCTTGCAGAAACAATTACTGTGAGTAAATTCTTTTATCTAATACCAAATATCCAAAGTCAATTAATTCAGCACAAGTATGATTATACGCTTAGCACCATTATATTCAAACACCATTATATACAACATACATTTTATATAAAAACAACACATGAACAAATCTAGTATAAAAGGACTGAAAGCATTTTTGTAGACTGCCATATTGTTTGGTTATTATGAATTAAATGATTGAATACTGTTGAATTACAAAAAAGTTGACATTCCAGTTTTCTTTCCAATTTTTTTTGCATTTTATGACCTTATGCATTTTGTAAATGTGTTGATTTTGGTGAAATTGAATCCTAAAATCTAAAAGCAGCTGATAGAAAGATTACTACAGTAAACAGTGAGGTTGGCACCAGTAATTTCTTAGTCTATAATGAAATGACAGGATTGTAATATCATTTAGTCAAACAAAGAAAGGACAATTCAATAAGAGTGAAAAAACATTGTCTTTCATTTCAACGTTTCATGATTCAACTGTTCAGCTGTTTAATCACAGTAATTAAAACGTACTATGTTTGTTTACAAAACAATCTTATTTCATGAAGATTTCTTATTCATTTACAGCCTATCAATTCTTTTCTCATCATGTCATTTTTACAGGCTGTGTCTTGTTTCCCCAGTTTTGATGCTTTAAATTGATCTCACTGATAAAGTTATCTTAATAAAGAATTTTCTAAACAAATTCACAGAAATCTTCAGTTTAGTAAAACTATAACCTGTATAATTTTTACTAAATGTTTTAGTGCTACTGAAGAAAGAGCACAAAATGCTGAAGAAGCAGCTGACAATGCGAAAGCAGAGCTGAATGTTTGTTTAGAAAAGATCCGAGAAATGGCTAAGAAAATTGCAGAGTTAGAGAAAGGTGGTGATCAGAGAGAGAGTCCAGAAAAACTTAAAGAGCCAGTGAAACCTACAACACCAGCCACACCGAAGTCTGTGACACGTCCCGGCTCTAAAGAAGCACAAGATGTTGACAAAAAAAGACCAGAATCCCAAACTTCTAAAAGCTCCAAAGGATCCAAAGGTGGAAAGAAGAAATAAACAAACTGCTGTGAGCATCAAGTACATAGACCTTGGTCCTGTTATTGTTTTATTTCACTGTCTTGTATTTGGGTTTATTTTTAACTATTCCACAATAGATTATAGTAATGGATTGATCGAGCACCTCTACAATGAGAGTAGTCAACTATGACATCAGTTATACCATTGTTAGGTCTGCGATATATCTGGACTGGATTGGACTGGACTCAACTTCCTGATTTCAATATTCATGATGACTTATGGGGAAAATTTAGAATACATAGTTGACTGGACAATGGAGCCATTGAAGATTTATCAAAGGAGATATCTACTGATAATTGATATTATCATACTTTGACTAAATTTACCTACTTTAGATATGAAAATAATACTGAAGAATTATAATAACTTTTAAAATTGATTTAATAACTGCTTGATGCGTTTAACATGTCATGGCAGTTTTCTTCCTATGTTGCTATTATCTGGTCAATGGAAATATTATGTACATCCTATATCTATACATGTTATATGCATACAATGTGTTAGGAAAATAAAAAAAATACATCCCAGTGAGGTTAGTCATACATTTCTGTGATTCACCGACTGGTTACATAGTATTTATATTCCTGCAGCATTTTTATAAAATCATTAGCTTGTGCTATAAGTTACTGTGATATGGAATCTTATTATTAATAGTTTTCTATAAAATTGTGATATTTTTGTTATTTTTGTTATTTTTGATCATTTTTTATAAAAATTTAATTATTTTTGTGTTTCAGTCAGTACTAGTTTTATTGATGTATATTAACTCCACTCTCTAATATTCTGGTTGATTCACAGACAATTATTCAATCCTGGGGAAGGGTTTAATACATTGGACCTGATCTGTTCCCCCCCAGCATCTCCAACTGCTGGTATATGTTAGACAAGTTTATCTTTATGGCTAGTTTATAGTGCTGTACTGTGATTGGTAAATCTTCACATTCCGAATATCTTTAAAATTTCTCATATTGGCATTAAGTATACCTGTTCACAAATGTACATGTATGTGTGCATTCCTGGTACCAAACAGTTGAACATTTCATTCCAAAGTCTGTTCTCTCTATACTTTTTTTGTTACAAGGAACAGACATTAAAATCATACATAGTTTAATGTTTCTGTGTTAACATACTGCTGGTGTATATTCAGGCATTTCTTTATCACTTTTTTAATGTTTCACGATTGTATTGTGTGTCATTTTATACAGGGTTACGACTTAAAAGTATTGATCTTATATTTTCTATAATTTTACCAGTGTTGTTAAAAATATGTAATTTAGGATAAATTATAAAATGATTAAATTTTAACTTTGGGCATGCACTTGTAAGCCATGCTAAATTGTACGTTTATTTTGTATGGATAAATTGATCATTAAAATATCAAATTTATTTCACTTGTCTTTTTTACTGCTGTTTATTTTAACTTTGGTTAAACTTTTCATGTTATCAAATAAACTTTATGATACATAGCTTCCATAACAGTACCACTATTACTGTCTCCAGAACATAACTTGTGATGATTGAAAATTATACAACAAAAGAACTTTTGTACAGAGGTCATCATAGGTGGAGAGAAATATTACATACATGCACAGTTGGTTGGTAATAACAGTGGTCACAATCATGATGATGATGTTTAATTTAAAATGATTTTCATACAATTCCATAAATTACAAGTATAATGGCCTTATCTGTGACTTCTTAGATACAATTGTCTGAACTGCATCAGGGGTTGTTTTCACTAAGAAAGCAACGCCAATAATTGGCATCTTCCCCTCCACATTTTTCTCCAAAGAAGCATTTTTCCCCTTGCTAAGATACATAATTCCTCTTTGAAGCTATTCAAAAATAGCAAAAGTTTACAGTTTCAGTTTTAGCAGATTTAATTCTGCCAAAATATCAATCAGAACAAGGTTTACTGGCATTTTATGTAGAGTTTATTTGTTTTGTAATGATTGAGCAAACCGACCGGAATTTCCAAGCTTCATAACGATGTCTGTCGGAACAATCTGGATGAGCTTATTCCCTGCGATGCTAGAACGATATACACGGTGACGGGAACCAGCACTAGATCCCGGCCCTTGACACATGCGTATATCCACCCATGTGATGCCTGGAAGCAGGCATATGTTTCCATATCCGGTAAAATGACGCACAATTGATGAAATTAAGAAATAAGATCTCTGACACAAAGCATACTGGAAGGGTAAACTCCTTTTTTGTTGTAGCGAGTAAACATAACATCCCTGGGCCAATCGACACTCAATTGGCTCATGAAATAAGCATAACTTTAAAGATAACAGAGGATTTTTAAAATCTGCTGAAACCTAAAAAGAAATATACCAAATGAAAGCTTGTTCATTTACAAGATCAGAAATACTAATACCATCTATCTGTGTTGACAGAAAAATTCTGACATTTTGAAAGAAGACAACCCACTTAATATTGTCGGTCGGATTTGTGATGTATCATATCAGTCAACATATGCCATTTATTTTTTAGATATTAAACGAACGAACAAACAAACAATCAAATTCAAGATTACTTTGAACTGACATCTTTATTGAACCTTATTTATAATCTCTCAGAAGCTTGTATGTGTACACAGTTGTATCTCTAGAGAACTTCACATTAAACCAAAAATTAAAAACAGGAACCTAAACAAAAGTAAGACTCAAAATAAAATTTGTCATTTTCTTGACTAACGTTTGAAGGAACTATAGAAATGAACTAAAATGGCAATGAATACATTACAGGAGATGTGCTGACTCTAACACTTAAATAAAAAATCTGATACTTAAACAAAGCTTCAACAAGTTTTAAACAAGTGATAGCACTTTCTGCCATATGTACTAGCGCATGTAACCCACAAAAAGATGCTGAGCATATCATACTATGCTTAGTTTAAGTATTCCATGATGATTAAATTTCGATAATCTTCCAATAAAGAATTGAATTTCTGTTGAGTGGTTGTATGATCGACATGGTGTTTAAATGGAAGTTAATTTTTATAGATATTTTTTATAATTTTTTATATTTTTTTATACATTATCCAACGACTTCTTTACTGTTTTTTCAAGTACAAAATTTGACATTCCGATTGCAAAAAATGCAGACAGCCATTAATTTAAATCCCTAGCTCATTTTTATTATGTTCAATTAACTTCTGTATTTTAATTCTGGCATTTTCTGCATTAAACTTTCTGACTAGAAAATACAAATATTATCATGCAGCAATATTTATTAACAAGATGCCTGTAACTCAGCATCTTAGTTATGATAACTAACAAAAAAATAAAATCTGCTCGATTTTTGTTGCGAAAACATGCAAGAAAAGAATATCGAAGATTCTTATGTTCATCTACCAAGTAAACATTTGACAAACACTAAACAGATATAACTGATGACAGATGGATCGTAAAACACGACAGTTTACCTTACAACAAATTAGATTTCTTTTGCGAGAGTCACTGTCGTGAAAACTGATTGTATACTCAAGGGGAATAACTCTAAAGAACCGCAGGACTTAATTGGTCCCCGTTCCATGTTGCAGTGCATCAAACGCTTGCCTCTTTGGTACGCTTACTAGAATAAATTTGCCCTAATTATTTTGTAACAAGTGAAAAATAAATTTTCCCCTTTCCAATGACGTATCGTTTACTATTTTTCCTATGAAGGTATTTGAATAATGTTGGGTCATTCCATATGAAATCAACCAATTATCAGAAAAGTTCCCACCTGACCATCTCAGATTTTGCTAGGATTTTACATGCATTTAGTATATTATATTTGATGGAAAAATACAAAATTTGAATGCTTTATTGTTAATAGCTTTAAAGTTATGGCCATTAAAGGAGGTAGGGGGTACCCTAAAATTGCGACCAAAATTAAGACTTGAAATTTTCGGCCATTTTTAGGCTTCTATAACTTCTGAACAACAAAAGATAGAGGTCTGAAATTTTCAGAGTCATTTCACCGGAACCTATAGTCCTTGAAAATATGAAAATAGTTACTTAATATTCATAAATGCATGCTACAAAGAATGACAAATTTGAGATTTTATCAGTTACGAACTTCTAAATTGCTGCTTTTAACCACCCATTACACAAAAACTAATCATCATATCCATTAGAAATTTTATATGGTATATCTTGGTTACCTAAGGATTGGATCTGTGTAAAATGAAAGTGCTATCATATGTAATGCATGAAATATAAGCAGCTGAAAATTAAAAATAACTGTCCGAGCTTCATATTCAAAGGCCAAAATCAGCATGTGGGCTAGGTTTTATCAAAAAATAAAAGACACCATGTGAAAGTACAGGAAATTCCCTAAATTTTGACACCAAGTACAACTTGTATTTCTAATTTTTTCTATGTTTGATGTTCAAATTAAATATGCACATTTTCGCCCAGTTATTTTAGCAGCATAACAGAAGATTTAGTTACTTTTAAGTGTTCAAATATATGTACTGAAATGTTCAAATACATGTACTGCACAGTCTGGAAGATATTATGTACTTGTAAGTGTTCAAGAATAGTTTGTAAAGTTGGTTCAGTAATGTCTTTTCAGAAATTTTTTTAACAGTTCAGAAACCCTCTTTTCTGCAACCTGGCTAAGTTTATATTGCCGACCTGTTGCAATTGTCAAGTCTGAAATTTCGGTAAGGATATGGTCTGTTGGCACCCAACACTGGTCCTTCCTTTTAGGCCAGGAAAAAGATCTAGCAGGGCTTTTTGGTTTCATGAAGTCTAGGAAAACATCTGCCTGCTCAGTTGACACTTCAACAACATTTCCTAAGTACCAGTAATTATCGTAAACAGCTGCAACATACTGACCAGGATACAGATTATGCTGCTGCAAATTTGCCACAGTTTCTTCAGGCACAAGGTTATTTACTCTAACTACAGTTGATGTATTTTCACCAGGGATTCTGCTGATTCTGAGGTCACTGGTGTTAACTGGAATAAAACTGTGGTGACTTCTTGTGCCAGATATTGTTTTACTCATTTCAAAACGTTCTTTGAGTTTTTTGTCATTCACATCCACAACACTTCCTGGAACAAAAAAGACAGTAATACCAGAGACATTTGACTTTGCCCAGTCAAACAGCTGTTTTGGTGTGAGGATGTGACTTGTCACAGTGTGCTGCAAACTAGCTCTTGTCGCGAGTCGTTTAATTGTGCCTCCTATACCATCACACACGTTTTTACCATGGCTGGTGGCAAAAAAATGCCATTCAGCTGACAGACCAAAATCCTGGTTATGCCAGCACAAGTTGGAAAAATTCTTGTAATTCTTGTATTGGCTTGCAGCACCATCACTAAAATATTTCACATGACGGACTTGAGGTAGTGAAGTTTTAATGTGCTCAAGAATAGTTTTTAAGAAAGTATGAACAGTTACTGTGTTGTGTTGCATGCAGTCACTAATTACACAGAGAGACATGCATTCCTTAGCAGTTTTCTCTATAGACCAACTTGCAGGAGCCATTGTAAGAATTTGAATTTTCTTTTGCTTTGTTGAAACAGCACACTTGGATTTCATATCCTTGATCATTGTTTCTAGATCTGAACATACTCTACAAGGAATAGCTTCGCTCTCAAGTTCCTCTTGACTGATATGCAGCTTCTTGGACATTGTTCACTTCAGTGCATGTTCTGCTTCTGACAATTTTCTTTTTGCATACAAAGCTGTATCCCTGCCACTGACTTTCGTAGGCTTGAACGGAGAACAGCCTAATGCCGTTACGCTTTCGTTAAGCTCTGAAAATGCTTCTCCACTTGGTTCAAAACTTTGATCTTCTTCAGTACTCTCAGTCTCTGTATCAGTTTCTCTGGTTTTAACTTTGACCAGACAATTTGTACAAAGCTTTTGACCAGGTTTTATGTATTTTCCTGTTTTTGAACTTGCCTCATTTGCTGTCACAGTATCCACTACACACAATCCTGTCTTCACAGACTTGGTGTGAAGGGAGAAAGGATCACAGCATGATCTTTGTAAATGTTCATATTTTTCAAGAAAGAATTTCTTGTGGTGAAGACACACAGTCATACTTGATGTTACTGTTGTGTCCACAAGTCCACATCTTGCAAAGAGCAAGTCCTTTTCTTCTAAAGATAACTCAGACATTTGAAGAAGATTAGCACTCCTGCAATAAGTTTTCTTGTGGCATTCTGACTCCTCAGACATGTGTTGTCCAACTGTACATGATGCAAGTTTGCTGGCCATATTAAATTTATCTTTATTTCAAAACAGTGCAAACACTTTAATGACTATACTGCTCATCTGTGGCACTAAAGAATTTTATATCTGAGCTGCAAATGTATTTCTGATATCTGACAGTGTATGACTAAGAACTAAAAATAGAAATTTTACTGAATGCTGATGCTGGCATTATGTGGTTTTACTAGAACTTTAAGGTTATAGAGGTCTGGTCTGGTTATAAAGTGGGTATTTCCATAAAACAAAGCTAAAATCAATACTTTGTACCATTGTGACTATTATACTGTTATATGTTAGCTAAAATGACTGGGCGAAAATGTGCATATTTAATTTGAACATCAAACATAGAAAAATTTAGAAATACAAGTTGTGCTTGGTGTCAAAATTTAGGGAATTTCCTGTACTTTCACATGGTGTCTTTTATTTTTTGATACCACCTAGCCCACATGCTGATTTTAGCCTTTGAATATGAAGTTCGGACAGTTATTTTTAATTTTCAGCTGCTTATATTTCATGCATTACATATGATAGCACTTTCATTTTACACAGATCCAATCCTTAGGTAACCAAGATATACCATATAAAATTTCTAATGGATATGATGATTAGTTTTTGTGTAATGGGTGGTTAAAAGCAGCAATTTAGAAGTTCGTAACTGATAAAATCTCAAATTTGTCATTCTTTGTAGCATGCATTTATGAATATTAAGTAACTATTTTCATATTTTCAAGGACTATAGGTTCCGGTGAAATGACTCTGAAAATTACAGACCTCTATCTTTTGTTGTTCAGAAGTTATAGAAGCCTAAAAATGGCCGAAAATTTCAAGTCTTAATTTTGGTCGCAATTTTAGGGTACCCCCTACCTCCTTTAAATGGCCATAACTTTAAAGCTATTTACAATAAAGCATTCAAATTTTGTATTTTTCCATCAAATATAATATACTAAATGCATGTAAAATCTTAGCAAAATCTGAGATGGTCAGGTGGGGACCACTGGTTGAAATGACATGGAATGACCCTGTTATGTTTGAATCACATGCCTATGATGCAGGAAAACCTCCACGAAGGTCAGTCATAATGTTATCCGCGCGCACAATATAGTTACGATTTAAAACACGTATTTCTATCGACGGAGGTGAAAAAGTAGCAGATTGCATATTCTACAATTAAAATTCAATTTTTATAGAATCAAGAACAGTGTTCATTTTGGCATGTTACATAGACAGAGTCCTTTAGAATTCATCTTGGGAAAGAAATTTTATGGTTTGGCTTTTTATGCCAGGTTGTGGAACATGGTATTCCTGCCAATTAATTAAATATACATTTGTATTACTATATTGTCGTCTGGACGTTCAAGCACTTGCCAATGGCACGAGATGGAAAAAGTTGTACTTTATGAACTGTGTATTTTCTTACATAACTGAAACATTACTAACAAGTGGGAAACTATTCTTAAATATATGTATACAGATAGAGTTCAGCTTCAGGCAAGACTATATAACTTTACAACGTCCTTATCACCTTGTGTAACTAATAATTTCTTTTCTCGCGGCTCGTAAGCCACAGCACGAGGATATGATATCTTGTCTCCTGTAACAAGCACGGTCACCTTCTCTCCATCTGGCGATACCATGTGTACACTGTTGGAATTTGTCCCACAAACAAATATATTTCCTGCTTTGTCAACTGCGATTCCGCCGGCATTTCCAAGGTCAAGGGCAGAATAATTAAAGTTCAGTTCCCCCGTTTCCTTCAGATTTACAATACAACCGAGTCTTTCATCTGATACATATATCTGTTCACCGTTTGGTGAGCATGTTACATAGACAGGCTTAGAGAACAGGGTAAAACCGTCGTCATCCACGCACACATACGTCAGTTCCCGGCCAGATGGTGATAGAATCTTTAGATTTGGCGGGTCTCCGTCATATGTCACAGTATGAATCTTTCCCTTGTTGTAACAAACTCCAAAACACGGCTCATCTGTACCTATCGATCTTGTTTGTCTCATGTGGTGAGCATCAATGTTGACAATCTGAAGTCTGCATTCAGCTGGCAGGGAGACAGCAACTTCTTTGTCAGACATGAGAGTAAAGTCCCATGGTTTAGACGAAAGTGGCAACTCACTGACTGGACCAAAGTTACTGTTAAATAATTTCAACTTTCTGTTGGTCCGATCGGCCAGTAATATACGCCCATCAGGCAAAAACCTGCAATAAATAGATAGAATGGTATAATTGTTTCGAGGGTAAATTGGTACTTGTGTAGTTTATTTCGGCATTTTTATTAAACAAACTTCAACTATGTAAAGCCTAATTTAAAGAATTAGTATAAAGTGTTGCTTACGTACGCCGAAACTTCAAATGACAAAACACGCAAAATAACTTACAATAGAGCAAGTTTCTGTACACGTATATATAAAATTCAACACACTCACAGTGCTCCGGTAAACCAACAGTTTTCCGAATCTTCTTCAAATCTTGCACAGAATTCTCCAATCTCTTTGGCGGATCTTCCATCCAGTGTGTAGTTTGGTTTTACAGCCTTGGTTTTTGTAGAGGAACTTTGAAGCCCCAGAGTTGAGGCCAGCTTTGGGGGAGCTGGTAACTTAGCTACTGATGTATTCACGTCAATTCTTCCAAACTGGTTCAGTCGTTTCATGATTTGCTGCAATGAGTGGTCCAGTTGGATGTTATAGTCCACAGCACGCATGCGTGAACAGAGTATGGCGATACTCTCTTCATAGTATTCACACTCTCCTCGAATCTTTTCGGTTGTATCGATCAGCTGCGAGTTAGATCCATGGTTATTTACAGTTTGAAGAACATTTTGTGAGTTTACTACGGCGGTTTTTATTTCCCTACATCTTTCAGTCTCTTGTTTTATTTTCTTCTTCTCTTGTTGGTGCGTCGTTTCTAGCACAGTCTTCAAGTCCTTCTCCATCTTCTCTAGTTGGGCGATAATGTGTTTCTTTACGTCCTGAAATTCGGCCAACAATTTAGTTTTCTTTGTTTCAAGTGATTTTAGCAAAGTTGTTCGGTCTTTTTCTACCAAATCCATATGTGTTTTATATTTGTAAAGAGCTCCTTCTAACGATGAGACTTGTCCTGTCTCCTTAGACCTTTTTACAGCATCAGCTAAAGGAACTAATCTTTCACAATGTTTGTGTTTTTCTGACACGCATTGTGAGCAACAAACGACAGAGTGGGCGAAACAGTACTGGTCCAACATATTTTCTTTGTGTGTCTTACAGAAATCTTCCTCAACTTGCAGAGAGCCAATAGCTTGAGCGAAGTCTGAAGCTGGTATGACTGTATGCGCGCGACAACTTCGCAAACCTTTGTGCGTTTTATCACAGCTATCACACATTGCATCTCGGCATACTTTACAGTAAGAACAAACTGTGGAAGATGTCTTGTTACGTTTACATGGATCACATGTTCTTAGTCCTTGCTTTAAGGAATTAAGGCCAACTAAGTCTGCCAACAAATTATTATGTGGAAACTGTTCTGCCCATTTTTCTTTGGGTGTTTTCGGCAAATACGGTGTAGTTACAAACTTCTTGCAACAGGGGCATGGAAACCCCTTTGTATTTCCAAGTTGTGTTACGGCATCCGGTTTAGGGGTTCTTATAGGTGAAGCTGCCTTCTTTGGTGGTTGTTCAGAAGGCGATTTACGCTTCGTCGGGGATTGGTGACCTTTAGTTGTTGCTTTCAGAGTATCTTTCTTGTCGAGCTTCGATTGACTACCGCCCTGGTCGACTCGCTTGATTGTTGTGGCTTTGTTTTTGTCGACATTAACGCTTGGTCCATCTATTATGAAGTCGTTCAGACAGTTGGTACAAAACGAATGAAGACATGGTAGAACCCTGGGATGGTCATAAACCCTTTTACAAATTGGACATTTAATGACGTTTTCGTCAAACGTATATTTTGTACCACTCATCTACAATGTAAACAAATAACAACTGTTACTTTTTGCAAACTTCATGCCGATAATTAAGCAATTACCGTGTGTATAAGCATGATGCCAAATCTTCGATTATTTCACTATTAATACATGAGCTTCACCTGCAATATTCGTGGTTATTTACAGAATTACAAACTGAAATTTGAAGAAATTCCTGAAACACACATTGCAGACCGTCATTCAATTATTTAATGTACTATCTTACAGTCTCACTGTCTTGACCATGCAGTTCTTTTATGCCACAATAATAACACAATATAAGCATGGAATGACTATTTCTGACATTTAACCGATGCCATACGTTTAAATAAATATAACCATAATTTACGGTGTATATACTGACATGGGTGTTATATTGTGACGTGAAATTGGACTACCATACTCCATAATCAGTACAATCCAAATATATAGTCATTCAAATGATACTTTGCCTGAGAACGTATTCACGCACAGGAAAAAAGTCACATAAATTCGCAGGTCTATTGACATACAAGTATTTCGAAGCTGGTTCTTGCTTTCAGATATCTTGTTATATTAATTAGTATGTTATGCACACGTAAATAAACTGGTCATCTTGTTACATTAATACGTTAATATGTGCACGTAAATAAACTGGACATCTTGTCATATTAGTATGTTATGTACACGTACACGTAAATAAGCTGGACATCTTGTTATATTAGTATGTTATGTGCACGTAAATAAACTGGACATCTTGTTATATTAGTATGTTATGTACACGTAAATAAACTTGCCATCTTGTTACATTAATATGTTATGTGCACGTAAATAAACTGGTCATCTTGTCATATTAGTATGTTATGTACACGTAAATAAACTTGCCATCTTGTTACATTAATATGTTATGTACACGTAAATAAACTGGTCATTTTGTTATATTAGTATGTTATGTACACGTACACGTAAATAAACTGGTCATCATGTTATATTAGTATGTTATGTACACGTACACGTAAATAAACTGGTCATCATGTTATATTAGTATGTTATGTACACGTAAATAAACTGGTCATTTTGTTATATTAGTATGTTATGTACACGTACACGTAAATAAACTGGTCATCATGTTATATTAGTATGTTATGTACACGTACACGTAAATAAACTGGTCATCATGTTATATTAGTATGTTATGTTCACGTAAATAAACTGGTCATCATGTTATATTAGTATGTTATGTACACGTACACGTAAATAAGCTGGTCATCTTGTTATATTAGTATGTTATGTACACGTAAATAAACTGGTTTTTGTTATATTAGTATGTTATGTACACGTAAATAAACTGGTCATCATGTTATATTAGTATGTTATGTACACGTAAATAAACTGGTCATCTTGTTATATTAGTATGTTATGTACACGTACACGTAAATAAACTTGAAACAACTCACCTTTCAATGATTTAAAAGCCTTAAACCGTCGTGTTTTACGTTGATTGTATCACATTTTGCCCACACATTCTACATAACGAAATGCATATACATTTACCTCTATACCTCAGAAAGTCTATATTTTACATTTCCTTTTCAGGAGTGTATTCAATAATCATTTTAAAATGAATTCATAAATAATGTATTAATAATATCTGCTTGAACACCTATTTCTGACATTAACTCTTTCACTACTTTGTAAAGATGTATTCAGCATTTTAATAAAAACTTGGAGATATAAAAGTCGGGTGTCTCAATCATTTATTGATTTTAATCCGAGTCGTTTGTACTCTAGCCTTTCATGATAATATACGGATCACCGATAAATCGATATACAATGTACATGTACATTTATCTACATCTCAGTTAGCTTTAAACATTTCAAGAATCACTGATACAATTGATCTCACTTTGTCGTATTAGTGGAACATGGTATCCGGGCTTTTGTATTTTGTCAGTGATAAAGACCTATATATATATATATATAATATCAGAGAAATTTAATATATATACATATATATCCGGGTTTTTGTATTTTGTCAGTGATAAAATTTCTTAGAATGTGTTTTTTCTATGTGATTGAAAAGCCATGTAGATGATACTGAAGTTTTAGTTGGCTTTCATATGTAGACGAACTGTCTATTTCTGTCTGTGAAACAAATCCAGCAGAGGTTTTAGTATAAAGATTAAATCATATCCCACATTATATTTTAATCAATAACAAGTTTTGATCTTTCTGCATTGACCGTATTAGTCAATAATTTGTAACTTTGTGTTCGCCATCTAACTTTAAATTTATTATTTCAACTTACGATAAAGTCTTAAAGGGTCCAAAATTTCTGAAATGATGGATTGCCAAATACTACGCTGTATTTACTATAAACATTAGGAGATTTATCAGTTCCTAACATAGATCGATGATCTGCTGGGATGACAATCTGATAAGCGCAATTGTTGCGCATGCTTTTCCCAAACAAATGACACATGTGTTGGAAACAATGACATTGCAGTTAACATCGTCTTTCATATCTGAATCAAAGGCGTCAGATCGGGGGACCTGGTCCCAACCTTTAAAGTCGGAAGGCGAGCAACATGAATTTAGACGCCAAACTTTTGACGGCAAAATCGATGAAAAAAAGTTCACACAAAATCATTTCCTACGGAACTATACAGAAATAAATCCGTATCTATAGGCCCAAGACAGCCTCAGTATATTTCAAAACTTATTAAGCCGAAGTATGTTCAACCTTTTATGAATTCCTTAAAATCTGGAAACAAGGACATATTTTGATTCATTCCTGCGTTTATGGAGACGACCATTCGGCGTGCAGAGGTGGAATAATACATGTAGATTTAAAATACACAGCCGTGAGGATTCATTAAACAAGCTCCTATGCAGAGTTACTGTTCCTTTTTATACATTATTTAACCGATAACGAAGGAAAGCAAGGGGTAATAATTAGCGTTGAATTCAATGAAGCTCTTACGCAGTAATTTCCCTTGACTGGTTGGTCGTGAACTGTACTAGTCAGGCGCAGCAAGAAGATTGTTCAGTTTGTATCTATAAATATACATTCACACGTGTACATCACGGTATAAAAATACAGTAATTTCTGAAATCATAGAACGTAACAGTCATATTTAAAATAATAATGATAACTTAATGACGCGTGGCATCATGGGACATACCTTAACAACGTATCCTGGAGATATGTGACTTCATGAAGCGTGACTTCGTGACCTCATGGAGCGCGACCCTAAAATAACATTTTCAGCTGAAGCGTAGATCTATGTCTCCTCCCCACGCTGAAAAAATGGAAATAAACGTTTCATTTTGATGCCATCCAAATCTACGATAACTGGTTCCTGTAAACATGTCTGGTAAGACTCATGAAATGTATCATCTATTTAAAGCCTGCATTTCAAATCCTTCATAGGGACATATCTGGCCCCGGACTGTTCTACATTATACGTATCTGAAAATGATCGGCCACATTCACCTCACGTCTTTACTTTGTGATTTAAAATTGAATTATACGCTCGGTATTTATTTAGGTAATAAGTGTTTCTTTTACTCGGACAAACACAAGCCCATCAACTTAATCATCAACCGACTTAATTGGGCTTATCGATACATTTAATATTTTTCCAGCGAATCTTGGTTTAGAAACGTACGTAGGACATAAACAATATATGGCTACAATAACACGGTGTAACTGTACGAGTATTTAACTAACATACATGTTTACTTCCTCGTTAGGCGTATGAAACATAATGACAGACTTAGTAGAGGAAAGTCAGACTGCAGACGTGTATCCATGCACAGAAAACTCACTAATGCCAGCCATATATGGAGTCTACACAAACCCAATATTCTTTGGAGCCTCCGGATGTCGGAATTTCAATGCTCGTGTTTAAACACGTAAGGAGGTATCGTTGTATACGCATGCATGTGTCAAATGTGTAACAGGAGTGAAATTTGATAGTTCAGCTAAACATTTATGGACCTTGAAATGTAATTAAATCAACCATAAAGGAAAATATGAGGCCAGAATTTTAGTATAGTTTGGTTTGCTGAATTCTTCAAAATAAACGTATTGTATTATAACTTGGACCAGCATATACACATGCATGTGTAGGGAGGTTCTGGTAATAGCTGGGTGAAATAAAAGTATTTGAAAGTACACGATAGTCTGCAAGTTGGTACAAAAAGATTTTAGATGAATTCATTTGGAAAATTCTTCATGAACAAATATGATTTATATCTGCTATCTCTCTACGTGTTGTGTACAATACTTTCCATGAACAACCTAGGTATTGTGTTCTGAAGTTACTTCCCAGTTTAATGGTCTCATGTCGACATCTTGATTTTAGAATCATTCTTCGCGTTGCCAAGATTTCCAAAAAAAAACCATCCAAGTACTTCATTTTGGATAAATTCGATATAATAGGCGGATCCGGGGGCAGACCCGGCGTAGCCCCCACTCCCTAAAATTGCCCAAGCAAAGGTCTTTTTCTATAATAAAATATGATATTTACATGAAATTATATATTTAAACGTCAAAATTGTTTTGCACGCTACGCGTGCAATAAGTTGCGACTACAGTAACACAATGACATCACGTACCAGTTGCCCTGGACCTGGACCCCCAGCCGACTTGTTCAGCACCGCCCCCTAACTAGAAATCCTGGATCCGCCTATGGATATAAATGTCAATATTTGAAAGTTCGGAGTTAACTTCTTTTTTAAAAATTCTAAAACAATCCCTCTAAGTACATGATAGTATTAACTACATTCTCATGATCCATCAAGATAAAAAAAATCCCTTTTATAATTCAGAAATCCCTTTAAACCAGATCTCGAACTGGTCCGGTTTTAAGGGCTCACTTTTTGATACATTTTGATACAACTATGCCAGAGTTTGACCCGGGCTAATTTTATGATCATTGACCCAAACAAAATATCGAATCGTTATTTCTTGGTTATCTTCAAGGCCACAATCTGAAACAGGATTATTTTAGTGTGGCCTATTTGTTAATCTATTCGTGTGTATCAGATGTTAGCTGCATATGGTTGTGTATTTATGATCATAAGTCACGTGTGTACTGTTTTAAAGTGAAATTAAAACAAGACTGATTCGGACGGTAAGCTGTCGGATGTGACGCTAAGAACCGAGTCTAAAAATGAAGCTGCTGTTTTATGGAATAACGATTGTCTCCCTTTGTTTTGGAGTAGGAGGAAGTAAGTAGATTGCTCTTTATCGATTTTGTCTGACAAAAACCGTAAAATTGTATACTCAAATTTACATCAACAATAAACTGATGTCAGCAGGTCTGAATAGACGAATAAAATTAATTACCTGATCCTCCCTGTTCTTACTGGTAAGGCAGGTGCATGATTTGTGCAGTGGCGGCGCTAACCCACTAAATAAATAGTAAAATGCTTCACAATGTTTCTACTGTTTTTGCAAAATGATTTTTTCCACCACAAACTACACAAAACAATCCCTGACATTACAATAATTCGAGACTTCGCATAAGTGTAACAATTTAATTTCTTCAATAACTAATATGTATTTTTTATGGAGAATTTGAGGTTCATTTTATCCCCTCAGCTAGCCTCAGTCATTATGAGGTTTTGATACTTTGGATAGATTTATATTGTTGTTACTTATTATTTCATATTAAGACTTGGTTTATCACATCACCCACAAACTTCCCTCCCAACCTTTTTTTTCATTTATGCTTCTATAAAGTGCCTACATATTTATGTTCACGTATGAAGTTATCAGGGGTGTAGTAAGGGTTTGTTCTGTGTAGAGTCACTTACTAGATGCAAGGAGAATTTTTGTTTTTGAAACTTATGCAAGTATTTTGAGATATTTATTAGTAATATAAATCTCTCAGATACTAATAATTGTTTTATATTATTAATCCTGCATATATGTTAATGCTTGCCAGGTGTTCTGTTAAAATACATGTAAAGTCTTTCCTATCAACTGGGTAGATAAGTGAATGACCCAGTTATTTAGCACACAAATATTCACTACTTATAAGGGTAAATTTACATTATTGTATTTATTGCCCGAGATATGAATAACATGTTATATTTATAGACAAATTTTTAAATAGATGTCTGGCCGACAGCTGTGGTTTGTATATACATGCACATACAATGCTTGCACTTCTTTAGTTGTACATTATGTAACTTTGAGTATCTAGAACATGTGATATCTACATTTATCGTATTAAGCAGATTAAGACAGTACCTACTTATTTAACCTTCTAATATATGTCAAAGTTCATTTAGGTGGCCTAGATTTTAAAGCCAGGCTACTAACTAGATCTGTTTATCATGTAGTACAATGTTTCATTGTCAGAGGTAGAAGACCTTTCCTAAACCATTGTTAATATATGATTCACGTTTTCAGGTGTAAAGCACTATCTACATAAGGCTAGTGGTGATGATTTTGTGATAAGTGTGGCTACTGATGGTACCTACAGTATAGCTATCAAAAGTAAGGTTTCATAAATAAAATTTACAATTAATGATATGTCACATATCACCCAATCATTCACCATGATGTCACACTCTGTGATGTCATGCCCAATGATGTCACATAGTACAGACCATGATGTCACACTGTGGTGATGTCACACACCATGATATCACACTCTGTGATGTCACACACCATGATGACATACTCTGTAATGTCGCACAATGTGATGTCATACTACATTATGTCACACTCTGTGAGGTCATCACTATGTATTGGATGATGACTTTTTATGTCTTTTATTTCTAGACACAATTTCTCACTTGTTTCGTCTGGAATTCATGAATTGTACTGATTAGTTAATAATTTCTCATAATTTTATGTTAACTAGCATTTCAGCGCTAACTTACTGTTATTAATTGAGAGATCATTGTGAGTGATATTTTTTCAAAACATGTTGTGATTCTCCAGATAAAACTTGGTTGACCAATGCACCAACATACATCAACAGTAACAACAAAACATTCAGTGCTGCCGACAAATCTCTTAAACTGTTACAGACCAGTGGAACATCTGGTCAGGATAAACTCGGTGCTTGGCAGTCAATAGAGTTTTTGTACCAAACTACAGACAGTTTACCCATAAAGTTTACAGCCATTATCAAAACTTACCCTGAGTTACCAGTGGTTGTTTTCCAACAGGTGAGTGGTCAGCTCCTGTAGGGCTTGACAAATTTTTCAGAATACTCGTACTGATGGACAACCAGCTGAGAATTTTAACTAGTTTAATTTACACCAATTTCAACTCATCCATTTCTCCTCATAATTAGGAGTGGACAAGTGGATTTGTTGAGCCCTGTCCTGTATATTATCATACCTTTAGTCAGGATTTGTCTTAATGTCCACATGTTATGTGTGTTTATTGTACTGTTGGTTATATGTTGTATCTGTTCATTTTTCATATTTTTGTTTCTTGAAGGTATGAGGGTGGATTCATTAAAAACTAGTTTCAGCCCCTTGTAACTTTGCTATAGACTTTTAGCCAGTACCCTCCGAGAGACCCGCCTTTAAAGTTGAAATAGTCACCAAATGACCTGGTTGTTAGTGCAACATTAAACCCCAGTGAAAAAAATAAATACTTGTGTTTTTGTCAGATGTTTAACGATGGAGCTAACGGGACACAAGGTATGACGTATGAAGATCTGTGTGGTGGATTCCCAGGATTTAAGATGGAAGGACAATCTGGTAACCTTGGTTACCTGTCTTTTGGTGGACTCATGTTTGGTGACACGAACAAACACATTGGACAGTAAGTGAAGTTTATAGGGGGAACTAACTCCAAGATATAACCTGTGTTGTCATGAACTACTAAATTCTGTCTGACATATCATGCTATAAGACTTCGTTCCTTAATGAAATTCACTCATTGCACATATCAGGCTGTTATTTTACAGACATATCTTAACAAAGACACCTCATTTAATCACATTAAACAATAGAAAATGAGTTCATTTTAGGCATTTACATTTAAAAGCTGGCAAATGGACCATAGACTGATTGCTATAGCATAACATAACATAACATAACATAACATAACATAACATAACATAACATAATATAACACTTTTTCTTAACAAACAATTATAACAAGATGTTTTGATTCAACCCAATTACCTAGATTACATATGTCTATAAATTTTGTGACTTTTAAAGGACCGTTGTAGTAAGTCTTGAAAAGAGATGCTATCAATGTGTTTGGTGATTATCTGAAGAAACATGTATAAAAATAGCTGTCTTAAAGTATTTACAAATTACCAGAAAGTGTTTTACCAACCCTTCATTCATCCTGTTAAAATCAAGTTAAAATTTGATCATTGAACAAAATGTTATTGGGATATGTGTATCTTTTATAAATTTTGTGACATAAAACACAAATGTTTGGTTTAAACAATACCTAGTTCATGTACTTCTTTAGAAAACATGTACCTGCCTAGCATGCATCATTAAATGTTAGGAAGTGTTAAGATAAAATACTGCACTATGACTGTATAGAAAAAAGTGCCTTTTTCAACTATTATATTGATTTATATTGATCTATCCAAAGCAACACCCTTTGGAAGAAGCAAAAATGTGTTGTTGTTAGGAGGTTGTTGCTCCAGAGAGGTCCAATTGATAGTTAAATCATGCAGTGGGAAAACTCATGCTGTTGTTGAAAGGAGGTTGTTGCTCAAGAGAGAGCCGCTCTGGAGAGATTGCGCAGTACATGTAGATTTATACATTTATAATATAAATGTATATTTCAGGTGGTACAATGGTACACAGGCAATCAATGATGGGATAACTGGTGGACCACTGGCTTTGTTTGACGTTGATGGCCGCACTCTTATATTTTCTCCGTTCAATAATTTCATGTCTGCATCATTTTTACATGACCAGCATGTGGGAGGGAATTACTACGGTGGTATCATGGGAGGTAACTATTTGTTTGTCGTGTTTGGCTCTTATGAATTTTGTATGAAATGCTAGTGAATGATTTACTTAAAATTTCATCCAAAGTGAAATCTGGTTGCAAAATCTTCTGATGTGGCCATACTTAAAAATTGTTAGTTTGCAATTATGCAGCCAACTTGTTAAAAATCCAAACCAAGTACTAGCATGATGTCAAAACAAAGTGATAAAGTTGTTGAACTCATGATAGTTTTTCTCTGATTACATACTTTGTTGATCACTAAGCTCAAATCTCATCATGGTACTCAACTTATTTCAGGACCAGTATGTATATTTGTGAAATGTTTCAGTAGATACTTTAATTAATTAACTAGTTCGGGCTATTGTAAAGAAACAGTACAGAAATCTAGAAATGTTTTCAGGTGTGTCAACCATTCCTGTTGGACATCACCAAGATTTTATCCTATACTACAGTAATGGTATAAATAAGGTAGGTGGTACTGTGTACATTGTCATCATACTAATAATGTCTGTACAATTATATTCCTATTTCTAATCAATTTGTCAACATTTTGACAAATAGATCAGTAATTTTGTACCAATACACCAGATTCTGGATATTGACTAAATTCTGTGAAAAGTCTCAAGAACCAGCCATTTCATTGGTCAATATAGTGATTGTGTTTATAATCAGCCAATCAGAAGCTTTTTTTCATGCTGGTTTCTAATTTGGATTAATTATCCCACTCACTTTACAAAAAGAGAATATGGTTAAATGATATCTATAATTCATATTAATATCAATCATTACACAAGTATTACCCATACATATCTAGGTGTCTGTAAAATATATGTAAGATCAAAAATCATTTGGTTCAGAATAAGATATTTTGTGAGGGATTCTGCATATGGTAAAACACAGTTATAGTGAACCCTGATATTCATGTATATAGTGAAAAATCAGACACAGTGAAGTACATGTATTTATCCACCAATTATACCCTTCTGTATTTGATCATTGTGAAATATGGTATAGTAAATGAGGTAAGTATTGGGGGACTGAGGAATTCACTGTAATCCTTAGAAATTAAGGGTCGGTACTAAAAAATTTGGTCTGTCAGATAATTGGAAACAAACACTTTTCTGGCCTTGTGGACGAGTGGTTATAAAGTCCGGTATGACTGCA
The DNA here is from genome assembly GCA_008271625.1 of Lutraria rhynchaena. Lineage (NCBI taxonomy): Eukaryota > Metazoa > Mollusca > Bivalvia > Venerida > Mactridae > Lutraria > Lutraria rhynchaena. Next base: position 340,371 of record VIBL01000110.1, on the reverse strand, counting down.
TATCAAGGCTATGTTGTTAATCTGTAAAGAATAATTTCTCAATATGCGATGGTTATTCATTAAGAAATGACCATTTTTAAAATTCATGAACTTTTACTGTAAGTGAACTTAATTCTCTTGATATTCAGGCTTTTGACGGCTGGGGAAGAGTTTTAAGAAAATTTTATGGCAAAAATCCTCTCGAACAGAAGAAAGATTTCACAATAAACAACCTTGGTTACTGGACAGACAATGGTAGATCATTACCTATACTCCTGAATAGAATTTAAATCATATTCTTTGGTGATAGAAAATCATATTCTCCATGAAAGACACAAAAATACCTTATAATGAGACAAGATGTCACACTGTATACATGTATATACATTTGCACATATTTTACTTTGTTTGGCATTTATTGCCTTTTTTTATAAAATTGAAATTTTGTTGAAAATGGGCATAAAAAACTGAGAAATTCACAAAATTCACAAAATCAATTTTATTATCCAGGTGCATATTATTACTACCATACTGAAAAGAATAAGACATACGAACAAACAATGTATGATGTCAACGCTTACGCTGAAAACATGAATATACCTTACAGGTACAGTTATATAATTAATTACAATATAGATCAATTCAATATTTAGACCATCTCAGAATGAAAACAAGTTCTATTCAGACACAATTTCTATATTTCTCTTATGTGACAACCTGATAAAGCAAACACCTCAATGTAACCACCATTTTCCCTCGGCACCAAAGGTGGCCTTAATATTGAGGTTTTACTGTAATACTAATTAAACAGTTTTCTACTGTGGATGAAAATTATCAAATGATTTGGATGCAAACATCTATGTTCACAATTGCTATTATATTTAATGAGTGAATAGTGATGAGAAATTGCTTTAACATGATGTCATAGGATGATGATTATCAAATCTTATCTTACAACAGTTTAGTGTCAAGAAACTTCCTTTGTTACTTTTAGGGTAAATTTATGAAAATTATAAATGTTTATTCTACCATGAGAATGACTCTAGTTATACATGTAGTATAACATATGTATGATAACATATGCATGATTAACATATGTATGATTAACATATTATATATGATTACAAATGTATGATTACATATATATGATTACATCTGTATGATAAAACATGTATAATAAGTTAATACCATATGAATGATAACACATGTATGATAACACATGTATGATAACATATGTATGATAATGCATACATGATTAGGTACATACAGTATGATTCATGGTGGTACTATCAAGGCGTAGGTAAAGGAGTGAAAACGTGGGAGTCACGTCCTGACGTCTTCCCTGACGGATTTGTGTAAGTATATAACGTCAGCTTCAAACCAGCATTTATTAATGTTTTAAAATTAAACTCATTTCGGAAAAATTTTTAGTGATTAAAATTTTGTTTGTTCTTTATTCCCTCCTTTAATTTTTTGTTCAAGCATAAAAAGTCAACATAAAAAGCCTGCCTACCTAACTATCAGCTTATGAAAGTTTGTGCAGATTAACCACAAACCTACATTTTCTTAAGTTTGGACAAAAGCGCCACTTTTTGGTACTGCATACATTTATATACCATTTCAGAAATGTTTCAAAAAAACTGAATTTGCCAGCTGCTGCCCATAACAGATACTGGTTTGTATAAAAATATTTTCTATGATTATTGTATGTGTCCTGAATGTATAACACACAACAGAAGTAGCAGCAGCTGTAACAACAACAACAACAGCAACTTCTTCTGCACTTTCTATTGATTCTGTTAAAAAGTTGAGATTAAAACAAGTTTTTGTGAACATTGAATTCAGATTTCCATATTTGATGCATTTTGATGCTTCCATTTTTTGTAAAAACATGAATTGATACGTACATGTATTATATTGATTTTCAGGGCATCTGATACAACTTATGCCAAACAAAATGGAGGCAAATATGACTTCGTGGTAGAGAAATATAAAGCTCTGCCGTTGACTAAACAATTCTGGGTGGACTTGTTCAGTGAAGCCAAGCAGTGGGGCTTGATACTGTACGAACAGGTGAGACTTCTTAGTCAGTACTGACCTATAATCATCACTTATTGGGGGAAACGTCTTGAGGTTATATAAAGTGATTTAATTGTATCGTGGTGAAATCTTGATACTTAATTCTTTAGAAATCTGCTTCTATTTCAGAATTTATCCATGTCAGATATAATCACTAAGCACAAAATGATTTAATAATCTGCAGCCAAACTACAGTCCAGACGTTATCAACTGACATGTGATTGGTTAAAATCTTAAGTATACATTGAACAAATATTACAGGATTGGTTAAATGTTGAGTTTAGTGGTGTGCAGGCATTGTTACATGATTTGAACCTGGGTACGCAGTGGCTCACACAGATGGCAGAGGCTGCCAGCGAGGCTGGTATCTACATACAGTATTGTATGGCTAACCCCCGACACGCCATGCAGTCACTTCTGTATCCTGCCGTTACACAGGTAAGCTCACTTGAACAAACAATAAATATAACTTAGTCATTTCCATCTAATGAATGAAGTAGACCCCTATTTTTTTATTATTATTGAAATGGTAGAATTATATGATACTCATGAAATGATTGTAAACTGTAAAAATGAAAATCCTCATGTCATACCAGGCTCGTGTATCTGGTGACTACCATCCTGGTAAGGGCCAGTGGAAGATAGGCGTGTCTTCGTTGTTTGCGGCTGCTATGGGAATCGCCCCATTCAAAGACACATTCTGGACAACAGAGGTACAGCCTGGAAATCCTTACGGTATGATAATAAATTATCATATGTAAATGTAAAATAATTGTAAATTTCATACTTGCTGAGTTCTTAAATGTTGAGATATTTTATGTCAGCTGACAAACAAAATAAAACTTTAATAGTTTTGTAGGTCATTATGATTTGAGTCGTAAATTATCAATTTTTGTCTGTGTGAATTTCTATCTATGTCAGCAGTGACTTTAAAAATGTTAGCCTCATTCTGTTACAGTTATATAGAAATGACTTAAATAATTGGAAATTTTGATAACTTTCGTGGTCAGAGTAAATTCAAGTGTCTTTGATTGGTTCTGTTTTGAAATTGACCAATGAAAAACATTTAAAGAAAAGTCTGCTCTTTAATTTTCATAACCTTGTGTCAGTGTATCATAATCTAACATTGTATGTACATTTTACATTTTTACCTATTGCATCTTGAACTTTAAAAGATGTTTTTAAAGCAATACAGTAAACTATGGTTATAGTGAATTCCAGGGGACCTACACAAAGACTTCATCTAATCCATACTTAACCGTATCCATAACAATTAAAACAAGAGAGTCATGATGGCCCTTTTTCGCCCATCTGAGTAAAGATTGCAACTTCAAAGTTTTTTCCTGTGATTTGACCTTTTGACCCCAGATGATCCATGTTCGAACTCGTCCAAGATATCATTGAGACGAACTTGTAGGTCGGATGAAGATTGAATCAAAAGTGTGACAACTTGAGTGTTAACAACCCCCAAGTGTGGACGCCAGATGCCAGCTAGAATAGACTGACTGATCACTATAGCTAAAAAAGGGAGATATATTCTAGAATAAATAAATAAATTTGATAAGCACCACTGATTGATCATAAATACTCCACTGTGTCTTTTTCATCACTATGCCACAGTAATAATGTTTTATTGTTTTATAAATATTCTTCAGATCTCACAGAACCAAACTGGAAGTTAAATGCTGTTGTTTCTACACTCAGCACCGGACCTGTGGGGCCTAGTGACATGGTGGGCGCAACGAATGTAGAAATGTTGATGAAGTAGGATTTTTCTTCCAATTTTGCTAATATTTTTTAAAGACGTCTCCATGTAGATAAAAAGAATAACTTCCCTGTTGACATTCAGCTGCTGGACTGACGTTATGGACCAACAACCTATTTCAAAGACATATCTTAGTTATGATAAAAATCCTGTCCATGGTATACACGTCAGACATTTTAGAAATTTACCTTTTACCACTGACAATGGATCTCCAAAACAAAAGGATAAACTCTTTTTACAAACAAGGGAAGCAAGATGTTTAAGTTTTCTTAGCTATGCTTGATGATATGGGATTTTTTTACCAGACTAACAGATTGCTGCATTTATTGATAATTTACTGTCCTGCTATGACATTTGGCATTCAGAGAATAGCAAGTTTTATTCTAACAGGTTGGTTGATGTTGTATATATTTAGTTCATTCTGCACTTTAATGGCTGAATTTGCAAACAACAACAAGGAAAATGTAGATTTCTATTTTCGTATGTTGCTCATGTTGTTTTTCTGACGTACATTGATGTTGTTTTTTCTTACACAGTTGTTGTAGGTCAGACGGGGTCATCTTGAAGCCACAGTATCCAATACGAGCCATTGACGCTCAGATTATTGAGGTAAGTGGTGTGAATCTTATAAAATGTATGTCATTAATATATAATACATTTACAAATGTATATAATTAAAGAATTCTTGCTGGTGTTATATATTTACTCAGTTTTCATCAAGCTGCCTTCAAGAAAATCTTGTTAACTGTCTCAAGACCTTAGTTTTTACAGATATTTTAGGAGGCAATCATTGTTAATACTGGAACTTACCAGTCTAGAGAATCAGTGTTACTCCTGATTCTATGTCATGTCCACTGACTCCAATGAAAAATTCTGTGTGCTTTGATGTAGGCTGGTTGGAGTATGTCGGTCAGATTTGTATGTTGATCTTGTTCTTGTATTACACAAACAGGCTGCATTTCCTATGAGTGACGGACCTGAAGGTGAGGTCTGGGTTTCATACACAGAGTTTAATGGTCTCAGGTTTGCTGACCTTCTGGTATTAGATCTCGCCAATGGTACTGAATATACCATACATCCAAAAGATACTGGAGTGTACACTTTACAAGTAAGACTTTTGTTACATACATGGAGTGTACACTTTACAAGTAAGACTTTTGTTACATACATGGAGTGTACACTTTACAAGTAAGACTTTTGTTACATACATGGAGTGTACATTTTACAAGTAAGGTTTTTGTTACATACATGGAGTGTACACTTTACAAGTAAGACTTTTGTTACATACATGGAGTGTACACTTTACAAGTAAGACTTTTGTTACATACATGGAGTGTACACTTTACAAATAAGGTTTTTGTTACATACATGGAGTGTACACTTTACAAGTAAGACTTGTTAAATACTAAGTATATGGAGTATACTAGAGTTTTCAGCAGACATCCAAATTTGAGGGTCAAAAATGACCGTTGGCTGATGATAATTTGAAGAGTCAACAAAATTTCCTTCTAATTTTATTGTAAATTTGACTTTTTGGTACAGAGTCAAGAGTCAAAAGTTTTATTTTACTGATTTCAAAAGTAATAATGCTATGTTAAGGGTCAAATGAAAACAGTGTATACACTATTAAAGTAAGGCTTTTATCATATATATGAATTTTTGGCATTTAAATTCAATTGATGGTAATTAGTTTAACTGTTGCTGTGTTGATAACTTACATTTATTGTATTGACTTGTTATGAATCAGTCATAGAATAAATTGAAGGTTTGTTTGTTAATATCTTCCTTCACTACAGACTGGTGACTGTCTGTAATGCTGCCAAAATGAAATGTGTGAAACTTACATGTTTGTGCTACTTAAAACGTGTATAAAATCATTACAGGAAGGTGATAGTGGAGAATTGTATGCCATACCTTATGATGAACCTTCAGGCTGGGTACAGTTCAGTAATCTGTTTGGTTTGCAGTTTACTGACAAATTTAATCCAACTAGAATAGCTTTGTACCATATCGCCCAAGCTATACCTGATTGGTAAGTTGTCATTTACTGAAGGTAATTGATTTGTTGTGTTGTCGTTAAAACAATCTAGCCAGACAGCCGATCTGATTAACATATTTGGAAGAGCTCTGTGTCCAAGGTAACAGAACTTGAGATCATCATTCTCCAATCTCAGATCTCATATTTACTGGAATCTTTTATTGTTTCTAGGCAAATTAAGAAAAACACAATGATAATTATCTTACATTAATTTTTTGACACTATTGGTCTGGAAATGTACCCAAGTACTTCATAAAGATATATTTTCGTATTTTAAGAATGAAGATATGAGCTTAGAACAAGGCCTGATTTTAAGACCTAAAAAAAGAGTGGTACACCACATTCTTCTGTGACAATTTGTAAAATGTCCTCACAACACTCAGGTAGATGTCAAAATTAGGTGAAAAAGATTAGGTGAATCAAAGTACCTGGAGAACTGTTGTGGGCAGATTTTGAAGTTTTCTTAATAATCCACGCATCTCCAGCCAATGAACTGAAGTGAAAATTGTGATGGACACCTGTATTTCCGTGCCATGAAGTACAATGTACTAAACACCAGAGTTTTTTTTTTTATAAAATTAGGGTCTGGTGGCCAATCCAAGGGGAAATTAACAATAGAATCAGTGTGTCCGTGTTGAATCTGATGTCAAGTGAACATCAAAGACGATGGAGAATGTCTCCATCTATTTTCATATATATAGTGTTATAGCTGATGCCTTGTTTCGAATTGCTGTATCATCACTGGGTATGAAACCTACATTTCATGCCCCCATTATTTTTAGAAATATTCCTGTATCCAGGCCAGTTAACCTGTATCCACAAAAATTGTAACCATAGATAAATGACAAATTTCATTTGGGGTCAATTTAAAAGGGTCTTTATGATAATACAAACAACAGCCTTGACAACAACTGAAGTTTGTTGTTTTTATAGTTAATTATCTCTGTAATGTAGTCTGCTTACTAACATCATGTTTAGTGGGCTTCTGTGATCAAGTGGTTCTCATCTCTGACCAGTATTCACAAGCCCCTCACAGCTGTGAGTTTGAATCCCATCCTGGGCCAAATTTCCCAATGTGTGGTTCTATCCAGGTGTAAACCTTGTTCTTCCTCCACTGTTAAAGCTGCAAAAGTCTCCAAAAGACCCTGGCTGTTGGTGCAATATCAAACTCCAGAGAAAAAACAAAAGCATCATGTTTTCAAATGATGTTAGTTTACAAAAAATATTCAGATCTTCATACTATGTACAGGTTCATGACAGCTATATTTGGTGAGTTGGATAAATGGGCCCCTATGTCCCCACAGAGAATTTCCAGTATTTCGTGGACTAATGATACTGTGACGGCCCCTTTGATTGGGGCTCCCAGAGAGAGCTTCTACTTCTGGTACCTACTCAACAGCAAGGCGGATAGTGTTTGGTGTACACTTAGCAACAACGGAACAGCTGTCTTCACTATGAGTAGAACTTTTGGTTCTGTAACTTGCAAATAGATGACAAATGGAATTGCTCAGTAAAATAAAAAAAATATCTGTGTGTATTTACTTACAAGTTACACAACTTATACGACTAAGTACTCATCAAACACTGTTTTGTTTTTAATACGAATGTTTTAAAGTAGTAATTTTAATATAGCACCATGTACATGTGAGGGCAATCATTACTGTAACTTTGGCTTTGTGAAAGCATTTGTCTGTATGATAGTAACGTGTCATTGTTTAGCATCTATGTTTGTGCAATATTTTAATCGTTTATATTTCTTGTTGTAATACAGATTTATGGATTACAATCAAGTGTGTTCATAAAAACCCCATTTGAGTGGACCAAAATGTTAAACAATGTGTTTATTCAAAGTGTTTATACAGATGTTAAAAAATACTATTTAATATTGAAAGCTGAAGTCTGTCAATATGTTTACTAATCACGTTTATTAATCTATTACATCTATGGCTACTGAACATTTGAATGGAATATAAAACTACTGATTTTATGAACTGTGTGGTCTGGTTTTTTTTATTCTCTTAGTATCTAACTGCAGTATAACTTCCAAATCAACAACATCTTTTGAACCAAATAAAATATACATACAGTGCAACCTGTCCAGAGCGGCCCTCTCTTGACCAACAACCTCCCTTCTACAACAGCATGATTTTTTCCCACCGGACAATTTAACTATTAATTAAACCTCTCTAGAGCAATGTTCAACCTCTCAACAAAAACATAATTTTGCTTCTCCCAAAAGTTGTTGCTTTGGAGAGGTTGCACTGTAATTGATTAAAACAAACAATGTTTTTATATTCATTTTAACAAACTGTTTTGTGTTACATGCACAAACATTCATGGGGGGCTAGCACGTTGATGGGATGGTGTATATTGGAGTATTAGGCCTAAAATGGCCACACAGACGAAAAAGAAGTATATATGTTACAAGGGTTACAACTTCCGAAATGACAGTTTCTGCATGGAGTTTGTTTAACACTACCTAACTTTTTCAGAAATTACTCAAATTTCTAATAACTGATGTCAACATATAGCTAATACAATATACTACACATAAACGTTTTGTCCAATTCAAAACAATGAAGCAGATATTTCATCTTTTTCCTCCTAAAAAATTGTTTGGTCGAACGTGACCGCAGCAACACCAAATCAAGTAGGGATGATACTATTTGCCGACCTCACCTCGTAATTCCTGGTCTCATCCGGTCTCTAAATTCCTGGTCCCACATGTGTTGGAGATCATGGCTTCAGGCAATGGATTACAATGATTATCAGAGGGGATAAATGTTTAAGTAAATGGAATCTTGTTAAAGGTCTTGTGATAGATACAAAATGAAATAATTATATACAGACTATTTGTGTACTCTTACCAGTAGAAGGCATATATATTTGTGAGTTTTACTCGTGGCCATGTTAATTAAGACAAATTCACGTGTTGCAGATATCTTGCCAAACTGATAAAAATACTTTGATACATAACAATGTGAATGAAAAAATAATGGAATAAATGGTTCCCCAGATTATCTATGACAATTATGATAATTTCCCACTGAATAGAAGATCAAATAAAAAATTAAAGAAAAGTTAATTAATTGATTGGATAATTATGTCGGCATAACACTTTTAATAACTCTTCTTTTGTTAATGTTCGAAGGGGATTTAAGTAGTTTGTTGTGTCTGTTACATTTCAAACTGACAACCAAACTAAATTAATGTAAGTATGAATAACTATAATTTTCTCTACTACGGCTGTCAAGTTGTATTTCCTGGGGAAAAAACATCACCTTGTTTACAGCTAGTTATGTCAATAATGATAAATTAACTGCTTAAACTATTTCAAGCAGAAACGGTTATAAATAATTTCTGAAATTTTACATATAATATAATGATGACTTTTGTTTACAAGTGTAACATAGCTTCATATTCATATTTATGAGACTATTGGTGCAAGACCGACATATATTAAATCAAATTTTATTGTATAAATGAAAGACAATTTTGTTTGTAATTCGTTGATTAATTAATACTGAAAACAATTAACAGTATACTGTATAAACAAATGCTTTTTCACTGCAACATATTTTACCTTGAATTATTATAAATATAATTTTGAAATAAAACTAAATTACATAGTCTTTATCAAAGTGTTTGGGCATCTAAATTATTGGCGAAATACTGCCATCAAAAAAGCCGCCATTACATAGCAACTAATGGTATTGATCCGGAAAGGCCACTATTAAACAAGAAGGCCCTTCATTAAAATTTCAGTAGGAATTAGTTAAAATGTGAGTTGTCACAATAATTCCATTATTCTTTGTAATGATTCTCTATATAAATGTATTAACAAATGTTTGTATATGTACTAGGACCATTATACACATAATATGTGTATATTAATGGTCTCAGATATGTGTAATCATTTTAACAAATAATTTAAAGAAAATTCTCACATATAATTCACATGCTTACTTATTCCTACTTACCTTTAATTTAGGGGCCTTTTTGGTAGGAGCCTTTCTGGTCATGGGCCTTTCTGGTATGGGCTTTTATGGTTTTGGGTCTCTCTTGGACCCCATTCCAACTAGTAGCCATTGTGTAATCTGCTAGAAAGAGACTGGATGAGACCGGGATATAGTATCACCCAACCAGAATTATACTTAAACTGGTCCCCGTTCCATGTTGCAGTGCACCAAAGGTCTCTGTACACCGGAGTCAACAGGTACCAGTTTAAATTATACTAAATGCACTTTAAAACAACTGGTAAACGAATGACTACGCATGCTAACCATAAATATCACTAAAATACACTGATCCGGCACAAAAGAGTAGTTGAGGAATGTTCTACTCACGTAAAATTAACAAAATTGTCGCTCCGTCAGGATTACGACCTCACTACTCCGATATAATTCTGTGAGCTTCAGCCAATGAAACGTCTGCTTTCTAACGATTTACATGGCAAAGGTCACTGAATCATAACAGATGTTTCAGTCAATACGATGATATTAGTGAATTGTATGCGAGTAGAACATTCTACAGCATAAAATGTCAACTTCTAAATTCTTACCAATTTACGGTAACAAATTTAAGAAATATCAGAAAGAAAGAAAAGGAAATAGTAGGGACCAGGTACGACAATAAGGGACCAATAGGAAATAGCAAGGACCAGTTATGACCATAAGGGGCCAATAGAAAACAGAAGGGACCAGTTACTTTGTTACTTAAGGGTCAACAGGAAGAAATAAGGCCAGTGAAACAGAAGCAGGGAATAAGGATAAAGAAATAAAAACCAACTCAAACTAATCGTTGGAAGATTTTATTTAGTTCAGAGTTACAAAGCATATTTTAGCATCGTACGTTATTATACGACTTACTTCTTCATAACATAGTACTGAAATCACATATAAATGCCAGGTATATATACTATGTACATATATAATACATTCTGATATACAGAGTTCTGTACACACTAAAACATTTCTTGTTATCAAATACATAAGTGAACAATATACAAGTTTGGCATACTAGTATCACATGCTATTTTGGTTTTAATTCTAGCAACATTTCTAATCAGAATTCATTACGTTTTTAAGAAACAAACACAGCATACATGCATCAAATGAGTAGTTTTAACAGTTAACATTCAAAATCAGGAGCAAGAGTTGAAAGTTATGCAAAAAACTTGGACAACTTAAACTAAGTGCAGCCTGGTCCAGACCTGTGAAAAAAAACAGGGAATTCCGGAAACTTTCTAGAAAAACTTTAAATTATACTAATTTATTACAGCTCAATTGTGAAACAAGCAATTTTGCTAGTATTAATCACGCACGAGTCTGCTTCCTAAAAAATGGGATTGTGAAGTTCATGAACGAAACCCATTAAAGCTGGGATTCAAACCTAAACCATCAGAGGTCGGACGCTCTACCTCTAGACCAGGATTCCTTTAACCCATGAATTCAGTTGTTCTGGTAATGAATTATGTTTTTGTATGATTTAAGTAACCATTTTGAATCATTGTTCACACAGATATAAACATGTCCACATTTTAATGCACCAACATAACATGTGACACTAATACAGCTTTATTCCTACAGAATAAAATCACAAAAACGTGAAGCGTATCAACTTCTTGCAAACATAATTATCTTCCCACAGTTTCGGTTAAATAAGTACATACAACAGTTCTGTGTTAAACCATTGATACAATTTCAAATAACAAAAATTGCATCGAGATGGCAAATATAAAAGCTTTTACTAATTTCAGTCAATTGAACTACACTAAATTAAATATCCCCATAAAACTTGTTTGTTTAACATTTTTCACGTTCATACAAAAACATTAGAAATATCGTTAAATAACAATCATAAAATTTCTCTGTATTCCAAAAAGTGGATCAAGCAAGTTCATAGTGTTTTGAAAATTTAGAAAAGATTAAATAGTAAAATAATTAAATTTAGAAATTTCATGAAATATTTGGGGAAAAAATATAATTGGTATCGATACAGCATAAATCAACATAGTATTTAATCAAAAACATATGGCATAAAGCATACATTGTATATTAACGGTAGGGGAGGGTAGGAGAGTTGGTGAAAGCTGTCCATCTGTCTGTCATTGTAGGATTAACCCTGAAAGGTTCACACACCACACCAAACAGGCTGGCACAGAGCACGCGAAGCTTCAATCATACTTGTCAGAGTTTTAACACGTTGTTGTTTATATACATACATTTAATACAAGACAAACATGTTAAACTGACAAAGTCACCACAGAATCAGTAACATGTACTGAAGTACATACAGATGAAATCATCAATGGATTATAAAGTAATCAGATTAGAATTACCAAATCATGTCAAGTTCACACTTTCAGTCAATTCCTGGCCCCAAGTGTTATATAACAGATAACTCAGATACTAAAAATCAAATGAGTAAAATCAACAATCTGGTATCTCTACAACCATCGGTTTGATTAACAAAAAAACTTATATCTGCAACAACGAAGTTCTGAAACATTGCAGAAGGACAAAAAGCCGCATTTAGGTAGTGTTTTGATTTTATCAAGAATGGTAGATAGATGATCACACAACTACTGACCAAAACCAGAAAGAACCTGATTCACCATCACTGTGTTTACTACACGGAGAACGAATCTGTCATGACAAATATCACGATGTTATCTTTGTGTACTATGTGGTGAATGGATCACTTCTGGTGTACATTTGCTGAGACCAGAAAATTTGTTGTGTGTCCTGTTATGTGACCAAACCTAATTTTGGCACCAACCCATAAGTTAATAACAGCAAAATCAACAGAGAGAAAATAGTTTGGGACAAATTGTTCCTACAAAGTACCAAAGGTATGCTTAGAAAAAATCAGACAAGAAGTTTTGGGACTTGCCAAACCCTTTTTTCCGTTAAGTAACTGGAAACATGATTACTTTTCATGAGGCCTTAACGATAAAAATGTCTGAATACATCTTTTTAAGATACACAAGTCAATAATCAAAAATAAACAACAAATTGGCAGCTGTTAACCTATAATAATAAATACACTACCTGATGAATAAATTTTACAATGAAAAATTTACACTTAATAAACTGATGTTCATTAGACCAGTCTCAAAATTCAACCATTTGATTGGTCGATTTTAATTCTTCTTTCAGAACCAACCAATCAAAGACATGGTTCGGCAGACTGAATCCCAAGAACTTATATCCTTAAAAAAACTTAAACAATCCTCATTTTGATAAAATCACATAGCAGGGGAGAGTTATGTAATATCTATGAATTAACCTAGACATGTACATTTTGTACCAAATACAATCAAAACTTAAGGCTGATATATGAATTGTGTAGTTCATGTTAACAAATACCTAACTTTACCAATTACATTTTTTTCAAATTTTGAAAGAAAAAATGTAATACTTACAATTAATTTATACACTAACTTTTTCATCATTTAGCAAGAGAAGGAAGTTAGTGAATGATAATTTTAGTCTGTAAAACATTTTCATAACAATAAAGTCCTTTATATACAATCCTTGTGAATATGAAATTAAAAAAAAAAATATGAAAAACCAACCATAACATTCAAGACCCCATTTTGTGAATTACAAAAAAAAATCATTTCACATGGCTTTCAATACATTAATGTCTAACAAAGTTATCAGTCCAAATATAAAATGTGCAAATATAATCAAAGAATGCAGAAAATTATGACTAGAAATTAAGAATATCTAAAATTAGGCCACAGTTAAAAATACATTTGTTCATTGATCCCAGACAGTACTAAAATCAACAGAAGAGAAAAACTGGTGACAATATAACATATAATTATCATGATTTATTTCTTTAAGAAAAAAAAGACAAAACTTTATAAATTTATGTCAGGACAGACAACAAGGAGTTTTTAATTGTGGCCTTAGATAGTAATAAGTTAAAAAAGATCAGAAAAGCAACAATTTTAGATATTTGGTTTCCATAGCAACAGCACACATACAGGCCTGTAAAATACTGATTTTAAGTGTCTGTATTATAAAGAAAGACACAAGTGCTAAAAATTGCAAACTTGTCAAAAATAATTTATGCACCAAGCGGAGATACATACGATCCCAGGGTCTAACATTGAAAAACAAATCATCGAGACACGTAATAGATCACAGCTCCGTCACAGATCAATCAAAGCAAAGAACTCAATAAAACAACCTATCAGACGTTAGAATATGATCTCATTATAATTTTGAAAGACCCCAGACATTCCTACAAGTGAAGACTAATACTTAAACAAACAATATTACAATTAATACAAGAGGTAGATTCAATGGATATTAGAAGATAAAGTCTAAACACTGCTTTGAAATATTTTCTGTTCACAATCATTAAATTCCAAAAAATGGAAACCAGGCAATGTTAAAATACAAGATGGCACTGAGGCTAGCTTTCATATTAGTTCCTGCAAATCTGGAACACTTAGATATATGCAATTATTACAAGTATCTTGACAATAACATTGTGTAGGAATTTATTACAATGGGAAAAACAAAAGATAAACAAAAAATAGTACAAATAAACAAGAAACAATTTTCTCAATAAAATACAGAATTTAAATTTTTCCTGAAACTTCCATCAGCTGGTTTTCACAACCAGAAAGATAAACCAGAACGGATTTATTACCTTATATTGACAGAGAGTACAAATGAATGGTTTCTCATCACCTACAGTTACAGCACAACCTCACCATAGCGGCCCTCTCTTGAGCAACAACCCCAGCATGATTTTTTCCCATTGAATGATTTAACTATTCATTTAACCTTTCTAGATCAACAACCTCTCAACAACAACATAATTTTGCTTCTCCAAAAAGGGTATTGTTTGGAGAGGTTGCACTGTACCCAGTAATATGACATAAAAAATGCGTCTGATATACATACAGTAAATAGCATCCATTAAAGGCCTGATAAAACAAACAAAGATATAACAGGAGTCAGCACAAAGTGAATCTTCTGGTGGTCATTACCATAGGAACAAATGCTGTACGATACATCAGTTCATGACATAATGTGTATGAATTTACAAAAAACTGTAAACTTAGAGCTTATTTCAGAAAAGCAGAATATCATGTTTTAATTTTGTTACCATGGCAACACTAATATATTAATCTTAAAATTATGCAATAACATAAAATGACAAAAAATCATTCTATAAATATACAGTACAATAAAAACAGGTTTTATTTAAAACAAATAAGAGATATATTGAAACTTTAATTACATAGATCACTAAATTAGGAAAGTCAAGGAACGAGTATTATCATAGTTCGTAGTTTATACATCTAACTGAAAGACATTGAAGTGGCTGTTGAAAGATTGAGAAATCATAAACACTGTTCACTGTAACCAAAAACACAACATTGCAACCAGGGACACAGGCTTATTGGCCTTGAAATAAGCAGATAACAAAAATGAAATCTTGAGACTGAAGTCTGACCCTAAGTTTTATAATCTAAGATCATGAAGAACGATTCAGAAATTTACTACCATCATGTATTTTTAAGCCAGAACATTAACCTGTCTATGACAAACTGAGCATGCAAACATAAGATTAGTGACTGACAAATTTTAAATAAAAAATATATGAGCAGAAAGTAACTAAGGGAGATAACTCAGGTTGGTATCTATACTTACAGTTTGAAAATATTCAAAATATTTATTTTAACTAATAAAACAGTGTGTATTACCTATTTATAATATATATATATTATACATACACGTACATATAACAATTTTGATTACAAAGTTCACACAACCAAATATACATGATTATATTCTGAAATATAATAGGAATAAAAATAGAAAAATTATCTTTGACACTAAAAATCATTATAAATTATTTTCACAAATCTGATTAAATAAGAGAAATAAGGCCGTCTTTAAAAAATTGTTGGTTTGCAGTCACATGACTATTTCAACAAATAACACACATCCCGTAACATTTTACAGTAATTTTGACAAAATCTGTTTTTTTTTCTTTATTCCATTTTTGTTTTCAGTACAAGCATATAATGTGAATGGTAAAAAAAAGCCGACCCACTGTTAAAACCTACATTTTTTCAAGGATGGCCTAATTTATAATCACTTTGTATGATTACAAATAAACATGTAACTTGTCATACAGATACAACTTAACAGGTGATGTAAATAAATCAATACATTTTTAAGAAGAAAAATATAAATATGTCATATAGAGAGTCACATATCAAAGGTCAGATCAAAGTTCCAACAAGGGTGGAGAAAAACAAAAAATGAAACAATTTAAAACTGAAGATTATTTCCTGTTAAATCCATACTCACAGTACCCCACCCAGATTTATTTTCAGTTTTGAAGTAATTGCGAATTTCAGGAAGTTTTTAATATGACACAAAAAAAAACAGTCTTGCCTGAAACCGTCACATTAGGGGCCAACATAAGGGGCTAAAGTTACATGGCCAGTTACAACAAAGAGAACATCTTAGACATTCTGCAGGATATCATTTGGTCCGTTTTTCATTTTTGGACAAAAATATAACAAAAATTAGATTGCCAATATTTATCCAACATCCAACTAAAATATTAGAAAGCCATATTTTTTATTAATTCTATCTGTGCGGATAAACATAATTAAATCATTAGATTCTAATGTTACACTGATAATTTCTGTAACAAAAAAAACACCAACATAATTCCAGAAAACAAATGTCTAACCTATGTTAACAACAGTTTAATTTAGTATTGCACTAATCTATTCTATAAATGATTGTGATAAATGGAAACAAGAGTCTTACTTATAAAATATACACTTCCTGTCTCAGGACATTAAAACAACATAGGGCCATCACTCATTCTACCATCAAATGAAATGGATGTCTAGTTTTGGCCAAGAAATTTTACCATTAAATATTCATTAAATTCTTGTTTATGGCTAGACTAGTTATTGAAGGTAGCATTAAAAAAAGTTTATCAAAAAAGCCATTGAATTTGTCCAATGTTGAACTAAACATTCATTTTGGCAGGCAAAAAATGAGAAAATAAATATGCTTCCAGTGTGTTAAACACTGATTCCGACTATCAGACTGTATGATATTATAATTTTGACAGGAATAAAGTGGTATCCTATTAACAAACATACAAACTTGTTACAATTATGATGTCAAAAAATGAAAATTTGGAATTCTAAAATATGTCAACAATACAAAAAAAAACGTTTGAATACTTTACCATCTTAATTCATGAGTCCATATGTAAAGTTTACGCTCTCTTACATACATAAGAACAAATTGTGAATGTTTGTTTTTAAGAAATGAAATTTATTCAACTATGGTGTCAGTTTTTTAATACTAAATTATACATGATCTAGTATCTGTAAACATTTCTAGTTTAAGTGAAAGTAACTATGAAACTTTTCACACTAAAATCCATGTGTATCAATGACAAGTTTCTTAGTCATCCAGTAATGAAAGTAAATTTGTTGTCAGTTTAATGCAGGACAAAGTGGAAAACTTTGGCAAATAATGACACCTAAGTTCTGAAAAAAGGAAATATAAAGTTTATGTTTGAAATCAATGTGCCATTAATTTCAAGGTGATTTAGCCAGATTTCTGTAACAATAAGTAATCCTGGGGAAAAATCATGTAGAACAACAACAGCCATACAACAGCATTCAACATTTACATGATCACATGACCACAGGGATCAACATAAAAATATCATACAGACAAATCTATATTCCCCAGAAAACAAACGAAGATATTTCTTGAAGTAAATGTCATTAAATGACTCCAAATTATACATTACTTAAAAATTGTGTAAATAATATCAAATGCAAGCACTCACTACTCTTAATGTAAGCTTCGTTAATATATAAAAGAATTTGGATAACAAGACAACCAGACAATAAGCCATTCATATCTCAACACACCAACACAGTAGTCATTACTTTGTATACAACCAGTATGTTCATAAATTCACAAAATGTTGCCATGCAATAATGTATAAAAAAAACCTAAAAAAAAGTATATTTTATCTTTGAATTACATCAATAATTTCCCTATTCACTGACTGAATATCCCCCAAAAGTTTCCCGCCACCCGTAGGTGTCGAGCTCGTAAAAGTTTTCAAGTTCTGCTGCTGCGACTGGAGACGAGTGAGAAGTTCCTTAGTGTGAAATTTAGCGTGAGGAGGTAAACGGTCAATGAATGTCGAACACATATCGTAAAAACATTGCATTTCCTCAACCAGTTCCATGAAATTCACACTTGACTTGTTCCCAGCGGTAGATAGGGATTCAATGCTAGTTTTTAATCTATCAGAAGCACTTATCAATGTTTCCTTGGTTACAGGAATTTGGTTCCCTTCATCTGAATTCTCCCCATTACTGAAATTATCAGGTTGTTTATTGGAGGTCGGGGTACCAGCCCCCACTGGCTTTAGTCCACTGATTATAGGTTTATCATCCTGTCCTCGTGGTTTGTTGGGTACTTCAGGTAAAACTCGAGGATTTTTTTCATCTTTGAATGAATCCCGGGTACCATCCCCTCGGTGAAATGGTCTAAATGAGCTGAATTCAGAGCCGACATTAGGTTGAAATTTGGCCACTTTTGACAATACAGAAGCATTCACATTAGAATCTGCGGGGGCAGCTGGATTTATATCTCTTTGGAAATCTTCCGGAGTTGAACCAGATCTTGGTTTTTGTTGAAATGGGAGTCGCATGGGAGCTTTATGGTCTAGATTTCCCCTCATACGAGGATCAAACACAGAATCAGGGCTACTGACGATAGTAGAGTCGGTACTAGATTGACTTTGTGACAAACCTTTCTGTCCATGTGGAAGTTTTGGAGAAGAATTAGACCGGTCCGGTGGAGTCTGGGCATGCTTTTCCGGTTCTTCCAATTTCAAAACATTCTCAGTTTGATCTAAAAATAACCTGGAGAATCTAGGACTAGGCTTGGGTCTTTGATCACCCAGCAATGGTGACTCCCTACCATCTATTGTAGATGGCTTAGAGCCAGGTATTAAGTCTGATTTTTGTCTCTGTAGACCAGTGTATTGAGCTTTTGGGTTATCAACTATCACATGTGACGACTGAGATTTCACTACAGCAGAGGGTCGAACGTTTGATTCAAGTTGTATACCTCCAGTTTCACTATCACCACGAGTAGCACCTTTTGACCCCTGACCTACAACCCCTGCATTTGAACTCACAATTCCAGTTGCCATAGAAGTCGCAAGAGAATGCTGGATACCGTTAGGGTGTAACACAGGACATGACGAGACACTAGCAGTATCCGTCCCAGAATCATGATCTTCTACTGTAGACAATTCTCTATGTTGCTGAATGGCAACATCACTCTGCATTGAAGCTAGATATTCACCAATTCTAACACCTTTAGGTATAGTACCGTATCTATTAATAGTCTGAGCCACATTGTTCACATCAAGTTTACCTACTGTTATACCATCTGCATCACCCTCAGTGTCCATGCTATGACTTGTGTTTAGCTTTGGTCTCTCAATACGTTTTTTTCGTAAACTTGCGGACTGAGGGAGAGGCAAAGGCACCTTGGGATAGTGTTTACCACGAAAACTTGTAGACGCCATGTGTAATTGTTCATCTACAGTACTAGTGCCTATATCTACGCTCTTAGTACCACTCAAATCATTCGCTGGTTTATACTCCTGTTTGATCATTGGGTAAGAAAATTTTCTACCACTGCTGCGCGGGTCCTGCCCCTGAGACATACGAGGTGAGTGAGTATCAGTGGATCTTGTGGCAGTCTCTGTATTTATCATATACTTCGACTTATCAATTGCTAAATGCTTCAAACTGTCACTACTTCCTGTTCCTCGTGATATCCCAGAATCTTCCATTCCGACCCTCCCATCAGTTCCCTTAGCACCCTCTTTTGAGTTATCTGCCCTTTGGAACGTTTTCTGACTCGGAGGCATCAGGGGGACACGAGGGGCGTTTATAAACTCACTAAGATCTTTAGTGTTTGTAAAATTGTTTGATTCATATGGGTATTCAGGTATTGTGTTACTTTCTATTTTAGCTTTCTGTAGTTTCATTTTGGATTTCAATTCAGAGTCTGGACTCTCCTCCTGCTCTTTAATGGCCGACACGGTTCTCCGTGGAGGAGTAGGGGCTGACCCTTTTTTACGCCCAGCAGATTTTCTCCCAAGGATATCACTGGCTTGCTGCAAGCTGAAATCTGTATCAGGGGGGAGAACTCTTCGTCCAGCTGGTGGCGTTGGCCCTGAAATTGATGTCCTACATTTGTATGAAAATTCAAAACATGAACACTATTCATTTCAGATTAATAAAACCTAAAGTTTAAATCTATACTTCACAAGAACCCTTCAAAGACATGAAATAAGACTTGGGTACTTGATCTACATTTATTGTTGTATTAAATATTGAGATGATTTATTAATAAAAATATTCATCACTTACAGAATTAATTTGTTGTTTTAAAGAAACAGAAACTTTTTATCATCAATTTTCAATTCAAGAATTTTTTGTCTTTTTTAGGACAGAATATGTGTTATGCATGCCAGCATAGCTGCGAACAATATCTCGACCAAGATCAGTACAGACAGCAGCTGACAACCTCATGGCATATATCAGATACACAGTTAACTTTGGTATTAAGACCACATTTGTGAGCAAACAGGCTGGTCTTAATATTAGGTTGGTCTCATTATCCAGTTGAAATAGAGAGGATATATTGAAACAGTTACAAAAAAAATAATCATTTAATATAATGTGGTTGTTTCAATACTGAGGTGGTCCCTAACTGAGGTTTTACCCAGATACCTCACAGCTCCACAATAATCATTTTAAAGTATAAAACTTTAGTAAGACTTTAAATACAAAATAATGAGAAGAAAGCGAACAATTTAATCCATTACACAAAACACAATCCTAAAAAAGACAAAAATGAAGAACAGTTGATGGATGTACAGAACTTACCAGCGCTATGTCTACCATCACTGCTCTCAGAACTGGGAGCTCTAGGAATCTTTTTACCACTACCATCTGTCTTCTCCAATTCTTTCTCTACTTCTGTAATTATAATAGCACAGCTACAATCACAGCAACAGTTTCCCTTCTTTGTTTGAGTCTGTTTACCAGACCCATCCCAATCAAAAATAAAGACATTTTTTCCCAATTCTGAACCTAAAAATTCCCAATTCTGGCATCAAACTGCACATATTTTCCAAATCGGACCAGACCTGGACCCTTTCCCAAAACTTGAAGAAAAAAAATCAAATATGTGGTCAGACAACATATATCTAGCTCTCTTATAATCCTACGAAGTTCAGTAATAAATGATATGATAATCTGTGAAAATTCACAACAAGAGGCCCCTAGGCAAGAAATCACCTTTAACATTTATAAGTTAACATGTTTTATGTAGTGAATTTTATTAAACAAGAAGGC
This sequence comes from Lutraria rhynchaena, assembly GCA_008271625.1. Classification (NCBI taxonomy): domain Eukaryota; kingdom Metazoa; phylum Mollusca; class Bivalvia; order Venerida; family Mactridae; genus Lutraria; species Lutraria rhynchaena. The sequence continues at coordinate 319,035 of VIBL01000110.1, read as the reverse complement.
CATGATGGCCCTGCATCGCTCACCAGAATAAATGTTAATCAACTTGTTACTAAAAAGGTAATAAAGGTACACTTGTGGGCAAATAATGGGGAACAATATTAAACTTGATAAAAGAACTCGTTATTTGTTTAAAGAGTAAAATTGTCCATACACACAATGCATGCATACCCAACATTATCAAGATCTGACATAGAATACCACGTTAACAAAAAAACTAAACACTAACAATGAAGTCCTACCTTCATTAACATTGGTTTTATCAAACATATTCTCCAGGGACATCAAAATATCGTGGAAAGTTGGTCTATCTTTAGGATCCCACTGCCAACCTGAAACAAGTAAATCCAAATACAATGGAAACCTCTCTAAACCGGTCAAGTCCTGGACCAGGTCATCTGGCTGGTTTAGAGGGGAAACCGGTTTATAGAGGAACTGGTTTAGACAGTTTGTACTATACATGTACACATATAGATTTCTGTTCAATTTATCAACTACTTCATGCAGCATAATTCTAAGCAAGTAATATTATCAAATACTAATTATATCACCAACTAAGTACACAGAGAATGCACCTCACAGGGACCTGAACCCAAGAATTCTAGAATAGTTGTAAGACTCTAAACAAGCATATATATAAATATATATATATATGACAGTGTAGATATAATCTTGACTTAGAAGTGTGACTTATACAACAGGCCTGAATTCAGCTGCATTAAGAAATCAAGTGATTTAACTTTTATCATTGAACACCAAACCAGGTACCTAAATCCTTGAAATATGAATGTATAGAAACCACACGTCCTTACTATTATCTAGAAGTAAGACATCGCAGATATTGTAAGAAGACATGAAATAAACTGTTTCAGTATTTATATAATCTCAGATTCGTACCAAACAACACTTATTCAACACAATGCTTGATTTTCTGAAGATCTTAAGTAAGAATCTAGGACAAATTTCATAGATATTATTTGCAAATCCTACTCATAACTTAAGTGAACATTTCAGACACACAACTTTTTAACACTTCACAATATATCTACACAAAATTTATAGATAAAATACACTCCCTTACAAACAACGGATAGCAAGATCATTAAGTGTAAAAATTGCTGTCTTAGCTAAGACATATTTATAAAACGGACCACAGGACTTTCAATCATGTATTCAGAGAAAATGGACATAAAAACCTCTGATAAAAAAAAAAAACAGGTAAAAACATTTTTGTATTAAACCTGTGATAGAGTCTATAAGTAACTTACATCGCATCATTAACTGATATATATGAGCCGGACATCCTTGTGGTCTCTCCATTCTGTACCCTCGTTCTAGCAAATGATAAACTTCAGTCAAATCAACTCCAGGATAAGGGGACATACCGTACGTAGCTAGTTCCCATAGTAACACTCCGAACGCTGAAATTCAAACAAAAAATATCTTTAAATGTTAGACAGTGGAAAGCCCTCTAAACCAGTCAAGCCCGGAACAAGGTCATCTGGTGTACAATGTTAATCCATACAAGTTTATGTTAACAAACATTAATCAAAAATGACATTGAAAAAAAACTACACTTCAACTTTTTTTACTTTGATTTACAACAATGACTGAAATTTATTCTGAGTCAAAATAATAACATTTGAATCAATGATATATTAATGGGATAGAATACTGATAAAAAATCCTACCCCACACGTCAGATTTTGTGGAGAATCGATTAAACGCCAGTCCTTCAGGAGCCGTCCACTTGATCGGAAACTTGGCACCAGCATGAGCAGTGTATGTATCGTCCTTCATCAGACGAGCCAAACCAAAGTCAGCCACTTTCACTAAATGACTGTCACCTACCAGGCAATTCCTGGCAGCCAAATCCCTACAAATAATTACGAACATCTCAAAACGTTGGACACAAAATCACTGGTAAGTCATAATCCAGGTAATGAAATTGAATTGATCTCAGAATGCAGCTTTGCCATTGGTCAATTCTACGACTGTACTCAGAATGAACCAATCATCATCAATCTTGCATTCAGGCCACACGTGAAACACATATTAACCTCAAAGTAAGCCTATGTTTATGATATAATATATACCACATACTTGATGTTGTAAACAGGAAAATCATAGGATAATAAACAGATAAACTTAAACATCTTACAAACCTATGAATAAATAGTTTTTCCTCGAGGTAAGACATGGCTGATGCGATCTGTGTAGCCATGTACATCAGTATCGTGGGTCCAATATCTTCTTTTTGACTACCTCGTAAAAAGTCCAGTAAGTTGCCATGTGTCATGAATTCAGTGACAATATAAAATGGTGGCTCCCTCGTACACACACCTGAAGTTACATAAAGATGAATGTTAATCATATTTTAAATACAATAACATAGTTGTCGATTCCTAATAAATAAATATTTTTCTCTTGTTTTTACAGTAATATAAATATATATATATATATGGTAATTAATTTAAAACTGACAAACATATAACAAGGGCAAATATAAAGTTATTAGGTAACTGTATTAATACATGTACATACGTATAATATGGTAGTTAGGGTGATGGTACAGAATAAAAGCCTGAGAAAAAAAGGATGTAAACTGAGAGGTAAGCCTCATACAGGCAGACATTTTGTACCATGACCATCACTGCCTGATTATGTACATAAAATTGTACCAAATAAAAGATTGTGACAACTTAATTCATTAAGTAAATCATGTCTCACATTTTTCTGTATTTCAACTTTAACTGACCACAGGGGAAGTCATTGCTAAGTTTCTAAGCAGTTTCTCCCCTCAGCTAGGGTGTGAGGCCAACATTAAAAAAATTATGTTAGCTGTAACATAACCAACTCACCGCAACTCAACTTTTTTTAACCCTCCCATTAAAAAAATTCTTTTACCCCTTTGTTATCTATAAATACTTTCAAGAAAAAAATCCCTACCTACCAACCTACTGAAAAAATGTTGGGTCACATTACAGGAAACAAACCATTTTGTAAGGATGGCCTAATATAAAAGTTTGATCCCACAAATTATCGCAGGCGAGGTCTATGAGGAACTTAAGGCGAGGCCTATGAGGAACTTATACTGAAAGTATAAATCATGTATGATAATCTAAAATACATTGAGAGTATACATGGACCATGATAATAAAACCACATACCAAGAAGTTGTACCAGATTTGGGTGCTTCATTGCCTTCATGATACCTGCTTCTTCCAAGAAATCCTTTAATGCCATCGTATCTTCCTACAAGTAAAACGTACAACAAAGATTTGATTCCAATGTCTTAAAAAGTTTTCAAAATAAGAAATATCTCAGATTCCTAGAAGTAAATGTAAAATATTAATGACATCTGTGAAAAAATGCATGAAATGTCAGAAGCAACTTTCAAGGTATAAGTATCCAAAATAAAGACTAGACAATTTATTCTAATCATTTATTGAAAGTTATAAGTTGAGATATGTGGACTGTATTATTGAAAAGTTATAAGTTAAGGTATGTGGACTGTATTATTGAAAAGTTATAAGTTAAGTGATGTGGACTGTATTATTGAAAAGTTATAAGTTAAGGTATGTGGACTGTATGATTGAAAAGTTATAAGTTGAGGTATGTGGACTGTATGGTTGAAAAGTTATAAGTTGAGATATGTGGACTGTATTATTGAAAAGTTATAAGTTAAGGTATGTGGACTGTATTATTGAAAAGTTATAAGTTAAGTGATGTGGACTGTATTATTGAAAAGTTATAAGTTAAGGTATGTGGACTGTATGATTGAAAAGTTATAAGTTGAGGTATGTGGACTGTATTATTGAAAAGTTATAAGTTGAGGAATGTGGACTGTATGGTTGAAAAGTTATAAGTTGAGGTATGTGGACTGTATGGTTGAAAAGTTATAAGTTGAGGTATGTGGACTGTATTATTGAAGAGTTATAAGTTGAGGTATGTGGACTGTATTATTGAAGAGCTATAAGTTGAGGTATGTGGACTGTATTATTGAAGAGCTATAAGTTGAGGTATGTGGACTGTATTATTGAAGAGCTATAAGTTGAGGTATGTGGACATACTTTGAGGGTTTTTACAGCCACAGTTTTGTTGTATCTCTTCCAGACAGCCTCATAAACATCTCCGTACTGTCCACCCCCTGTAAATACATACATACACATATAACACTATGGACACTAATCATATAACACACTGGTAACAATTATACAGCAAAACATCACATAGCGACCACCTCAATATTAAGTCCACCACATTGTTACGACCATTTTTCTGGTCTACAAGATGGCTTAATATCGAGATTTACAGATAAATTAATCTGCTCTAACTTTTAAAAAATTGTATCTTTTGGACTAAAGAGTGAACAAAAACATCTGGTATTAGTAATGAAGTATAATCATGTCAACTTTTCAGGGATCCAGCATAAAGACCAGCCATGTTAATGGAGTCAGTAGAACACAGTACTGCTGACTGAGAAGGTCATGAATTCAAGACCTGGACAAGACACAAGTTTATCTGTTACAACATGTTATAACAAAAGTCATTAACCCTTGATTCATACATCATGCAGATAGTAGGCAGTTGATATCAGAATGAAAGGTAACGAGTTACTACCGGTAGGTTACTAAATCCACAGGTCAGATCAATGGTTTGATTTTAATAATTAATGTTATACCAAATATAAACATCTTGATTTCATCAATAAAGATAGAGGTTAATTGATATTAATCTACTTGTGGTAGATGATATAAAAATTACCAAGTCTTTGTTTCATGGCTATTTCTGTTCTTTCTATTTCCCATCTGTCTGGTTCCGGGCTCAACCCAAACACAGTGGGCTTTGTTCTCTTGGGTGCGGGGTACAACAACGTAGTAACTAAACCATCAGAATGTATTGAATGATGGTGAACTAACTCTGCCAGGGTGTTAAACTTATGGTCAGACGTTACATATACCTAGAGATAAGAAGGAAAAATTGTAAGCATTACAAATATAGAATAGTAAAATAACGTCTCAATTTTTTTTTTCATGGGGTTTAATGCTGTTTTTCAATAATTTTTCTGTCATATACCGTCAATTTACCAAACCAATTTCCCTGGACAGTATTCTAACCAGTACTAACTTACCCTTCCACAAGGAGCTGGCAACTTTTCCACATATGAAGGAAAATCGACATTTTTGTCAAATTTTTACGAAAGGGTATGACCTGCCGCGATCGGGATTCAGACCTGAATTGCTGGGTTACAAGTCCAGCACACTAACCACTGGACTACAGTCGCAGATTAACATCTCAAATACCATTGAATTTGTCAATAGTAAATTCTACAAAAATTTTAAAAAATGTTTCCAGAGTGTAATGAAATTATATTTTACACCAGACAAAATGTGCTGAACAAATCAGTCAATAGAAAAGGCAGAAAACACATATTTGTACATGTAAGATGAAAACATTAATAGACATTGAAGAAAGAAAAGTACCCTTTATTAACAAAACAGAAAAGAATTTATAAGTCAATATCATAGAAATGTAATTCATATGCAATATTAATATTAACTTGTCTAAAACAACATTTGTTTGTCTAGTCAGCAATCTTGGTGGAATTCTTACCTTTCCATCGGAATCTTCACTAATTCTGTAATGATAAACGCGACCTTCATATCGTACAGATATTGACCTTTGACCCGGACTACTTTCACTTTCTCGTACCAGAAAACTCCCATTAATACCACTACTGAGTAAATATTCCGATGCATTTCTGAAAGATACAATGTAACAACAATGATCAGAAATGGGAATTTTTACCATATAAAATAGGTACATGTAAACAGACCCTTTTCAACCCAGAATAGTGACAAATTTTCCAATTTCTGACAAAAACTCCCCAACAAACAGATTTTCAACTTAAAAAATGTTCAAATTTCATAAACATGATTTTACTTGAGTGTTTTCTGTATTAGTGTAAAAAAATTCGAATTTCAGACAAAACAGCAAGATTTTTTCAACACCTGAACCTTCCTAAAGTATGCAAAAAATCCCTCTTTAAACAAGACATGTGATAAAAACACAAGTCATGTGATAAAAACACAAGTCATGTGATTAAAACTCAAGTCATGTGATAAAAACACAAGTCATGCGATTAACACACAAGTCACGTGATAAAAACACAAGACATGTGATAAAAACACCATTCATGTGATTAAAACACTTATGAAGCAAACACCCCTTTATAAATGCCCCTATTTTTTCTGACAAAAATGAAAAGTTAAAATTCATACCATACATGCTTAAATAATACTTCAAATTACAGTCAACACAATACAATCTGTTCAAACAACTTGAAAAAATACATAATATGTAATCATTCATAGGGTATTTAACAGGGGGTATGTGGTATGCAGTAATATCATTAATGTACATGCTCAAAAATAAGGTCAGCATTGCTATATACATAGTTAGCAGTCCCACAATCACATTAAATGTTTGGTTACAAGGAAGGAAATTATTTGTTACATTTGGTCCGAATTAATGGGTGGAAATAGGATTTCAAACAAACTGTAAAGTCAGACTTGCCCAGAAGCCCTACATAAACACTACAGATCACAGACATAAAGAAGTACAATTTATATACTGCTATTGTTCACTAATTTTATGTAATATTTAAGTCTAATTTGGTAACAAAAAGAAACAAAGAATAGATTCTTGACTACAATACAATGTTCACATTATGAACATAACATCATACAGTCTAACCTGTGTTTGCGATCACCACCGAATAAAAGTCACCCTGTGAACAAAGGCCAGTCTTTGAAAAAACACTTTTTGATTATTTAGAATAAACTGACCTCTGAATAAAGGTCACCTGTTAATAAAGGCCTCGTTTTGTCTTTTACAAGGGTGGTCTTTGTTCACAGGTTTGACTGTAAAACGGCCTGGTTCTAACATGATAAAAACTTCGATTAGACCTATTTATCATCTTTCAACATGTACTGATACCATAAAAGATGGAAAGGTTAAATACACTGACAATAGTTTACAACAAAATAAAAACAATGAATGAGGTACCTTGATATCTGTCCGTGGTACCAGCTGAATTTATCCAGACTGTTAACAGGAGCGATATAATTACTGGGAACCCAACCAATCTCTCCAGCCTTGTTTTTCACCTCACACCACTCTCCTCCCTTATTATAGCCCAGTATCGTCATCTGTTCTCCTGTAATAAAATGCATAACGAAATAACATCATTCAAATCATGCAGTAAATAGTGGCTTTTGTTTTTAGAACAAAAGTGTCTTTCATTTAACTTAATTTTAAGAATTGATTGGGGTCTCTGCGGTGATAGGGGTCTCCAGGGTAGAGTGGTTATGGTCCCTCACTAGGAATCACTAGCCCCTTATACTGCAGTATGTTCAAAACTAGGACCAAACGAACTAGTTTACTGAGGGTCAATGGTTCCCCCAGGTGCCTGACCTAGGCTTTTGGTGTGACATTAAGAATTGATAAATATATGCATGGAACCATTTACCTAACTAACCCATTTTTGGCACTAACCTTCAAGTTTCTAACAGTAAAATCCTAATTACAAAAAATGAACTGTACCAAGTACTTCCACAAAAGGAAAGAAAAAAAGGTTTCTGACCAATCTACCTTATTTTTTTTGGAGGGGAAATAACCCATAACAACATGACTGTATTTTTCTAGACGAATAAGAATAATATGGATCCTTTCCTCCAAGTCAGTTGACATCCTTCAAGTACTTTCAGAGAAAGAGACAAACATTAAGACAAAAAGATGATGGCAGCACTAATATGTCACAAAAATCACCCTCATGTGACTTATATAACAAAAGGGTATGGAACAAAGTAAATCATACTCATAAAGTCATAGCACCAACATGTCACATGACCATTGCACTAACAGGTCACATGACCATTGCACTAACAGGTCACATGACCTTGGCACTAACAGGTCACATGACCATTGCACCAACATGTCACATGACCATTGCACTAACAGGTCACATGACCATTGCACTAACAGGTCACATGACCTTGGCACTAACAGGTCATATGGTCAAGGCACTAACAGGTCATATGACCAAGGCACTAACAGGTCACAAAGTTAAGGCACAATCAGATCACATGACCAAGGCACTAACAGGTCACAAGGTTAAGGCACAATCAGATCACATGACCAAGGCACTAACAGGTCACAAGGTTAAGGCACAATCAGATCACATGACCAAGGCACTAACAGGTCACAAAGTTAAGGCACAATCAGATCACATGACCAAGGCACTAACAGGTCACAAGGTTAAGGCACAATCAGATCACATGACCATGGTATTGGTAAACCACAACTCATGAAACTAACAGGCTATATGGTTATGTCATTGATGTGTCACATGATCATAGCACTAATATATCACATGTTTAAGACACTGGGATTGTAGGTCCACAGATATTTATTTTATGATGACAGATCGGATTTATGAGCTGACTATGCAGTCAATCAATAAACTAACATGTTTTACATCTGTGGTGACAGACGAGCCTTAAAACTCCAAACTAATCCATGCATTATTACATCAGACAGATCATTAATACAGGCCTTCTACCAAAACATGGTAAGATTTGCAGCAATCTGCAGACATGAAGGTGATTTTTATGTTGAAATGATACCATCCGATTTTCCCCCATGACTATTTAGATAATTAATCGCAAGCACCATCTTATTTTGTCACAATACCCAAATGTACTTCACTCAGTTTTCTTCTGACATAATCCTGAACAGCTCAATTCCATTCAAAGAAAGTAAACTCCCAACTTCCTGTATTTCCATACATTTTATAAATCCCCCCCTCCCTGTGCCATAAAGTAAGGCAATCAGTTTTTCTCAAGTCTTAGTTTGAAAAAGGGTGATATTCAAACAATTTATTTACCAAAGCCTTAAATCAAACATCATCTGATGGAAAAAAGAAAGAACAAAAATACTGTGGGTCAATATTTCATGCATACAAATAAATCAGATTATTTTTGAAGTTTTGTGGTTAACTACACAGTAAGGAGAAAACTCAGTGATAAACATAAGAGTTTTAGAAGTCAGTACATCACACTACAGTATCTCATTGTGTGGCTAAGTTTTACCAAGATGAAACAATTCAGACAGTTTACATGTGTTGGCTTGTATCTTTTCTAGCACATTAATGTAATTTAGAAATTATTCACTTCATCAGCCAAAAAGACTGTAATAAATATACATTTTTAGGTAATTATTTCAGCTAATATTGTTTTAATAAATACTTTCGTGCAAATGATACATGTATTTTCTTAAGTAATATCCAATACAAGTTATGTACTTGAAGAATTCTAGACCAAGTCTAAATATTATAAATGCATAACGATAAACCAGTCTAGACAAATTAAAAACCAGAAATCTAGACTAGTCTGGACACTTAATTCTAGACCAGTCTAGTCACAAAAATTCTAAACAAGCCTGGTCATAAAAATTCTAAACCAGTCTAGTCACAAAACTTTTAAACAAGTCTGGTCACAAAAATTCTAGACCAGTTTTAGGTCACAAAAACTCTTATCAAGCCTGGTAATAAAAATTCTAGACCAGTCTAGTCACAAAAATTCTGAACAAGCCTGGTCGTAAAATTCTAGACCAGTCTGGACAAAATAAAAACTAGAACAGTCATTGAAGAGTTGAACCTTCCAGGCTGGTTTAAGTGATGATTGCTCATTAGATAATCCTCTATATTAACTAACATGCACCACACAATCATGTAAATATTTGTTTCTGATATGGCTGGCCTTGTAGCTCGTAGATAAACCACACGTTTTGATTCCCTGACACAAAGCAACATTCCGGCAAGAATTAAAACATTAGTTAAACATAACCATCATTATGATAGTCAGGAAATGAACACAATCAGCAGATCAGATTTCTAAGACAGATGTTACCAAGGCAGATTACACAATAATGATGATGAGATCACCAAAATATGCAGTCAATGTGCTGGCTTATTATTCATAATAAATATCTTTTTTTTAGTTCGTGGTTTTTTATTTGTTCTAAGAATTTCGATTCTCACAAGAAATTAAACTGTATGGCAGCAATATTACTGTAAAATGCGTTTTTTGTGAGGCCAGAATTTTGTGAAAATGAAATAGTCCAAATGTTTTATTACTGTAAAATGCAATTTTTTGTGAAGCCAGAATTTTTTGAAATTAAAATTGTCAAAATGTTTTAAGTGAATAAGAGCTTCCTTTCAGAGGATTCTAGTTTTCAAACAGTCCAGTTTTCAACAAGTCAAGTATTTAACAAGTTCAGTTTTCAGAAGTTTGTGTGAAAAAAACTTTTTTCTCAACATTTTGGCCTGACCTTTTATTAGTCTAATACAGGGATAAATTTTTTTTTCACTGTTTATTCACCGTTTTTCAACAATTTTTCGGTTATATACAGCGGCCGGTTCACCTAACCAGTTTTCCTGGACTGTATACTAACCAGTACTGACTTACCCCTCCACAACTTCTTCATATATGGAGGAAAATCAAGTCTTTTGTCAAATTTTGACCAGCCTTGACCGAGATTTGAACCAGGGATAAAGTAGTGAACAATTTTACTATAAAACACCCATCTTGTCATAATTCAGGCAACATATTAAGATGACTATAAGTGAATGTTTGCTATCACAGACTACCAGAAGGTCAGAAAGTTAAGAATGAGTTTCTTGCTTTCAATTAACAGTTTTTAGTTTTATGTGGATGAATGTTTACTCAGGGTATTCATTTGACCCATAAAGCATCATTTTGACTCTTGAAATCGGTAAAATAAAGCGTCTGACTCTTGAAAATTTGTACCAAAGGGTCAAATTTACAATAAAAATAGAAGGAAATTTTGTTGACTCTTCAAATTATCATCAGCCAAGGGTTATTTTTGACTCAAAATGAAAACCCTGCTCACTTAATAAGTGCTTCTAGGTCACTTGCATACATATATATATATATATATATAACCTACTCCCCCACATATCATCTATTTACCCCCCACACACGTCAACACGACAAGTTTACAGATGACACATTTACAGACAGGCAAACAAATCTCACAGACAACATGATTAACAGAAAATATCACACATTATTCTTCCAATGTTGTTTTAAGCAAATTTCCAGACAAACACAGGAACAATGATTTTCTTGTTAAGATATTTCTGTAGCATAGATCTAACATAGTGTAACATTACCAATAAAACAATGTATAAATTCTTGGAACAAAAGTATATAAATTTCTTACTTATGTCCCAACATTCATACTAAAATACCATTTCAGTTTTAATCTTCAATTCAGTCATCAAAATTTATAGCATTTGGCTAAAAGCCGTCTGTAATATATTCTCAATGGAATACAACATGCGTCTTGTAGAGGGACTTAATTAATTTCAACTTGCCTGAATTTATTTTATTTGTCCCAGACTTCAGACAAGTGGGTTAACTGGTTGACTTTATAACAACTACAGTTAAACCTTATGTGCAAGACCATCTCACAGGGCTAGAACCTTCATTTATATCAAAATAAACACGGTGTATGTGAGAGACACAATACTATCACTAGACCTGAGGACTGACAAACTGAAATCATTAGCACACTAGACAAGATATCACAGGGCACACAGTATATGTTGAATTAAATTTTTATCAAAAATAAAGGAATTTTACTGGGCATGAAGGCTAGTAATTCTGTCAATTATACCAGACATTATCAACATGTTTGGTGAAGGACTGAGGTCTGACAGTATTTCAAATGACTATTTTAACCTCTAAATAAAGATTAACCCCAACAAAGATGTGTCTGATATTTATTTACTCTCCATAATGAGGCCTATATGAACTGCATTATAATTTCAATTTGTTCAACATGGATGCCTCCCTAGTCCAGTAATTATGGTCTCTGACTTGCGATAATTAGCCCCTAATTGCTGTGAGTTCAAATCCTACCAGGGTCCAGACAAGTATCACAAATAAGGAAGCTGTCCAAACTATCTAACGGAAGGTCAGTGGTTCTACCCAGGTGTAAGCCTGTGGTCTTCCTCCACCGTTAAAGCTTGAAGTCACCAAATAATTCAGGCTATTTGTATGACTTTCTATCCTAGTAAGAATGTTCTGCAACAATATGATTGATATAAGTTTCTACATTCACACAAATTCTGCAGCATAAACACCTAATCACTTTTTTCGCATTTTTTTCACAGGATTCATAAAGTACACAGACCTCATAAAAGAAACTTGTCAAAACAAAAAAAAGAAATCTTGCAAGATTGTTGTACCAGAAATGAGCCATCATTGAATGGTAAACTCATTTTCAGCAGTGCGGTGGGGAAACTCTCTGTCTCTCACTCACTGCAGAATGACTCAGCAATATATTTGTTGTATAGGCCAGCCTTAAAAAATAGTTTTACTTTGAGTACAGTTAAACCTCACACATGTAGTAGAAATTTGATATAAAACAATATCTTTTTATAGTCTTTATGCATTGACATTCACACAGATTCAGAAAATCGGCCCAAAACTGCAAACAAACTGTACAAAGTAGGTGGGAGGGGTACATGAACCATAAACATACAATATTTAATAATGGCTTCAGAACTTAGAATGCACAACAAGATTACAGGAATTTCTGATGATCGTACAACTGAAAACTGTGCACTTTAAAGAACTTCTCTTAATTAACTTACTAAAAAAATGATGTAACCGTGGTAGTAATATAAACTACATATAAATCTCACACATTCTTGTACAGTATATAACATGTATCTGGCATGTATGTACAGTATCTAACATACATACGATACAATAGAAAGTCTGCATCAAGGGTTCAGAACAAAATGACTAAATTTTGATGCAGCAACATTTCAATAATTTTAAGTCAAGATTAAATAGCTACAACTCTAACCAGTGATTGTTAACAATGTGAACATACTGTATTACTGGTTAAAGGATAAATTGAAAATAATTTACAGGAAGCTAAGTCATATGAAAATGTTTCACTGCAAATGATGCTCAACTTAATGAACCTGTAACACATTAGACACAATAGATTTTTTACCAGCATCACACATATTGTTATACCGAGGTAATTAATACAGTCATGTCTGTGACCGAGTACCGTAAAATCACTCATTTTTGTGACACTCTTGTACGTTGGTGTATAGTATACTATGTCTGAAGGGCAAGACTAGATATTTCTTCTGACTGACCCATTTTTTTGCTGCTGAACTATGATTGTTTTTGGTAAAATTATAGTTTTGCAAAATAAAAATAATGCCAGTCATATTCTGGAATAAAAAAACAATTCCTGTCTACCGATCCTATTTAAATTCAGAGCCGGTAGTGGAAACATGTCTTTTTTGGCCTTAGGAATGTTTTTTCTGCTTCTTATGAAAGGTGAATAAACACAAGGAAAAACATGATGAAAAAAAATTGAGAGCAGTTCAATGCAGACATACAGTTTCAATGGTTTTAAAACCTGATTTATTTACCAAAATGATCAACAACATTTGCTTGTCTTCAGACATAAACAATCAACTGGTAGTAGAACAAAAATAATGTATTTACTGGAAAATGGAACCATTCAAAATCCAAAATGGAACCTTTTTCCCAAATTTCAAGGTAATTTCCCAAAAAGAAAGACAAATTTTTCACTGAAATGTTTCAATACAATTATGTACACGATTTTAGGTGATTAACATAATTTCATCAGTAACGATTATAAATTCAACACACCCATATGTAATAAAATTTGTTTTATAAAATAATCTTTTATAAATCCAGAAATTTTACAAAACTTTTTGTGCAAAAAATTCAGAAGACAACTGTTACATAAATTGGCAGACAATCATTTCTTTGGGATGCCTTACATACAGAGGTGTAATTGGTCACTCATCAGACAGGAAGAAATTTTTTGTCACCACATGGAATATGACCAGCTAAAACGGTATAAATTGGACAAATAAGAATACAGAGTAACCTCTCGAAAGCAACATCCTTTGGAGAAGCAAAATTATGTTGTTGTTGTTTACAGTTGTTGCTCTAGAGAGGTTAAATTATTAGTTAAATCATACTATGGGAAAAAATAATGCTGTTGTTGAAGGGAGGTTGTTACTCAAGAGAGGGCTGCTCTGGAGAGGTTGCACTGTGTAAGACATTCCACGATGCTTCAACATTTGTTCAAATTGCATCTGAGAAAAATGTGCTAAACCTGCCTATGGCACTTTAACACCTCACATTTTATCAACAAATTCACAAGTTTCACTAAAGTGACCCTAAGATAATGCAATCTACAGAAATTCACAGACAAATCATATCCCTGTATACAGTGAAAATAAGACACAAAATTTCATATTCCAACTGTAGCATGTCATCAATAATAAATAAACAATAATACAACAGATGCTGGATTCAATACAAAAGTCTTGTTGATAATTTATACTGTAAATAAACAGAAAATAATACACGGAATTCTAACCACAAACTTTGCACAAATTACAAAAGCAAAAATACTGATTATGCTGTATTGAAATATTTTAAACAATTATCATAGTGAGTAATTACTTTGTGACAAACTCTATGTGTAAAGAAAAATCAAAAGAAAAATGTTTTTTTTTTACTCAGGAACTCAATACAATCTAGCATCACTCAACAATGACAGAAGAAAGAAACATAAAACATATTTTCAATCTTTCTATATACCAGTTTAAATTTGTGAATTTTTCACACGGAAATTGAGATTTAAATAGATGTTACATGTATATGAGAGCCAGTTTTAGAACAGAGGACAATAATACTAAGTATAAAATAAAACAGTAGGGAGTCACAGCTGCGTAAAATGATTTTTTCTAATTAAATACAACACATTTCTAACATGTGACTATGGTCAATCATAACCAGTGTGACTGTATCTTATAATAAGAGCATGTTTTTCACATGTTGTGAGGTAGTACATCGGAAATACATACATACAGAATAATTTTACAAGATTAACCTCTTGGGGAATGTCTTACCATAAATTTATCAAGTTTCCCACGGAAGTTTTGTAAGGGGATCAACATGACAACATTTCGTGAGTTACATAAAGGGTCATTCACAATTTAAAGGGTCAGTTTCAGCATTGCCTCCTGTATCATGTACAATCTCAAAACAAAATGTACAGAAAATAATTAGATATACATTAAAAGAAGTAATTCATTTACAGCTACACTCAAGATTTGGGATATTTTGAACATAGTGCATGGAACTTTTCTAAAGGGTTACTATGACCCCATGTTGAAGTGCACAAAACTATAAGAACCAAGAATTTGAGTTCCCCAGAGTGGTATCAGCGCTCGTCTGTTTTATATCATTCTATTTGATAAGCAATTTTGACCAAACTTCAAGTTAAAAAGGGGCATAACTCCAAAAATATTGCTGTCATAATAATGCCCCATGTCTTGCAACTGTGCCTTGTCATGATAATCAAGTATTCCAAGTGTTGTGTTGATATCTTTGAAAGTGTTTGAGTAATGGGCTACATTAAATTTTTTGCACGACAGCAACGCAGTGATCATAATAGCTCAACTTTTTCTTCAAAACAGACAAGCTAAAAATGATGGATGAGGGTCCACCAAAACAAAGTCACAATCAAAGCGTACACTAAGATTTATCGGGTATATGTACAGATTACATCATAACAAAGATGTGTCACATGCTGAGAGATAGGGAACTTCTTATTATCTCAATTAACAACACATTCCCAAATGTAGTTCACATAAACACAACAAATAAACAAGATTATCCATACGGGACATGTTAAAATCTACACTTTCAGGATGGATACAGAACAAGCTGCAGCAGACATATCAGTCAGAAAATGTTCGAAGCAAATGCTGAAGAAAGTGGAGACAGGATCCATTTGTTATTTGTCAATCAGATGAGAAAATAACTAACATAACAAGAATCAGACAAATGAGATATGGCTAACTAACTGTGAGAATTTTACATTTCTCTGTAAGACAATTTATAACAAGGGTAAAACCTGCCAGACTATTCTTCTTGTAGAATGATGTTGGTGGTAAATAGGTGTAAGCAGGGTGGTAAAAAAGGTGTGAGCAGGGTGATAAATAGGTGTGAGCAGGGTGGTAAATATGTCTGGGCAGGGTGGTAAAGAGGTCTGGGAAGGGTGGTAAATAGGTCTGGACAGGGTGGTAAATAGGTCTGGACAGGGTGGTAAATACATCTGAGCAGGGTAGTAAATAGGGCTGGGCAGGGTAGTAGATAAGTCTGGGAAGGGAGGTAGATAGGTCTGGGCAGGGTGGTAAATAGGTCTGGACAGGGTGGTAAATAGGTCTGGACAGGGTGGTAAATAGGTCTGGACAGGGTGGTAAATAGGTGCGAGCAGGGTGGTAAACAGGTGTGAGCAGGGTGGTAAATAGGTGCGAGCAGGGTGGTAAACAGGTGTGAGCAGGGTGGTAAATAGGTCTGGTCAGGATGGTAAATAAATCTGGGATGGAAAAAACACATATTAACTGCCTTCACATGAATACTTCAAATACACATTTTAATGCAGGATTCTATATTCATTCAACTCATAACAAATTATTTTGACCGGCACCCATCTTCCAGGGAATGAGGTCATAGTAAAGACAATATTGTAGGATTTATACAACAAATCTTCATCAGCTAACAGAACCAAGAAAATTGGTTAACATAATAGAAGAAGTGTCAAACCTTTAACGATGGTCAGTTGATTATCTCCCCCTGACTGGAACTCATAAAGAGCTACAAACAGATTGGGGTCATCTTCGGCTTGGTTTGCCAGCAGGTTCTCCTTTGACATCCATTTTGAACCAAGGGTATCTAACCCTGACCCGGGGGCATCAGGTAATGGCCGGGCTTGGAATAAACCCTCTGTAAAGAGAAGAAATAAAATGCTTAAAGTACATTTAGGTGATAAAGAACATACATACATGGATACAAAATAACAATTGTTTCCATATTGAAAATACACAAACTCTGTGTGTAAGCATGACGAAGTACTTGGTTTTCAAAAATGACCTTTGACTGATGATAATTCGAAGAGTCAACAAAATTTCTTTCTTATGATATTGTAAATTTGACCCTTTGGTACAAATTCTCAAGGGTCAAAAGCCTTATTTTACTGATTTCAAGAGTCAAAATGCTGTTTTAAGGGTCAAAAAGCCCTGATATACATTATGCATATCAACAGAACTTCTAGTATATAATAATACATATACAAACAAAATATAAATAGTGAAAATCAAATAAAACCAGTCTTTCTCTGTATTAAAAGTTCAATCTTTTTACCAGATTCAGACATACTTGTACCAGATTCAACCAAACATGTACCAGACATGACTACTGGTGTGGATCACATACTATTCACAGGATGCAAAAATAGTATATGAATATTTTCACTTCCAGGGAATTATATTTTTTTATTTTTTATTAAGTTGAAAATGTTCTGACAGGGACTTCTTAGAGTAGCTATGGACCATACAGTGCAGAAATTACCTGAAAATTTGACCATTCTTTATACCACATGGACTGTTAAAATATCTGTGATTTATAAAAACATTGTTTCCAGTGTTTTGATGCACAAAATTGCTTCAAATATGAACATCTGAGTTGTTCAATTCTGTTCAATAATCCCAGACTGTCAAAAATAACCAGTTTAGGTTATAACTCCAGAAAAGAAGTCTTTTTTTACGAATATTTCACATCAATCAATCAACTTCACAAAGTTATAATACATGTAAAATTATCCATCAATCTATCAATGGTATAAAACATACACTTTATTCAGTACTTGTGACGCATGAAACAAAGTCATGCTATTGTTATTTAATGGTTTAAAAGTAAAACAATTAATATATGTAAGTTATTAATACATCAAAAGTACAAAAGCCAAGCATAAATTTAGATAATAACCCTCGCACAGAAGTACAAAGATTGGATGATTCAAGCACACAATGAACTTGATAACAACAGAAGTGGATGAGAATAAAATTCAGGCATAACATAACCATTTCATTTTTAAAGGCATCACACCAATAAAATCTCAGACTTCATATCTATCTAAGTTATCAATATATCAAATCATTTTTCATCATCATCAAATCTGAGTGTCCAGCAAAAGTTCCCTGCACCTTCAATTTCATTTTTAAAGGCATCACACCAATAAAATCTCAGACTTCATATCTATCTAAGTTATCAATATCAAATCATTTTTCATCATCATCAAATCTGAGTGTCCAGCAAAAGTTCCCTGCACCTTCAATTTCAATGACAAATAGCTAGTCAGAGAGCACCCCAATCCGTATAGTGAAATATAATGACTGTCCAACATCAGTCTCCAAGTAAAAAATACCACAAGGTCTTAGAAAAATATAGAGAACTACTGGCCCTTATGTTCAGCTAAGTTCTTTCAATTTTAGAAATAAGAAAAGATATCAATCCATATATATTGTGGACCAGTAATATTTTGTCCAGTCCAGAAATATTTTCAAGTCTGTCAGTCCTCTGGGCCAGTAATGGTTCATCGTCTTTCACATAATGACATTATTCATGTAAATCAGGAAGATTTCCAATCAAAGTGAAGAATGCATAAGATTCTTCATACTTCACAAACTGAACTTCAATTAATTCCATACTAAATGTAGAAAATGGTCAAATAACTAAACACCAATACATCCAAAATCATGATCCATGACTAAATCATATATAACCGGAATAACAAAACTCCTTTGTGATAAAAAATTGACGATTTTAACCATACAATAAATATATGCTACAAACACTGTTTGACATATTATTACCACATTAAAATCGTCTTAAGATCTCAATAATTAAAATCCACCCGAATACAACAAACTAAACGTCACAGTTACTCAATCTTTTAACCACAATCAAACAATTTATAACAGCCCAGTTGACAAATATATGCATATGAAAAACGTCGGATTACACGTAGTCGAGATTAATCTTAAAACAAACAAGTTGACCCACGCACACATGAAAGATTCCCATCTTACGCTAATTAAGAACTCAACAACTTTAAAATTTGGCTACTTTAAATAGCTTTCTTTCAATGCAATACACAGATTAAGATCTACGACCCAACACTTAATGGTGATCATATGTCTAAATACAATGTATTTTCTCAAACACAACCAATTTTACGAGAAAACAAACTAAGCTGACGAGAAAAATTATCATTCACAAAAACCAACAAGCATACGGACGTTCATCCATGTAAAAACGTGTAACTTAAAACACCTGAGTTTGACAGTTTTTCAACAATCAACATAATGAGCAATCATCAAAAGATTAAAAATACAGAACTTGACATACACTATAATTTAGACTCGAGTAAATCAGAAATGAACAATAATTCATTTCTATCAGTCAAAAGTGTTTTACGTTGATATAGAAAAGATTTACAGTGGTGGAGTTTAACGATTCAGATAAAATCTAAGTACATTGTTATATGTCCAATTTCTAAACTGTAATTTCACACGGACGGGTGAACATTATAGGTGTTTAACATGTGATTCAACTCTCACCTGTAACATTCAAATATACTTTTTTCTATAGGGTTTATTGTAGCACCATTAAAAGGGTCATTTGGTGACTTTTCCAGCTTTAAGGGAGGAGGAGGACCTCACTGCGTACATCTGAGTAAAACCACTCCGCAACTTAGCTGGACAGCTTCATCACATGTGAAATTTGATCCCAGGTTGGATTTGAACTCACAGTGGTGAGGGGCTACGGATTACTAGTCAGAGACAGTCACCACTTGACCACAGAGGCCCTACATTCAAATATAAACATTCACCCTTAAATTTTAGCACCACACCCCAGTAATGAATTTATTAGCCAGAAACTAAAAGTTTTGCCCAAAGATATTATACACTATTTTTCACTGGGTTTCACTGCCATTATTCAACAATTTTTCAGTTATATATTCAAATTTCCATAGAAGGGTATGACCCACCACAACCAGGATTTGAACCCGGATCACTGGGTAACAAGTCCAGTGCACTAACCACAGGACCACAGTCGTAGCTCATTACACTATAAAGAGAATAATTAATAATAAATTCTGTTACTTAAAAGATACCAAAAATGTGCACAGCTAACACAATAAACTACAATTACTTGTAAACTTTGATCAAACATAAAAGATAATTTATTAATGAACACATACAGGCCATGTTATGGACTGTCTTTAAGACATCATTAAAAAATTCTGGACAACATGAAAGTTTAATATTTTATAATCAGATTTAAAGAAACTGTTTTTTTTTTCAAACATTAATATTTCTAAGTCGAAATTCCCTCATAAAATATATTTTCTTACCATTGAAACAAACTATACATTATCTACAATGTAATTTCACTTTTTTTCCAACAAATTTCTATTTTTCAGGATGTGTTTTTTCTGGATTTGAGTCTTACAACATAACCTGGGGAGTCCATTATATAAGTCTATGACACATTTCCACGTTTGATTTGATTCACAGATTTCCCCCACAACTGTTTTATTGTATGAGAAAGATAGAAAATTAAGGCTACAAAAATAATTTCTTACTTTGTTGTTACCCAACTGTAGTGCTTTAAATTGATTAACTAAGTAATTATAAAAAAATTTACAACAAAGTTACATATTAAATTCAAAACAGAAAATACACAGCTTGAAATAAACAATGTGTAATGGCTTCTTACTTGCCTGTCTGAAAACAGCCAACGATTATTTTTATTAATGTGGCCTAACATACAACACACTACTACAGGAGATACTTGAACACAAGAACATTTGGTAGGGTAATTTCTCCAAGTAGAAGATAGGAAGAAGTGCTTGTAAGTATGTTCATCTTAAAGATGCTTACCTTCCCACAATCAAAAAAACAATTGGAGATGAAAAAAGACAAAAGTCAAGTTACACAATCCTAAATATTTTAGTTGACTACTCAGAACAATACAACACGATCATACTAGATCATTATTTAAGAGAAAACACACTAATTTCAGTAAAATACAAAACTCATATGTACATCATGATATCCTGGCTAAACTAAGGTAAGGGTTAAAACAATACATTGGATTGATTTTTTTCTACTAACACTGTGGAATCATCTACGTTTGTTGTTTTTTATGCTATAAATTTTCAAGATGATGCCATATCAATTTAAGGAATAGAATTTTGTAGTCATGGGAATGGGGAGAGCAAAAACATGTTTACTAGAGTTAAAATTCATAACTTATTCCCAATTAGTATTTTTCTCAGACTGACTTTCATCTATTAATATTATCACTCTCTTGAAAAAAATCCAATTTCGATCAAGTCTCAGCCTTGTACGGAAAGGGTAGCAAAACAAACATTCACAATCACATTGCCCCTTGCTTGATTCAACATCATGAAAAAAAATTATCAAAGAGTCAATTATTCATTTTGACAACATTGTCAGTGCATACTAAAATGTACACAAACTTTACAAATAAGACATTTATTTATTAACATAAAACTTTCAAAACATTGCCAGAAAACAAATCTCAAACTAAACAACAGCAATTTTGTGGCTGGAAATTTTATTTCCAACCAAATTTATCACAAAACTAACCACAAGACACCAATCCATCATGACATTTGTATATCGTGGAAAATTATAACTTGCAGGCTGTCTGTTCCGACACAGAAAACAAGAACAGTCTATGTACAAAGATTTTTTCTTCTATACCAGGAGTCATTTATCAGTATCGTCTCCTCATGGAAAATCTTTAAAATCATAGTTTTCTCCTAAAATTCAGTTTTCATCAAGTTTTTTCTTGCCCTTTTTGCAAAAAACTGTGTCAGTTTTCCCCAAATTTAAGGAAAAGGCCCCTTCCACAGCAAAAAGGCCTTGTGTACACAGCTAAAACATTCAAACAAATAAATTCTTATTCTAGGGCACAAATTCATACTGTAATTTACATGTATAAAGCTGGTGACATAGCCACTTGCTAGTGCTAGTAGATTTTGCCTGATACAAACATGAATTGCTATTTACACATTAGGTGAATTAAAAGAGTCAAAAACTTAAACACAGTGCACATGCTTCATGCTGGAATGGTAGAAACAATTGCTGATAATAATACTTAACATGAGATCTGAAAGCTGAAACAATGCAAACTTTCTCCCTGTAATTGGACTGGTCCCTTCAACAATCATTTAATTAACATGTTTTAAACTTGCTCTAATTTCTCTCTCAGCTAATTGATATTATAAGGTGAACTTTGCAATATACATAACTTAATTGTGCAATGCATCAGTACAGACTTCATTTCCCTAGAATTCAATCTTTCATTGTTCAAAAAAATCTGTTAATTGAATGGATATAAATGTAGAACAGGGTGTATAAATACACTGAACTATCATAAATACTTCCTGGTTTTGGTTTTTGTACAATTAAAAATTAGGATCACAACAACTGAGAATGAATTCCAGTCCTGACACCACTTCATATAAGAGACTCTAAACACAATGCCATGTGGTTAATAATGTACATCAATAACAAAGTTCTTCCTTCATCAGATAAACACTAGTAGAGATACATAATTGGGCTACAATTAGTTAAACCGGCAGATCAAAGTTAACCTAAGATTGAAATAGTGAGTCTTAAGGATGGAGAAATATATCAGTTTTCACATCAGCTGTGCATTATCTGCTGATCTTGCAAAAATAATCGAAAATCCTTAAAGGAACAAAAATATTAGACTCTGCAAACACAGTAACATAAAATTGTTTTCAACGAGCACTTCTTTCAGGGAACAACTAATAAATTTATTAATTAACTTAATGAACATAGGATCCTTCATGAGGCCACCATGGTTGGGTGGTGATGGCCCCTGACTAGTTATCACTAGCCCCTCAAAGCTTTCAGTTTGAATCCCACCTGAGAGGAAATTTAACATGAGAGGAAGCTGCCTGGCATGCTTACAAAAAATGGTTTGTGGTTCTACCTAGGTGTAGACCAGGGTCTTCCTCCATCATTAAAGCTGGGAAAGGTGCCAAATGCCCCTGACTGTTAGTGCTGCATTAAACCCCAGAGAAGAAAAGATCCTTCCGCAAAGAATTTTTACAAAATTCAAATACTTAATTTTGCAAGGCATTAAAACAATTTCAGGCTGTTTCAAATCAGGAAATGTTTTGGATGAACTTAAAACAAATGAACTTAAAATCATGTCATAACCTTTTACCAGATAGTACAGATGCAGAAAAGATACAAGAAAATGAATCAAGATGATTATTTTCATTCATTTTTTCATGAATGCAGCCATACTTTAAACAGGTGCAGCAAGCAGAAAATAGGACAATCCATGTGATGCACTATGATGAAGCCATTATGTACGGCACTTGGTCGATTTGACCTAGCAAATGTTTCAGTGAGTCAGGAATACAATTTCTTGTGTGATTAAAAGAAATAGAAACTTCCTACTTCACACATCATCAGAGGTGATAGTACACCTATTTGTCCTTCATAGGAACCTCTGGATAGAGATTTAACATGCAGTACCAACTTCAAAAAAGAAGAGAAACAAAATTTCAGAAAAACAGAAAATTTCGCCAGCCATACCCATTCAATATTTCCGTCAGATTCAGATTTATGAAATACATATGAAAAATGCGATCCTGCAAGAATGTTACTCCAACATAGCTGGAATAATCAACACACAAACCAACTTACAATGGGCAGTTAAAGAAAACAATGAATGAATGCACATTACAAAGTGACAAAGCATCAACTCAAAATATAACAAGACAGATTCGTTTTGGATGCAGTGAATGTGTAAGTGTACATCTGTGAGTGAAGCAAGATTGTTACAACAAAAATACATTGCGATATAATCTTATTTCGACTGTGTTAGGTGTAGGTGACATTTGTGACTCATCGTACGTCAAATAGCCAAAGAACTTGTTAATACAGCCATAATATGAACAGTCAGTGAACTGTTAACATGTTTATGACGTGGATACTCACCATTCACATCTTGTGCAAGATTTTGTATCAATTGCTTATTGTCCTTTGTTTTCCTCTCTCGTTTTCCTGGCTTCGTCTCTTTCGCTTGCTGGGCCCCCATGTTATCTGGGCCCTAAAATTGTCTCTAATTCCAAATGGTGTGCTTCATTCATCTCATGAAAACGTTTTATTTTATAAACTTCCGATTAATGAAATGATTAAAAGCTAGAAATGTTTATGAATCTACAAAATAAAGTCACTATTTTACACTTCCTCCCCTACAGGCGGCCGCCATCTTGGTTTGCTCACGAATATCGAAAACGAGGCTTGGCTCGGTGCACTCAGTGAACTTGTTCATCGCAAGACGAAATTAATGCTATTTCATCAACATTAAAAACTTTACTTCGAGGTGTCCGTGTTTATTTAAACGATTGCTCATTCTGAATGAAGTAATAAAACTATTTATGATAAATTGAAGATTTTCGCTTGTGCTTTTAGACTTGGCTAAAACATCGCAAATCCCGAATCAAGTTGGTATCCTCAAGGACTCTACATTACATGTAATGGTATTATTTATTTAAGATATTTCTACCTTATTTAATTTTAAATAAATGATTTAACATAAAGATTCATTGCAGAAAAAACAAACCAATTCCAGAGAAAGATAATTTACTATTCATGGAATCCATATTTACAAAATTCTAGCTTCTTAAGAGTCAAATTTTGTAAGACACATTCTGGTGTTAATTAAAAAATATCTTTTTCCCTCGCCATTTCTGATAATATTAGTAGGCTTGCTTTAAAATAGGCATTAAAGGTAATTTATAGAACTTTTTCATTGGCTTGATAAACATCTACAATGAAATTAAGTTGGATGGTGAACTTCTGTACCCAAGCCCAAACATTATCACATTCTATACGTCCTTGTCACTTTTCGAGCGCAAACAGCATAAAACTGTACATTTACCCTTATCTGTAATTACTTCTACATTCTGCAAAGCTTCAATAAAATGCTTGGAAACGATGCACTGAGTGACATTTTCAACAATCCTCGTTCGTGAGCATATACGACTTCACATACACCATTTCAATACAAAAGAATATTTTCTAATCCATTCAACGTTTTATGCAAACCTACGTTATATTTCACAAAGACCAGCTGAGGTTTGAGGTAGACAAACCTATTCAAACTTTATGTTCCCTTTTGCATGACAACAAATCGCTTGTATACTCTTTGGCATAACTTGTTTGAAATCGCCCGTCAGTAAAATTTTGCCGTATATTCTATCTGCTGTCTTCTATTGATACACATTTCTCTACCTCATTGAAACATGCTCGTATTTGTATATAAGTACTTAAATCCACTGATATTTACAGGAATTAAGTAGATGTGTCTAAGAAGACAATGTACTTTGTCGTAATTATTTCATGGTTAACTCATTGTATATGTATATGATTATCTAATGGTCCTCTATAGATGTTATTGTAAATATACATAATTATCTAATGGTCCACAGTGTTAATGATATTGTAAATATATAATTATCAAATGGTCTACTCTGTTGGTGATATTGTAAATATATACAATTATCAAATGGTCCACTCCATTGATGTTATTGTAAATATACATAATTATCTAATGGTCCACTCTGTTAATGTTATTATGATTTTTAATATGAATATATATAATTATCTAATGGTCCACTCTGTTGATGTTAGTATAAATATATATAAATATCTAATAGTCCACTCTGTTGATGTTATTATAAATATACATAATTATCTAATGGTCCACTCTGTTAATGTTATTATAAATATACATAATTATCTAATGGTCCACTCTGTTGATGTTAGTATGAATATATATAATTATCTAATGGTCCACTCTGTTAATGTTATTATAAATATACATAATTATCTAATGGTCCATTCTGTTAATGTGATTATAAATATACATAATTATCTAATGGTCCACTTTGTTGATGTTATAATGAATATATATAAATATCTAATAGTCCACTCTGTTGATGTTATTATAAATATACATAATTATCTAATGGTCCACTCTATCGATGTTATTATAAATATACATAATTATCTAATGGTCCACTATATTGATGTTATTATAAATATACATAATTATCTAATGGTCCACTCTATTGATGTTATTATAAATATACATAATTATTTCATGGTTGGCACTAATGATGTTTTTGTAAATGTGAAACCTTTTAAGTCTAGTGTTTATGGTCTCTGACCAGAAATCATTAGGCCCTGACCTTTTGTAAGTTTGAAGCAAACCTGGACCAGACATTTCACATGTAAGGAAGCTGTCCAGCTAGCTTTTGGGTCAGTGGCTCTACCCAATCATACACCTGTGGTTTTCCTCAACAATTAAGGCAGGAAAAGTCATCAATTTAGCTTGGCTGTTGATATGACATGAACGCTCCCCCCCCCAAAATGTACATGTACATAATCACTTATGGTTCACTCAATTAATGCTATCTTTTTTACATAATTACTTTATAGTCAACTGAAATTGCACATTAAGACATGCCCTGAGTTCATTAAGGACAAATAGGATGCTATTTAGAGATTATACGTCTGTTACTACGGCAAATGTGTTCACCTTATTTGATAGGAGTCGAAGAAAAAAATACTACAATATTTCAACAATAACAACATTTTATTTTAACAGACCAGCTGTCCAGCCTCAGTAAATCTGGTTCAACTATTGAACACAAATAAACTAAAATAAACAAAAGTACAAAAAATCAAAGACAATGGATACTTTAAACCCTTAGTTTGTTTCTTTACAACAACCTGGTAAAGGATTTTCACATCCTGATACATTTACCTGTTCCTAATTTCAATTAAGAACATGGTTTTTGTAGTTCTTGGATATGAAATCAGTAAAACACGAAGACTAACACAGTATGAATGCTAGTTAGTAACATTTACTGGTATGCTCTGTATGTGACATGAAGTTCATGCAGATGTTATTCAAAGTACTCTTATTCACATTTGCCACTTAAAAGTCAATAAATGCTTTTTATTCATTGGTTAATACCAACAAATGCTGTTCATTCATTGGTTAACAATCAAGCATGGCAGCTCATTCATTGGCTTACAGCTTACAGACTGGGCTGTATCATTGGTCAACAGGTACTTATTAATTAGTCAACCATTGGCTATTACTGTATATTCATTGGTCATCCTGACCATTACAGTTTGATGATTGGTGAGAAAATAGAAACAGCTATCCTCTGATTGGTTAGACTTTTCATCAAGAGCTTCCGGATTGCTTGATTTGTTTCCAGTACTTTTTCACAGTATCATGACCAGCACGTGACACAACCATCACCCTCTTACTTTCATTGTCCCACACAAGGACACCAAGATCCTGGAAGCACAACAAGAATTATATATAAACTGTGTTCAGCTGGTAATTCATGCCATTTTCAGGGATCAGGATAACTTCATGGAATTATATAACCAGAAGTAAGCTTGTTTTATAATTTGCAATTGTTTCGTGCTTGATAAAATTCTTAAAAAAAAGGCATGAATAAATGTATTAATCAAGTGTTCTTAAATAGAATTTATTGTCATAGTATGACATACTGAAGTTGGAACGTGTTAAGGCTTTTGTTAGGTTATGAATACATAGTCTCACATGAAGCATGTGATTAACCTTAGTCAGGGGTGACAGAGTACATGACTCATCTCAAATCTCAATATTCAAATTTACCTTCAAGTGAAAATTCATTGAAGAAACAGATCCTCTTTAATCCATCATTTCAGAAGAACACACAACACATTATATGTACAGAAAAGATATGCATCAATTAAGTTCTCTAGGGGCAGATAACTCTTACCTTGGCATAATCTCGTAATTTCTCAAAATCTCCCTGAGACAAGAACTGACTGTATAATACACCATCATTAAACTTAAATCTATCACGTTCTAGTTCCCATAATCGTACTTGATCAACTATAGTAGGAGGGAGAGAAGGTCCCTGAAACATGTGAAAAATTACCAAAGATAATAATTTACAAAAATACAACCAAGTAATAATACAAAAATGTGTTTAGGGGATTTTCACAAATTATTATCCAATATCAACAATGGTTTTCATAATGATATGATAGATAACTCCCCCTGTTGTTAAGAATAACTATATATTGTGTCATATATTTATAATGAAATGTGTTCAGATAATTTCAACACTGATAATATAAACCTAGGGACTGGCAGTATAATGCCCCTTTGTCTTGCAACTGTGCCTTGTCATGAAATCAAGTATTGTACACTACACCACAGCTATGCCTGCTAATAAAATAATGAACATGTAGCTATGTTTGTATTCTCAAACAAAACTGAAAATCTTACTTCTTTCACCATTTCCTGATGAGCTCGAGTTCTGAGAAAACTAATTATCTGAAAGTAACACAAATTTGTCACATTTAACATAAATTTTTAACATTGAGGTTAAAAAAATATTCCTTCAAGAATTGTTTAATCCTTTGTCACATTTAACAGAAATTTTTAACATCGAGGTTAAAAAAAATATTACTTCAAGAATTGTTTAATCCTTTGTCACATTTAACAGAAATTTTTAACATCGAGGTTAAAAAAAATATTACTTCAAGAATTGTTTAATCCTTTGCCTTATAATACTGCATTTTCCCGCATCTAAAGGAGATGACTTTTGAAAATATTGTGGCAAAAGAAGCCATTGCTTGTAATGAGGAATTTTCTTAAATAAACTGATGTTTTGCATACATGTATTAGCTTTGAATTTGGAAGAGTACAAAATATGCTTATGAGGCAAAGGGTTAATACCATTCTGATAGCTAAGGTAGTAGAACAAAAATTAATTGACCTAAAAGTTGTCAGGCTAAAGATTTAAGTAAGGCACAAGTTCCTGAGGGTCAATATAATATATAAACAGTGATGATTCATACAGACATAAATCAT
Organism: Lutraria rhynchaena; assembly: GCA_008271625.1. Lineage (NCBI taxonomy): Eukaryota > Metazoa > Mollusca > Bivalvia > Venerida > Mactridae > Lutraria > Lutraria rhynchaena. The sequence goes on along the minus strand of VIBL01000110.1, from coordinate 289,996 downwards.
AACACAAGCATGGAAGATTACAACACAGAAAAATACTGGCTGGTAATCAAGGATTCTTGACCTAGTAAACAGACAGTTGTTCATAACTGAGTTGATAAATGTAGCCAACGCAAACACGTATGAAAGTAAAATTTCTGTAAACAGTAGAATCAGATATGCTGACACAATGAAATGATGCAGAATTTTTGCATACTTGTTCCGCAGTGATTCCTCTGGTTAGAGCAGCACGGACACTGTCCCGTGTTAAATTAGCGACAGCCATATTAGGGAATCTGTACAACATCTCAGCAAACAAGGCAAGTAACGCGATATTGAGAGGAGAATCTGAAATAAACGAGATGACAGGAACTATCACAAAACCTGGTTATCATGAGAAGTTGCACACAGAATATTACATCTGCACAAAAAACAAAGGGCCATAATTCTGCGAAAAATTATCGAATCACAAAACCTTGACAATGCGCACTAGGGTACTTAGTGATGTTAATTATGTGAAAGTTTTGTTGAAATCTCTTGACAAATGTAAGAGCAGATGCATGCAGAAGAAATTGTGGACTTCTGCCTGCCGACATTCACCAAAACCAAATTAAAAACCAGGATTTTTCCTTCAGAAATCCTGGTTAACAACATGTATATACAACAAAATCCTCTAGACAATAACTGAAGCTACAAGGTTAGGCCACCACACTAATATCAGAATGAAATAAGAGATTAGCCACCTTTTATAGAATTAACCTGATAGTTTGGTGGTTATATTTTCCCTCTGCATGGATAAAGAGTATCTTTTTTTAGAACCGAGTTCAACAAAAATCCTGCTCAACTTAGACAAAAAAGTTTATCTTGAGCAAAAGTTAATGAACACTGTGTGCATATAATTGTGTACTTTTACAATGCAATTAGAAGAAATATTCAAATTTGAGTTATTTAAAGTTATAATGCTTGAATATATGAAGGTTAATATTTAAACAAAAGCATTATTATGATTGGCTAATTCTATGCAGAGACATAAAACTGACCAATCAGAAGGCAGTAACTTGAAGCTGTCTATAAAAATTCTTCTGTAGGTAACTCACCTGTGTATGCATATATACGATAGTTGGTTTCTACGACAACAAAACCTTTACTACTTGAGTCAGAACTTATACCACTGAGACCAGACGCCAAGTTGATCGCAAGGCGGGTGGGGTAATATCTTTTCTCCTTCCTCTGTAATACAGTACATCATGATATGATGAAATGCACATCATATGAAAAGTAACAATCACTATTTATATAGTTATTTATGATTTAGTACCAGATACATGCTGTCAACAATTAGTTACATGTTTAATAATGACTGTGTACGATCTACAGACTGTCAAGTACTAGACACCAGATTTGTTGTTCAGCAACTTGTGATGAAGACAGTCAAATGATAACTAAGTTTAAGATATCAGCAATCAATATCTTCAGTTTGTTAAATAATTATTGAAAATCATGCGCAACAGTCAGGTTTCATACCCTAATCTCTGGCCTCTTTGTACTGAGCTCTTTTATTCACTGAGGTTTAGCATTACAACAACAGCCAGGGTCATTTGGTGACTTTTCCAGCTTTAACAGTGGAGCAGTGTTCCCACTCACTTCTGAAATTGGGGGTACGTTTACCCCTTAGGTCTGAAATCTGGGGGTAAGAGAAGTATTTTGGGGGGTATGAACATTCTTTTTAAATATATTTATACGCATACATCGTAATGGGTGTTTTCAGAAAATTGCAGAATCATCCCTAAACATATTCATACGTGTACGATCTCGCACCAGATCAAAATGTGTTGCGTGATTTCCGATTTTATTGCGGGATTTATGCAAGATTTTACGTGAGTGGGAACACAGGTGGAGGAAGATCACAGGAGTATACCTGGGTAGAACCATCAACCTTCCATAATCTAGCTGGTCAGCATCTTCACATGTGAACTTAGGTCACAGATGGGATTCAAACTCACAACAGTGAGAGGCTAGTGATTACTAGTCAGACACCAAAACAACTTGGCCAATGAAGCCCCATGTATTGTGCACTACAGACAGACCTAACATGAATGTGATACATCTTACAGATCTCGTACATGACAACACAACAAACCTTTCTCTGATACACCAGTCCAAATTCTCTTAAATGTTGTAAAAACCTTTGTTGACCTTCACTCATGGAGTCTGTACTATAATCCTGTATTATAAACAATAAGCAACTCGTTGCATAATTATATAACAGGGTTTCATAATCCAAGCAATAAACATAACATAAACAGGTGACAAACACATCACAAACAAGTGATAGACATATAATAAACAAGTGACAAACACATCATAAACAGGTGGTAAACATATCATAAACAAGTGATAAACACATCATAAACAAGTGACAACACATCATAAGCAAGTGATAAACATTTCATGAACAAATGATAAACATATGCTAAAGAAATGATAAACAAGTGGCCATACTGGTATTTATCCAAGTTTAAAACAATTTCAGCAATAAAATGATTCATCAGTAATTTTTCATTAGTTTTTGTAAGTGATTTATCATCACAAATGCTATGTTCAGTCATAAATTGTATGTACCAACTTCTTTATCACCTTATATATTCTGACTATAGTGCTGTTGTTGACCTAAATACTAATTGTGGTTGTCAAAGTCACCATGTAATTTCTTAAGTGAAATATCAAAACTAATACATGAGTGCCATATTCATTAAAAATAAAATGCATACCTTTCCTAGAGTAGAGAAACTAAGTTGGAACAGGAAGGATAAACATTCTACAAGATCTAATCCTCGGCTCTGTAATACAAAACAGAAACATTCTCAGATAGATCTGGTATTCAAGACTGATTCTGTGTAAGATAATCTCATGCTGGACATCTTGTTATAATGTCACGACCTGTAGTGGACATCTTGTTATAATGTCACGATCTGTAGTGGACATCTTGTTATAATGTCACGACCTGTAGTGGACATCTTGTTATAATGTCACGACCTGTAGTGGACATCTTGTTATAATGTCACGACCTGTAGTGGACATCTTGTTATAATGTCACGACCTGTAGTGGACATCTTGTTATAATGTCACGATCTGTAGTGGACATCTTGTTATAATGTCACGACCTGTGTACAAAGGCCACCCTTGGGAAAGACAAAATGTGGCCTTAATTGACAGATGGTCTTTACTCTGAGGTAAGTTTGTTCTAAATAATCAGTGGTGGTTCTTAGCAGAATGGCCTATATTCACAGGGTGGTCTTATTCAGAGGAGGTTGCAAACACAAGTTAAAACTGTATAAATATTTGTTCATTAGGTGAAATATGAAGCAGTACATCTCATATGATACTCACGTCTACCATGTCCAGATATTGTAACATAAAGAACCAGATCTGTGATGGTGTATCCATCAGCAAAAACTGAAAGCCACCAGGTGTAATAAACGGCATAGGTTCACCGTCCTCTCTGTAACATATCCATCATGTAAGGGTCAAATATAAACACAGAGAAAGAAAAAAATACAAAATGGAAAAAATGAATCATTATATGTAGTGTATTTATGTGTCTGTCAATCATGCTGTTACTATGATATGCATCCTGATAAGCCCCGCCTACTGCCCTGCCTACTATGCACAAGCCGTAGTTTGACAACCGTTTAACTCATAGAACTGAAAAAGCCACCAATGTATGGAAGTGTTTTTTCTGACATGAATACCAATACTACAACATGGTACATCAATCTAGGAATGAAAGTCACTCATCAGCAGTTATTTTTATAACAGAGCAAGAAAACTCTAAACCTTTTGTCATACTTTGATTAGCTTTTGTTTGTTTAAGTTTTAATAACCAGAATGGAAGGGTATTAGCTACTCATATGAGTCAGTCACATCTCACAAAACATCAGTATTGATTTACCAGTAGGTACACTGAAGAATAATTCATATGAGAAATGCTTCTATAGAATAAAATCTTAATCAACTGGTAAAGACACAAGAAATAAGTTTTACTGTGTGTACATGCATCTTATATGTTAACACATCATACTAACAATTTCATGAGTCCAGAATGCTTTAATACTTCTATGGTGTCTCTACTGATACCATCAGTCCCTTCATTTGAACCAACCATGAAATGTAACACACACTGAAAAAAAAAACACACATAAAATAAATCATAAATGTTTATTAAAAAAACACTCATAAATTAAATCACAAATATTTATAAAAAAAAAACACACATAAAATAAATCATACATAAATTGAAAAAAAAAACACTTTTAAAATAAATCATAAACATTTAATAAAAAAACATGTATAAAATAAATCATTAAATATTTAATAAAAACACACACACAAACATAAAAAATCATGAATGCTTAATAAATAAACACACATAAAATAAATAAAAAATACTTATTAAAAAACACAAATAAAATAAATCATAAATATTTATAAAAAAAACACTCATAAATTAAATCATAAATATTTATAAAAAAAACACACACATAAAATAAATCATAAATATTTAATCCTGTGCTCCATCAAGCCAATCAGAACACATAACTACAAACTTATGACAAGGTGTCATATTCATTGACATAATAGATAGAAAAAAGCACTTTCTCAGTATTTGTCAACTAATAAGAAAAGGGCTGTTACATAATTTGAGCAAGGTAAAATGAAAAAGGACTGTTACATAATTTGATAATGTATATGAAAAATCAGAAAAAGGGCTGTTACAATACCTCCCATCTTTCAACAGCATATTTATCGAGGAAATCAATATCTTTACTATTTTTATCTGATGGTAATGGAACAACCCCTCTGCCTGTCCATGGTACACCCCTGAATGAAACATGATCAAAGTTATATTACATATCAATAAATTAATCATAAATGTCAGTGTCCATTAATAACACACACAATATTAAAAACTTGATAATTTTTTTCTTCCAAGCAAACAAAAAAATGAGCTTTCATATTGTTAATTCATCCCAACCAAATCAACATTTTTTACATAAAAAATAACCATATTAAGGTCACATGGTACTAAATCATTGTCACCAAACAGTTGTGACTGCTTTGTGCCAAAATACAGTCTACAGTATGCATGTACAGGTTTATATATACTATGCCATAGCTTGTAGTTACCCTCCAAGTAGAGCAGTTTTCATGTTAGTCTTGAACGTAGCATTTAGAATCCATCCCTGCATTCCACCTGGTAATGGTTGCTCGTACCATATTCTCAAATCACTTAAAGCTCGGGTACCAGCCCGATGCTCACTGCAATAAAATACATGACTTTGATGATGAATAAAACCTATATGGTGATTAATTGATTGGTAATATGGTTGAGTTTTCATGATCATAAGATTTAAACAAAGAGAATGATGAACATATGAATGTAGTGTTAAAAGCCAGATTTTCAGTGATTAAACTTCATTGTACAAAATGACCGAACATCAAACTTAGCATACATAACATGATGACCAGCACTCCAATAAAGTTTCTAGCAATCAAGCAGAAAATGAATCAGCAAGACTTAAACTAGTGACCTAGTTCTTGACTCAAGATGAACTATTCATCAAATGTCTCTAAGAATGACTTAAGACAAACATTTGAACTTGATCTCATGAAACAGACTGAAAAATGTAGCCATCATTAAGTGATCATTTTTTTATCCTAAATAACAAAGAAAACAAAGACTCTGGTTACTTGACATGTTTGTTGTTAATCCATAATCCAATCACAGCTTGAGAAACAGGCTGCTCCACAAACAATAATCTCATCACGTAATGTTTTGCTAGTTCTGGAAGCTCCCTGAAACAAAACAATCATGATTACAACTAAACACAAAGTGCAAACCAATCTTATATTTGTGGACTGGTATCTCATGTTATCTTCTGATAAGTGGGTCTGTATGCATAGTCTGAAATACAGTCTAGCATGTGTAATATCAGTGATTTTTGAAACTTTGGGAAAGGGTTCCGTTCAAATGGGAAAAATGCATGGTGTAACACAAAAATTGGGAATTTTTAGGTTTTGGGGATTGGTCTGTGATTACCCCTAATTATAAGACACTAGAACCTTCATCCAAGTTAGAAAGAGTAACTAACTCATAATAGGCTTAAAGCAAGCCCAATACATGTACTGACTATCACTGAAATTCGTAGCAAAATGAAAAATTCAAATGTAAATTAAACAGAAAACGCCAGCCTGAAAGTGAAACAGCTAACTTAAAGGCGAAACGACAAATCCGAGATATTTCAATTCGATGTATAAATAAAACAATGTAAATTATACCTGAATACAGCCAAACATGTTGCTGGATGATTATATAAACGATCTAGAATATGTGACGGCAATGTCTTTAAATAACTATGCAAATCCTTGCAGTCAAGTTTACGAGTTGAAAACAAATTGTTCGCCATTACGCCGGTAATTTCATCACCAACATACCCGAAACATTCCGAGTGAATCAAAGATGGCAGCCTCCTGGGCCAAAGTAAATATAGTGTACCGAAGGTTAGGCATCAAATTATATAAGACACAGACTGCAAAACATTTAGTCACTGATAAACAAACACGAAAATGTTTTTCGATATTGGTGAGTGTGAGTTGTCTGAGGCTAAACGTGTTACTTAGTACCTATACTAGAAGGTCACCCGATTTCGCGACATACATTGATATGTTTACTGCAGATATACATGCTAAATAATAAAATATATATCCTACATAATGGTTTATATTCATTATTTTTCATGGACAGTCCAACATCCTCCACATATTAATGTCACCTTCTGTGGTATGCCCAGATATTCTTAGTTTTATCGTTATTGAAAAATTTTGTACCTGTGTGTTATGTTTAATTGACTGTAGTTTTTTTGTTGTAAAACTGTTCTTGCTTCTTTATTATTGACCCTACGTTCTTGATGAGATTTTTTTTAATATGAGTTGATTTAAACAAATTTGCCATATTTTAAGAGATTTCATTTTAAAGATTTTTTATTAAGAGTTCTGAAGAGAAGACGCAGGCAAAATCCAAACAGTATACAACTACTAAATATACATCTGATACAGCACCAGGGGAAAAGAAAGGTGAATGTTATCTTCTTGTCATAAACCTAATTAAAATTGATTTTTGTATTGCTCCGTACTACAGGGTTTCCACTGGACATTATATTTTTTCTGCCACATGTACAGAGGGGAGGGTCCGTGACTCAAAAAAGTATGTTTACTTTGACTTTTTTTCGCCACTTGCAGATTTTTTTTCACCATTTGCAAAACTGGCAAATGGCAGCGGAAACGCTGATACTAGCGACATATTGAGAAGATGAAGATTAATTCTTTGCCTCATTAGGATATTTTAGACTATTTCAAATTCAAAGTTAACATACAATTACAAAACATCAATTTGTTTAAGAAAATTGGGTAATTTCTCTCTGAGAGAGTGGAAAACATAGCAAAAGAAACCATTACTCATTACAAGCAATGGCCTTTTTTGCCACAATGTTTTTTAAAAGTTGTCTGCTTCAGATGCGGGGCAATGTGGTAATATGAGACAAAGGGCTTAGGCAAAACTTTATAAAGCTGCACTTAACTATACACAGTGTGTTTGTTATTTTGTATAGAAACAGCTTAAGTGCAACCATTTATTTCATTTTTTTAGTTTGACTGGCTTGTTGTGTGGTTCCTTTAATTACATTTATTTCGTATATCTTTTTTTTGTTTTAGACACTATTTGTGAATTACCTGCAACTTATAGTCCAGAGTATGTTGAGGCTGCCTGGTATGATTGGTGGGTGAAGAAGGGTTATTTCTCTCCAAAGGTATAATTTTGTGTTCTCATTCTTGTATCTTGGGCGATGTATTAAACTTTCTCACAGAGTCAGGTATATCAAGGAACCAGCTGTAATTATGAGTTAGCACAGTTCAGGAAGATGTCAAGGCATGGATCAAACATGTTTCACAATGACATTTTGATTTAAGATTTTACTATTAGCGTGTTTGTTCTCCTTCCTCTGATTTATGCCTAACACTGGAAAAGTAACATTTGATTTGAATGTTTGAATACTTATAAATGTAAATGTATATTTCACATACTACAGGACAGTCATATTTGATGACTTGGTCAGTTGGAAGATAGTTTGCCTTCAGTTAAGATTGGCAATTAAAAATTGATGCACAATTGCTCAAATTAATATGAGAGACTGAAAACTAAGACTTTATGTAATGCCATATTAAATGTCTGTTTTTACTACACACATTGACTCTGATATTTTCCAAGTGATTGATGCAGTATGCCTGTATTTTGTTTCATTACAGTCTCAAAGTGAAGACAATGAGAAGTTTGTCGTATGTTTACCTCCACCTAATGTCACTGGTACTCTTCATTTAGGTCATGCTCTCACCTGCTCCATACAAGATGCCCTCGTTAGATGGTGAGTTTGTTTTCGCATGAACTTTAGTGTCAAGATCACAAATCAGGCTATTTCTTTGACAAGCTTATGTTGTAATGCTTATAATGTATATATTTATTGACCTACTCTTAAAGGAGTGGTTATTTATAACAGACCCCTAACTGGGGTTTATATGTATACATATTTATGATTCTGAAATACAGTCATGAGTACATGGACACATTACAGAACTCTACTAACTAAATAATATTCAGATTACATGCATACATTATACACTGGGGGGCTTTTTTTCACAGGAAGGGGAAGGGGCCATTTTCTTAAATTTGGGGGAAAAATGCTGTATTTTTTGCATAGAGGGGAAGAAAACATTTGTTGTAAACTGAAATTTAGTGGAAAACTGAATGATTTGAGAGAGTTTTCCTGAGGGGAAGACGTCTATAAATGGCCCCTGTTTCAGGGAAAAAACCCTGGTCTTTGAACTACACCATAGGCTGTCAGTACAGCAGAGAGTGGAGTCTACAGATAATAATACTGACCAGTAAAGGGAGTGATCTTAAAAGATTATAATTGTCTGTTTTAATTTGTTGTCTGTTTTAATTGGATTGCATGTTTAGTACTTCATCTGGACTGTATGTTTAAGGTCAAGGTCACACAAAATGATAAAAATCGTTTCTGACTGCGGCTTGCAACTATATTTAGAAATTATAAACAAGACAATAAATGGCAATAATGAATAATGTATTCTGTTCCAATTATTGGTTTATTTGTGCTTTGAATTCATTAAAACTGTTGGCACTCTTGATTTGTTTATATTCCAATGAATTTTTACAAAATATTGCTGAGACGCTGATCAAAGATGGAATATTTTATTACACTTATAGTGTGATGGGCTCTTAACTTAATTATGCACATAGTATTATAATATGTATACATATATACCAAGAAAAGATGGAATATTTTATTACGCTTATAGTGTGATGGGCTCTTAACTTAATTATGCACATAGTATTATAATATGTATACATATATACCAAGAAAAGATGGAATATTTTATTACGCTTATAGTGTGATGAGCACTTAACTTAATTATACACATAGTATTATAATATGTATACATATATACCAAGAAATATTGTTTCTTGTTGCCAGACTTAACATAAAAACTGGAATCATTATCATCTGATGAAGAAAACTATTTAGTATATTGGTTTGTACTGTCAATACTTACATATCCTCAGGCATCGTATGAATGGTAGGGAGTCACTGTGGATCCCAGGATCTGATCATGCTGGTATTGCCACTCAAGTTGTTGTGGAGAAACAGCTGTGGAAAGATGAACAGAAAAGACGACAAGACTTGGGACGTGAAGAATTTCTGAAACGTGTCTGGTTGTGGAAAGATAAGTAAGATAGTCTTGTATGGAATTATTCTGTTGAAGTACTGAGTCTAATGAAGTTAGATTATGAATCCACGTTTTTAGTGTCAATTTAATGAGAACTCTTTCACATTCGGACAATTTAATGATCTACAGGCCTGATTTAAGATTATTGATGATATAATATCTGCAGAAGATCTGTTATTTTTCTCACATTATGTGGAGAAGTTGTCAGGTGTGAAAACACAGACTAGTACTAGTTGGTTACCTAGGAGCTGTGAGAGTGTCAACTACCAAAATGTAGCAGAAATGTATTTTATCGGTGGAAATGTAAATAATGGATATCATGTATGTGCCTACAGTACTTTGATCATACTTCCAGGAAGGGCAGTGTAATATATGACCAGATGAAGAAATTAGGAACATCCTTAGATTGGAATCGAGAATATTTTACTATGGATGAGGTAAATTCTGTTCTTGTAGTACATGGATGTAATTTCTACTAACTTAAAGTTGATATATCTATGTATATGTGTATTAATATATCTATGTATATGTGTATTAATATATCTATGTATATGTGCATTAATATATCTATGTATATTAATATATCTATGTATATTAATATATCTATGTATATGTGTATTAATATATCTATGTATATTAATATATCTATGTATATTAATATATCTATGTATATGTGCATTAATATATCTATGTATATTAATATATCTATGTATATGTGTATTAATATATCTATGTATATGTGTATTAATGTATCTATGTATATGTGGATTAATATATCTATGTATATTAATGTATCTATGTATATGTGGATTAATATATCTATGTATATTAATGTATCTATGTATATTAGGTTAAATGTCGTTTTGTAAAATGTTTTGTAACATATTACATATCGTACATTTTACGCAATCTAAGTCATAAACTACTGACATTTTCTGTAAAATGAATTAATCACAGAATATTTCCTAACTGTTGGACAAGGTAACTTAAATAGTGTTGAATTATTGTATAAGATACTGGTGTATGATTTTATTATGCAGGGTATGAGTAGAGCCATGACTGAGGCGTTTGTTAGACTTTATGAATTATTGTATAAGATATTAGTGTATGATTTTATTATGCAGGGTATGAGTAAAGCCGTGACTGAGGCGTTTTTTAAACTTTATGAATTATTGTATAAGATATTAGTGTATGATTTTATTGTGCAGGGTATGAATAAAGCGGTGACTGAGGCGTTTGTTAAACTTTATGAATTATTGTATAAGATACTGGTGTATGATTTTATTATGCAGGGTATGAATAAAGCCGTGACTGAGGCGTTTGTTAGACTTTATGAATTATTGTATAAGATACTGGTGTATGATTTTATTATGCAGGGTATGAGTAAAGCCGTGACTGAGGCGTTTTTTAAACTTTATGAATTATTGTATAAGATATTAGTGTATGATTTTATTATGCAGGGTATGAATAAAGCGGTGACTGAGGCGTTTGTTAAACTTTATGAATTATTGTATAAGATACTGGTGTATGATTGTATTATGCAGGGTATGAATAAAGCCGTGACTGAGGCATTTGTTAAACTTTATGAATTATTGTATAAGATACTGGTGTATGATTGTATTCTGCAGGGTATGAATAAAGCGGTGACTGAGGCGTTTGTTAGACTTTATGAGGAGGGACTTATACACAGAAGTTATAGACTGGTCCACTGGTCATGCATGCTGAAATCTGCGATATCTGATATTGAGGTAATACTGTTTATAATCTCAGAACCCAGGAAGTCCAACTGGTTTAGCCCTGTTGGTAGAGTACGGGATAATAATTGAGTGGTCCACAGTTCAAGACCTGGGAAGTGCACACATTGCTTTGAGACAATTTAACGGAAAATACTGTATTAAAAACATTTGTCTCCCAATTTAAATTCACCAGTCTTGTGGGGAAAGTAGGCAGTGGCTTTTGGAATGTGTGACAATGATTTATTCATATTAACTCAGGATAAATGGTTAATTAAAATGCACACTGTGCATGACTGAAATACTATAGATTAGTGGTGCTACAGACATTTCAAACAATCATACAAATAAATAAATGGGTGAATCCATGTGGACGGAGGGTTGGACAGACTAGAGGAAGAATAGACCCTGCCAAACTTTTGTCATTGGATTTCACTAATTCATTTGATACTTATTTGCATAACACTTTTCATTGTTTTATTTATGTTGAATGAACTTGTCAATATGTGCTTAATTAATAAGTTATGTTTTAAATGTTGTTAGGTATATAAATCATGTTGTATGTTTACAGGTTGAGAATGTGAACATTGATGGACCAACAAAGCTACATGTACCAGGATATGATAAACCACAAACATTTGGTGAAATTATGACGTTTGATTACCCAGTCTTAAATTCTGGTAAGTTTATACTAAATGAAGACGCTCAAAAAGAAAGCAGCTGATTGGTTGTTTCTGAGTTTGGCTCTAAAATTGACCAATGGCTGGGTTGCTTTATATTTGTGGTACTTCATGTTCAAATTCTACGTGTGAACATGTTTAAATATTGACCGAATTCTAAGACAATTCCTCAAGCATTGATTTAATGGTTTAATGTCAGTGATAATGAAATATATTCTCTAGATTTAAGAGTGGGCTTTCATTTTCATCCCCTGGTGTGTAGCAAACAGGCTTACTTTCATTTTCATCCCCTGGTGTGTAACAAACAGGCATACTTTCATTTTCATCCCTGGTGTGTAACAAACATGCATACTTTCTTTTTCACTATTGGTATGTAACTAATTAATGTACAGTAAAACTTTGATAATAAGACCGCCTTTGGGGCCAAAAAAATTGGTCATAATAATGAGGTGGTCTCATTGTCAAGTTGAATTATAGAGGAGGTATTGAAAGCCGGTCTGAAAATAAGTGGTCGTTATTACAAAGTGGTAGTAATATTGGGAGGGTTGCAATGGGAGGTTTTACTGTACTTTTATTTTTATCTCTTGTGTGTATTTTACTGGGTTAAGATGTTGTTTATATTATAGAGGAGAAGATCCAGGTGTCCACAACAAGGTTAGAGACGATGTTGGGTGATTCTGCTGTCTGCGTTCATCCCGACGACTCTAGGTTCAAACATCTTCATGAATCCTGTGTTGTACATCCTATAGATGGCCGTCATTTACCTGTAATATGTGATACTAGTGTAGATATGACGTTTGGAACAGGTAAATAAATTTATGATTTTATCAAATTTCCACAACTGATTATTTGAATGCTTCGTATATTTGAAATAGTAACAATACACAGTTTGATAACTTTCATTTCTGTATAAAAACATAAAAATCATTCGGAATGCATTAATGAAATAAATGGTATCTTGAGGGACTGATCTTATCTCCTTCTGGCCATTCTCTGAGTTATTTAATAATTTTAGCTATTTATGTAATAAAATAAATAATTTATTTCACTGACAGCTACAGCATAAATATTGGGCTATAATTGTGAATTTATCAAATTCTGTTTGTAGCACAAACCTTGATGAGTAAAATGGTTCCCTTTTTTACCTGACCAGAGGTATGGTTCCCGTTTCTGTGTCCTAAGATATGGGGTTTTCGTCTGTAGAAATATTTCCAGTGTATATTATATGATTAAATATGAGGTAAGGAAACTGCTCATATTTATACTATAAACTACAGGTGCTGTAAAGATCACACCAGCGCATGATCAGAATGATTACATCATTGGTACGAGACATCAGCTGCCATTTATCAACATCATCAACGATGCTGGAGAAATAGAAAACGTGTCGCAGGAATTTAACGGAATGAAACGATTTGATGCTCGACGCAAAGTTATTAAGACATTAAAAGAGAAAGGTCTGTTTGTTGGCAAAGAGGCTCATTCGATGGTATTACCTGTATGCAGGTAGGTTCTGTTCTGTTTATTAATTATTCTGTGATCATGTGACTTATTTGCTTGAGTAAGCACAGGGATAAAGGGGCTTCCATGATAGAATGATTATGATCTCTCACTAGTATTTACTAACCCTTCACCTTGAATATTTTCTTGCTTGAGTTATTTGGAAATATTTGAAAGAAGCTTTGATTTAGCGCTTATGTTCTTTTTTTTGTTTTATATAAGTGTTGGATTGTGGTCAGTTTGACTTGTAAAGGAATTTTTCTTTTGTTATATAATGTTGTTGTTTCAGTCGTTCTAAAGATGTGATTGAACCTCGTATTAAGGCCCAGTGGTTTGTTGACTGTGAGCACATGACACAACATGCCAGTCAGGTGACGTTATATTCATCATATACTCTTGTCTTGTTTTATTATATGACACAACATGCCAGTCAGGTGACGTTATATTTATCATATACTCTTGTCTTGTTTTATTATATGACACAACATGCCAGTCAGGTGACGTTATATTTATCATATACTCTTGTCTTGTTTTATTATATGACACAACATGCCAGTCAGGTGACGTTATATTTATCATATACTCTTGTCTTGTTTTATTATATGACACAACATGCCAGTCAGGTGATGTTATATTTATCATATACTCTTGTCTTGTTTTATTATATGACACAACATGCCAGTCAGGTGACGTTATATTCATCATATACTCTTGTCTTGTTTTATTATATGACACAACATGCCAGTCAGGTGACGTTATATTCATCATATACTCTTGTCTTGTTTTATTATATGACACAACATGCCAGTCAGGTGATGTTATATTTATCATATACTCTTGTCTTGTCTCGTTTTTGAGACTAAACAAAAAATGACAAACATTCTCTTAGTTTGATATCACAAATGACTGTGTAACTACATAGTTTTAATAGCAAAGTGATTAGATGTTTTGAGAGAGGGGGGGAGAGAACAGACTGACATTTAGAGATGAGTGGAAAATCTAAATCAAATCTAAATATATATAAAATATGGTTGTAAATGAGAAAAAAATGTAGGTTTATGAAATGTATTTGTTTTTAATTTTCTTATTTTTTTTCCTTGTTGTACTTGTGGTATAATTGGGATTTTAGAGTCTAAAAATGTTTTATGGCTTTGCTTGTTCCAGATGTACACATACCTTATTTGAATGTGATCTATTTCAGGCTCTAGAGAATGGTGACCTAAAATTGATACCAGAATTTTATTGTAAAGTTTGGAACGAATTCATGAAAGATGCAAGATCCAGGTAAGTTTAACTGAAATTTTGATGTAAAGAACTCCATGTGCTTTTAATATGCACAGATGTGGATTCCTGTAATTCATTTAATCAAAGGAATGGAAATTGAATATATCTCATTACTTATGATCAACTTGTCATGGATAATTACATCATACTGGCACTCTGCCAACTTGTATCATACTATCATATACCAACTTTCTTTCTGGAGTTTTGTTAGCACCGGCTGAACCAGGGTTTTCACACTCAATTGGTCTATTTCATTTAACTCTTAAAACAGCATTTTGACTCTTGAAATCAGAAAAATAAAGCTTTTGACTCTTGAGAATTTGTACCCAAGAGTAAAATTTACAATGAAATTAGATGGCAATTTTGCAGACTCCTCAAATTTTCATCAGCCAAGGGTTATTTTAGACCTTTAATTTTTGACGACAGGTGAAAACCCTGTGAAGAAAACCAGTCAAGTATTTCATTTAATCAATGGAGGAATCCTCTAGACCCTGTATTTCTCAACGTTATGTAGATATCAGGTATATACATCTGGATGTATGTATATAGAGGATCTTGAATGAGTGCTCATTCCTTACCATTTTTATTTAACGAGTTGACTAAATAATATGACATGAGGCTCAGCCGAGTGTCATATTGTTTTTGTCAACGAGTTTAATAAAAATGGTTAAGGATGAGCACGAATGTAAGATTCTATTTATCACATAACAGTAAAAGCGACCACAGATAATGAAACAGACTACAGGATGACGTCAAGATGACGTCAGTACAAGACGTCTAGTGTAGACTGTTCACTACTGTGCGCAAAAAAGTAGTGCATGTTTCTATTTATTGTTTGGCGATAAAATGCAAGACAAAAGACATAAAATCGTTATTTTATTTACACTAACATCATTTTATTCATTAAAAAAATCATTACGAATTGAAAGTCGACCATGTTTACAAATATTGTAGTAGCGTAGTAATACAAAATATGCAAATATAGTGATTTGGCTAATTTGAATATTTATTGCACGGTTTGGCAGTGCCGAACGATATTTCCGGCTTGGGTTTACGGCACTCCTGGACCGCAGGTTATGTGATGAAATGATAGTTAATCCTGACTTTATCTAGTGATTCTGTATTATAGGGAGTGGTGTGTATCAAGGCAGACATGGTGGGGTCACAGAATACCTGCATACAAAGTTGTTCTCAGGAAAGAAAAGGTACTACTTATTCATCATCTTTGGCATTTTTTTTTAAAAAGATCTTAAAATTGAATGTAGAATAATGTTTTTGTCTGGAACCATTAAGGTTATAACCTATTGATAATTAAATGTTGAGACAATTTGTATATGTTGCTGTGTTATTTTCCCCCGAATTCCTCTCATTGGTTTATTTTCCACTTTCGAAGAGACCAATCTCCTTTACCCTAAAGGTGATAAAATACACTGAACTTATACTGTGCTTCTAGGATGACACAGAGGATATCTGGACATGTGCTCGATCAGAACAGGAAGCGTACGCTAAAGTTGAAACTGAACATGGTCTAAAAAGAGAAGAATTCTTCCTGGAACAAGGTCAGTTCTCTGGATCTTGATGTTGTTAGCTCGTCTGTTTCGATGAAAAAGTCGAGCTCCTATGATTGTATTGTCATTATTGTCGTTATGCAAAACTTTAATGTAGCGCATTGCTCAAACACTTATAAAGATATCAACACGACACTTGGAATACATGATTATCATGACAAGGCACAGTTGCTAGACAAGGGGCATTATTCTGAAAGTTATATTTTTGGAGTTATACCCCTTTTTAACTTAGAATTTCGGTCAACATTGCTTATTAAATAGAATGATGTAAAACAGACAAGTGTTGTCATTGATCTGCAGAGCTGTTATTTTTTACATGTTGTTAACTGATGGTTCATCTGATGATTGTTTTGCCTTTTGTTTTTCATTTGTTTGTATACTTTTTATGTATAAAATTAAATAATTATTGTATTTAACAGATGAAGATGTTTTGGACACATGGTTTTCATCAGCTCTTATTCCATTTTCTGTCCAAGGCTGGCCGGAACAGGTAAGATGTAATGTTACATTGGTTTTATAATATTATCTCTCATAGAGACATTACCCGTGATCTGTAGTTGATAAATGCATTTGAATTCTTCATTCAGCCTGTATTCTTTGTTGAGGGGCCTCCTAAGCTGAGCGGTCCTGGACTCTGATTACTAATCATTAGCCCATGACTGCTATGAGATTGAATCCGACCCAGGACCAAATTATACATGCATGGAAGCCTATGGAATGTCTGTGGTTCTTTGGGTCTCCCTCGACAGTTATAGGCGGAAATGTCGCCAAATGACCCTGATTGTTATTCTGATATAAAACCTCAGAGAAAAAAATCCTCAATAATTTACTGGTTTTGTATGCTGATGTTTGTGCATCATTTAATTCAAAATAAAAATGAGGAAAAATACAATAGTTGAAATTGTAAAGATATATTTTATGCATGGTTAAAAGTTTTCTGGAATTTTCTGGAACTTCCTTTTTTTTCCCAGATCTGGACCCTACATTTTTTATTGTTTTCACAGCACCGAGGTTAAGATTTCCAGATTTTTGAATTTCAGCTGTAATTTCATGGGCTTCACTTTTTGTATAAGCATTTAGATATTAATGATACCTGTTCCCAGATATATGGATGTGGTTAGGAAATGTATTGCACATCTTAATAATTGTTTCTGTTTGTTTTTAGACTAATGATTTGAAGAGATTTTACCCGATCAGTTTAATGGAGACAGGAAATGATATTTTGTTTTATTGGGTGGCTCGTATGATAATGTTGGGTCACAAGATGACTGGTACTCTTCCATTTAAAGAGGTAAATTTTGTACCTTTTTGTGGGGTTCATAAAAATAAATTTTAGATCATTTGAGTTTTACATTCTTACATTGATCAGTTTTGATTTTTTGTAATCTATAATAAAATCCTCACTTGGCTAGTGGTGTAACTGTTTACACTTTTTTTACTGTAATTCTTGGAATTCACTCCTGGTATCCACTACAGTTGTCTACTGTCTTAAGTCGAATAGTTTCCATTCAACCTTCATCAAACTTGGTAAAAAGTTTATTTACATTTTATCTCAGCCAAATTTGATAACAAGCAAAATTGACTCTTGTGCTCATGAATTGTGGCTCCTTATTCAGCTAATAATGAAGAAATGGTCCGCTCTCTTAGATATACAGTACCCATACAATGTTCACCAGATAATTTTGATCCACATATTTTTTGACAGCTTGTCACTCTCTTTTAAAATTTGTCTGTCATTAAAATCCTCTTTAAAATGTTCTGTTATAATAAAACAATGATTCATTTTATAGAAATACCCTGTAGAAGTGTTTATATCTATAAACAGGTATTACTGCATGGATTGTTGAGAGACGCTCATGGAAGAAAGATGAGTAAGTCGTTGGGTAATGTTATAGATCCTATGCATGTGATACATGGTGTTGAGTTGAAGGTAATTATTTCATGTCATACAATAACATACTCTCTACATTGAAGCCATAATGATGTGGGTCGGTTAAAAATTTTCAATTACCTTTGCTCATCTTTTCATCCATCTGTCTTGTCTGTCCATCTGTCTGTCTGAAGTAAATGGGAGTATTCTAGATTAATTTTCTGTCAAAGCGTACTAGTAAATTACAGATTTTTTTCTGTTTGTTCAACAGGAGAATGAACAATTCATTCTCTATTGTACATATATATATATTACACATCATATACGTATAGTCTAGATTAATCCTGTGGTCTTTTCCATTGGATTCTGAGATTTTTTTGTCATTTATGCATGCTGTGATAGTGATACAACAAGTATACAGATATTATTCAAGGAATGTTGACACCTCAGAATTGCTTCAATATTTCCAGTATCCAATATAACTGATTTTTGTCTTCCTGGATTGTAATAAAACATGTGGTTTTATGATTTTTAGTGAATGATTTGATTGGCTGAATAAATGGTGATTTGATTGGCTGAATAAATGGTGATTTCATTGGCTGAATAAATGGTGATTTGATTGGCTAAATAAATGGTGATTTTATTTGCTGAATAAAAGGTCACCCTGATTTGGTATCTTGATTTGATTTTCTACATCAAAGAACTCTGCTTGCATTACTTTATGTTATATATTTTGCTGTGCAGGAAAATACTTTTATTCCTTGTTTATCACAGATATTATTATTTCCAATCAGGATCTGTTTAAACAAGTTGAAGAAGGGAATCTGGACCCCCGAGAAGTAGAGAAAGCGAAGTTAGGACAAAAACGTGATTTCCCTAATGGTATACCAGAGTGTGGGGCTGATGCTCTCAGATTAGCTTTGTGTTCATATAATTTTAAAGGTAATCTTATAATTAGGACATGTTGTATTAAATTATGTGTATTATTTTCTGAATGACATCAAAATGATGATAGCGTGCCCTTGTGGTACAGACAAAACTGTGAAGAAAGGCCACCCTTGGGAAAGACAAAATGTGGCCTTTATTGACAGATGGCCTTTATTCTGAGGTTAGTTTGTTCTGAATAGTCTGTGACGGTGTTTTAAAGAATGGCCTTTATTCACTGGGTGGCCTTTATTCGGAGGTGGCTGCAAACACAGGTTTGACTGTATTTTTGAAAGGAGTTACTGGTAAATAAGCAATGAAAATGCATCAAAGATGCTACCATTTACAGACAACATAAAGGTATAATTGAGGTGTGTGTTTTAGGATTACAACAACCTTAAACAACTACCATGTTTTGCTTGCTCACGCTTTATTAGTTCATGCTGTTGAAGATTTCTGGTATATAATTTCAGACCTTAGAGAATATAAAAAATTTATTAAATATGATTAATGGCTCAGTTTCTAGTTATAGATATATAGGTTCATGTAAGTGATCATTTCTGGTATATAATCACAGACCTTATATTTTAAAGAATTATTCAATAAGATTTGTGGCTCAATTTCTTGTTTGGTTTTTCTTTAGAATCAAGCTACATACACCTGTTTGATTTGTAGACTTGCTTTGTCTATCTTTTGCTTATATTTTTCTCTTCTTTGCTTATTTTTGCTTATATTTTGCTTATTTTTGCCTATCTTTTGTTTTTCCCTTTTGCTTATTTTTTGCTTATCTTTTGCTTATTGTTTATCATCTTATTTACCTACTTATAAATACTGTTGATTCTTTTCTTTTCAGACCCTGAAATCAATATGAATATACTTCATGTACAAAATTATCGCCATTTTTGTAACAAGATTTGGCAAGCTTTTAAATATGTTACTTCAAAACTTGGGGATGATTTTAAACCTGTGGACAACATCAGTGTAAGATTTGTTTTATGAAGTATTATGCTTTGTGAATGACCATTGTTATTAATTGATAAATTTGCAGAAATGTACCTGTAGAATTTGATTTATCCATAGCCAAGATATTGGTTAAATTTGTAGTTATCAGCCATTTATTTTTCACCTCTTAAGTTATAAATTTGAACTTAAGTGTTTGTCCAGTCATTGGTTATTTTGTAGTTATCAACCTATGTTGTATGTAGTCTGACTCTTGCATGATAAATTCTTGTCATGTCCAAATATTTCTCCATTCTGAGTTAATTACACAAAGAAAATATTTATCAGAAGTCTTGTCATTGGTCAGTTCAACACATAAGCAACCAATCAGAGGCTAGCATTAACGTGTCTCAGAACTGTCAATTTTAATTTAACAAATTCTTGGTTGCTTTTATTTCAGACATTAGAATTATCTCAAGCCACAGATAGATGGATTTTAAGCAGTTTGAGTGAGATGGTGTCTTCATGTGAGAAACATTTCAGGAATTATGAATTACACAAAGTAACGCAATCTTTGTATAACTTCTGGTGGAATGATTTCTGTGATATTTACTTGGTAAGTTTACTGTTGATATTATGCAAGTTTTCTTAGGGGGCCATTTTGATGACATTTTTTTTCCCAATTGCAAGGCAAAAATTCCTAATTAAAATGAGAAAAAAAAACGAAAAAACAAAATTCACTTTACAGCAGTTCAAATGTTTATTGAATGTCTATATCATTCAAATAACAAAGTTATCAATATCTAAAAACAAAAATAAACGTAACATTTTTTATTTTTTAGTTTTATTTGATTATTTTTAGTTATTTTATACAGTGTGACTTTTTCCCAATTTGTCCAAAATGTTGCAAAAATTCCCAATTCTGGGGTTTGGGTCATGTTCCCAAAATGCTTAGAAAAAAACCTGTTATGTTTTTATTGTGTTAGTGAACTTAGACCCTTATAGTTGGATTTATTTATATCTTTGTATTATTAGCTTGTTTCTTTCAAAGAAAAACTCAAGCTATTTTGGTCATTGTGGTGATGTTGTTGTGGTTGTTTTTGTGCATTTGAAGACATCAACACAACACTTGGAATACTTGATTATCATAACAAGGCACAGTTGCAAGACAAGGGACATTATTCTGAAAGCTATGTTTTTGGAGTCATGCCCCTTTTTAACTTACAATTTGCATCAAAATTGCTTATTAGATAGAATGATGTCGAACAGAGGATTGTTGGTGCCACTCTGCGGAGCTCTTGTATAATAACAACAGTATTTACCACGTGGGTTAGGATCCCAATATCATACCAAAAAAGCTGGTTGTTACGTTTAATGTGTTAATCACATGAGTGACTCTTTGTCCTGGGATGTGATTGGTCCAGTCTGATTGATACAAAGACAAATTAATGTGTGATTTGTGAATCAGGGATTAAGACAAACAATGTTGGTGCTAATCTGTAGTAAAAATGTTAGAGATGGAAGGGATTTGTCCAGGTTTCAAATCTTAGACACATATTGAAAAGCGTTTGCTGGTACCCAGATGCAATGCTAAAAATGGCGTCCAAACGAAAGTCAGATGATGAACGTGACGTTGAAATGTTAGTTATTTGCTATATATGTGATTTATGAGGAATGTGTGCAAATTTGTACAAAAACGACTGATAAATGGTCCAAAAACTATTGAAATGAATGAGATAATAGGTCTGGTATATCATTGATTTTTTTCCAATTTTGGGAAAGGGTCTAGGTCTGGTCCAATTGGGAAAAGTGTGCAGTGTGATACCATAATTGGGAATTTTTAGGTTGGGAATTGGGAAAAGTGGGAAATAGTGGAGATTAAAAAGTCATTACATTACTCTCTTTTAAAAGTCAATAAAATTGTCTTAAAATGGTATATTTTTCATAAATATGCATCAAATAAACATTTATCAAATGCTTCCTTTAAAGCACCACATGGTGCCTAATTGACAATCTGTTAATTACAATTTTCTGTTACTCACTCTTGACCCCGGTATAATTGCATCTAGCCTGCAGGGGTCTTAAAGTTAATGAATATTCATGACATAGCATTTAATAGACCAATGAACGTAGATTATTTTGGTGTTTTCTGAATTAGAATATGACCCTCCCATGCCAAGATAATTGGACGTAAATTTAGACTGTTTTTATACCATTTATAACCAAGATATCGTAATTCTGAATATAGTTTCAGATACAGCATAATCTAATCTTTCATTTGATCCAAAATTAATGGAATTTTGAAACTTGATGGATTTTTACTACCCTGCATTTACAATTAAAACCACCTGATCTATCAGAATTGAGCGGCCTCATAACTTCACTGAATTCGCTAATGGTGGCTGCCATATTAAGTTTTGACTAAATGATACATTGTACAATAAATCAACGATTGTATGGACACATTTATCAATTGAAGTTGCTAACTGATTTATGGTAAACGGTAAGTAATTTAATGAGTAATATCTGTCAAGTTTATGTTTTTATCATATGGAATAAGAGTCTTAGACTTTAACAAATATTTTTTATTTCTATTTAAGGAATACAGTAAAAAAGTTCTTACATCAACCAGCTATGAACAAGAAACTGTGAGGCAAATCTTATACCTGTGTACAGACACGTTTTTACGAGCTGTTAGTCCATTCATGCCGTACTTATCAGAAGAATTATACCAGAGACTCGTTAAATGTGAAGACAGTATATGTATCAGTGAATATCCAGTCACACAGAAGGTTGGTTACTCTGTTCATACCCTCTCATCTATTTCTGAACTTTGACCTATGTTTATGAACATTATATTAGAAAGTCTGTGATAAACTTGTTCACACACATCAATGTTTTGATATAAACTTTCTTGTTTAAGGAAGGCATTTTTGTACTTTTTTTTAAATAATTGAATTCTTAAAATTTTGAAAATTGTTACTGTTTTTGGTAATTGTGATTGGAGGAATGGGTTCATGCAATCCATTTTATATTAATATGCATTATTCATGTATAAAATCACACATGTATAGTCTGCATGAAGTGTAGATAACTTGTGTGTTAGTCATGATGTAAAACATACAGGCCAAATTAACAAGGAGTCAGCTGTACTTTTAATCTTTATATCACAGAAATTCAAACAAATTTATATTTTATTACTAATTGTTATACAGTTTGGAACACCTAAAGAGTGAATGCTACTTATGGGAAAATTGCTTAATTACTGTAATGTCAGCAAGGCCAGAAATAAAAATAGGCATGTTTATTGTTATCCAACCGTTCCTATTTTTTGCCTCTAAAGTTTATAATCATGGCAAAATTTCAAAGTATAAAACTATTTGAGGATGAATTGTACCTCCTAAGTATGAGAGGCGTGTTTTGAAAAGAAATATTTTTGACCTACCTACCATATTGCTTTTGACAAGGCACCCTAAATATGACCATTTGTTTTTCTAGCCTTTTAAAGGTCAGAACTAGCAGAAATTCTGTTCAATGTAAAATGGAAGACCTACAACAGATAAAACTAACCAGTCAGTATATAACATACTACAGTATATAACATACTACAGTATATAACATACTACAGTATATAACATATTACAGTATGTAACTTTACATATTTATTGTTGTATTTAATTCAGTACCCATGGTATGATGAAAATCTGGATAAAGAAATGTGTTTAGTGAGAGAAATTTGTTCTGTTATATCGTCCCTTACACAAGATTTTCAACTGAAAAGAAACCAAGTTGAAGGTATTGTAATCATTGATATTCTGTTTTATAGTTCACTAAATATCAGGGGATAAGGAGCAGCAGTAAAGGATCAAAGTTTAGGTCATTGAACTCTAAAGTCATTGACAGAATTTCTTGACAATCATAACTACACCCTTCTATGAGATCTGAGAATTTGAATTTCCAGGAAGTTGATTTGAGAGTGATTTGAATGAGAAAACAAATACATTTCTGTGTAATTTTGCTTACACTTATTGATAGAGAATTTAGCCTGAAAGCCACAGTCTGTAATTGATGCCAACATCGGAGTGAGAAATTAGAATTTTGCTGCGATATTTCCCTGGAATCTCTTTTTCCATTTTGTGTCAGTCTACCCTCAGAAAAAACAAAGTAATCTTGAAAGAACCATTGATATTTTCTTTGTATTTTCATAAATTTTAAGGTTCATACATGTATGATGAAAGATGTCTGATGTTGTTGTTGTATGATGTCATTTGTTATGTTGCACCAGAGTTGTATGATGATGTTGTTGATGTTGTTGTTGTTGTTGTATGATGTCATTTGTTATGTTGCACCAGACTTGTATGATGATGTTGTTGTTGTTGTTGTTGTATGATGTCATTTGTCATGTTGCACCAGAGTTGTATGATGATGTTGTTTATGTTGTTTTTGTTGTTGTATGATGTCATTTGTTATGTTGCACCAGACTTGTATGATGATGTTGTTGTTGTATGATGTCATTTGTCATGTTGCACCAGAGTTGTATGATGATGTTGTTTATGTTGTTGTTGTTGTTGTATGATGTCATTTGTCATGTTGCATCAGAGTTGTATGTTGATGTTGTTGATGTTGTTGTTGTTGTATGATGTCATTTGTCATGTTGCACTCATCATGTGACCAGAGTTGTGTACTGGTCCTTGGTTTTATGTAAACACAGTATGGAAACTTACCATTGGTCAATTTTGAGAAAGGAGTCCCAGATAGCCAATCATTAGCTACCGTTTTGACTGCTTTCCAGGCTCAGGTTATCAACTTCAACATTATTTACAAAACGTACAAAATGTACATGTTTTTCTTCCAGTAATTATTGAAGTTGATACAGAATCTTGTGACATGCTACGTCAGTATGAAGATATAATAATGTCCAAACTTCTCATGAAATCTTGTCAGATCACTGACAGCTGTTTGATTCCTCATGGATTCTTAACCCAGGAAACTACGTCTGGGGTCACAGTTCACTTATATATTGGGGTAAGTCTGATTGTTCAGTGTAGTCCTGATAATGTTTAATAACTGTTACTATGAATAATTTTTTGTAAAAACATTTGTAAATGATCGTTATTGTATGATATTATATGTTATTGTATTGTGTGTTTACATGGATGTCATCATATGCATATATATGTAGCAGCATAAGGGTATTAACAACCATGTATTATTTTCGACAAATTTAAAACATGAAGCAAAATGATGTGATTTCACACATAGCCCATTGACATAACTTGGGGTCCAAACTTGTTCCATATCATGAGTTTCCCAGTTTTTTACACTGTCAATAGTTGGTATACTCTTACAGCCTCTAATTTGACACAGTGAAGGATTATGTATAACAGTATTTTGCACAATCCATAACTCAGTTAATGGTGATTATCAGATACAACATTTAACATTATTAAAGATCTTATTTGTCATGATGTTTGTATTATTTGTATAAGTTGCTTATTTGTATTAGTTGTTTATTTGTATTAGTTGTTTATTTGTATCAGTTGCGTACTTGTATAAGTTTTTTATTTGTATTAGTTGTTTATTTGTATTAGTTGTTTATTTGTATCAGTTGCGTACTTGTATAAGTTGTTTATTTGTATTAGTTGTTTATTTGTATCAGTTGTTTATTTGTATTAGATGTGTATTTGTATTATTTGTATTAGTTGTTCATTTGTATTAGTTGTTTATTTGTATTAGTTGTTTATTTGTATTATTTGTATTAGTTGTTTATTTGTATTAGTTGTTTATTTGTATTATTTGTATCAGTTGTTCATTTGTATTAGATGTTTATTTGTATTATTTGTATTAGTTGTTTATTTGTATCAGTTGTTTATTTGTATTAGATGTTTATTTGTATTAGTTGTTTATTTGTATCAGTTGTTTATTTGTATTATTTGTATTAGTTGTTCATTTGTATCAGTTGTTTATTTGTATTATTTGTATTAGTTGTTTATTTGTACTTGTTGTTTATTTCTACTTGTTGCAAACAGTATGAAGAACTTAACCCTTTGCCTCATAAACATATTTTGAACTCTTCCCAATTCAAAGCAAATACCCAAAGCATCAATTTATTTAAGAAAATTGGGCTATTTCTCTCTGACAGAGTGGAAAATATTGTTGCAAAAGAAGGCATTACTCATTACAAGCAATGACTTCTTTTGTCACATTTTCCAAATTTGTCTTCATTTTCCAAAGTTGTCTGCTTCAGATGTGGGGAAATGTGGTATTATGAGGAAAAGGGTTAACACTGGGATCAGAAAAAGTACATTGTAAAACAACATTGACTTACACATATATATATTAGCTTATTTTCTTGAAAAACCATTTTCAGGCTGTCGTTGAACCTGAAAAAATGATATATAATTTTAAGAAGAAACTTTCAAAAATTCAGCAGAAAATTGATAAGTTTGAGAAAGTGAAGCAGAAGAATGGTAATCTGAGGGAAGATGACAAAGGAAAGGTGATAAGATTAGTGTGTTTAGTCAATTATTGTTACATATTTGTGTATTGTCATGTATCGCCTAAATGAAGAGTTTCACTTAAGTTTGGGGATGACTCTGTGATGTAGAGGTCACTAGTTTGATTACTGGAGTAGGTTCTTGTGTAGTTGTTCGTCTAACAGGAAGTTACAGTGGACTCTCATTGGCTCAAATTTGCCAGGACTGGCAAAATCAATTCTAGTAAGGCAAAGTTCTGGTCAACTGGAGCCAGTAGAGCAATTTTTAGTCATATGAGTTGAGCACACAGATGTTTTACAAAGTACATGTACATGATTGTATCAGAATGATCATGTACATTTACATGACTCTGGTCATGAATGTATCCATATCAGCTCATGGATCAGAACTTGAAATTAGGCATATTGTCTGTATCGATATCTGACTATCTAGAACTTATACTGAATGTAATCTGAACTTGAAGTGAGTTCTAGTCAACTTGAGTTCTCAAGTCCAGCAAATAATGTGCAGGACTGGTAATCTGAACTGAGTACAGCATGTTGCCCTGTGACAATGTGATGTAGAAATTACATTTTAGGCCATAATTAACCTTCCCTACCTCTTATTCATACATTATATGGAACAGTAAACATTTGGTCATAGACTGAAGATGTGACAAGAGGTTAGAACTTGCAGCTCAGCCAAGATCTTTGCTTAAGAATAAAAAACATTACTGCAAGTTTTCAAGATAAATTATGCTAATCCTAAGATCAACCAAATCTCCATTGTTATTATAGTTGTTAACTCCTCCAAGTTTTTTACCGTAGTCCTTAACTCCTCTAGCTTGTTATTATAACTCCCTGAGTTTGTTAACTTGTTCAGTTTCTTACCATAACTGTTAACTCCCCTCATTCTGTTACCATAACTGTTAACTCCCCTCATTCTGTTACCATAATCATTAACTCCGGGCATCCCGAAAGTTGCTGGACCGTCGGACATGTCAGGCAAATTCCTAGTAGGTCCAATAACTTTTCAGTGAGTACTGGACTAGATGTCTGGCAGTTGGGCACAATTTACAGCATTTATCACTTATTTATAATATATTCATTCCTAGTTTGTAACTGTAATTGTTACCATGAACTCCTCCCAGTTTGTCACCCTATATGATTAACTTATCCCAGTTTTCTACAGTTGTTAACCCTGTTTGTTACGATTGTTAATGAGTGATTCTGATTTGCCTTAATAGGTGTTGGCTCCTTCTTAGTTTGTTACCATAGTTACTGACTGCTCCCTCTTTATTTATCTACCCCCCTTCAAGGTTTTAAACCATCTATACATCTATAGGCTTTCTTCTGTTAACATGACTTTCCCACATTCTTTTTTATGGTTCAACTGTTGGTAAGGATATGGTGTGACTTCAAATATTGAAATAAAAATTTCTTATTCAATTTGTGGAGATTAAATTTATTTTAAGTCATAGTTCAGTCTTCTGGAATCGATATACAGGTAAATAAAATTCTATTTCATATGTAACATTTGTAAAAGAAACATTTTTATATAAAAAAATTGTTTTGTTTACAGAGAGATTCCTACTTGAAGGATGTACAGCACATTAACCATTATATACAAGTGTTAGAAAAACTCTGATTGAATGGATAGGTTTAAATGCTGTAACGACCAGGTGCTGTAATCAAAGCTAAGAAATTTGTTTCTTTTCTGTGTTCACAATGATGCAAACTTTTGTAAAATTATATGTCCATAATCAAAAATCAAATAAAATATTTTAATGTTGGTGGCCACCCTTATCAGTTATTTACTGACTTTTAGCCAAAAGCTTTAACATGTTTACTGTTGTTTTATAATAAAATTGAAGTATTTACTTAGTTTTGTTTATTTGTTAAATCATTATGTTCTGTAGTGTGTCATGTTGTTAATTTCTCACATGCAGGACTTTATTCGTTCTGCAAGTTATCCTATACGCTTATTTGACAAATGATTAACAAAGGTTTGTGTAATTGACTTAAAACATTGCCTGAATGTTCCGTTTATTTAAGATTCTCTTAAGCTACTTTTGCCCTATTTAAATGCCATTGTAATGAGTAGATGTTTTAATACATAAACCTGATTGACAAGATGTGACAGACTGCCGTTTATTTGTTTTTGATGTAAATATATTTTTGATGCATTTATTTGATGTAGAATGCACTTCATGTTCCCAACAATTATTTAATTTCGGAGTTTCGTTTGTTGAATAATTAAAACAAACAAATCACATATCATTTCAATTACAGTGTAAATCACAGCAAATACATGAATACATATAATTATACATATTATACATTATTATACATATGATAAGGCCCTTGTTATGTTTGACAATATTTCATGAAATTCAGTAAAACCTGGGGTAGTGATTTCTTGGTATATTGGCCACATAATCATCAACCACTTCCTATAAGCACACAAATATTGATATCATAGGTAAAATACACCTGTGGATAAAAACTGAAAATGGGGACATTTACTTCCCTTTGGTGTCCTCCGGTCGGGTTTAATTGAATACTGAAATGAAAATAGGTACAAAAAGTGGCTGGAAGCACTTAAATATGGACCATGTAACAATATATGTATATACTAATATGACAGTAATCAGGATGCCAACTAATTACAACTGCTGGAATAATATTACATAATTGTACGTATTGTATATGTATTCTGGTACTTAATGTACCTTTGAATAACTCTGATGATTTTCTTATGACACAAAAAGCCTGGTGATAGCTGGATTTATTCCTTCTGTAGCAGGGGCCATTTACAGGTGTCTCCCCATCTGGAAAAATCTTTAAAAACATGCAGTTTTCCCCTAAAATTCAGTTTACATCAAGTTTTTTCCACATTTTTGCAAAAATACTGTGTTATTTCTGGTAAATTTTTTCCCTTCCCCTACCTGTGAAAAGAAGTGTTGGATGAGTTAATGAAGGATGCCTTTGGAAGGACATAAATCCCTACTGCGAAGTATAAATACGTTCTTTAGAAATGATGTAATATTCTTCATTTGTATCATAGATTTTCAGCCAAATAATTGATTGAATTTTCTATAGATGCTTTCTGTAGATTAAGATTACCATGAATCTCCTCTATTAGAATTAATCAAATACTTATGTAAATGGTCACGATACCAGCATACAATGTTTTCATTCCACGTATAATACTTAGGATTGTTCTCAACGTGTTTAAGTGAATCCAGTACAATAGTAATTATTTAACTCATCATGAACTGGATCATTGTGCGTCACTGTACTTTGAATACTGTTATGTGCTTGCTTAAGTTTCCTAAAATCAGTTTTTGTTTTTTTCTGTCAAAGCTCACTGCTTTTGGTTTCCATAGACAACCCTCGTTTGTGGACACGATTTCACCTATGTAATATCCCTTCGGTCCTAACTGTACAAGATTGTGTGACTTGTTACCACTCGCTATTACGTTACCTTTACCATCAGTGCACACTCCCCATGGATTACATAGGACTGGACTAGAATACAATCATATGAATTGCCCTTCAGTATCTAATGTAATCACACCATTATTCAAATCAGTTATATGAATCGTGTCCTCATCCTCTCTCACAGTGATATCCTGAATATTTGAGAATATACGGGTACATTTTTCATACAAAATGATACTTTCAATCAGTTCTCCATTTAAAGTATAAATATACACAATATATATTCCACACACATTAATCCTTCCTCTGACAAAAGCTACGCATCTACAATAATGTGCCATACTAAGAGAACGTATTTGTTCAAGTTTGTCTTGCACAGTTACAAATATTACCTTAAAATTATTCGGACACACTACTGCCTCAGATTGACTTATTGTACAGATGGAAGACGGTCTTACGCCAAGTTCTAGTGATGATTTTATTTGATAAGTTTTACAATCAACCTTTTTCAAGGCATTTGTTTGGTTGTCAGCTAATAGGATATGACCATCATCTAAAATACATGGAGAGATTATATTACACATGTGTTTTTGATGATGTGCGTAATGCAGGTATTTATTAACAGTTTTGTAAAGTCCATGTTTCGGTCTTGTACACGTTACTTTTTGTCCAGAAGGTACATTCTTCTGTTTTCCAGATAAATCAGTTGGCTGTGCTTGAGTTTTTTGCTGACTGGTCGAAGCGTTATCTATAATACTCAGTTTTCCTAATGTTGCATATTTTAGAATGTTAATAATAATGTCTTTATTTCTGGTAAATGTCATATCAATCGCTTGATCTGGGTGTAATTCTGCTCGCAACACTTGACATTGCTTTATGAAAGACTGACTTAGTTTATCTATGACAAAACTCTGCAGGTTTTTACTTCGGTCAGATGCAAAGACTTCAACCTAATCATTTCATTGAGCAATGCATGTATACATTGTTTCTTATCATCTATCATTTTAACCTCATCGTCATGTATAGCATCAAGTTCCGCCAATGTGTTTTCTTCTATTTTGTCAAAGATCTCATTAATTTCTTTTCTATATTTCTGTACCTCTCTTTTGCATGTGGCTTTGCATTCATTCAGGTTACCACTTAATTTGTCAAATTCTGTCTTCATTTCTTCAGCAACTTTGATTGCTTTCTTTAAATCAAATATAGTTTGATACACTTCTATGTTAGGACGGTTCTGTTGTATATACTCTGGTACATAGTGAATGTTATCACATGACCTGAAATCATAAAATGTTCACCATTCTTTTATATATTCTTGTCGTATCATGAAAATCATGACTAGGACAAGGCTTTGTTCTCTTGGTTCAAACTCTTCGTATTTATGTTTGAGTTTAGAATGTTCTAAAGTATACTTGAGAGTATGTTTCTATGACTATGACACTGAAAGGTATCACATAATGTACCATAAATGGACTTCAGGCTCAATAATTTGACTTGCAATTGTCCAAAAATGTCCCTTTTACCAAGGAAAATTAGTTTCACTCTTCTGATTTTAAGTTTTTGGATATAAAAGAATTTTAATACCAAAAAGATGTTTGTTATATTGTTATAAGAATGCAATTTACATTTAGCTGATACATGTAAAATATGAAACAGATTTTAAGTATGTCAAGTTTCCTTAAAAGTATGCAAATACGTGAAGTTCATTTCACTGAACCCTTGTTATTGACTTTTGTTAGCTCTATCTGTTAAGAGTTGATTTTCCAAAAAAAAAAAAAAGCGTGTATAAATACCACAGAATTTGTATTCCGTAATTTATTGTTACGCAATATTATGGACCTCTTGTCTAATCAAACTACGATCTGTCAATGTTTGCTGTGATAACATTATTCTAACTTTTAAAATCCAAAAATATGAAGAAAATATGTTATAATGATGTGATTGTTATTAGATTCGTTATTTTTTATGTAAACAATCTTTAATGTTTCAAACAAAGAAATGAAACAAAGACATCGTAGTTTTCTTATCAGTTAAATCATTATTCAGTTTGACATGTCAGTTATCATTAAAGGTTTGATCAAATTTGACTAGTCATGAATGATAAAAATTAGCAAACACAGCGATTGTGGATTCTATTACCTGTTCATTCTAAACATTCTATGATTGATTATGATTGATGTGTACCTTACATTACAATGCAGTACAAAAATCACACATTAGTTTAATCATGCTGCTTTTTAATATGTGTCGAGGCTCATTGTTAATTTTTCTTTAGTTTTCTTTAAGCTGTTCAGACCTTTTGTCTGATCTTGGATTTAAATACCTTTTAGGAGGAACGTTTTTTATATTATTTTATTTATTTCTGCAAGGACTCTCAAATGTAGCCAGTACAAAGTTACTTTGTTGTAAAGCAACACTTTAGCATACATCAATACAAATGCAGTTAGTAATATACAAATATCGCCAAACTTGTAACTGCCTACTTACAATATTTTGACCATTACTTTATGCCGGATGCGACATTTTGGCTTAAAATGAATTCTTAAAGGGACCCTGTTTACGGAGAAATGAAGGCCTTTCAACTGTTATTAAACAGGATACCGTAGCAATGTAATAATAAACAATCATAAAATTCATATTAAGTGTATGTATACTCTTAAATAGTTGTTTCCTAAATAGATTCCGTGACAGTATCACTGGAGTATGACATCGTGTGGATGAAAAGTAAAACCAATGGACAATGTTATTAAAATATTACCATAATATTGCAAATATGATATCCAGATTGGGGAATAGCAAACAAATGTTCACATTAATTGTCTGAACTATCTGGAAGTGTTATCAATTTAATAAATATGCTCCTTCTTTGTCAGATATATACTGAACAAAAAAACTTCCGTCTTGTATTCATGATAATGTTTTGTGTTAAGAATAAAATTTGTATTTGTTCGCTGGTCTTACACTTGAAATAAAATCTTCTAAATTTGTAATAAGAAACACATTTTTTGCAGTTACAACATTTTTAATACGTCAAGAATTCAAAGAAATTTACATGCACATGCAATCGGTATGCTTGATGCCAGTATGTCCATAGACGAAGTTAAAAGAATTGTTGGGAGTTCTAGTTGAAATATACGCAATCTTTGAAAACGATTTGGAACGACAGGACGTATAGACCTCTTACCACGTAGCCTACATCCACGCGTTTCAACGCGTAGTCAAGACCAGCATGTCATCTCAACACTTTTAAACTGTCACTGCTACTGCTGATAACACGTCCAGGCTTCATAATGGCTGAATCAGTGTGCAAACTGTTCGTAATCAGCTGCGACAGAACAGTCTAACAAAATGTCGTTGGGCTAATCGTCTTTATTGGGCACCGGTACCTTTACACGCTCGTTAGATCTGACGACGATCTGGAATACAGTTTTTTTCTTGGATAAGTCCCTAATCTCATTACAACGTGATGATGGCGGTACAGAATGCATCTACTGTAGGCGAAATTAACGCTTTGCCAACTATATGTATTGTGTTACTCAGAGATGTGTTATGAGGGTAGAGGTTCTGTCATGGTCTAGCCTGCCATTTCCCATGGTCATCGTTCACCATTAGTCATGGTTGACGACAATTTAAATGCACAATGTAACTATGATGACATTAGCACGCCTCACATCATTAATCTTTCCATAGCAACGCCAAGTTACCGATATTTCAACATGACAATACGACAAGCCATTTTCAGATTGAATATTATTAATTTCATTCATGACTGATCCGCTAAAAGATCGAATCTTGAACACAACGGAGCATGTCTGGGATAATCTAGACAGACGAGTTAGTAGTAGTGCCAACCCACCCGCGAACCTCAATAAATCCGCCAAGAACTAATTCAGGAATGGACACTGATATCAATTTCATGTATATGCGCCAGCAATACACTGAAGTAACGAATCCAGGAGGTAGTCATACACTATATATTGTGTTATTTTTTGTTTTACTTGGACCCCTACGTCACTTGATTCAAATTCCTGAAATTATCTGTAAACGTATGGCCATATTGCCAATAGCAAATATTGCACGATAGAACCATCTTTAAATGCATGCATAACACTGTCATGCTCTTGGTTGTTTACAACAACCTGTGTTCAATTAAATCAGAAGTTTCTTTTTTTGTTTAGTGTACTATAGAATTATCATACATAGCTCTTCCAGCAGCTAAATATCAATGACTATGTCCCGTAATGCTGCATGTAAACGTTGAGATTGTTTCTCCATTCAATATTTTTTTAAAAAAATAGTGGCTCCTTATCAAGATGTTTTATCAAAATACAGAGGAAAATGTTTTGAAAAAAGAAGTTTCAGTGTTTTCTGAAATCCACCAACTAGTTACAAGAGTTAATCACATGGTTCTTTGAGGAATCTATTTGAATTCAGATTCCCGCAGTTTCAGAGCCATTTTGTGAAAAACTACAGAGTTTCGAGGTCTTGACCCCATCTGCGACATATGGTAGGAGTCACATTTACCCGACGTTGGAAAGTTTTATTGGGATGTTCTCCGCCTTTCTTTGGACATGGTCCAACTCTCTCCAAAATTATGTGATGTCGTTTAACAAATACAAATATAAATTCAGACATGTTTCTTTCATATTGTAAAGCTAAGTTGCTTGCTTGTGTAACTAATTTTTTGAGATTTAGAAATCTCGTTATATCTTCTAAAAGATATCTCTATAGTCCACAAATGTATCATTGTAAAACACACATACTCCGTGCTCATGACTTAACTCTTGATCAACAGAACTGCATCCTTACTGCATCAACTCATAGGACATGGGTACTTATTATTTGTAAATTGTACAGGAATAGACCGAGTTAAATAACAAACGACTCAGCTCTTATCTGGTCCAAACATTTGACCCTTGATTAATACGAATGACTTAAGTTTGTTCTGACACCACAGTTGAGCCTGTTTTATGGCTAAACTTCTGTAACTATATACTTAGATTAGGTAGTGATAGATTGATTGGTGCTGTCTTCGTACATTAACTTGATAAATTATCCGTTAATATTTGAAACAAGTTGGAATATGACAAAATTTACTTACTTGTGATCAAATGTAAAACACACTGGACAGCCCACAATGTCCTCATCACCACAGTACATGTTGATCACTTCCATAGGGTGTTTCTTACACCTTTCTAATGGAGTATTAGGGAATGTATGTACAGAAGGACTTAATAAAGGTGTTGTGGTACCAGGATCCACCAACACGTGTCCAAACATTGCTTTGAAACTTTTATGATTCTCAACACACTTAACACAAAAATACTCCTTACAACTCGTACAATATTTAAAAGCCTGTTTATTTAAGTTCATTTTATTGCATAGTTTGCAACATACATCGAAATATTCATCTCCAGCAAGATGTACACCCATCTTGCCTACTGTTTTTGGTTGATAGCAGCTAACCGTTGGATAATAGATTTGTCACGTGACTGGCTACGTAACGGATAATTCTGCGGAAACACGTTTGTCTTTGTCTTTCGCAGTTACTTCCCTTTATACAATCATATATACGACTCATTCCACTTAAATCGACGTAATCCTGTTTCCAGCACCAACTTTACGCTCTGATTTTTTACACAGTTAATTTATCAGAGGATATTTTACGTCTGATAAAAATCAATGACTGAATTAAACATGCTCATATCACAATCAAACTTGTTTCTCCATAAACTTTTGCGTGGACTGGTTCACCATAGTATGACCAGGAACTAGTCTTTAATATTGCCTTGTTCCACTAACACACCAGTACACTTAGTGCACCTGAAAAATAAATACTGCGCTGTACGGTGGCATAGTTCTGCATACACTTATCAAGTTAACTTTCGTGAAAACTTTCTAAGTTTTCTTGAAAAAATGTTTTATTTTCATGAAAATTTTTTATCGCCCACTTAATAACTACGTTTATATCTGGTGAAGAAATCTTATCACGGAGTTGTTGAATTTTCGTGAAAATGTCTTTGTTTTTCATGAAAATCTGGTAGATTTTCGCAAAAATATTTTGATTGTCTTATGCAGAAATACGCCTCACCATAGCGCTGACTTCTACTTTCATCCATAAAAGGGTATGAACTCTTACATCTGATTGTAAAATGGATTACCATTATATCGGTGCAATTACAAAATTGTTGATGTAGTACATGCATTCCCTAAATAACGGTATCATTGTTTGTATGTTTTTACGGGGTCATTATGCATAAATGCTGTATATTTGTAGTTCATGATATACATCTTGTATTTGTATTTACTGTGGAATTAAAGTCCGTCCTGTGTCCGATTTATATCGAACGGTGATAGTTATAACTGAGTCGCAACTACTTTTCAGACGTTGGCTGAAATGTTAAACTGGTCCCCGTTCCATGTTGCAGTGCACCGAAGGTACAACCAGAGTCAACAGGAACCAGTTTAGCTGAAATGTATCAATCTCTATCCAGAGTTGTCGTTCGTTATCCATCACATACATCTCTGTCAACGTCTGGAAAGTAGTTCAAAAACACGTCTCCTTTAGTTTCCATCTGATACACAGAATCACACCTTTGTTTCTCTAAATGTAGATTTGTTGTCATAATTTTACACGATGACCATCGACTTCTGCGTTTCACTTCCATTTATGCAGGGTAAATTTGTGACTTAATTATCAAAAGTAAACGAATACTCTCCGTCGAGAAATAGTGCGCTAGATAAATAAAATAATTTCTCTGATTTCTGGTAAATTATAACATCTTTTGTCTCGAATGTAATGTGCAAAAGAAATTTCTTCACTTAGTTGTAAATTTTGTACCTTTTGTGGCTTTGTATCTTGTTTTACAAGAATCTTGTAAAACAATGAGACGTTGACAGAGATGTATGGGAGAGATAACGAACGACAACTCTGGATGGAGATTGGAAATGTATGCGAATGATAAGTAACGACAACTCTGGAGATGACATGTTAATAAGAAATTAGCCATAGAGTTATGTCCCATATACAAACAGCAAAATTATCGGACAGGAAGAAACTTGATGAATCAATATCCTATGTCAACTTCCTGGGGTTATTTCCTGGCAATAATTATACCATATAACTAGTTTATTGAAGTAGGATCGAAGTTTTTATCTCGTTTTCCTGGTCAATTTATTGAGCGTCGTTTCACGAAACTTGAATTATTATCTCTCCCCTGGATTCGACACAGGAGGTTAATTTCAACAGTGTGTCCCATCCTTCCATTAATTTTGTGTCTTATCCTGATGATAATCTTGTGCATGTTTTGTATGTGATCGAAAATATCGATCGTGATAAAATTTAAATGTCTGGCGAAGTTAATGCAGACAGAGGACGTTGGAATTCAAGATATTATCCTGACCGTTGTAGTGATCAAACCAAAGCACTCGAAGTTCCAAAAAGTTCTAGCCGAGTTGATAAATGTAAATAATTGTAGAAAGTGCTCAGGTGCCCGTGCAATAGATATTGAATCTGTGGAGGATATATTTTATCATCTCGTGCGCGAACTATTAAGTTTCTGCATTATATTTTGGCAAGTATATGTCGGTTTTAGACAAATATTTTTAAAAGATGCAATACTAGTACATGTAGTTAATTTACCGTTTGACAGCTTTCCATGTCCAAAATTATTGAGTGTGATCGTTAGTAAAATGTTATTTTTTGTATATACGAGTTGCATCATTGTAATAAAAACCTTTTATCCATCGAGGTTACATTTCAATACTGCGCGGACCAAACACATGAAGTGTGTGTTATCATTCCGATGAAGTTTACGAAGTCAGCACTGTGCTAATATTTGATTATTTGTGTTTGTATTGCTACTGGTTGTGTATTTGTTCCCGGAAAGAAGTTGTTTGTTCTGTTCTGTGTATGTATCGATATTTGTATTTTAGATATTTAATTGTGACTCCAAGTTGATACAACGTGCTTCGATCTAATTGCGGCTATATTTATAACTAGCCGAGGACTTGCCCTACCGTGTAGCACAATTAGATTGAAGCATGTTGTATCAACTTGGAGTCACAATTATGATATGGACTGATCGTTAGTAAGCTGGACTTGTTACCCGGTGATCTGGGTTCAAATCACAGTTGTGGCAGGTCATATGCTTCTATACAAATTTGACAAAAAATGTCGATATGTGGAGAAATTGCCGGCTCCTTTTAGAAGAGTAAGTTAGTGCTGGTTAAAATGCAGTCCAGGGAAACTGGTTAGGTGAACCGACCGCCGTATATATAACTAAATAATTGTCGAAAAACGGTGCTAAATTGTTGAAAAACGGCGTTGAACTCGGTGAATTATAAATAATTTCATGATAGACATATGGAAGGATTAATATGAAATACCGCGTGTTTTATGTAAAATGCAGGCATGTGTCCTTGCGTACATGCGATAATAATACGTATAATACTGAAACTAATCCATTGTTAAGAAAAACGGTATTTGTATCTATTGTTGAGTATCAAAGAGGATCAAGGGAATTCATACAATATTGTCATTGAACGATTTAAATGGACAAAAAATGTTTAAATCGTATACTCATTTTTATACTTAAATCAACGTGTTTTATCGTAGAAGTGTCGTGTGGCTTAAATAAAAACCTTGGTCTATTGTTTAAATCTAGTCATTCAAAAGATCTCGATTCGTTTATTTCGTTTTTATACCATTATTTATTTTTGTGCTTCAACCGTCTAAGCAATCTGCATAATACGTTAAAGCCTTGAAAGGGTTTTAAACGAATTACGATTTTATCCATATTGGAATTTGTATAAAACAGCAATATTAGGTTAGATTGGTGATTTTTTATCATTTTGTTGATCATATAGTACAATGACATAATTGATGGTGATACGTTTATCTACAAAGTTCGGCTGTAACCAGGCAACAC
The DNA here is from genome assembly GCA_008271625.1 of Lutraria rhynchaena. NCBI lineage: Eukaryota > Metazoa > Mollusca > Bivalvia > Venerida > Mactridae > Lutraria > Lutraria rhynchaena. The sequence goes on along the minus strand of VIBL01000110.1, from coordinate 250,815 downwards.
ACGAATCCAGTCATACGTTGAGAATATCATCTCCTTATCCTGACTTTAATGCAATCTTAGATAATGATCAAAGTATAAGACCAACAAATAAAATCGTTATTTGATTATTTGGTTTACTTTCATACACATAGATATTGCACAGTTTATTGGATTTAGCCATAAACACTTTCCATCGAAAATCTCATTTCTACATTATCAGCAAGGTCCATTTTATTTAATCTCCGCAGTCCGCGGATTAATTGTGCGACATCCGCCGTTTTCCGGCTAAATGTCCGCCATTTTTCTAAGCATTTGAGAGCTTGCTCTTCCTCTGTTTTGTCTCGCCGAGCGCTTATTATATCAATCAACTCAATGTCATGTGAAATTTTTTCTTCTTCTCTGCTAGGTTCAAACGGTAAACACCCATAGAGACGTTTCCATTCTCCGGCAATTTCTTGTGCAACGTACCGACAAGCTTCAGTTAATTGACCTAAAATCAGAAACATTTTCTACAATATTCAGAGGCAATGCTATTTGTTTTATGGACTGCCAGTATTATAATCCTTTGCCATGTAAGCATATTTTGGACTCTTCCAAATTCAAAGCAACTATACGAAATGTCAATTTATTTGAGAACATTGGGTTATTCCTCTCTATCAGTGGAAAACATGGCAAACGAGGCAATCGCGCATTACAAGCAATGGCTTCTTTTGCCACAATGTTTCCAAAAGTCATCTGCTTAAGATGCGGGGAAATGCGGTATTACGAAGCAAAGGGATAACACTAACACATCTAACGTGTCACATTTGGTCACATTGATTTAAAATTGTTTCAGATTTTTTATGTTCCGAGTACCTAGGTACTGGACGCAAAAATTCGATTTTGTTTTGATAGTGCCTATTGTAACTTAATTACCACAGTACATATGTGTTACTTGCTTGTGTTACCTATAATGGATGGAATTATTTGAAGGTTATGAATTATTTACCTTGTTGATAATATTCTCGCCGTCGTCTGTATAGTTTACGTAATGTTTCCGGAGACATCTTTAATATCCTCACATGTTTCATCACCGCAGTTTTCCTATCCAGATTGTCAAGTCTCTCTTGCATTGATTTTAATTCTATATCCATTCCTTCCAGACTACTAGCCTGTTCCTCTGCCTCATGTCTGTTTGTAACTAATTCTACTTTTAGTTCATATGTACGATCGGTTATCATTTTATGTTCCTTTTCAAGGCGCTGCATTTGTCGCTTAGCAACATCCAACCATTCATTATAACGATCTAATTCTTTTACATGTCTTGCTATTTTAGCATGAAGTTCATCTTCTTGTCTTGGAGTTAATGTGCGTCTCGTTGACAAAGCTGTTCTGGTTCCTTCGACGCTTTCTGTCTTTTGAGCGATTTGAAATTCCAATTTCTCTATCTTCCGCTGAAGAGTATGCATGCTATCTTTTCGTTTCTTTTTCTCTTTACGGTGATTATTATAATCCTTTTCGAGCTTTTTATTGTACTTTGCTTTTCTTTCCAAACTGCGTTCAAGAGAAGAACGTCTTTGTTGTAGCTTAAACAGGTCTTCTTGAATTGTTTCCTTGTATCCATTATTGAATAAAATCTCTTGTTGTAATTTATCTGGATATGTGGAGTCATCACTGATCCATTTTTTAACTTCATGAGCGATTTCCACAATTTGTACACAAATACTTTCCATCAATTTTCTTATATTTCCTCCTTCGCTCACAAATTTCTCGAAGGGGGATTTTACGTCACTATATCTTAGAATATCAGCGTTTATGGCACTAATCATGTTATCAATATCGCGTTTATAATTTCGTATTTGTTGCTCATAATCCACCACAACTCTAGCATCCACCCCACCCATCTCTTCGGCGAAACTGTGGCAATATTTGTAAACATGGTCTTTCACACAACAGACTATTCGTTCCCTTACCATCGGTATCATGACTTCAAATTCTTTAGACCTTTCACATATTGTTATAAGATCACTATAAGCTTCTAGAGATTCCATGTTTTTGTCAATAGTTTTAATTCCGTTCTTTTCCATGAAATCTTTCCAGTTGTTAAAATGCGCAGGATTTATTTTCCAGCGTGCTGATAGTTCTCTGAAACAATTAAGGCAACTTTCGTAGTTTATTTCTTTCTTTGTGAAATATTTTTGCGCGTACTTTTTGATAGTGTTACATACGTCATTGACCGACTCTTGGATAAACCTGTATTCCGCCTCTCTGGAAGGTGGTGGTCGGCTGGCACGACCTTGACGCGACCTGTGTAAATTCATGATGGTCATCAGGTTGATGTGGGTGTAAAATGAAACCAGAAAACCTTTCCGCTGACGACTTTGGACAGATGATGGCTAATTGGAATCGATCTCGGGTCATGCAAAATCTTCGTCAAATTGTTCTGCCACGAAATGCTGAAAAGAAATTTGAAAAAAATGTGTCTATTATCAAGAGAAATACTGGTATAGTATACACGTTTAATATTGATAAATGAATTATAAAAAAAAATCCTTTTTCGTTCATATGCTCAGTGTTTACTGGATTAAATGAAGTTTTATCACAATCAAATCACTCACGAAGAGAGAAAAAATAGAACTGCTTTAGAACAGATACATTGGAACAATGGTTGAGTGTATAAATGGCCATAATGTCCGTCGTATTATCGATTTTTACAATAAAGCATCAAATATTGGTCACCATGACAACATATAACAGATATAAAGCTTTTCTTCTGTTTATAGTCCTGTCATATACTGACAAATCCTACAAAGTGTGTTTGTTATCATGTATAGTTGTTTCTATTTCGTACTGTTTTGAAAAAAGAAAAAGAAAATCTCAAAAATGAGAAAATTATGTCAATTAACGTATAAGACATTGTGCCTTTAACAGTTTGAAGTCAACCGAATTATTATATCACAACCAGTCTGGTGTAGGACCATTGATTCAGCGGTTGCCAGACGCAGGTTTCACATTGACATATTTACTGTACATTTATGGACATTTTGTGCAATCTCCGATTTAAATTTTCTTATGACCCTAAGTTCAAGTTCTTGCTCAAACGATAATTTTAAGCGATATTCTTTTCATTTTTAGAAGCATTTTCTGTAGACGTTCTCCAAATGTGTAATATTCAATCAAGTTGTTGATTTATTTTTTTACTGTGGTAATAAAATTGAGAAATCCTGGTGAATTCTTAATGCAGACACTTTTGTTTTAGTTCTCTTGTAACGTTGAAATTTTATTAAAAAATCACAATAACGGGCATCATTTTTCATTGTTGAAACTTTATGATTTATACATACCCCACACAGACCCTACAAGTTGTTTATTAAACTTTTATTACAAATGGCAGACATGTTGACAAAATTATGTTAGTGTCACGTGACGACATGATATCGATTACAACAAACCAATTTTGTATTTAATAGTTAAATGGCTTTGTTTAAGATATTTATGACAGTCTTGTAATTTATTAATGATATAACTACATTTGATCTATTGTTATGTAAAACAAAAGGTGTTCCATAATTCACATGTTTTGAATAGAATTAAATCAAGCGCACCATGAGAACTAATACAAAAGAAAGTGAAGGATACAAAACACTTTGGTATCATGTTTTCATTAGGAAACAATGAGGTGGATAGAAATACGCTAACTTTCATTGAATGGTAACTGACAAAACTCCACAAAGAACTTCACGATACTGGTGAAAAATATGCTTACATAATATTATTCGCTGCGTTTATATATTTGTGTTGTTTTTAATTACATAAAAGTACAGTGCAACCTCTCCAGAGCGGCCCTCTGGAGCAACAATCTCCCTTCATATCAGGATGATTTTTTCCAAATGCACGATTTAGCTATTAATTTAACCTCTAGAGCAACAACATCTCAACAACAACATAATTTTGCTTCTCTCTAAGGGTGTTGCTTTAGAGAGGTTGTAGTGTACATGTTGTTTATTCGTCTTTAAGCCTAATATTTCCACAATTATTGTCATCATTACTGGGATTTGTCTTCCGTTTATCGTTAGTGTGTAAAATCATTTCATCAGTTTTAAGACTATGATATGTGTGCATATGTCTTGCAAACTAGATAGAAATGAAATATATGTACGGAATTTTAGATAAACGGGATTTAAGAATGCATAAAACTGTGTCTGCTCAGATCAGTCGCTGGATCACATAACCACCAAATTAAATTACTGGTTCGAACCAAGGTAAAATGGGACACGATGGGTGGGGTACATATTATAACCTGCTTCTTTTCTCCCTGTATTGTACATTATCCCACTCTAGAGCCTTTGTGGTATTGGTTCTGCAATATGGGAAATGGCCGTTTGTACCCAACCTTTAATTCCTGTGGTGAAATCGCTGTGTTAGGATGTATATGTATTTTGGTTAATACTGGAAGGAATTTCATGAAGCGGGTTACGTCAACGACCCTAGTTTTGTTGAGCCTAGAAATTACACACTAGTGATTAAAACTTTAAATGTGTTTACTGAATACCTCCTGGTTTCCACGAATGATTCAGTCAGTGTTATTACTTTCATATACCCCCTTCATTGAATATCGGATATTGGTAGATTGTTTCACGTTAGCATAATGTTATTAATAAGCTTGTTATATTCCATGCGTTGGTAAAACAAAGTTATCGAAAGCTAGACCGTGAGTGGAACGTATGGTCCGGTTTTTATACACTCCATCAAGTGAAATACAAACTTCCTAATATTTTTCAAGTGATTTAAAGTTTATAAATCCATTCTATCTGATGTGTCAAGTATTAAACACGCTCAGTAAATCATTTCGCTGAGATATGAGCCACATCTGGTAATTGTGGGCCCGAAAACACGAACAAAGCCAACATTGGGCCTAAAACGTTCAATCAACGCCCAAAACATCATATTACAGAAAACGGCAAGTTTTTGTGGGAGGAATCAAAACTTTATGGTGCGTCTCATATAATAATTGTCTCTGTTGTTCTTTTTATTTAAAAGAAGGGAAACGGTTGATGTTTTGTTGGATGTAATATGTTGATACAGTCTGCTTATCTCAGGGATTTATGATTTTTAATTTCTTAGTTTAGAAAGCCGTTTTAAAACTTTGAAATCTTACTACTCCTTTTTGTAAATAAGAAATGTGTTATTGTTTTATCCTTGATGGTTTGGGGTTCTCTTATCTTAGCTAAGATATGTTTATAAAGCGGGCCCGGAGCTTCAAGATAACCTAAACATGCTAACTATTTCCTCAAAGATCCAAAGATGAATTGTAGCCTGTAAAGTTCCATTTAGTAGAAACCTTTAGTTATGTCAGATCAACTAAACAGGTTTAGGGAATTAAGTGTGTATATATGACTCTAATTGAGCTCTATTTAATGCGATTTTATGATTATTGTAAAACTGTTTACTTACAATTTCAAGTTTGGGAATATATTAAAATAATTATAAGTACAGTATGTTCAAATTATAAAACTAACCGTTGTTTTCTTTTGGAGTTAGTTTAGTGTCGGACTAATATGAACAAGAATTCGGATTTAGGCATTTGTTTAATGTTTTACGCCTGTTATATCTATTGTCTACTAGCGGACAGTTTAGCCTAACACACTGTCCCATCCAGTACTAACTGCTTACCTATCCACATGAATGATCAGCGTTTTTTGGCGAATTGCTTTAGACTCTATGTTAGCAACTGTTATGATAATCTTGTAATATTTTTCCTAATAACTGAACTTGTTGATTGTGATATCAAATAATTAATTTACCATTGATTAGTCTCCATGAAAAAAGAAAAATGTAATATTTCCTAAATTCTTTACCATTACCGTTTCCTGATGGAATTAAAGAGGAAAATGGCAAACAACAAAGTGTGAGAGAACTTGATTCCTTACGGTTTTTAGCTACAGAATTTTCAGCAGAGAAATTTTGATTAAAGGGGACTTTAAAACCACATTTTCCATTACAGTGGAAATTACGCCAATCCTCTGATTGCTTAGATACATTTATGATTTAATGAAATTAATTTCCGTCTTTTACATTTTATGACATGGCTGTAATATTATGGATTATCAAAAAATCACAGCTTACATTTTTATGTTCCGTTCTATTCGGATCCGTCTTTGTAAGTTCGTCACGTTGCCGGATATTAATCTATCTAATTAATCCAGAGTTTGTTCTGGTAAGTTTTCATTGATCAAAAAAGTAAAAAAATAAAACACTGCCTGGCTGGCGCTTATGAACATTGGATCAAAGATTTCATTAAAAGTTTTTTTTTGACACTATGATTGCAATTTACGTCTGTTCGATTTTGTATTTAGCTTAGAATGCTTGACGTGAAAGTTTTTACTCTGAGACAAGAAAATCTCATTTTTTAATTTATGAACAAGTTATTCAAGAATATTACACAATAAATGTGTGTTCTTACTTCAATGACGGGAGTACCAATTTTCAGGCCTTAAAGAAAGTGGTGTATTTTGTACTGGGACAAAACCATTTTAACTCAGTGTATTATTTTATTGAAATTTGTTGTTTTATTCGAACGTTTAGCATAATATTAATAGTCACATAGTAAAATTTATTCTCTTTCATGCAATGTAAAATTTGTATTCAAGATAAATATATTTTTTTCATATTCACCTTGAAGCAAACATCAAATTGTCTAGTTCCAATATATAAAACTAATATTTTCTTATAAGTCAGCATATTTTAACAAAGACCTACGGAGGACAGTTTGTGACACCAGTATTCATAATGTCCGGGGTTCTCATGTTGTTTTATACTCTCCTATTGTTAAATTTTAACTTACATATTTATAATTCTTATGACTTGAACAATAATTAATAAATGCAGATCCGTATGAATCAAATGATTTTTAAGTTTATGATTTCACGTTATGAAGTGAAACAAGACTAGAGTAAGCTTCTACGGTCTATCGTAGTTTTAATGTTGACCTGTTTTAATGTAATGTAGCGTAATATGACATCATTAATCAAAAATCAACGAATGCTACTTTTATACGATCGAAAAAATAATTATTTTCGAATCTATAAATGATTATTTTGTTTTGTTTGTATTCATCTTCTTTCAAATGATTTTACGGTACATACTCAGGAACTGTGTGGGAAAATAGGGACGCCCCGTTTTTATGAATATAAATTTTAAAATGATTATTTTTCAGTGAATTTTTTACAAAAAGGTGATTTGGACGTAAATCCGGGCCTTTAGTGACATTTAGTGGTCGGTAAATGAAGAATAGCTAAGTTAAAGTGAAGATTTGTGTTGAAAAGAATTCTAATATATAACAAATCACCGGACACGGACTCATTAGGGAATGATTTTACATCTTGTCCAAATTTGTTCGCATTAAGAATATTTATAATATGGGAACTAATCCCGCAGCTTAGCAACCTAGTCCGTGTTGTTATCTTTTGCACCGATGTGAATGACAAGGCAAAATGATACAATGCGTGTAAAGTTAATGGACACAGAAAACTTCCATCGTGAGATGTCAGACACGTATGATTTAATGAGTATATTTTAATACCACGAGATGTTTGTATAAAAACTAGTTTCGTATGTCTGTTGTTGGATACACGAATACTTGTGTAACTAAATGAGAGACTGCTAAATTGAATCAGTGTTGGTATGATTGAACGAATTACTGCGTAATAAAATGAGTTACTCTGACTGAATCAGTTACCGCACGATTGATTGATTGATTGATTGATTGATTGGATGATTGAATGAATGAATGAATGAATGAATGAATGAATGAATGAATGAATGAATGGTTACGGTTGGTATAATTGATGTCTAATAGAAGCCATCTTAATAACAACATTACAGTAACAAGCACGTGCCGCACGATTCGGTCATGATTTCGCTTCATATTTTAATTGTCTAAGACTCTGACTTGATCAAGTTCATTTGAGAACTACATTCTTCGGTCCAAGTTGAACTAATAGAATTTCCGTTGTTTTCTGTCACATAACGAAAATTTGTCACGTTAAAAACATGAAAACTGACTTGTTGGAGTTTTTCACTATAACGTATATATCACGACTCGAGTGCTGACTTCAATCACCGTTTTGTGTGTAAATTACCAATCTATAAATAAATAATCGTTGTAATGATTGGCGATAAGAAACACTCTCATTTTAAACCTCTGTTTTTTTTGTTCGTGTTTACAGAAATAAAAGTCAATTTTAAAGTACATGTAATAACGTAAATTGAGATATTTCGGTTATTTGCGAGCTAGAATTTTACAACAATTAAAGAACCGGTAAAAATTATTACGATTTTAATTAAGATATTTTTATTATATCTATTTAGATATGACACGAATTTATTTCCTATTATTTAGTAATTATGGTAATTATGATAGATAGCTATTTACTAGTAAACACGTTCGCGGATATGATTTCAACCACGCTTAAAAATGAACAAATGGCAATACAGTTATTAATGTGGACAGTTGCTTCTATTTAACAGTTCCAGTTATTTTCAAAATATTTCAAGAAATCATGTAATTGTTTATAGTGAGGGCACCCCCCAACCCGCTCTTCCGCAATTCGCGTATTTTTTCCATCATACAGTATATATCTTTCCATTGCGCCGGTTAACAAATACATGTATGGACAAAATGATAATGATAAATTAAACTAATTAATTTTGAAGCTTATATAAAAATGACCTTAGATTTTATCACTGCATTTCTTCATTCTGTGGCTTATATAAAATACACTAAATTTATAATAAATGATCATTGAACATAATCATTATACATAATACTTTAAATTGATAATGAATTGATCATTGATAATAATTATAATAATGAAAATGACGATGGTAATACTTGTTATCGTCATTATTTTTAGATTTTATTATTATTATTATTATTTTTATTATTATTGTCATTATCATGATGAATAATTTACACAGAATGATTCGTTGTTTTGTGACAAGAAGTAGCGATGATATTTTTATACTCATTGTTAATTAAACTTAAAATAAAAAAACTTTTATATTTGTTGAACAATATACTTTTTTAACTTCGTTACTTGCATTAATATACTATAAAATATGCAAAACATACCTAAATGGTGTGCAGTAACTGTCCGAACTAATGTCCAGTAATCCAATAATTTACATTAGCACCTTTATGTTCGAAATCTTTGCACCTATGTCCTAGTAGATATTTCTGTACACAAGTTAAGTTCCGTTTATTTTGGGCTCAAAAGCCATCGATACATCATGCTAGGTATGGGTATAAATTCTTGGGCCCAGTTTAGGTACAATTCAGACCAGCCCGCATTGTCGATCAGAGATACAGTAGGTCGATTAGAATCCTTGATTAAACACGGAAAGCTATTTTCTACAGTTAAACACCTTAACTGTTTACTTTTGAATTTTCAGTGTAGTTGAATGGGCTTAAAGTAAATATGACTGTCGCTTAACATTGAAGAGAGTAATTTAGTTGATTTAATGATCAGAATACTTCATTGGCCTATATCACTTATATCAAATATACTTGAAGAAAGATAACACAAATATATGACGTTATAATATCATTGTGGGCCTTGGTTTTATAGCGAAGTCAGTCCTTAGAACGTCTTGTTGGAAAACTTGACACTCGTGATTTCAGAAAATTGGTTCAATTATGAAGTGTTATATTAAAAAACTTCCCAGTCATTTCACTCATACAGTCAAACATGTGAACAAAGGCCGGCCATGGGAAAGATAACATGTGGCCTTTATTGATAGATGGCCTTTATTCAGAGGTCAGTTGTTCTAAATATTCAGTGACGGTTTTTCAAAGAATGGCCTTTATTCACATGATAGTCATTATTCGGAGGTGGCCACAAACACAAGTTTGACAGTATAATTATTTTATGTTGATATTTACCTCATCATATTTTGTGTAATCTACCTCAAACTTAGCTTAATGTCAGACCATTATATAACCGAGGGTCAATAACGCTTAAGCAGTCGATTATATCGATAACCAACACTTTCCATTTTAAGTTTCTCATGATAGAACATTTATTGAGAAATATGGGCCAGTTACCAACAAAAATATATGCCTTACATTCACGAAGTCGAGTATCAGTCAGTACGCGAGATGTGACGGGTAGATTAATATATTTTATAAAAATGCAATTTGTTTACTATCATATATTCCTTAGAAAAAAGACTATATGACTACAAATAACAGATGACCTTGTGTCGTGAAGTTTTCTTTTTTTCCACAACACAAAACATTGAAGCAAGAACAAACACTTTCTGAAAACAAACCCCTTTTATTTACCTTGATTTTTTTTCTAAAAAATTAATTAACTCGTGTTTCCAAATGCCTAACAATTTCCCGCAACTTTCAAAACCCTTTAATAAGCAACTGATAACGACTTTCCCATCAGCATATCAGTCACTCAGTACATACTTGTTTTTCCCGCCAGGCACAAAGAAAACATAAAACACGTGATTCTCGCGATTTCTGCAATAAAACAGGAAATTTCTACCAAATACACAAAAGGACAATTAACGGAGCTCGTGTAACACGGATAACAATGAACGGAGCACAAACGCTCATGAAAACATGATGTAGGAAGAGTCCCACTTTCTGTCCAAATTTTAACACATAAAATGGACACAAATTTAATCGCTATCAAGTTAATCTCGTTTCTTATTTTTTTGGTTAGAAGAAATTGTTTGTCATCTAGAAGTAGACAGTTATTTATGTGTTCTAATTATACCAAGAAGTAGATCATTTTTTACGCATGAATAAGTTTCAATCAATCTTTAAAAGACGAGTAAAGTGAATCGATTAAATAATATGTAGGATAAAACGTAGGTAACTAAAGTTCAAGGTCGAATGTGTGAAATTAACATTCAGTCCGTAAAAAAAATTGTTATAAAAATGAAGAGAAGACAACACAACTGTAGATTGCTCAGACAATCAACCAAGCTTAAAATAATAATTTGTAGGGTCGGGGGGGGGGGCTCCGTGATCAAGTGGTTATAGTCTCAGACTAGTAATCACTAGCCCTTCGCCATTGTGAGTTCGAATCCCGCCCAGGACCGGACAAATTTCGCATGTGAGATATCTGTCCAGTTAACTTAGGGAATGTTGGTGGTTCTATCCAGGTGTACAGTTATAGCTGGATTATAGCCAAATAACCCTTGCTGTTGGTGCGACGTTAAATGCCATAAAACGTGCAGTCACATGGTCAGTAAGTTGAAAGTACACTACTTAACCACGCCCACCAAATCCCACGTGATCAGTCACAATCTCCATCTTAATGAAGTTTATTTAGGAACTTTTGTTGTACATTGGGGTTGTTGTTCTAGATTGAAAGAATATACAGTGCAACCTCTCCAAAGCAACACCCTTAGGTAGATGCAAAATTATGTTGTTGTTGTTGTTGAGACGATGTTGCTCTAGAGAGGTTAGATTAATGGTTAAATAGTAAAAAAAGTGTGAAGAAATCATGCTGTTGTTGAAGGGAGGTCGTTACTCAAGAGAGGGCCGTTCTGGAAAGGTTGCACTGTATGTATACAGTATGTATATATAACAAAATTAATCAACAAGAAGCTATATATATAATACACTTATGCATTATATATATATATATAATATATACATGTATAACTATCTGTTGGGTAGCTTCTTGTTGATTAATTTTGTTAGTATTATATCTTGGGGGATTGGCGTCAGAAGTGCATGTTATGTGGAGTAAACTACCTTTATCATCGTGTCAAATCGCTTGTTGCTACACGCTTAGTTGTGCGATCTAGCTCCGAGATTCGTCAAGAAAAAATGAACCGATGTGGCTTTTAGCGTTTTTTTTTAATTCTCAAATGTGTGGCTGATTTCCTTAACATGACATTGATTTAGATCCTAATTCAAAACATGACACTGTTAGACTCTAAGCATCATTAAGATGGACTGTTGATCACTTACAACTCGGTCTATATTGCTAACATAAAAATAACTTGTTGGATTTATTATTTATGAACATTTGACACCAAAGTACATCCTTGTTAAATTATCTTAAATCATCTGTCTATGAAATTGAATAATAAAATAATTCAAACTAAGATTAATTATGAACTATTGGTATTCGACCGATTACTCAATGTACGTGGGTGGGTGGATAGGTGGGGTATGAGAGTTTGGACAGTTGGAATTTTATAATGATAAATTCTGATTTTAGAATTGTTGCAACTCATTAATGATTCATCTACGCCTACAAGTCACGACACACTCCCAGAATGCGTTTTTCTACGATATCGAATGTCAATATTATAAAAAAGAAAATACACTTAAATTCTTACCCAAAAATCGTGTCGCCGCCTCTGAAAACGACATACATGTATTTAGAGTCATCAAAGGGGATACTTGATCTTTAGAAGTCAAAATTTAAAGCCAAATTGTTAATCGAAAAACTAGGCCTAGGCTATAAAGATAGCTGTATAAAGCAATACGTGAATGGTCCATTTTGTAGACTTTAGAAATACCCTCGTTATCTTCATAGCAACATTTGTTTGTTGTTTCTGTTTTCATGGAAATATACGTCACTTTATCGATCTTCGTAAAATGACAACAGAACAACAAAGGCTGAATAAGAACCATTGATTTTGTAGCAAATGTTTTGAATCACGATAAAATGTTTTCTGATGTCATTCTCCACCACAAACGTGAGAGCAACCCATTGATTAATAGTGATGTATGTCCACGTTTCGTGTTTCGATTAAAAATTAAACCTTTTTCTACAAATGGTTTATTCTGCATCATTATACACTAATTCTGTAAACACATGTATTTGTTTCGTTTCAAAATATTCCTTTAATGTTTAGGGGCCATACATTTTTATTTTACTATTTAATGTGAAAAATCATAATGGACATACAGGTTTTATCTTTCTTCTGTTGTCCGATGAATGGATATTTAGTATCTAAATATATCCTTATTTATTTATTTATTTTACATTTGCGTATTCATTCACATTATATTTTCATGTATTTATTTGTTTATTTATTCATTATGCTAAATAATTGTCATAAATTAATGTTCTGGCTGATTCTAGCCAACCCATTATTTATACATGTATTTATTTACTTGTTTATAAACTAACATATCAAGATAAATGTTAACTGAGGCCACATACCAAGCTCAGAGCTCGAACTAACGACCTCTACATTGTTAGTAGAGTGGTGATTTGTCAACTAACCTGAGTTTTTAATCTTGAAACATGTAAAATTATTAGTTTACATATAATGATATAGTATTAGTTTACATAACGTATTAATCATGATTACAGTAATAAAATCATGGTTTATACCGCAGAGGAACAGATAAGCTTTTTCAGTGAATTGGGTATTACTCCATCATTTCATTTTGAATTGGGTATTTGCTAAATATAATTGGGTTTCCTGAAAGCTATTAGTTTATGATTTTTTTTTCAATTGGGAATTCATGCTCTTATAAATCGAGTCTAAACTGTACACATTTGGTTGTTTTTGAACCGCATTGCTACAACGTTTGTCTGAGACTATGAGGAACGACTGACAGACGAAAATGACTATATGCATGTATATTCATGAAAATTGATTTCGATACGCATCATAAATATTTTAATTGGGTATTTTGCTTTTGTAATTGCTTTTTGATACGCATCTAAAATAGTTTCATTTTGTAAATTTAATTGAGTAAATACGCAAATACGCAGCTTATCTGTTGCTCTGTACCGTAAACCCTCTCTTAGCGACCTCCTCGGTATTATCACCAATATTCAGGCCGAATATTTTTGAGCCGGAAAGTGCCGGGTCTTAGTATCTACTTTTTATTGTCGTTGAAAATAACGTATATAATTACTATTGTTTACTTATAATTGACTTACCTCAAATACAAAAAAAAAATGACGATTCGTTTAACTTATAAATCCGTGTTATGAATAGCGAACAGTTTAAAGTATCCGTGTAATTTCAACAAAAAAAGTCATATCCAAGATTTCAGTTTGTTTAATCACAGATTAATAAAATGCCGGCTAGATTTTATTATCAATAAAACTTTTTTTATTATTTAACTACTTGAACCTTGTGTTCAAAGGTTTCTTGATATAAAAACATGCTCACATTTTTTAATGAAGAGAATTGTTCGCCGCTGAAATTTATCACATTTTTTTTTGTAAAAGCGTACAGAAAGTCTTATTTCAAACGTATCTGAAATCATGAATCGTATCAGCTTGTACAAATAATGGCAGTTCAGGCGATCGATCAAAACTTTCAGGCATACAATAGAAGCCTTGATCGTAGGTCGCTTAAGTCATGTTGATTGTTTAATTTTTAAAGTCACTCGCTCGCATTTGTAACGTAGCCTTAAAAAGACGCAGACCTTCCGATATTTTACAACATTATTGATTTTAAATTCTTTTGATTTTGCTATTCTAAATGAGTTAACATATTTTCGTGTGTTTCTTTCACTGTTCTTCAATGAATATTATGTGCACAGTTAAACCTGTCTCTTAAAAGCCGCCTCCTGAGAGGGGAAATTGGGATTTTTATAGACGGGCAACTTTATTTGGGGATTTTATAAACGGCAAATAGTCGTACTGGATATAGAACTACTGGTCTAAACAAGGGCCGCGATCGTGGTCCGGTGGTAAGTGCGCTAGGCTTGTAACCCAGTGATCCAGGTTCAAATCCGGGTCGCGGCAAGTCATACTCTTCTATGAAAAAAATGTCAATTTTCTTCCATTATGGAGAAGTTGTCGACTCCTGGTGGAAGGGTAAGTTAGTACTGGTTAGTATACAGTTCGGGAAAACTAGTTAGGTGAGTCGACCGCCGTTACATTAAACAAATGCTGGACGGGACATATCAGTAAATACACGTAGTTTGATATTAAACTCATTGATGCAGTATCATTGTACTGCGACGAACACAGGGACCTCTGTGGTCAAATGTCTATGGTCTCTTCTAGCCCCTCACCGCAGTGAGTTCGAATCCCACCTGGGACCAGATAAATTTCGTATGTGTGGAAGCTGTCCAGCTGGCTTACAGAAAGTGCGTGGTTTTACCCGGGTGTACATATTAGGTCTTCCGCTACCGACAAAGCTGAAATATATTCACGAGGGAACGTATATTCTAAACGTTCAAAATATGCTTCAACAAGTCCCAGAATAGAGTTAGGCCGTTACAGTATTTAATTTTTTCATGTATATGCACATAATACTGGTCCTGATATAAAGTCACGTGACAAGATACAGAAGTAGTTGTGTTCTATAAGGATGACGGTTCCGTTTTGAACTCTGTCTAGTCATACAGATCCACCGGACGATGTGCATGTAGAATATAATATTATTCTGTACTTCAAACTATCGATATTATTAATACAGTTAAGTTCCGCTGTTAAGACCACCAAGCGGACTGACAGAAAGTGGTCTTATTATTGAGTCGGTCTAAATATCGAGACACAACTTACTCCGTGGTAAATCCTTGATGACTTTATGATTATTATTGAAATACAGATCAGATATGTTCTTTACTTTGAACTATTAACTGACGTACAAATATAAACAAATACAACGAACATACCATTTCTGTATATACATATGTATGTTGAAATATGCTACAGTCTAAAACTGTAAGACAATATAATCTCTTGATAGAAACTATTGTTTAATTGGACATTAAGGCGCGCCCTGACTGAACACTTGGTTCAAAATATAACAGGAGTGTATTTTTCTTCAAAGACATATTTCAGAAGTTAGGCATTCAGTGACAATAATTTGCCTTTTCGTAATACGGTATCTGACAGTCAATATGTACGACAAACAGTATCCATCTTCACTGCAACCACCAGCCAGCATGGAATCAATGTCCTTTTTGTACAACATTAAATCTCCACCTTGCTGACTACCGTCGCTTTTTCAAGGATAATTCCGTGCACATTGGACACAAAACTCGGATCTTTCTGTAATGTACAAAATCAGTCTATTGAAGTGTGTCCATTGATTCTAACAGAAAATGCAAACACGCGTTGTCTTCATAGAAATGACACGATCACTAATATACAAACATGTACATTGTTGTCACGCATATGTAAGAATGACAAACCTTTAAACTGAACACAGAATATTCAATATCACGCTGCACTGTTTATCTTCCCTTTTCTTTTACTTCTTTAACGCCAGTTTGACTCCAACAGAACAGTCGCTGGTCACATGGTCGATACACAATATTTGTGATATCTCAGATTGTCTTAAAGGAGAGAATTTTCATTAGATTAGAATTTACTATTACAGTATAAAACCACTAAATGCGTGTAAGATCAAGATTCTCATGACGTATATATTAGTCACATAAATTATTGATCTAAATATGTTACAATACGTTTCAGAAATCATCTGACGACAAACAGAACTTGAACAATTTTATATAGACAGACCTTTGGAAACAGTGTTACCATTTCTCCGTACATAGATGCTACAATTTTAGCGAACGTGCAAGTATGTGTATTTCTCCAAGTTTTAAAGACGATTGACCAGATGATGAAGATGTCACAGACAAATTCGGTTGAGCGCTATCGGTTGTAACAACAACAACAGGTTTTATGCCGACTGGAACTTAAAGTAGTTACCGTTCAAAGTGTTCACGATAAATTTCAGAACTCTTTCGCTGACAGAGAAAAGTCCCTGTCTGGTTCTGTTGATATTATGCTAATTATCCTTTTCCCCGTTGTCACAAAATTTCATGAGCCCTTTAAAAGTTTCCGTGTGTAGTTCCTTTAGACTCCTCTACTTTTATCTTTCACCTGCCTGTCTCCAAGACAAAAGTGTGTTGTTACAACAACCAGCCTACAGGCCTCTTCTTAAGTTACATGGACTGCGACGCCCTCTTTTTTTCGCGTAGGTGTCTAATATCACTTTTGACCTACATTTCTTGTTCGGCGTAGTGGTCTTATATCAGTTTTGACCTATATTTCTTGGCATGACATATTAATGATTCAGTGGAAATTCCTCATTCTATTGGATAATTTCATTAGCGCGGAAAATGACGTGTTGATGATTCAGAGGAAATCCTTCCTTCTATTGGGTGAAATCATCAAGTGTGCAAAAGCCAAGGCCACACCAACTTACATAGGGTCTGCACTTGTTGAATGTATACTTTAATGTTTTAAAATCTGTAAAGTGAAAATGCTCGAAACTGTTTTCTAAAGCGGTCGAAATAAAGTTATACACATGTTCTTGACAAACATTTTACATTTGATCTTTGATATAAATTCAATTTCTCATTGTGTGTCGAGAACGGCATTTAATATTCGTTCACAGAATAAAACGATTATTTAATACAAACTGGAAGTCTAAACGTCGTGAACACACTTCATGTCAGAAATATAGTTAATAAAGTATAATTAACCTGCTTTACAATGCATATGTAATTGTCGAATTTAAGAATATTTTGAAATGATACAACTATTTGCTGAACTACAGTGTAGTATGTTAAAGATACTGTATTAATTGCACTACGGTTGATTGTAAACATCAACAACGCGTTTTATGGCCTATTTATGAACATCGTCAGGAATTTCATGAAAGTAAGAAAGAAAAACAACATTGATCGTACTTTTAGTTTCAACAGTGTAAAAACATCAAAGAACTTCTTTTCATTTCTTGTCTTTTTTTAAAGACATTTCTTGTTTGTATTTAGTAATATCCAATAAATAACCCAAACAATATGTTTTCTGTGCTTCCTGTTCAAATAACAAATTTGTTGAACTTGTGGCTGCAGTTTGACAATAAATGACCAGTTTATCATGTTAACGACGGGGCAACCCGACTTAGGACTGCCTTTAATGTCAACAGATGGTAGGACACTACGCTTCTTAATCCGGCTCTAACTGGAAATCTAGACATTTGTATGGCGTGTCTGTGAATCAGATATACAATGTCCAAGTACTTGATTGGCAACTATTCTTCTGAATATACTAAATGCATATACATGTATACATACGTAAAAAATACTTTCGTAAAGCGAATGAAAGATCTCGGATTGACGTTATAAACTTTACATTCCATGGCAGTCATATAGGATGCGAGATGACTTCATTAACACCGTTATAGTTTTATGGAGATAATTCATTGGGTCATGCAATGAATATAGTACATGTACGTATACATGTTAGAGTTTAATGGTAGAACTCAAATGCGATGAGCGTAATTTAAAAATCGTCTGAATTTTTTCCTTTCGTATAAGGTGTCTTTATATTTAAAACTTTACTAATTAAACCATGTTAAAATCATTAAATATAAGCCCAAAAAGGGAACTGGATCCTTATTTTCACTGTGTCCTTGTAGAATTAGTGGCAAGACATAGGTAAACTTCAGAACAATAATTTCTAAAAGGTTTGAATTATGAAATTATGGCACTTTGATTACTAAGTATTTTAAATACTTAGTTGAAAGACTTTGATCGTTATTGGCTTCACGACGGTAAATGTTCTTTTTTAATGCTGAATAGATTTTGCAAATCATGTATCAAATTCAAGATGAAGCTCTCAGCTTTCTTTATGTATAAAAATATTTGATATGATTCAGGGATTGTACATTGTAACAGGAACTCTTTGTTACAGAGTCCTTGGAGTGACCCTGGAGTGTCTTATCTTATCAAAAATATGTTTTTGAATGAAGTGAATCGTTAAAATTTCGATTAAAATAGTCGTTAAATTTGGGATTCGAATAGCAAGTTACGCTACATCAAGTGGAGACAACTGGGTATTAGAGCGACACATCACACGTTTGCAACTAACATCATTAGCGACGTTATTGTGATGTGACACGACCTTGTCTTCATTGCATATATTGTTTGCTACACTATATTATCAAGTTATTCTATGAAATTATACACCTACCGTTACTGACGTTGATGTATGCTATTTTTAATAGAGTAATACTTTTCGGATAAAACATTTCGGATAACGAATACTGTTTCGTTCTTATCTAAAGGTGTGTTTCTTTGTGAAATACTTGATGCCGTTAGTGCGAATATAACCTTATTGTTTAAATTATCTGTGTTCAAATGCATGCAGTAACAAATTTGACACATTTGATTGTTTTTCTTTTTAGAATTTGACATTTCTAGTTTCAACTTCGAACTATCAACTGTAAGTCGTTGTCTTGTTCAATTCATGTTCGACATACGTTGCCTGTATAATATGTCAACAAATGATTTCGTTAATGAGAGAAACCCTGTCTTGTCTTTGTCTTGCAAAAGTTTCTTTTTTATGAGATACTAAAAAACCTGGTCTGGTTTATACTAAAATGAAATGAAACCTGTGTAAACGTGTTTACTGATAAGAAATTTATCTGCGTATAGAGTGACTGAGATTTTAACGTGTGTGATGAACACATCCGGGGTCATACAGTTAAACAAAACAGCTCAAGTTGTAATTGTCGGTAAGTTGTATTTATTTGTATATTTTTCAGCAGTTTTGTCGAATTTTTTGGTTTTTTAATTATGAAATCATTTGATGTGAGTATTGCATACATTAAGTTATTGATTTACTTCTAACATTTTCTGTCTAAGTATGTTTTACCGCCATATTTGTGTACTTGCCTCAACTACAAACTCATGTTCGTCATACGCGATGTAGTTTAACTATGCAGCTAAGATGGCTAATTTCGCATTCATACATTCTAATCTGTTCATTTTGTCAGATCAATTACTAATGCTAGAATGCTGGGGTCTTACTGCATTCAGTAACTTATAATCATTAATATGTAAATGTCTGTTGATTTCAAGAACTGCATCATGCCTGAGTCAAGTACTTTTAAGTGATATTTATGTAAAAACGTGTTAAATTAATCTTGCATCAGCCCATTTTTGTGTACCCCAGAAATCACTTTTTTATGATAACAGAACCACAAATATGAGCAACAGGACTGATTGATGGACGACTGTTTGATTGTTTTACCTAAATCACTGCAACACGTAATTGAATCCAATATAACTATCTTTATTTTCATAATTCAACTCGACATAATAGTGTGATAGACATACATGTACTACTTGTCTTTATCTCAGTCGAACGTGTCGTCTGTTTTTTAGGACTTGTGGTTTGCGTGATTGTTTGGTTCAAAATGTCATCTAGTGGAGCGAAACCTGGAACTGCTGAAACCTTTGATACTCGGGTTGAAAGTGACGATGCCTCATCTTTGAAAGAAGTTACTGTAAAGGAGGTCAAAGATTTGAAAGTGAAAGTAAATGGTGAGGTAAACACCTGCTGTGATATACAACTTTATACTTTTTTACAGGTTTTAGTCCTCCAAGTTGATGAAGAGTTACGTACTTAATGTGTACGATTAACAATGAAAGAAGAAATACAATACGATATGATACGATACGATGCAATACGACACAACACAATACACTATCATATACTACATAATACAATAAAATACACTACACTACACAACGCAACACTACGCTACGCTACGTAATGCAACGCAATGCAATGCAACACTACACTACAATTACAATACAATACAATACAGGCAAACAAGCAAAGGTTCCAGATGGTACAAGTACTTGTACGTAATATTTGCCTTTATAAGTAAAAAATGTACAGAAAAAAACATATGTTTACGTAAGTGTATTGAATTAAATGTTTAGTTGAGTAATATTTAGTACAAAATGCTGATCGTGTAATTTTTATTAGAAAATGTTGACTGAAAATTGTTCAACTGAGAATAGTTAGCACTATGAGTACACAAATCTAGAATGAAGTATTTTTACATTCTAAATGACAAACTTTGATATCAAACATTTGATATTTTCAGACATTAACTATTGCTTATCGAGAGACAACTGTAGATAAGCCATTATTGGACATACTCTTCCTGCATGGAATGTCTTATAGATCTCTGACCTGGGTTAGTGATCCTGTCTGGACACTTCAACATTTATATAAACTTGGTTACAGATCAGTGGCCATTGATTTACCTGGTAATTATGTTTCTGCAACTTTTTAAAGCAATAAAATCTGTCTTATGATGAATGAAGTATTTTTCCTGAAAAATTTTGTTGGTAATAATTAATACCTGTTACGTCTCAGGCTTTACTTATTAGACAATTCTGACCGAACCAATGTGTAATTACATTAACCTCCCCCCTCCACATGAAAGACAACGTCCACCACCCTCCCCATGAGGGGCAACCTCCCCCCCTCCTCATGAAGGATAACCTCCCCCCTCCACATGAAGGACAACCTCCCCCCTCCACATGAAGGACAACCTCCCCCCTCCACATGAAGGACAACCTCCCCCTCCACATGAGATTTAACCTCCCCTTCCAACCCCTTCTCCTAATCATCATGAATCATGCCAGAATGTTCATCTTACAGAAATCCAGGTCATCTGGGGTCATGGACTCATTAAGTCAATTTGTAGAGTTTTCATGCATACACACTTCATACAAAGAGACACAGCTTTGATAAAACAAATCTTAAATTATTAATGAAGGCAATTTATAATGTTGATTAACTGGACTAGGACTTCATACAGGACCTAATAAATGCATACACACATTTTTGTGTTAACAGTATGAATATATAACAGTATATTATCTAACTGTCATTGCCATTGCTGTGTTTTTCCATTCATATGAACAGGCTTTGTGTAAGAGTTGTCTGAGCTTCAGTTATCACAAAAACAGGATCTTTGGTTTTTCAGAGATAGAAACAAATTCGTTTAAAGCACCACAAACAATACATTCCATGATTCCACACTGACTGCCACCTATGAACCAATGAAATAATTACTTTAGCATTATAAACAATACAAAATATTACAATCTTAAGGGTTTAACTTGGATTGAATAGAAACCAGTAACAGGGAGTTGAAAGCTTTCCAACACACCTTACCTCACTCCAACTTGTAACAATTATAACACTAATGTATGTCATGACCGTGTGCAGTCGTGACTGTGGTCCAGTAGTTATTGCACTGGACTTGCCATCCGGCGATCTGGGTTCATATCCTGGTCACGGCAAGTCATACCCTTGTCTGAAATTTGACAAAAATGTTGATTTTCTTCCATATGTGGAGAAGTTACCAGCTTTTTGTGGAAGGATAAGTTAGTACTGGTTAGTATGCAGTCCAAGAAAACTGGTTAGGTGAACTGGTGGCGGTATATATATAATTGAAAAATTGTTTATAAAGGGTGTTAAACCAGTGAAAAAAAATGACGATGTACATGTTGAAATTGAAAGAGGTGGGTTAATGAGATCGCGTGTTATCCTATAGACTAATTATAAACTGTGGTGTAAAGTTTGACACTGTTTTGTTATTTCAGGATTTGGTGACAGCCCAAAAGCTTCCCCAGATCCTGCAGCATTTCTGGAGGCTGTGATAGAAAAATTAGGCTTAAAAGCTCCTGTTATTGTCAGTCCATCAATGAGTGGATCTTACTCACTGCCGTATATATTTAAAGGTGTTGTATAAAACATGATACATTCTGCCGTATATATTTAAAGGTGTTGTATAAAACATGATACATTCTGCCGTATATATTTAAAGGTGTTGTATAAAACATGATACATTCTGCCGTATATATTTAAAGGTGTTGTATAAAACATGATGCATTCTGCCGTATATATTTGAAGGTGTTGTATAAAACATGATACATTCTGCCGTATATATTTAAAGGTGTTGTATAAAACATGATACATTCTGCCGTATATATTTAAAGGTGTTGTATAAAATATGATACATTCTGCCATATATATTTAAAGGTGTTGTATAAAACATGATACATTCTACTGTATATATTTAAAGGTGTTGTATAAAACATGATACATTTTGTACTATATCATTCTCTTCATGTGTTTTTGGTGATATGAATCTAAGTTCTTCAAAGCTCGTCTCAGCCTGGTTTTCATAGTTCTAACTTAGCCATAACAACAATTCTTCAATTTTGCATGCTCATACTTGTTTGTTTGTAAAATCAAAATTTGGAGGATCATAATTTCAGCTTAAACGAATAGAATTATTGAATTGCTGCCAGAATGAATGTAAAACTCTCAAAAATCCAATCATTTTTGTTAATGCTAAACTGTATCCTGAAGTATAGAGTTTTGCTGTTTCTCTTTGACCCCTGATGTTTTATTGTTAAAAACATAGAACACATAGTTTTCTATGGAATTCAACTGTTTCACGAAGCTCCATTTTGAGTCAATATATATTTGTTTTTAAAATGTCGTGAAATCTAAACCTGTCTATATTGTATTTTTCAGAGCCTGATAATGTATCGTCAAGATGTAGAGGCTATGTACCAGTTGCTCCTGTTCGTACTGACAAATATAACGCTGATCAGTATAAGGCCTTACAGGTAGCCTTGTATTATTTCTCAGGACAGGCAACAAGACCAGTTGGGCCAGAATGTTTTTAACCAGGTTTTCTGAAGGAAAATTCTCGGTTATTAAATTGGTGAACGTCGGCAGGCAACCGGGAGGGTAGGTGGGTGGGCATCCGCAATTTCTTCTGCGTGCAACTCCTCCTACATTTCTCAAGGGATTTGACGAAACTCACAAAATTAACATCACTGAGTACCACAGCACATATTGTCGGGGTTTTGTGATTTGATTGTGATTTTATCATTTCTGGCAGAATTATGGCCCTTTGTTTATTTTGTATACATATATTATTCTGTGTGCAACTTCTTATGAAAACCTGGTTTTGTTACATCATTTGTGTGTGGTATATGACAGATTCTTGGTAACCAAGTAGTACCCAATGAAAAGGAGGCCTTACTGGTTGAGTGGTTATGGTCTCCGACTTGTATTCACTAGCCCCTCACCACTGGCTAACAGAAGTTCTTAGGTTCTACCCATATGCATACCTGAGGTCTTCCTCCAACATTAAAGCTGGAAAGTCACTAAATGACTGGTTGTTAGCCGACATTATACCCTAGAGAAAAATAAATGAATGAGAAACTGAAATATTGCTGACAATAAAACAATTAATACATCCTTTATTACCTCCCTTTGTTTGCACCGACCAGTCAAAGCTTTATGTCCAATTAAATCTTGCTATATCTCCTATTGTGAATTACTTTTTCACATAATTAGATGTTTGACCCTAATCTTTTGTATGCCTAAAACCATGATTCTTGTTTTTTTTTTTTGTTTTGATGAAAAGAAACATATGGGCCAGATTCTGATGGTATTCATTCAAATATGTTTTTATGTTCATAATCCCACCATATATACCTGGTATAGTCTTTTTTGATGTAGTTTTTCCACACTAGTTATTTTCCTTCTGATTAAGGATTTGTTTGATAAGTTTGAGAAGTTTCAGCTTTGATTCTTGATGTTCCCTTTGTATAACAATGTGCTTGTGGAAGGAAATCCATTAATATATAGATTGTTATGAGTACCAGAACGACATCATAGAAAGTTAGGGCTGTCTGTCACTTACAACTTGTTTTTATTATATGTAGAAGAAGTAATCAACATCAAATAAAATGACTCACCAACCTGCTTTCACGCACACCATCATTGATCATGTTTACTGAAATGTCGTATTGATCCTGTCGATATCTGACCATGGTTTTATACGGAGAAAATCTTTGCCTCTTTTACAGTTGCCTGCTTTAGTGATTTATGGTGAAAAAGACAGATCAATTGGTCCTGTGGCTGTTAAGAATCTGAGTAATTTGCGGATGAAGACTGTTGTTGAATTGAAAGATGCAGAACATGCTTGCTACATAAATAAACCAAAGGAATTCCATTATCATTTGGATAAATTCTTAGCATCTCTGCTTTAACTGAAAGTGTGATCACATTCTGGTCATTATTTTAATGTTGTAAGCCATCTACAGAATGAATTTTATCACAAGGAAATGTGGTCTAACTAATGTGAAAAAAAAAAATGTTCAGAAGCACAACAAGAATGAGGAACTTCTCTGTGTTCAGAAATAGCAGATGAATTTATAATAACAGATTTTATTATATCTTAAAACAAATTGTAAATGTTGTATAATATCCTAAAATCATGTGATGTAAGTCAGTGTCAGCATACTTACCTGACAGACATTGATGTAAATTTTTATCACTACTTTGTGTACATTGTATCTTCATATTTGTACGAAATAGGCCACTTTAAAACTATGAATGTTTGTTGTAATTTTTATCTGAATTGATTTCACATGTTTATAGATGTTTAAAGCGTGCATGCTAAGATATTCATGAGTTTGTATTGGCTTTCTCCTAAAAACACTATATTTAGTGGCTGATTTCACACTTAGGGGTAAAATACTTTAAACATGGTTATTTTTAAAAGTGGCCTGATTGGGGATGTTTTGGTGCAACTGCTTCTTATGTAAATATTAATATTGTATTGACTAATATCTGGGACCAATATACACAGTGATTGGAAACGGACTATTAGTCCGAAATATGTTGTCGTCGGTTTTGCCGCGCATGCGCACTGACTTCAAATCCAATGCGCTTTTAGTAAAATCAGCGTTTTTTTTTACTTGCAGTTATTGCTTACAATCAATAATATAAAACTTGAATACTGACACAATCGCTTTTGACGTATATAAACTTCAGATTTTTGCTTCAGTTGTTTTCGAGTTTAACATTTGATGCATAAAAAAGGCAATAAAAGTTGATGCGTCGATGCGTACAGATTAGAGAAAATGTGTAATTCTCATGTAGGTGACTTTAAAGTTCGCTTATAGAAATACATTCAGATATGCTTTATTTTAAAATAAATACAATCATCTTATAGCTAAGGTGTGGATACAGGATTTTGTCAAACTTTAACAAATGTATTTTGTAAAATAAACGGCCAAATTCTCAGTTGAAAATTGGTGATATTCGGAAAAGATGTGTAAATATTGTACCCATTATTATGTTGCTTATAGAAATGCACTATAATATAATTTTATGTAAAAACAATATGATCATCTAATAGTTTAGATGTGTACACATGTTTTTGTCACATTTGTAAAAACATGTCGTGTAAAATAAATGACCAAATTCTCAGATGAAAATTGATGATACTCGGAGAAAATATGTAAATTTATTGTTCCCAATATCGTGATTGTGGCTTTGATGTTCACTGATAAATATGCTTTCAGACACATATTTGTCTATAACAAAACTACAATACAATCATCTATTATTTATGATGTGCATATGGGTTTTTGTCACACTTTGAAAGCTTTTTGGCCAAATTCACAGTTTAAAAATTGACGATATTCGGGTAAAATGTAAAATTATTGTATTATTACAATGGTTTTTGAAAAGATTTTGTTTGTCACGGAATACCATCGAATTTTATTAAATATTTGAAAACAAGTTATCTATTTTCGTACTAATGAGTTTTCTGTAAATTTTGATGATATACATTCATTGTATCTATTTGCACCTTGCATTGTGGCCATAAACTGCGTTACATTTATGCAGTTTATCAATTATAAGTTACTCTGACTTTACCCTGTTATAAAATAATATGCGCTAAACAGTATTGCCATATGTGCACTACCTAGATTATATATCAAACTGTTATCAGACCACCTTATCAGTTTTATTTTGTCTGACTCAGTGGGAAACCAATTTACTTCCTGTCTGTAAACGCCTGTCATTTTAGATGATGACAGCAAATATATGTGCCACCCGCAGTTAGACACCAAAAAATCGATTTTAATTTTACATAAAAACGAATTTGAGCGCATTTCTATAAGCGAACTTTAAAGCCACTAACACGATATTGGGTACAATAATTTCACATTTTTCTGAATATCATCCCTTTTCAACTGAGAATTTAGCCATTAATTTTACGAAATGTACTATTTTAAGTGTGTTAAAAACCTGTATCCGCACCTTAGCTGTAAGATTGATCGTATTGATTTCAATAACCGACGGCAAAACTGACGACAACATAATTCGGCGATTGTTGCTCTTATCGCTGCCGTTTCCGATCCCTGTGTATATTGGTCCCAGCTAATATATACATGTAGTGGCAAGTGCTGAAAGCACTAATTGTAACATGTGGGGTATTTTCGTATGCTTGTCCATTAATTCATTTTATGAGTAACATCACTAAAATGTATCCATGTTGTATTCTGAACATTTTATCACATATATGGAATCATGCTCATCCTATTTAAATGTATTTCAAATGGAATTTATTACAATAGATGCCATTTTGTTGGTTATTCTAAGAGGAATAATATTTTTCTGTATAATATTTTATTTCATTTCTTCCTGTATGAACTACTTGATTCATCTGTGCAATATTTATCTTTTTTGGACTAAAGTACAATGTGGTTTAGTTTTTCGGTCTACATTTGGTTTCATGCAGTCTTGTAATACATACATACATACATACATACATACATACATACATACATACATACATACATACATACATACATACATACATACATACATACATACATACATACATATATACATACATACATACATACATACATACATACATACATACATATATACATACATACATACATACATACATACATACATACATACATACATACATACATACATACATACATACATACATACATACATACATACATACATACATACATACATACATACATACATACATACATACATACATACATAAGCATAGCATACATACATACATACATACATACATACATACATACATACATACATACATACATACATACATACATACATACATACATACATACATACATACATACATACATACATACATACATACATACATACATACATACATACATACATACATACATACATACATACATACATACATACATACATACATACATACATACATACATACATACATACATACATACATACATACATACATACATACATACATACATACATACATACATACATACATACATACATACATACATGCATACATGCATACATACATACATACATACATACATACATACAAACATACATGCATACATACATACATACATACATACATACATACATACATACATACATACATACATACATACATACATACATACATACATACACATACATACATACATACATACATACATACATACATACATACATACATACATACATACATACATACATACATACATACATACATACATACATACATACATACATACATACATACATACATACATACATACATACATACATACACATACATACATACATACATACATACATACATACATACATAGATACATACATACATACATACATACATACATACATACATACATACATACATACATACATACATACATACATACATACATACATACATACATACATACATACATACATACATACATACATACATACATATATACATACATACATACATACATATATACATACATACATACATACATACATACATACATACATACATACATACATACATACATACATACATACATACATACATACATACATACATACATACATACATACATACATACATACATACATACATACATACATACATCCATACATACATACATACATACATACATACATACATACATACATACATACATACATACATACATACATACATACATACATACACTGGTTTCAGAAATCGTCCTTGTAAGCAAATATTACACTGAATCATAGCAAATGGCGAATATTCTACGTTGACCTTTCAAATTCCCAGATCTACCTTCTTCAGGTGATAGAGTTCTATTTTTTTGAAAGGATCAGCAATAAACATATAAACAGTATAACTTGTGTTTGCGGCCAGCTCCGAATAAATACCACCCTGTGAATAAAGGCCATCTTTGAAAAACCGTCACTGATTATTTAGAACAAACTGACCTCCAAATAAAGGACATCTGTCAACAAAGGCCATATTTTGTTTTTCCCAAGAATGCCTTTTATTCACAGGTTTGGCTACTTTACAGTATTAGGCCCGAGGAATGGTACATCTACTGTTTCACTACTTCTCCTTTCTGCGCAAAATAATCTCAATAGCGGTTTTCAAGAACAAAAAAATCCCCAAAATATTTCCCTACCGATCTGTCCTATTTTTAATGAGCATGCAACCCAAAACAAACAACTTTCGCGCCTTATATACAAAACCATTATAGACTCACATGGGGATAGCTTTGTAGTTTTTTTAAATGGAAGATCTTGCTACCACTCATAGTAAAAAATACTCCTTCGTATTGAATGCTTAGGGGAATATTGTCAACTGTCAAATGTAAATATCTAAAATGTGTACCATTTGCATATTAAAGTTTACAATTTTCTTTCTTAACCAAAATACGTCAATGAAACATGAGCACGTTAGGTAAGGAAATTTAGCCTACAATTGACTTCATGGCTTGAAAGTATGTCAGTTCTATTTTAATAGTTGTAATCAGTGGATAGTGAACGTGTATCAACTTTCTAATTACATACCTCATAAAAGATACATGGATACTTAAGAAATGTTAGAAGATATGATTGTAACAATAAAACAAACTATTTGCATTCCATGTTGCGGTGTACCAAAGCTGGGTCCAACTGTGTATATTGGTCCCAGACCAAAGACACAGAAATAGTCATCTTTAACATTTCATAAACATAGTAATTGAGGGGAGATAATTCACTACATATAGTTTGACATTTGACGCAATGTACAGTAGCATTTGTCAAATTAAACGCTGGTAACTGTGGACAAATCATTATAACATAGGTCATCATGAAACATTATAGATTACATGTAATATAGATCCCTGATTTAATCTAGGCCATAAAGTAATGCACATACACATTGTGTCAACATGCAAAAAGTATAAATGAAAATATACAAGTGATTAACAGTACACTTGGCTAAATATTATTTTTTATAAATCAAGGGCCATAACTCGTAGTGACTCCAAATCATTCTTTCCCATCTTCTATAGCATATTTACACTTGATTTTTGATGTTGGACGTTTGTAAACTCAGTATTTCAATTATCTATGGCATATAGTATACCTAACCAGTGATTCCAGGAACCCATCGGAAGAAAACACTCAAGCTGTTTACTTGTGCGTGTTTTAGCCAAGTTTTCCAAAACCTAGCTAGATTAGATTTTAGCATGTCATTATGCTAGTCTGGATTACCTGCCCCTGTCACAACTGATAATCAAAAATATATTAGGTAGGGAACCAGACCAGACATTACTCATGCTGACTGAACAGTTGGGTTTCTGCATTAGTCTACATTTGCGATCAGTTTACACAAGCGGATTTTGCCATGAAAAATGATATGAAAAGAGACATACCTTGTATTTAGGTGTGTAAGGTCACAGTGACTAAATATAGAAAAAATGGTTTCTGCTCAATTTCTTTAGTATAAAAAGTCCAATTGAATTAAAATTTGGTATGGAGATAGTTTTTATGAACTTGTGCCTTTTGATTGTATTTCAGGTTACTGGGGCCAGGTCAAGGTCACTGTAACTAAACATTGAAAAATGGTGCACAGCTCTATAACTTGATCATGGAGTGGTCCATTTAACCTTGTCTCACAAGGTGTTGAATCAAGGGTTCAGACTTATGGGAATGGATTCATCATCTCCAGTCAAATTGTCATTAAGATGTATGTTCCGAATCTAGGTTTCAAAACTACGACATGCTGATCAACAGCCATGCCCTTATCAACAAGGCCAGCTTGGGAAGTTTGAAATTATTGTCACCTCAGAAATTTTATTTCTGGAGTGAAAAAAATCATTGCAAACATAAGAGAAGTTCAGGATAAAAGACAAGACATTATACAACTGATGATTTTCAACGATTTATTCATGAGACCAGCTCGGACTATTTTAGTATAAAAAATAAATTCTTTAAAATGCGTAATGTAAATGATATACAAATATATGCAAAAATGAGAAAAATAGCCAAATTACCATCTAATTTATGAAACATTATACAAAAGATTGTTGGTTTGAAAAGAAAACAGATTTAGTGTTCATTGGCCCAGAATTGCAATGAGAAAATTTAGTTTTAAATCATCTGAATGTACAACGTTTGCAGTAATAAGTTAATTACATAATTAGCTGTTCAATAACCATAATAAGCACAAGTTTATAAGTCTATTTTAAATGTAACGTAGAAAAGTGTTAAAAATGCACTATGTTTTGCCAAGAAAAATAATTGGGAGTAATAAAATAGGGACACCGCATTTTGCACTGTCAGCGTCTAAGATTAGGACTACTGATATCATCAAAAACAAAATGTTAGTAACAAAATGACTTGGAAAACAATTAATAAAGATAATGATAACAATTCTTTCTATGAAAATGATATAGTTTCTTCAATAAACAAACTAAACGGTGTATTATGCTTTTAAATTAATGTGTTCCTCTCTTACTCGATAAAGACTGACATTTTTAGGCAAAACTTACGAAGAAGATTGTTTCAGTTCCTGAAAATGGACAAATGGAAAACGTAATCCAAACATTTCTCTCAACCAAGTATTTTTTATTGGTCTAAACAAATTTGGAGTTGAGAGATTTCACTGCGTAATATAATTACCCTATTTGATAACAAATTATGCCCAATTCTGGATACTTGAGAGGTTTCACTGTGTATCGTAATTAACCAACTTAATAACAAATCGTACTGAATTTTGGATAAAAGCATCAAAATAATGTCATACTTATGTAAATGAAGATTAAGTTAATACTATATAATGTTACACATGTAAAATAATCCACAAAGTCTGTAATATATAACAAAATATTTTAATACATGTACAAACATAATGAAACAGAACTGAAGTACGATAAAAAATCAAAGTGCGATAAGGTTTGAAACATTTTGTGACATTACCTCCAACAAAATATAATGCCAATGATTAGTTAAAAAATACTTGAGGAAACTTTTTCATAATTCAAAATGACAATGAAATAATAATTGTCATGCAAAGACAAATCAAGATAATAAAAAACTAGGCAAGAAACAACTAGTTATTATATCAACAATAACACAGGATTGCAAATTCATAAATACATGCATTTTGTCCAGTTATTTCTACAAACCCGTATGTCATTTTCTCCCATTTAGAGAAAATCGCATCTGAAATTTTGAACTGCAATAACTTTGATAAGAGAGCTACGTGTTTGTGGAATTGGGATTAATGCTATTTATGATAGATCTACAAGCTGGTAAGTATGGTCATTTTAAACAGCTCATCAGATGAAAAAAATGATACCAAAATCTCAATATTGCCAAACTCGAGTTACGGGGTTGTAGATATAAGCTGACGATTTGAATATAATGTTGTCAATTCACTGAATAACACAATCATATGAACAAAATAGGTTAAGTTTGAAATTTAAGATTGAATAAATGCAACATATCCTATTTGGCCTATTTTTATGGAATATTTTGAAGGCCATGCAAACTCATCATCGGACAAGCCTTTGTAAATGTTTATTTAACCAGAATGAAAGTATACGATTAGGTGCAATGTTAACAACAAAATGTTATGTTTTGAAATGGAGAGAATGTAACAAAATCTCATCTTCCATGTCTGATAGATGAGAATGTAACAAAATCTCATCTTCCATGTCTGATAGATGAGAATGTAACAAAATCTCATCTTCCAGTCAAATCTTCAATGATCCATCAGTGTTAAGTTAACGCCAAACATGTCTGGTGGTTCTTGTGATGATGACAATTCAGCAATAATCTTTCCATCACTACAAGATAAAATTCAAAGAAATTTCAAAGACAGAACATCTTTTTTTATTTTTCTTAGCCTTGTTGTGGTGCCTACAAAATTATGTCAAGTTCGTTATTTAAATAACATCAGGTATGAATATTTTAGATCAGTTTTCAAACAAAACATATTTAAATTTCAGCATCAAGCATACTGTTTTAAACTCTGTGCTGCAGAACAGAACATGGACTTTAGGTCATTACTTCATAGCAAAATAAATCAAAATTTGCAAAACAGAAAAAGAATAACACCAAAAAACTGCGTCAATTTCATTTCTCAAATGACATCAGGCATGAATATTTTAGATCAGTTTTCAAAAAAAAAAAACATATTTAAATTTCAGCAAGGACTGTAGGTCATTACTCCAAAACAAAGTAGGTCATGCAAAACAAGTGGATTGTAAGAGGATAGCAACAAAAAATATATATTTTTACCTTCATAAATATCATAAAATACCAAAAACGTTGTACAGTTTATCAATGTTACAGTAAACAAGGCTGTAGAAATGTTTTCATGTAGCCGGTAAGCTATTAAAAGCAGAAGGGGGTCCTGAAGGTTCCCCCCAGTAGGAGGCAAAGGAACAATGCCCCTTGTGGGGTAAAAGTAGCTGGCTAGAATGCTGAAATAGCCAGTTGATTTTCTGGCTTCTGGCTCATTTCTACACTCCTGAATAAATAGAGTTCACAGCCGCATGTGAATAAAGGTCTCCAGGTGAACTGCAGCCAGTCTTTAGCACATGTATATTGATGTGACAGACCCACAACACCTCTAAGGACAACTATGTGTAAAGGTCATATTTCTTCTTTCTTTCTGATGGCCTTTATTTACATGTTTCATTGCAAAAGTATGTGCCTATGTGATAATGCATTGTCCTCTACAGACTGAAGAGGTCATCAGAAAACCCTGCAGATTTCAATTCAACACAACATACATTTGTTTGTTTAAATGACAGAATGTTTTAATGGTAAATAATAATTTGAAGTTTAATGACTCTGTTTGTAACCTTATGTTAAACCATTGTTAACAATTACATTTGACAATCATTTTGCAGTGCTTTACACATTATACTTCAAGGTAAAATAAATCAACATGGGCTATCAGGCAGAATGAAGTATTTTATAGACCATAGCCCATGAAGAGTTGAAAGATTTGCACAACTCAAATATGTTACGCGAAAGAGGTATACAGACAAAATTGCCTCTAGAAAAAATCCCCTTTGCACAAATTTGTACTGGTGGATATTCATAGCTCTCCAATTAGAAGAGTTTAAATTGGAAAAAAAGTTATTTCTAGTTTATAAACATTATTATTTGTTGAGCCATAATCCATATAAAGTATGTTTAGCATACCAAGTAAGAAATGACATTTAATACTGTAACAATTCATTTAAAATATTTTCATACAACCATAACAATATACTAGATATTTCATGTTTGAAAATGTTTATACAGCAATGGAAAAACACTGCACCTATGAGTATGAATAGTGCAACATGGAATTCTGGAATTTTTAGCTCACCTGAGGACATAGTACATACACTTTAGTAGTCACACTTTTGAGCGAATCTTCATCAGACCTGGTCAGAATGTTTGTCTCAATGATATCTTGGACAAGTTCGAACATGGGTCTTCTGGGGGTCAAAAACTAGTTCAAATCACTGGAAAACCTTGTTAACCCTCCAGAGAGCACAGTTTTGATTGGATCTTCCTCAAACTGTCAGAATTTTTGTATAAATGATATCATGAACAGGTTTGAACATGGGTCCACTCAGGTTAAAAACTAGGTCACCAGGTCAAATCACAGGAAGACCACAGATGTTGCAATCTTAACTCAGGTGAGTGAAAAAGGGCCCTCTTGTTTACGTAAAGATATATAATTGAAATGAAAATTAACTTCAACATCATTAAATTAATTGAAATACAAGAATGCTGCAGAAGTTAATCCCTTCAAGGTGAAGATAGCAAATAATCATGATAAAACATAACATTTTTTAAAGCCTGTTATCGTAACATATTGTCTGCTTAATGCACCCGCACAAAACGTGGTGCATTAACTATCACACAAGACCTATACTCATCTAGATTTGGTATGAACAGTTCATGATTTTAAAATGGATGACAAGATGAAATGTTTACACTTCACTTAGTAAACATTGTTGCTAATTTTAGCCAAGACAAAATGTGGCCTTCATTGACAGTTGGCCTTTATTTGGAGGTCAGTTTGATCTAAATAATCAATGATGGTTTTTCAAAGAATGGCCTTTATTCACAGGGTTTATTCAGAGGTAGCTGCAAACACAGGTTGACTGTATAGTGTTTATTTACATTTAGAATATGAAACAGGGTTAACACAGTTTGTCAACTGTATGTTAGTAATATAGGGAATTTGTATTTTTATAGAGATATAATTATGCACTTCATTCATGTCTCACATCTACAATCTTTCAATCAACAGACGGCCTCTGTGGGTCAGTGGAAATGATCTCAGACTAGTAATTACTAGTTTAAATCCCATCAGGAACCAAATTTGTGAGGAAGCTATCCACCCAGCTTATGTGGTTTACTTGAATGCACACTTAGGGTCTTCCTCCACCATTAAAACTGACTATTGGTGCAATGTTAAATCTCTGACAAAAAAAGATCCACAGTTCTGTTTAACTAACACAGCTAACTAGACAGACATATTTCTGTGTAAGAGAAAACAAACAATCAAGGAGAAAATACACATAACATACCTGATCACATTGTACTGATAGCATACAAACACATTAGCTGCAGATTTCACAATGGTTAGTGCAACTTTTCTTTTTAATTCCTCAACTGTGTCTGTACCTGACAATGCAAATCTGAAACAAGATGTAAGTATGTAAATGAAATCAAAATGTACATGAACACCAAACTACTTGTTCAAATTAAGGCTGTCAAAGCTAACTGGAAATTCTGTTATAACTCTAATCTGAGATGTGAGATGAGATATTCTATTTCCCTCAAAGCACTTGGACTCTGTTGTCATTTCATTTACACATCGCATCAATAAGCACCTTAACTTACTATTGACCTCATCTGGATTCTCCTGTTTGGCCAATAAAATCATCAAGATCTTTGATATATATCTGTAATAGCTTGGCACTCCTTTTGACAGGTCAAAGAGGAAATAAATAGGTAAAATATAGATAGTGTGTCAACAAGATAAGATAAGGATATTATGCTTGTAATTTAACAAGGGGTCTCCATGGTCAAGTGGTTATGGTCTCTGACTTGTAATCACTAGGCCCTGTGAGTTCAAATCCCAACTGGGACCAAGCTGTCCAGTTGGCTTACAGAAGATCGGTGGTTCTACCCAGGTGTAAGCCTTGGGTATTCCTCAAATTAAGGCTGGAAAGTTGTCAAATGATGGATTTTGAGGTAATCCAATAAGAAAGCATAACAATCAAAGGGAGAGAACTGTGATAATAAAATATTAAATTTTAAGCAGTATTCATATTCATAATTAATAACATACTGGACATGGACATCTTCATTTTATGTTATTATATCTTACATTTGGCCTAGCGTTTCTGGATTCTGTACCAGTGTTAACCTTGTTCTCCACAAGTAACTGCCGACTCCTCCGAATAAAAATGCCCTCTAGGAATTTGATAAATTTTGAGTTTTAATCAACTAATAATAACAAGAATTTTTATACATACTGCATCTGATGTCTGTTTGGTATTCCAGGTATAGGGTCATCTGTTGGAACTGTTAATATTAAAATATAAACATTAATATGAATGCTTATCAAAACAAACAAAATGTGTACATGAGCGAGGTCTTGAAAAAAATAATAATTTCTTTGGCAGGCATGCTAACAAATTAAACTGAATATTGACAGATGATTTTATTTTATAAGAAAAAGCTTAAATTTTGGTTCTTTCATTAAGACTTAGTAGTTTTGGTACTTAGTAATAGGAACATCATACTTTTACTGATGAAAGTCAGATTATAGTAAACATCATTTGGGTTTTGTCTTTGGGGCCATGTAGGATCCGGCCCCATGGCCCTTGTTGCCATAGGTCTTGTAAGTATTCCATCGGCTGCATTCAAACCTCTGCCATACACATAAAACACTTTCTTCTGTTTGGCGCTCGTTGGACCTTTGATGACATATAAAAACTTCTCTGGATCCTCTCGGTCTTTATTTGCCTCTGTAAATGTAAAGTACATGTATTGCTAATGTAAAGCATTGTAAAAGCAAAGAATCATAAACGCTAAGTATTGTTAATGTAAAGTATTGTAAATGCATATTATCATAAATGTATCATAAATTAAATATAAAGTATCATAAATGTAAAGTATTGTTAAATGTAAAGTATAGTAAATGCATAGTATCATAAATGTATCATAAAAGTGAAGTATCATAAATGCAAAGTATTGTTAAGTATGGAAAATTTAAAGTATTGTAAATGTAAGTTTTATATGACAGCCAAAGGTTCATCAAAGCCAAACACATTACATATCATATTCATGGACATAATTTAGTGGATGATGTTAGCTTGATATTCTATACATAAGTTATCACTTGACTTTCTTAACCTAAAGTTTGGTGCCAGCATTCATCAATTTTCATATATATATTGCAACCAAATTGCACATTGATAAAGCACACAGTTAATGTTTATGATTTAGATAAAAAACATCATACTTTCACTGAAATCATTCAGTCTTGGATGATAGAAATAATGCCCTTTCTTGCTTGTGGCTTCTCCTTCGTACGGTATTTCCTTCTTCAATTTTTTACTTTCTTCAACTTCTCTGTATCTAATTGATCCATGTTTTAAATCTATAAGCACTGGAGCTCCTATCGTACACTCCTACAAAAATATTAAGAATGTAACAGAATAGATGTGGAGGTAATATACATACATGTATGAATTAAACAGGGCTACAAAATGTATGTGATTCAAAATTAAAACAACACTAACTTGCGATAATCTGACCTAGACAGGAAAGGCATGATGAGAATATATGATAGGATATCACTAACATTCAAAGAATCCTTTGCTAACATATGAAGCATCAAATAAGTACCCACAATACATCCATAATATGTAAATCTGTTCAGTACTCAAAATATGTGTTCTACCATAAAACCATAACAATTAGCACATTAAATAGACAATTACTCTGCTCCTTGGCAAATTATGATCGTGGGTAGAGCAGGACCCAAACTTTAGAATTAACTACTCAAACTATTTATTGCGCCACAAAACCATAACAAACAGCAAGTTAAATGGACAATATTATTAAATCATGTTCACCTTTTTATTCTTTTTACTTTGCTCCTTGGCAAATTGTGATCTTGGGTTTGGCAGGACCCCAACTTTGGGCTGGACACTCGAACCAGTGCCCATACTTAGCAAATATACAACATGTAATCCTTAAGAATAAAAAAATACGCCAGGTATTTTGTTGACAACGAGTCAAAAGTCTTCAATTTTATATCGGAAAGCGTCGTAATTGTTAAGCAACCAAAACAGGAAGTGACATCAGGGTACTCTTAATTTTGTAATGGAAAAAAGCGCAATATTCCGGACCCTCGATTTTTTTATCTCGATGAACGAACTTTATCAGTGACCAGATTCAACGAGCACCAGTCTATTCAATACCGGAAGTAAACATTCAGAGATGGCTGCTCCACCTAAACCTTGGGAAAGACCCGGGGTGGTCAGACAAAGCGATGACAGTCCTCAATCTTCTTTTATGTCGGGGTAAGCTAAAAGTCTTATGAAAGTATTTCACTTTTTAACTGGAACGCCAACCTCAACGAACCTTTATGAACGAAATTGAAATCTGAACTGAAGATAGATATTAAAATTTTTCACTTTTTGACTATTTACCATGAAATATTGTTTCTGAATAGTCATTTGGTTTATTTTGTTGTTCATTGAAAATTGAATTTCCCTTTCTACCATTTGATATTATATTGTATTATTAGTTTCTTATGATAGTATCTGATGGTGTAGTAATTAGGTTAAATTGTAGGTTATACGAGGCTAAAAATATGACAATCTAGATATTGAACTTGTTTATATTTCCTTGTTGAATGTTTGGCATCTCTGTAAATCCCCAACATAAGTGACATCTGTGTCAATTAACTGCTATATTAATTGTGAATTGTGTTACAGTGTTGTTTATATAATGTTTGTGTTTATAGTAGTTTGTATGTCAGTCTGACTGATTATCTCAGTTGGTAGAGTAGCCTTACTTATTCGGCTTTCAATTAGCCGATTTCATACATGAATTCGGAAGGGCCATCCTCTCAGCCTGTGAGGGTCGGGGCTAATCAAAAAATGCCTCACCATGACAAACAGTCTAATTAGTTGGACTATTGGTCGAGCAGCTGACTTGCAAGCAGAGCCCCGCATCGGATTCGAGCCCCGCATCGGGAACTTTATTTTCTGCCTCTTATTATAATTGTTACTATTTAGACAACAATAAGAACTTCCATGAGGTTGTTGATTATTCTTAATTTGATTTGAATTAATGTTTTTAGATTCATGAATACTATTAATTTTCATTTTGTCAACATGTCTAGCCCATTAAGCTATTTAAGAATAATGTAAATCATTATGTAAAGTATTGAAAAACTTTTATGCTAAGTTTTAACCTTCTGCCAATGTAGAATTCATGTTTAAACTATTGAATACAGAAAATTTGTATTTTTTTAAACTTCATTTCACATTAAATGTACCAGTTGTGTATGCTGAGATCACGCTGACCACTGACTGTTCATGTATCTTTCATGTATTAATTGAAGTCTGGAGATTTGTTTCATATTTCACATCCATATTACTGAACTGATATAAAAAAAGAATCACATTTAATGGTCATAATTGCATATATTGTGTAATTTTCATTTCAGATCATCGACCAGTCTGGCCCCGCCAATAACTGGTGGGTCTACAACTATTGGTGGTGGAGATGCCCCGCCAATTCCTAGCCGACCATCACAGGGTGGTTATTCTTCATACAGTCCTGGTTATGGTGGTATGTATGGATCTGGAATGTACAGTAGTCCTTATAGTACTGGGATGTATGGGGGCTATGGGTCTGGTATGTATGGTGGAGGTTATTCAGGATATGGTATGGGTTACAACAGATATGGATACGGACAATCAAATGAGTATAACTCTTTTGCACGCATGGCTGAAGAAAGTTCAAGACCAGCGTTCCAATCCATCGAAAGCATAGTTGGAGCTTTCTCATCTGTCAGCATGATGTTAGATTCAACATTTCAAGCTGTATACAATTCATTTAGGGCTGTGATAGGTGTGGCAGACAATTTCAGTCGAATGAGGATTCAGTTTGCTCAAGTATTTTCAGCCTTTGCTGTGCTGAGGACCTTGAGATATTTGTACAGAAAGTTACTGGTGATGTTGAGACTAAGACCGCCTGGTTACGCTGAAGAAGCCTGGCTTGAAGCAGGAGATGCAGTTGTGCAAAATGCAGCAGCCTCACAACCTGGCGGAGGAAAGAGTAGCTGGCCTGTTCTTATGTTTTTCGCCATCATCCTTGGTGGACCTTGGTTAATTTGGAAATTTTTGAAGTCAGCGTTTGCCAATCCAGGTAAATGCCCTTGTGTTTTAAAACTGCTTTAGAAATGTATTTGTGCATGTTTGCATTGACATGGTATGTACATTTTCACGCAGGACAGTGGAATAAGAAAAATCAGACAACAGAAACTGTTCAATAGTGTGTGAGTCCTTTCCTGTAAATGGATGAATTTGTTGGTTTCCAAAAAATGGTCTACCCTTATTTACTTGAACGTTCAACACTTGTAAATATGTTTTTCATCACTCATCAACATAACTATTGTACATGTTTTATCTTAATTTTGCCATTATGAACAAATAAAGAGATTTTTATATCTATTTCAGCTGATCAAGGCTGGGCAAGTGGATCAGAAGATCATTTTGTTGCTCAAGCTTTGTTT
Source organism: Lutraria rhynchaena (assembly GCA_008271625.1). Taxonomy (NCBI): domain Eukaryota; kingdom Metazoa; phylum Mollusca; class Bivalvia; order Venerida; family Mactridae; genus Lutraria; species Lutraria rhynchaena. The sequence goes on along the minus strand of VIBL01000110.1, from coordinate 210,087 downwards.
GATTTTCAAGGGCAGGGTACAGAAGAACTATCATTTAAAGCTGGTTGTAATATAAACATTGCACCCAAAGGTAATTAAATGTTTTTTGCTTGTTTTTCTAGAATTTTGGTGGGCCATTTTATAACTTCTGTAGCACTGTAATTGCTTGTTTTTCTAAATTATGGATAGACTATCTAATGTCTTCTTTAATATTTGTGGAAAAATGGTGATGAAAGTTTTGCTGTTCCAAATGTCTCACTTAAGTGAAATCATTAAATTTGAATTTTTACATTTTTTTAATGTTGATCAAACCCATTTAAAAGTATATAATCAATTTGAAGTAATTTTCGTTTTTTTTCAAGAGATGTGGTACTCATTTTCAAACCAGTATTCTGTAAAGAAAAAGTAAAAAAATGTTGCTCAATGATAGCGTTAGAGTAGTGGTAAAAGGACAGTTTTTACTCAAAAAATTTAAAGCTAATGATTTGTAACTGGTTTTCTGTTGAGTTTTGAACACTGCACCTGACTTTTGTTTGTTTTATACTTGCAGAACTTCAACCTCGTGTAAAAGGCTGGTTGTTAGGAAGTGTAGATGGTAAAAATGTTGGTCTTGTCCCAGCTAATTATGTTAAAGTTCTTGGAAAACGAAGAGGAACAAAAACATCTGATTACCCTGTACGGAATCAGTTAAATGATTTTGAAAGAAATGGTGATGTTCAAACTGGACAAACTAATCAGGCTGGTTTGAATGAAGTTGGTAGTGTTGAAACTTTATCAAATGCAAATACTGGAACCAGTCTAGTACAGTCACCTAGTGCTATGAATTTCGAAAGTCAGGCTCAGAGAGGATTTAGTGATAGTGTGTCAAATATGGACTCTGTGTTTCAAAATGAACTTAATCCATTAGACTCTGTACCAGACCTAAACAGTGACAGAAATGAAAATTCATAAATTGTTATTATGCTATATTTTGTATATTAACATTTGTAATGTTAATGATAATGATTTGATTATGTTTGTATCTACTAAATTGTTGATATAGGATGTGTATTGGGGATAATGAAATTAAGAATATTATCAAGTTTGTTTCATGTGTATTTATCATTTAAAAAATCATCATTCAAAATCGTTTTACTGTGATGGAGGTTGATAATTTTATACATCTCTTGAGTTTTTTTCATTAATTCTAATTATTCTTAAGTATGCATTCATTGCATTACAATGTTGCCTTTATATAATTCTGTGAAAAGACTAATTTAGGTTGTTTTCATATTATCATATTAAAGAGATGGTGATACATGATTTGTCCACCATAGCTATTTTGTAAACACTCTTTCAAAAATTATAGTTTAATATTTATCTGACTTTGTGGAGAAGAAAGTATCAAGCCTAGTTGGGCTATTGTGGTCCATTTGATTACATTATCATAGATTTTTATCCAACTACCCTTAAACTACAAATACAACTCCTGGTTTTTGTATATCATCATCATTTTCTAAAGAAATGCTTTTAAGAGAAGAAATTGCCCTTTGTTAAATTACATGGTGACTGATAACACCCTAGTTTCAATTAACTTTTAAATTTGGAAATACAGTCCATTCCACTTATAACGAGATCAATTACAGCGAGACACCACATACAACGAGGTGTTTTCAAAGTCCCGGCCATTTTCCTTCTTTGTCTATATGTTATTTCCCTTTTACACAGGTATAACAAGATCATTGATATTTTGACTGTTTTTCACACCTCTCTATGGTGATCAGATGACACATAATGGTAAAAAAACAATGAATACAATTTAATGTAAGTGTTCTTATTGTCCAGCACATTAAGGAATAAAATTTCACCACTTTTGTGTATGTACCGCAAACAGAATTGCCTTTATTGTAAGAAATTGTTGCTATTAACGTGTAGATTTAAGCATGAAAATGAATCAGAGGATATATTCATACATCTTGATATTGTAGAACAGTGATCGTAAAACTATGAACGCTAAACAATGCACTAAATTTTACGTCATATTTTAGCGGTCTGTAGTAGACTTAACGACATGAACATTGCAAGCCGCGTCTTTCTATGTTGTAAAAAGTTAAATGAATATTAATTATTAGATATGCAGTTGTATGCATGTTTTAGTAACATACTTTTACAATTGTTACTGTTACTTTTCATTTTATATTGTGACCCTGTGGATAATTAATACTCTTCATATTGGAGTAAATTGAACTTCCAGTAAATTGTTTCATTTTCACTGTAGATTCCTTTTTGCCACTATCTAACCCTTTTTTAGTATAAACTTTGGTCCCATATCGCTTACAATGAGACCCGGTTATAATGAGGTACTCACCGTGGTCCCGACGATCGGATTATAAGCGGAGTAGACTGTATTCACAATCCAACAAAACCACCCGACCTCAATTTTCCTTGACAGGATTAGGATTTATAATGTTTTAAATGGGCTATTTCTTGGTTAACTAGATTTTACCCTTTCATCTAGCACCAACGATGCTTCAGGGTTTCCACTGGACATTATATTGCTCCTGCCACATGTACAGAGGGGAGGGTCCGGGATACAAAAAAGTATGGTCAATTTGATGGGGTTTTTTGCCACTTGCAGATTTTTTTAGCCATTTGCGAAACTGATGATTGACAGTGGAAACCCTGATGCTTACTATAACGCTTTGATACTTGCACAGTTTTTACCTTGGACCATTCCCTATTCACCCACATCACCCAACCTCAAATTTGATGCACAAAATTTTAATTGGGTTATTTCTCAGTTAAGTAGATTATACCTTTTATCTCGCATCAGTGACTGTTTCTTTGTTACCTGCATTTTACTGTTTCCAACACCTTGCCTGTATTGATTTTTGTCGTTATCACATATTTTTGGTCCAGTTATGGGACTTGGTTATTTTTCCAGTATTGAATATATAGGACAGTTACATATATTTGAAACTTTGCTTCTACTTTTACACATTGACCTCATTTAAATTCAAATTCTATTATGAAGCATGCCATTTTTTTAATGCCAAGTTCTTTTCCTCAGTGTATCAATATCATCTTTTTATTGCAAACAGTTTTAATTTTTGAACAAGGAGATCTCCGGATTTAGTTAGATTTCCTAAGTACTTGTTCAGATTAATTTACCCTTTTTACTTTGTATTGGTCAGTTATTTAATTTGCTTGTTGTTAGTTATTATTATTTTACTGTGAAATACAGAAATCATGTCAACAAATAGATGTGCAAAGTTTTATATGTCAACGTCTGTGTATGACTTTGTGGAGTAGGGATAAGAAGTTTCATAATTTAATATTTTTAGTGTTAGGCCTTGTAGTTAATTTGTGTTATATGTTTACAGAAAGAGTTAATTTAAGTCAAATTAATGGATATTCCAGAACAAGCCTCACATTTATCATAAAAATGTTCAACTATAGCTGAAAACTACTTCAAGAAATAAAAAGGTAATAGGGAAGGCCCAAGATGACCTGAACCTGTCATTGCAGCCCCTGAAAAAGTAATTTAACCCTTTTCATGTGTATGTGTGATAAGTGTAAACAAATTAAGTAGTTATACTCAAAATGGTTTGACACAAGTCCTATATTATATTAGGGACTGTAGAGTCCATGATTTTATTCACACAAAACTTCAAATTTCCAAATCTGGCCTTACGTCATAAAAGACATGATGCCCTAAGTTACCTTCTTGTTTTCAAAGAATGCAGTGAAATTTGACCTGAACTTCAGTGAAGAGAACCGTCCAAGTTTAGATAAGTTCAGGTACAGTATGTGACCTGTCACCATTTCTCTTTGACCAAATATTTTACCCCAAAACTTGGCCTAAGGCCATCCTTAAAAAATTATGTTTGCTGTAAAATGACAGACTCATTAAAATCGCTGCAACTCCACTTTTTAACCCTCCTGGTAAAACAATTTTTTGAGGATGGCCTAATTAATTTTGCTCAGACAAATACTAGTAGTCTTACCATATTTACATCTAACAGAGGCTTATAACAGTTCTCCATGTTTGATCTAGTGAGTTCAACCTTGATCCTGAATGCCCCAGACACTCGCCTATTCCATGAAGTTCAAGGGTAAAATGTCATTCTCTAGTGTCAATACCATTGATCTACTATTTGGTTAGGTGATGTAGATTTTAATCAATGCTGTTCCAGTAGTAACTTCGACTTGCATTTAACATACTTTAACATACTGATAAAGTTAATTTGCAGCAAACAAAACAAAGACCTCTAGTCTAAACAGTCTATATAGTTGTCAATAAATACTCTGCAATGATCAAGAGCACAGGATAAGACAATCTTATGGTATAGATATCAGATTGTTAACAGGAAACAGATGCTGTTTGTTTTGATGCTGTACTTTACGCCCTTCATCAGGAGAGCAGAAATGTTTTCATGTAGCCGTTAAGCAACTAAAAGTAGAAGGGGGTTCTGAGGGTTTCCCACGGTAGGGGCAAAGAAGCAGCACTAGCAGGGGAAAAAGTAGTCAGTGAGAATGCTCAAATAGCCGGTTGATTTTCCGGCTTCTGGCTCATTTCTACACCCTTGCTTCATTAACTTGGGACACTTCAGTAAATACTGCTATTATGACCTGCTACAGGTAGATAGAGATGTAGTTCTATGTATGAAAATTATTATTAGGCACATGTCAGCATATACAAAACATTTAAATTCTATAACTAATACTTATACTCTGTATCTGAATAAAACACTAACAGGATTTTCTTCGCCACTTAATTTATTTAGTTTATAACATACAGAGCATTTATTCGGGAAATTCAAAATTAACGTCCTTCCCTGTAAGTTTCTTGTACACAGCGGTGAATGTATCCAACTGAAATACAAGAATGAAAAACAATTTTATACTCATAACAATAAAACCTTTCCACCATAACAATAAATATTCATTAACTAAATAATGAGACAGAAATCAGGAACTAGAAATTAAACATTCAGAGCAAGTTTTACAGAACAAACGTAAAATCAGAATAAATAATCAGCAGTATATTTCAGTTATATGCTTGTCTTATTTTATTCATCACATAATACAAGTAAACATAATAGTCAGTCCTCCATCCTAACTCACAATAAAGATTAAGATAAGCTAAATTTCTTCAACATTACTACATACATAGTCAATTTAATGACTGTCACAATTCTCGAACAGTGTACACTGATACTGGCAGTACACACAGAAAACAAATAAGAGTGGGTTGTATTATACAATTCATCAACAAATTTGAACAAAGTCAAGTGCCTCTATGCAACTAACCACACAGTAAATTGGAGATTAATAGCAAGACACTTAGATCTATGGTCACATATCACAACAGCTGATCCTGGCATTCAATCATATGGATTAATAATGATAAACAGATGAGACAACAAGACTTGATTTTAACAGAATTATGATTAGAATAATTTATTAACAATGTGTTTCACTCATATGCTCATCAATACTGATTATCATATACAACCAAATACTCAATTAAAACATCCACATGTAAAAAAGATTGAAATTCTATTACCAAGATTAAGTGAATTTAACTTTAAATAAACTTAAACAAAATTCTGATCAGAAAAATTAATCAGCAATATATTTCAGTTATATGCTTGTCAATTTTTATTCATCATGTCATACAATGGTATCAAATTACTGACAAGGTAAATACAAGATTGTTTCATCATCATATGAAATTGTGAAATGAAAGCCAGTACAGAAAAACAATGATCAGAACAAATAATCAGCAATAATGTTCAGTCATATGCTTGTCTAGGTTTGTTCATCATTTCATTACTAAGTTAGATTTCAAACACGAAATTCCACAACTTGCAGCTACCACAAGCCTAAGACATAGTAAACAAAAGCAGTGCAAATACCCAATATATCAACACTACAAATCTACGAAGTGTTCATGCTTCAAAGAGTTCCTTTAATCAATTTAACATTGGGCTGAAATGATCTGCATGGTACAACAATTTAATGTATAGACAAGACATTTTTGGTAATACTACAAAAGTAATAGTGCATGTAAGTGCTCTATATCTTAACTACAGGCTTAAGTGCAGCAAAAAGATCCTACAAACCTTGTGCTCTATATTAGTTTGTTGTGTTTTCTCCAAGTGTACTTTGATAAGTCTGGAGCCATCCAACTTAACTCTGATTCTCTTGCCAACAATTTCTGACGGGAAGCAAAGATCATCCAAGATTGATTCATGTACAGAAGTCAATGTACGACTGAAAGTATTCAAATACCAAGTAATTTAACATATTAAGCGAGTATAGGTAGCTGAAGCATTACACAAAATGAATTTAACATAAAATAAAGCAACCCAAACATTTACATCCCCCAAACACCCACAAATTCAACTACTCCATAAATTCCACATATAGCTTGCTACTTTAGAAAATATAACCCCAACATCTAAATCAGCAGAATAGAGTGCATTTATCAAAATAAGATTGTTTTCTAAAAACATAGCAAAAATAGAAATTTATTGCAAAAGAATGTTAAATTATTTTGCTCTCTATATGTGAACAAATCAAGAAATGACAGGCTTGTGAAAAGCTGAAGTTTAATAAAAAGTAAAGTCACTGTCGCACCTTCTTGGTCTCTTTTGTTTCTGCTTCCTCTTTGTTTTTCTTGTTGGTTTTGGCAAAATACGTCTCTATAATATAAATCATTTATATAACAATTAATCAAAAAATATCTTCCATAAAATTTTCGAACTAACAAATTTATGTAAATAAATTGTCTCAATAGACTGGTAGTTTGGTACATCTGAAAAAAGTTGACAAAAACTGTTGACAAAACTGTTGCTCCCAAATTACCAAACAGAACAAAGTTTCCCTCCATATTCAGTCAGAAAGTGACAAAGTTCCTAAAATGTGTGAATCTGAGGTGGAACAGGACTGACATAAGCTGCACCCTTTTCAGTCACACATGCCAAGTTCTAGTCTCAAACAAAAGACCCATCAAACAGTTTTCACTCCAATTGGGCTAACAAGACAAGACTAGAAGTTTGATTATAATCATGTAGTGTACACACAGGGGACTAGCACATTGAAGGGATGGTGTATCATGGTGTAATATGCTTTAAATGGCCGCACAGACCAAAAACACCTATATTACATTATTGCACTGAATCAGTGTATTTTAGTAATATTTGTAGTAAGCATGCATTGTCATTCCTCTACCTGTTGTTTTAAGGTGCATTTAGAATGGTAATTCTGATCAATTTGGTGTTGTGAGGTCGCGTTCGACTAAACAATATTGACGATTTTTCGGAGGAAAAAGATTAAATATCTGCTTCATTGTTTTGAATTTGACTAAGTGCTTATTGGTTATGTGTAGTATAATGTATTAGCTATCTGTAGACACCAGTTATTAGAAAATTGAGTGATTCCCTGAAAAGTTACGTAGTTTTAAACAAACTTGGTACAGAAACTGTCATTTCAGAAGTTGTAACCCTCGTATATGTATATATGTATGAAATACATGTTTTTGGTCCGTATGGCCATTTTAGGTCTAGTACGCCATTATACTCCATCCCTTCAACGTGCTAGCCCCCTGTGAGTGTACATAGAATTGCCAATAATATGTGCCCGCAACACTTTGTCTGAATGTATTTCGGTACATAATCAATGTTGAAATAATAAAAAAAGATAACCAAAATGGGCACCTAATGGGTACCTGAAAAATAATAACTGAACAATAGACCGAACAGCTAGAAAATGATTTGATAATTAATGTATGGTACATTGAGATATCACTACAAGATACTTATTCTTATAGTGGGTGCCTAAACAACACATCAAAATCACTCACTTGTATAACATAAACAAGTCATAAGAAACCCTACCTGTGCAATGAATACAACATGTTTGCCACTGAATTTCTTTTCCAATTCACGCACAAGACGTGTTTGGATTTTCTGGTAACTTCTCAGTTGTGGAACAGGAACAAAGATGATAATAGCCTTCTTACCAGCAACATCGATCTCCTATAATCACAATAAAGTTGTAATAATCATATCATGTAATTAGACAAGTAGACATAACAAAATCATGTTTTATAATAATTACTTTACCACTATCATTACCTTGAAGACATGCATGCATATTTAAAATAAATAAATAAATTTTGGACCAGAAAATAAAAAATAGTCAAAACTATGACAATCAGAAAGCAGTTTGTCAAATTCGTTTGACAAGCAAAGAACATAATGCCTCTTGAAAGTGGATTCGATCTGGTAAAAGCCATGAAATAACACCACAAAAAATAAGTTTTTACCCAGCTTTTTTTAAAAACAAATTCATGTCACCATTAAGACAAAGATTAATTACTTTTGTTTCATAATTAGGCCTAAACAAAAAAAGGTTTGTTTCTGGTTACATGCCCAAAAAATATGGGTCGGTAGGGATTTTTTCTTTTACGTTTTTTTTTACATGTATCAGCAACACTGTTATGAAAATTACAATATAGCACAAAGATTTGGATTCCGTAAAAACTTATGAGTTGGTAGGTAAAAGATTGGTTGGTCTGGTAACTGGAGACAAACCTTTTTTTTAGGCCATAGTATCATTTTGCTCATAATTCTAGTCAACTCTTGCTGATATACTTGCAACTCATAAAGAAAAAATCTGAAATAATCATACCTTAGCTGCAGTGATGTACAACTCTCTAAGTTGAGCCTTCAAATCACTGTTCATCTCCAGCTCAAGAAGAGCCTGAAAAAATAAGTGTCATATTTTCAATAAGAAATCTTCTTAAGAATCTTTTTCAAACAATCACTAACCAGTGCAGAAGAAATTAAACTTGATATATGTCATTAAGTATTAAACAATTTCAGTGACTACTGTATAATAGGCAAGATTATGTTGACTTGTTGAATGTCCAAGCTCTAATAGTCAAATACATATTAGTTTTCAATAGAACAGTTTAACATTTTTGAATGAAAGTAACAACATATCCAAGTCAATTATGACATGTATATACAGGGATTTTTCCCCACATTTTGGAGAAGGTGCCAGTAAGACTGACTTGGGTTGTGTCATTTTGCATTAAAATTATATTTTTTTAAACTAAGCAGTTTCGATCCTTTATTACATTAATTTATAAAATAAGTGACAAGGGATTTAAAGTAAGTCCATTTAAGAGTTTAAAAGATCAGTTTCTAAATTTATAAAAGGTCTAAGAAGTATCTTACAGAAATTGATGAGATTTGTTACTGCTACTGGACTTTATGTATCAACATGTTACATTTCAGTTAGAAGTTGATCCCAATAGTGGGAAATGCAATCACACCACTGAATTTAGAATGGGTCCATTCATTGGTACCTATTATAAGGTAAAAATCCCTGGTATGTAACATTCAATTACATTCCCAGTGTTGGATTCTAAGCATAATTAGGTAGCTTGTTAGGAATGAATACCTGAGAAATTGATGACTCGAACTCATCTGGCTTCTCACCTGGAGGCTTCACTATCTTAGCTCTCGCCGAGTACATCTGAAAGGACATATAAAGTTTTATGTTACATTGGACAAAATACTGAAATAGATACAATCTTAAACTTGACAACTTTTTAACACCTTGAGAACACAACAAAATCATTTAAACAGGAGAAAGCATTCCATAGCGTAGTGGTTTAACATTAAAAATATGTTAGAATGCAAGAGATTATAACTTATAAGAAATATAATGGCATCACGTCAGTTACCAACGAGGTACAGTATCATTGGAATTCAGAGCAAAGAAACAATGTAAACAATGCATTAGTGCAAGAGATTGCGCAGTTATATCACGATATAATATGTAGTAGGTGACAGTATTTACGTAACAGGGAATCATAAAAAAACGTTCAGTTATCCGCTCAGTTTTAAGTGCAAATGTTATTTATGAGCCGACTACCAAATCCTATCGGCCAATTTAAGGCAAATAAATTCGATTAATCGGCAAAATCATCACACAGATTCATACGTATATACTTCCACTACAATCACAGCCACCCATTCACATGGATTAAAGCGAATGGTGCCCGGTAAAAGCGGATTTCATAAAGCAATAACAAAATTATGCACCTTCTATGTATGGCGATTACGGAAAAGGAAGTTGAGTAGCAGACTGGTTTCGGACGAGGATGTATAAATTTCGGTATCCGGAACATTCAGATTATTTTAATTTACGAACGGGCAATTCAATACATGTTTTCGCAAAATTATTGTAGGATTGTGAAATATTAGGCACTCAGACAATAACCAATACAAAAAAAACAAAGTTGTCAATTGACAAAAATATATAGTCTTTTATAATTATCGGTACTTTGGTACTGGTGACGACACATGGTCTCAGTTTTTCTAGTTTTTTTTTGGTAACGCAGTCCGGATTACTAGTACGAAAACTTGTATTTAACATATCCAGTTATGTTTACATGTCGTACCATCGTATGCACTATTAACTGCATAAGAACGTGTATTATCGATTTGCAAATGCATTTTTATGCTGTGAGACGAGGAAAATGCCCTGGAATATATAAAACGTGGTACACTAATATTGTGTAATGTTCACATATTCGAATACTCGTGAAATTTATGATATCTGTTACTTATTATTCTTATCCATTTTTTCGACCCTCAATGGCCTCATGTAGATTCGTACCCACTTTCTGTTTGTAAAATTATGTTGCAGTAATTATCTCATTATTGTGTTACACCAGTATTTTTGGTTATGTTCACCTGTTCAAACATTGTAGAAATTTATCATATTTGTTGCTTATTTTTCGTCATCTATTCTTTCGTACCACGTGTTAATCCAAACATACTCTCTGTTTATAAAATTAAATATTTATGATACTTCAAATGATTTCATTATCGCGGTAATTTTATGTAATTTCCATATATTTTTTATTACAAAAGGCAGGTTGTTCTCTTCTATACAAATTTGGGCACTTTTTAATTTTGGGTTTGACTACAGTTGTGTAGCATAAATAAAATGTCTACATCTACATGATAATTGATGTTCCCGATCAATTAATACTGATTATATCTTGGAGGCATAGATATAATAGGAAGCAGAAAATAAAGTTCCCAATCCGGGGCTCAAACCCATGACCTTATACTTGCAAGTCAGCTGCTCAAACAAGTGATCTAATCTGTCTGATGGGTATACAAACTACTATAAACATGTATATGTACAACACTGTTACATAGAAAAATGTTTCATATGATAAATACATTTGAATTGGTACATTAAGTATTGTTGAAGATCTTTCTGGGTAAATCAAACAGTGGATTTTTTCGGAAGTTCATTGGAGCACTATAATACTATTTACTGTTTGAGTGAAATGATGTCTGGTGGTAAAGTGAAATAATGTCTGTCAATTGGTCACTAGTATTTAACTAAGTAACTTGACTAATGCAAGCTTTCGTTTTTTCAGGGCTGAATGTAAGGCACAGATAGACAAATTTACAGGTGCTAGGTACAGGAAATTTGAGACTGAAGTAGAAGCAAACAATTTTATCAATGGCTTTGACTCCCCAGCTAGCAAAGGTATAGTTATATCCATTGTATGATTTAGATCAAGAATCTTGTAAGATGTATGTATCTCGTTTTTGAATGTCCAAGTTCTAGTAGAAGGTCAGTACCGGTACCTGTCAAAGTATTCCATATTGCAGCTTTTTTTTAAACTTGATATCTTTTTCCAAAATTGGATGTTTGAAAAATATTTATTTACAAATTGATTAGTATACGAATGTATGTTTTTATTTTTGTGTTATTTTCTTTGTATATAAACAAACCAATGTAAATTGCCCTAAGATAATTTAGATATAAGCTCAAATGATATAAATCATATTTTCAAGAGTGATTTTTCTGTGGATCAGCAAATTTGTTGATTGTATGATCTTCGGGTCATTTTTCTGAAATATATAATTCCATTGAGAAAATGTGAGAGAGGTAATTATAGGCAGAGGATAATACTTCCATTATGATTGTTGAACAAATCTTTATGCATCCAGGTTTTTTTTTCCTTCTATAACAGGGGCTGTTTATAGGCGTCTTCCCCTCAAGAAATACCTTTAAAATCATGCAGTATTCCCTAAAAGTCAGTTTGCATCAAGTTTTTTCTTCCCCTTTTTGCAATTTTCCCCAAATTTAAGAAAAAGGCCCCTTCCCCTACTTAGGGAAAAAAGCCCTGGTATCAAGTTTCCCAGTATATGTTCAATTATTCTATTTACAGAAAGCCTTCTGATCATATTCTGATGAGAAACTTTCCTCCTCTCAGATCAGCAACCAATCACAACCCTGTATTTTATAATTTATACCCTCAAGACACATCTCAAGATTCCCGACAATGTGTTATCAAATTTTGAATAGAGAAATATATTTGTCTTCAATTAGAGAAATTAAATCCTGGCGAATGATTTTATGTACTAAAGTTGAATTAATACATTTTGTGTTATATCAAATCACTAATTGGGTCATGATATGTTTTTATATACAGTCAAACCTGTAAACAAAGGTCACACTTGGGAAAAACAAAATGTGGGCTTTATTTGGAGGTCAGTTTTTTTTCAAAATAATCATTAATCAAAAAATGGCCTTTATTCACAGGGTGGTCTTATTTATAGGTAGCTGCAAAAAAGGGTTTGACTGTAATTTTATTTTCAGCATCTTGTGCGACAGTCAAACCAGATTATGGCAATAAGTCAACATCTCAAATCTCTAAGCAATTTGAGCCTCAACTAAGTACAATTACTCGGTTTAGTAAAATTGTGAAAGAGATTGAAGCCTTGAAAGAGCAGTTGAAACTAAAGGAAGCTGAGCGGGATGTTCTTGAAGCACAGATGAAATTGGAACAGTTGAAAAAGAAAAGTAGTGTGTTTATAAAACTTTTTTAATGCATAATTTGAGTGTCAATGTGTTCTCTTGTTTGGCAAAGTTATTTTGACAATTGAATCTAAGATCATTGTTTGATGTTGTATTGTGGCAGCTATGATGCAATCATGTCACATCTGAAAGCCATGTATCCTGGTTAAATTTCGTATTTGTGGATGTTATCTCAGGCTATTCCGGTGTAAACCCTCTGAACCATTACTATATAATTCAGAAATCCTCGCTAAACTGGCATCCCTCTAAACTGGTCAAATGACCTGGTCCTGGGCCTGACCGGTTTAGAGAGGTTCCACTGTAATCATCAACATGTTAATGTTATATAGATAATGGCGATAAAATTATCCCTTAGATATTTTTTTCTGTGGTAATGATACCATATAAAAATGTATGGATATACATGTATATTTGATTTTAATGTTGAATGTTTATTTCACATTTTTCCCCTTCTGTAATAGGGGCTGTTTATAGGCATCTTCCCCTCAGGAAAAAATTTTAAGATCATGCAGTTTCCCTGAAATTCAGTTTACATCAAGTTTTTTCTTCCCCTTTTTGCAAAAATTCTCAATTCCCAAATTTAATAAAAAAGGCCCCTTCCGCTACCTGGGAAAAAAGCCCTGATTCAGCATTGCAGGTTTGTCTGTTTAAGCATTACCTTCATTAAAGTCTTTTTTTGTGCTTATTGCAGGTACTCCGAGTAAAATCACTTCAAATAAGACAGTATTACACAATGTCAAACCTTATGATAAACTATCATCTATGTCCAGTTCAAACTGGAAACAAAACAGAGTTACCCAGTTGATAGATGCCAATGAAGCTAGACAGTTACATACGTCTGCTTGTCTAGGTTTGTAAACACGAGAACTCTATTAAGACTCTATTTTTTTAAGTTTTTTTTTTACATACTAAGCAATATTCTCCCATTCATTACAATGTATTTATCTTTACATTTTCGTTGTTTAAATTATATTTATGCATGTACAAGACACCAGAAACAATTTAACCTAGAGGTAACATTTGTGGTCTAAACAATGTGTTAAGTTTTGAATGTTGGATATGTGATAATGCTTTCTGATTTGACTGGATATTTATTTGGTGGTCCATTCTCTGATTTATATAAAAAAGAAGGTTTTGCTAACAAAGAGGCATATGATTTATCTGCAGATCTGTGGATTAGATGATCATATGGGTCATTTTTGTGAAAGGTGTAAAACCATTAAGAAAATCTTTTTATTTTCACTAGGTTTAACATGGCTTTTCAACAAATTTTCAGTTATGCACTGTGGCTGTTTCACCTAACCAGTTTCCTGGACTGTATTCTAACCAGTGTTAACATACTGTTCCACAAGGAGCCAGAAACTTCTCGACATATAGAGGAAAATTGTCATTTTTGACAAACATACACAGAAGGATATGACCTGCTGTGATCAAGATTTGAATCCATATCGCTGGGTTGCACACATTCAGTACACTAACCACTGGAACACAGTTGCGGCGTTGAGAAAATCTGGGGTATTACACTATCATACACTAACAGTACACTATCGTGAACAATGTGGAAGTGATTTTCTGGTTAGTATTTCTGTGCTATTTCAGGCAGTGATTCAGATACTACTCCCACAGTTTATACAGATGGTTCTTGTGTAAACAATGGTACAAAACATGCTAGAGCCGGTATAGGTGTTTATTGGGGCCCTGGTCATCCTTTGTAAGTATTCATTTGGAAGTCTTTTTTGGACTTAAAAATCATGCTACCCCTTGCCTATGAGGTTATTTACTGTAATATTAGCCATTTGGAAGGTTTAAAGAAATTGGTGATGTGAGCTAAATTGACACTTTAATACAGTGTAACCCCTGAAAACCAGACCCCCTTCTGAACTGATCCAAAAGTCTGGTTTTCTGAGAATTGTAGTTTTCAGAGAACTATTGATTATAGGAGAGAAAAAAGTGGGACTTGAAGAATTGTCCAATTTTCAAAGAATTCCGGTTTTCAAGGGTTTTACTGGAATTCTTCATACCTGCATTTATGCCTGTTCTCATACAGATGTGTATTTGGTCTTACCTTGTTTATGCTCTTCTAATAGGGGCGTCCTAGGTCAAGTGATAATGGTCTCTGACTTGTATTCGCTAGCTCCTCATTGCTGTAGGTTCAAATCTCACCAAATTTTACATGTAAGAAAGCTGTCCAGCTAGCTTACGGAAGGTTGTTGGTTCTACCAAGATATATGTGGGGGATGTCTTCCTCCACTATTGAAGCAGGAAAAGTCACCAAAGGACCCTGTGAATGATAATGTTCATTTAGGGGTTACTAAGTGATTTTTGTGAACGTTTATATACATGTCAAGTAGGCTCCAATGGATGTATAATAGTAAAAAATTTAACCCTTTGCCTCATAAGCATATTGTAGACTCTTCCAAATTCAGTGCTGATATACAAAACATTAATTTATGTAAGAAAATTGAGTTTCTTTTCTCTGACAGAGTGGAAAACATAGTGACAAAAGAAGCCATTACTCATTATATGCAATGGCTTCTTTTGCCACAATGTTTCCAAAAGTAGTCTGCTTCAGATATGGGGAAATGTGGTATTATGAGGCAAAGGGTTAAATATGTTTCAGAAATATTGACAAGTATAAATTATTTTGTCTATCTTAGATGTGAATGCTTACCTAAACATGTTATTCTGCTTGAAATTGATTGAAATGTGCAATGATTTACTCTTCATTTATTGTAACCATATACTGGCGTATCTTATCATACAGGAATGTAAGTGAGCGGTTACCTGGACGACAGACGAATAATAGAGCAGAGATTTTTGTAAGTAAATGTAGCATCTATATTGTAGTACAGTAATGTGGCTTGCTTGGCTGGCATTTTATTTTCAAGAATTGGAGTTTTCTGCTGCAACTTTTAAGATATTGTGAATTTTATTTTATTATACCTAAATAACTAAATGTATTTGGAAAATAATACCATATACATTTGATACACATTTAGTTTTTTGGAAGTTCTGCATGTATATAATAGATGTAGTCTCAAAATGATATATTCGAGAGTAATTTAAGTTATTGCAAATATCCTTTTAATCCTTTGCCTTGTAACACTGCTTTTCGCAGCATCTGAAGTAGACAACTTTTTGAGAACGTTGTGGCAAAAGATGCTCTTGCTAGTTATGAGCAATAATAGTGTCCCTTGCCGCGCCACCATGTTTTCCATGCTGTTGGAGAGAATTAACCCAATTTTCTTATATATTAGTTGATGTTTTGTATACATATTTGATTTGAATTTGGAAGAGTCCAAAATATACTTATTAGGCAAAGGGTCAGAGAAAAAATGATTGTATGCCAGACAAATCATGTTATACCTCCTGTTCTGTTTCTATTACTGGTATTTTATGTACATAATATCGTAGTGGGTACATTATGTTCTAATATTTTCAGGCTGTGGTTAAAGCTGTTCAACAAGCAAAACTTCAAGGTTATACAGAACTCACAGTAAAAACAGACAGTCAGTTCTTAATAAACTGTAAGCCATATTTTGTTACCACTTAATCCTGTATGTGTTAACCTTTTTATATGCCGGAAAGGTTGTATTATGTTATGGCACTTCTCGTTCGTCCGTCTGTCCATTCGTTTTCATTGTGCGGACAACTCCTCATACATTACTTGACCTATTTTCTTCAAACTTTCACAGATGATAGCTATTGATGTCTAGTTGTGCATAAGTTGTGTAAGATAACTTCATACACTGTGCTTATTCATTCAGGCATCAACTGAAATCTTTGAGTAAATCACACTGACTGATGGAGGTTTTAAGCTTTATTTATGTATGAAATTCTTAATTGGACAGAGTTGGGTGGCATTTGTGGTCATGTGGTTGTGGTCTCTGACTAGTAATCACTAGCCCTTCACTGCAGTTAGTTCGAATTCCATCTAGGACTGGACAAATTTCACATGCCGAGGCCACCCACTAGCTTCTGGAAGGTCAATGGTTCTTTTGAGGTACTGGGTCTTCCTCCACCATTATATATGGAATGTCACCTAATTACCTTGGCTGTAGATGTAATGTTAAATGACATTGAGATAAAAATTAAGCAGAATGATCATGGATGTGAAAAGATCATTATGTCTTTATAAAAAGATATTTATCAAATATCTCTTAATTATTTCTAACTTTTGAGATTACATGTATTTGACTGGCTGTAATTGAGATTATGAATATGTGTATAGTTCGAAAATTGATAAATATTTCAGCTATGACAAAATGGGTGCCAGGATGGATGAAAAAAGGTTGGAAGACAGCGGAAGGAAAACCTGTGATCAATAAAGAAGACTTTGAAACTCTTTTGGCTGATTCAAAAGGAGTTCATATTAATTGGGTAATTTGTATTTTTATAATTAATTCAAAAATCTTACTGTAGATCTTCAAATTCATATTTTGAGTACTGAGTTGTGTGAGTTATATATGTATATAGTTATTAAAATTTCTAGACGGTTTCTTTATCAGTGTTATAATTCCTGATTAACTTTTGCTAAGATTGTAATTGTCTGATATGGTTGCAAAATGCACATCTCCTAGTCTGTTTATTACTTAGCACTTGCATTTATTCATGTCTAATATTGGGAATGAATTCTTATGATCATAGCACACTGTGCTGGTGTAACTGTGACTTATCTGACTGTTTCATCAAGATAATCCTTATGTTGTTTTGTGAATCACACTGATACATTCATCATTTCTTCACAGTTTCTGTGAATCTTGAATTTCTTAATTAATAAGTCCAAAGATGAATTTTCTCAATTTTTTCTTAACAAATGGTCATCATGCTGATGATATTATATTGATAGGATTTCCTAATAGTGCATATTTATATACTTTGTGAAGTGAATACTTGTACATATATGTGCTATGGTACATTCAGGGCTAATGACTCACATACTTTTTGTATTATTGTTAGGTACATGTTTATGGTCATCAAGGTGAAGAAGGAAATGAGTCAGCTGACAAACTTGCTGTTGAAGGTGCTTCCAAACCGCCATGCTGAAAATTCATAAATTTATTTGGTGCTCTTGAGGCTATGCATTATATTGCCTTATGCCGCAAAAGATTTGTGTTGTTTTTCTTATACATTGTGATCATGACTTGTTAGTGGACATGTTCTGTGTTAAAATATTCTAATCTTGAACCTCAGAAACTGTAAAAAACTTTTAATTGGTATATTTTAAATTCTTTCACTAGCAACAATCACCAAAGACACCGTTTCTTAGATATCCATGGTATTAATGGATCTTTTACATTACTGGTATGCATGATGTGAAATAGAAAATGCAACAGTTTGTCTGAATTTGTTAAGTCCAGTGTTTTATTATGTATAAGAAGTTAGAAATTTAATTTATTCTTGCCTGAATCCATTTTGTTCCACTATGTGCAATTAATATTTTGTTATTTTGAGGGAATGTCTATGTTGATATGTATTACATGAAAGAATGTAGTATCTGTGCATAGCTGAAGCTATATGTATAGTATAGGCCATCCTCGCACATTTTTGGTTTGCAGTTAGGCAACCAACTCATTCAAAAATCCTGACAACATTTTTCTATACATTCTTTTTTGTTTACAATTCCAGCATATAACAGAACAAATGCCTATATTGGACTTACTTTCATTTTGTAATAAAAGTGAGCTCTCAGTTTACAGATGTCTTATTTGGAGCTTGTAGATGGCCTGTATATTTAGTCATTTTTTTGTGTTCACAATTTCATGAAATGTTTGGTTTATGTGGGCTGCTTACATTGTTAAATAAAAGTATAAATAATTATACACTTTTTTTATATGCCCAAAGGGTTGTATTATGTCATGGGGCTGCTCATCCGTCCGTTTTCCTTGTGCGGACAACTCCTCCTACATTACTTGACCAATTTATTTCAAACTTTCACAGGTGATAGCTATTGATGTCGTGTTATGCGTAAAGGGGGGATAATTCACATTGCTGTTTTTTTACTGAATTATTGGCCCTTATTATATTTTTACATCAAATTCTTGTGCAGACAACTCCTCCTTCATTACTTGACCAATAGCCTCTTGTTTTATTTGAGAGAGGGTGGGGCTCATTTACAATTTATTAAACCTTTGCTTGTCACAGATAATAAATTTGTAATGTACAAAACTGCAAACAAACTCTATAATAAAACATCAGTATCTGTTAGTGTGAAACTTAATACAATCCAAGTGTCAGGTTCTGTGAAAATGTTGTAGTCTGAATCTAGGCAGGATGAAGATATAAGTAATGGTATGTAATACTTCAGGCATGCTTTAATTTCCAACAGAAAATTATTGCGAAGCTTACAGAACATAACATTACTGACCAGATGAACATAAAGAAGGTCATGATGGCCCTGCATCGCTCACCAGAATAAAAGTTAATTAACTTGTTACTAAAAAGGTAATAAAGGTACACTAGTGAGCAAATAAATGGGAACAATAATAAACTTGATAAAGGACCATCAAAGGATACTACAAAGGAATATTTGTGATGATTGAAAGATGCCACAGACCAAATTTGTTGATGATCCAACCATTGGTTCATGAAAACAAGTCATTTTAAGGTATTTCTATATTTAGCTCTAGCGGCCCCTAAAAGGGGCCAACCAAATTTATTTGAGCAAACTTAAGAGAGGACCATCTAAGGATGCTACAATTACAAACCAAGGTTGGTGATGATTCATCCATTGGTTCATGAGAAGATGATTAAAGGTTTTTCTATTTTTAGCTCTAGTGGCCCCTAAAGGGGCCAACCATTTTTATTTGAGTAAATCTGATAAAAGTCTATCTAAGGATACTACAGACCAAGTTTGGTTATGATCCATCCATTGGTTCATGAGAAGAAGATAATTAAAGGTTTTTTCTATTTTTAGCTCTAGTGACCCTTAAAAGGGGCCAACTGGTATAATAAGAGCAAATTGCTGTTAGAACGTCAAAAGGCTTCTACACAGCGAATTTGAAGTAAATACGACTGGTAGTTTCTGAGGAGAAGACCATTGTTGACGCCAGACGATGGATGCCAGAGCATTCACCTTCTCATCCTAACAGCTCACCATGAACCTTTGGTTCTGGTGAGCTAACAAAACACAAGTAGGAGCCTTATGCATTGGCTCACTAGTTGTATTAGAATAAAAAATCAAGATAAATGCAACCAGAAATTTCTGACTAAAAATATCTCCATTAAAAACATGCTGATGTATTGCAAACTTATCTAAAATGAATTGGTTAAGTATGTTTAAATGTACTGATAAAAATAGAAAAAGACAACCACACTAAATTGAATTTAAATATATACTAATGGCACCAAATAAGTTCAATATATGGAACACTAGTGTGCTTCACATTCAATTGGTATCAAAAATCTAATGCCTCCATCACCAAAACTTGATCCACAGACATAAATATTGAATTGGTGAATATTTCCCAATGATAAAGTGCAATATTCAAGGCTCCATTTTAAGGGCATTTTCAGGTTTTGATAAATTCACTAACTCACATAAATACAGAACGAATTCCAATCAGCCAACTATTACAACATATATTGACATACAACAAATAGCTTGTTCAATTTTATGTGGAAACATAAACAAATGTTGAGATCAAATGATAGCATTTGAAGCAGAAGAGTTCAAATGAAATGGACAAGGACCTTCAGTCCATTGAATTAAGCCATGTTCAGAGAGCTGTGATGACTGAAAATGGTCTTTCAGAAGAGATTGTGAGAAACTTGTATGCAAGCCACATCCTTCCTCTTCATTTACCTTGTCACCAGACAATCGATACAGATCTTTCAGTAATGATGATGCCCACAGCTGCACATGAACATCAGGAATCTTGCCAGCAAGTTGCATGGCTGGTGTCACCATATTGAGAGATTCACTACTGTTGCCAAGTGAGAGGAAGATATGTCCCAGTAACACCAGAGAACATGATGTAAGTCTATTCAAATCTTCAGCATTTGCCATTTTAAGTGTCTCGCGTAAAAATCTCTTTGCCTCATTATAACGAGCCTGAAAAAATGTCTGTAGTCCTTGTACATAGTAAGCTGAAGCTTTTAAACTGTGGGAGCTGGAATGTTCCATTTTCTCGGGATCAATTTTGTCCAGCAAGCCCATGAAATCTTGTTGTCTACCCATACGTAAGTAGACAATGGCAAGGTTCATGTTAACAAACGAGGATAGATCTGGACTTTCTGATTGTCTCAATGCAGTCAGGAACTGTGCTTCAGCTGCTTCCATACAGTTCATAGACATGGCATACAAACCGAGGAGTATATGTAATTGAGAGCCATGGGTAGTGAACAACCTTGGCTGGGCTTGACATACATGACAGGCTTGAAATATTTCCTGAATAGCTGTGGTTTTGTTTCCCATAATTAACCTGCACATAACAATGTGCTCCAGCAGCATGATTTGAAATGAAGACAAGAGTGGGTGGGCATCAAGCATTTTTAGTTTTTCAATCTGCATCAGAGCTTTGTCTGTGTATTTCTGAGCCTTGTCCATATATCCCGCTTGCATTGAATGCATCACTGTAACCAGGTACACTAACACACACATATGCTCCTTAGGTAACCACTGAAACATATCAAGCTGGCTAATACCTTCAGGTTCTTCATCTGTGTGTAGTTGTGTAATAGTTTGTATACTCTGTTGTAATTGTTTCAAGGATGGTTTTACACTTTTCACTTGTCCAGCAGTGAGATAGTGACAAACTTGAAGTACAAGAAAAAACACCTTCGATGACTCTTTCTGAACAGCTGGACCCGTCCACTGTTCAATCATAGCGCCTGAAAAACATAACAAAAACGTATCCTTCACTACCATGAGTAAGCCATAATCACCTCAATGACAAATCTTTTTAGGCCATCCATGAAAAAATTGTTTGTTAGCTGTAATGCGACCCAACATTTTTTTAGTGAGTAGGTAGGAAGGGACTTATTCTTTTGAAAAAATACTGGAAAGCAATTGCTAAATAACCAGAGTAAAAAAAAATATTGGGAGGGATAAAAAAATGGTTGAGTTGTGGCAATTTTTACAAGTAGATAGCATTACAGCAAACATATTTTTTTAAGGATGGCCTTAGTAAAATAAGATATCACTTGTTGTAAAGTAGAATGTAATCACACAAAGAAATGTTCTCTTTCATTCAGTTCTTAATTACATTGATCAACATCATTCACTGAATTCAGATTAAATGGGTAATTTAATACAAATTCTTCGCAATAAATAAACAGTAATTAATTTCTTATCTCCATCTCAGCTTCAAGGTTTGTTTGTATAATAAGCATTTTAAGACAAGAAAAACAACACCACATTGTTGCTTGACAGTTGACCATATGCTTGGTTTTGTTGTGTAAACAAAAGGGACATAAACGAAAACATTCAAGTAATAATGCCATGTTTTCATAATTAATGATACAATCATGTAAACCATCTGTCTACATATTATAATTTATATGTGGACAAATCATCAAGTTGACACATCAAAGCACTTGAACAAAGTAGTACTATTTACTACAAAACAGGTATCAGGTAATTGTATCAATAAAATGGTGAAAGCACCAAAATATAACTATATTAAGAGAAACATATAAAGTATTATTTGAAAGGGAAAACAAACACAGAAATGTCTCTTGTAGTTAATATTTTAAAGGCAGCTCAGAATCATCAGGTTGAGGTTTTACACAGTTCAACAAATTTGTCCAGCTATTAGGTAAATTCAATCTGTTCAATGATATTATACATTGTGGTTGGATAAATATCAATCAAAAGAGTGGAATCAGTGTTTTTTCAGCCATTAATAAGCAGATAAACTGAAAATGTAGGACTGAAAAAAATACAGGACAAACATATCTGACCTGCTCTAGACAATGTCTCATTCACTTGGACCGCATCTTTGTTGATAAGTAACAACATGCCCTTGCTAAGTAGAAATAACAATGTTGTGTATTGTGATGACGCTGAAGCAGCATAGTCAGCACCAGACCCCAACAAATGACACGCCTCTGTAAACTCTTTGTTAGCAGCATGAATCTGGGCAAGTTGGAATAAAAGACGACAGTGCCAAAATGGAGCTTGTAGAGACATTTCCTTTGCTTTGTTCAATAATGGCTTCGCAAGTTGACTCTGACCCTGAAAGAAAACAGAACTTATTGAAATAATCAAAGGTTACACAATAGTAGTTTCTATTTTGATAATGTATTTCCTTCTTCAAACAGGAGAATTCTTTAATGAGATCAAAACTTAAAATATTATCATTTCAATTAAGCTTTATACCTGTTAGGTTCATATTAATAATAATGGTGTCATGTTTTCAGCTTATGACTACAAAACTGAACTTGCTTAGTTTGGTTTATGATCTCCATCACTGTAAGAATATCAGGGCTTGACAACATTTTTCAGGCTACTCAGCCATCAGGATGACCAGCAAAGATTTCTACTAGTTCTGCAGCAAATTCAACTCATCCTAAAAATCAATTTCTACTCATAATTACTTGCCGATTTGTCAAGCCCTGAATATGCTAGCAGTAGTGATTGGAATTGGATGACAAAATCATAATCGATTATCGGTTTGTCCCAACCGATCGATTATCGATTATAATCGATTATTTTCCCAATGCGAATTGTATTGTTTGTTTTACAGTTGTTACTTGTTGTAATAAATGCTTTCAGCCTACTTCTGTATTTAGGCTTTTGTTATTGTTTTATTAGTTGATATGTGCATTGAGCTAATTAGCCTGTCTGTTGCATTGTGAAGGATTCAAACATTTCAGGCGTTCAGCAACGGACCTTTCAGTTCTAATTTCTAAATATATTCAGGTTAAGAGGTTCACATCAGGAGTTCTGTGAACTTCTGTCTGAAATAAGTTTAATTAGTAAACTTAGTTCTATACAGAAGAATATGGCACAAAGAAGAAGTCTGAAGAACTATAACTTTACTGGAACAAAAACTATACTTTGAGATAAAACAGTTGAACAATAGTTCACAAATATAAAACAAATAATAACTCTTAATATCAATAATAACTGTTACTTCAAACTGTTTGACTAGAATTGCTCCGTATCCAAGAACGCTTATTCATGTACTTCATGCGTCCGCCTGATGACTCGGATCGCAAACAATTAACCCAAAGAAGACAAAAAAAGACCATAAGGATAAAAAAATACGAAAAACGTCGGCGACTTCGTAAATTCGACTCGATTGTCGGCGACGTCAATCTTTTCGATTATTAGCGACAATCAGAACACCACTAGCTAGCAGATTATTGTTAATGCGAACCAGAATTATCTTTTGATATAGGTTTATGAGCTTACTGGCGACATGAAAACTTTTCTACAACCTCGGGTATGGGTGCAACCAGTAACAGGTCTAGTCTACCAGGTATCCAGATGATATTATCCACCTGGTCATTACACCCCTGGTCAATACTCCCTCTAACCCTGGTCAATACACCCCCAAGTATAATACTGTATTCTCACTGATTATATTATAAAGTGTTGAGCAACTCATGTTGAAAAGACTTTGCACCTCCCTTTATTGCATAGATTAGTCTTTTGACTAATCTGAGCAATCAAAGGTGCAGATATTTGTCAGTAAGAATACACTACAGTATTATGTACAATATTGATACTGATAGAGTGTACTATATCTGTACTTAGCAAGAATGTTCATCTTCTTAAATCTATCAATATTATTTTGTTATATCTTTAATTACAAGTTGCATGTAATTAATGATTGGTCCAAAAAATGTCCAAACTTAATCATTTTTCTTCATTTAATTCTAAAATTATTCTGAATGAAAATATCGAATCTTTGTAAATCTAGATAATATTTAATTTTGTAAAATGTCATAAATGTGTATGTAATCAAATGCCATTATCAAAATCAACATTTGTAAATAAAATACTTTTAGAATATTTTTGATATTAAATTTCCAAAGAATGTAATTTTAAAATATTGATTTTAATGAAAATAAAATAAATAAATAATTTAATAAATGATTAATGAAACTTTAATTTAAAAGTAATATCTATACGCTTACTATAACAATGAAATGTAGCAAAGACTGAAGAGAAATCTAATTCATTCATTATTTCATAATAATGAAAATATCTAATCAATATTCAGAATAGTTCAATAATTTAGTAAATATGCCATGAACAATACAATCATTACCTGTTTCTCATACATCGATGCCAAATTGCTTGCAGCTTCAAATTTGACATCATCGCTGTGGGGCAGACTTGAAGATATTGACCAAGCATTTTCTAGATGCTGTCTAGCCAAATCAGTGTTTTTGGTGTGAGACAACAAAATGTTTCCCAACTGGAGATGAGTTCTCGCTGCAATGGCAGGAGGTGGATTCATGTTAAATACAGCTTTCAAACAATGGATGCAGTGTCGAATATTCGAAACCGATCTATAGCTTTCAGCCACTCCCAACAAAGCAGCATAGCAATTTTGGTCAAATTCCCGGTTTTGCTTTTCGGCGGCCATCATTGTCTACTTTGGAATACCTCGGATTTGTTCCTGGAAAGGTCCTCGTTAAACTGGTCCCCGTTCCATGTTGCACTGCACCGAATTACTGAAAGAGTCAACGGGAACCAATTCAGTAAACTGGTACCCGTTGACATTGGTGTACTGCAACATGGAACGGGGATCAGTTTACCAATTTAGTAAGCATTTCTATTTTGATTATCTCCCTTAGACTTCTGTCGTCTGTGTTTCAAATTTTCTGGTGCAGTGTATTTTCACTTTGACATGATCAATACAGGTAAATAAGTGGCTGATTCTATCAGTATTTGAGATTTTAATGCTGCTTGTTTGTGATTCACTTTGTTTTCATTTAGCTTGTATCAAACTATCAGAACATGCTCCTGTAACGTATTTTTACTGTTTTATCCAGATTTTTGTCAATGCATGCCATTTGCAACTCGTCATCAATGTCGACACACTGTGTACGATAAATCTCAATTATTCCTGCGCTGTTTTCAATGAAAATTGAATTGGGTACAATGTAAGAGTTTTGTCTATGATTTTTTTCTTACTCGTGTTCTTGGTTTCTCGAAGTTTTTTTTTCAATTTTATTTCAAAAGAATATTTTTTACACGTAGAATTTCGTACAAATGTAATTTGACACATCGTCATGACCGTGGCGATTGTATTGAAAATGCTGGTGCCAGCATAATGAAATCTCTCCTAATTCTGAGAATTTGCCAGAGAGGTTTTCTGTAACTTAATTAGGACTCGTATTTCTCTGATTGATTGTGACCTTACAGACTCCATCAGATGACAACAGTTCATTGATGCCCAGTACAGTATTCTCAGTATTGGAACAAAGTCAATATCATTGGAGAGGGTACCAATCCAAAAAGCTAAAGACCGAAAAGTCCCACTGGTACTAATAAGTCCTGTACTAAAAGGCCAAATTAGATAAAAAAAAATAGATGTATATACGTCATAGGAGTTATTTAAAAATTGTATATATACCAATATACATTTGGTATTTTGCCTTCTTGGTACTGGCCTTTTGGTTTTTGGCCTTTCTGGACCCCATTCATTGGACAGTGTTATTTTACCTGATACATGTTATAATGATACTAAGATGCTTGTGTTATTGTCTGAAATGAGGTAAAATATTCTTGGGTTGAATTTAAATACAAAAATTATGATATTTGGATATCAGTTATTACATTTTTTATGTTGCATAATTTCTAAACTCCTCTGAACAACAAGAATTTGTTCACTCCCAAAAGAACATCTATAAGCAACAATAATTAAAGTGTTGAAACTGATAGACTGAAATATGAAGAAGTTAATTGGAATAAATCACTAGTTAAGACATTGTAATTTACCTTATCACAATACAAGTGAAATACCAACAATAAATACAATCTACATACCTCTTGTTCCTACCTGTCAGACACTATCAGGGTGGGGTATTATATACTTGACACTTTCAAGAGAATAAACAGTCATTACTTAAAATTCTGTGCAGTATATGTCTATTTTCTAGTATTAATTATCCAGTTTGTTAATATCTTTTGCTGATATTTCTTCAAATGCATTTTTTGTGAGAAGGCCATTTCCTAATTTTTCAAGCAAATAAAATTGGACGAGTCTCTTTATTTCCATGTGATAAGATCTGTTTGCTTTTATGTGGTGGATATTAAGTTTTTCATAGGAATGTTTATACCTTCAGTGTAATGTATCTGTAGTTACATCTTAATTTGTAAAATACATACAGTTGTTCTAATCTTATCTTTGTGGCATGTAAAAAAAAGTTTAATGCTTTCCTTTCTAGTTTCTCCCTCACCTTTGTTTTTGAGCAACCTGGCATTCCGTTCTAAAGAAATATCTGGGTATCTAATTTAACGCAGTTGTGGACTCCTTCAATAACTTTATGTATCAAGTTTGATGAAAATGGTATGTCTTAATTTTGTTGAATTATTGCCTTCATTGCTTGATGAGGTGAATAGAAAAGTCAGGCGCATACCCAGGCTAAATTGAGGTGGATTCAAGGATATGATCAACACATTCTGAAAGTATCTAGTTTAACCCTATCTCAGTCAAGAATTTATAATTTATATAATTTATACCATATATTATTATTTGTATTTTTTTTTTCTTTGGAAAAAAGATGTGTACATGCATATAGGCAGGTATGTGCCTGGAAGAATTCAATTTTCATCATGAATATGACTTCCGATATTGATCATGATCCACTCTTACAATTATCATAGGTCAAGTCTATTCAAACTGTTTTGTCGACCCTTTGTTCATCAAAATAATATACTTTTATGACCAATAATGGCCTAATCAAAACTCAATTAAATTTTATCATGAACATTTTTTATCAATCATTCTGGTTTGTTGTGAAACTTTATTCAGAATTACGGGGTTTCTGAATAACATTTTGATAGAGTAAAGATTTATAAGCTAAACTTTATAAGAATGTTTTAATTTTGAGATTCTGGTATTGAAATTTTTTTATTCATTGTAACCTATATGGTAAATTATTGTAAAAGTTCACGAATTCTATAAATTCACAGTTTATATAATATCTTTCAAAAGACATGAAAACTTGGTATTTTGAAACTCATAGAACTCATGCTGTGAACTTAATACTATAATATCTTCTGAATAACAAATTCAAGAAATTTAAGAACAAATTCACAGTGCATTTTTTACCATATTTATTGCCCTACGGGGGCCCTCAAATTGACAAAGTCAGTGTGACTGTTTAAAACATTGAATTCTGTGACAATGAATCATTCAATTCCCAATCCTATTTGCTGGCACCAAATATCTTCCAAAAAATGGATTGAAATTTACACAGTTCTGGTGGGGCAAATAAAATTAAGATGAATCACACATGATTTTAAAAGTTCATTTTTAATTGATTTGGCATCTCACATAATTGGTCTCCATCAATATAATTTGGTTTCCAATTGTATTGCTCTGAATAATTGATTTTATAGTGTTGATAGGGAAATGGGTTTAATTTTATTTTCGGAATTGAAAAAAGGAATGTTCATCATGTTTTGTTTTAATTAAACGGAAATGTATTTAATTACTACATAGTTATAAAATTTGCTTGCAAATAAGATATGGATAAGATGAAAGATTGATATTTTTTTATTTAATCACATTAATTTTCATTACAGTTCAATGACAAATGTCTGTTTTGTGGAAGACAAGTTCTTCCTTACTAATGGATCTGTTTAATTGTCTGTTAAAATGAGTTATGCCCACCTTGATGTGAGCACTGTTGGTGTTTGTTATGTTATATCCCAATAAGATAATAATTACTCAAATGTCAGATAATTGTCTGGTTCAACCATGTTTGAGTTATGGCCTTTGGATCTGTAAAAAAATGCCTAAAATAACTTTGTTTACTTAAATTTATTATCTTCAGTAGTATTGTGCTTGTATACAATGTCAGCACTGATAATTGAATAAAAAAGTAGTGCTTCATTTTTATTTCTTATCTACTTGCCATGTAGTATCAAATATACATGCTTTTATTGTAGTTTCATTTATATTTTCATTATATTTTTTTTCTCAATATGTTGAACATTATAATCACATACTACCATCATTGTTCATTATTGTACAATATATATAATTTATTTGGCAATTAACTATATAGTTAAAAGCCAGTAAAATATTTGACTTCATTTGGCTTAATTTTAAATTGAATCTAAACCAATGGTATCCTAGGATTCTTCGTTGGACTGAGTTGACTTGGCAAATCTCAAATGATGAAAATGTCAGACAGAAATATGGTAACTGTTTTATAATGTCTTTGTTTTATCTTGTTTTATACAACAATTAGTGCTTGTTTATAGATGGTTTTCAAAGGTTTATTAGTTTTTCCAAAATAAACAACTTACCCATGCTATGACCATGATGGTAGGTTTAAATTTCCTAAGAAGTTGTCAGTGTTATGTACGTAATATTGATTTTTTATAACCTTCTAACCTTCTACTTTATGTCAATCAGTTGTTCAAATAGCTAATTATGTTTACATTGAACATATTCTACACCTTTTGTCAATGACTTCTACCACAAATATTGTATTGAAAAGACACCACAGGAAGTGATGGCTTTGTCTTCGGTAAAAATCCCCTTTGTGTTTCATTGTATTACTTCTGGTGTGCATCAATATAATATACAACAATAGTTCATTACATTTCAGACATAGTCAATATCTATCATTGGATTGACAGGAAGAGTTGTCTAGGACTGTAGACTGTGTCCCTGGGGTACCAGACTGGTACTAGTCTTATTTTCTGTCTTATTAGATTAGAGCTTACACTGTGACAGTAATTACACGCTTGCTATTCTCTCCATTGCTGAAACTGAGAAAACAATTGGATTTCAGTGAGGCAGATACTTGACGAAATATCGAACAATGTGAGGACGAAGATTGTGAGCAGAGAAAGAGAAATCTTGAATGGTTTGTGTCAGTGCCTTTTTGTGTGCGAAGAGAGAAAGACATTGGTAGCATGTGGAGTAGAAATTAAGCCGGATTTGTGACAGATTCTGGTATTGTTACTTTTCTAGTTGTCAATATAAACAGTTGATTGTAATTGCTGATGTCAGCATTGTGTATTTTATGTATGTTATGTATAGTACAACTTCACATGTATTTAATTTTTTTTTTAACTCTGACAAGTATAAGATTAATCTTTGTTGCATCTTAAAATCAAAATGAGGTTATACAAATACATGTATATACATGTATTTTAATGGACCTTTTTATACATTATTTTTAGAACTTGTTTTCTTTTATTGAATGTATCAACTTGTTATTAGCATATTCATCAGATAAATTTTATAGTCATATAATACAAATTTTAGAAACCCCCAAGGAGTTGTCATGATTCTTAAAAGAAAAAGCCTTAACCATCTCATTAATTCATCTTATTGAAAGGATGCAACTGAATGTGAAGATAATTATATGTTTGCATGTTAACATTTAGCTAGCAACTTGCCCTTTAAATAGTTTGTTGTAATCAACCCAGAGATTTTTACCTGGTATTGACATTATTCATGCAATGTTAGTAGGTATGTCTTTTGTCACTTAGGCAACCATTGCTCGTTTGTTGTCTGTCGTTAAATTGCCTTACTTTGTGTAAATTCTTTTTACACACAGAAATGCATTAAATTAAGTTAGCAATTTAGCTCAAATTTTGGCCAATGTTAAAGAAGCAAAAACAAATTAATTTTTTATAGTTTTATAGAGAAACAAAAAATTAAACTAAATTTTGTGATTGGTTCTTCGTAATTATGTAGAGAACATTAAAATATAATTTTAAGGTGAGCTAAGCTTTGAAATGGTTACTATTGTTAAATTTGTTGTTGCGCCGTCAGAGTAGGAAAGAGTAGGAATGTTAATAGTTAAATGGTCACTAATAGGTTTGGATGTGTTCATTTTTTTGTATTTTGTATATTTTTTTTTTTGAAGAAATTTCAGAAACTGTTTTTTTTGCATCTTTTTGTAGTTGATTTACCTACTGATCTGCACAATTCATATTTGTCAGACATGTATTCAAGAATATTTTGGTATTATATATAACACTTACGCTTTTATCGCACTGTTATGTTTTGGAATTTCAATCTAGCAACATCTTGAATTAATGGATTAGCAGTATTGGATATACCAGTCTGTCGACAGATTATCTGGTTAACGCCCAGGTGTATATGTATATATAGTTGACAGGTGGGTAATTTCCTGATATGAAGTAGACTCAGTTCGTACCGGATTATATGCTGACCTTCAACAAACATGTTCATATGTAAATATTACAGTTTGTAGAGTTCAAGAATGCGGCCAAGAATGTCAAAAATAAACTAACAAGAAATTAATTATTACAATCATCATGATAAATCTCTTTCAATATATTTAAACATGTTATTGGTCAGGAGCTTGTTCAGCCCGTATTAATGAATCTGGCAATAATTGATATCATATGCTTGCAAATTTAGTGTAAAAAGATCCTTCCGTCTGTTTTCCATTTTGTTGAACTGAAAAATAAAATACAATTGTGTATTTGAGAAAAGCGTCTAGCTGTCTTTATATTCAAATTCATTAAAGGCGCATGTATTTGCGATTTTAATCTTTGGAAAATTTGTTGAATGTAGATTGATTTTTTAAATTTTGATATAGACGGATTAAAATCCAAGATAATTCATGTTAAATTTTAGATAAATGTATTGGTTTATAAAGAGACTTTAGGTGAGTCATAATGTAACTAATTACTGTTTATGCTAGAAATGTATGATATATTACTTGTGGTTTAGCTATCAACTTTACAACTTAATAAAAATAAACAGTTAATTGAATAGATCCATAATGCATTAATGAATATTTCAATGAGGAATGTATACTGTTGATTCATCTAAACACAGAACTAATATCTTTTAAAGTAGCAATATTAAATTTTCTTGCTGTCTCCCTCCTGGGAATGTCAACATTGAATTTTATCTGTGTATGTGTGAATACCTTGTACAAAATATCATAATTACTGTTGACTAGGCTATGATTAACAAAACTACTCGTTAACTTGTTAATTTCATGTCATATTGTTCAAGTGGTGCTTTTTTAGATAATTTAACACGATCCTGGAGGCATACAGGGTGGTTTATTTGTCTTGTTTATTTGTTACTGACTTTTTGATCCCCACATTTTCCAGCCTTTCGACTTGGCTATGTAATGATTTTCACATGGCTGGATTTTATTTCAATGATGTTAACACTTGAGACATCCATGTTTGATTTTATTGCACATTCCACATTTGTTTTGGTCGTGATGATTTTTCCCGGATGACCTCATTTTATGTTTTGCACGAATAAATTTTAATACAACTCTAGTCATGGATGGAAGAAAATTGAAGTATTTTTTTTGTTTAGTTGTTTAAGTCAGTCTGTTTTCATGTTGGATTGTTACATGATGTCTCAGGTATGTGCGTTTATTTATTATTACTACTGCAGTGGATATGTAGTTTCAGTAATTTGATGTTACAATATTTATGCGTAAAATTTTTGTTTTATTGTTAGAAAATTGGATATTTATTATTTTGACAATGTATGAGATGCATTGTATTACCTTACAATTGATTATTTATATGTTATCAATTTTCCTTCTCATTTATTTGGAATTGTAACAGCTATTTTATTAAATCACCCAAACTTTAGTGCCTGTCAAAATAATGTATTTCTTAATTTTCTATCAAAATTGAGTTGCCATGGTTATGTTCTTTCTGATAGAAATGTGCGCCATTCACAAATAATGAAATTGCTTTTCTAGAAAAATAAATGTGTTTTGCCAGAAATCAATTTACATTTTGTCCATATGTTACCAAGTGATTATTTATATCCAATATCACCTAGGAAATGAAATATTTGACATATTCTTGAGTACTAACACTGGATATTGAGAAATGATTGGCAGTGCCTATTTTCCTCTGATCAAATATAATTTTCTGGTGATAGTCATGTTGTTTATCATTTGACAGCTGGAGAATATCTGCTTGTTTGTTGACACAATTCATTATTGTTATCTCAGCTCTGGAAAATATCTGTGACCAAAATCAGAGCTGCATGTATAGAAGAAGTATTGTTTCTATGGAATATGACATACTTACTGAAATAACAACTTAATTGATTGTCCATAATGTCATGGATTGCACTATTGTGGACTGAAGATTGTAAATAAGATTATAATCTATCTAATGAAAGATTATAACTGGAATACTATCTGGCTTCAAACATGTCTTGTAAAAATTCATTCTGTCTGTTAAAGAAATTTGTGATTTTACTATAAATTGGGAGGGAAATGTTTTATCAATCTTTAGTGAGCTCAGATACCCATTTACTTTGCGTTGTCTGTAGGTAATGAGGCCTGACCCATAGGGTGTGGTCAAGACCCATCCCTACAAGGAACATATTCTTCCATTATGAATTTAATGAGAATATTCCCTTCCATCATCGAACGTCAGTTTGCTGAGAGATTTTTCCATTATTTAATAAGGAACATGTTAGCATTGGTTTGTGATCCAGAGTACAGGCTAGGTACCTTAAAGTAATTGAAATTATAATGGACTAACAGGACTGCGGCCGTGGTCCAGTGGTTAGTGCGCTGGACTTGTAACCCAGAGATCCGGATTCGAATCCCAGTCGCGGCGAGTCATACCCTCCTATGAAAATTTGACAAAAATGTCTTAATTTCCTCCATTTGTGGAGAAGTTGCCGGCTCTTGTGGAAGTGTAAGTTAGTACTAGTTAGTATACAGTCCAGGAAAACTGGTTAAGTGAACCGGTCGGCATATATAACTGAAAAATTGTTGAAAAATGGCATTAAACCCCAGTGACAATATGTCACATAAAAAACAAAGAAAAAAATGCACTGACAGATGAATAAACAAACCAGCAAGCAAGCAATCAAGCAAACAAACAAACAAAGTACATGTAATTGCTTTGCTTTCATTTTTTAATATAAAACATAAGAAATGAACAAAACAAGCTTAGTATTACTATTAAAGGTTTATTTGTATGGCTTGCAAATTATTGTTCATTGACATTTACACAACAGCCATGTGATCAAAATCTAGACAAAACTGCTATACTATATAAATATGTATATATTAGATGCAGTTCATAGAAATGTCCTTGTTTTAGTTAAATGGTGTACATTTGATCATATGGTCTGGTGGGTATGTGAAAACCCCCCACTAAATTACTTTGACATTTATGAAACAAACTACGCCTAATGTAAACGTCTCATTATAGTGAAACCTTGGTTGCATGCAATAAATAGAATACTAACATTGAAAATCTGTGTACTCTATTAAAATCTAATGATCTTGTTATGTGCAGTTTTCTTCCTGGTTTCTGAATGTTATTTCATTATTTTTGTGACAAACGTAGAAAAAAAAACATTTTGTCTGGCTTTGATTTGGACCAAGTTTAGTTCAAACTCATATAGGTCTGTTACTCCAAATGTATCTACTTTGGGAAGTTAATTTGTACTTCAGATATCAGAGATTTTCTGTACAAAGGATATTGGTAATAGATTGTAGAAATTATATTGTCACCAAGTCTTGGTTGCCATAGTGATACAATTTTTGTCATTGTACCTAGAAGTTCTATTTCGTTCCAGGCTTGAGAAAATCGCCCATTATCAAGTGTCTTAAAGTGTGTTATATGAGTCTGCATTATACTTAGGGGATTAGTTTTGTGGTTGATAAGGTAATGTATTACGCCTTACATTTTGTCATTTACAATAAATCTTGATTATAGGACTTGTTACTTGGCTTGCGTTTTCTATGAAACATACATTTCTACGCACACCTGTTCATCACACTTAATTTCTAAAACAATTTTAGATAAATTTTGTTACTATCTAACTTGTTCATGTTGATTATGGTAATTTTGATGTCATCGTCTTGTCAGACCATCAGTTTTATGATGTTAAAGTCACAAAATGAACATGCTACTAATGAACATTCCTGTCCCCTATACTCATAACTATCCTTTACATCCATTTGCCTTTTATATCCATCTGAACCTAGCATCCAACTCTCACTGCGAGCTATCTACCCCTAACATTTCCCTGATTTTGCTGTCAACCTCCTTTTACATAGCTGTTCCCATAGTAACCATTGCCCATCTGTTTGAATTTTATGATTTTGACATGTGCATGGTGTCTCCACTTTCAGGATTAATGATTTATCATTGATTAATGAATTAATAGACTGCTAGCACATATTTTAGACATTTAGTTTATTTAAGTGACTTATTGTAGATTTTATAGTATAGTATAGATCATTGATTTTCCCATTCCAGATCACAGATTCCATAATATATTTTGGGATCATTTCATATTTTTTCTTAATCATCCTTCAAGCCACATACTTTAAATCTTGATGAAGTATCAGAATTTATGCTGTGTGTCAAAGCCTGGTTTTGTTGATATTTAGGAATATTCTGGTGGGAGTGCAATAAAATCTTGCTTTGCCCATCACCCATCTGTTTGTTAGACTGTTTCTCCATCTGTCTGCTTGTTTGTCCATCTGTCTGTCTGTCCACTTGCAGGGGTGTATAAATGAGCCAGAAGCCAGTAAAATCAACCAGCTGTTTCAGCATTTTTGCCAGCTACTTTCCCCCACAGGGAACGTTGCCCCTTGCCTCCTACTGGGGGAACCCTCAGACCCCCTTTTACGCTTAGTAGCTTACCGGCTGCATGAAAACATTTCTACACTGCTGCAATTGTCCTTCCATGAAACAGAACTTGTCTTATGTAATTTTTCGTCTTGGTCTTAAAAATTAACTTGATATTGAGATTGATTGAGATTACTGTAATTCATTGCTTTGTGTCTTGTATATTCACTGTTGGAATGAAATGATAACAGTTAAGTGTCAGTAAATTCTGCTCCATGCTCACTCTTAAAATGTAAAATGTACAATGAATCATTTTATCAGGAATAGAAAAAATGTTCTTCATACCTTATGAGCAATGAGATGATTGTATGTACTACTGTCTTCTGCAATGAAGCTTATGAACAATGAGTTCTGTTTGAGGATATTGAGCAGCTAGATAACTGATGAAGCAGTGCATAGATGGAGCGATCAGTTGTTTTTCTGAATATGCTACCTCCAATTAGATCTGATTCAAAGTTCTTTGAGCCCCCTTCAAACAATTTGTAGTACTGGTAAACGGCGTTGTTCTGGGAGGCGAACAAATTTGGCTAGTGTTTTATTTTCCTTAGTGCCAACCTAGAAATATTAAGAGGAAGAGAACATGGACCATATTTATTTATCAAGTTATTGCAGATTCACTTTCACTTTGCGCTATATTGTGAGAGTAATTCAGACTTGCAGGTGTACCAATTAATCTTTTAAAATGTACTTAATCCTGCTCAAGAAATGAGTGCAGCTACAAGATTTTATGACTCAGCTTAATATTTACTCCCCCTCCTTTCAACCTACAATCTTGTTTTAAAATTAATTGAATATTTGTATATTCTGTTATTTTTTTCTTTGTATTGTAATGTTACACTTATTGACCTTGTGTCGTACTTTTCATCCAATCAGACAGTAAATTTGATTTAAAATGTTCAATGAGAATCTATGGTATGTTTCCCACGTTGAATGTTTCAATATGATAAAATACTTTCTACTTTAATCCATGAATGGTTTGCCTAACATTGTCATGCTGTGTGGTACTCTGATTTACATATGGCTGTGAGTGATAACTGAATGAGACATTGATACAAAACGTTTAAAAGGAAACCATTCTATACTTTGTTGTGGGTGTCTCGGTTTGAATGTTTTAACTGAAAGTTTGAATGATTAATAAATCGTTTGCATAAAACTTCTCCCAAATGTACTGTAAGATTTTGTCCATGTTGTTAATGTACTGTAAGTTTGTTTTAAGCTATTTTTATGAGGACTGTTACCAACCAATGTTTGTATTATGATAAGAGTGTTTGATTTATAATTATGAAGTATTGGAGAGGTAAAGCATGTGTTAATTGATTAATTACTTTTCTGGTATTATGTTCAAGGATGTGCACACTTAACTTGTTATCTTTGAGTATTACCCAGCTTGCTTGTAAAAATTCAGTTTTCTGTTTAAACAATTATATTTTTCCAGTAAACCAGCAAACCAACATTTATCAATTTGACTGTTTTTGTTTTAAATCTAAAGACTGCACATGTTCATGTTTGACATAAGCACTGTGCAACCTCTCCATAGCAATGCCCTTTGGAGGAGAGCAAAATTATGTTGTTGTTGAGAGGTTGTTGCTTTAGAAAGGTTAAATTAATAGTTAAATGGTACAGTGTGAAAAGTGTTGCTGTTCTGGAGGGGTTGCTCTGTATATCTATTTTCTGTTAACAGGAAACATTTGTTCCAGTAAATCCATTATGTTGATGGTTTTGTTAATTTCAACGTTCTAAGTTTTCATCCTAGAAAACGGTAAAATCCTGACAGGAGTGTAAGCAAAACAATGAAAATACGAATAGAAAGTAAATATTTGCAACAATTATTATCAAAACCATTCCCTCATAACTGCAAACATGTTTTCATGCCTTATTTATCATACCTGCTTAATGTTTCTGTGTTCATCATTTCCTTTTTGTTGTTTGGTGAATATTTGTACTTTAAGCCACTTCATTTTTCTGACAGTTTACAATGTACTTTGAAATCCTACAATCAGTAAAGGTCAACATAAGCTAAAACAATGTAACTTTCACACATTGTCACTAATTACCTTGGGGCATTTATTAATTAAAGTATACCGATATAAGTAAAAAATGGTATATTAATGTTAAATCTGGGGAACATTATCATTTGGTCTGTGTGAAAGTTTCACCTTATTGTATTATGCTACAGTATCAGTGTCAGTACTTTGATTAATGTTGTAAGCTTCTTTCAGGACATCTAGATGGGTTGTCCAGTGACAATCTGAAAATTTAGTTCTTGATTTATTTCTTGTAAACAACATGCAGAGATGTAGGGATGTCATTTGGGAATTTATATGTAGGCTATTGCCTTATTAAGCTGTTTTACAGTTT
Source organism: Lutraria rhynchaena (assembly GCA_008271625.1). NCBI lineage: Eukaryota > Metazoa > Mollusca > Bivalvia > Venerida > Mactridae > Lutraria > Lutraria rhynchaena. The sequence goes on along the minus strand of VIBL01000110.1, from coordinate 172,070 downwards.
ATTTGATCACATGATAGATGTTGGGTCTGTAGTGATGTTTGTTTTGGCTTCAGTATAAATGTTAAAATACTTTGTTATAAAATAAAGGAAAAGTTGATGATGGATTTTCTGTTGACGTTTTAAGTATCAAACCATAGTTGAAAAATATGGCTTTTATTGACATTTTATAGAACTGTAAGTTTATTGTGGGTGATTTGTCTAATTTTATGTGGTGTTGAAGTTGTTTGTTAACTCAGTATTGTATGCCTCATAAAAGCAATTGAAAATACAAAGTACTGCAAACTGTTAACAAATTATGGCTTGAATATGTAAATTGTATATAAAAGTACTGATGTATTGATAAATGACTTGCAAATATAGAAAAAAATAAAATGCAGCATAATTTACAGACCATTTTTAAGAGATAATTCCTTTGGGGTGTTGAATACACTTGGAAAGCCTTTTGCATTCCTGGACATCAGCAGCTAATTTGTATTTAAGGCATTTTAAGTATAGTGGCCATAAATTTGAATTAAATGTTGTTTTAATTTATCTGGCACTTCTGGAAAATTTTAGAAGAAAATTGTGTGTGATTCTTGGCACATTTTCTACCATTAATGTGATGAATTTCTGGATGTAAAACTTTAACTTTTCATGTAAATTTCTGTAATCATTAAATATCTGGTAGTAACTGTTCCATACTACCCTAGGATGAGCAGCTGATGTGCTGGCATTCATTAATTATTTAATATTTATTACTCAGGAATGGCATAATTTGATACTTCCGCAACATGCAAACATTGAATTTATTACATAAAAGTATGTTTGTGAGGAATTATATTGGTAGGGGATTGGTTGTGTTGAAATGAAATTAATCACCATTATGGTGCTGAAATGTTACTTCAACCTAGCCACAACTTTGAATTCCTGTGAAGAAAATCCTCTCTCATATGTTCTGTTCAGTTAATGCTGTGTAATATCAGTTTTATTCAGGGCTTAATTTTCTATTGATAATAAATAGTTGTTTTCCTTTATTTGCAAACAGACACTGTCCATATTCAATTTCAGTGAACGAACAATTAGAGCTCAATGAAGCATACAGAGTTGTAGCCCTTGATTTATAAAAAAAGCCTCAAGTCATTTTGTTTCTTAACTTAAACTACTGAAATTTCAATGTTCTACATGTCACTTCATGATTTCATCTTATGTGAAAAAACTTCTAAATATTCTTAATTATGCCTGTAATGAATACATGTATTAAGTAATTTCAGAGTGTTAAGGTTTAGAGGTAGTCATATAACAAAAAAAAAAATTGTTCCTGTAGTTATTTGTTGCAACAAATTGATGAAGCAATATATTTGTTTAAGAAATGTCCCTTTGTAGAATAAAACACTCAAAAATATAGAAATTTTGTCCAAAGGATGGAATAGCCTGGTGTGGCATAGTTAATGGTTTACAGAAACAGGTGTATAAGCTATTAGTCTCCCACAAATCATCACATTCTTGTTAGTTATTAATCCTACATGTACTGAAATGTATGCATGTAACTGATTAATTTGATAGCATTGCGATTGATTTTAGTAATTACTTAACACAATCATCATTGAAACCAATATTTTGAGTTTATTATAATTGTTGTGGTTGTGTTGTTTTTGTATCATGACCTGATGTTAACTTCAACTTAGTTTGTCTGTATATTGTTGTTTATGGTATAGCTGATCAATGTGTATCAGGTCTAGTGAGAGATCTTGCAAGTTTGCTATTTGGGTTTCAGGATTTTGTGCAAGGGAAGTCACACTATTTGGTAAATAACTAAATTGTTCGTGAAGAAAAAACATCCATCTATTCCTCAAAGTATCGGATCAACAACACAGCTCCAGAGTTATTAATTAAGATAATCCATTAATCTCAGTAGACAATTGGCATAATTATGACCTGTATGAGGTATTTGTGTGGTCCAGAATTTCAACTTTAGCACACTGTATTTACCTATATTGCAGTGGTTCACATCACATGTGTAGATGATTATAATGATTATAATAAAGACTTTATTTATAAAGGAAACACAGACATAGGCCCAATCTTCCATGTAAGCCTCTCACATGAATGCATGCCCACAATCATCTGTTAGAAATTCTACTTAGAATTAATAGATTTTGTTGTTTGGTGTTTATTTGTCTTAATGTTTTAGCTTACACTGTCATCTATTAACATGTTCATACATACATGAATAGACATGAAAAATAAATTTTTGTTACGTTTGGAGATATTTTGATTGTTCAGATGAAAATGAAAATATTTGGGAAAAAAATTAGCCTATGATGAAAAAAATCTAGGGTTGGCAAAAAAAATAGGGTCAGTGGGGTTAATGGAAACCAGGAAAATTTTTATGCCTAACATATTTTGTGATATTGCTTTTTGGATCTAATTGCATTTTTTAGCAATTTAATTGTCAGCCCTGCTTTTTTCGTGCACTTTGTCATTAATTTTATGTACTTATTGTAAGATTGTCTTATTGTGAATGTTTTTCATGATAATAGTAATTAAATTCCAGAGATATAATGCATATTGTAATGATGATGAATGACGTTGTGAATGTTTGAGAATTAGGGGAGTACTGTTTGTATTGCTGTAAATTAAGTGCAGGGTTTCATGCTGGTAGGAGGTCACATTTTATAGTCAAAGATTTGTAAAACATGATGTCTGGCGTCATAGAAGAGGTTGACTTCATTACAATTAATCTCAATAGAGTTCTGGGATGAGTTTTGGAACTGTAGGTGTTATGATGAGGAACCACTTGAAATCACTTGGAAATGTTTTCTCAGAAAAAAACCGATTTAAGCAATTATGTCATGAAAATTGAAGTCTGTTGGTATTGTGTCAACTTCAGTAAAACTTAGTTTTCTGATGGAGCCATTGGGGCTGACAAATGCTTGCTATAAATTGTGACTTATATTTGCACACTCTGTATCGAGATAATTATGCTTGTAACAGATATGTAAAATAACAATTAATATACAGCTAAGAACCAAAATTGACAATATTTTAAAATCTCCCAGAGATTGGCCCAGGTGCGTTTGATATTGATGCTAGTAATATTGAAGTTTTAGTGTATATACACGACATTGCTGTAACCACATTATTATCAAAGTTTCTACCAAATTAAATATTTTATTGATTGCTATGTTCTTATCAGGACAGTTTGTAATTGTTAGATTACTTCTGTGTGAATGAATCAAGTTGTTCTTTTTGTTACATCTATCATATGTAGACTGTTTTAGTGAATTTCTATTAATGTTCTGTCCAGGAGTTGACCTAATTCAGTTATATTATATCCATCATCTTATAATTATTAGTCATTTGTAAAATGATAGAGAAATATTGGTACAGAAATGTTGATTCTAAAACCACATCTTAATTAAAAGTCTGTGGAACTGACTGCATTTAACAGTTGCCTGAGTAACTCATTTCTTTGAGCAGACATCTGAGGCAGAATTCTGATCTGATCAGAATTACATGTGCTCTGTAATGATATTTAAATGAATTCCGTGCTTTATACAGTAAAACTTTGTTAATACGAGTATCAATATCATGAGCACCCAGCTTATCTCAAGGGGTTTTTAAAGTCCCATAAATTTTTTTGGTTATTAGTTGTGCGTAACTTTTTTCAAACAACGAACAAATACATGAACCTTGTTATTACGAGCACCACATTCATCTCGAGCATTTTAGTCTGTTCTGATGACCCCTCTAGAAAACGAAGTTTTACTGTATTTGTATTACCATATATTCCCTAGTAAATGCCCCCGGGGTAATTACATTTTTGAAAATGTGGTCATGTCATTCCTTGGATTTAAAAAGTGTTATCTACTGATTTCTCTTGTTTATCTTGGATTAAAATAGCCTGTTATGGTAAATCACTTTTGTTCTCTTGTCCAAGGGGGGGCATTTATTAGGGGAGGGTCGTTTATTAGGGAGTATACCATATATTAAGTTGTTTAAATGGATGGGTGGATTTGTTTTCTTCATGTTTACTTATCAGATTTCATTTCTTAATCAATCTTAACTACAGTGACATTCTGATTGTATTCAGTTAGTGTATCATGTATCACTTACTCAGTTCTTTATTCTAATGCTACAAATTTATATCAGTACAAGTCTGTACAATTATAGATAATTCATTCTGGCTTAACACAAATATGTTTAAGTGATAATGACTGTATGGTTTCAATATTTTTGTATCTGGACTAATGAGTAAATGATAATAAAAAATTGTTCTAATATATTATTGTAACCTTTTTTAAATGACATGATATAAATTTCTTTTTTGTTATATTCAGTGATGTTCCGCTTACTACAACCATGCCTATAAGCTTGTTTTATCTACAATTTAATGCAGTCAACATGACTGTCAGCTGGCCTCAGTCCTGCGGCAAAATTTTTAATGAGATCTGCTACAAATTTGGAGAATATTTACTGGCCCCCAAGTTCAATAAAATTCCTTTGATTTTTAGGAAAGATGTTTTCAAGTTTGTCAGTCTTCAGATCCAGTGTTAATTAATTCATTGTCTTTGGTATACACTAATGATTCAATAAAACATATTTGTAAAGACCACCTGTGGAAGAGTATGAAATTTTTGGAGATGAACTTCAGTCTGGGTGAGATAAATGGCAAACACTTGTATTGGAAACACTGGTCTTTACAGCCAGGTTGTCTCTGTTCACAGGGAGTCTTTAGCTCAGGTTTGACTGTTCCTGGAAATATCAGTATGTACAGATGTGTCATACCTTAGCTGTTGTTTTATATAATTATGGAACAAGTCCTGCTGGATCTCATTAACCTAAGATTCTTCTATTTATAACAAAAGTAAAATAAACAGGATCACATAAACTGTATTAACATAAAACGAAGAATAAAACACACTGATAGAAAAATAAATTAACTTCCCAATATGCTTTTAATATGCTTTTAATAATATGCTTTTAACGATCTGTTGTGCATAAAGCTTTTAGATGTATGTATATTTTATATAGTGGGTGTTGTATGTGGTGTGGTAATTTGTTGTGAATGGATTCTTAATAAATGCATCTCACATTATGGAACTTCGATCATGTCTCAATTTTTAGATGATAGAATAGAATTATGCATATTTTCTTAGGAATCTATCATGAACATTTGCATTATTTTAATACTGTTATAAAGTGGATGCTAATATATTGTATTGTACTAATCTATATCAATCAAACAGACCAATCTAAGGATGAATTTTAGATCAAAACTTTATTTCATCAACTATCTTGGATGCCAAGACATTTTTCTAGGAAAAATATTTAAATCTTATAACATCATTTCACCATTTATTTTTCATGAACTGAAAGTTATTTTCTATAAATAGTGATGGTTTTTAGATCTTTTTTTCATTTTTTAAAGTAATTAATTCATGTATGTATCATTGGCTTGATTTTAAGTTTAAACAGTTTCATCTTAACTATGTTAATGAAACAACAGCTGAACATTTTGATACATACTGTAATAATCAAACACTGGGCATTTTGATCTGTTAACAACAAAAATAAGGATCAGTCATCTGTCACCACACAAATGGAGATGAAGTTGGCCAATTTATATCCAATTAAGTTGACATTATTGTAACTAGATCCTGACTAAAACTGACCTCAGATAGTCAGTCCAGCTTTTATATAGTCATTAAATGATCATTGAGTTTATCTGGCCCTGTCATCACGGCCATGTTTAGGTTACAATAACGTTGGTACAGGCAGGACTTTGATAGTTGTCAGTTTTATACATTGTACTGATCTGACGTGTGAAATGTCCCTGCTTGTCTCGTGTATGGAGTATTTTAGAGGATTTTTGTATTCTTTTGAAAAAGGAAATAAAACCAGGATATAACATTCCTTCTTTAATATTTTTGAGTATTAAATGCTTGTGATTTTCTTGTGGTTATGTATTAAGTGAAGACAACATTTTTGTGTAGTTTAATGAACTGGTGTTTATTGAACATGCATGTGCTTAGCTATCTGGTGAAAAGCTGTATGTGTAGACTGGTATGTAAGTTATATTCTATATTATCATTTCCTATATTAATGTGTGGCAGATTATATAAATAAGTACTGATACAACGCAGGATCAGTTTAGGTTAAACTATTTATAAATATAATAAGAACTTGTAGAGACACCATTCGTATAATCACATCGGAAAATAACTACACATTCGCTATAGGGTCAGTATTCAACATTTGTTCCAACGCAAAATCACTGAATCACTATTCGGACAATAGAATCTTTTTGTTAATAAAAAAGAGTAAACATTGATGGAACCGGACGGATCATTCATAAGACACCGGAAATTCGTAAGAATGCGATTTGTATGACCACGATTCCTCTGTATCTCTGAAGTATATTCGACAAAGTTTGTCCTTTTTTAACATTTTGACCCCTTAAAGTCACAATACACAATTCCTACCCATACCAGTCCCTGAATTAAGATTCCTTCAGCCAGGAAGTGTGTTCACATTAATATTGAAGATGTTGTATTCTGGTATACAAACATTCATGTTGACACCTTAGGGTCTTTTGGCAGACTGACAATTCGTTTCTGATCCTGATGATTTAAAATATTAATTAAGGTTTAATTAAAATTCATATTGACACTAAACTGATTCCCAGTATGATAAAACACAATAAATACCTTTCTGCTGTTGTCAGTGGATATAAAATGATGAACTGATCGGAGCAGTGATCCTGGTCAAGCTGGTCAGTACAATCGATGAAGTGGACAGATAAGAGCGATCTTTGGTTTTCAATACTTCTAATTTTTCTGATTGACTGATCCCAGTGTTGGGATATTTAACAATAGACAATTCAATTGATGAACTTGGAAAAGTTGATGGTTGAATGAAATACAGGGATGTTCTGAAGGGGGATGTTTTGATTTTGATGAATAATAAAGAAAGATTTGAGCACTAATTCTTGATTCAATTAAGTGGCAATTGAAAGGTAGTAGTTTGAAGTTGGGTGTTACTTAAATGTTTTCAATAAATACACGTTTGTGTAAATCGTAGTACATAATTATAATTGAAAAAATTCAGTTAGATACAGTGAATCATCTCAGTTAAAGAAATGGGGAAGTATAAACGGTATTGTAATATTTTTTGTGATTACTTAGGTTGTACAAATTTTTACCCATTGTGTCACTCCTTGCATGTTAGTATTTTTGTCTTAGTGTTTTTTTTTGATAAATTTATATGTAATATGTCATTATGTATTTTTCATTGTTCAAAAAATTGCCTGAAAAAGGGGGATAAAAATATCTTTCTATTAAAAGCTTAGGCTAGAAAAGAAAACTAGTTGTGTGTCTGACCGACCCTGTTTTTGGCACTGACCTAAACTTTCTAAAAGCAAAAATTAAAAAATGCATCCAATCATGGTATTATGATAGTATCAATTTAGAATGGAGTTTTGTGACCTACTTACCATCTACTCTATTTTTTTGGTCAAGTAGCTGGAAATACGGTTATCTCTTTCTGGCTTCAACAGAACAATATCATTGACCGAAGACAAAGAAATAAAACAGAAATCAACCATGGTGATAATGCTCTCTTAATCTTTGTTACTAGGCAACATAAACAATGATAAATTGTGATGTTTTTATAGATAGATAGTTTCCCACAAATTGTCTGAAAGCTTAAGGTTCAAGTCAACCTTACACTGAAGGTCAGATCAGGACGAAATAATTCTTGTATCAGTTAAGGACAATGGCTTGTCTTGTTATCTACACATAAATACTGGAGTTTAAGTGCTTGGTGAAGATATTATGATAGTATAAAATTCCCCGTCTTTTGGTCTTTTGCATATAGCTGATGTGGTTTTATGTGTTTACTTATGCACATTTATGTGTTGAAATTGAGAAATTTATTGTATTGTAAGTCTGTCTGTGTATAGTATTTCTGTCTTTGTACGTTCTTTCTCAGTTCATAAACATTAAAAAAAATGATTGGCAATTTTTAGTGAAGGATTTTTTTCCACTGAACTAAAATGAAAATCAAATTTCCTTGTTTTGAACATCATTTAAGTTGTGTTGAATTTTGTTTATTGTAAATAAGGAAATTTATGCCTTAGAATTTATTTCTTAACTCCTCATGGATGATTTTTTTAAATGATAACAAGTGCTCAGCATGACAAATTCATCTCCCAAGACACTGGGTTCATTACGTAACTTGTTATTTACTAACATAAGCACAATAAAACTAATTTAACATTTTGCGGAAATCTAGACAAAAAACAAGGATCTCTACAAATTGTTATATTGTGGAAAATGTTTGCTTTTATGCAGATTTCTCAGAAAAAAAAATACTGAATTAATCATTAAATAATTAACAATAAGTATTAACAAATGTTCCCAATATGATATAAATAAATGTATATAACCACTCAGTGATTGTTAGAACAATTGAGTTCATCATCAGTTTGCTATGGTGTTATACTTACATGTATATCTTTCATGTCTGACAGTAAAATTAGGTGCCGCAGCTGAAATTTTTGCATTGTGATTTTTATTGGACATTATTGTTGTTACAAATTTCCAAGAAATTTATTTGTACATGAAACACAGTTGTTTTAATGTTGCTTCCTGCATTTATTAAGTTTTCCTGATATAGATTGAGTTAAGTAGAGTGAGTCACAGAAAAAATTAACAATTGAACAATCTGTCTTAATGGATGAAATTAAATTCCTGTTTTAGATAATGACTCAGTACTAAGTGTTGGTTATGATGTAAAGAGAGATTTCGTGACTTGTGTGTTAATTTGTTATTTTTGTTACACATTTATGGTTTTCAATACATTTAGTTTGTCCACACTGTATGAAACATTGATAGTCTCCTAGTTACAACTGAATAACTTCATTGATACAACAAAGTGTGTGGGTGGGGGGATATTTGTGGTGATCTTGTTGTCGAGCTTATCAGATAATACTTTGGCTCCACAATTAGTTCTTGATTCTCTTATCTAGACCACATTGTGGCTTTCATCATTTTGTGACATACAAAAATAACAGCTGAAGTTTCATTTTGGATTTCTGCCTAGATTTATATATTAAATGTCAGTAAACAATACTGTACTCATGCATATCTTTCAATGATTGCTCTAACAATCAGATATTAGTGACTTTACACTTATAATTGTAAAATATGTTCCTAATGAACCTTATTTCTCTGAGGCATTGTGTTTAGTTATTTTACTTCTATTATGAAGTTCATACTCTAAAGAGATTTTCTTTATTTGTATACTTTTTGTTCAAGATAAGCATGAAAACCATCTTCTTTTCCACTGCTCATCTGCAACCACTTTAAATTTTGTTTTTTCGGTTGTAAATCAGTTCGCTAGAAGATTTAGAACCAGTCGTGCAGGTAAATGGGAAGAATAAGCAAGATGCAGAGCTCATCTTTTAGCTGTTAGACTTTTAATCAACTGATAAATATGCTGTAAATAGTACTTGAGGCAGCGTGCGATACAAAATATTGTAATATCTTATTTTCAGTTGTTACTTGAGTATAATTGGTGTCCTGTTTATTGTATATTTTGAATTTCTGTTAAAGCAAAAATAAAAAGAAATATTGGAAAGAAATACTAATGTGTTTCTGCTAACATTGCCAAAAAAATAGGGTTAAGGTTGATTGGGAGATGAGTTGTGAGATATTGCTCTTATGAAAATGAAAATATCGGCATGAAAAAAATTGACTGAGGCTGAAAAAGTCTGTAGGGTCAGCAGAAAAATGGAGTTAGTTGGATTTGTAACAGCAAGGAACTTTTTTTTAGTAAATGGTTTCAAAATTCTTTTATGTCAGTTTTATCATTAACCTTAACATGTCAAGTTGACATTTTATTTTAATCAGTCACTAGTTTTCATATTATTTGACATATTAAGCTGTTCAAATTCTATTATACTTGCAATATTATTTCAAAGTTTTATATTTATTATTTAAAATAGTAAGCTGACTTGTCAACTGAGGTATTCTAGACATTTCTGGGTCTAAAATATACTTTTTCACCTGTTTCACATGAAAATGTGTAGTTCGGTCAGGGTCATATACTGTATAATGTCTATCTTGTATTTGTACACATGTATATCCTGAACAAATGTAAGTCATGGATATGAATTTCATTTACTTAATTAAAATTTTCATTATGACAACCAAGTTATTCTACAACATTTATCGTTGTGCATACATGACACACCTTGTAGTTAGTAAGATCATGATGTAGAATATTTTATATCTGTTGTCAATAGAAGATTAGGCTTCTGGGCTCTTTGAAGTATGTAAAAAGGATATTTTAAAATGCAAAAAGAATTATAATGGATTTGTTTTGGATACTGGTATTACTGATTTTTATCATTTTACATTTTACTTCAAATATTCTGTTTACAAAGCCAAACTGTCCCAGTCTAGAAGACTGTTTGTTCGGTCTATAGAAGACAGTACTGTTGTTTGGGTAAAATAGATTTTGTCTGCGACAATTTATCTGCTACTTTCGACAGGAACACTGGTTAAGACAACTGCCTAGTGTATATAGGTGCAAGTGAACTATAATTATATTGTATAGGACAATATGAACAAACAGAGAAGTTCCACTTTTTGGATTACATTTTGTCCTGTGTTCTGTGCGATTATTTCATTATTCACTTTAACCTTTTGATTGATAGTCAGATGTCTAAGATGTAAAGTTTTAAGTATTGCCTTAAACATCTTGACTTAGCCTGTGTGTGATTAAAACACATTTCGTGTCTCACCTTTCAGTTTTGACAATGACTAATACCGTCATTTATTATATATCATTGGATTTGGACATATTTTATTATTGTATCGATTAAAAAAATGCAAATTTGGAAATGTATGAATAAAGAAAAATAGTCTCGTGCTGTGTTATTTTTTGTCTAATTAATACCTTTTCTGATTATGTGTGAATTTTGAATTGATCGTACAAATTTCTAAGATTGATTTCAGTGTTATTGAATATAATTTTGAATATTTATTTTGTTAATTATGTTATTGTTGTGATAATCCATTCTTATTATAAGATTTGTTTTGTTTTTTTTGTTAAACATAATCATGACATATGAATTGTCTTGATTGAACATTTTGTATATTTAAATGCTTATTTTTTTTTTTACTAATGATGAATTTTGTCTTCTAGCCTAATAAGGTTGTATATAACAGTAACATAGATATTAAAATTCTAAATGAAATTTAAACACTGATATTGATACATTTAAATTCTATGGAAAATTTAAACATTTAAGCAATATTGTAATTTCAAAGTTTTGTTATCAATCTGATGCCTATGGATTTGATTTCAATTTTTTTTTCACATATACCTGATTGTAATCCATTAATCATGTCCTTTTGACGAGATCAATCATTCGTAGATCTGAAATCGTGCTCTTTTTTAGAAGCATTTTCTAATTACTAGAAGTACAGTGTAAACTTTCCAGTTTGTTAAAATTTTTATTTCTTGTGATTTGATAAAAACAAGCACAGTCTCTGACTTGAGTATTTAAGTCTGGAAGATTGCTCTGTAGTTTTCAAAATTTGTTTGTAAAACACTTACTGCATGTTTTAAATTGTAAACAAAATGCAAAATGAGTGACATGTTGTATAACCAGTGGTTTCATTGTGACATACATATGTGTACACTGTGTATACAGATTGTAACATCTGGGTGTAAATTATGAAACTTTATATACCCGGATTGGCAGATACCTTTGTCTATGTTGGTATTGTGTTCTGTGGTATGCTAGGATATTCTATATACCAGTGTGTATGTCAGAGACATCTAGTCATAATGATTCATTATCCATGTCTAATTGTTATTTAAATCATTAGTCATTATATTCATTCACTGATGGAACTTTATCAAACTTTTGAGACTTTGTTTCTGAAAAAATTAAGTTTATCACAAAGTTGATAGAGTTTTATTACCCTTCTCCATATTTTGAAAGGTGGTCTGTCTGTTTAAGGCACTGTTTTTGCATGTGTGTTATCAGCAGCAACAGAACCAAGAGATGTGATTTTCTGCGGGTTTTTGCAGATTGGACGATTCTGTAGGTCATTTTTGTGAAATGTGTGAGTCTTGTTAAGAAAATCTGAGGGATATAGGTGGATGGGGGTTAGCCAATTCTCCTCTGAGGCGTATTTAACAAATGTTAGGGTATCATGATTGACAGTGGGGTTACTAGAACTTGTGTCTTTTCAATTATTCTGTTTTTAAACACTTTATGGATGTATGACCTGTTATGACTAAAATTTCATCCCCTTCAAATCGGCAACATATCCCTGAGGACCATTAATCAGCCTGCAAAATTCTGGTCCTCACTTTGTCATGCAGAATTTATAATCAAAATGTATGTCCTCTTTAATTGAAAATCCTTTTTCTGTTTCATGGTCAAGCTTATCTAAAAAAGTTGAGGTTACCAGTTTGAATCTCCAAGTAAGCGTAATTGTCCCCCAGTGATAACCGTCTCAGTATGAGTCATGAAGTCACTCCTCTATGTCTGATTCATGTGGGAAAGTTATCAGTTGTTCATGGAGGAACTTAAAAGTTCTGGATTGATACCAATGAAAGTTGGTCTGGTCAATTGACTGTGCATTATAGCAGTGAAATTATCTTGAATAATTCACACGCCTTAACTCAAGTCTTTTTAAAAGAATTATAACTTAACATCTTTTAAAATTATTTGCTTATGAGTGCGTAACTGCTTAAAACCCAACTTAGTTTAATTACTATCTGTGCAGTTTAAAGGGTTCTGAAAGTGGATGGTCATGTTTTATACACCTAACTGACAAGTATTGTTAAAATACCTCTTTGATTTTGACTCATATTTCTAGTTATATTTGCATTTTCTAGTTCTGTTTATACATAATTATCATATTGAAATTATAAAATTTAATGCATTATTGAAGAGAAGTTGTAAAATTAAAATTGTAAAATTTTGTTGTGGTATAACCAGACAACGTTCTGTTTCATATTGCGCAACTAATGTACCATTCTGAGAATCAATCAACAAAAATATTAAAATCCTGAAAAAAGTGTACTTTTTTAGGTTTGTGGTTTTTCCAAATGGTGTAAATGCTATTTAATTTGTCATGGTCAATAACGTTTTTCTTAAAAATTCCTGTACATTTTTAAAGTAAGAGATGAAATTATGAATCATATGTGAAATATTCTCAGTATTAAGTATAATTAGTACATGTTCTAATTATGGTAATATTGTTATGATGTGGTTTTATAAATATAAGTGCGTAACAATTTCATTTACCATATTATAAGTGTGGAATATGTCATCATGTTTTATCATTGTATATATTCATGTCTTGCAGTATTATTTTTAGTTCACTTCAGTATAATTGTTTGAAGAAGGATAATGTCTAATGCTTTCTAATTCCTTTATCCCTGTGCATAATATGGCTTGACTTCATACTTCATTATTAATTGTGATCCTTAATATGATTTCATTTACTTACATAAGATAGCTGAGATAAAATAAACTTAAATGAGAATTGTTTATCCCCGAGTGTTCTCTTGTAAAAAATACAAAACCAGCTAAACTATACATGGCTATTGTTATAATGGACTGCCATCAGAAAAAATCAAAGGCTTTATTTAAATCAACTTTTACTTGTGTAATAAACTTTCTAACATAATTGAAAAGGTTTGATTAGCATTTGTGCCATTGGACAAAGTAATTATAATGACTGAGCCTTCAGGTTTCAGCATATGCACTACATATCATAGTATTAATTACTGTAGTATCAAACAGTTTGTGATTTCCACATGCACCCACAAGCCTTCACTATTTTAACAGAAAGATTCATTCAATCAAGTGCTTGAAGAATTTGGAGTGTGGTGTAAGTAACAATCCATATATTACATCTGAATGTGTACGTAGTATCAGACATCTGAAGTATCTTTCTCAAGGACCATAGATAGGTCACTTTAAGAGGATCAAGCACAGAGCGATTTTATTATGAGTGTTTCGTTTTTATTATGAGAGTTTCGTACCCAGAAATATGCACCTTCCTGGTCCAAACTTATTTGGTCAATATGAAGATGAAGCTACTTCAAGTACTAGCTGACACGAATGTTTTGTTCATGTTTTGATGTTTAATATAGTATGTTTCATTATTTATTAGATAAATGACACCTAAGTCTTTATTATCATGAAATAAATGTCATAAAAATGATGCTGGGATAAAAATACACTTATAAAATAATGTTAATGAGTTTTCCTTATGTAAGAAATAGAAAAAAATTCTATAATGGAAATTGTTATTGACGTCATTGAAAACACGGAATTTTTTATCGTAACTTTTTAAAATAAATCCGTAATCTCCTCTCAAATGTACCTATAAATATTTATCATGCTGTGACTCATGCAAAGAAAATTAAGTATATGTTATCTTAAGATTAAACTTATAATGTCACAGATATATTTATTCAGTTATATATGACCATATTTGTTGATATTTGACCTTGCAGTCTACTCATTCCCCCTTTTTTGTTGACATTTCACGAGTTAAACATTTTAGTGATAAAACATATCCCCGATCTGAAAGGATTGTACTTTGTATGTGAAGTCAGTTTGTTATACTTAAATCTGAGTGGTACACACAAGTCACATTGTGTAAAATCATGTAAACTTGTTAAATCTATAATGCATAAATCATTAATATGTAGACAAGTTATATGATAACAGGTAGCAGATGATTGTATGCAGGTATTTTAGGGGTTTATTTTTTTTGTTGTTCAGATCAGTTACTGATTAGTTTACTCTAGAAATGTTGATAGTCTTGAGGTTAACTTTTTAACGTGCTTTCAGTTAGTCCATTGTGACGAGTTGTGTGTTACGCTGGTATTTTATCTTAGTGTAGTTTATACTGTATATGAATTCATGCATGTTATAATGGTTTTATATGGTATGTTTAACTCAAGCTCATGGACAAATTTTCTATTTACAGAATGTGTGTGTTGGTGTAAACGTCTGAATGAGGATTATTCATACTGAATGTGGGAAGAACGAGGGAACGAAAGACAAACTTTTGTTTATTTTTGGTATCAACTATTTATTGATTAAGGCTAATGGTATTAAAGTAAATATTTGGTGAAAGTGACATAGACTTTAAAAATAATTTGGAATTCTTGAAAGTTGTGGAAAACCATTCAATACGTGTCCTACAGCGGAGAATTTTTTCAATATTTCAAAAGAATTTTTTGTTATTACTGTGTAAGCCCCATCTCACTGTGGGTCAGAACTTTTCAAGTACAACTGAAGAAGTGACTTCAAATTTGTTGAATTTTTTTGCTTGCATACTTCAAATGAATGTGTTTCCAAGATGGAATATATACTAACTATTGTAGTACTGCTTGGATTACTGAATATCGCCATCTGCGATTGTGAGTATTATAATATTTTTTTCTTTTTTACGCAATTTCTTATATTTTATGGGAAATATTTAATTGTAGTGTCTGCGTGATTATAGATGAACAATGGTATCACATGCATTAGACATGTTACTTGTAACTGTATAATGTATCCATGGTTACATTTAGTTATTCATTCTAGAATTGTAATTAATAATTTAACATTTTATTTTTGCTTTGGGATATTTTTCTTTGTTCCATGATTCGTACAGTGTCGTATTAAATTCAAAATAATAAATAACATCTTTGTTAACTTTTTATGAATGCAGTTGACTTTTTATGAATGTGAGGAAATGTTGTTTAAGCACACTTCTGTTTAATATAACAGTCACAATTATTCAATTCTTATCAAATGAAAATTAAGTTTGTTCACAATGTTTGCAATTAAAACATTTTCTCATAAAGTGACAAAATTTTTTATTCCATTGTGTCAGAGATTCAGTGTCAGAAATATTTCAGAGCTCCTTTTTTTATAACGAAGATAAATATGCAGGATGGGTGTAATTGGTTGCCTTAGCAACAATTTTTGCCTGAAAATTGCAAGGTTTCTCTGTTTCTGTTGTTTTTGTATTTCATTCACAACATAATTTATTGTGTACCAGATCTTTGTACAACTGTGTTGTTATAATCAGAATGTCTTGTTTGAATTTTTTATTGTCTAATTAGGTTGAAATTTTTTAGTTATTTTGGCTTGAATTAGAGATAAAATTTTCAATTAAGTTAATGAGTGTATATATATGTATACATTTGTGTCTGCACAGCTGTTGTTATTGTTTAACACTTGTTTTAAGTTTTCAAAGTTTGTGTCCCCTGTCAAACTTTTTACTCTTACAAAGTTTATAAAGCTTTCCTCCTAACTGAATTGAAATTTCCCATACATTGAAAACTGAACTTAATACCATACATGTTTACAAAACACGCCAGTATTTCATCTAATCTGTTTTAAAACCTTGTAAACATGTATTGGGCGACCACCTGTCTGTAGAGTCCTTTGCTTGTCAAGATATTTCAGTATAAAATTGTCTTCAAAACCTTGCGATGGTCTCCACAAGGGTCTGATTTTTTTATGAAAAAAGTACAACTGTGAGTGAAAATTCCATGCTATCAAAATGTGAAAGTAGATTTTAAAGACTTCCATCACATACTGATTGGTTTGATAAAATATGTGAATCTAATACGTTCAATTAATTTGATTGCTTTTTAAGATCACAGCTTTAATATTTTAGAAAACAAATACATCATGCAATGTTTAAAATGTTATCGCTGATAAAATTTCTGATAAAATTTCTTCTTGTCATGAAATCAATAATATTGTTAACCTGACCTTTTCTTTCTTTCTTTTTCATAATTTTTTATTACAATCTGTTTAGCAATGATTTCATTTAGACATATAGTCTGTTTAATCTAATTCAGTAGTGTTTTGTACTGAGTAAATGTTTGTCATAAATTCCATTTGTTTAATTAGCAATGTCATAGATGAAGCATGTAGATTAAGTCCTTATGGCATGCCCTTATGCAGTACTCAGTTTTACCTGACATTTAACGTTACACCAATACATTTTTTATGTATTGAAGAAAACCCTCGGACCATACATTAAATTGAAGGATACACTGTGTGCCCCTTTTTGGGGGTCACTGGGTAACAATTCTCTGTACGATAAGACTAAAATAACCCGTGTAGTAGAAGACATTTATATCTAATTAATTTGTCACTTTGAGATTAGAAATTCTCTTTCAACATTCATAGGAGACAAAAAATGTAATTATTCTATGTCGGCATTAATTACTGTGAGATATAGTATCATATTGTTTTCTTTAACAGTCTGTCTGTATCTTGTTTATGTTTAGTTTGGGTTGTTCTATGTTTCTGTCAAATTTGACAACAAAAACCTGATGTTTCATCCTGCAACGTTTGTACAACAAAATGAACATGGTTTCTTAGACATCTTGTTTCAATAAATTTTTGGGATGTATTGTACTTAGTTTGTGGCTTAAGATCTTTTGAACTCCCCATAGGCAGAGGGGGGGGGGCATAGACTGGGGATGGAGATAAACAATTTATTGTTTGTTAACGCCAGAAAATTAATAGTTGTTTCCAGTTACCTGATGGACCCTATTTTGTCACAAACCCTGAAGCTTCTAACAGTGAAATCCAAAGTGAGTTAATATTTTGGGATGAATTGCATGGTTAAAGTCTAAAAGGTTTGTTTAAGAGAAGATTAGAAAAGAAATGTTAAGTGTCCTCCCTACCCTATTTTTAGGGCTAGTAACCTGCCTACATGACTATTGTTTCCACCAATATTTATTTTAGATCTATCATTTGTCCTCTAGCTGAATATATCATCCAAAACATTGGATTTGTTTTTATTTAATACATTAATATAGCAAGCCTAGCAGATACAAAATATTATATATTTTCTTTGTTTTGTCTTTTGCTTTTTTATTTATGCTTGTAATGATTTAAATTAATTACAAGTTAATTCAATAAGGTATGATTCATGTTCAGATGTAATGAATAATGCAACATGAAATAATTACACCGACAAGTCATTTATCAAGTTAATCATTTTGCTTTTTAAATGTCATTAAGCAAACATTGGCGAAATGAAATGTGGAAAATATACATTTGAAATGTTCAACAGACATTTGATGTCTGTATATCTTAGATTTACACAGGTGGCCTCATCTTGTTATCAAATTAATGCTAATGACCTGCTATCATTTACTGTTGTTTATTATCTGTTTGCCAAAACTTCATTGACTAATAAATATACATTCAAACTTGAGTTAACAGCCACCTGTGTATAAAGGCTGCCATGTGAACAACATCCACCATTTAATTCACATTCATTGATGTAATAAACCAAATTTGAGTAAAACTGTGCAAAAAAGGCTGTATTGATTCTCCCCTTATGTGGTTATTTTCATAGGTTAACCACGGACAGTAGTGACAGACCTGTGATGGTGAAATTGTAATGAATTCTGTTTAAAACATAAAAATTAAGCCAGTCATGGACAAAACTTGATATGAATAGATTTCATAACTGAAGGTTTAAAATGTTAACATGACCTTTCAGTTGTATTTTCTTTGTCCTGTGTATGTGGGATTTGTAAACTTATAAAATGTTTATTTATCTTACTAAGTTCAAAGTATGTGTGCTCTGATCACAACTACATATTCTTTAATCACTTCTTATGTGTTTAGAAAACATTGGGTGTGTTTACGTGAATTCTAATTAATCCTGTTTGTTTTATCAACATACTATATTGAATATTCTGGAAAATTTGTTATAAGCACCCCGAAAGTCTTTCATCTATTTGAATGCAATTTTCTATTTTATGTTGTGATAAACATGAATTATTCTCTATGTTAATTTATTAATTAATTGTGATCCACTGTAACTGTTGTTTATTATATCGTTACTGGCTGAAAATGTTAGCATCAAGATTAAACTTCGGTATGTAAAGTAGAAGATTAGGGAGCTTATAACAAGAACAGAACAGAACAGAATAGAACGGAACAGAATCATTTATTTAGCACTATATGGATCATTTAGGAGTATACTTATCATCCAATATACATTTTTACAAAATTTTACTTTTACATGCCATTTAGTATGACAGTATACATATTCATATGCAGTCGAACCTGTGTTTGCAGCCACCTCCAAATAAAGGCCACCATTTGAATTAAGGCCATTCTTAAAAAAACTGTCATTAATTTTTTAGAACAAACTAACCTCTGATTAAAGGCCTTCTGTCATTAAAGGCCACATTTTGTCTTTCCTGAGGATGGCTTTTGTTCACAGGTTTGACTGTATATGTATTTATGTAAATCTTTATGGCTGATTTTCTCCATTTGTGGTGCAGATTTCTGATAGAGACTCACTGTACAGTTTTATTGTTAACAGATTTTTTTACATTTTACTAAGCTAAGATATCTGTGTAAGACTGTTATGTATCTTATCTTTCAATTGACAAAGGCTGATGATATATTCTATTATAATTTTGACTTCAGATCCACCTGTCTACCCTTTACAACGAAACCAGAAAAAGTCTTTTGCCTGTGAAAACAGTTATATACATCTGAGCTGCCAAGAGGAGGGTGAACATATTCGAATCCTCCGTGCAAACTATGGCAGATTTAGTCTTGTTGTGTGTAACGAGCTCGGCATAAATAAAGGGTGGAATACCCAGTGTGGTGCGCAATCTTCTATCGGCATAGTGACAGAAAAGTAAGTGAGATTATTGGCTTTCATTTCATATGCAGCCTCTACGGAAACTCCATCCAAAATCTTTGTCATCATGCATTATCACCATATAAATTGTTTGAAATGACTTTTTGCCTCCAGATTTCCAATTTTTTTCCAGAAAATTACTCAACTAGTTTTCCTTTCTGATGGCATTGTTACATTGACATTACGATATTACATTATGTAATGGGTATCCCCGGAGACTCTTGTAGAGACACTGTTGAGAGCTGCTGTTACAGGAATAAATTGCTATGTCTGGTCAGACTTTGCATTGGATTATATTTATATACATACAGTACATGATGTACACCATCAAACCTGTGTTAATTACCTTCTGGGAGTATAGGGAAACATTATCCCTACTTATTCAGCTTTCCAGTTGGCGGATTTCATAAATAAATCAGAAGCAGGACGGGACAAAAACATATGTCTTGTCATCACAAACAGTCTTAATTAGTTGGATTAAGGGGATCATGCAAACATCAGCTACCTGTAAGCATATATACAAGTAGATCCAATCTCTGAATAATTGTCTACTGTGCTTAATGGAAATATTTCTTCTCTTGTTTTGGTGGCCATTTTAGAAGGTTTGACTGTATAATCCTGTTTCAGATCCAGGCAATACTTCATTATAAAACTTAAGTCTGTTCTTATTGTATTCAATCATGTGCTGAATGTTGTATTGTATGTAGATTGAGTGCATTATTGAGTCAAGTATGAAACAACAGGTGTCAGTTTATATGTGAAACTTGGAGCAGGTTTGTAATATGGTGATTTACTGACTCAACTGGGTCTCCTGAATTGTCTCCCTCTCAAGTCTAGTATTTGGTCCACAAAGACCTTATCTTGAATTTTTGCACCATCACTGCATAATGAGTGATAATAAATTGTTTGTAGTTTTTTATACAGGAAAATGTTCCCTTGTTGGTACTGGTAATGTTTTCAGTCAATTAATATGTACTGAAAATTTTAGGTGTGATGGTAAACCAAGTTGTGATGTTTTAGCCAATAATGATCTCTTTGGAAACCCTTGTCCCCGAACACCCAAATATCTGAGGGTTGAATATTGGTGTGAGAAGGGTAAGCATGGTTGCTAGGGTGCATGGTGCCTAGCAACCGGCATGAAACCCCAGTTATAAGTTTTGTTGCATCTTGAATATATTGTTGTTCCCTATCAGATATTTTTTTTTTCATTCAAATTATTTTATTTTCAGTGTTTATGCTTACTGGTACAAACCACTGTATAGAATAGTTATGATAATTGTTACCAGATGTAAAAACTTGTGCATTTATTTTTGTTACCAATAATTCATTGAAAATTAGCTAAACCTCTTCACAGTTATTATGTGATAACTTTTCACTTATACAACAGTTTCTATGTATTTTTTTGCTGAGATTCACTTATAGAACATTCACTGCACCATAAAATGGCAATGTTTATAAATATTGTTGAAATGACCTGTAAAAATTTGCATTAAATGTCAGAAGAAGAGTATTTAGTTATTTATAAAATTTCTATTTCATTCACCTATTCAGATAATGAACAAAGACAAAAATGTATTTTTTGTTTCTTGTACAATCATAATCAAAATATGCCAAAAAGCTGAAACCATATTTGTTGTGGGATCATATTAAGATTGAGCCTAATTGTACATAGTTTCGAGTTTTCAGTATGAGTCAGTGAGTGTCAAAATTAAAAAGTATTTATATACATATTGTATTATAATATAGCTGCAAAGGTATGTTCAACAAATCCAGTATTTCTGTGCTTATTTTAATTGATCTCTTTTGTTTGAATTTTACATGTGAATGATTTATTGTTCCCCGATTAGACGTTTCCATCCTTAAGTCTCTTTTTACGAAGGAAAATCCCCCTAATGCAGTTTCACATTTTCCGGCCTTAAGTGGAATCTCCCGTATAATTACACACTGTGATATTAACACATCAGTCTAAAATTTAATTTGATTTATTCATTCTCTATTCCCTAAAGCATTCGTTTAGTCAGAATGCATTGATAAATTGAACGAAGGCTTGAAAGAATTTTGGAAATTTCTGCTAGCTTTTAAATTTTATTTCCTTTTTCTTCCTGGGCAAAATCTTTCGTCTGTTAAAATTCTGCTTTAGTTCTGTATGCCATGTTTAATGGTAAATTATCATTTGATAGTAATAGTTACAGTTTTGTGGTTTTTTTTGGGTTTTTTTTTGAGAATATTGACTGTTGTTCCTTCAAGTCTGATTTTTTAGGTCACCCAATGATTTAATGAAGAAAAATACAATTTAAGTGATCTGTCTAAATCTGAGTTGAATATAAGGAAGGCTATCATTTGCTGGCAGAACAAGTCTACCATGTTAGCAAATCGTGGTTTGGTCTTCTTATGAAAAGAGCATACCCCACCCACCACCCTTGTGAAATGTTTTGACACTGATTAAAATGATTGCTGGGAAAAAAACGAACCATTTAAGAATTCAATATGGTTTTTTAAAGGTTTGGGAAATATTTCTCGCTTATTTCATCATTTCAGCGTGATGTTTATGCGCGTTTTTTGTCATCTTTTAGATTTATCTATTTCTATCTTTTTTATGGTTGACTCAAGTGTTTGGTGGTAGTTGATTTGTGCTTAATAAAAAGCTTTTCATTGTTTCTTGTTTCTAGTCATTTTATTTATACTGCTACATTAATTAACACATTTGTGTGCCTTGTTCTGTATGTTGAAAAATGATCATGTTTTTAATTATTAACACACATCAGTTAGGAATCTACGATCTCAAGGTATCAAGTGTTTCATTAAATATTGATTCATATGATATTTGAAATATTAGACGATTTCATAAACACATAGTTTATACTTTATTTATGATATTTTTAAGGTTAATAAACTATTTATTGGTGTTTGAAAATATGGTTCACTTTGATCTGCAAATTGATGTAATATGTTTTTGGTATTTTCAATACAATTAATTACATAATTTATATGTTTGTATTGGCTTATGTTTAAAATCTAAGATAACTATCATACTGTGACTTACTGAAGTGAGATATGTTACGTGTTATGAATAATTTAATTTTGCACTTGAAAACCTTTAGATTATTTTAACTACATTTTTGGTGCAGTGTTTTTATATTTGTAATGTTAGTTAGATTTACGTATGACTTAAGTTCAGTATTTTGTGCATAGCTTCTTTAATCTTATTTTTTTTGTGAATGTGTGTAGTATTTCGTTATAAGCATAGGTTAGCAAAAAACTATCAACTTTGAACAAAAGTATCATGTCACTGTGCATTTTTCAGTTATTTACCTTTTAAGGTGACTGCAGAAAGATCTTTAAAACCATTTTGCTGGAATTTGATAGAATCCAACATTTCACCATTTACACAATTGGGGGGCAAATATACTGAATATCCCTAAATAAATGACCCAAGGGGTAGAGATGGGTCATTTCATTTTAATGATTTGTTCTTATTTGTCAAGTTATTATTTCATCATTTTTTTACTTAAAATTAGAGAATGTTGAAAAAAATCACAAATTTTCGTGTTTTTTTTTAAATCAACTGGAAGGGGAGGCATTAATTACCGTGATTTTTTTTCCATTAAAAATAAAAACATTTTTCCCAATGCCTGATCTAAAATTCCCCTATTTTGGCATCACACTGCACATTTTTTCCCAACTGGACTGGAGGTGGACCGTTTCCCAAAATTGCAGAAAAAATACTGAATTAGGGGAAGGATGTCTTTTATGTAATATTTAGTGTTTGGTGTGAGATAGTATATCAACATACCCTGGCATTTTATGTGCAGGATCACAGTTTTGTCTAACATGTTTTTTTTCTGAGACACTAAAACAATCAGTTGAAACAATAGAAAATAAAACTGGAAATCAAGCAGAAGTCGGTAAACATTGTCTCATTGTGTTTTGTATTTGTCTTTTTTTTTGGTTTTGTCACGAAAAAGAAAATTTGCATGTGAGAAATAATTGAATTGTCTGCGGCAGTTTTCGTGAGGATAACAATATCGGCACAACACTTAACTGTGGTATTTCCATCTAATTATAGTTGAGTGTCTCAAGGAAATTGAAAATCCGCTAAGTCGAAAGATTACTAGAATAATTAAGCCTCCATTGTCTTCTTAATGCCTCATTTTCTCATTCTTAAAGACTTTTCTGAGGACAGTTTGTGACAGAAATATTTCTTTGTGCCTGGAAGTGACCCTGTCATGTGTTTGATTGAAAATTCTCTCAGACAAAGGAAAGAAGGGGTTGTTAGGGATTTAGGGCTTAATTTGTAATAATTGAAGCCTGAAATTGGAAGTGCCAAATCATTTTGTCCCTTATTAACGATCTTTGATTTTCTTCCTTAAATTATGAAATGGGTGACTCAGCGAAAAGCTGCCAAAATTCGTAATTCTTCATTGCTTTACAAAATTTGTCATGCTGAATTGTTTAGAAATGAATGTTTTGTTACAAAATGGTTGTCACAAAATATTGCATCTTCAGTATATTTCTATTTTAGGAGTCACAGCCATTAAAATTGAAGTTGCATTCATTTCATAAAACTTACAGTTCGTTAAGTTTGAAAACTCACACACAGATATTTTCTTTTAGTTGAATTTCTTTCTTAATATTTTAATTTTTTTAAAAAATATGATGCAAAAGTACAATTTTTTTTAATTTTGATGTTGCAATGATGTCATCAAATATTACAAAAAATATCTGAACATAAAAATACTTCACTGACATTATTCCCTGATGTTTTTACTGTTTTTATCTTCAGTTGTTAGATGTACTCTTTAATTTATTTAATTAAATTCATTTCTAAAAAATGGATTATTACGGATGGAACCTGATCCATGTTTTATAACAAAGCTGTAGAACAGTTTGACATCTAGTATTTTTCATTCTACAATTCCTTTCCCTGTATGATTCAATTACTCATATAATATTACTTAACATAAATTCCTGAAGACACAATCTTACTATATAATTATATATCTCAAGCATATATATATTACAGTGTAAGTTGATTCATTGAATATTTTTTACATAAATTTTAAACAGACTAAAGTGTTATCAAATTGAGTAAGGTTTTATCTCATAATACAGTATAGCATTGAGGCAGTGTCTGGTTGATATTTTAGACAAGATACATTGGGAAGTTTTTGTGAGGACATTTTTGTGGTAAATTATGAATGTTGACAATTTGTACATAAATCGTGATGTTATGTTGTATATTTCATCATGTCAATGTGATAAAAATGTGCCACCTCTACTTAAGATTTTGTCAGGTATTTTAAAGTGTATGCCATAAAAAATGCCACAATTTTTTTGTTTGAAAATGCACTTTTCATAATTACAGTAAAACCTCAATAATGAGACCACCTTTGGGGACCTGAAAAATCGGTCCTGATGATGAGGTGATCTCATTACCAAGTTGAATTATAGGGGAGTTGCTGAAAGCTGGTCTGAAAATAAGTGGTTGTTATAACAAGGTGATTGTAATATTGAAGTGGTTGCTATGTGAGTTTTTTCTATATTAAGTTTCTCAATTATAAAATATTTAGTCATGATTCTCATGATGTTAAGCTGATAAAAGTGTATGTATTTCTGTCTGACTTAGTATGGCATATGCCAGCTATCTTGTTAGGCTTAGAAATTCAGTCCATTTTCTGTATTATCGATGAAAAAAGCTTAATGAATGTTCAGTTCGTTAATGGATTAAATTATCTTAAACGATAATTAATATCTGAAAATAAGAGCCACCTGATCTTCCTTTTCATTATTTCTTTGAAGTTTGATTGCTAAGTAGAAAAAAACAACATCAATGGTTTGTTTAGTAAAAAATCTTCCACATAATGGTTAGTGTCCGAATTTGTAGTCAAAAAGTTCATCAGTTATAGCTGGTGTTTGTTCTGCACAGAAGTACATTTTGTACTTGAATTCAAACAGTACCAGAGACAAGATGGAGTGTTTACAGAAAAGTTGACGTTTTTTTGTTATTTAGTGGTATCATCGTTTGCACCTATACATTCCATGAGTATCATTAACTGGTTAATTGACTGTTTTATGGTGAAAACATCCTATAAAGCATCCTTTTATTTCTATCTATTGATACATTTTGTTCTGTCTGAGAATGAAGAGCACATTTTGCCATGATTCATTGAAAGATTAGTGAGGATAATTATGCTTATGTAATAATGAATGAATGCTATTCTATTCTATTCTGTGCCGAAATTGTTCATTATTTGAGATAAAAGGAATCTGCTTAAATTTGCAGTAATTACATTCCCTGTAGGTAAATGTATAATTATGTTAATACCTACAAGATACATATTAAAGTCATTGAGAAAATTCTTTTCTTGTTAACATCATTATATTTGTATAAGATTGTGCTCTTAAAATCTAGACAAAGAATAAAATTTTGTTAACAGTTCAAATAGTACGGTACATAAGAACAAATCTCTCTGAATTGTCTAGCACTTAGTAATGAAACTGAATTTGTTGAAATCTGAACATAATCCAAAAATGTTGTGCTTGGGTCATTAATGACAATAAAGATTAAATTGAACTTTCAAGAATCACTATAATGCTTTTAATACCCCTGTGGAGGTAAGAGGTTCGTGCAGTTTTACACAATGAACAGTTTAAGTTAACCCACTTGAATTAACTGCTTGCTCTAGATTTTGAAAATGATAAATGAAATTTAATCCCCGGGACTTGACATTTGATACATTGAAATATTACTGTCTAGAGTAGAAAGCCACACATGTTTATATTGTTAACTAAGGGTACTTTCACATCATGCAACATAAACACAAACAAGATTTCAGGCTTCATAAGATTTAATGACAAAATACATTGAAACTTGTTATGCATACATAATTATGAGACAACATGACCTGGTAATGAAAAGTACTCTTATAAAATTCATCTGGAGTGTAGTCGACATCATCATCATTATGATCATCATTTACTGTGGCACAATCATTGCAGCCATTTATTGTCATCATCATTATTATAATATCTAATAGCAAACAGTACCAGTGACAACATTATTCTTTACCTTTGTTGTACTAACATTGCCAAAATCAGTTGTACTTTTATATATTCATTCATGACTTTGTTAAAATCTACTGATTACAGAATCATGTGTGTTTATTGTTTTATGACAAACACATACCCCACCCACACATCTTGTTTTATTGTGATTTAATTATTTACTTGTAAAATTTGTAAGTTATAATAGTATATGGCATGTTAGTGTGACTTGCATTGTGTTGTGTTGTATTAACCACTGTAATGTTTTGTCATTTGTATGTTTGTGAATATTTTTTACAAAAAGCAATTATTATATTGCACCTTTTTTGCATATTCGGCAGACACCGTTTCCTTTACAATAATTGTTTGTTTCAATCATATTTTTTGCCATACTTTCAGTGGCATATGCTTTAGATTTCTGTTCATGCATTTATTTAAATATAACAAAACGTTTTGTTGGATTTTATAACTTTTAGAACGTGGAAACAAAATCTTGAATGGCTCTTAAAACTATGAAAAAAGTGTTTGCAGGAATGTAGGAAACTAAGTTACCTTTCTAAATTTTTCTAGCTGTTATGAATTGACTTGCAGGGTTTTTTTGTTCAAAGAAAAATATTCACACATTTTTTTTTCACAAGAATAACTAAGTCAACTGAAGTCACAATGATACAATGTTCAATGAATGTATTGACGTTTTTTTATGAAACTGACTTTTTTCTCAGTGTTCCAAAACAAGCGCTACATCGCAAAACATGTTAAAAGCTTGTACTGATGAACCTTTTCAATCTTCCCAAATTCTGATTCTGTCTCCAAATTTTGGAAATCTTATCAGAATGGTAAGAAACTCTCTATGTATATTAATGCTCTGTATGAGTGCATCATTTTACATAAAATTTAATTTAAAACAATCATGTGACTTCACTTGTTACTTATTGAATGCATCATTGCATGTTACCTTTATATTGTTTTCATGTTCTCAGATGTGATGGAAAGGAAAAATGCACATTTAGGGTGAACAATGACGTGTTCGGAGATCCTTGTCCGGATACCTTCAAGTATATTGAGGTTCAATATTACTGTGAAAAAGGTAACTTCTACAACAACTCCAATTTGTTTCTATGGTTACTAATTGCCTCGCTAACAATTTTCTGATGATGCTATTCCTCAAGTAATTGTGATTGGAAATCTAGTTCTGTTGCCATGGTAACTGACAAATGTACTCACACTTTAATTGCATCATTGCATCTTATGAACGTAAGGCTGAAAATGTCACTTTAATGATTGACACAACTAAAATAACTCGTCCTTTCATCTGGTTATGTTTGTAGTTTGCATGTACCTTATTTCTCTGCATGGTAATTATTGAAATTTTCCTAAAATTATGTTAAAATTTTACATTTTTGGCATGCTTATTGTTGATAATGCTGCACTTCTTTGCCTGTGGTATAATTCTAATTGATTTTTGCATGTTAACTGTTAGACCATCAATCCTTATTAAGCCTATGATTGGGTATGATTACCTTGTGTGTTCTTTTTTTAATCAAAAATATTAAAGATACTAAATATAAATTTGAAATGAATGATTTATTAATCATCTTATAACAGAGCTCCTCAGCATTTTTATTAGAATGATTCCTAGCAGAAGTTATTAACTTATTTCAGGCACGATAATAAACTCTGTTTAATATCATTGCAAAACCTATTATGTATTTTCTTCTTTGTACGCTGGTTATTTCTCATTGACTTGTTGGCTGATTTTACTTACCTTAGTCTTATGCATGAGTATATTCTTCATTTCTGACCTACACAGTTTGGTTAATGTAATTTTTGTACGGTTTATGAAATGGAGTACTTTATTTATTTATATAAATTAACCGATATAGCTTCTGAAATGTTGTACTGCTGTTGCCAATTTGGTGTGGCAATGCGCAGTCTGCATGTTGTAGAGTTATAAAATTTTAAGTTATGAAATAACCAATTGTTAAGTGCGCCATTCTTTCAAACTAATAAATACGATGGCATTTTTATTGTGCTTGAAAATCATCATTTTTCTCCCTAAAAGTTATTGCATTCAAAAATATTATATTTTTTTATTGATAGGAATTTTATTTGCAGGCAAGATTATTTTTAGTACATTTGTATTTAGTCTCTGGGGAAATAGTTAGTCGGTTTTAAAATCAAAATGACATCATAACATTACCTGCGGTGAAGAAGGATTGGCATTAATTAAGTAATGTTCCCTGCAAACAAGTTTCGATGTATTAATTGGTTGTAAAACGAATTGATTTCATGTTTGGTTATAGAATTCTGTGAGTATTAAGCCAAATCACAGCTTGATTAAATATTTGAAAACTTATTTTGATGTTAAAATACTTTCATTAAAACAACTGTTTGAGTTTTAATGTATAATAATTACGGTTCATACTCATAATACATTTTTTTTATTAATTTTTACTTTTACATTCATTATTTGCCTTCTGTTTGTAGAGGTTGTAAAGACTGACCCACCATACACAGTTATAAATGTAACAAAAGCCACACCCACCCCTGCTCCTACCTCAGTTACTACAGAGGCTGAACCTACAACTGTGGAAATAACCACAGTTAAAGACAAAACTGACAATAAAATTGAATCTACAACAGAAAAACTAACAGATGAGAAGTTCTGTGAACAGGTTGAGAAGGCTGGTGTAATTTGGGAGAAGACAAAGGCTGGCGACTTGAAACAGTCAAATTGTCCTGAATCTATGACAGGTAAGATAAATCCATTATGTCTAAAAACATATGGAAGTTTATCTTGCAAAAAGTCCTGCAACTATGTAACATGATATAGAATGGAACACTTTGTATTCCAAGGTATTGAGTTACTTCTCAACTTTTTTTTTTCAATGGGGTTGAAACATTGCACCAACAGCTAGGGTCATTTGACAATATTACAGCTTTAATGGTGGAGGAAGGCTTCAAGTGTACACTTTGGTAGAACCACTGACCTTCTCTAAGCTAGCTTGACAGCTTCCTTGCATGTGACATTTGGTACCGAATGGGATTCAAACTCACAGCAGTGAGGGGCTAGTGATTACTAGTCAGAGGCCATAACCACCTGACTATGAAAACTGATTAAAAGAGATCATTGTAATCAGCTTGGATGATTACAGTATTAGCAGAGATATGATGAAACATTTTTGTTATTGCTTTATGCTTCACAACCAGGCTGCTGAAATGTGTCCATTTTCTTATGTCTTTGTATGACTGTTTTGTATAACGGGCTAATTTTGTACTTCAAACTGATAATATGGTAAATCTTAACTGGCTTCATGAACAGTTTGACTGAATGTATGAGTCTTAATCATACATGAATACATGCAATAATTTATGACCATTTTACCTCTGCATTTTGTTCATGCTTGAAATAAGAAAAGCTTAGTGTGTGAATATTACTGTTAAACCATTCACTGTTAACACACTTTATTATGTTTATTAAGGAGTTACCTTACCTTATTTATCACCAGATTCTGTCAATATATCTCCTGGTTCACAAGTTAGTGTTATTTTTATACAGTGCCATAAATATTAAAATGAAAATTGCTGCACATACAGTACTGTGGTATATGCATGCATAAAACATTATAGTTTTAGTGGCGACCATTAGTCATAAGACTGGATGTGATGAAAGTTCTGGCTGTCAGAATACTCTATTATAGATTTAGCTTTGTCAATTACTAGTGAGCCTATCTGGCTAGCTGTACGGACAGACAGACAAAATGCTGAAGACTTTTGATCAAAAGGTCTGAGATTCCAGGCTTTGGAGAGGCTTGTGTTAGAGTTAGACCGAGGATATTACATTACAGTTTCTTTAGTTTTCCCCTCTTATACATGTATCATAATTTGGTGGCTGCATTGGAATGAAGGGGAACAGGTTAATATTAGTCGATAACTCAGAAGCACTGGTTATGTATGCTGCCTTCCTTGTGTACTTGAAATGCTGTTAAATAAACAAACGAGCAGATAGAAAGATTCAGGTAATAACTGTGTCATATTAATGTAATTTACAATGTAAAAACTCATCATCATTTAGGTACAGCTCGATGGCAGTGTGGTAAAAATGGAAAGTGGCGAGGAAAACCAGACATGTCTGATTGTATATCATTATGGATGAGTGAAGTCCAGGATATGGTATGATGTTAGCTTGTATAATTACCATTATGTAAATGACTCAACTTGCATAGAAATGTTTTTGCTGTTCACTCTGGATGCCTTCTATCATTAATGAAATATCCAGGATATAATATTGTTATTTTGATCAGTCTGTCGACATTGATAAAGTATTACCTGTCAAAGTTCTTTAATGAATATAGTAGTTCTTCTTCATAGAGTCATATTGGCTTGTCTTGTTGTAAATGTCAGTTTTTGGAAAAAAATCAATGTCTGCAAAATGTTCTACAGTGGAAACCCTGTAAACTGGTTCCTCTATATACCAGTTTCCCGTCTAACTCAGCCAAATGTTCTGGTCCTGACTTCATTACTATATAATTCAAAAATCCCCTCTAAACTGGCTTCCCTCTAAACCAGCCAAATGAACTGGTACCAGGCACGGCTGTTTTAGAGAGGTTCCAAAGTATACCATTAGTTTACAACTATTTTATTTTGAGTCTGATTACTGGAGCATTCATCATACTTTGTCAGAGGAAATATGAGTGAGTAATAAATGGTTTTAATCATTTTAGATGTCAAGATCATAATGACCTATTAAGTTCAAACTCATACAAACTCTAATTTTTCATTGATTGTGAAACAATGTTAATGACACTTAGTGGCTGCTTTATTGGTTGTACATATCAGTATATAGTTCATAGAATGTGGAATTCATAGGATAATCATATTTTGTGTGGGATTTGAACCTATTGCCTTTGGGAGTTTAGGGCCAATTGTCTTGAGTCTGCTACTTTATATCCATACCTTGATGCCTCCCTTTGATTTATTTGCGGTCTATATTTCAAGGTGGAAATTAATGCCCCAGCAGAATCTGTGGTCTCTGTGTTGAACAGTAAAATGAAGGATAAAACCCTGCGTTCTGGTGACCTGAAGAAAGCATCCACTGCCATAATACCAGGTTTAGTTAAGAAACTGAGAAAACAAATAAGTACAGAGATGCCTGTTGCTGAAAAACGAGAAAAAATTCAGAGTTTTACTAAGGTAATTATCAAGTGTTCATCTCTCCTTTACTGTTGGTACTTATATAATGCTTATGACTTTCTGTTTAGCTGCTAATAATAATTTTAATACAGTTGTAGTAAGTGCATAGTACTTACAATAACAATGATGAAGTTGTCAGAAAATGTTATAAAGTGTTAATGCTGTGTACCAGTACAAAGCTATAATAATACATGTTGCATTAAGTTAATCCCTGAAGTAAAGAGTTTCACTGGTATAAACAAACTCTTACATCCAAAATACTACTAAATATCAGTTTTAAGTGTTGAGAACTGCACTACAAAATTATGCAACAACAAATTATGGTGTATAAATTGAAGGTAATTTGGCAGCTTGCTGCTATGAGGACTGTGCTTATTTTGATCCATCTGTATTTCAGAATTTAGTTAAGTCTGGGAGTGGATTGTTGAATGAAACGCAACGTAAATCTTGGAATGACTTGGAACCAGAACAACGTGAAAAATCTGCTACATCACTGATTGTCTCCCTTGAACAGATGGCTTTGGAAGTGGCAGCTACAATAGATAAACCTGAAACTGTGACTTCTACTGAACAAAATATTGGTAATCATATTTAAAAATGTGATAGATTTAGTGATATCAGGAGCTGCAACCATGGTCTAGTGGTTAGTATGCTGGACTTGGTACCTGGCAATCTGAGTTCAAATCCCAGTTGCGGCAGGTCATACCCTTCAATGAAAATTTGACAAATAAGTGGATTCTCCTCCATATGTTCTTCATTTCCTTAATTTTAATCAGAAATCTACATGCCAAGTCATTTTTTGAAATTGTCTATTTGGTTATATTTGAGTCTTATGTCACAATAGCTATAAGCAGCTTAAATATGAAAATTCATAATTATTTTTGTTTATAAAATTTTAGTCATGGAAGTAAGCGTGATCAAAATGTCAAAGTCAAGCTATAACCTGAAGCTACCTGTAATGAAGTATGATCGTGGACCAGCTGACGGTTACCATGACTTCACGTTGCCACTAGATGCTGTGTCTGGTATATCTTCACAAGGTATAAGTCTAATAAAGTTCAAGGTTTTGTTTTGTATGAATAAATCATTCATGATTCTATGTTTATGAATTTAGCCATCAGATTTGTTCTAGATTTGTTATTTCTCACTTTCATTACTTACAACTGATTTATTGCAGTCTAACCTGTGTTTGCGGCCACCTCTGAATAAAGGCCATTCTTTGAAAAACCATCATTGATTATTTAGAACAAACTGACCTCAGAATAAAGGCCACTTGTCAATAAAGGACACATTTCGTCTTTCACAAGGTTGGCCTTTGTTCACTGGTTTGACTGTATATCTCTTGTTTCATTCCATACAATTTATTAGTTTCATCTTATTTAATGCAGACAAGCCTTTGGACTTTTGGCCCAGTCTGAGGGGGGTCCAGTTTTTAGGGGTTGTACTGTATAAGTAGAATTCAGTTTTTATCTATTCTTGCAAAAAAATCTTCTATAAGATTTGCCAAGCACTTAAAGTTACAATTAGCAATGAAATATTTTGTTTTATTTCAGATGATGTAACAGTGACTTATCTGTTCTACAACAATCTGGAATCCTTAATGAACCCACAGAATGCTAACACTTACACCAGTCCCTCCAACACAAGTCGTAGCATAAACTCTAATATAATATCAGCTTCGATATCCAAACACTCGAGTATACCTAGAAACCAACATGTGAAAACTATGCTGAGGCGACCTATGAACTTTACCCTATCACATAAAACAGTATGTACTCTTATGGCTTTATTCAAATGATTTGTATAGTTTGTTTAGAAATTGATTCTTCTTCTATGATCAATCAAAACATAATAAAACCGTTTTAGTCAATTATTGACTCTTCTATGTCTTTATTTCAAGAACAGTTATGGTTTTCTTAGTATTAATTCTCACAACTATAGGATCCTGTGGTTAATATTTTTAAGTATTTGAATTGTCCTAACTTTATGTCTTGTGCTAATGTTTTTCAGAATTTGAAAGACAAGGTACCAGTCTGTGCGTATTGGAAATTTGATGAAAGGTAAAGTTTATTATTTTGGTGACTTTAAGGCATCATCATTAATTGTAAATTGACCCTTTACTTTATAATACCTCATTTCCCGCATCTGAACCAGACAACATTTGAAAACATTGTGGCAAAAGAAGCCATTGCTTGTAATGAGCAATGGCTTCTTTTGCCACAATATTTTCCACTCTGTCAGATAGAAATAACCCAATTTTCTTAAATAAATTGATGTTTTGTATATGAGCTTTGAATTTGGAAGAGTCCAAAATATGCTTATGAGGCAAACAGTTAACAGTTGTAAATGTACTTCAGTACTTCATAGACAATACTGAATGTTTATTTGTTTAAATATTTAATGTTATAAAATAGTGTGAGTATACCATAATAAATATCCAGAATTGTTTGAAAACATAAAACACATTATGTCTGAATAATAAAGTATTGTTAGACATTATTTATAAGTGAACAGCTCAAGCATGTTGTTTTATCACTAACGTAGATATCTATCAAATTTGGTATATGTCATCATTGTATTCAGTGTTATACAGTAAACTCCGATATTGAACCCACCTTTGGGACCACAAAAAAAAAACAGTCATAATAATGAGGTGGTCTTATGTCAAGCTGAATTATTGGGGAGTTATTGAAAACCAGTCTGAAAATAAGTGATCATTTTAACAAGATGGTTGTAATATTGAGGTGGTCACTATTGGAGGTTTTCCTGTAATTCAGATCATTGCTGGGAGAGTGGTCACAAGATGGCTGTAATGTACTTGAATCAAACAATGATTATACTACCTGTCAATGTAACCATCTTACAAACTTTGCTGTACTCATGGATGTGTCAGGAACTAAGGTATGAAACTGTAACAATTAATAAATATATCAGTTTGACAACAATATTGGTTCTGTCAGACCAAGTACAGCGAGTGCCAGAAGTTGCTGCGCCAGTACATTTTGCTAGAAAAATTCTTGAACTGAAGTTGTTTCGATTATATTTTGATCATCACCTAAAACTTAATGAATTTACTTTTATACCCTTTAGTATAATGTTAGATTTTATTTTCAGTATTAAAATACTCATTTAATCCTATGAAGTCACTAGGGTTTAACATCGTAGCAACAGTCCAGGTCATTTGGCAACTTTCCAGCTTGAACAGTGGAGGAAGACCACCGCTCTTCATTAAGCAAGCTGGACTGCTTCTTCATGTGTAAAATTTGTTTCTGGGTGGGCTTCAAATTCACAGCAGTCAGGGGTTAGTGATTACCTGACAGAAACTATAACCACTTGACCAGAGGACACTGAATAATCATATGAAGTGTTGTGCCTATTGTATATTGATTGACTGGTATATATGTCTGTATTTCAGTTGGATAGGTATCATCGTATGTCACTTCAAGCCATTACATATGTTGGATGTACTGTATCTATCGTATGCCTCATCATGTGTTTTGTGTCATTCACAATATTCAGGTAAAATATGCCATATGTAATAGATATATACATAATTAATTAATACATCAGTACTATATGTATGTCGAGTGATGTATATTTTATTATTGTGTCTTGAAATTTGAACATGCCTATATTTATTTTTTTATTAAGACTATGAAATCACATGCTGATAGTATTTTAGAAAAATTTAGAAATTATTCACCAAATTTATAAACACTTGTACTAATTTGTATATAAAATTCATGTGTCTGTTGTGTTTTTTATTTCAGAAATTTACAATCTGACAGAAACACAATTCACAAGAACTTGGTTTTATGTCTGATGATAGCTGAAGTATTATTCTTGTTCGGTATTGGACAGACACAAGACAAGGTATGTGTATGTTAAAAATTGTGTCCATCATTTTATAGGGGTTTATAAAGGGAAGTAACTCTTGATATCTCCATTTCCTCTGAAACCATATTTTATGCATGAAACGTGATGTTTCTTATTCAGACTATGAACTGTTATTGAAGAACTTAATTGTTCGTGTGTATTTTTTAAATTTTTTTTATGTGGACTGCTTTTGATCAGAATTTAATTTCAGTGCTTTGAATTATATTAGTTAAAAATTGACTTGGCAGGCAACATTGATCCTTGATGTCTGTTACCTATGAACTACAGATTTCACAAGTTTTGCAGGTTGAAATATTACTATTAAAAATGTATGAATGTATTATTGATAATCATGTATTTTAAACAAAGTTTAATGTTGATGTTTGCAATCTAATTGTAGGTTTTATGTTCTGTCATTGCTGGTTTCCTGCATTTCTTCTTCTTGACATCATTTTCCTGGATGTGTCTTGAGGGGATCCAGCTGTACTTCATGTTGATTGAAGTGTTTGAGGCTGAGAGGTCAAGAGTCAGGTGGTTCTATCTATTTGGTTATGGTAAGTCTTAATGTGAAGACCTTTTTCAGAATTGTTGCAATGGCTCAACCTGTAAAGTGGTAGGATTTGTAATTGTTAGGCTTTGTTGTGGTTGTAATAGGGTTCAGACCTTACCTTGGTGTCATAATATTGGTATGTAAATGTTGACTGAATGAATGGTTGTGATATTGCTGGTGGAAATTGAAGTTGTAGACTAAGAATAGGGATTGTGAGGATGAATTTAGGAATCAGTTTTGAAACTCAATGATTTGTTTCTGTTTTTGTTTTCTGAGACGAACATAGAACATATACATGTAAAGTCCGTATTGTGTATAGAGTCCTTTACTCCCTGCTTCAGTGGTTGTCGGTTAGAATTCTGTGTATTTACAGCTCTTCATTAGGCATGTACTGATTTGTAACCTTCGAAGCAGACATTTATTGAGTTTAGTTGTGAGAACTTGTTTGACAATTAATGTGAATTAAAGTAACTTGCAAAGAATATAAGATCATTCTGTACATGGTAAATTTTCAGGTGTACCTGCTGTTATTGTTGGTATCTCTGCTGCTATAGACCACACTGGATATGGAACTGATGAACAGTGAGTTATTCTAGTCTTGTTTACAGATCAGTACAGATTCTGTCATGTCTGTATAATACACGTAGAGATATAAAGTCTATAAAAATTATTAATGATGTAATTGCTGCAAAAGGTTTTAAAAATTGAAAATAGAAATATATGTGAAGACTAAGACCATATTGAAACATTTTTTGACATTGCTCTGGTTTTTTTTCACCTGCTATGTATGGTTTTATCAGGTTTTAAATGGAGTCTGTTTCAATTCAACTTTTAGGCCATTAGAGGAACTTGAATACTGGTTGTACTGTTTCACATGGACATATGTATATATACGTATATTCTGTGTTTATTTTCAGCTGTTGGTTGAAGACAGACAATTATTTTGTTTTGAGTTTTGTTATTCCAGTGGCTGTTGTCGTACTGGTGAGTTATTTATTCAATCTCATAGACTTCTAGCATGAAAATTTTGCATTATTTGAAATAATTTCTTATCTTTTTGATATTTTTATCCCTGTCCAACGCAAATAATGTGTTTTAAATTTATTTAATCTCATCCTGGATTCAAGAACTGTATATGTATTTGTCAGTTTTACAGTTTAGTTTGAAATAAGAGTAAATAATATTTATATTGACATCTATTAATGTGTTAATACACTCATTGAGTGAGACATTGTATTTTTAGATAAACGTGGTGATGTTGAGTATTGCTATGTACATGATGTGTCGACATGCTGGAGTTACTGCCTCCTCTATTCAGGCTCGTAAGAAGGGAAAACTGGAGAAAATGGGGTAAGTTTGTTACTATGGTAACAAGATCAATTTTTTCATAAATAATGAACCATTTTAGTAGAAAACACATTTTGTCAATATATTTGCACTTTTCACTTTTAACACAATTGATTTTATTACTGTCTGTGATGTTTTTGGGGAAAGTTCTGTTTTTGTACAAAAAAGAATAGTTTGTTCAGTATTTGTGAATGGTGTTTGGAACGTTAGGCTGTAAATTTATGTGCCGTTAAGTTTTCTGTCTGTATAAATGTAAATGAAACGTTCTTGTAATGGGTTGAAATATTCATGGTTGATAGGATGTTATTTTGTACAACAATGTGTGATGTTTCCTTAAGAGTAGAACGCATATAAATGCATGATATTGTTGTTGAAATATA
This sequence comes from Lutraria rhynchaena, assembly GCA_008271625.1. Lineage (NCBI taxonomy): Eukaryota > Metazoa > Mollusca > Bivalvia > Venerida > Mactridae > Lutraria > Lutraria rhynchaena. The sequence continues at coordinate 133,965 of VIBL01000110.1, read as the reverse complement.
TCTCGTAAATTATATTAACAATTTAGTATTTTTGTTTTGTTTAATGCTTGAGGCTTGATAAAATGAATGAACTTGTAACATGGTTCCCAAATTACTAAAATTTATTTTACATGTATGTAGTTGCCATTCATCTTTTACAAGTTACATCCTTCAAAATTTTATTGCGTTTTTGAAGCTCGCTATAAGATGTCAAGCGTAAATGTTTGGGAACCATGATTTTATTACTGTACCCATCAAATCTGATGTACATAGAATACACTGTTCCATTTATGATTTTAACATCAGTCAGTCTGTTGAGTAAGATTTCTGCATATTATATTATATCATGTCAAGATCACCCCATCCAGTATTGCATAGGACATGGGGAGATGCTTTTGAAATAAAATTATTGAAGCAAGTAAAATTTAAAGAAAATGCTTTCTACAATGCCCAGTATATTAAGAGCAATAATTTTCATAGAAGCTTTAATTGTGAATACAATGAAATTCAATGCAATACTCTCCATTAATGTTTTCTTCCCAACCAATGGTATTATATTATTAAATCATGAATCATCATTAATTAGATGATCTATTCAGATATTGATCATTAAATTTTCTTATAGTTAATGGCCATATGTCATTTGTGATGGGTACATGTAGTGTATAAATGTGATCCGTATCTATTTATACCATATGTTTGCTTATATTGATGTAAAATTTGCTAACAGAAATGGGCATTCACAAAACAACAGCATTGTGAGTGAAACATCAACAGCTGTTGAGTTGCCGTAAGTTTTCTCACCCTGTGTTTATATGTAGAACGATGAGCTTCTTCTGTTCTGTTCTGTTCTGTTACAATATTTGTATAAACTGGCTTAGAAGACTTGACTTTGATCTCTGTTTTACAAAATATGTTTTTGAAGTTCACCATTTCATGGAAGTATAAGAATTGTAATTATATTCTCATTAAGAATTTTCTTAAAACTGCTGATTAAAGAAACGCTGAGTAAATGATAAGATAACATTATGAATTGCTCAAGTTCTAAGAACTACAGAGATCAAACTCAAATCTCTTGACTTCTGAGTTTACTTTATGTGAAGCGGTGAATGTCTTTGTATTTATGTGGTCAGTTTTTGTCTTCATGTGCACAATTTGATGCTAATTTAGTTAACAATGGCTAGGTATATGAAAACAATTTTTGTATATCTCCAAGAGCCTTGTGAGATTTGTATTAAGTTATTATTAAGTGTTCATGTATACAGTAAAAACTTATATAGCAACCACTTCAATATTACAACTACCTTGTTATAATAACCACTTCTTTATGGACCAGCTTTCAAAAACTTTCATATAATTCACCTTGATGATGAGACCACCTCATTATTAAGAGGAATTTTTCGGTTCAGAAAGGTGGTTTTATTACTAAGGTTTTACTGTATATCAATATTGGGTCAATATCAGTCATGTAACCAGTTGTAAGATGTAGAGAAAACAGGTTAAATTTGCTCATGGAATACAAAGACATTTACTGTAGGAGCTGGTGTACAGTCTTTTCTAAGCTGTATGTTTGTTAAAATACTGTACAAGTTTTATAGCTGTAATTTCTCTGTTATTTGAGCAACTCCATAGTTAGATAAATGCATGTTAGTCAAAATGAAATCTACATTTTGTAATGAAGCATGCCAGTAGAGTATGATTTTAAGTTTAATTAAATTGAAGATTTTATGACACCTTTGACTGATAATCAATTATCTCAGTATGAAAGTATAGGAAGATTGTGAACTGATGCTTACTTAATGAAGCATGTTGAAGCAAATATTGTCATCCAAAAAATAAGTTTGTGTGCATGTTATTTTATTGTTACAATGGAATCATTTTATTTGCTAGTATATGGTTACTGTATTTACAGCTTTCTTATTCACAGTTTTTGCTGGATTTGGAAGAATTTTCTTAAAGGCACAAATTTATAAAAATGATTGTTATTTTCACCATATTTGTACATGTATATTGTAACAGTTTTATGTTATTTGGAATGAATCTATCAATGCTTTGGTAGTTTGGCTAGAAACTTAGCTTGCAGTATCTGGATGTTTTCTTGCGCTATTTATCATAATTTCTATTCTATGTTTTGTATATATTACCTTTCTGATCATCTGTTTACAGTTGTAAGACAGTATAATGTTTGTAGTTCCTTGCATTTATAATTAAAACCATAGATTCAAGATTTGTGTATTCATAATTATCTGCAGATCTTCTGTTTAATGTCTGACTCCATAGACAAAGTATATGAAAACTGTATCAGTCTTAAGAGAGATATTGTATACTTTCACAATAGAGGAAAAAACAAAAAAATATCTTTTTAATCTCTATATTTTTGACTTCAAATTGTGATGAAAAGATAACCTGTTTGTGTTTACATGGAACATCAGTAAAATTATAATGATTTATTGAAAGTTGTTTTGTAAAAAAAATCTTGTTTATTATGTCTGCAAGATTTCAACCTTGTGTGAAGATCTGAAGGCTTTTATTATAAATAAGTTATTTTGTGTGTTGTGTATGTGCAATATGTGTACAACTGTATTTTGAAGACTGTTCGTTGTAATTCATGTTGATATATTTTGTTTGTCTGTAAACAGTAATTACCTAGTAACACTTGATATCTCATCAATTTCTTCTGTTCTTTATTTCACTCGAAGTTCATTTTTATCTATTAACAATTTGTAACAGTGGGGTCTCTGTGGTCAACTAGTCATGGTTTCTGGCTGATAATCATTAGCCCCTCACCGCTGTGAGTTCGACTCCCACCCAGGACTAAATTTCACATGTGTGGAAACTGTCCAGCTAGCTTATGAAAGATTGATGATTCTGATTCAACCCAGGTGTAAGCCTGGCTTTGTTAAAGCTGGAAAGTTGCCAAATGACCCTGGCTGTTGATGCGACATTAAACTCCAGTGTGACTGTGATTTACGGACCAATTCTAAAGATAATAGGATAATAATACTGCGTGATACCTCACATGTAATACTCACCTCATACTGTTTAACAAAGATTACTTTATGCTTTATTAAATTTTTAGATTGTCACCTTCATAAAAACACTATTTTATTACCACCTGATCGTAAATTTCACAAGTGCCAAACAGAAACATTTACTAGACTTAAGATGTGTTTCCTTCTTTGTTTCATAAAGACACCTTTGTCCAACTGTGATGATCTTTGAATTTGTTCCTGTTGCATACATTCAAATTTAACATGTTATATTCATTCGTATTGTGTTTTGGGTTGTTACTTAAAAATTGTAACACAAGATTATTTGATTTCAAGTTACATTTATTTCAATAACCCAGCATGCTTTGATAAATATCCATTCGAGTGTTTGTTATCAGCTGAGGAATAGAACTTGAGATTTATGTCATATTTTATTGAGTTATTTCCCTTTATCATATTATTTTAGTGAAACTTATGTTATTGTTCCTTGTATTTTGTTATTTATTTCCCCTGTATTGGTATGTTTTTAAAATTATACTTTACTTATGTATTATGTATTTGATATTTTAGGATATGGTTGAAAGGAAGTGCTGTGCTTGTGGTCCTGTTAGGGCTGACATGGACGTTCGGATTCCTCTACATCAATGAAGACCTGCTACTTGTCGCTTATATATTCACCATCCTGAACAGTTTACAGGGATTGTTCATCTTTATCTTCCACTGTTTCATGGATAAAAAGGTTTGTGTTGCTTAGAAACCAGCGATGTTAAAATAATGTTTTATCAGTTAAAGTAAGGATCGCTGTGTTTTCCTATTGTGATCTAGGCATTTTATCTTTGAGTGGAATTCACATGTATAAAGTATGTATACTAACTTTTCTGTTTGAAGAAAAAGGATTTCATGTAAAGTGTTATTCAGTTTATAACAAGTTAATAAGCTGTTGAAGGTGAATGAATCCCGCACACCATAAGTATTATATGATGCTGTCTTCCATGTACTTTGTCTCAGTTTTAATGCATTTTAACCAGTTCACTTCCATCTACAATCTGCTCATATATATGGAAATGCAGAAAAACACTGCTCTCTTTTATTCTTATTTCTTGCATTTTAATTCTTGCAATATTAATAGTTTGCATTATTTCACACTATCTACATTCAGGTAAAGAAGGAATGGCGTCGTGCTATCTACAAATCTCAGTGGTTGCCTGTATGTTGTCGTGTCAATTTGGGTGGTTATAATGGTAACCTCTCATCACCTACGCCTACTTCATCTTCAGGTCCACAAAATGTGAGTTTTTTCTCAGTGTCATTCTTATATGCCTGTCTTGATTGGACATATCACGGGAATATCTGTAGTCAGCATCCACAATAGTTGTTCACTGTCTAAGTTGGACATTTCCCATTCAACTTTCAAAATATTTCTGTTCAGCTAGCAGCAAAAAATCCTGTCTCTGGTGCTCTTGAATTATGGCCCCTTATTCAATAGTAAATGATTAAGTAGACATTTTCTGCTCTCCAAGTTGACCAGTTCCCATCCAGTCTTCTCTGGATAATTTTTCAGTTGTATTTTGTGACATTGATTTTTCTATATGTTTCTCTCAGATTCTTGACTTGGTATTCCTGTTATAATGAGAAGCATAAAACATATTGATAAAACTATTGACTATAGGATGCCTGTATATAAGTATTTCTCATCAACTGTGTAAAGAAATATTTCAATGTGAATATGTGAGACTATTATACAGTATTACCTCAAATAGCAACCACCTCAGTATTATGACCACCTTGTCATAACGACTAGTTATTTTTGAACCAGCTTTCAATAACCCCCCTATAATTCAACTTGATAATGAGATCACCTCATTATTACAACTGATTTTTCAGGTCCCACAGGTGGTCTAATTATTGAGGTTTTACTTTAAAGGATAAATGTTCATAATGTTGAGAATATGTGGCTGAAGTTTTCTCTGTGTTACTTCAAAAATCTTAAGGATACAACAAAATAAAAATTAGCAGTTATTTACAGAAAATGGTAGCTGGGTAAAACTGATAGTTAACCTGGGAATATTAACTTACTAAACTTCACATAGTTGAAACACTATGATATATATATATCATTTGGGAGGGGTTGTATTGTATATTGTGACAATTTTTTTCATTTAAGGCATTGCTGTGTTAAACATGGGTGCTTAAAATAGAATTTATTACAATTCTGCCATCACAGGTTCATTACTACTGCCATTGAGTTGAAATATTATTTATAAATGGCCTTAAGCCCTGTACAAAGAAATGATTTTTTTTATTTATTTTCAGTACTTTATGAGATTCTGGAGCAGCAGAAAAAGGAAGAGATCATCAACAAGTACTGTGACTGGTAAAAGTAAGTGACTGTTTAGTGATGGCTACATGACTATGTTATGTTAAAACAGCTTTATGAACAGGGTCTAGATGAATAAAATATCATTATTTCATGTTTCTGTTATAGTGTAAGAGACTTGTAATACGATAATGCCATATCTTTTCTAAGATTTATTAGGAATACAAAACACTCTCTACTTTGGTACAAGAATCTGTAAAATCATAATCATGTTTTGCTCAGAGATAATTTACCATATATACTGTGTATCTATAGACTGGAATATTGCTGTAAATTTACTTATCCAGCAGCTTTGTCTTCTGTATAATTCATATGTTGATTGTTGTTTATATTTTAGATCGTAGAAGTGACTTTGATAGTTTCTTGCGCTCTGACGTCAGCAGTGGCAATACGACAGGTACTGGGGTCAATCGCTATAGCAACCAGAGTGATAAACTTCTTCCCAATGGACAGAACATGTACACTGCAATGCCCACTCATTATGAAGGAGGCATTGTTGGTGACCTTTCAGTAATGGAGGGATCAGTGATTGATAGCGAGTATGTGTCTGAATACTGTCAGAATAATTTACAAGTATGTAAGGAAGAGAAGATGTATTCATCTGGTTCTGATAATTCAGATGATGAATGTTCAAAAGACCATGATTCAGTCAGCAAAGATCGTCTCTCATTTCTGTCAACTGATTCCAACTTAAAACTGAATTCAGATTTTGCTTCAGATAATGAGGAAGGCAAAGTGTCTGCACTAGAAGAGGGAAAAGTTCAAAACATTGATGATAACGTGAAATCAGAAAGTGAAAGAAATCTTTTGAATGACTTGTTGTCTATGTACCAGAGCTCTAATAATGCAGGAGTGCATTTCACTAATGAGAGAATAAGTTCATTACAAGACAATCTTAATGGAAAGACTGAAACTGATTCAAAGAATGACAAAAGTATTACTAAAAGTGCACCTGACTTAAAACACCCCACCCATGTTTATACTAATCAGTGCATGGAAAATTCAACCAGCCCCTTATTAGGGAGTTTACCGGACCTTTCAACCATACGAGAAGAGGAGGGAGAAAATGAGCCGTGTTCAAGATCAGCAAACTTTGGGGCCAAAAAGGAATGATTTGAGAACAAACAGTTTTTGACCAACTCAGAAGTGTAATCACATATTTTTAACTGTTTATACAGAAAATCATGTGCTGGTTTTATGAAGTGTGTTTTATTCAATCTTGTCATAAAGAAGTGACCCTCATTAACTTCTTACTTCGTTTTATTCAAGTAAAATGTTGATGCTAAGCTTTAACTTATATTTGTATGTAAAATATTGTAAACAATTTGGTGCCATCAATGGTGGCCAGTATTATTGTTTTTTTCATTACTGACATGCATTTCAATTGATGCTACACATGTTTTAAGAATGTATATATCATATGCCATTATTTTCCTATGTACATAGATCATTATATCCGGGGCTCGATAAATTTTGTCAGGCTTCTCATCCTGTAGGACAACCAGCTAAGAATTTTAACTAGTTCTACAGCAATTTCAACTCATCTTGAGTCAGTTTCTACTCGTAATTATGAGTTGACGAGTGGATTTGTCGAGCCCTGATATCATCTTGTTATATTGTAAAACTTTCTTCCATTCCATACAATTCAAGGTTGTGACAACACAAGGTTGTTATATCTAACAGAGCTTATTTATCTATACTCTAACAAGGGACTCAGTCACTTTCATTTCTTGTTTAACCATCAGTCTTCTATAATGTGGTGAAGTTTAGATTTATCATGACTTATGAATATATAATGTGCTATTTGTATGTGTATCTAGCATACTTTTGGATTTCTGTAAAATGCTATACTATTACATTATATCAAAATAGCTTTTGGATATCAGTAAAATGCTATATGCTTATTCATCTTTCATATGTCAATATCTTTGACTTACCTCTATTGAGCTTTTATATATCCGTAAATCTAAAGTGGAATCATTATCTACCAGTAAGTTTATTTGTACTTGCTTGTAATGAAAACTAAATAATATTGTATTTTCAGTGGTTTTAATAATAAAATAACCCAAAGGGTGTTAAATTAAAAAAAAACAATAACCCTTCTTTGGAGAATTTTACAAGCTTCAGCAACTTGTTTTACCAGTATACCTGGAATCATTTTATCAAATCTCAGGATCAAAATCCAAATTTCGTAATCAAATCAGTTCTTGATTGTTAAAATATCATCTAATCTTGTTAAATAGATAGACGCTATTCATTTATGTGTCAAATAGTAGGCAACTACTCAACAGCTTAAGTTGCAACTTATTATTTAATTATGAACTATGTAACTGTCAGTTCAAATTGATTGTAAGACAGACTTGAGTGATATCTGTGCCAATGATTTTCTGAATAACGTGTGTAGGAATTACGGAGCCTCACAATGTGGAATTATAACCATTATACATGTATGTAGTTGTTACTTTTCCTGCATTGTATTGAAAATGGTTTTTTGAAAGTTGTCTGTGACATTTCTGACAGTTTTATGAATCTTATTTTTTTATATATTTTGTATATTTATATCACGTTAATATTTCAGAAATTTATTCAAAGTATAACTATAGAAGAAGAGGAAAATTGAAAGAAAATTATCTGAAAGATTTATTTATTGACTGGAAACACCAGATCTTATCTATCTATATTTTATAGACAATTTGTTGTCATAACTGTTCAATTAACAGAAGGTTGTATGTAAATATTTGAATAATTTCTATTTTTTGTCAATTGAAAGTCCAGTGAAGTTGTATTCATGATAAAAAATGGAATACATGAAACTATATTACGATGTGCTATATGAGATATTAAGTATTGAATTTTTTTTTGAAAACTTATTGTTAATAAATGTTCTTCCCATGCATATGCTAGTATCTTAATTCTTTTAATGGTCAAAAAGTTTCTCCAGTGGGGTATTGCATTTATTTGCTGGACATGCTGAACCAGTCATTGCATAGAAACAATCATGCATATATTTTATATTAAACAATTTTATTTGTATGAAAAAAAAAACTTTTTTTACCAGCAGGAAAATATGCAGGTAATATTTTTCTGTGTTCACCATTTGCCAAAAAAAACTGCCATCAGTATTTCTTGAATTGTTTTGTAGTGTCGTACCAAATATTACTTATTGCATTTAAGGTTGAACAGCGAACTTTTTTATTTTTAATGTCCTTGAATGTTGTAATCTCTCTTAACACTCTTCCTGTTTTGTCAAGTTTCATTCCATTTGTTGTTCTGTTCATTTGTGGTCATGGGTTGTGAAAAGTTATATGACCAAATGTTGTATTCATACATTGACGTATGTTTTGTCTAACATTATGCTATCTGTTGCAGAATAATTGTACCTTGATGACTGTATATTACCTGGCTTTCATATATAACTAACATGTGAATTTTATCATAAAACATACTATTAATTATGTCGAAGCCATATTTTTTTGTTTTGGGACTAAACTATTTCTAATTAAACATGATCATGTTTGTGTACATGTCTTACAGTTGTAACTGCTACTTGACATAATTTGTTTAGAAAAGTTTAGATTTTGTCATAAGCTAGAACAGTACAAATTTGGAAGGTAGTTTCAAGTATGCAAACTTCACTGGTATTGTGTATGTGTTTGCCTGTGCAATATTTTTTTGTAAATAACCATTAGTATGTATCCTACAATATTTTACATAAACCCACCTACCAACTTAAACTTTATCTTTTTATTATAATAACCACAATTGGAAGGAACTCTGTCAGAAAATACAAATATGATGGTTTACTTTGGTTCAATTGTTATGTAATTAATGTGGTATTTGCTTTCATTTAATTCTTGTTTGATATAAGTGCGCGATCTGATAATATTTTAGTAAAGTTTTAGCTTAGCAATAACCAAAGTGTCCTTATAATTTAATATTACTGGCATACTGTTCAAAGTTTGATCTCAATATTTTATTATCAATGAACTGTCCAATCTTGTTTAATCCTATTTTTCCATATCTGTGAAAATAAGATTTACTAAACATGTTTTTATAGTGGAATTGTGTCTGTTGACAGGTTGTATTTTGCTCCAAAATTTGTACATGTATATCAGATATATTTCTAAAAAAAGGAGACAGTGGAAATCATGCTCTTTAGTTTTCTGAAAATTATAAATTTTGTGTTGTCTGAACAGTGTGTCAGTACTAAAAAGGTTTAAATGTCAAGCTTGTTGTGGTTCTAGTGACTGATTCAGTCAAATAGTTCTGTATGCTAAGGTAAAGCTAATGCCAGATGAAAGACTTAAGTGCTTAGAAATTTGATCAAACTTTATGATTGAAACAAGTGTTGTTTTTTTTCAGACACTTTACACTGAATTCTAGTTCATTGAAATTTTTGGAATGATTTGAAAATAAAGTAATATGTCATTCATGTAAATCATGGTTCAAACAAAAGTTTTTAACTTTTCATACAGCTAAACTTTTTATATGATTTAATGTAAAAAGGCTAAGTCATTTTTGACATGTATTCAACAAAATGATTAGGCTTCCCATGAACACAAAGATGGGTTTATCTTAACTAGGGCACCAGATACATAAGAAATACACAACAAGCTTACATTTTGACTAAAAATTATGCCAAAAACAATGTTATTGACTTCAGTAAAGAAGTCTACATATCTCATTCAAAAGGTTGTGAATTGTACATAGAATATTTGTATTGAATATTTTTCACATGCATGTTTTTTCTCAAATACATAAATGTGCTGTAATTTTTATGTCCATTCACATTTTGTATATTTTATACACTTATTCAATTTATTAATGCTTTATACTGCACTTTCATCTGTTCAAACCTTCACACCAATTTTCTTTAACAAGTTAAGTAGTTAAATACCACTTTTTGTTAAAGAGATTCAACTTTAATTATGACTTCTTTATTTTAAGTTTTACTGAATTTGTTTGTCATATGTAAATAGCCATTCTTAGTATTTCATGAAAATCAATTTGATGTTGCTAAATTATGTAAAATTTTAATAAAAAGATCATAAACTGTATTGTGATGTTTATTCTTCTATAAAATCTTGTGTGTTGGGTTGAATGCCATCAATGAACTTTATTTCAGTTGTTCTATTGTGGCATTAGTGCATGCCAGATTAGCCCAGCCAGCAGAACATACAGACATACAGAATTGTCCAACTTTATCAATAAACCATTATTCAATTAGAACACACAACTTGATTTCAACAATTTTGGTTGATTGAAACTCAATTCTAAAGAAACTGAGAGAGTAAGTAAGACTATGTTTATTGGTAACGAATGAAAGTTTATTTTATAGATAATTGTGAACTTGTATAGGCTAAAATGTGATAATAACGCAAATAAATAACAAGAATAAGAAATCACTTCCAATGTGTTGATTTTCTTTAATAAAACCGACTTAATTAAAAATGAGATGGTATTTTTTTCAGCTACTTGCAAGAACACTAAAACAACATGTAAACTTGAAAGTACATCCAGGAAGTAAAATATCACTTCTACAAGATATAATGATGAATTAAGATGCCAAAGAGCAGTAACTCTCAACTAAGCTACCAAAAAGTAACGAGTACAAATTCTGAGATAATGTCAGCACAACTCAATAATCTAGAGGGACTCTCCACCAAGATTGGCACTGGAAAGTAACAAAAATGAAAACTTACAAAGTAGCTTGATGGGATTATATTAAATTGTTCATAAATGTAAACTGTGCTCATACCAAATAGACATGAAAATAAAGTACAGCAGATTCCATACAAAATGATAGCATATTATTGTTTAAATGTGATGCTTTAGGTTTCTTTCAACACATCTTAGACTTCAGCAATATTAAAATCAACATATCATTAAAAACATAGATACATCCTGACTTTCATCTTTATTGCATTTATTATTAACTTAACTTAGAGTCTAGATAACAGAAAAAATCACAAATCTGACTCCAGTCCCTTTAGCACAAAACATCACCAGACTTGTTTCACTGCCACTCTTCCTACAAATTTAGCAGATAAATGTACAGCAGATGAATCCACAAATTAATGACAACCAGTCTAGAATATGACAGCTATAAGAACACATTTTTTTGGTATGTTTTTGTTGTGGTTACAATCACATACTAGTGAGTTAATCAAATGCCTTTCTTATATTCTCCAACAAATATACACCAACATCATCCTGGCAGTAGGACTTCACTGATTCCAACATCTGTAACATTAAAACGATACATCTAATAATAAAAAACTAGAAAAGCAAAAAAACTGGTAAGATTAGACTTAAAATAATAGCCATATAGACTAACAAAGAAACAAAGTTCAAATCTAACTGAACAAATTTAATGCACCTAAGATTGAAATATGGTATGAAAAATACTATTCTAAATGGGAGTTAAATATTCTCTATGGTTAATTTCTTTTTGTACAATAAGAATCAGCCATCAGCTACAATAGAGCTACAGCATAAAGGATCATTAACAACATCTGTGTCAAGGTGCTACACTCCTTCAGTCAGAATATATCATTCATCTTAAAGAAAAAAGAGTATGTACCACCCTGTAAACATTTTAATCAACATCGCAAATTCTAAACTACAAACTGAGGAACACAAAAATATTGTTTGTTATTTCAAGTAGGGTGTTTTTCAACAGATAATCAAGAGTACATATTGAATAATAATAAGTATGAATTATCACAATTTATACCAATAAAAGTGTATTTGCACACAATAGAATGAACGTGTTTAATATTTTAAAATATATGTTATACAGTACATAATTTATCAAATTATTGACCCTATTTAAGCAGAACTACAGAATGACAATATTTGTTGCATGAACATTTAAAACACAATCTAGTTACCTTTTCCAGACAAGTTATTTCTCTAAATGAACAATATGGTGATGACAGATCTACTTTATTAGGATACCTAGCGTAACTTGTAGCTAAGTCTTGGGCAGCTAACACAATTTGACTCACTTCAGAAGAATCACATGGTATTGTAGAGTAATTGAAATGACACGGTACATCTGAAATATAAAACACTGAAAATTTTATTTTCACTGAGTTAAACACTGTTTTTTTAACAATTTTTCAGTTACAGCGACCAGTTCACCTATCCAGTTTTTCCTGGACTGTATACTTACCAGTACTGACTTACCCTTCCACAAGGAGCTGGCAACTTCTCCACATATGGAGGAAAATTGACATTTTTGACAAAGTTTCATAGAAGGGTATCACCCGCCGCAACCAGGATTTGAACCCAGATCTACAGGTTACAAGTCCAGCGCACTAACCACTGGACAACGGTTGGGGTTGAACATTGAACATAGAATCATTATGAACATTGAACTTAAAATCAACTGGCATCTCATCCTATGAATCAAAGCTTCAAACCAGCCTAATCAAGACCATTAAATTTGTTTAATTCATACATTCTTAAACGTCGATACAATACATTCTAGTCATTTACAACAATTCATTAAAAGGAGTTTCAGAATTTGTCAAAGTACAACTATGCACAAAGCATCTTTCCAAATCTGGTTGTGAAGAATAACTGAGATAAAAAAAACATACTGCACTGTAAGTTAGGGATCTCTTCCTCACTAACTGTGAGACAATTCACCTCAGAACACAATCTGGTATTTCTAGAGTTGTAAGGACTCACTATAACACCGACAAAGTTACTTCCTCCTTTAGAAAACCACTCCTGTAAATAAAATAACCATTTACTGAGCTTTTCAAAAATAATTCTACAGTAATTATTGATAGCAATTATACAGAGAAAAACATACATACATATATCTTAACCTATTAATTCAATGGCAACAATTCAATTTTCTTTTCTTCTGAGAAACACAATACAGTAGTTAAATCTATTGATGATATATACTGTGAGTCTAAGCCTATCATAATTATTGATGAGATGTATCATCATATTTTCACCATGCAGTTGAAAGTTGAATTTTCCTCAAGTAGCAAAGATGTACTCCAGTAGACACCCAGACACTCACTGGGTGAGGTAAGTCGAGTGGGAACCAATAGGTAGTGTGTATTTACTAAATCCATGATCTGGGTGTAAACTAAGAACCCAGAGTCACAATTAACCAAGCAGACTTACAAGTCAGTTTTACAAAACCTAAACAAAAAAGTTTGTTTCCAGTTACATGGGAGAGTTTTTTCTTTTATGTTTTTTTTTTACATTTATCAGCAACACTGATGTGAAAATTACAATATAGCACTAAGATTTGGATGCCGTAAAACATATGAACTGACAGGTAAAAGATGGGTCGGTCGGGTAACCAGAAACAAACCTTTTTTGGCCTAAAACAACAAACCAGCAGTCAGGTTTTAGAGTAGTTTAGAATGAGCAAGATAATTATATCTTGACTGCCACAATTAACATAACTGTAAGGATAAAAGTTGAGAGGTGGATAATTACCTGAAACTTGAGCTGTGTTTCTATATCTCTCACTGAAGGATTTGGCGCAAAAGTTGGATGTGAGTGATACCAGCCAACAACATCCATTCCAGCACCTCTTATCTCTTCACTGGCCTGTGTTTGTGACACTGTGAATGATAAGAAGTAAATCACTGACAAAATGTGCAGTAAGACAGAGGTTACCAAGCTCTGAGCCAGGACTGAAACTGTCAGTGAATACATGTATTCCATACATGGCCATAGTTAAAGAATGATTTGAAAATTCATTTCAATGTCACTCTATTGAAATATAAGTACTAAATAGGCAAAGTAACAAAACAGCTTCAGGCTGCGACTGTGGTCCAGTGGTCAGTGCTCTGGATTTGTATCTAGATTCAAAACCCAGTTGCGGGGTGTACTAGTTAGGTGAAACAACCGCTGTATATAACTGAAAAATTGTTGAAAAATGGCATTAAACCTGGTAACAATGTCACATAAAAACAAACAAACAAACAAAGCTTCAAGACTAACATTTAGTAAAAAGTTTTACAACCAATGCTTCTATCATTCCATATCCAAGCTGCGACTGCGGTCCAGTGGTTAGTGTGCTGGACTTGTAATCCAGGGATCCAGGTTCAAATCCCGGTCGCAGCAGGTAATACTCTTCTACGAAAATTCGACAAAAATGTCAATTTTCCTCCACATGTGGAGAAGTTGTCAGTTCCTTGTGGAAGGGTAAATTAGTACTGGTAAGAATACAGAACAGAAAAACAGGTGAGGTGAACTGACGGCCATATATAACTGAAAAATTGTAGAAAAATGGTGTTAAATCCATTCCATATCTAAAACACAAAACTTGCTTTTCTAGACATCTGTTACACAAAAATGATTCAACATTTTCCGGATTTGTTTATTAAAGGGAACCAACAGAATCTTTGAGATGGTGAAACTGAAAAAATCTAACCAGGATCCATTTCACACTGCATCCCAGTACTGATACTGTTACATGGTGTCGCTATGGTGATAGTAAGTTTTCCTTGTTTGTCACAAAATGTTCCACCTAGCAATCCAATCACTTCTGTCTTGGATATATGACTATGTATATCAATAATTATCAATGATGAACAGTGTATATCTACATTGAATGGCGCCTGAAAATATGCATTATAAAAATAATAATTTTTGATACAAGATCATTATATAAACCAGGTAAGATATTATACCTGGTCCGATATAACACAAACAAAAATATAAATATGTACTATCATACTGCTTAATGTTATTTGGTGACTTTTCCAGTTTTAACATACACTTGGGGAGAACCACCAACCTTCCATACGTTAGTAGGACAGGTTCCTCACATATGAAGTTAAATTCCAGGTGTGATTTGAACTCTCAGTGGTGAGGGGCTAGAAATAGCAAGTCGGTGACCATAACGCCTCTACAATAAGGGCCCCTTCTTTTTAATTAAACAGCTGCATATGCAAAAAATCAACTGTAATTCATAAAATATGAATAAATTGAAATAAATTGAACAGTGTAAATGGTGCATTTGATTTAAAAAAACATGTACATTAATGGACATTACCAAAGATTTTATGTGGATTAAAACTAAATATAAACAAGAAAAGACTTACTGGTCTCTGATCAGAGAATGGCAAACAGGGAATTAATTTGAACGGGTCGTACACAGATCTAGACAGTTTCACTTTGGATTCTTTAGTTTCCTCTTTCATCTGTTTTTCATGCTTGGTGAATGAAACATAAATAAAGCATGATTATCATTTTTTCACAGGTATTTAATGTCACACTAACAGCAAGGGTTATCTGTCAACTTTTCTAGCTTTAACAATGGAGGAACACCCCAGTGTAGAACCACCAACCTTCAGTAAGTCAGCTGGACAGTTTCCTCACATGTGAAATTTGACCACCTTCCAATGCACAGTGGTGAGGGGTTAGTGATTAGAGTCAAACCTGTGTTTACAGCCACCCAGTGAATAAATATTCTTTCAAAAACTGCCATTGATTATTTAGGATAAACTGACCTCCGAATAATTGCTATGTGTCATTGAAGGATACATTTTACCTTTTCCAAGGATGGCCTTTGTACACAGGTTTGACTGTACAAAAGAGAGACCATAACCACTAGACCGTAGAGACCCCCTTGATAATCATTACAGAAATAATAACATCAATAAATACAAACAAATTCTTCACAAATTATTGAAGGTTGAAATCTACATATACAAATGGATGGCATGTATTCTATCAAATATATGTACAGGTGACACATAATGCATCTATTTATATTGTATAACAAACTGAATACACATTTTTACCTCTATAGTAATTCCTTCCAAATCTTTTTCATCAATCCAAACACCAAAAGCATCTTTAACTTTTCTCTTTCGTGGCCTCTGTTATACAACATGATATAAATGTTAACAGACTTAAGAAACATCACACTTCTTATGTTATAATACATACTATTTGACATATGTACTTAGTATACATTGTATATGCAATATAATTTTCATTAATACAACAATTTTTTGTCCACTGTTTAATATGATATTAAGCAACTTTTAACATCAACATTCTGACAACTTCTCACTTTTTCATCCAGAAAAAGTATGAAAGTAAATTATTTCTTTGTTTTACACCATTTTTTCACACTAACACTATTAGCCAGTGTCATTTGGCAACTTTTCCAGCTTTAACGGCAGAGAAAGATCACAGGTGTACAACAGGGTAGAACCACCAACCTCCTGTATGCTAACTGGACAGCTTCCTCACATGTAAAACTTGGTCCTGGGTGAGATTCGAAACACAGCAATGAGGGGCTAGTGATTACTAGTCATAGACTATAACCACACAACTATGAAGGCCCCTATATACTATTATATATTATAACTAAGTATTCCACAAATGTAAACCTACCATTGCTTCAAGTTTAGCACTGTTAACTTCTATAGTAGAATCTTTATTTATTTTACCCCAACCAATAAGTGAAAATACAGATCTAGGATTTTTGTAGGCAGCTTGTTCTGAAATAATAAAATCATAAAAACTACATCAACATTTAGTAGAATATTTGATGAAGTTTATTCCTACAGCCCACATTTTAATTTCAGTATAATTGTCAACTCTAAAAATGTGAAGAGACTGGCCACAGATTAGTTAAATAGGCTACACCTGTTTATATAATTATTTCATCCACATTCAGACAGGTTTAATCAAATTTGAAACAGAAATACAAAGAGGAAACATCGATAAAGATGTGTTTGTTCACTTTTGACACTCACCACAGCCATAGTTTATAGCTCCTATACATTCAAGATAAGCATGTACTCGACCTATACTATTAACATCTCCACAATTCTTCAATCCTGGTCGAACTGACGTCTTGTTCAGATAATTTGGTTTACATTTTTTCCTGTAAGAAATTGATCTAAAAATAATTTATGAACTTATAACAATAAAATACAATGAGAATTAAAAACCTGTTATAGTTAGAAATAACTGTTACTTACCAGAGAAAATTTACTGATTCCATATTCTTTTTTTCAAAAACAATAAATCAAACAGATTGAATGTCTGAATGTCGAAATAAACTTAATACATTTAATGGAATTCATACCAGGATTCTATAATATAGTTTCGTATTTTGAGGTATCTTTCCGGTGTTTTTGATGGTCTGTAATCGAAGAATTCTTTCAGAACCTCCCTTTCTTGTTCTGAGATTACATCAGATTCTAATTTTACTTCTTTAAGTGGCACTGGAAAATGGATGACTTCTCCATCTTCTCGTAACAAAGCATTCACTGAAATCAAGCAAAAAAATGTAACCGCGTCAATATAACATCAGAGTTTCCGCTGCCATTCGCCAGTTTCGCAAATAGCGAAAAAAAATCTGCAAGTGGTGAAAAAAAAATTAAGCATACTTTTTGTATGCCCAGACCCTCCCCTCCGTAAATGAGGTGGAAAAAATATAATGTCTAGTGGAAACCCTGTACCATCATTTTGGATATAATAATAATAATTATGGGTTTATTTATAGAAGCTACACATTTGGGTTTCCCCAATCTTCCATGTGGGCCTCTATCTTGTAAAACAGATAAATTATCGACAAATCATTCAGCTTTAAAACCGTACTGACATTTCTTTCATCGTCAGATATATATATACATATAAGAACAAATACTTTGTTAAAAAAGATAATTAATAGACTGTTACATACAACACATTGCAGAAAATACTTGTACCATATATGTAAATTAGGTCAAATTATTTCAGTATACAAATGTGTGATGCTAGATTTATCAAGAAATGACATGAAATGTTTGATAAATTACTGAAGTAAAAATAGTGATAAAAAAGCTCTGGTTCTCACCTAATATTTTCTGCGAATCAATTTGCCTGTAACTGCATTCTTCTCTTTTGTAGCCTAACTTTTGTTCTAATTTAGATAAAACACTGTTAACAATATCTGGTGGATCTTTACTATTAACATCACTGCAAAACTTATCATCATCCCCACTATTATCTTCATCAGCCTTATCAGCCCCATTATCTACAACTTCACCTTCTACATCGTTTTTTACATCTCCAGAAGTAGACTGTGAATTGTCTTCTTTTGTTTCATTTTCAGCATTTTGATTGATGCTTGCTTCAGATATAAGTTTCTCATAAACTGAATTAGGTGAAATAGATCGACCAATCAGGAATGGGTTACTATCAGCATCATCATCATTCTCAATATCAATATCCACATCATCATCACTTTCCTCCTTCTGGTTGGATGTCTCATGTGTGTCTCCACCAATTATGTCAGCAACAGCACAAAAGCCATCGAGATTTTCTATCAAATCTGGAGTTATTGTCAGTTTCTTATCTAAAACCAGATACTGACCACCGCTATCACAATTCTCATTATTTTCTAGAGTAGAATTTAAATCCAACTTCTCAGAAGATTTTATTCTTGATTTCTTACTAGAACAAATCAAGTCAGATTTGTTGAGACTTTTCGTTGATTTTCGTTTACTGGCCACAACTTTTCCCTTTAAACCATTCTTGTTCATGGATGGTATCCGTCCCCTCTTAGGTACAATAGGTTTATTTATACTTTTTATTGTAGGGGCTGCCGTGGTAACAGTTTCTAACACACTGGAGAGTGGGTCAGAACATGGAATAGTAGTTGTACATTCAACAGTCTCAGAGCTGGTTGACGGAACATCTTTTTTCTGTAAAGAATAATCATTAATTACCTGACAAGTACACTACACTACACTACAACACACTTCAAAACTAACAGAATTCTGTACATATAAAATAGCATGAAACCACACAATGATACAGTTTTTCCAGTAAAAATGTACAAAATACAGATTTGTTTACTACTAGTAGATGGTTGATTATTATCAGCAAGAAACTTATGCAAGGCTGAAATTAAGAAATCTTTTGTTCGCCCTTTACCGACACTAGATTTTAAGAGAGGGTCAGTCGATCAGACGAAATATTTTATTCAGAGAATATTCTTCATATGTTAAACATGAAAACATTTATGCACAAAGATATTTCTAAGGAAGCTTTTCAGACACCATTGCTCATGTCTGTCAGATGCTTGTCTTAACAGTCAGAATGATCGCAATCATTTTTTAATTTTAATTTAAGTCCCATTGATTTCAATCTTATTCAGCACTCATACTTACCAACTTCTTGAAAAATTGGTGAGCATAATTCTTGACCTGTATACTTGTTCTTGTTGGTATCAATTCTGAGATCTTTGTCCAACTTCTTCCATAGATCTCCTGCAATATATTGAAATTTTAACATTTGATGCTGAAAACCCATTATTCTGAAAAAAAAACCTTTACATATCAGAATCAATCTCTATAAATGAGTCAATAATGTACATGTCTAACTTTAAGATTCTCATATAACTATTTTACAACAAAACAAGACATACCATTTTTACATATAATAAGAAAGAAAACCTACCATTCCGCGGTGGAACATCTCTTTTTCTTCTGATGTCCACACGATCTTTTTTGGTTCATTTTTTGTGTTTGAACTCTTCTTTTCAACTATATGTAGAGTATCATCATTATTTATGGGTCCACTGGTAATTATCTTAGATCTGGATGCTTTCCCATTGATATAATATCATTGTTGGTTAAAGAATCATACAATGTATTAAAAATTCTAAATAAGCTTTCTGACACATACTAACATAGTAATTTACTAACTAGGGAAAACTTTGTTGCAAGTTTTCTTTTTTTTGTGTGTATTATTTAATTTATGAGGTATAAATTCTAACTCACAAAATCATCAAGGAAAATCCTTAGAACTTCAACATAAATTAAATTCTTCATTTGATCTAACAGATTTTATCTTAACAGAGGTCAACTATAACATCTGACTACCGTATATATTCCCTTATAAACGCCCCTCACCTAATACCCCCCCCTATTTGGACAAGAGAAAACAAAAGTGGCTTACCATGACAGGCTATTTTAATCCGAGATGAACAATAGAAATTGGTAGAAAAAACTTTTTAAATCCAAGAAATGACACAAACACATTTTCAAATATGTAACACCCCAGGGGTGTTTATTAGGGAATATACCATATATAGCTGTATTAAAATGATACAGATCTGTAGAATCTGACAAAAAAATTATAACAGTATGTAAATGACTGTCAATGTGTATATTATATTTACTAAGAACCAGGGGTTTTAAAAAATGATTAATATCCAATTCATACTCAGTACAGTCTAGTTTTTTACCTGAGAGAGTCTGGTCATCATAAAAAAAGGATACTGCTCCTCTAAAAGCATTTTCTCTATGGTTGCTTTTGATTTCTCATCCATACAATTATTATCCAAAGTCCAGCTTTGTTCCAACAACCACGGTGGGTCAGTGTACTCAGGTAAAAGATTGGCACTTTTTGATGGGAGTTCATTGGTATCATACATATTATTATCAGCCCTGAAGATAATTTGTGATCATAAAATTAAAAGTGTATATTTGATATAAAACTTTATACACCTAGCAAAAAAGTAGCATAATTGCACTTGAATGGTCAAATAGTCAGGCAGTACAAATAACTTCATTAAGTTCATTTTTTTAATCAGTTGTTCTCTTCCTACAGCAATGTTTTATTACCAATATTTACAAGACGAAAATTCAGTTATTTTTTCCATGCATATAATATATCATGGGGTTGAAAGCGAAACACAAAGAGATAATCAAAACTTTGATCCATAATACTGTTGGAAGACAACTGGATCGGAAGGTTCAGAAGTAACATAAACATTACAATAAGAACATGTTAAATTTGCATAAGCCGAACATCATCTTATCGATACATCTACCGGGAGCAAGACTTTTCGACCCCAAGACTTTTCGACCCCAGTTCAAAAGTCAAGACTTTTCGACCCCAACATTCCCAATCTTAAGACTTTTCGACCCCAATAATTTTGGTATGTTATGGTGTGTTCATGATGTATAATATATCTGAATGTAATGACGTATTTTTATACGAAAAACAATGTATCTTTTTTATCTACTATTGTAAAATATTAATAATCTTTGATGTATTATTAAGAAATAAATGTATAAACGAAAAAATTGGATGTTGATCTTTTTTGTACATAAAATTCGTAAATGTGACGATATCAAGCTGTGCATCATTCTTACAATTATTTAACAATTATAGCCGACAGAAATATTGAATTGTAGTTAATTTCGTTCTAATTTTGTTTTAATCACTAAGTTTGCAATACGCCAGCTAGTTGTACAAATTAAGGTTGTTTGAAATACCGACAAAACCAAATATAAAAGAAACAAACAAGCACAAATAATTGAATATTAAGTATCATGTTTGCAAAAAAATTGTTTATTTGACAATTAGTTACACAGTTACACGTGCAATTATTCAAAAAGTAATACATTGAAATCCGACAAAAGAAAACAAAAATGCACGTGTAATTAAGTTATTGTCCGAAAACAATGCTAATGTATGTCATTATAACACTGACACAATTAACACCCAATTTACAAATGTGTTTTGTTATTCAAAAAATTTATCGAGTTGATATTGACACACTTTTAATATGCACACACAATACACAGATAATACACAGAATATCAATGTCAATTTATAAATAGTATCTTGTGTTGTTGTTATTAAGAAGTAGTTAAGTCTTTACCACTACCGTTTACAGACCATAAATATTACATACGATGTTTCACTCATGTATATTCAATATCAACAACTTGGTGTCGACAAAAAAAATCAACTTCATATCCTTTGATAATTATCCTAATAATTTCATTTTTATCGAGTAATCAGAAATACAAACACATTTCACAAAAAATATCCACAAATTCAATTACAATGACAAAATGGGGTCGAAAAGTCTTGGGGTCGAAAAGTCCTGGCCAATATTGGGGTCGAAAAGTCTTGGGGTCGAAAAGTCTGACATCCCATCTACCTAGCTTAAAAATAAATCAGCGTCGATAGGGTAGGCTCTAGTGCTAGAAGTTGTGATATTGTGAAAATTGAAAATATCTGAATAAATAAATTATATCAAGTTCTCGTTCTAGCATTGATCAGCATGATGCACAATTATATGAGTTAAATATTGCTTCATTCAACTTCTACAATAAAATGCAGTTGGAAGTGGAAATTACTCGAGTTTTAAGTCAAAATCTCCCAAAACATCGATTTCGCCTTCGTCCGCCATGTTTGCTTAGCTTCGATTGAATAGTTTCGAATAATTACTTTTAGGTTTTAAATCACGGTTATTGATCAAATAACAAATAAACATGGTAAATTTAGTTTAAATATATTCTTATAATTATTATTATGCACTTTGTCAGTTACCATGTTTGAAAAATATACCGAAATAAAAAAAAGATAATAAAGGGAGACAACCTCATAAACACGTTTAGTACCTCGTACCCTTAACGCATCGAACACTGAATCCTTAGCGAATGTGTTGTGCGGTCTGAAAGCGGTTGCCTCGCTTAAATATATATCAGGTATGTATTCAAAGAGACTGTGATATTCATTTAGAATATTGGGCCACTATGATTGTTGTTCGTTAAAACGCCTAATTCCGAGAAACTTCGGTTAATGTTCTTGCAGTTGCACGTGTTTTGACTAATCGTTTGCTGTCACTTCTGTGTCCGAAACTAGATGAAATATGAGCACATTATTTATTGTTATTTAGCTGGAAAAGTAAATGGAAGATTGTGACTACATAATTTCACATAAGGAAAATTCTCAGTAAAGGCACATGTGGTCTTAGGGTCGCGAAAATGAATTACAATAGAAGTGAAAGTAGACATACATTTTGCTACTATTGTGAACATATGTAAATATATTGGCCCAGAATAAATGCTTAATAAAGTCACTTAACATTGTATTTTGATGGCTCATGTATATCATTTCATGGTATTTCAGTTTACTGCAAAAATTGAAATGTATCATTTTTTTTTCAATATTTAATTTCAGACTGAAAGCCACTTTTGATGTTCTGTTATAAACTGTTTGCCAAAGAATGACATCTCTAGCTAAACAATTACAGCGTCTTGCTGTTCCCCATGCTCAGGCAGTTCTTGGTGAAGACAAGAAAAAAGCTTCTCTCTTGTTTGATCCTAAAGAAGCGGCTTCTTTTGATCGAGAAACATTTTTTGCCTTGGGTAAATATGTATTTTTTAGA
Source organism: Lutraria rhynchaena (assembly GCA_008271625.1). Classification (NCBI taxonomy): domain Eukaryota; kingdom Metazoa; phylum Mollusca; class Bivalvia; order Venerida; family Mactridae; genus Lutraria; species Lutraria rhynchaena. Next base: position 110,435 of record VIBL01000110.1, on the reverse strand, counting down.
CCAATTCGCGACCGAAATTCAGTCCCAGTTCCAACCACCAAAGTATATACTTTGCCCCGTTTTAAGATAAAAATTCCCTGGCAAAAACTAAATTAAAAAAATGAGAAAAAAATCTCAGTTATCACCATGTTCCTGGTTATATCAATTTCTTCCCCGAAATATTGCTTCACGTTGCATTTTCACCCACCGTCTGGACCCTGCCACCTTCCCCAAAAGTGAAAGAAAAACACTGATATATTATATATATATATATGTATTATTAAGATGCATCAAGTTTGCCAGGTTATGTTGTCCAGTAATAAAAACAAAAATATATTCAATACAGAGACTACAATGTAAAATATCATTAAGGAAAGTCAAGAATAAAACACATTTTTTGCCAATGAAGTCTATACAAAAGATGTCGTCCATCGGTCCTTGGTGATAAAATTCATAAAGGACTGGTAAAGCAGCAAGTTTTGGTATTGTATCATTTTATCAAGCCATAATTGTTTATAATGAACATATATTGAATATTCATTATGTTTAATAACAGTAATTTTTTCCTTCTCTGTTTGGGTTGGTAAACGGACCCTTCCCAGTTGAAAATCAAAGCTTTTTTCCCAATTCCCAACTAAAAATTCCTAATTTGACATCACACCATGCTTTTTTTCCCAATTGGACCAGACCCGGATCCTTTCCAAAAATTGCAAAAAAATCACTGCTATATTGTACATTTATTATGTTTAATAACTTGAGTCCTTCTTTACATCATGTATCTATACATTTTCAGGACTTAATGGCCTGGAAGAGCTGGAGACAATTGATCCAAACTTTCATGAATTTGAGTCTAGTTTGTTTGCTGATTCATCACTGTCATTTGAGAGATCAGTCCAGACAAAGGAAGTAAACAATAAATTGGATGGTGTAATAAAACGATTCTTAATCAGAGTTTCACCATACTGCCTTCTTAAACCAGCTCACAAAGCGATTGAATGGCTTATCCACAGGTGACCAATCACTGACCTCCTTAGATTTATTTATCTTTGTCTAAATCCAAATGCTCTTCTTTCTCTGATCTATTTGCCTGTTTTTGTTAGCTTTGAAAAAAAGGTTGTAAATTGATTTTTTATTTCATGTAGAATTATTGTAACTTCATTAACATGATATTAGCAGAGTTTGTTCGAGATCTCACAAAGTTCAATTTAGTTAAACTTTGATGCTAGTACAATTAAAATATTTCATGTTATTTTTTTTTCATTGGGTTTAACACCATTTTTCAACAATTTTTCAGTCATATACGGTGGCCAATTCACCTAATCAGTTTTCCTGGACTGTATATGAACTAGTACTATCTTACCCTTTCACAAGGAATCGGCAACTTCTCCACATAAGGAGGAAAACCGACATTTGTGTCAAATTTTTATAGAAAATTTGAACCTGCATTGCTGGGTTACAAGTCCAGCTCACTAACCACTGGACCATGTTCATGGCCTATTTCATGCTCAAAAACTATCATATTTTATGTAAAATTTCTTTTTTTTCAGGTTTCATATTCATTTTTACAACATAGATGATCTTATGTTATGCTTCTTGCCTTATCATGAAAGTAATATATTTGCTAGAGTTCTACAGCTTTTTAGATTTGACTCAAAAACTGTTTCAAAGTGGGATTTTCTGGAACCATTGCAGGTATGTGATTGTATATTATTGTCTTTATTCATACGCTGAGTAAATAAAACAAATGAGTACAGATTTTGTTATACAATTAAACCCCAATTATTCAAATATGTTTGGGTTAAAAAAATCATTCAGATAATCATGGTTACTGGTTAGAAAATGACGGTGCAGACTATGTCTGTTCATTACAAGGAGTTAACTGCCAGTTTACTTGTATGCAAATATGCGTAATAGTGTTTGAATTCAATTTCCAGTTTATAATGACTTAAACAATGAAATGCACATCATTTTATGCAGATCACACTAAATATTTGTATAATTAGAATAGAAATTGTTACAAATAGTATGAACAACTTTTCAGACGATGCATATTTTATTACAATGAACTCGTCATTAATATTGACTAATAAACAAACACTTGCCAAACAAATCAATAAGCATACGGAAGTGTTGACACAATTTGTATATAAATAAATGGTACGCATTGTTTGTTATATGCCAGTGGATTCTCAAAAGGTCATTGTCAATTGATGATCTTGAGTAACAGATGTGAAAATATGTGCATACGAGTAACAGATGTGAAAATATGTGCATACATGAGTATAGGGACCAAATAATGTATTTGGATAACACCAAGTATTCATAAAATCCAAATCGTATAACCGGGGTTTGTTTTACTTACATGGGAACAAAATCGGGTCCATGGAAATATTTTGGATAATCCAGGAAATTTGGGTAATCGATTGTTAACTGAAGTTTTACGGTATAATGTAATACTTGTAACATTGTAGCGCTGTTAATTTTTCTGGTATTTTTTTTTAATACTTTTTAAATGCCTCTAAGCAGGGTTTCCACTGCCATTTGCCAGTTTCACGAATGGCGAAAAAATCTGCAAGTGGCAAAAAAAAATCAAATTAAGCATACTTTTTTGCAGGTATAGACCCTCCCCTCCATACATGTGGCAGAAAAAATATAATTTACAGTGGAAACCCTGCTTTAAGTACCTGAATTTGATTCTAATCTGTGAAATATAAATATTTTTTTTGTGAAGTAAAAATGTTGTGTTAACTGTGATGTTGTCTGTTACAGAAATCTGGTTTGCCTCTGTCAAGAAAGACTTTGATGAATCATTGTGCTACTGATGCCTCTTTTTTCTCATTTATCTGCGGTATGGTACCTCAAGCAGTACAGGTTTGTAATTACAGCATTTATTAAAAGACACAGTAAAACCTGAATAATGAGATCACCTTTGGGACCTAAAAAATCAAGAGTTATTTCTGAAAATTAGCTGAAAAGATTTTTTTGTTTCATGGCAATAAGCTTTTATAATCACTTGAGTGATGAAAGCTTCTCTCTACAAGTTTTGTTATTACTGTTGAATGTTTCTGCTAAATTTGAATTTATTTACAGGTCTTATCAGACAATGGCGAATCACCTAAATGTCGTGTTTTGTTTTCATTCTACGCAACTACAGTTATCGGTATACTCGATACAGCCAGTATATCTGAGACGATGCTATCCAACTTGTTACCTCATCTAAGTAAGGGTATGATGTCATCAGTTCACGAGTACAAGGCAGCCACGTACATGATTCTAGCTCAGTTGTTACATAAAACTCAGCTGAAAACAGTTTTACTGAAGTCATTGCAAAACATCTTAGCAAAGGTTTGATTTTACCACTTATATCGTATTGTGTTGTTCACAGTAGACAATAGTTGTTTTCAAAACGATAATGCACAGTCAATTGTCATCTTTTCTAGCCCACAAAAATTCACAAACATTAACAGCTCTCATAAATAACTCTTTCCTAATTAATGCTCTACACTTTTAGAAAAAAAGTAAGTAATGAATCAACATAATTACTTCAAAAATCTTTTTGTATTACATTTAATGCATTTGAAAATGGTTCATGAAATTGTAAAACATTCTGTCAGATGTGGTGCATTGGGGGTATTTATATGGGAATGTTTGGTGGTTCATATTTCTCTGTCCTTTGCAGCATTGATTTAATGCTTTTTTTCTTGGACAAATGTTATGCTTACAGAAATTCTTGGGTAATATTATGCTTTCTGAAAACTCTTGAACAGGGCTTGACCAGTTTGTTTCAGGCTATACATCGAGCTGGATGACAAGCTTAGAATTCTACACTAATGTCAACTTATCCTGAGTCGATTTCTTCTCATAATTACTTGCAGAGGAATGAATTTGTTGAGCCCTGTTGGACAAATATTATGTTTACAGAAAATGAAGCAGTAGAACATATTGACTGAATTTATTCTGATGTTTATTGTAATAAAAGTCAAACTATTTCAATATTGATGTGTTTAATCAAACTTTGATGTTTAAACATATTTTCTGTTTACAGAGTATGGTTCCCGATTTACTGTCAGAGAGTGTTTCTTGTCTGATGTTGATGTTTCAGACGCAGGATCTATCATCTTTGGGTATTACAAAAAAGTAAGCATGTTCAGTTCAATATAATTAAAAAATTAAGTATTCATACTGAGTCTTAGAAAAAGAAAGTTTGTATGCAACAATTGTAATTTTCAGAACACACATTATCCTGAGATGAGTTTGGTTATAAGTCAAACTGGACAAAGTTGTCCATTATTGGACTGTTGGGGCCAATTTGATCTTAAGTGAGACATTTTTATTACTATTAAATTCCAGAATGTGAATTTCATTTGAATTATGAATGATGAAGACAAGATTGACTTTGTTATAGAATAATGATATATTTTTATAAAATAATTAATGTTAATTTCAGATGCTTCAAGTATATGTGTCGACATTATACAGTAGCTGATGTCATCAGTCAGCTTCATGAACAGTTTGATGCTAAGAATTTCCTGACACATTTTCTGGATCGTTTGATTCCTGCAGCATTTAAACATGCTGTTGGCATAGCAACCAGTGGTGAGAGTAGTGAGTCCGAGTCATCTGGAGGCTTGCATGAATATATGTCTATGTTACACAGACTCTTGTCTTCTGTTTGTCTGCCATCAGATTTGGCTGAAAGAGCTGCATAGTAAGTAAAATGTTTCATAAAATTTAATGGATTAAAAGATTCCATCTCTATCTGTTGTAAAGTTATTGTTGTTTTAAGTCTTTATTCCTTCAACAGAATCACTCTGCTAGAACTTTAAATCTTTGCTAATCCATGTCTTCATTAGAGTTGCTATTTTCCAGCATTTATCAAGAACATGTTTTAAATTAGCTATGCATGAACCAGCTTAGTTTTCAACCTGGGTTTATTGTGTTATAGCATGAAATAACCTTGAAATCACTACAGATTTTATGTTTGATGCTGGATGAAACTAATTTAAGTGTAAAATAAACCATTTCATTGTACTTCAGCATCATTTCTTATAATGTCAGTCTCTTTGCAGTGATTTTATAGCTTGAATAATCAGTACCAGTAAGGCCTAAACAAAAAAAAAGTTTGTTTCCGGTTACATGTCCAAAAAAATATGGTTTGGTAGGTAGGAATTTTTTTTCTCTTACATTTTTTTACAAATATCGGCAACACTGTTGTGAAAATTACCATATAGCACTATGATTTGGATGCTTTATCATTTGGACAGGCTGTAAATACTAACCTTAAATTATTTTACTTACAGCCAGTTTTTGAATGTATACATCAGACATGGTAATAAATACTTGGAAGGAGACATCAATGATAAAATAAAAGAAAGTTTACAGGGAATAGTTCGACAGTTAGAGGGAAAGTAAGTTTATTGTGTGATTCATTCATTCTCTCATGTCTCTCATGCAGATAATCCCTTTGCCTCATTGGCATATTTTGGACTCTTCCCAATTCAGAGCTAATATACAAAACATCAATTTATTTCAGAAAATATGGTTATTTCTCTTTGGCAGAATGGAAAACATTGTGGCAATAGAAGCCATTGCTCATTACAAGTGATGGCTTCTTTTGCCACAATGTTTTCAAATATCGTCTGCTTCAGATGTGGGGAAATGTGGTATTATGAGGCAAAGGGTTATGCTGGACATATTATGTTTCACTATGTCTTGTTTTCATTGAAGTTTATGATAGAGTTATACTTCCCTCAACCCAAAACCAACCCAACACATAGGATCAGAGGTCACCATCTTGGAACTGACTGTAACAAAGCTTATGGGAAGACTAGTTTTTTTGGCCTAACCTAAATTTTTATGCAACCTTTTGCACCTTTATATTGTAACTGAAGTCTTAACTTTTCTTTTGGACCCCTAACTTTTATGACATACTGACTGTAGACTGATGTTATACTGACTGTAGACTGATGTTATATTGTAGACTTAGACTGTGATGTTATACTGACTGTAGACTGATGTTATACTGACTGTAGACTGATGTTATACTGACTGTAGACTGATGTTATACTGACTGTAGACTGATGTATACTGACTGTAGACTGATGTTATACTGACTGTAGACTGATGTTATACTGACTGTAGACTGATGTTATACTGACTGTAGACTGATGTTATACTGACTGTAGACTGATGTTATACTGACTGTAGACTGATGTTATACTGACTGTAGACTGATGTTATACTGACTGTAGACTGATGTTATACTGACTGTAGACTGATGTTATACTGACTGTAGACTGATGTTATACTGACTGTAGACTGATGTATACTGACTGTAGACTGATGTTATACTGACTGTAGACTGATGTTATACTGACTGTAGACTGATGTTATACTGACTGTAGACTGATGTATACTGACTGACTGTAGACTGATGTTATACTGACTGTAGACTGATGTTATACTGACTGTAGACTGATGTTATACTGACTGTAGACTGATGTTATACTGACTGTAGACTGATGTTATACTGACTGTAGACTGATGTACTGACTGACTGATGTTATACTGACTGTAGACTGATGTTATACTGACTGTAGACTGATGTTATACTGACTGTAGACTGATGTAGACTGACTGTTATACTGACTGTACTGACTGATGGTATACTGACTGTAGACTGATGTTATACTGACTGTAGACTGATGTTATACTGACTGTAGACTGATGTTATACTGACTGTAGACTGATGTTATACTGACTGTAGACTGATGGTATACTGACTGTAGACTGATGGTATACTGACTGTAGACTGATGGTATACTGACTGTAGACTGATGGTATACTGACTGTAGACTGATGGTATACTGACTGTAGACTGATGTTATACTGACTGTAGACTGATGTTATACTGACTGTAGACTGATGGTATGTTTGCTCTAAGTATTTGTATCTAATCAGCTGTTTTTTTTTTCTCTACTTAGGCATTCAGATGCTGTTGACAGGGCTGTTAGCATGAAGCTCAGTGAATGTACTGAACCTCAAGACAAAGAACTCGTACAGGAGTTCCTTAATCTCTATGTTTTATCAGTCCCTCATCAGTTAGTAGCCGACAGTGAAACCAGTCTAGTACTATCTCTTAATCATAGACTGCCCTCTGTACGAAAGAAAGCTGTCATAATGCTTGTTCAGAACAGAAATAGTGTAAGTGTATCCGTCTGTTTCACATGTAAACATAGTCAGATTTTTAACCTACAAATCTTTAGTTTTATACTTATTTAGTTGAGGACATTAGGGTTCCTTATATCTTAAACAATTGTTTATATCTAGTTTCATCCATTATGATGTTTTTGCTAGCTGGGTGGGGTGTTCTCCCCTTTATTTGCGTGTCCTCACAGTTCTGATAATTTCTTTATACCATGTAGATTTATGTTAATTACAGTTTGATGATGAAACCTTTGTTAAAGAATCTTTGGTGTTACGTCTAAAAGATGATGATCCATCAGTTGTTTTAGCTGCATTGTCTGTTGGCAAGGTAAGGATAGTATATGTACATCATAGTTATTCTTTTCCGTCATTAGTTTGTCCCAAATCTTTGTTTTTGTCTTCAATAATTAGTCTAAGACATATCCAGATCTCATAGTTTCAAGTAAGGTTCATGCAGCTAAATTTATTTTTCCCATTTGATCATGTGTTTGTTATTAATTTACAAGCGCATTTTGCAGATGGGATTGAATGAACAGTCCCAACTCTTATTAGGAGTTTATATACATAATTTGTTTAGACTTCACCCTGTGGACAGATAGTAACTCTACTTGATACAATTTGTTTATGACTTAAAAAGAGAAAAAATATGGCTCTCACTGAATTAAGTCAGCAGTGCTTAACTAGTGAAGCCTAAAAAGAATAGCTTGTTTCCGCTACCCGGACTGCCCCCCTTTTTTTTGCTGCCTGAATCTGCGATTTTTTTTTGTTCAAATTATAGTTTTTTCAAAATGAAAATAATGTCAGTCATATTCTGGAATAAAAAGAATAAATCCCTACCTACCAACCCTATTTTTTCAGAGCCAGTTGTGTAAATAAGCTAATTTTTTTAGGCCTTATAGAAAAGGTACATTAAGCCATATTAATTCTTTTCTTTTACTTTCACTTGGCGTTGCTGATATTTAATATGCTTGAGTCATTCACATGCCTCAGTTTTGGCGTTCCCATCAAATCGTGTGCTTGTTTTTTGTTAACATTCACATTTTGCAGGTGGGATAAATGAAAAAAGTCTGTGTGTTAATGATATGTCTGTGTTATGTACACTGAGATATTACACTCTGTCTTACATTGTTTTGTATCAGAAATTGTCAGTAATTTATTTTTAACTTTTGTGTGCCGTAATTTGTAACCATAATTTATAAGCACTTATTGTAATTACAAATATATGTGACATTTACAGTATCTCTAAAAATAGTTTACCAAACATAGAATAAATTTGTTAGAATACATGCTACTAATCAGGCTTATTCGAATTGATTTGTACTTTGTTGTACATTCTACACAAGACTCCATATTCCCATCAAATCGTGTGTTTGTGTTTTGTTTACATTCACATTTTGCAGGTGGGATAAATTAAACGTCAATCAGTTTGTTTTAGATTGTGTCTGTATCTAGACATTGTTACCAGGCTGATTCACATTGCATTCATATCATTAATTCACTTGCTTATGATTTCGGTCAGTTGGTAGGCCTGCCTGTCTGTCTGTCTGTCTGTCTGTCCGTCCGTCCGTCCGTCTGTCCGTCCGTCCATGCAGAATTTTTGTCCAGAGCATAACTCCAAAACTACATTGTATATAAAATATTTATTGAAACTTTAATTTTTGAATTGTATTTGTAGACTAAATGCTTCAAAGTCACTCAGACAAATTATCTGAACTTAGTTTGTAAATATTGCCTGTGTAGCAGAGTATAAAAAAAGTTAACTATTTAAATAGTGATTCAATCTACGAAAATCTTACTGATACAAATATTCTTGTTACTTTAAGTAAGCTTATAAATGTTTGTATCTTAGAGTAACGAAGCAGCTTGGTAAACTGCATGAATTCAGATTGTGTCTCTATTAATGGTCTATGTTCATATTTCATGTTATATAAAACCATTGGTTGGTTATCGTCATGATGTAACAGTATCTCCAACTTTACGTTTCCTTTCAGGATTTCTGGTCAGTTCTAGGGGATGACATGAAGGCTGTGAAATTGTTACAGAGACCAATATTAAATGGACTCCGGCATAGACAATGGTATGTCAAAAATGTTGAATTCTTCTTTTCATATGTGATACAATAAATCTCTAGGTAATTTTCTTCTTGACTCAGTGACTAAATGTTCATTTAACATAATTTTAGTTTACCTTTTCCATCAATTATTGTGTAAGGTGGTTTTGTTAGCAGTTATGCACATAGGGCAGGGTTTTCTCTAGGGTTTTGTATTTGGGAGTCCCAGGACTCTGCTTGCCAATTTGGGGGTCCAAGGTAAACGTTAGGGGTCCCCATATAGAATTATGATAGGGCTAGAATCATGCTGTTATTTGGATATCCAATAAAATAGTTGACCTGTTGTCTCTGTACCTCGTACTGTTATCTGCCTGATGTTTTATCAAGTTTTCATGATGTTATGTTTGTATTTTCTTTATAGGATGAAGCAGGCAAAAGCGGCAGCTATGATTATTGGCAGTTACCATGGTAGCAATGATATTGATGTATTTTCCAGTTGCTTGTCATGTCTTTTCCTGTCCTATGGATCAAAGTTCAACTGTGACATTGTTGGTGTTATGTTTAATTCGGCACTGGAGTCTAAGAATCCTGTATTGTTGAAAATTCGACAAGGTAAGGATTTAATAGTGAATTGAATTAATTTATTCCAATAGCGTTTTATAATTCATAGCTATGAATTTAATAGTATGCAATTTAATGGAAAAAATACATTTGGTTTATATTCAACTACTGCAGAGTCAAATTGCTTAGTCTTATATGGCTGGATATAGATATGATTTGAATTTTGGATGCCTGTAATGCGTAATAGGATGTTTTGATGATCATAAGTTCATTATTGTCACACATTTGGGTCTTCCTTCATCATTAATATAAGATTCACACCATATTTGGCAATAGCTGACGGCCATATTGGACGCCATCTTGGATTTCAGGATGGGCACCATGCGCTGACAATTTATGCAGGTTGTTCCATAAATAAACTACAGACTACAAACATTTTGGTATATGGCGTTGCTTGTTCTGTGGTGGCCCAATGCCCAGAAAGCCGCATATTGTCACCCTGCTATAAAGCTGTAAAAGTTGCCAAATGACCCTGGCTGTTGGTGCAACATTAAACCCCAGTGATTTGATAACTGCGATGATCCTTTCAGAATGGAATGAATCCTTGAAGACTGTATGTAAACACTATGATGATGTGGGTATTATCAACACCAGCATGGCTGTATGTCTTGCTAAAGGATTGTATTTAGATATCTTGAAGAACGATTTTAACATTGTAAGTTACGACGATACATCAACCACTTTATCTGAATAGTGTACATTGTCCGTACTTGAGGCAACCTTCCAAACATTCTCTGTTATTTGATGTCATATACAATGATAAAGGCTGTAGATTGGATCAGGGCCAATGATTCACAGATTGAATCACAAATTGAATTACTGATATATTCTTTACTTTGAACTTTTAACTGACATACAAATATAAACAAATTCAACTGAAATTTGATATTTTTCCCTCAAAATGCATATGTGCACCCAATATACTTAGTGTAGGAGGCATTCTTGGTTGAAAGGCACAGAGTTGTACATAAATATGTTGTATGTTGAAAATTACCTCATTTTTGGAAAATTCTTGTATCTCTATGGTTTTATTGACTTTTTCTTGTCAATATCCAGGTGCAAGATTGGACGAAACAAGCTACTAGAGGAGACGACGTGAGGATTTCATGTTTGATGTTGATTGTTCTTGATTCCCTTGTCTCCATGGCAACAGATTCTAAATTGAGGCTAAGAATATGTTTAATGCAAGCCCAACTAGTGAGCAGTATGCAGAAAAAAGTGGTATTTGGTTTTACTGATTTTTCTTTTGAATTTTGAACTTCATATCTTTGAGTATATCGACTCTTTGATATATTTACATATATGCTTTTACTTTGGACAAATATTGTAATATTCAGGGATTAGTTAATCAGCGAGACTTAATATTGCTCTCCTATTTGTATATGTCTCGATGACTCCATGTAAGTTGTCCTGGGCGCTCTTTGGGGACTGGGGCCGTGGGCCCTGGGAGGGTGGAATTTCGCATTATTTTCAGTTAAAGGGAGAATTTCAAAAGCCTAATTGATATAATAGCTGGTTTTTTTTGTTACCAAAAATAGGGAAAAAGGTATATTCCAAAGGTGGGGGAATGGGGCTGAATTTATGCCCCAAATTCGGGAGATCGAGAGCCCTGTTATAATGACGGTTTATTACTTGTTTTTTTTTTCTTGGAGTTCAATGTCGCACCAACAGCCAGGGTCATTTGGCAACTTAACCTGCTTTAACAGTGGAGGAAAACCCCAGGTGTACTCCTGGGTGGAACCACCAGCCTTCCTTTAGCCAGCTTGACCGAACTTGGTCTGTAGCATCCTTAGATACACTTTTATCAGATTTGCTAAAATAAAAATGGTTGGCCCCTTTAGGGGCCGCTAGAGCTAAAAATAGAAAAACCTTTAATCATCTTCTCCTCATGAACCAATGGATGGATTATCACCAAACTTGGTTTGTAGCATCCTTAGATGGTCCTCTCTCAAGTTTGCTCAAATAAATATGGTCGGCCCGTTTTAGGGGCTGCTGGAGCTAATAATAGAAATACCTTAGAATGACTTTTTCTCATGTTTCTATGGATGGATTATTATCAAACTTGGTTTTTTGCATCTTAAGATAGTGTTCTATCAGATTTGCTGAAATAAAAATGATTGGCCCCAATTTGGGGCCACTAGAACTAAAAATAGAAATACCTTAAAATGACTTGGTCTTGGTCTGTGGCATCCTTCAGTAATCACGAATATTCCTTTGTAGTATCCTTTGATGGTCCTTTATCGAGTTTATTATTGATCCCCAATATTTCCCCACAAGTGTACCTTTATTACCTTTTTAGTAACAAGTTAATTAACATTTATTCTGGTGAGCGATGCAGGGCCATCGTGGCCCTCTTGTTTTTCTAGTCTGAGACCGGATTTTAACTTGCGGCATTGAGGGGCTAGTGATTTTTAGTCAGAGACCATAACCACTCAACCATATAGGCCTCTTGTATAAGTCATTTTCTGTGTGAATGTTAACTTGATGGTGACCAATTTATTGTTTACATGTTACATCTTTAGGTTAATTGGGAATATGACGCAAACCTGGAAACAGAAGATTGGAGTTCGATTATAAAGTGCACAGAATTGCAGGGATATATTCCTCAAATATTCCTTGTTAAAGCTATGAATAATGTTGTTAATGTGACTGAAGTTCCTGAAAAACTGAATCAAGGTTTGTATTAAAGGTTGTAATGCTGAGTTGACTGGTGTTTTGTTTCAAAAATGTATAATGTTTTCAAGTTAATGTGATTGGCTCTTATGATAGTAAGTTTATGGCTGGGCAGTCTATATTTACACGCATATTTTACATGCATAGATATTAGTTCAGTAACTATGATTACCCATGTCCTGAGATAACTTATTGATGAAAAGTTTAAATTTATCATTAGAGGACAATTTTTCATCTTTCGTCTGCTACTAGCAGCTTAATTTCTTGATTTTTCTCTCGAGTTTGAATTCACTCTTCTGACTTTGTTGAACAAGTAGTTGCCACAATGTAAATCTATTTAATTGACTGAATGAGTTTCCTGGCTCTATGATATATATTTCACAACTGTTTCAAATTTTATCACAAAGATGCAGTGTATATGTTCTATTAACTCTTTGTGACAGAGCTGACTCTTCCCTGTCCCACTACCCGGCCTTCATTACCTTTTTGTCTTTTCCCAGTGGATTGGCACCTATCCATCTCTCATTTTTTAAGGGCTTCAAGGTCGATTTTGAATTTTCTGAATCATTGCCTCATGGCTGTTCAGACTGGTACTGTTTCTATTTTATAATAAAAAAAAATTGTTTGTTTCTACCCTAATTTTTCCCTGTGACCCTTGACATTTTATTAGGTCCGAGGTACATCCACTATCTCACTTTTTTTACCTTTCAGCACAAAAATAATCTTAACAGCAGTTTTCAAGACCAATAAAAAAATACCTACTGTATATTTATGAGCATAAAACCAAATAACAAAACAATTTTTGTTGAACCCGTTTGCGGTGAGCTCGACCTAGTTGTCAGAATGGCGGTGCACAAGACCTTGGTCCATATCTCAAAATTGGCATATTTTGCCTTGTCTGGACTGTAAAAAGGACGTTAATTAGTGCCTTAGGGGGCTCGACATGTTGCCATTTGGCGATTTCTAGTTTCTTACACCTAATGACATGATGTTTTATATTTCAGCGTCAATGTGGCAGGTTGATATTGACGAAGATTGTGATGTGTTCCTAAGATTGTCAGTCACTTTGTATAAACTGATTTTAAGACATATGTGTCACCATATGAACCTTGGAAATGTTTATCGAAACTTACTGCTGTTAATACAAAAGGTAGATAAGTTATTTTAGCTTCTTTGAACCAGTGTTTTTTAAGACCAATTTGGGGCAGAAATTTGGTCCAATATCCAACCACCAAAAGTACATATTTTCCCCATTTTAGGATAAAAATTCCTGACAAAAATTTTTAAAAATTCGGAAAAAAATCTCAGTTATCACCATATTCCTGGTTTCCCCAAATATTGCTGTACAACACATTTTTCCCCAACTTAGGGGCCATGCCACCTTTTCCCAAAAAGTGAAAAACAAGACTGGTTGAACTAAACTAAGCTGTTTTTATATTTCATGGTGTTAAGAGGAGAAAATTTCTTCAACTACATTAAACTAAATATGGTTAAAGTGACGTCCCATATGGTGAAGAATATCAAATGCAGTGAAGCACTTATTTTACCTAAACATACACTCATTCTTTATTTAATTGTTTTGGATATAGTGAAGTATTGATATAATGACAATTGTTTTGGGTCCCCAGGGTTTCACTGTAACTGTGTTCTACTGTATATTTGAATTATTCTTGTTTGCTTTGGTGGAGCTCCTTACATCTTGTTTGGAAATATCCAGAGTTTTATTCCATTGTGTTTGTAATGTTGAATCACAAAGTATCTACTTTTTTCATTGGTATTTGACCATTTTGTCACATAAATTTTGTGAATTTTTGCCATTTGTTTGAAGTCTCAATATATTTAATGATGGCTTTATTCTTTAAATGATTTTTTTAGACTTTTTTCAAAGATGTCAGCAACTACTTGAAGTTTATGTTTTTGCTGTGGACGCAACATGCTAATGACCTTGGTCACGACCTTGGAATAACCGTCGCTGCACAAGCTCGGTCCTTGTCTTTAGGGTTAGCTTTTTTGAAGAATCTTCCAGATGAAGAGATTGCGTCCATCCTACAGTCTACACCTTGTATGTATTTTCAAGTTTTTGTCTTAGCCTATATCATCTTTAGCGTGATAACAGGTTACGCTGTATTTACATTCTCCCTATTGCTGAGAATGACCTAGACCACTTTATATAAATATTACATGAAATAAGTTCAACAATGGACATGGCTTATCGGTAATTGGGAGTACAGCATGATGATGGTTAATTATTGATGAATGTGTAAATTAAGCACTACCACAATGTATTGTTTTTGGTACTTGAACAGAATAAGATGGATTGTTAAGCAGCCAAAGCAACAACAAAATACATGTGTCTGGCTTGTTGTTACAGTAAAACCCAGAAAACCAGACCCTTTCCAGACTAGATCAAAAGTCCGGTTTTCCGAGAATTTCAGTTTTCAGAGAATTATTGTTTATAGAAGAGAAGTATATGGGCCTTGAATAGTCATCTGATTTTCAGGGAAGTCTGGTTTGTAGGGAAGTCCGGTTCAGTGTCTTCTGTGTGGTTTGTAAAGTCTCACTCAAGCAGGTACTATATATGTGCCATAGCTAGGGCATAGATGATTCCTATTTACATTTTTTTAGCAAACTTCAAGATTAAAATTCAATTGTTGCATATTTCTATTGTGTAACTGACACTACAAGTGTTTTCTACTTATCTCGGGATAAGTATTGTAGTAACGTAACTAAGCACAGTGTTTAAAACATGGATGCAACTTCATTGGCCATGTTCGCCAGTGGTATGTTTTCCCCAAAATGAAGAAAAAATTTGCCCCATAATGGAATGAAAGTACAAACCAAGAAAAAGATTTCTTATCACACATATGGCCATAGCAATGCAGCTTTTTAAAAACAATTTATTGTTATATTTCCATGGTTAAAAGTTTTCTAGAATTTTCTGGAGCTTCTGGTTTTTCTCAGGTGTGGACCCTACCCATTTTTATTGTTTCGGCAGCATTATGGTTAAGATTTCCATTTTTTTTAATTTTTCAACTTTCACCAATGTATTTCAGTGATAGCCAGTCTATTGATTGTATTAAATGAGGAACATTCTGCTATAAGAAATGTTGGAATTAGCTACATGGAATATTTGTTGACAAAAGCTCAGGATGTTGGATCCTTGTACACCAACTTGATGAAGAAAGCTGTGCGTTGTAAAGAAGAAATCACGGCTGATCCAGCATATATACAACAGGTACGCTATTGGGTTATTTTTTCATCTTCTAGAAATTGAATTCATTACAGAATATCAAATTGATTTGTTCTTTTTTGTCTGTGGGGTTTAACATCACACCAACAGCTAAGGTCATTTAGCAATTTTTCCAGCTTTACTCTTTACAAGAAACAGCTTCTTTCGCCACAATGTTTCCAAGGTCATCTGCTTCAGATGTGGGGAAATGCAGTATTATGAGGCAAAGGGTTAAATATGTTGGAATAATTATGCCGTATAATGTTTGAAAAATTTGTTGCTATTTTTTTTTCACGCATACACCATACCATTTTGTTGTTGTTCACACGTTGTATTTTGTGCTTAACTTACATTTACCAGGTGATTGCATCATTGTTCAAGTCTACTGAATTAGGATCAGATACTCTGGCATCACCATCAAAGACACCAAATACACGATCCAGGAAAAAGTCTGGTGCATCATCTTCAAAGAAGGTACAGAAGCAGTCTGCATTGTCGGCCATGTTGGATTTCATTGTGTGCCAGTCTACTCCGCTATATATACAATACAGTCTACTTCAAATATTCTCTCTGTTGAACAATAAGGTACTGATTTGCATAAAACATTTTGAATTATTCCAATTTATGTGTACTTTCATTGATAATGAAATTAATGTGAAGGTTTTATAATTAATTCAAAGTAGTATTTACAGGATTGGAATTTAGCATTATTTTCTACTAGCTAAAATTAGCTTGTGTCTTTGTTGTTTACTAGCTAAAATGAAAAGCAGCTAGCTAAAATTTCGAACAAAATTTTATTAACCCATCATCAATAAATTATTAATTTCATGGGCCATATGGAGTTTTATTTGGCCCCTTCTTCGTCTGACCAATTAGCCACCATACACTCGATAAAATTTGCGAGTGACTTTTATGGCCACTAGCTATTCAGAAATTCTACAAGCTATTAGCGAGTATGCGTGCCTAAATTTAAACCCTGTATTTATGATACAGACCATTTAAATTGTTCATTAAACATATAAATATCTACATACAAAAAGTGTTACACATTATCCGGAACATCAGTTTATTACCTGATGTTATTTTATGAAAATATTGTAGAGCATAATTTCACAGAATCCTAACAAACCATTACCCACCAGGATGAACTCCATTTTACAGTTACACTGCATAAAAAATCATCAACCTGTACAGTCAAGCCATTGTTTGTGGCCACCTCCGAATAAAAACAACCCTGTAAATACTATATTGAACTACATTCGTGTGTTAAAATCTTGTTTACAGCTTTTTTTTATAGGGTCTGAATTGTGTGTTACAAACGTGGGAGAGGTTAGACGCTAGTGTTTAGGAGTAGTCACAGTTGATTCTAGTGTTTGTATGACTATCAGGTCTAACATTCTTTTCAGGATGTTTTGAACAGAATTTTGCCTTTAATGGGAGTTCTGATTGTCCAAACTGAAAAGTCGGCTGTTGCCATGACAACTGATTGTTTAAATCTTATTGTGAAAAGATTTACTGTCGAAACGTGTGAATGTTTACAAAGTACGACTGATGGCATTGGGTTGTTTGTGAGATGTTTGAATCTACACCAGAAACCAGAAGATGACCTTGTGACATCACAGATGGTGGCCATAAGTCAGGTAATATTTTAATATTTAGTTTCACAATATCAAATCTCTGATTGGTCTAATTTATACTTGATCTCAACTCAGTCAGAACCCATTAAATAATCTAGGTTGTTATCCAAAAGCTATATCTCTTGGACTGGTACCTTTAATTTTGTGTGAATAGAAAATCAGGAGGACTAGACTGGTTTGTTATTTACTTTTCGGTGACTGCACTGTCTTTGAATCATGTAGAGCACAGTAGCAAACATTCAGTGTTATATATCTACCCTTTATGATGAT
The DNA here is from genome assembly GCA_008271625.1 of Lutraria rhynchaena. NCBI lineage: Eukaryota > Metazoa > Mollusca > Bivalvia > Venerida > Mactridae > Lutraria > Lutraria rhynchaena. Next base: position 92,770 of record VIBL01000110.1, on the reverse strand, counting down.
GACATTATGATGAATGATTTTATAACAAGTAAAGCATTGAAACAAATGTATTTTATTTCATAATGTAGTAAGTATTGATGAAATATGGTGTTTTTTATCATTTTGGCCTTCCATGCAATGCTATTAGATTTATTGTATCTTTAAAATACAAAGTTGTTTTCATCATTTTTTCTAGTATGGAAGATGCACAAATCGCAGTTCTCAACTGTTTCTGAAATATGACTTTGTTTTGATGATGTCAGGACCAAAATAAGACTCAGTTTCTCTTTTAATGATAAAGTTTGGTTTGAAATCTGCCGTAAACTACTGGTGTATGATTTTATCTGATATTTTATATAATTTCTGAATTGATAGGTCACTAAGGAACTCTACAGTATGCTTGATGACGGAGCTAAAATGGAAATTCTGTGTTCATTGTTTAATGTATGTGTGGACACAAAGCACATTGCTGTGGCTAATCTTGTACGCAAAACATTGAAGCATGTAAGTGATCATGGGGTCTTTATATTGGTTCAGGGCTTCTGTGGTCAGGTGGTTATGGTCTCTGACTAGTAATCACTTGCTCCTAACTACTGTGAGTTCAAATCAAGAGGCTATCCCGCTAGCTACAGAAGGACATTTGTTCAACCTAGATGTATGTTCTGGGGTCTTCCTCTTCTGTTAAAGTTGGAAAGTCGCCAAAGCTAATACATTCATCACTATGTACAAATTGTTCAAATTATTATGTTGAAGGTTTAAATTTCCTAAAAAATGTTTGTAATAATCTAATGTGATTTTGGAAAAACTGTATTGTTAAATTTATTCATTTGTTCCTGAGGAAAAAGTATTTTGCCTAATAGTTACCATCTCAATTTGTTGATTTGTTATTGTATACCAGGACATGATTGTATGTACATTTTCTTCAGATGTCCCTGGATGGAAACCATGTGGAGATAGAGTTAAAGAAGTGTTTGAAGTTATCAACTGTTACCACAGTCCGAGAAGCCAAGAAACAGAGAATGTAACTTATAGTTCTAACTTATAATTGTATTGTAACTTATAATTGTGACTTATAGTTCTAACTTACAGTTGTAATTTATAGTTCTAACTTATAATTGTATTGTAACTTATAATTGTAACTTATAATTGTATTGTAACTTATAGTTCTAACTTATAATTGTATTGTAACTTATAGTTCTAACTTATAATTGTATTGTAACTTTTAGTTGTGACTCATAGTTCTAACTTACAGTTCTAACTTAAAGTTCTAACTTATAGTATTTACTTATAGTTGTAACTTATAGTTGTAACTTACAGTTCTAACTTATAGTTCTAACTTATAGTCTTAACTTATAGTCTTAACTGACAGTTTTAACTTATAGTTCTAACTTATAGTCTTAATTTATAGTTTTAACTTATAGTTTTAACTTATAGTCTTAACTTATAGTTCTAACTTATAGTTCTGACTTACAGTTGTAACTTATAGTTCTAACTTACAGTTCTAACTTATAGTTGTAACTTTTAGTCTTAACTTATAGTCTTAACTTATAGTTCTAACTTGTAGTTCTAACTTAGAGTTCTAACTTAGAGGTGTAACTTGTATTTGCAGTTTAATTTAAGTTGTAACTTATAGTTCTAACTTGTAGTTGTAACTTGTAGTTCTAACATATAGTTCTAATTAGATCTGATCCCTAACATGAAATCTTGTCCTAAGCAATGGTTCCTTTGTAAATTTGATTTTTTTTTTGTTGATATACATTAATCAGTTCACTATGATTTCCAAGTACAGACAAACCATGATTAAAAGCCCCTTGTGAATTAAAAGTCACCTTGTAAACATTCTTTAACACAATAACAGACTTATTAACTATACAAAATAAGGGCCAACTGTGCTTAAATGCCATATTGTTCATCCTAGGCTTATTTGAGCTAGGTAATAGACTTAACAAAATAAAAATCTTATGCATTTTGTATAAACAGCTGTATGTATGTATTTACATTTAATATCAACTTTTCATCTCAGTAAGGTATTTTCCAAACATGAAATATAAAAATATGTTACGGTAGGCTATATGGTTAATATTGAACTGTGTACATGTATTTATTAGGGCTGTGGTCCAGTGGTTAGTGTGCTGGACTTGTAATCCAGAGATCCGGGTTCAAATCCCGGTCGCAGCAGGTCATACCCTTCCACAAAAATGTCAATTTTCCTCTATATGTGGAGATGTTGCCGGCTTCTTGTGGAAGGTTAAGTTAGTACTGGTTAGTATACAGTCTGAAAAATTGTTGAAAAACGGCATTAAACCCCAGTGACAATATGTCACATAAAAACAAACAAAACAAACATGTGTTTATTGTTACAGACAAGCTCCGGACTCAGACAAGATGAATGATACAGAGTTTGATTCTAGAGATTGGCAGAGAGTTAATGTCGTGTTTGAAGCTGTACACAATAAGAAAAAGATACACAACTACACCGTCCTAATTCCTGTATGCTTCCAAATCTTATCAAGGTATGTTTTTAAGGGTTAAATGGGGGGCTTCTGTGGTCAAGTGGTTATTGTCTCTGTGACAACTTTGAGTTCTAATCCTGCCTGGGACCACATTTCACTTGTGCAGGAGGTCGATGGTTCTACCCAGGTGTATACCCAAAATCTCCTTCACAGATAAAGCTGGAAAAATTGCAAAATCCCCTTAGAGATATGAGTTAGTGAGGTAAAATTTCATTATTGAAGATATATAATTAGATGTAACATCTTTGATTTTAATACAAATGTAATCATTGGATTTTGATATCAACTCTCATTAAATTGCAATTTTCTCTTTCTGACATTAAAAAGTAATTTATTTTGTCAGTAGTAGCCATGAAGTAATCATGATTTATAATGCAGTATTTTATTATTTCCAGTATATTAGAGTCGGATAATCACGTGTCCGCTGAGTATTTGAAGCAGCTTGTATTATCATTACTCTACAATGTTTGTGTTCGATTGGATAAAACTGAAGGTAAATATTAAACATGGTAATCAAATTCATCACTAATTAGCGTGTGATTTTATCTTATCTGCAGTATATAACTGAAATATTGTTGAAAAACGGCATTAAACCCAGTGAGAAAAAATTACTGATATCAGTTTGTCTGAATTTACAGATCTGCTCTGCAACAAATAGTAACATATTGATTTTTGACTTAAGAACTCTTTTACATTTTTAGTTCTAACTTGGAACATGGAAAATATTTGCTCCAATTTTTACCATGACCTTCACCATATAGGTTCAAGGTCATGTAGCTGAAATTCCAATTATTGCAATTTTTATTACAAAATAATCTTGTCTTGAAGGGAGATTTGAGATATATGATATTTAAACGATACCCACTTGTTTATACTACAGATAAAACTGTACCTTGTTTTTACCATGTTACAGATGACACTGTACCTGAACAACAGTTTAAGATGGATCTTATCATCAATTGTATTCGTTCATCTGACAATCCCCAGACACATCACCATGCTCTACTCCTTCTTACAGCGGCTGCTAAAATATATCCTGTGAGTTTATGAATTTATCAAGTTTCTTTTACTTAAGACTTTCTATAAATCCTCTTGTGTTAACCCTTTGCCTCAATAAGCCAGCCACATGTGAAGTTAATTCTGATAAATGAAATTGTGTCTCCTGTGTTTCTTTATTTATCAATTGATTCTGTATATTTCTAGGAGCACTTGTTGCATAACATGATGTCTGTGTTCACATTTATGGGCGCCAATATCATGAGACAAGATGATGCTTACAGTTTCCTCATCATCAGTAAAATACTGGAAACTGTTGTACCAGCCCTCATTGCAGTAAGTATGCTATTTTACTGGAAACTGTTGTTCCAGCCCTCATTTCAGTAAGTATGATATTTTACTGGAAACTGTTGTTCCAGCCCTGATTTTGGTAAGTATGATATTTCAAAGGAAAATGTATTAGCTGTCATTAGAGTAAGTTTGATTTTTACTGAAAAATTTTGTTCCAGCCCTCATTACGATAAATTTACAAGAAATTGTTGCACTAGTTACACCATTATAGTAAGCTTGATATTTAACAGGAAATTGCCGAACCAGCCGTCATTACTATGATATTTTACAGGAAACTGTCTTACCAGCCCTCATTATGGGGAGGTTAATGCTGCTACCAGCTCCTTATTGTAGTGTGATACAATTTTACGTATGATGATAGATACTTTAGTTTCATTCATTTTATTATCACTGAAATATCAAATGTTTGTGATGGAATTTACTTTTACTGTTCTCCAATTTTCTGTTAACTTCTATATTATGTTATTTTTAGGCTTGTGAACAACGTAAACGTGTGCCTAAGGACATCACCAACGACCCTGATGACATCATCACTATGGTGATACAGGTTTTTGTTGATTCGTATCCACATATTCCGCAACATCGACGACAAGTATTGTTTCATAAGCTACTGACCGTGATAGGTGAAGAGAGATATATGTGGCGTACATTGTTACTTATGATGAAACATGTTGTTACCAAGGGAACATTACGAGCAGAACTGACCACTGATTCACAGGAGGTATGTTTCCATATATACATGAGCAACCATCCCAAATATTCCAATTTTCTAGGCCTTGGCTGTACTGATTTTGAATTGGGATATTTATAATTTGCTTTGACTGCCATGTCAGGCCGTTTTCATTAAACATCACATAGACTGTATCAGGGAGTCTATCAACAACTGACTATGTTTACAAAGTCTGTGTGTAACAATAAATGGTTTCATGTCATCTGTATTTTCAGGTTTCAAGTGACACTGAATTTTGTCTTGCTATGTGTTTGGAGTTCACATCTGCTGTTCAACTGTCGTCTGCTTCTGAAATGCTTGAATATCTCCTCAAGTTGCCTGATGACAAAGATGGTAGGCATTTATCCATGTAACTTTTGTTAACCCTATTGTGTACTTTTATTAGATATGAATTGGGATATAATATAATGTACATCAGTACTGACATATACTGAATTCTGAAGAAGTTGTATTTAGTAAGTTAAAATACAAAATAACAAAATACAACAAGATGCATAATAAATGCTGTAGTTGTATATTTGTGGATAATGATTTATTTTTGTGTTAAATAATATATTTACCATTAATATGATTTTTAGAACTTCATAAATGATTCTGTTGTAGTTTTTACTTCTTTTGTTATAAATTGGAAAACATGATTGTACATTAATTCAACATAAATCAAAACTTACATGTGGATGGTTAAAAGCTTTCCAGAATTTTCTGGAACTTCCAGTTTTCCCCTGATCTGGACCCTACTAGCTTTTATTGTTTCCGCAGCACCAAGGTTAAGATTTTAAATTTTTACGGTTAAGATGAAAACTTTCATCTTTCGTCCATGTATGTGTGTGTCAGTTTAAAAAGAATTCTTAATTTTGTGTGTACCTCACTGAAATTTTTCTTTGTTTCAGATGATTCTAAGCCACGACAGAAGGTGCCTGAGTCATTTGGTAAACTTCATAAAGAGGATGCCATGATCTTCAATGTTGCTTTTCACACAGGAAAGCAACTCAAACATTTCAAATATGCCTCCATTAATCTCCTCGTGAATTTATTCTCTAACTCAGACTTCATCTATCAGGTAATGACACATGTTATATCAGAGAATATAATAATTGGTCCCTAGAATATAATAACTGGTCCCCATGTATCATTCTTGTGATTTCTCTATCATCTTATTACATTCCATGAATCATTGCAACATTCCATGTGACTTTCACCCTGGCTTCCTTCAAGCAACTGTATTGTATGAAGGACGAGCTTCAGTATTATAATTATGACATCCCAGGCTGGTTGAAATTTCATGTCAGAATAATTCTTGACAAAATAATTTTGTAAGTACAGTCAAAACTGTGAACAAAAGCCACCCTTGGGAAAGACAAAATGTGGTGTCTATTGACAGACGGCCTTTATTCAGAGGTTGGTCTGTTCTAAATAACAATGATGGTTTTTCAAAGAACGACTTTTATTCGAAGGTGGCTGCAAACATAGGTTAGACTGTATGTATCTTATGAAAAAGTCATTCAAGTTGCTAAGAACATGAATAGATATTATCAAAAATCCTTGTTTATCCAAAACTTGCTTTATTCAAAAACCTGGTGTTGTCTGATTTAGATTTCTGGTCTGGACTGCACTCCTATTTCCAATGTAATTTATTGGGTCTATGTATGACGGTACTTAGTCCCTTAAGAATATTAGTGCCATCAATGAATGTGATTCATATTTAACCTTTTAGATGACTGTTGACGGTGAGGATGAGTTGGTGCCGTGTTTTGAACGTGTTCTGGAGTCATCTCTCAAGTTGGTATCACACGTCACAAACGTAGCTAATCACTCTAGCGGTAAATCTACTCTGAAATATTGGAAGGCACTCCAGCATAAGACTCACGATATGTTGGATAAGGTACTTAGATTTCTTGATTCTCCATCTGTCTATATTAAGAATATGGAACTTATTTATTGTTAGCAGTTTTATAAAAGAATAGAGCATCTTAAAATGAGAGGGAAAATTCATGGAAGCAAATAATTATTTTTGTCATTGTATGTTTTCTATAACTGACCAGCTTAGAAGTATTTTCATGAAGTATTTTGGCAAAATTCATCTTCATATTAACTGTATTAAGTAAACTTTAATCCATAAGGGACCTCTGTAGTCATGTGGTTATGTAAGTAGTAATCTCTAGCACCCCTCAACACTATGAGTTCAAATCCCTCCTGGTATCAGACAAATTTCACATTTGAGGAAGTTCTCCAGCTAGCTTATGGAAGGTCAATAGTTCTCCCCAGAAGTATGCCTGGGCCGTCTTCCTACACTGTTAAAGCTGGAAAGTCTCCAAATAAACCTGAGGGTTGTTGCAATAAATGCCACAGAGAAAAAAATCATTTCATAAACATTTTATTGTATTAATATTATTTCATTACGGTAGTACAATACGTCAATATTGATGTATTTTTGTAGTTTGTGTCGCTATTACCTGACAACATGTTCCTTACTGTGATTAGTGGATTGATGTCACATGACTTACCAACTGTCCAGAGGAAAGCTATGGACTTATTAAACACAAAGCTTCAACATCAGAAAGATTTAGACCATCTGGAGGTTGGTTGAAATTTTTGTGCGATAAATGTTTCAGTTGTGTGTCTTAGTAATTATGTTTGTTTTTGTGTACGTATGCAAACTTCTATCTTTTAAGTTTAATACTAGGGGCCTCTATGGTGGAGTTGTTATGGTTTCTGACTAGTAACCATTAGCATTTCACTGCTGTGAGTTTGAATCCCACCCACGACAAAATTTCCACTTGTGAAGAAGCTGTCCAGCTAGCTTATGGTAGGTCAGTGGTTCTATCCAGGCTGGGGTCTTCTTCCACTGTTAACGTTGGAAATGTCGGCAAATTACCCTATCAGAAGGGGCAATATTAAAAACTCCTGTGAAAAAAAGTTTATTACTGCCAAAAGTTTCTGATTCATGAATATCTAAAAGTGTACCAAATAATGATGGTTGTCACTGTCCTTTTTAGAGCTTCATTCTTCTTTATTTCAGGCGAGTGCTTTGTTATCTATGGTGGAAAAATTGAGAGGAATCATAAGAAAATTATGTCTCGGTCGAGATGTTTCAGAAGAAAACTCTATCAATAGTCAGACAGCTTTCATTTCACTCAAACTGTTATGTAGACATATTGGTCTGCCTAGTAAGGCAGAATTTATCCAGGTATGTAATATACTTGAAGTCTGATTTTTGATTCAAAGTTAACTTAATGTGTTGAACCACCTGGCATATCTTGTGAGAATTCATTCTATGTTGTACAGTCAAACCTGTATTTGAGTCCACCTCCATATAAAGTCTACCCTGTGAATAAAGGTACATTGACAGTTTTCTAGTGTTTGTTGAAACAGTCATGATGGAATTACCAAATTACAGTCAAACCTATGAACAAAGGCCACCCTTAGGAAAAACAAAATGTGGCCTTTATTGACAGTTGGCCTTTATTTGGAGGTCAGTTTTCAAAGAATTGCCTTTATTCACGTGGTGGCCTTCATTCGGAAGTGGTCTCAAACACATTTTATACTGTACTTTCTCTTTCTTTTGTGTTCAAATTGCCTCATTCATTTGTTGTGTGTAACAAATTGTGAAATAACTACTTTTAATTTGTTGTTATAAATATGTACATTATTGTAATGATTTGATTTTATTGTTGGTCATTCTCGGCAGTGGGAAGAACATAAATACAGCATGATCTATTATAATGCTTAGCATGATAGGGGTTAGTATAATTTTTCACTGTTTCAGGTGCTGAAAACAGCTGTGGATGTGTTCAGACATAGACACACAAACATTCAGGTAGCATCATGTGCTCTGTTATGTATTGGTGAGATTGTGTCTGTGTTCAGGGTACAAGTTATACAACAGCTGACTACATTCATGCCTGTTCTGATATCTGTCCTAGAAGACAAGGACAAGTTATACAGGTGGGATATATAATATTTTCAAGCATAGTCAAGAATTTATGTCTTTAAGAAATTTATATTGTTTAATAATTTGTAATAAAGAAAACTTTTACTCAGGAACGGTCCAGACAGGGATTTTTTTGCAATTTTTGGAAAGGGCCTGGGTCTGGTCCAATTGGGAAAAAATGTGCAGTGTGATGCCAAAATTGGGAATTCTTAAATTGTGAATTGGGGAAAAATGTCCTTATTTTGATGGGAAGGGTCCATTTATCAGACCCAAACAAAGAAGGAAATAAATCACTGCCAGAATTGGTTGGATTTAAATTTAAGGAATATAAATTAATGTTCACGTAAGGTGAAGATGGTGATTTCCTATTTTGAATAAGAAATTTTATTGGAACAACATTAACACAGGAATTCTGCAGCTTAACATATAAGTGCTTGTAAAGATGAGTTTTATGACTGATCTCAATGGAGATCCTAAGTGAAATTGAGATCTGAATTCTTGTTCAGTACAGTGCAACCTCTTCAAAGCAACACCCTTTAGGAGAAGCAAAATTATGTTGTTGTTGAGAGGTTGTTGCTGTAGAGAGGTTTAATTAATTGTGAAATTGTACAGTAGGAAAAATCATGTTGTTGAAGGGGGTTGTTGCTCAAGTCTGTAAAGATTATTGTATTGCTGTGTATGTGGTATGATAATGTTTCAGTGGAGTACAATAATTGTAAAGTTTTTATTACAGGAATGAATTGTACTTGATGAGTGTAATCACTACAGTAAACAGAGTTGTAGAGAATCTATCCAACTTTCTCAGTCCATATCTTCACAGTATTTTATTAAACGTAAGTTATTGTTATATTTATACACAGTAAAACCTTGATGTTAAGACCATGTTTAGGATCTGAGTAAAATGGTCCTAATGTTTAGGTGGTCTCAGAAACAAGTTGAAATAAAGAGGAAATTCTAAAAATCAGTTGGATTATAAAATAAGTTTTTGTTGTAATGCTTTGGTCATAATATTGAGGTGGTCACTAGGTGAGGTTTTACTGTATTTCTGTTTATTGAGCTTTATTTTACATTTTAAAATATAGTCTGCAACTATTTCATGTCATCATTTTTTATATATTCAATCTATTTATAAAAGCTTGCAAAAATTCATCATTTTGAGATTATTTGAAACAGTATTTGTTCCATATACATGTATATCATATATATCAGTAACATCTAATACAGTTTCATAATGTACAGTCAAACCTTTGAACAAAGGCCACTCTTAGGAAAGACAAAATGTGGTCTTTATTGACAGATGACCTTTATTTTAGGGTCAGTTTGTTCTGAATAATCAGAGATGTTTTTTTCAAGAATTCTTTATTCTTCAACCTTTTTATCCACTGGGTATTGTTTATTCAGAAGTGGTCACAAACACAGGTTTGACTGTATATAATTATGTACATATTGCATATTTTAGGTTAGCTTATTGTCTTCTGAGGTTGAGAGTGTCGAGATATTACAAAAATCACAGGTTCAACTACGTCTTAAATCTATCAGGTATATTTGATGGCAATAAATAGACATAAACAGTGTTTGATAAATTATTTTTACCATTCATTAAAATCATTCTTAAACTTTATTCTGAAACAGTGTGCAAATACTAATCAGCATTATCTGTTTTTCTCTTTATTTACTGCTGAAATTATCATTTGTCTGTAATGTCCTGGATGAAATTAGTTACATATCGTAATTAGACCATTCTAACTTTGTTGTATACATCATGTTTGTTTATATTACAGAACAACACTGTCCAATAGTTTACCTACCAGGGTGCTACTGCCCATTGTCACATCATGTCATGAGGAACTGGTTAAGACAAATCTGGTATGGCCTTCACGATTTTATGCTGAACAAATGTATTTTACTAAGATTATTAAGATGCAATTTCACATTTTATTCATTTTGTATTTTTAAAAGTTTTATTTTTTTAATTTTGCATTGCCTTAAAAATATTTTATTTTGATATTTCTATAAATCTGTTTGTATCTAGAACCATCATCACTTTGTGTGTGTACCAATTTTATAGATTTATCACAAACCAATAGGGATCCACCTTGGTTGAGTGGTTATGGTCTCTGACATGTAATCACTATCCCCGCACTGCTGTGAATTTGAATCCGGCCTGGGTCCAAATTCACTTGAGAGAAAGCTATCCAGCTAGCTTATGGGATGTTGATTGTGCTACCCTGGTGAGCACCTGAGGTTTTCCTCCACTGTTAAAGTTGCCTTATGACCCTGGCTGTTGGTGCTACATAAAACCCCCAGTAAAACCACGAAAACCCTCTGATACTTCAAAGGTTTTTTTCCTTCTAAAGCAGGGGCTGTTTATAGGCATCTTCCCATTCGGAAAAATCTTTAAAATCTTGCAGTTTTCCTCTAAAATTCAGTTTGCATCAAGTTTTTTCTTCTTTTTCTGCAAAAATACTCCAATTTTAAGAAAAAGGCCCCTTCCCCTACCTGTGAAAAAAGTCATGCTTCATTACGTTCAAATTCACCGTAATTGTGTTTTCCTGTTTACTGTTTGACTTTACAAATTTGTGTTTAATTCCCACATCATGCATGTTATAATTTCAGGCAAGTGTATCAGCTTTGATGTCCTTATTTGGTGATCATGTATCTCATATTTCACGAGAAGATTTACTTAGTCACATGACACAGTTACAAACATTCTTCCTACAATGTTTGGATATCCGAACAGACCATCCTGCCGTAAGTACTTGTTATAAAAACTGAATAGCTACACGATGTTTTAGATGCCTATAATTTTTCTTTAATAATTTGTAACAATGCATATTCTGTTTTTTTACCCTCTTCATTAGCTCATCTGTTTCAAAGAAAAGTCCAAGTTATTATGATTGCTGGGTCGTTATTGTCACAGTTGTGCAAAATGTTTAATATTTGCCCATTACTCAAACACTTAAAAATATCATACATGACACTTTGAACACTTTGAATAATTATCATGACAAGGTGCAGATGCAAGACAAGGGGGATTATTGTGAAAACTCTAATTTTGGAGTTATGCCCCTTTTAAACTCAGAATTTTGGTCAAAATTATAAATCTGAAAGGTTTCTCCCCGTTCACATCATGTAAAACAGACAAGCATTGGCGTCACTCTGTAGAGCTGTAGTTATAACTACTAATTACTTACAGACTATTTTTCAATATTTTCTCTGTTTTCAAATTTGATAAAGTGACCATCACAAAAATAAGATAGGCTTTAGTCCCAAATTTGGAAGCCGTCTGTAATTAGTTGAATAAATATTTACACACAACATGGACTTTTTTGTATTCATACAATAGTTTACTTTATGTGTTCTTTACTATACGTACTTTATGGTTTTACCTTTAATTTTGAATTTTAAGCTTTTGTTATACTTTTTTTCTTTCTTTCAGTTGACGGAGGAGACATTATCAGGGTTAGAGTCTACGACTGTTGATACAATTATAACAATGGTGATGAAACTGTCCGAGTCTACTTTTAAACCTTTCTTGTTGAAGGTTGGTTATTTTATTTGATTATAAAATGATTCATTGAGTGTAGAATATTACTCAGAAATCCACGACCCAATATTTCTTTGATAATTTTGACAAAACAGTTTTTTTTTCATTTTCATTTCAATTCCACCTTTTTTTTGTTTTCAGCAAAAGCATATAATGTTAACAAATAGAATGATAAAGAAAAATAAGAAAAAAATACCTTCCCTCCCGTTATGATAAGTTTTGGTTGCAAAACTGTAAACAAATATTTTTTCAAGGATGGCCTTATTTGTGAATTCTATGTACAAATTAAGTTTGTATGATACATGCATATCTGAAATAAGGTGATCAAATTATGGGTGAAATTTAAAATGAATTAAACAGTTTTGTTCCTTATGATATGACATTCATGATACAGAATGAAACATATTAATTTTGTATTTTCAGATATTTGGATGGGCCACGACTAGTGATGAATGCAGAGATAGAATTTTAGTGTTCTACAAGTTAGCAGAGCGGTAAGTTTACTTTGTGATGGCTGATATTTCTAAAATTAGCCTCCCATTTGTTTATGTTCTTTTTATGCAAATCAGTTTCATTAGAGGGCTGCGACAGTTGTCCAGTGGGTAGAGCGCTGGACTTGTTACCTGGTGATCTGAGTTCAAACACCAGTTGCGGCAGGTTATACCCTTCTATGAAAATTTGACAAAAAGGTTGATTTTCCTCCATATGTGGAGAAGTTGCCAGCTCCTTGTGGAAGGGTAATTTAGTACTGGTTAGTATACAGTCCAGGAAAACTGGTTAGGTAAACCAGCTGCCGTATATAATTGAAAAATTGTTTAAGAAAAGGCATTATTTATAATTTATATATTATTTATAAATCAACTATCATTTACTACTATGTATTAATTTATTTTTTTGATGTAGAAGTTGATTATTGAAGTAGAAATCACTTTTTTGTTTTATATTATACAGACTGGCTGAAAAGTTGCGTAGCTTATTTACACTGTTTGCTGGGCACATAATTGATCATGCTGCCAAGATGCTGGATGATAACAACTTTATAAAACGTGGTATGTTTATTGAGTATTAATAAATAGTCTTTTATTTATGTTTTATTTAGTGAGGTTTAATGCTGGCTTTATCAGTGGAGGAAGGCCCCAGCTATACATCTGGGTAGATCCATATGTGAAATTTGTCTAGTCCAGGATGAGATTCAAATTCACAATGGTGAGGGGCTAGTGACTAGGAGTCTGAGACCATAAGCATGGAGCCCAACCCCCCTTTATTTAGTTACCAGAATAGACATCGATGCATGTATTGTAATAGATGTGTTATTTGTGCTCTGAAGTTAGTGGGGCTGCATACTGGTAAATAAAATACTATAAAAACATGGAAGAGAGTCGATCAAACAAATCTTTATGCATCATTGACCTTAATATGTCTTATCTGGTCCATTATCTGGGTTCAAATCCCAGTCGTCGTGACAGTGATCCAGTGGTTGGTGGGCTGGTCTTGTAACCTGGCGATCCAGGTTGAAATCCCAGTCGTGGCAGGTCATACCCTGCTATGAAAGGTTGACCAAAATGTCAATTTTCCCCCATATGTGGAGAATTTGCTGGCTTCTTGTGGAAGGTAAGTTAGTACTGGTTAGTATTCAATCCAGGAAAACTGGTTAGGTGAATTGGCCACTGTATATAAGTGAAAAATTGTTGAAATTGGTCTTAAGCCTACTAAAATGTAACATAAAAGCAGAACAAATCATGAACAGCTATTGTTTGTTATATGTCACACAATCGAGAATGAACATTGATTGTAGACGAGCATTATCTGGTGCTAAAGACTAGCTTCTTTGATTTTCAGAGGAGAAATTCTTCCCAACTGATAAATCAAGCTACAAGAAATCGTGTCAGTTGTTGAATTATATATTTGGTTGTATAAACAAATGCTGCTTGTATGATACTGATGGTTTTATAAATAGGGAGAAATTTGAACTTCTAATGCAGCCAATTGTTGATCAGGTATGTTGTCTAGTGTCATTTAAAAAACATGTATGTTTGACATTTCGTAATTGTTCTTTTTTTGGCTCGATATAATATACTAGCTCTTGTACAGAATTATGCATCACTGTGTGTAAAATTTGTCACAGAGCCCATATTTTTTATTTGGATCTGTTGTCAGACAACTGTAGAATACAGGTTCTGATGATTGACCTTGAAACACTAGTGTAGTCATATTTGAAATGTTCTTGATAACTGATACATGAATAATACTTATGATTATACAATGTGCTTATGAATGTACTGTTTGCTTATTAATATACAGTGCAACCTCTTTAAAGCAAGAGTTGGAGAAGCAAAATTATGCTGTTGTTGAGAGGTTGTTGCTTTAGAAAGGTTAAATTAAAAGTCAAATTGTACAGTGGGAAAAAATAATGCTGTTGTTGAAGGATGTTGTTGCTCAAGAGAGGGCCACACTGGAGAGGTTGCACTGTATAATGTATTAAAAGAAACTTCTTAGTGAAACATGTTGTATATTACAGCTAGAAAATCTGCAAGGTAGTACAGACATGTATGAAAACAGAATCAATGATCACCTGGTTCCATGTTTAGTACAACTGTGTGTGGCAGCCCAGGATGATTCATTATGGAGAAGTCTTAATTATCAAGTCTGTCTTAAAACTAGAAGTCAGCATTCTGAGGTATTGTTTTATACCTATTTTATATTACACTTGAGGAGGAGCATCAAGGTTCAGCGGTCATGATCTCTGACTAGTAATCACTAGCCCCCTCCTCTGTGAATTCGAATTCCACCCAGTACCAAATTTAGCTTGTGAGGAAGCTGTATAGCTAGCTTACAGAAAGTCTTTGGTTCTACCCAGGTATATGCCTGGGGTCTTCCTCCATTGTTAAAGCTGGAAAGTTGCCAAAATGACTTTGATTGATTATATTGTATGTGCTTATAGAATGTAAACACAACAAAAATTGTAAAACAAACTGAATATCATGAATGAAAACTTTTGAAAATCATGCTAAAAACATAGGTATCATAAATATTAGAAAATTATCCCATGAAAAGTTACCACTCTCTTTAATACATTATTTTGAATTGTTTTGAATATGAGTCATGTAATAGTTTTATGTTGATTGAAAACAAGTTTAGTATTTAATTAGTTTGTGTTTGATGTTAACTTTGAGAGTTCCCGAATTTTCTGAATATGAATGTGATTCTGACATATATATAATATTCAGGTAACATCTTGTATGATAACTTGGTTCAACCATCTATGTGTCAACAATTTTATGTAATTTGGTCATTGCTGATAAATATACATTGTAGTATTGTATGTTTGTTTACAGGTGAAGTTATCCGCTCTGATTGCTGTCGACATGTTACATAGAAAGCTGGGTGATGACTACATGCCATTGTTACCTGATACAGTACCTTTCCTGGCTGAGTTGATGGAAGGTATATTCTATTCTTTTAATTTTTAGCGTGTTTTTAACTGATCCACTGGGTAGAGTGTAGGCTTTTTATTTCATTGATTTGTTTTGGTCGATAAATTTAATGTGTACATTTATGGTTCTGAATTTATGTTTTAAGTGCCTATGACATGTCTGGGGTAGTCTTAAATGTCCCTTAATGTACTTCTAGTAATGTGTGGTTTGTAAAGTACTAAGGTCTTAGTCTGCTGAATCCCTAGGAACTTGCTGTGAGTTTGTCCGTGATTATGTATGTGTTTGTTTGTACACTGTATTAATTGTTCATGGTTAAAAGTTTTCTGGAATTTTCCGGAACCTCCATTTTTCCCCAGGTTTGGACCCTACTGGTTTTTATTGTTTCCGTGGCAACGAGATTAAGATTTCCATTTTTTTAAACATTTTTAACTTTCACCCATGATTGTCAACTTTCAGATGAATCAGAAGATGTGGAGAAGAAGTGTCATGAAGTTATCAGGGAAATGGAGAAAACGCTGGGGGAACCTTTACAGAAATACTTCTAATGTACATCATGTATTATATTGTTGTTCAGTAAAACCTCGATAATAAGACCACCTTCAGGATCCAAAAATTGGTCGTAATAATGAGCCGGTCTCATTCAGTTGTATTATTGCAATGTTGTTGCAAACTGTCAGAAAATAATCAAATAAATGGTCGTTAATCAAGGTGGTCATAATATTAAGGTGGTCGCTATTTGAGGTTTTATTGTATATATGACTGTACTACTCATGCATTCCAGACTGGGATGCGCAGCATTTTTATTGGTTCTAGAAAAAATTGTTTGTCCATCCTGAGATGTAGGATAAGTTACATGCTGCATATGATGTCATTTATTGACGTTATTGACTGAATACATAAAATTGTTTCACTACTTTTAAGTGCTTATAAATGTAACTTACATTTATTTGCTAAACTTTTGACATGGTTCAAAAGGAAAGGAATGTTTAATACCAGTTACTGAATTGTTAACCAACGCTTTATGTAACATACCTACTGATTCCCGTACTCTCCATTATCACATGGAAAATTTCAAAGTAATGGGTTTGTTTGTGATAACTGGAGGGATGTATACAATGAACCTCACTCAGTTATTATATACATGTACTTATGTATGTAGTGTGATATATGTAGTGTGATACCAGGTATGAACATATTTCAAGAGTTGTTTATGTACATCTCTTATTATCGACAAATAAAACCAGTTTATGTTATAAAGTGGACATTGTAATGATTACCTGTAGGAGTTAAGATGATTTTTCCTAATTACATGAAATATGCTTTGGGTGATATATGCTAATAATGAACAATGCTGATAAGCGGTGATAAATAGTGTATACAATATGGTAATGAGATACGATATCATCAGCACAACTGTATGTTAGATGGAAAATCTAATTATGCATTATCATTGTTGTTAAAATATAAAACTTATATCTCTCATAAACCACAACCTGAACCTCTTTTTATAATCTGTATTTATTTCCATTTTGTTAGGGAAAAATAACCTGTTATAATATTATGAACAAAACCATACTTTACGATGTTCTTAACCCTTTGCCTCATAGTACCACATTTCACCGTAAAGCAGACGGCTTTTAAAAATATTGTGGCAAAAGAAGCCATAGCTTGTAATGAGCAATGGCTTCTTTTGTCACAATGTTTTCCACTCTGTCAGAGAGAAATAACCTTTCTTAAATAAACTGACCTTTTGTATATTAACTTTGAATTTGGAAGAGTCCAAAATATCTTATGAGGCAAAGAGTTAAACAGCTCAAATTACTGTAACCTATTTCATTTGTTTTAGAGATGTATAAATCACCTAAGAGTGAATAATGTAGCATACAAGTAATAAACTTGGTACAAAGTGATACTGATTTATACATGTAAATCAATGTTTATTATAAGTGATACTGATTTATACATGTAAATCAATGTTTATTATAAGTGATACTGATTTACACATGCAAATCAATGTTTATTATTATTGCACCCTCTTATGGTTGAAATTTTGTTGTTGTTTTTTGCAAAAAAATATGAACATGCCTTGAAACTAATGGATGATGATAAATCTCTATTTTCACCCAGTTTTACTGGTATTACTGAACCTTTAGGCCTGGCTCTGAGATTATAAAAGTTGAGATCAGTCTCCAAACTCAAATCTCGATTTAATTCTCAAAATATTGAGGTTGGAATGATGTCACTTTTAATGCTTCAGTACATTTTCAGATCAATTTTGCTGACATATTAATGTAGGATTAATATCATCATTACATGCTACTATGATTAAATGTGAAACATTAAAAGACTATTTATGAGATTTGAGTGTTAAGACCAATCTCAAGTTTTATTACCATAAGTGTTGAAGACATAGTTTACTATCATTCATTCTCCTTGACTCTAAGCTCTTGTAATTCTTCAAGCTCTTGAAGTTCATCTTCATTTTCACCTCTCTTAGCTCTATCCAAGGGCATTAACTCTTGTGAACTTGGATTGAGGTCGTAATTCATATTTTTAGCGTCAATATTTATCCCAGTGTTTGGGCAATTCTCAGCGCAGGTCGGGTTGAACTCTTTATGCCAGGCTAGCAGGAAGTACCCAAGTGTTATACCCAGCACTGTGACCACGAACACCCAGACGTTGTACGTCATTACGATCAACATGAGAAGATAGCTGACTAGTAGTTCCGTAATATTCAGCACGGTTTGTACTAAATGTTCTTTACTTCTTATTGAATGTCTGAAATGAAAATAAGAATTACAAGAATGAATTTTTGCTGGACCAGTTTTGTAAAAATTACAACTTGTCTAAACTGTCATAAGTTAGAATTTAAATGTGAATGTCCGCCCCAAAGATTAGAAAGTCAACTTGGGCTGATATCATAATGAGTTGTTTGAACTCTGTTCTCAAAATGAAAATCTTAGTTTACAAAAAATCACTTCACAGTTTCAAGTGGATTAAAATGTCTACTGGAGGTAATTGTCTCAAATATAAATACTCTGACTTCCTAGGGTGGATGGTACTAGTCACCTAATTAAAGTCGAGACTTGAGGTCTGGGTTTCAGGGCCCAAGGTTATAAAACTTGAGATTGGTCTCCGAGCTCAAATCTCATATCTTGTCTTTTAATGTTCTCAGTTAATTATATAATTGATCAGACAATAACAATATTATTGATACATTATTGTGACAGCATAATTGACTGAACAAGTATTTAAACATTAATCATCTTTATCTTTTCAACCATAATACTTTAAGAGCGGAATTAAGATTTGAGCTTGGAGACAGTTCTCAAGTTTATAACCTCTGGGCCAGGTCTGAGGCTTGTCCCATGGCCATACCTTAGCTGAGATTAAAGATTTTAAATTTAAGAAAATTTGCTACTACTTGTTTACAAAAGAATTGTGCTTTATCCTAGTAATTGTATTGGGAATCCATTGTCAGCTGGTAAAGTTTAATGTCTAAGACATGTACCATTAGGAAGATTCCTAAATTTTAGAACTGCAATTTTAGTTAACCAATGTCTGCAAAATGAGCCCCTGAGCTCTAACCGGTGTCATTGAGTGTAATTTTATTTGTGTGGGTAAGTATTGGATTGACAAACTCTATAATGTCAGTGATTTCCTTGATTACACTACAAAATGTCACTCAATTATCACGCAGTTTATTAACTCGGTAACAGAAATAAATCTATGCGTCTGTTACACATTCCTTGATCAATAAGGTGCATGTAATCTGATTGTTACCATGGTGAATATGTGAGGAGAATTGATTCCTAGTTTTCTTAACTAGCTTAAATTCACTGTAGTGGAAATCTTACAAAATGCAATAAAATTGGCTTTATCAAACACTAAACAAGCATATTTAAAATGAGTTGTTGTTACAAAGTCAAGATGGAAAATTTGAATTATGGATGTATTTTTGTGTTTCATTAATTGAACTAAGTAAATAATGCTATATGGGCTTCATTCAGAAAGGCCCTGATAGACGTCCAATGGTTAGTGGGCTAGTCTTCTAACCTGGCCATCCAGGTCCAAATCCCAGTCATGGCCGGTCATACCTTTCAATGAATATTTGACAAAAATGTCAATTTTCCTCCATATGTAAAGATGCCAGGTCCTTGTGGAAGGGTAAGTTAGTACTGGTTAGTATACAGTCCAGAAAAAAATAATTCAGAGAACAATGAAATATTTTGTTAATTCTTATTTTCCCCCAAATTTAAGAGAAGGTCCCTACCCCTACTTGTGAAAAAAAGCCTTGCCACTTATCTATGAACCAAACATTGTCTTCTTGCAGAAGTTGTCTTAGAGACTAAATAATCTATGGTTGTTTACTTTGGAAATTCATCTTTTGTTACATAGAGAAGAATACTGCTCACAGGAAGTCATGTGGTCAACAGCACAGATTTTACTGAGCAGTAAAACTTTACATGGCAACCACCAGAATATGTGAATCATAGACATTTGGTTTCCATGACTTTTAAACCTGTACAGACATTATTTTTAATCTAAACTCATCATACAACACAAATATGTCAGAAAAAATCTTCATGCCAATACTGAGCAAATAAGAAAATGTGAATCATGGAAACAAAATGCCTATGATATAAATTACATGACAATGAGGTCTAAAATGAAGGGTTTGTTTCGGTTACCCTGCCAACCTAATATTTTACCTGCCAACATAAGTTTTTTACAGCATCCAAATTGTAGAGCTATAATCATTAATATTACGCCGCACACATTCCAGTACAGTGTTGCTGATATATGCAAAAAATCAAAATAAAAAAATCCTTACCTACTGACCCATATTTTTTTGGGCATGTAGCCGGAAACAAACCTTTTATTTTTTTAGGCCTGACCACTTACTGGACTGATTTCTATTCATCAACTTAATAAGGTCACCTCAATATTGAGACAGGTTTATATGGTCCCCGAGGTGGTTTGAATACAGAGGTCTTACTTTATTTCAATCCAATAACGTGTTGTTTAACCCATTATCTCTTAAGCATACTTTTGACTCTTCCTAATTCAAAGCAAATAAACAAAACATCAATTTATTTTAGAAAATTAAGGGTAAACAGTATAAAATTATTTGCTTAAAAAGATGCATTACCTATTTCCCCGATAGTGTACATGAAGATATTGTCTGAACCATTTTGTGCCTTGGTATCCAATGGCAAGAATAAATGTACATAAACAAGCCAGAAATATGTCTGAAAGAAAGATGAATTATTTTATTTAATATGTTTCATTACACACAAATTGGTGATCTGTATCCTGTGTTAAGATGACTAACACTTTGTTAAATTAACTCCAGTCTTTTTAACAGAATTCATCATGAAATAGTTACAAGTAAATCTAAAACTATCAGGGGTTTGTGGTTATAGTCTCTGACTTGTAATCACTAGCCCCTAGCCGCTGCAAGTTCGAATACCACCAGGTCAAAATTTCACATGTGAGGAAGCTGTCCAGCTAGTTAATGGAAGGTTGGTGGTTCTACCCAGGTGTAAGCCTCGAGTCTTCCTCCACCGATACAGCTGAAAGTTGCCAAAAGACCCTGGCTGTTGGTGCAACATTAAACCCCAGAAAAAAATTTGAACTATTGCCAAGGAAAAATACGAAGTTAGGCTTGGTAATGGATGCTGGGTTTAAATACAATGCACCCTCTCCAAAGTGGCCCTCTTTAGAGCAACAACCCCCATCAACAACAGCATGATTTTTTCTCCACAGTATGATTTAACTATTAATTTAATCTCTAGAGCAACAACATCCCATCAACAACAGCATGATTTTTCTCCGCAGTGTGATTTAATTATTAATTTAATCTCTAGAGTAACAACCTCTCAACAACAACATAATTTTGCTTCTCCCAAAGAGTGTTGCTTTGGAGAGGTTGTGCTGTACTTGTAGAACAAGCAGATGAAATTCTACACTTACTTCCTTTTGTATCTAATATCCAGTTTTCAAACAAGGCTGTGGCATTTAACCCTGTATTGAAGTATGCCTGATGAACCTGGAATTAAGAAAATAAAAACAATGAATATTTTCTGAGGAAAACTACCAGAAAGAAAATACAGTCTAGGAAAACTGGTTAGGTGAACAGGCTGCAGGATATAACTGAATAATTGTTGAAAAACGGCTTTTAATCCAGTGAAAAATTAAAGAAAGCAAAACATTCATGCATAATTTACATATTTACATTCATACACAAAGTGACAATGTATATTGTTGATTACAAAAACAAATACAACAAAACTTCAAAATTAAGACCAACAAAGTGGTTTTTATATTTGGATGGTTTCATTGGCAAGTTAAAATATTGAGAAAATATTATTCAAGAAAATGGATCTAAAAATAAATGGTGTAATGAGGGAATCATACTATTGAAGGTCACCATTGAGGTTAGCTGTTAGCTGCAGAGCAGTGCCAACCCTCGTCTGTTTTACAACATTGTATAATAAGCAAATTTGACCAAAATTCTAAGTTTAAAAGGGGCATAACACCAAAAATATAGCTTTCAAAATAATGCCCCTTGTCTTGCAACTTTGCCTTGTCATGATAATCAAGTATTCTAAGTGCCATGTTGATATTTTTAAATGTTTGGGTGATGGGCTACATTCAAGTTTTTGCACGACAACAACCATGCCGCAGCAAGTTAAAATGCTTTGTTCATTAAATACAGTTTGTAGCTTTTTTCATATAAATATATATTGTGTTCATTTCAGTCACATTAAAACAGGTGGTTTCATGTTTTTAATTTACATCCAGCATTAACAAAACATAAATGTCATATTTTGAAATTGATAAACAACATTATGTCATTCTGTGAAGACGGGCAGATTTTCAAACTGTCATTTATGGATTAAAATGTTATTATAAAGTAATGAATCATTTGGGGCTTAAAATAGTACACATGTTCAGCAAAGATAGTAAAAACGGGATTCTACAGGCACCGTTATCTCATCTTTACCGCATTCATGAGGGTTATCAAAAAATGTATGCGGACGATAAAATTTAAATTTCAGATGAAAGAAAATAAACTATGCACTGCTGGTAACATACATATTTACTCTCATAGATTTTGTTCATAGAAAAAAATCACAGTTGTCAAGATGAAGGCAGCATGTTTAAGCAGGGATGTAACTAGAGCTATATTCCGCTCGATAAATTTGCTAAAACTCTAAAAAAATAGGAATGTCAGTAAATTTTTTTGTATGTAATGCCTGATAATTTTTTTCCCTTCATACACAATAAATGAGTTAAACATGCAATTAGTTCTGATAAAATCATCGTATTATCGGGTTTATTTATAAGGTCGAACATTCAGCAGTATGCAAGTCGCAACAATCACGTCAAATGGTGCGTAAAAATAATTTGTGTGATTTTCATACAATACAAGACATGTAGATACTATGTATTCATATATATTAGGGGTGTAACAATATGGTAAAAACCGTATTGCAATATATTGCAATATGCAAAACCCGAAATGCAATATATTGCAATACATATTGTTTTTCGCTCAGAAAAGCTTAGCAGGAGTTGATGCATATACATCGCCTTAAATGGATCAATATTATATATATCTATACATGCAATTCATATGTAGTTTCAAAGTGAAAAAGTGTTTAATTGATGAGCAAATTAAATGCACAAGTTCACATTTAAAAGTTAATGATGGAGACAGAATGGAGAGAAAATGCTGATATATATATATATATTACAAAAACAGGTTCAGAGAAAAATGAACCGGTAAAAAAGGCCAGAATTCGTATTGCAATATTAATGATCGGTTAACCGTTACAGCCTAATATATATGTTGGCATATTTCTGCATGAGATAGTCAAAATATTTCCGCAAAAATCTACCAGATTTTCACGAAAACACATTTTCACGAAAATTCAATAACTTTCCATGATAAGATTTCTTCACAAGATAGTAAACGTACTTGTCAAACTGGTGATAAAATATTTTCATGAAAAATAAAACAATTTTTGTGAAAACCAAGAAAGCTTTCGCAAAATTGAACTTACTAAGTGTATGCAGAAATATGCCACCATACATATAGTAGAACTACGTAAACAAAATCTACTTACATGTAATTCATGAACATGTGATTGATGTTGATGGTCGTGTATGGGTAGCTCTGTCACGTGATGTATGTGGTGGTGGTCAGAAAGATCCATGTGGTGTTTATGCTCATCATGCACGTGATCCATGTGTGTTGAGTGATCCACGTGCGTCGAGTGATCCACGTGCGTCGAGTGATCCATATGTGAGGAGTGATCCATGTTTTTTAAATAATTGAACACAAGTGAAGTAAAATTTTAAGAATAGTCTATAAATAGTTATTTCAAAATGTCACATGTACCATTTCACCTATTACGAAGCATACGCGCAGGTGAATACACTAATTTATGTTGATGTCAGTTCACTTCGAGGTTTATGCAAGATTAACGAGAAGTTGCTGGTGCGATACGCTTGCCTTGAGATGTAAACTGGTTATTATATTGTTGTATTTGTTAAGTTTTCTTTCGAGCCTTGGGTGTCTTCTCAAGCTGGAAGATAAATTAATTAACATAAACAAAAAGTTATGCATTTCATCAACATCTTGTTAGCATAACAAAGCGTACATTGTATTGAAATCGAAAAACGATAGGTACAAGCGCGTCTTAATACAATGGCGCCCACTTTTCTCATTCCTTGGGGTCATACACTTGAGTGAGGAACAAAACTCTGTACACAAATTAAATGGATGTTTTGTCTTTTCCGGAAAATAAGCTTACGGTAATTTGCGGCGTAAAATAACAGCCATTACCATTTGTGGAGAACAGAAGGACACACTTATAATATTTTAGCGGTGATTCAGTTCGTGGTAAACTATTTCTATGAGATAATAATACACAAATGTGGAAGTCGTTTTGATGCAGTTCATCAATCGACAATGTCCGGTAATTTCCGTAGAAAGTCGACTTCTAGCATATTACTATCAAGTGAAATTTCTATACTTGATGATTTTTACATAATTAGGTGGTGAGTAATTAACAATTTTACACAAACAACACATCATCGAGAAAGTTTTATGCAGAGAAATGTTTACATCGATGTGACAAAAAGTTAAAATTTTTCTGTTTTAATACAGTGTCAACTATCATGCAACACCAATATCGTACTTACGCCAATGATTTGTCTTTGGTTACATAAATATTTTATAAATAAGAACTTGATATTTTTACTCTCTTCTGCATAGTCCAAACGAGCACAGAATGTGACAATATACCAGTAGTATACAAATATACAACAACCCATATATTCTTTAAAGTTGCTTTTTAACAATACCACAGTGATTTTCGTCTGAAGTTTCATTCAAGACTCCAATATTTCTCGGTCTTATTGTAAAGAACAAATTAAATGAAAAAAATCAGTTATTCAATTTTGTGTGATTGTAAGGTAAAATGTCAGGTCGTATATGCATCATTATGACTAGATCGATTTAAGCGGACCATTAATACACCTGTGTACGACATAACAGGAAATGACACGTGATTTGATACCTAACAAAATAAACACGAACAAAAAATACGACATTAAACCATTGAATGATATTTTTTATTTGCATAAAAAAAACATAACATCATTATAAAATCACATCATTAATTATATATATGTGTGGTACATAAACATTCACGTTTGGATATAAAGAGACGCCTTATAAACACAATGAGATTTTGATATTAATTACAGTAATAAAAGAGAGGCTAGTCATTAATTAAAGCATTGCTTTAAATAGATTCAAACAACAACATTTTTGTACCTTTAAAGTATTGTATCTCCATAAAATACTTGAATCAATAAAAAAACGGAATATCCTGAAAGCAGGCACATGTGTATCTTATCCGGTAAACACCACAATACTGACTCGAGATATAATTATACACACTTTCTGATTGTCATACGATGTAAATGTTTGACATTAACATTGCCCTGGGCATTAATGAAAATCTCATGTCATTCATTCATTAACTATACATGCACGTGCGTTTTTTATCACCGCTGATGATTAATATTTAATACTAAATATCTAACGCTGTACCGTTTGGGTAACACTTCGTGGACACTGAATGGCAAAAATCTAATAAAATAATGAGCTATTTACAATTTTCAATACCACAATCCAGGTTTGGATTAATTAGTCGGGTGGTAAGGTCACGTGAAAGAAAATAAGATACTCAGATAATCAGATATCGTATTTCCTGTTTATTTTATCAATTGCGATCTGAAACTTTTTTAATCAAGTTGAATAAACAATACATAAACTACATTTCAGCGAGTACAGTGCAACCTCTCCAAAGAAACACCCGTAGGGAGAAGCAAAATTATGTTGTTGTTATTGTTGTTGTTGTTGTTGTTAGATGTTGCTCTAGAGAGGTTAAATTAATAGTTAAATCGTACTGCGGGAAAAATTATGCTGTTTTTAGGGAAGGTTGTTGCTCAAGAGAGGGCCACTCTGGTGAGGTTGCACTGTATTTGTATCGTGTCATTACTGGTCGGAAGAGAGGGAGGTTAACGATTCTTCAGTACTTCATACAGTCAGTTTTATAAACAATTAATTTAACACGCCATATCCAAGGACATTAATGCATGTTTGTCTGATAGCAAACGTTTAGCGTAAATTAGTACATAATACAATACATGCAGTTTATGTAAAGAGAATTAGCTGTACTTTGAACATATTTAAGTATACCTCTCATAGCCCTGAAGTGATTCCCCGTTTTAACCACAATTAACATGACTGCCATACACTATAATTCCACTCATTAGTTCTGTATATTTTCACCGAGCTTATTATCGACTTTCGTAGGACTTTCAGCATATAAGCCAGAGATAACGTTTACAACACACAGCTGATAAGTCGCTCTTAGCTTGTTTTCCTTTCCATTACACAACACAGAGCCACAAGGAGTTGATTTAATTGACAAAATTTTAAAACTCAAGCCAAATATTTCTAAATACTCACGGTGGAAGAGGAAAATAAATTCAACATCGTTTATCTCAAGGAAAATTTATCTGTTTTAAAAATAAACAGAACGGCCCGACAATACAACTATTACAAAAATACACTACTTTAAAATACTGAAATACACACGTAATTGTCTTATTAAATTACAACATGAATTTTGGACTTATAAAAATACCAGACGCCGTGTGACCCCTCTAACTTAAGGTCGAATAAAGACCACCCAGTGAAAAAAAATCAGTCTTGGAAAAACCGCCATTGATTATTTAGAACAAACTGACTTCCGAATAGGGCCACCTGTCAATAAAGGCCACATTTTGTCTTTCCAAGGGGTGGCATTCGTTCACAGGTTTGACTTTACATGTAACTTTAAACATTAGACTGAACTAAGTATTGATTATCGATAGCTAAAAAAAGTTAAACATTTTTTCATTCTGTGAAGCTCAACACATTAATTAAATATTTAGAACATCATAACCATTCAAAACATCAGAAATTCTTTAAGCTGAAATTCCACAACATGTAAACTCATACAAGAACAGACAACCACGTTTTCATTCTTGGTGTGAGACGCATTCATTATCTACCCTTGACACAATATTGAAGGACGCGAGCTAAACGTAAACCGGTTCCCGTCTACACTCTGGTGCACTGCAACAAGGAACGGGGACCAGTTTAAGCTAAACGTAGATCGATGAATGTTTTGAGCGTATAAAGAATCAGACAACGAATAAATCGTTTAATATTTACTTACCTAACAATGAGTTAATCCACGAAGAATACAAAACATGAACATGTTGAGATGAAACAAGAACAACTACATATACGAACCACGTTTAAAATACGAATAATCTTACCTCACAGCATGCTGTTACACGGATCGATTTCTGCTGGATTATTTAAGTATTGACTGTGAGACGACCTCTACGCTGGTCCAGTCTACTCGTGCCCAATACAAAAACAATTTTTGATAGTGTAGTATGCGAGATAAATTATACAATATTCGTGTTGCTGGATACATTAGAAATATATTTTAATGCTTACAAATTTACGTTCTTATTTAGTATTTCAGCCTAATTGTTTTAACAAAAGATTTCAACGAAGAGTATCATATGACAATTATGGAAGTATGTACCTTTTCTCAACTTCCTTCCTTGCTCTTACTTCTGCCTGATGCATTTATAATCGGAGTCATTGGCGAGGTCAATGACCTCGTGTTCCTTAACAATAATCGATCCGACTTTTGAACTATTTACGGATCTGATCAATTTATTGTTGTGTTTCATTGAAGACTGGACTTCTTCACTTAATTCAAGCTATTTACTAGCCTCTCACAAATAGATTTTTATAGCTATAAAACATGTGCATGAAAAAAGACAAAGAGAATCTTTACTAAGGTGTAAAAAAAATGTTTCTTGTTACATGCGGATTTTTTTCATCATTCTTGAAAGCCGCTGTTGAGATTATTTTGGTGCAGAAATGTAAAAAGTAAGACAGTGGATTTACCGTTTCTCGGACCTAATATGACGTCTAGGGTCGCAGGGAAAACTAAGGGTATGTCGGGTAACCAGAAAAAAAACACATTTTTTCTACGCCTTACCTTTTTAGAACAATTGCAATTATCCCGCAGACGGTTGACCATTAATTTAAAGAATCGTTATCTATAACATTTAAACACTGTAAATCCGCATTTTTGTCGAAATTCATTTGCAGGCGCATTCCCAGAATTGTTCCTAAATGTTCCTCTTTGAGTAGTAAATCTCGAATGACACATTACCATATGTACATGTGTTATTTGATATAAACTCGGAGCGCACGAGAATTTCATGAACAGCGTGTACAAAAGGCGCCAAAATTAATCAGGAGCGCATTAAGCAATATAGAACAAACCGCCTCAAATCGCAGGCATGGTTTTAGGGGGCGGGGCAGAGCCGGCGTGCGCCCCTCAAAATTTTGGCAAGCATAAGTAAAACAACATTAGTTATGCGCTGATTCTGTCCATATTTTACATAAACATCTAGACTTTTTGTCCCCCCAAAATCCTGTACCCGCCTCTAAATATTCCTGAATATGAAACCAAAAATTCATGAATATAATCCGAAATCGTTAAATCAAGATAACTATTTTTTAAAACAAACTCGGGTTTTATGCCTGTTTACTCTTGTATTTTGGTTGAGTACGGCCAGGAAGTTCACCCCAAGATTCTGTCCCAGTAAATGTAGGTCTACTAACCCTGTTCTCCGCAAGTAACTGCCAAATTCTCCACACGAATGATCAGCAGTGGTGGACGAACGGTCAGGGACGAGATTGTTAAATCAAAACGACTGGCGCGCAACTCCATTTTGACATTTTGGTTCATTAAAATAGTTCATTATAGTATCATTTTTGGCTTCACAGTCCTGTCTACAGATTATAACAAAGGGTTAATCCTGTGAGTGGAGATATCTATTGTGGTAAATTACCATGTGGAAACATAGGATGTTGAGATTGTAGACAACAACTTGAATGGTGACAGTTATACATTATGTAACATGCTGTGAATGAAGTGTTCGCATTGGATAATAACTAATAACATGTTGAAAGTGTAGAATACGCCTTGAATAACGACATAACATGGTATAGAATAACAGTGAATAGCAACATAACATTTTATGGTGTTGAGTACGCCTGGTATAGCGACATAACATCGGGTTAGAGCAAGTTTCTTCGCTGTAGTTGAGTGGACATTATTGTAAGGAGTGGACATTATTATACTGAGTGGACATTATTGTAATGAGTGGACATTATTATACTGAGTGGACATTATTATACTGAGTGGACGTTATTGTAATGAGTGGACATTATTATAATGAGTGGACATTATTGTAATGAGTGGACATTATTGTAATGAGTGGACATAATTATAAGGACTGGACATTATTATAAGGAGTGGACATTATTGTAATGAGTGGACATTATTGTAAGGAGTGGACATTACTGTAATGAGTGGACATTATTGTATTGATTGGAGATTATTGTATTGAGTGGACATTATTGTGATTAGTGGACATTATTGTACACAGTGGACTATGTGCAGAATCCACATGGAACGTTCAAAAGACTGAATATCAAGGCAAACATAACAGAACGACAATATGTATATTTTAACTTTATTATCACACCAAGTAAGATGATAAACATATACTGATTTATGATAAATAATAAAATTCTAGATCATAGAAGTAGTAAATTATGTAAAAATGATAAAAATGATACAGTGCAATAAAATAACAAACCCTCTTTGTATGGTAGGTACAGACTTAATTTGACGTCTGGTCTACACTATCATTCATAACGGAATCAAACATAGTAACTCCAGGCCCCGAGGTTATAAAACTTGAGAACAGTCTCCGAGGTCAAATCTCAATTCCATTCTCAAAGTATTACGGTTGAAAAGATAGAGGACATTAATGTTTAAATACATATTCACGTCAGTTATGCTGACAGAATAATGTGTCAATAATATTATTATTGTCTGCTCATAATTAACTGTGAACGTTAAAAGACAAGATATGAGATCTTAGCTCTGAGACCGATCTCAAGTTTTATAACATCGGGCCCTGTATTTCAAACCATGATAAAATAATAAAAAGTCCTTACATTTTGCTGATATTGAAAAAATGGCGTTATTGAGTAAAAACACATGTAGTTACATTTAGCAGCATTCTGAACTAAACAATAAATGTGAATGAATCATAAATAATGAAATAAGATCGACATTTCCCTCAAAACTGGACGAAATGAGGGACATATATAACTTTAATACATGAACAAACTGTAGGTATGCGACCATAATTTCCCATCACACAAGTCAACACAATCATCCGATATGTATTTGTACTAGTAAGCATATAAAACCAAATACACGTTTTTCCAAAATAAATACAACAGAAAATGATATCACAGATTCTAACACGAATGTATTCCAGTCATGTTATATTCCAATAGATTCTATATACACAAATAAATATAAACTACACTCATAAATGATCATGTATATTGTACAGATAACCGTGAAAAGGTATAATATTTCCAATCCCCAAATTAAAATAAAAACATGTCATTGAAACTTAAAAGTAACATTCATCGTACAGTCAAACCAGTGCTTATGACCACCTCCGAATAAAGACCTTCCTGTACATAAAGACAATTCTTTGAAAAAACAGTCACTGATTATTTTGAACAAACTAACCACCAAATAAAGGCCGTCTGTCAATAAAGGCCACATTTTGTCTTTCCCAATGGTGGTTTTTGTTTACAGGTTCGACTGTATCACACAACGTGTCATATCGACGGTGAACGAGAAGATTTCAATGTTGCATGTAAATAAAGTCATAGTTAATTTGAATGAAACAAACACACAGATATAACCTTAAAGAACACAAGGAGAGCACCGAACAGAATGGTTTATGATGTTGAAAAAAATCTGCAGTAAAAATCAATGGATATCTTGTTCTAACTCTACAATCAGGGATTTTTACATTTCTTTAGCGACTAAACAAGAGCGTGCAATTATAATGTTGCTTGTTCAAAATAAAAAAAAATGTTTAAGACATAAATTATCAAACTACAGATCAGGTGTAAACAAAGTCTGATTATTTGAAATAATGACTATAGCAACGGATGATGTAAAACATACGATAATTACATGAACATATGTGTATGATTAAACTTCATACATTGTAAATATTACAAAGTCATAGAATGCTACCGCATTTTGTAATTTATCTTGTATGTAGGATGCATAAAAAATGCCGAACATTTCTTAATCAAACACTGTTTTTGCCCGCACTTTTAATAGATCTTAAACTCGGACTTTAACACAAAGACCAGTAAATTGGAATTTGAACAATTTAACAGGACAATAGACATGTCCATCTTTGTCAAGTAACTTTGTGAAATACTAGTATCATTAAATTACACTCCACTAACCAATGCTCTGTGTGAAGAAATGTTTAATTTGTCTAAGAAATGATGTATAAATCTCCCAAGATGCATCAGAACTTCCTCCCAGGAACTTTTAATCGGTTAGGAGCCCCGTTAACATCACAACATATAAAGCAAGAACTGACGCTATCTGCAAACAAGGTTTAACGAGCTTATGTAACAAAACATTTACTGTTTGTCATAACAAACATGAGACAAAGTTGATCAGCTCATTAAACACATATACATGAATTCTGATTTCAGTACAAACAGGAAATCCTTCCCGCATCAGAACAATCCACAGATCATGTAGACATCTGATCAAGTGACCCAATTCCGAGGCCAATATTAACTAAAACAGCTAATTGAGCTGACAATGTGCTAAGGGACATGCGCCTGTTGTCCAACTACAAACAAGATAATCCGCTGAAGAGTTTTGACAGAATAGTTGGGCAGAACAACCAATCGATAATTCAAATTTAAACTTATATTCACATTCGTTGCGTCACGTGTTTCTTAATTCTTTCAACAACAAGTGAAATGTTCTGTTTATATAATCTTTCATTACTGATGTCTATATAACTTAATCGAGCCAAGATCTTCCGAATCTGATCAGGCGCACTTTCTATTGGCGAAAATCTAAGCAACACGGGAATCACCGGTTTGTTGAAAGTTTCCGCCAGCAACAAGTCCTTTTTACAATTATCACTTTGTAAATATTTAGGAGTAATACAAGTGAGGACAACCGATGAAGATTTCATGTTCCGTTGAATGAGCGATTGCAGCGTGTCTCCACTTCCGTCAAATGTGGCGGTACTGCTCCGCCCACTTTTGCTGCTGTGGGTGCGGTTTGGTTGAGGCGCCATATTGATATCCGCCCAGCAATTAATGCCATTGGCTTCAAGGACTTGTTTGATGTCCTCCACCTTCGCTTGTGTGTCCCACTGATAGCTTATAAACACCATTGGTTCTCTTTCACCGCTCGAAGAACTTTGCATACCGTCTGAAATGCATAATGACCAGAATAAGTACAGATAAACCTGTGTTTGCGGCCACCTCCGAATAAAGATTACCCTGTAAACAAAGGCCATTCCTTGAAAAACCGTCACTGATTATTTAGAACAAAATGACCTCCGAATGAAGACCATCTGTCGACAAAAGCCACAATTTGTCTTTCACAAGGATTTGTTCGAATGTTTGACTGTACTTGTTCTATACGACGGATTATTTGTAATAATAATACATATTTAATTAAGGTGTACATGTATTTGGACTAAATGTCTTTGCTAGATTCCCTCCAGATATGCTTACAAACGTGTATTAACTTCATACTTCAACTCCAGATTAACTTGGTCGTGATCAACTACTGGTTTATTTAGAACACGACGCTAAGAACAGGGCGTGTCTGTAGGTCCGATAACCTTCCACGATGGAAATATTTTCCTAGCAACGAGGAAGCCATGAAATCTAATTATCATAAAAACTCTTAAGCTTCACTTGGATCAAGTTAGTAACCTGCGATGAAGGGCCTGCAGTTATCACCACACCGACCATTTACAGACATGGACAGTCCCTGTTTGAAGTCTTAATCTTCATCTCTGAACAAGTTTTTAAAAAGTTTGTCTGCTAGTTTGTACATGTTAAATGTTTAGCCACAACGAACTCACCAGTGAAAGAATGTGATTTAGAATCAAGAAATCATGGAACATTTTTTTATTCTAAGTCTTAGAGGAAAATTTTCAACGATAACTGGGAATCCTGTTGTTGTTGTTATATTAGTAAGTGGGTTAAACCGTATAAAATGGCCGACATGTGTATAAGATGAATATTAGCTTAAAGTACATTTCAAATTACAAGTGTACATCGATTAATTACAAGTACAGGTCATGATTGGTCATTCTTTGTGTCTTATTTAATCAA
Source organism: Lutraria rhynchaena (assembly GCA_008271625.1). NCBI lineage: Eukaryota > Metazoa > Mollusca > Bivalvia > Venerida > Mactridae > Lutraria > Lutraria rhynchaena. Next base: position 59,348 of record VIBL01000110.1, on the reverse strand, counting down.
GTTCTAAATAATATTTGAACAATGGATTAATCCGACCTTTGAAAATCGAAAATAAAAAGCAAATTGTTTGTAGAAAAAAACTCGTGAAATGAACATATTGTTACAAGAAAAGCTCTTGTATTTATAACTACTGGAGAATATAACAATCAATATAAGTATTAAACATGGCTTACTTTGGACATTTTAAACAAATCTCTGAATTTGACTGGATATTTGTTAACAGAATTGACAAGGCATGATTACCAACCGTATGCCGACCGGTGTTTCTCTGTTATGTTATGATATTTGGTCGTACTTAACATTGAAAACTTTGTTTAGTGTTTGCAAATTTGAATATAACTTAGGCAATTTCATAGATAAATATATGATTTTGGTTTAAATAATCCATATCACATCTAAATCACAATATAACATATCATCACTACTCATATCATATACAAGTGTATTTAATACATGTACAATAAAACCTCAATATTACGACCACCCCATTACAACGACCACTTATTTTCGGACCAGTTTTCAATTACCCCCCCCCGCCCCTCTTTAACTCATTTTGATAAAAAACACCTCATTATTATTTTAAGATGGTCTTATTATTGAGGTTTTGCAGTACACAGGCGACTTTATCGCTATAACTTACTTCGGGAGTAGGCCAGAGCTTCGAGGGGCCTCAAACCGTCAGCCATTTTGTTGAGATAGGCTTGTTCAAGAACGACTCCTGGAACCCGTCTGAGAGGTTTAATATGGTGTTCTAACACATCTAGACATTCGTTATACATTTTTGTCTCAAAGTCAATTGCTGGACACTCTCCTTTAAAGACAAATAATATGATACACAAAAAACTCCAACAGCAGCATGATTTTTCCCTCTGTATTTATCTATTAATTTAACCTCTCTAGAGCAACAACCTCTAAGTAACAACATATTGTTACTTCTTTAAAAAGGTGTTGCTTTAGAGAGGTTGCACTGTTCATGAAATGTACAGCTGTTTTAAAGAGTATTTCCATACTTACCACGAGGAACTGACAACTTCTCTATATAAATCGCTCGAACCGGCGATGGAGGACGAAAGACGGGATGTGTTTGACCAAATCTTCACAGTGAACATGTGTTGCGCTCACAGGTGGTTCAAATTCACGAACCTGAGGCCCTTAGACATAATGCAGTAACTTTTAAGCTAAGCGGACTCTCCCCATACACACATGTATGAGTAATTTCGATTAACAACATTTCTATCATTTCTATTCTATGACAGACAATTTTTAATCATCTGTTAAAATAGGACATCTCAAAAATCGATAATTTTTTATTGTACACATATTGCTGAACTTCCAAACATGACATTGCTTTTAACGAACCTAACATTACTCGTTTGTTGCCATGCTCCGAGTACCGTATATATTGTGGCTTATTTGTAAAACAGGCCTTAAAAATTCAGTAGCCAAGTCAGAGCAAACATTGGATCAGTGTGAATTCTGATATGCAAACATACCGTACGAACATACGTGGGTTTTAACCCCAACTGATGTTACCTGGGTAAATTTAAACTTTTCAACAGCTTGGAGTACATGGTTAATTAAATATGTAATGTAGAATATCAGTATTGTAAATGCATGAACGAATTCATATACATGTATACTGGATTGAGAAATTTAACTTTTGTGCATAGTTGTGTTGAAATCCTAAGTAAGAACTGGTGGAAAAGTGATATTCTGATTCGATATTTTGCAGTCCATTGTTATCAGTATTTCTTTGCTTGTGACAAATCAGCGATATATCTGCAAGGAGTTTAGGGTCAGTTTCACTTACTTTACAAGACTGCCAGATCTAACTAGATTCAGGGTCAATACACCTGGTCATGAAAGGTACTATGTTACAAAACAGTTGCATACTGACTGCAAGACACTTATTTTACCAGTCAAACATTGTCAATATGGAATTAAAACAGAGATTTTGTTTCGCATTAAATTCTTACCTAGCACTGCCTTCAATGTCGGCCGTAAATTAAGCCATATATTTTTGAAGACTGCAGATACCAGCTTTTTTCCAAGCCAATCAGCAAAGAGCACCTCATGAAATACAAAAGGTGACGCCGCGGCAGCTTCCGTAACTATGACAACCACATGAGTCGCCGTTGCCATCTGAGGACCGTTTATCTCTAGGAATTCTTCTTTAGACCGCCCTAGTTTGATGCTGTCATGGTGAATTACCTAAAATTAATGACACTGTACGCTTTACAAAATGGTGCATTTTATTTAACGAATATTGCAGTATAACAAAGTATACCAAAGGAAGTACGCTCTTTACAAATTTCATTGTCAATTGGATACATACGTAATCTAAAAATTGTGATAAACAATGAGGCATAAGTTCATGAATCAGGTTTTGTATACGGGGAACAATATAATAACCAAAATGATTTAACAAGATTTATGTAAACACACTGAATGAGTGATAAACACGAATTTAGTGCATGAATTAAATGCTGACTCATCAAAATAATTTCTCAACAAACCGCTTCAGATATTTATGATTTGAAATCTGAGTTCTGTCAATCACAAAAAAGATGAAAAGAGCAATGGATGTAAGACTAACTTGTTCAAGACCCTGAAGGAACATTTCCAAAAAAGAGAATAAGTAAATGAACAGCGTCCGAGGTTATAAAACTTGAGATCGGTCTCCAAGCTCAAATCTCATATTTTGTTTTTCGATGTTTCTAAGTTAATTCTGGTAGAATTAGTATGATACTAATCATACATTATTGATTTGTCAAAATTGATTTGAAACTGTATTTGAACTTCACACTGCGGTGACTTTAAACCAAAATACAAAGTACTTTGAAAATGGAATTGACGTTTGAGCTTGGAGGCTGTTCTCAAGTTTTATAACATCGGGGCTTGACTTATTTTCTTGTACACAGCACAATTCTTCATTGTCATAATTATGACTTATATCCAGTATTTTACATACAAACTTTGAAGCCAAATTTTACAGCAGTTTAACTGGAACAAACGGACGGAATGACAGACGGACGAACGATGAACAAACTTACGAGTTCCCTTCCGGGCACAAAGACATTATAATTTTTTTTTCAATTGATACAAACATCATTATTGATTAACGTTATTCCGTTCAAGAGTGTTAACAAGATAAAATCTGAAACGAATACATAGCTCTATAAGTGTTGTAATAACATCAGTGTCGTGATAAAGAGTTTCAAACTTGTAATGATTTGACACATACGGCCCTTTTCATAGACATATTTAATCTAAACAGCAGTTTCCAAACATAAAGAAATCTAGCTACCACTTGTTTGATAAATAAAAAGGGTTTGATCCTGGTTTATTTTGTTTTTAATATCTATGACAGCTCTCTAAGTGAATGAAAGATATCCTACACGCCGGCTTATTTCTATGACATCGTTACTCAATTTTTGGCAATATTGAGATCATTTTTTCGTCTCGATGAGCTCTTTACAATAATCATTCTTACCTGCTTTTAGATCAATGATCATACTCACCTGTAGACATATCATTGTACATCTATAAATAGGGTTAATCCTAATTCCACAAACCCGTAACTCGCTTAAAATTATTGCAGTTCAAAACTTCAAATGTGATTTTCTTAAAATGGGAAAAAATGACATAGGGATTTTAGAAATAACTCAGCGTATAGGTACATGTATTAAGTTTGAAAACTGTAATACCTTAGCAAAGATGTGTCTTGATGATTTAGAGTTTTAGTCGATGTAATAAAATTTTATAAATGTACATGGAATTAATTTGTAGTCTGTTAACTCTGAACAAATAGAAGAAATGATCAATGTTAAATAATCTCTTAGTGTATTAATCGAAAATATTATCGAAAAATCAAAATCTTCATCTAAAAAAGATCATGATTTTTCTTTATAATTAATAGTACAGGGCAGCTATTGATGTATAGATGAAAGTTTACTGAAGGTATAAAAAGCCTTTATGAATGCCTATATGAGGAATAACTATAGACATCTATCAGGGTTGTTAAGTTGAGAGTTAAGGGGACATGTTATCAGTACAGAATATTCTGGGATATAGCAAAAGAGAGAAACAAAGAATCAAAGATTAAAAAGCCAGAAATATCTGTCTGTGATTCAATCAATCTCCACACAGAGTTGTCGTTCCTGAATGAGATGTTCCAATCAATGTAAACATGGCAGTGGCGACAACTCTGGATGTGGAGACTTGTTGACAAGCATATGTTTATTTTTTTAATACAAATCTCATCAGAAATTAGTGGACAGTAAAAACAATGAAAAAATGGACGTTTCTATCTATACAACGGTAACGATTTTAAACGAGTTTATTTTGCGGAACTTTAACAACCATTTTAACGAACAGTCATTTACACCTAGAGCCAACATAACTGAAACACGACTAAATACAGAATTTACAATTGCCGTTTGTTACAGCCATAAAACTGTTTGCTGTTTATCAAAAATAAAACATACATGTATACTTATTACAGATTTTGCAGCTTTCAAGATTATGAAAAGCGGGATAATTTTATATTCAAGTGATTCAATTATTGCTTGGGAGAGAGAGAGAGAGAGAGAGAGAGAGAGAGAGAGAGAGAGAGAGAGAGAGAGAGAGAGAGAGAGAGAGAGAGAGAGAGAGAGAGAGAGAGAGAGAGAGAGAGAGAGAGAGATTCTGTAGGAAGCCATCTTGACATTATCTTCCGAATGATTGTCAAAGATGTCCGGCATATAACTTAGTATAACATTCACTCGTTAGATTTCTAATAAATGCAGAGAAAGCCAATTTATTTTGGTTTGAATTTGGTGTAGCACTTTTATTAACATGATTACAGTGAACTGCTGACCTAACCAATTTTCCTGGGTTACTTACCAGTACTTATAAACCACATACAGCCCCCTAAATAACTTTCCTTGAGATGTTTGAGTCAGAAATGGAAAACAGCTTAACCTGGCTTGTGGCGTTCATCGATCATATCCAGGAGGAATATGATCTTCACTCGGTTCATTCGCCCGCCAAATTTACAATCAAGTTCTCTACCACCCGAGCTAACTGGACGGACTTACAGAAACACTACATATTGGCTGGGATAGATTACTATAGTTAGTGAGCATTACCCAAACCCAAATACAGTGGGGAAATAACCTACAGTTCTGCAAAAAAGAGGAAAAAAAGAGCGTGAAGATTCCATAGACAAAGTTCCGTATAAGAATCTAAAAGAAGCTATATCTAATATCGCAGTATCTCTTATATAGCACAATGTACCTTGCTGTCCTTTGGGAACTGAAGACAAAAAAACATTACATTTCTAAGATTTTATACAAACATCTCGTTTACGTGTTCTACATACTTACAAACAAACATAAGTATCTCTATAATTTCAACGAATGATTTTCAACATTTACACCTTCTGTGACATGAAGTGGCACTTATTGTTCAGATCAATAATGTATGAAAGCTAAAACATTGCATTAATAAATAACAAGCACTTAGCGACAACAAAGCGAAAATAAAACAAATTAATGTAAACATGAGTCTGGGTCAGTTTAAAACGTATTAACCATTTAAAATACAGTCAAACTTGTGTTTGAGACCACCTCCGAATAAAGACCACCATGTGAATAAAGGTCATTCTTTGAAAAACTGTCACTGATTATTTAGAACAAACTGACATCCAAATAATGGCCACCTGTCAATAAGGGCCACATTTTGTCTTTCCTAAGCGTGGCCTTTGTACACAAGTTTGACTTTATGTACTTTTTATTGTTTAACATGTACAGCGTGTCCCATAAATACCTGTTACCATTTTAACAACAAATATTTTAGGAAGCCAGTCACACAAATGACCAATTAATGTTTAGATCCATATTACATATTTTTAGCAAAATTATTAATGAAAACTGACCATGTTTGTGATTTTGGAATGGTGTTGGTTGTTAAAATTAATCAACTGGAATGCAGTGGAACCCTCTAAACCGGCCAAATGACCTGGTCCCGGGCTCGGCAGGTTTAGAGGGGATTGTTGAATTACACAAAAACCTCGTTATCTTATCGGAACAGACGAAACGCTCGAGATTAATATGGTGCTCGTAATAACGCGGTATTTGTTTGATGGTTGAAATTTATACACAACTAATGAGCAAAAGCTTGACGGGACTTTTAAAACTCCTCGAGATAAGTCGGGTGCTCGTGATATCGATGCTCGTAATAACGAAGTTTTACTGTATATAGTAATGAAGTCGAGACCAGAACATTTGGCCGATAAAGAGGGGAAACCGGTTTATAGGGGTTTAAAAGGTCGTCACTGTATTGTCTTGAAATCAGAAGATACTTATACATGTATATATACATGTATATGATTTCACATGTTGTTAACAGATGTACTATTTCAGTCATACAGTAAAAACCTCAAATAACAACCATCTCTATATTACGACCACCTTCTTACACCGCCAATTTATTCTCGGACCAGCTTTCAATACCTCCCCAATATTTCTACGCGTTAATGAGACCACCTCAATATCACGACCGATTTTTCGGGTCCCGAAGGTGGTCTCAATTTCGAAGTTTTACTGTACTAGCGTCTTTTTTTATCAAGATTCAAAATCGTGATTTGTCACGTTCATATACATTCTATAGATATTGATTCAGTGGGTATTAATAATGTATGAAAGGCTCTTTGATATACCGACATTTTAAGTACATGTGTATGTTCAAAGGTATCAAGTTTAATGTGATAAATGCTCATGAAAAACAAGTTATTAACCAGTTATAGTTTGTATTGACTTTATTTCTTTGATATAAACAAGGCTAAAGTTTCTAATTTATCAATTAAAGATAAATTTTAAAAATGGATTTATGTCACACTTGTATGGTTATATTTCCATCTATGTTTTATTTCTTTCACATATATTTTTTCTTTGGGTTTAACACCGTTTTTTAACAATGTTTCAGTTATATACGGTAACCGGTTCACCTAACCAGTTTTCCTGAACTGTATACTAACCAGTACTAACTTACCCTTCCATAAGGAGCCGGTAACTTCTCCACATATGGAGGAAAATCGACATTTTGTCAAATTTTCATAGGAGGGTTATGACCTGCCGCGACCTGGCTTTGAACCCGGACCGCGGGTTACAAGTCCAGCGCATGAACTACTGGACCACGGTCGCGGCTAAGCATATGACTACATAGATAATCAGATCATGTGATTTACTAAGAAAAAAGTACAGAAAAAATCACTTAGCGACCATCTAAATATGAAAACCACCTCTTTATGACGATACTTCAATTTCGGACCGGTTTACAAAGTTCCTAAATACAGTAGAACCTTTCTAATCCGAACTTGCTCGGACAGATAAAAATGTTCCAATTATGGGTTTTCGGAATACAAATGTTCCGAATTCGAGAAGGTATTTAGCATTAAACACAATAAAAAACGGAACCAGCTTAAGTATATGGTTTAGAGAGAATTCCGGACTGGAGAGGTTCGGATAAGAGAGAGGTTTGACTGTATTTCAACAAGATATTGAGACTAATTCAATATTAAGGCCGAAATATCGGTCTTAATCGTAGTCTTAATAACGGGGTCTTACAGTGACAAAATACCAGTAAAACACAGCTTTAGTAACATATTACAGAAATATCCTTTAATCGGCATGTTTTTTTGTATTTGAAATACGTAACAGAGATCATGTACACAACGTTTATCAATATTTCAATACTGTGTGGTATGACAAACTATTTAAGGTTTTAATCACATTAAAGATAAAATCACAGCCTGTGTTACACTGTATGCGGACAATCGGATCATTTTTCAATTCAAAACGATAATCTCTGAATTATTTGACTTTGTACAACATGTCAGACGATTGAGACAAGCTTACAGAGGTTCATAAGGCATGTCAATAGGTTTATGATAATTGCTAATATGTCCTATTATTGTGTAAGTTTTGTCCACATCATTTATTGAATTACGTTACTTTTTATTCATGTATTAAATTATATCAGGACTATTGATTGTAGGGACATTTATATCTACAGTGGACACCCTCTAAACCGCTTCCTCTATAAACCGGTTTCCCCTCTAAATCAGCCAATGTTCTGGTCCCGACTTCATTACTACATAATTCAAAAATCCCCTCTAAACTGGCATCCCCTCTGAACCGGCCAAATGACCTTGTCCCGGGCTCGGCCGGTTTAGAGGGGTTCCACTGTATCTGTACATACCTATTTACAATATCACGATTACAAATACATGTATGGGATATTTAAGTAAATATCAAGGAATTTTAACCCTTTGCCTCATAATACCGCATTTCCCGCATCTGAAGCCGACGACATTTGAAAACATTGACAAAAGAAGTCATTGCTTGTAATGAGTAATGGCTTCCCTTGCCACAATGTTTTCCACTCTGTCAAAGAAATAACCCAATTTTCTTTAATAAATTTATGTTTTGCATATTTGCTTTGAATTTGGAAGGGTCTAAAGTATCTTTATGAAGCAAAGGGTTAAACTATTCGTCTGACAGAACTAGAGTTTCAAATAAATTATCACACTTTCATCAGAACTTTTTAAAAAAGACATCACTTCATAAATAAAAAATACATATAACATAATTTTCGGTTCATTTACATTTGAATTTTAATTTCAAACAGTTGTAGAAGAATTTTTGTATTGTATGTTTTAAATGTTATTTGAAGCTATTCCAAATATATCATGACGTTAAACGTTATACACCATACTTACCACGTACTTAAAAAGAAATATGACATTGATTGATGAATTGAAATAGGATCAATGTGCCAATGTATGTAATTCAACAACTGATCAAAAATTAAATGACCGTCGTATTGTAATTATAATTTACATTTCATTATGATTTAGTACACTTTGTTAGATCTAAAACATATTCATTAACTTAGGATTCCAAAACATTTTAGCATCAAATATATAATCAAAAAAGGGACCAGCTGACGTATTCCGGATTAGAGAGGTTCGACTGTATTGCCATTCTGTCATTCACCGAAACAAGTCACTGCCCTCGCAGATCTGATTTTAGACGCGGAAAACTGCTGAGTCTATCGGCGCGAGGCCCGAGCCGTTGGATGGATGTCTTAATTATTATTGTATCATTGATCTTATTACGCACACTTTATGTATAAACTTTGTTATTTCATAGATTATGACCAAAATGAGTGTATATATCGTCCTTAGTATGTAAGTCCGACACACCATATGTACATTTTGTTTGAATCGGTCATTCAACCGCTCAGATATTCTCTGGGAAACGTCAAACTTCATTCATAAAAAGCGAACATACACTGTAAATGTTATATAGCTGTTAAAACATTAATTTTTGTTCAGAATTTCATATTCTTAAAATTTGTTTTAAAGCAATTCCCGGTACAGTACTTGTAATTTAAGATCAAATATTAAAATTTGTCTTTCGTCACTAATATAAGTGCTTTAAATACTTGTATTCATTTCAGGACTTACGGTTTATTGCCTAAGTATTTAAGTATGTTATAGTATTTAAATTTTGTTTTGTTTAAAAAATCACTCACATGATTGAATTGTACAATAAAAGACCAGCGTATTAAATTTCAAACTCAAATGTCAAAAATATATCGACTTCAATATATCCTCCATGCAGGACGCTATGTATGAGAGAACTTCGTTTAAGGACAAATTCTGATAATGTACGGTGCAACCTCGCCGAAGCAACACCCTTTGAGAGAAGCAAAATTATGTTGTCGTTGCTCTAGAGAGGTTAAATTAATAGTTAAATCGTACAGTGGGAAAGAATTCTGCTGTTGTTGAATGGAGGTTGTTGCTCAAGAGAGGGCCACTCTGGAGAGGATGCACTTTATATGACAGATGTTCTTACGTAAAGAGTATATTATGTAAAATATCCATGATTCCTTCATTAATTATCGTTGATCGTTCGTTAAAATGTGGGTGGATGCTACACAACTCTACAGATATATGACTGTATATGTATGACGAATAGATCTGGATTTATTATGGTGTTAATGTCTGTCTGATATGCGAGGTTTCATTTACCTGATAAGTTGTACTTAGAAACGCAGTTATTCCATTGTAGGCCGGATCAACTGTCCATTGATCAGTTTCTGCTATTGGGATAATATTTTGATAATTAATTTATTCATACAATGAAATGTTTCATGTTTTTGGCGATGCCAGCATGCATCATTACAGACCCTCTATCAACAGCATTACATGTAATTAAGCACAGATAATTACAGTGCTACCTTTCCAGAGCGGTGCTCTCTTGAGCTACAACCTCCCTTCAACAACAGCAGGACATTCTAACATAACTGATACATACATGACGAAATAAACCATTAAGTAAAAAACGTACTGCGCATAAAGGCCACATTTTTAGCTCATTTCTGCTGCGCTAGTTCACCTGCCCGACAGTATTGACATATAAAATGATTACGGGGCATGGCATTGAGAAAAAAACAATTCAAGTTTCAATTTCATTAAAAGCAAACATAAAAGAAGTTGTCATATTTCAGATGACTCTGCCTTGAAATCACTGTAAAATTAGTAAATGAACGATGATCATGAAAATGAAGGACACTTTTATTACAATGTAGTAAAGTTATTATTTTCATTACAAAAATGGCAATCTTGGATCGGAATATAAAGTATATTTTTTTATGAAGATCTATATATTTTCAAAACACACTTTGACCGCCATTCACACAGACACAATGTGACCTTGTAACTTTTGTAATAATGTATACAAACTAAATCCTGAACACTGAGTGTCTTCATGCCATAAAGCTTAATTTATTTATTTTGAATATTTCATTTATAATACTGATATACACTTATTTGATACCCAGTCATGACAAAACTAAGAGTTTTTGGAGCCAATTTATCAACATTTATGCGCCCTGTCCACAAAATGGAAGCTACGCAAAGTATGCTTAAAAGTATTTCACTAGAAAAGTGAATAAAATGTAAGTACGTTTACTTCCACAGTTCTGAAATGAAACTCATGTTTCACACACAACCACGGATAGAAAGACCTCCGGAACCCCTAAAGTGACATTCTACACTCTAATTTTAACTGCATCATTCTTTTTATTTCGTTTTTACGAATTATCATTTCTTTGAAACGAAATAAAAAAAAATGCTACAGTGGAAAGCTTCTAAATAGTTTCCTCTATATACCAGTTTCCCCTCTAAATCAGCCAAATGTTCTGGTCCTGACTTCATTACTATACAATTCAAAAATCCCCTCTAAACTGGCACCCCCTAAACCGGTCAAATGACCTGGTCCCGGGCTAAACAGGTTTAGACGGGTTCCATTGTCACTTTAGGGGCTCCGTAAAGATTAGTACAAAATGAATTAACGCTTATTTTTCATTGATACCTAATCTGTTTTACAAAATTTGATCACGTGATTATTGTTAAGTGTTCACTAATATCTTGCTTCTATTATCTCTCCTTAATGGCTAATTTAGAATGAGCAAACAAGTTACAGTTTGTTTTAATGGTTTAAAGTCGTCAAGTTTTATTTTACGAACGTATATATAAAATTATCAGTGCAGAAATCGCAGACAAAGAACCGCATTAAAAAAACTGAAGTATATAAATGATGACTCATCCATGTAACAGTTTAACAAACAGGCTGACAGTCAAACAAGTTTCAGTACAGTGCAACCTCTCCAGAGCGGCCTTCTTTTGAGCAACAACCTCCCTTCAAAAACAGCATTATTGTTTTCAAATGTACGATTTAACTATCAATTTAACATCTCTAGAGCAACGACCTCTCAACAAGAACATAATTTTTTTTCTCCCAAAGGGTGTTGCTTTGGAGACGTTGCATTGTATTCGATATTTATGGCCTGTACAGTCTCTCAGTTGTGTATGGCGAATAATTAATGGTCTTGGTTAACATTCCGTCGCAAATCTGTTTCCCTTTATTCTACAGGCATCAGCCCGTTTTCTTTAATGAAATGTTTACAAAAGACATGCGTCTGAGGTCGTGCATGGCTTTGAATACCAGTATGGTCAATTTCAAGGAGAGACATGGGTGACAACCAAATCACAAACCCACGACCTCTCATCGCAAGTCCATGACCGTGGCTGTATCGAGAGAGATATCCGTGCTGGCTTTTCAAGATACATAAATTGAAACAAAAAAAAAACTCAATTTAATAGGCTAAATAAAACCTACTTAAAAGTCTAAACTTGCGCTGGTGGTTGACAAATGCGTCCTTAATGTTTTAAATTGTATCAAAACTTTATCATCATATCAAGATAATGTAAATTTATCTTCCAGGTGACTAAATTGATTCAGCAAAAATATTTAAGAATGATTTATTTATTTAATGTGTAAGATTTAAGTTCGATACCGACATTTGTGAACGTAAACTGGGATTTAAATGAAAGCATGATATTTGTAAAGATAAGCGTAATCCATTTAAAAGAGGTTTAATGATTTTATTTTCTTAATATCGGGTCGAAATACGGAGATTTTTACTGAACTAAACCGATTGATAAAGTTGGAACAATGAAATAAATTTCCCAAAAGTTTGTAGAATATGTTGTTGTGTTTAGATTAACGTTGCAGGAGAAATTAATTAAAAAATGATGACTCACGCATGAAAACCTTTAAGTATATATTATTTATTGATCTTGTCAATTCAAAAGACAATTACGATGTATGTTTGTAATTGAATGAAGCATTTTCATTATACAGTGAAACCTCTCCGAAGCAAAATTATGTTGTTGTTGAAAGGTTGTTGCTATAGAGAGGTTAAATTAATAATTAAATCGCACAGTGGGGATATATCATGCTGTAGTTGGATGGATGCTCAAGAGAGGTCCGCTCTGGAGAGGTTGCTCTGTAGTTAAGAGATGTGAATAAGGTTTTTTGTTATTACTTCTAACAATTATAAACAAGTTCAGGGTTCATGTTATAAAGGCAAGTCCAAACACTGCGGATCCCAATTTTGGCTTTAAATCCAAATTTAAAGTGGATTTTTTATCGACTTGTAAATATCATTAATCACCAAATGGTACTTGACAAACAGTGATTGAATTCAACCCTACGAAAGAATACACGAAACATGTAGATCTAAGATAAAACGTGTCCTTTGTTCAATAAAGTTTTAACAATGTCAACTGAACCAATATAAGTACTTATCAAACACAACGTTTACAATGACTGACATATTTGTACAGTTGAAGATTTGTAGAAAACATAGAAATCTCAAACTGACATGTACTTAAATATGATACATGATTTATTGAACAAGTTGCCTAAAACTTGATTTACTGTTGATTCGATGACAACTTAAATATACGCACGGATTGAAAAAAATGCATAATCACAAAGCAATTAGCATACTTTAATGTAATCTTTACCCGCGAGGAAGAAAACATGTTTTATATAAGTATCAAATCATCGCAAACTTAAATTTAAATTAGACAGTCTACAAATCGATATCAATTGTAACCCATTGGTATCTGAAGTATAAGAAAATGGCAGATCAAAACTACGATGGTAAAAACATGGGCTCGTTTTTATCTTTGTTTTTTGTTCTTATTATATACTTAACCTCAGTGACCGGGTTTTCATGTTTAGGGGAACAATTACATGTAAACTGTACTTTACAATGCAATGTTAATGCATGTTCATTATAATTTCAGATATATATATATATATATTATTGCTATGATATGGCAAAGCTTTTGCTGTCTCTCACAGGAAAAATTGTTTATATACTTTGGAATTTGAAGCTCTCGCAGGAAAAATGTAAAGAAAGTATCTGTACTCTTCTTTTTGATGCAAAATGTTTATACGTGGTATTAGGAGAAACTTCATTTTTGTATCTACAGATTGGTTGCACAATGAATGCTAAATCTTTACATCAATAACCGCATAATATTTTCACGATTTGCTAGTAATTAAGTAGATTGTTGTATACATTATGATACAGTGAAAATAATCTTGACAATATATGACTGTTTCCATCCAAAGATTATATCAATAAAGTTAAGTGGATTATATTTTATACCTGAAGGTTCTTTTTCCTTAGATCCATTTTCATATTCTGGGCAAGTCTGACATCGGCAGGGTCATAGATCATATACACGACATCCGGTTTAGCACGCTGGGCTCGTGCACGGAGGTGCCAGTTGTCTGTAAGTTTATGTTCTTTATCTAATGTTACTAATATATTCTGCATTATTTTTTTCCTCACAACACGACTGTCAATACTCAGCTGATTAATCATATCATGGTCTGTGAGCGACATCAATAAAAACCCATCGACCATATTCTCAGCCAAACTTTGCCGATAAAATTCCTTTATTCCTAATTTGAATAACCACTCTTGCAAGTCCCCAGAATCCCACTGACAAATCTTCTTCTTTTTGTAATTTCCGGTGAATTCAGAGTCAGTTGTGGATATTTGTAAAGGCAAGTTCATAATTGCAAACTTTTCCAAGCTTTCCATGATGGTTCCTATAACAATAGACGTCTTCTCCGCTAAACTCAACTTAGAAAAATCACCAGTCAAATCCACAGCTTGTTTCAAAATGGGGACAAAATCCCTGTGCGGCTCTGATTTCTCGATGGGGCCGAATAAGATTGGAAATATTGCAACAGATGAGGTACCAGATTTAGTCCGTTCTAATAATGTCTTACCTTCATAAACGGAAACTGGACACTGAAAATAGCTATCAGATAGAAACAAAATAGCAGCCCTACATTTCTCAACAGCCTCCATTCTTAATGAAAACCAACAAGGACTTCCTGTATTGCTTTCATCTTTATCGAACCAGATATCCTCCGCAAGGTTATTTTCCTTTAATTGTTTAACAGTTTCGACCACAAATTTCCTTTCCAGGTATCCTGCATCTGGTGAATAAGACACAAAAACGCTTTTCTTAACTTTCTTCGGTTTATTAGTTGGGACACTATCTTGTTGAGGTTTTCGTTGAGTCTGCTGTGCTTCAGGTTTGGGACTATTATCCTCCTGAGGGAGATGAATCACTTCTTTTCTTTTAGCAGTGTTTGTTTGTTGCTGTTGTCCGTGTTGCGATACTGCATTAGACACAGAGTCAAATTGATCAATCTCTTCAGGATCTTTGTCCTCAATATCAAGTCTATCCACTACATTAACATCACCTGTACCGCCATTGTTGTCTATACCATTTCTACCGTTATTAGTCGTCATATTTCTACCGTCAGGATGTTCCGCATCTACTTCTCCATTCATATCACCTTTATTATTATTAACGTCTCCAACGTCAGCGCCTGCTCTATTAGTGTTGTCCGCATTTTCACGCAATTCTTTATTTGTGTCATTCAGTTCAGTCCCTGCATTGGGAACTTTATTTTCACTCACTTGATCAGTCATCGTTTATTACTCCATATTTAATCCTCCGTGTCTTGTCATACATCTGCTTATCGTCAATATCGTTTAAAATCGTATCGTATTAAACTGCTTAGCTTCATACACACATAATTCTATAACCTCGCATGGAAACCAAACATACAGAGCCGCTTATGACGCTAAATATATCCTGTTTGTTAAAGTTTATTACACTCTCAATCGCTTTAACACACACGCATATATAAACGGTTATTTTAAAGTATCTATAAACCCGATAAATTCCTGTACACAAGTTTATACCTTACTGATATATTAGCACGACACGTTTAATAAATTATTTATTGTCTTTTGGGCGATTTCATTATGGGTACCTCTATGTGGATTTATTTACATAAATTGAACAAGGGATTAACATTCTGTGAATTAATGGACTCGAGTGAACGAAGCTGATAAAAGGTTTTAAATTTCAAATCGATCGGCGTGATGTATTTTAATGACAAGCCGGCAAAAGATAATTAAACTCTCCTTCAGTTGGCGTTAATCTCGAAGAATATTCTATTGACACATAAGGTGAAGCTAAAGTACGTTTCACTACCGGGAGTATTGAACGTACATTAAACTCCTACATGTGACAGTTTCACTGAAGATACTCCCATAATGCGTAAAGTATTGTTTGTTTCTAGTCACCTAATTCCCCCCCCCGCGACCCTAGACCTTTTATTAGGCCCGATGAACAGTACATCCACTGTCTCACTTTTACCTTTGCGTAATAAAAATAATCTCAACAGCGACCAAAAATTTATTTTGGGGCAATTGTTGAGTTAGATCATTTATTGTTAATTGATGCGCTGTCATCTGAATATCTTATACAGGCCTACCTTTGTTCGTATTATATGATGGTGACCACTGACTCAAGTCTGTCTGTAGTTCTTGATAATTGGAAGATGTTCTTATGTTGATCACGTGATCAAAAGGAAAACTCCAAATGGAGGCTTACTTTAAAATTGTCGTTTTATTGTAAGTTAATTCCATGATGGAATAAGATACCAATATTGTTCAACATTAAGTTGTCGATTTAATTGGTAATGGTTGAGACGTCTCATGGACGAGTCTTGCATTGTCTGATGGGAAATTAAACAAATGTTATTCATGCAGTACGGATCGATGCGCAAAAAATCAATGTTTGATTGCATGAACAAGGGAACGGTAAGAAGCGACTGTTTTCCATATTGTTGAACCACTGTGGAGAAATAAAAGAGAATCACCATTTCTAACAGAAAAATGCGGATAAATCATCATACGGGCCGGGCACGGGTTGTGAAATTGCAAGAAAGTGCTTCCAGCTTTTGGTTAACTTAAAACATGACCATAACCTGTATTTTCTCGTTTAAATCTATTAATTTTATATTTTCACCTAACCATAATCTCAAAGAAACTGGTATGCAATAGGTGACGTAGATGATATTCAACAATATTGGTAAAAACGGGCTGATTGATCATAAATGTACGGGTTTATCGCGCCACTAGTGATAAGCCAAGTCCTTTCAATGTAATTAACTTGTCAGATATTTAACGATAGTAGTCAAAATTTGTTAAGTTTATCACAGTTTATGTTTGTTTGAGACCCACGTATCGAAATATTGCATTCTGCCTTCAAATCTTGTGAATGAATGGTTATAGATAATGGAAGGTGTGCCGTAATGTAAAAGAATGTTCTGATAAAAGAAATCGTTAGGTCAATATGTTTTTCTAAATTTTGAAAATTCTTAATGATAGAAAAATATCAATGTCCCCAATGTGTTCAGTTTTTTCATTTCTTTGATGAATATAAACGCGTAGATATGTTGAATTTATTTACAGTAAAATGAAAACCGTCTCATTCCGTTCAGTACACTTGTTCGTTTAAGAATGGGTTTTATATAATACTATAAGTTACTTCCCTTGACTATATTGACGCCATTTGTAAATTCCGTCAATTAAACAATCAAAGTCAAAGTTGAATTTCTTGTTTAACTGGTATATGATCTCGTTTGAATTGAAAACAAATGGAAAGGAATGACAGAAGATGATCAAAATATGTCGGATGTAAATATAACCGTAGTTATGAGACTTTTGTTTTAACAGATACAATATTTCCAGGGTTGATAAATTATTTGACAATTTAATATTTGGATTGTTATGTATCATTTTGTTGTTTCATTTTATTACTTCATTTTGATCTTCAGACTTGTTGTTGGTTTCTTGTTTGACATATACATTTTGTGCTTCATTAACATACCTCTTGCTCCATATATTTCCAGAAAATGAGAAGGGGCCAAATTTAGTCTTTACAATTTTATGTTTTATGTTTTTTCGTTAAACTATGACAGTTTGTATGTGACTGTTTGAATTGATTCGCTGACCTCTCAGACTGGAATCCAACCCTTATATAATTTTAAACCCTAAGATTGTGCTTGACACAGACAGTCTTTTTTTCCTTCAAATCAGCAACAAATATTCAATTTTTACATCTGATCAAATTCTTCTTTTGGTGTAAAATTGATGTGATTTCTACATAAATCGTTCAACTTCAATCTAGCTGGATATTTGTTTTACTAACAATGATAATGTCATTGTTGGTGCTATTCTGATTTGTTTTTTGTTTTTTACAATATCTCAATTATGAAATGACTAGCAATTAACCTATGAAATGTTTTTACATTACTGACTGGCTAATTGTAAGTAACTTATAACATGACCCAAAATACAGGCATTTGATTCAGAACTACTTCAGTGAGTGTGTTTATAAACAAAGCAATGTCTATAAGATTTTGCCATGGTTTCCCAGCTTTTAAATATTCCCAATCAAGATAAGATATCTGAACCTTTGATTAAATCACATTAGATTGAAATCCTTGTTCAGATAAAAAAAATATCATCATTTTTTGTTGTATGTGATCTGGAACTACTTAATCCACTGTATAAAGTATCTAGTTCAAAGCCTGGACTAAGAATGATTGCTTGTTTAGTGCTGTCTTACTAACTCATTGTTAGATTTATAGCCTGTTTATGAATGTTATAGAAAACTGAAGGTCATGTCTATCTAGGTGTTTCATTGTTTCCATTTATTTCTAATGTAGGAGATCAAGTGGTTTTGGTCTCAAACATGTAATCATTAGACTCTTATTGCTGTGAGTTTGAATCCCACTAGGACCAGACAAATTTCATATATGAGGAATCTGTTTAGATAGCTTTCAGAAGGCCAATAGTTCTATCTAAGTCTAGAGCTATGAGACTGATTGTTGGTACTCCAGCAAAAAAAAAAAAAAATTAAATGTACATAATATTTCAGAATTTTATTATAATTGTTAATTTTTAGGTTGAAGTTTTAGCATGTTCAGTGTCTGACTTCAGTTCTTCAAACAAGAAAAGGCTAACTGTAAATGGAAGAGATATCTTCATCATAAAAGTTCACAACAACTTTTATGCTTTGGACTCATTTTGCTATCGTGAGTATAAAAAAGAAGTACAGTCAAGCCTGTATTTGGAGCCACCTCCACATAAAGGCCACCCTGCAAATAAAGGCCATTATGTGAAAAAATATTGATTTGAATGCGATAAGCATTGATTATTTAGAACAAAGTGACTTCGAAATACAGGTCACCTGTCAATTTAGGTCACATTTTGTCTTTCCTAAGAATAGCTTCTGCTCACAGGTCTGACTGCATATATCTGTTTTACTTACTTTTTGTGTGGAGTGAGTGGCATAGATAGATGGATGTTTAGATATTTTTTTTAAGAATTTGATCACTTGCAGTGCTGGATTGATGCAAAACTTGGCTTCAGTGTTTTTGTTTGTAATTTAAAAGAAATTTTTAGAATAAGACTTTTTAAAGTATTTTTTTTGTATTAATTTAGAAAAAGAAATGGTCAATAAATTTTGAATTCACACAAAGTCATCAACTGATTTTAGTTCTTTTATTAATTTTGACATCTATCTGCTACAGATGCTGGTGGACCATTGTACAATGGAGATATTGAGGTAATTCTTTATGTTAAATATTCTCCTGTCATATACAAAAATCCCTCATTTAATATGAACAATGACGGTGTAAGTAATTTATCAGTGTATTATAATTTTGTATACAATAAATTATCTTCCGTTTTTTTGTTGGTACAGTGCTCCCTCTGAAGAGCAACAATTGTCAGAGTTACCTGTGTTGTTCTTTGGAGGGAGTTGTTGTTAAGAGTGAATTGATACATTCCTGACAGGTGTTTTTTTATTATATGTATGTGTGTCATTTACTGTTGTTTCTTGGAGGGAATTGATCTTTGGAGGTGACGTTATAGGAGGGAGCACTGTACTTATCAGTCTAGGAAATATTTTGAATTCAGTGATGTTTTGTCATGTTTTTGACATTTTTTAATGTTAGGTCCTTGTCTTATCCCCACCTATCATGATAGCATGTAGTAATTGCACCACCTATTTGTTTGTTGTCCATTTGTACATCTGTCTGTCTGTCTGTCCATACAGAATTTGCGTCCAGTCTGCAACTTTGCCGTTCATGGATGAATTTTTAAAAGACTGGGCTCACAGGATCAGCAAGTCATGAAAGTGTGTTGCATGCAAGAAACATGATTCTATCTTCCCTACTTTTGAATTATTTCCATTTATTTAGTTTCCATCCTGATAATTTAATGTTACATTGAGTGTAAGTTAATATGTACATAAAATTATTAAGGGAAGCAACTCACCTGCTGTATAGTCATTGTGAAATACAGTTTTTATTGCCCTTAGAATTAAATCTGTCTGTGAAAATCCATATTCAGGTTCACATAATTGATTGACATGTTACGTGCCCAAAACAATATGGGTCTTTAGGTAGGGATTTTTTTATTTTACGTTTTTTTTTACAAATAACGGCAGCACTGTATGGGAATATTTGCGCTGTAATATTAATGAGTTTTGAAAATTACAATATAGCACTAAGATTTGGATACCATAAAAACTTATGTGTCGGCAGGTAAAATATTGGGTCGGTTGGGTGACTGGAAACAAACCTTATGTATTTCATAAAGGCTTATCCCAGGGCTTTTTTTCACAGCTAGGAGAAGGGGCCTTTTTCTTAAATTTGGGGAAAAATAACTGTAATTTTGCAAAAAGGAGAAGAAAAAACTTAATGTAAACTAAATTTTTGGAGAAATCTACATCATTTTAAAGATTTTCCTGAGGTGAAGGCACTGCTATAGAAGGAAAATCCTGTAATCAGACGTCTTAAAACTGTCACAATTTTATAGTTAGTTTGCAATTGTGTGACTGTCTATTGTGATGAAATCTATTTGAACTAATAAAATGAATCATTTAATCAAATTGCTTCATGAACTATTCATTAATGTAGGTACTGAACGTTGAAGACGTTAGAAATTTGGTTTAAAAAACTGAATAATTGTTGACTTTGCGTATGTAAAAGTCAATTTTTAAAGATAATGAATGCTAGCCTGTATGGGTTTATCCTGGAGGCAAAGGTTAACAATAATCTCTACATTTTTTTCCACTTACATCAGAGATCATAGGTACATAATTAGAATTACATGTCAAACTATATGGTATTACCTGTGTTTGCAACCACTTCGGAATAAAGGCCACTCTGTGAATAAAGGCCATTTTTTGAAAAAACAACATTGTTTATTTAGAACAAACTGACCTCCAATTAAAGGTCACCTTTCAATAAAGGCCACATATTGTTTTTCTCAGGGGTGGCCTATGTTCACAGGTTCTATTGTATTTGTTGATTTTCAGGATTTAGGAGGGAGGACTTGTATCAAGTGCCCTTGGCATAGATATAAAGTATGCATTGATACTGGACAGAATTATTACCAGGTAAGATAAAATGCAGTAAAACAAATCTTTAAATTTACTACTCTAGGTGATGTGACCGGTTTAATGTGTAAAAATAGCATTAAAAATGTTTTAAGTTATTTACAATTGTTAATATATTGTACTTTCATATTATGCAACACTATTTTAAACCTACTTGTTTTAGACTGATGCAAATATTTTGTTGGAAAACAAGATACATCAGTTTTAAGTACTTAGTACAGTAAAACCTTGATACTGAGACCACGTTCATGATGAGGTGGTCTCATTATCAATTTGAACTATGGGTGAGTTATTGAAAGCTTGTCTGAAAATAAGTGGTTGTTATAACTAGGTGGTCACTCAGGGAAGCTTTACCGTAGTTGGTTATTTTCTGGCTTTGGTAAGTGACCACAAGTCATTAAGCTGCTCGGTATTTGATTCACATGGTTAAAAGTTGTTTGGAATTTTCCTGACTTGAATGTTTTTTTATTGTCTCCACTGCTCTGAGGTTAAGATTTCCGTTTTTTTTTTTAAATTTTCAACTTTAACCCTTTGGATTCATTTCAGTCTGTAGACCCCCATAACTTGGATAAGCCACCAATATGGACTGCTGGTGATGTTCGGCAAAGAACACATAAAGTGATTGTAAAGAATGACAATGTGTTTGTTGTTTTAACTCCAATGGATGGAACTCTCGATTCTGATCATCACAATAAGAACAAGACTTAATCTGTATTGATTTGGTTCAATCTGGGACCAATATGTGTACTTGGTCACAAGTGAATTTAGCTTTGATTTACAAACAAAACATCAGGGATACCCTCAGACTCACAAAGATGCCGTACTCCCTGAAAACTGGAATTTTCTGAAAATCGGATGATTTTTTAAGTCTCATATTTTCTCTTCTATAAACAGTAGTTTTCTGAAAACAGGAATTCTCAGAAATCTGGACTTTTGGCCCAGTCTGGTAGGGGGTCCGGTTTTCAGGGCTTACACTGTATCTGTATATATGTGTGCAGATTAAAGCAAAGTGTTTCATATTTATGAATCAGGAAATTTAAATATTGTTTGTTTTTATAGTTTTTATAACAACATGCTCACTGTGAGCTGTTACTTTTTGAACATTCTTGTACATTGTCCATTGTTGTTCTGTATATACTCTAGCCTTTACATTTCTGAAGCAATATTGATAAAATGTTAGCACCGTGTGTATATATCAGTAAGATAAAAAGCACCATTCAGGAATGGTCCCAACAATTTTAAATCCTTGCCTTATTGAAATATATGGTGACAGATTGTTAAACATTTGTTACTTGTATTTAACTTGGTCATTTCTGAAATCTTATTTTTATACTTCACAGCCTTCTGTAAGTCTTGCCTGAAATCTTAATAAAAATATGTTTCTGACCTTTTAACTGTTTTTAGTTGAAGCTCTGGGGTATGGATGGGTAAAGGTGGGTTATGGTTAAAGGTGGGTTGTGGGCAAGGGCTGGTTATGGGTAAAGGCTGGTTATGGGTAAAGGTGGGTTATGAGTAAGGGTGGGCTATGGGTAAGGGTGGGTATGGGTAAAAGTAGGGCATGGGTAAGGGTGGGTATGGGTAAAAGTAGGGCATGGGTAAGGGTGGGGTATGGGTAAAGGTGGGGCATGGGTAAGGGTGGGGGTGGGGGTATGGGTAAAGGTGGGTTATGGGTAAGGATGGGTAAGGGTGGGGTATAGGTAGGGAAGGGTTATGTGTTGGGGATAGTTTCTGTTATTGGTACTAGAACTGTAACACGTCACATCGTTTAATAGAAGAAGGATTTCAGAATTGTATGTATACTTATCATTTATGGCCGGCCACGACAAAAGGGATCTTATGACGTTATACTGTATTATCCATAAATGAGAAATGAAAAATGGGCAAAAATCGGACACTTCTGATATTCTGATTATTGTTGATAACCTGTGCAGATAAGGAATGGTATTTTCTTGTAACACGAAAGAAAAATCAAATATTTGCCCATTTCCTCAAAAACTGCTTTTAAAAATTGGTGAAAAAGTCGCATTTTTCTTTCGTTTTTCATAAGATTTATGACGAAAATACTCTGTTATGGAAACTATGCTCACTTTATGCTAGTGAATTGAACACTTGATAACTTCAATATTCAATGTTTTATTTGTGTTATTTAATTAATAAATATAGTCTTTTCATCTTTTACCTGCCCACTCATAAGTTTTTACGGCATCCAAATCTTAGTGCTACATTGTAATTTTTACAACAGTGTTGCCAATATATGTAAAAAAATATAAAAACCTTCCTACTGACCCATATGTTTTTGGGAATGTAGCTGGCAACAAATGTTGTTTTTTTTTTGTTTAGGCCTTATTCAATAAAGTTATAAAAATAACGCAAGTAGCTTCATATAAATCAGTATAAAAATAACGTATTATTTAACATCACAATCGTGTAGAAATAACGCTTCAGTATGAGAGTGGTATTTTCAATATGTCATCTCCGTGACATTCACAAAGTCAAAAGGATGTGAAAGTGCGAAATTCGAAACATTTTTGGACGTTCCTGCGATACATGTATAACTGTGATAACGTTTTATTTGATATCAGGACACGAAGTGTTATCATAGAAACTCCCGAGCTTT
Organism: Lutraria rhynchaena; assembly: GCA_008271625.1. Lineage (NCBI taxonomy): Eukaryota > Metazoa > Mollusca > Bivalvia > Venerida > Mactridae > Lutraria > Lutraria rhynchaena. The sequence continues at coordinate 35,472 of VIBL01000110.1, read as the reverse complement.
CTCAACATAAATGGATGTCATGTTTGACTTACGTAAGGAAACGATGAATTTATTAAAATTACATGAACTTCATAAACATAATTGGAAGAACGCACTGAAGCAAAGAGTCAACTAAAGCATATTACAACCTTAGTCTGCTCACACGAGCCCTATAACGTGAGGATTAGACACAATAATTTCATGGTCATCTGCGACTAGATGTTTAGGCATGAATTGTTTGTTTCTAGTTACACGCTCATTAAAGATAGGGTAGGTAGGTCGGGATTTATATATATATTACAGTGCTGAATGCCTTTTTATGCCTTATACACGTATTGTTTTTACCTACTGATGTTTAGTCGTTTTCCTGTGAAGTTCGCTGCATTTATTTTGATGCTTATTCTTTGCAAGCGCAAATGTAGCTTCACTTGAAAAGTTCGTGATGGTGATGTTGGTTAGTAATTTCAATGCACACAAAATTTATACAAGCGCCTAGACGAATAATTAGTTCATTTTACTTTTGATCGAGACTCGATCGCGGACTCGATATCTGGGAAAGGAAATTGTTTCCCTTTTAAAATTTACTGAAGTTATTACACGTACATTATCGATGATTTTGTCTGTGGGAGGAGTAACTGTTTACGGGACGAGGAAGCAGCCGATATCCCGGGAGAAATGCTCAAATAAACTGTCCCCATTTAATACTAAAGTACTGTAGTTTGAAAATGTTAAAACATCTGACGAAAGAAAGAAATTATGCTAATTTAATTTTGATGAATAAATCAAGTTCAAATGGATTACACGGAATTCACTGATATCATGGCTATCTCGGTAGATGACAAGCCCAACTTTGTCTGAAACACCATATTTGAATTCTCCAATGTAAGCATATATACGAATATCTATTTCTAAAAATTTCATTATTCTTACGTAATCTATCGATGGCAAACACGGACTCATGAAATCATTTATTACACCCACTCAGCATCTAAGTTCCCAGCAACACTAGACAGCGATTCCGAGGTGACTTGGGATATTAAATAATCATGCTACATCATTTAAATCTTCAATCCCTTGCTGCGTGATACGTAACTTTCTTGCCTCCGATTGTCTCGTATTGTCGATAGTTTACGGTACATTCACACGATCTTGGAAGAATCGCACAAATTATGTGAAACATGTGAAAGAGTAAACACATGGGGGAAACAGACGCTAATATTGGGTGTGATTTAACAACAATCCTTCACGTCTCACAAAACTTTCTCCTTCGCAGCACAATTCTAACTATTCACCTTTATTTACCATTTCTTCCATTCCTTTGCAGCAATGTGTTTTAATGGAACTTGTTATTTTTAGCCATGTCTTTAAGACTGTTTATATAAATATTTAGAAGATTAACATTATCAAGTATCAACTTCTTGGAGGAACAACGTCAATCAAGGATACGAGAAAAATGTTGGATACATTTAGTACAGTAAAACCCGCAAACAAAGACCACCCTTGGGATAGACAAAATGTGGCCTTCATTGACAGATGGCCTTTATTCGGAGGTCAGTTTGTTCTAGATAGTCAATGACGTTTTGCAAAGAATGACTTTTATTCATAGTTTGTTCTAAATCATCTGTGATGGTTTTTCAAAGAATGGCCTTTATTCACAGGGTTGTCTTTATTCGGAGGTGGTCGCAAACCCAGGTTTGACGGCATTTTGAGTTTGGCAACTGTAGATTTTTTATTTGTTATATTTCATTTTGTTGTAACCTCTTACCAAACGTTTTCCTTCGTTTAGAGAAATATAGTTTTCGGATCCATAAACTCAATGAGTTACTTTGCCTATTTTCTTACAACGTGAATATGTTGAAATTCTCAAACTATACCCAGAAACAGCGGTGATGTTTTTGGATGATCTTTAATAATCTCTTTGGTCATTTTTGTTATAACCACCGAATTGTTAAAACAATGTTATTTCGAAGCTAGTGTAGTATTCGTTTTTAAAGCAAACCTTTTGTTTTCTGGAAAATCGGTGCGTTTTATCTTAGGAACAGGAGATTAATTTAGTGCAGCCTAAATAGTCAGATAAACTTTCGTTTTGTGAATGAACGGACAGTTGTTAGCATCAAAATATCGTTTCCAGGCAGAGATAATACAAAAGGCTGTATCCTCATTTGACTCGTCTGAAATTCAGCTGGGCAAGAAGGATTCCACACAATTGCTTAATCATTAGCAACGACACATTGTACCGGGGCTCCTCGTGGAAGGGTTAGTGCAGGTTAGTATACTATCCAGGAAAACTAATTAGATGAACTGGCCGCCGTATATAACTGAAAAAAATTGAAAAAAACGGCTTTTAAATCCACTGAAAAAAATAAAAACATAGAACTTGGCTTTATGCTTTTGTTTGTGGACTGTTGTATGCGCGTCAGTTGAAGAAATTACCTCCAATAAAAATAAGCAATAAACCTATATGTAATTTTCGTCTATTTTTGCAAAGGATAGGTATGAAAAGTTACGTGGGGTCCCCTTCCTGGCAGATCTCAAGTGTGGTTAAAAGGAGCGGTATTATTTACGTGCACCTTTTAGGGTGTGTGGAGAAAGGCGACCAACGTCCCTCGAACTAAAACCGGATGGTAATTTCATTATACAGTCAGACATAGGAAAACTCATACACTGCAACCTCTCCAAAGCAACACTCTTTGGGAGAAGCAAAATTATGTCGCTGTTGAGAGGTTGTTACCCCAGAGAAGTTAAATGAATAGTGTAATCGTAGAGTGGGGGAAATCATGCTTTTGGACGTTGTTGCTCAAAGGATTTTCGCTCTGGAGAGGTCGCACTGTATTTTCATTTAATCTAATTTGGTCACGTGACTTCATTGCGCATTAATAGTTCCGGGGCTTTTACTTATACCAAGACACGTGCCATGTTCTCCTCAACTGGTACGGGAAGGCACGATAATGCACAGTGTGTCGGAGGCCACCAACATTAACCATTTTTTTATCAACAGCCTTTTTATTCAGCTTATTAGTATAGCTACTGACCACGCCCGTCTAATTTGCTCCTCTGGTTAATAGCATGACTATTAACGGAGAGGTCTAGACTTAGTCGAGGCGCCTGTCTCCTTGTCACTTTAGCTATAGATGTAGCATTCAATGACATTTATTTATTCCCAATACTACATGCACTCATCATTCTCATGCACGTGGTATAAGTTTGTAAAATGTTGGTCCTTGTGTATTACCAAGGTTCTGTTAGAATAACTATTAATTGTGTTTCACTGAATTACCGATGAAAAACAGCGCCAACCCCAGTACGACAAGTACACAGTGAATTACAATTCAACGTAACTTTTTCAACGTCAGAATGTTGAAGTACAAATAAGTAAAACCTGTGAACTAAGGCCACACTTAGGAAAGAAAAAAACGTGGCCTTTATTGATAGGTGGCCTTTATTCGGGAATCAGTTTGTTCTAAATAATCAGTGACGGTTTTTCAAAGAACGGCCTTTATTCACGGGGTGGTTTTTATTCGGAGGAGACCTCAAACGCAGGTTTGGCTGTAATATAATTCTTTGTTTTAATATGATTTGTTGTTTGAGGGGGAAGAAATTATTGCTTTCTTGTGGCTGAGAGTTCCTAAAACCAAGCTGTTTCATAATTTGCTTCGATGATTAAATATGACCATGCTAGAGCGATTTATAGACGTAAGAATTACAGAAAAAACATTCACATTAGAATTGTGTTCGGTTTTCGTAAATATGGAAACTTATTATAAGAAGACTACCTGTCTAATAATCTGTTTTGCATTTCTAAAATTTCATCTTAATCCCGTGGTAAGATAATAATACAAATAGCAATTTATTAGACCGCAGAGCGATTTCTTTTTCATTTACAAGTGTATGGTTTCTCTAAAACACGATCTATTTCTTTCAAAGTATGTGTTTATCATCAAGCGACCACAAAACTGTTCATTTTACCGAAGAATGTGTGATGAAATGTTTGGTAATTACAGTTAATGCAGACATTGGAGGAAATAATTGGAATTGTTCAGCAAAGAAAAAATTGAACGCGTTGGAAAGTGCGTCATTTGTGATATCAAAATTCACGTGAATGAGTATTTTATTATTGTACTGTGGCACTATGGTTGATGTACCCATGTGGTTGAATTGGCGATGTATATATTATGGTTGACTATTCTTTTTAAAATGGGTCAGTCACCTACATTTCACTGGGGTTTGACGTTGTGCCAACAACCAGGGTCGTCATTTGGCGATTTTACGGGTTTAGCCATGGAGGACACAAACAGTTTACTGTGACCTTAAAATAGCTTGTTTCCGCTACTCCGACCATGCCACGGACCCTATGATTTTTTGCTTAAATTATAGTTTTGCAATAAAAAGATAATGTCAGTCATATTCTGGAATAAATAATAATAAAAAAAAATAAATCCCTACTTACCGACCCTATTTTTTTCAGAGCCGGTAGCAGAAATGCGCTATATTTAGCCCTATTTAAAAGTGTTTTTTGTCTCTGTTATTTTAACCACTTGGTTTGGAAAGGAACTAAAAAACTGATAATATTACATTGAATAATAAAGTTTTTATATCTTATTTAACTTTGTTAGATATACAATTGAATTGAGAAGTTGTGAACTATGCGTAAAAAATCCACCAATTAAATATCTAATATACGTTTTTCTCTTTATTACCGCAAACCGATCTATTGATTTTGTGTCGCCTTATCTACAATTCTATAATGGCAGTTATTTGATATGTATGATTATGTCTAACATGATAATTTCAAGGACAAAGAGCAATTTATTATGATGATTATCTATATTAAGCGCTTTCAACCACACCCACTCTAATATTATAACACATTGACAAAATCATATTAAAACTTAACAATTAAAATCTAAGGTTGGACATGTCTGTATTGATAGATAAACGACTTTAGCCTACTATCTCCTCAGCAATGGAATACGGCATCTCTGTCATTTGAGGCGGCCACCTCGGTCAACTGGTTTTGATATCTGAGTAGTAATCTGTAGCCTCTACCGCTGCGAGTTCGAATCTCACCCGGGTACCAAATTTAACATGTGAGGAAGCTGTCCAGCTAGTTTACGTAACGTTGCTGGTTCCACCTAGGTGTTCGCCTAGGTGTTCGCCTAGGTGTTCCTAATCCACTAAAAGCTGGAAAAGTCGCCAAATGACCCTGGCTTTTGGTGTGACGTTAAGCCTAGTGACAAAATCATTTAAATTTATAGACTTATGGATAAGGATATCGTTAAAACAAACTATTTTGAATCGAAATTTCAGTTTTCTGGTGCGGTTGCTAATTATATTTAAATGCTATCTCACCCGGATTTAAAACTGATATATATTCGAACAATTTTACGCGTTGAATTACTTCGTCTAAGAAGTCCAGTATTTCGTCAAAATGCAAATCTCAGTTTTGTTTAATTTGTACTCAAGAGTATATTAAATAGATGAAGTATTGATTGTGTTAAGTACATGAGAAATGAAGGGTTTGGTTCAACATTGAGATCCCCAATCTAATCAGACCTTCAAATGCATAAATAATTACGATAAAAGAATGTGATATAATTCTTTTTGTACATTAGGATGTCGGTCCAGGCACGAGTAAATATTCGTAAACAATGTACGTACTCCATAAACAAACAATTTATATACAGTGTGGTTGAAATACATGCATATTCTCGTTTTTCAAGTTGGTTATCCGTCGTTCAAACGATTAACTGGTTTATCGAACACAGACATCAGGCATTTCTTGTTTTTGTCGGGCTTGTTTGTGGTGAGCTCGACAAAGTCGGTGTATGTGCGTGCGGGATTTTTGTGTAAAATATTCAAACAGGAGAGTCAGAATTTTTACTCGAAAATGTTGCCACCGATTAAATAATTTGTCCCCAAACGCTGACAATAGTTTTTTTTTCACTGGCGACATTCCAGCTCTAATGGTGGCGGGAAATTCCAGGCATACACATGAATAGGACCTACGGCATTTCATAAGCTAGCTGGACAGTTTCCTTACATGTGTACATTAAAGCAGTATAAATGATGCGTGTTTCTTTCAACTATTGTTTGTTGGGGCATATTTGCGCTTTGATACAAGAGTACAATTCCAAGAGCCAAACATGTACATGTTCATTATAAGACGACGTGGCATGGGTATCTTTGAAGCTATTTTTGTAAACGTATTTCGAGTTCGATAATTTGTATTAGCGGAAATGTGTCCTTGGCTCAGGCGGTATGGGAAATTATCAACTTTTCTACAACACATTTTGTGATAGACGGACATAATCAGATACGAAGTTATTTTGGACGTAAATAAAACGAAAATATTTTATTGTAATAGTATTATGATATATTGCTTAATTTCAGCGTTTAACGAAAGAGAATTCGCCATTTTGTTTTGGGATTTGATTTTGGAGATCACGTGATTCTTAGTCACGTATGTTAAATCGGTGGAGCAAATTTGACCATGAGGCCCCGGGAACGAGACCCAGTCCAGATAGATCGCAATATTGGACTCGAAGTTTGTAGATTCTGGTTCACAATGAACTAAGGAGACTCATCGAGTCATTAATGCTTGTAGAATATCACTTGCGTGATTTATTGACCACTAAAAATGTGGACCAATGGTGATATATCTTACACTAACAAGCATGAAATAGATACCATTCTATTTTAAGTGATGACGTTTTTTGTACACTTCCATCACGTTTGCAAAACAAGATAATTTAGGCTATCGTTAAAAATATTGTTCGTTTGTAGTTACGTGTCCGACTCAATAAAAAAATCCCCTGACCCCAGAGGTTTATAGAGATCATACTAATTCAAGTACATTTATATAGCGCAAACATTTATGCCGATATTCGATTGCTCTTCATATGGTCAGAGCCGCGGCTGTGGTCCAGTGGTTAGTGCGCTGGACGTGTAACTCGAAGATTCGGTTCAAATCCCAGTCGCGGCAGGTCATACCCTTCTATGAAAATTTGACAAAAATGTCGATTTTTCCCCATATGGCTTCTTGTGGAATTAGTACCGGTTAGTATTCAGTCCTGGAAAACTTGGGTGAACTGGTTGCCATATATATCTGAAAAAATGTTGAAAAACGGCGTTAAACCCCAGTGTCAATGTCGCATAAAAACAGGCAGGCAGGCAGGCAAAATTGACTATTCGTTTCCATGATGTTTTGCCGTCAGTCAGGTGTTCCATCCCCTGCACCAAAAAGACAGATACAATACTCAATAGGACGCAAATTTGCGACGACATTTATTGCCGGAGAAAACATTTGTAAAAACACAATAGACATTTGGACAGTATTCAAACAGTATGGATTACAAGTTAAATTAAATAACTTCGTTGCAATAGATAAATCATCATGACATTTCTGATTATTATTTTTTCTGTTAGTAAGAACATGAAATTGAACGGATTGCAAATTAATAAACCGTATTTGTAAATCTTGACATTTCGAACAAATGCGCAGAAAACGAAGAATAACAACTCGAAAAAATGTGAGGTTTGCGGTGATATATTTATTATTTCAGAACTCATAGGATCAAATTGAACACACGCACAATGATAACATAATTACAGTAAAATCTTGCAGTTTTTCGAATGACCGCGGTATGTTAAAGAATATTGGTGATAATTAAATTGTAGCAAGGTCTATGGGTTGGCTTATATGATTAATCAACATCTGAGGATAATTTTATCGACAGCATGCTAATTTTAGCTTAATATTTTCCTTCATAAACTTTTTCTCCGCACAATTATCAATAACACGTTTCTGATTTATTTTATTTTTTACTGAATGATTTTAATCTTTTCGTGCAATGTTTTGAGATGAAGCAGTGTTGTTTCTGACTGTTTCAAAGGCCATTTTCAGATCTAGTAGATGTTGTGTCTTTTATCGGGAATATAATTAACATCATTTTGTTCGCCGATCAAAATTATTGGGCACTGAACTGTTTGATTTTTTACTTCATGCGTAAAAATGTTTATACCTATGCTCATTAAAAATAGGGTGGGTATATGGTGCTTTATTTTGGATTTTTTGTTATTCTTGAAAGACGCTGTTGAGATTATTTTTTTAGAAAGGTAAAATACGTGAGACAGTGGATGTACCGCGCTCCTCGGAACTAATAAAAAGTCTGGGTACGCCGGAAAAAATTAGGGTAGGTCGGGTAACCAGAAAGAAACATTTTGTTATACCTTATTAACTACGAATGTTGATGTGCCACTGTATGCTGCTGATGCGGTGTGACTTATGCCTACTATGACTCGACGTTACGATTTTACCACGTCCATCCTCAAACTTTACAATTTTATATCTAGAGATGGTTCTTTGTTCTATAATTATCGCACTGCTGAGGTTGGTCTTCCCTCTCCTGATTCATGTTACAAACATGATCTTTCCTCAATCTCTACCCAGAGTTGTCGTTCGTTATCTCTGCCATACATCTCTGTCAACGCCTCAGCGTTTTACAAGATTCTTGTAAAACAAGAAATAAAGCCACAAATGATACACAATTTACAACTAAGTGAAGCAATTTCTTTTGCACAATACATTCGAGATAAAAGATGTCATAATTTACCCGAAAATCAGAGAATTTATTTTATTTATCTAGCGCACTATTTCTCGACGGGGAGTATTTGTTTACTTTTGGTAGTTAGGTCACAAAGTTACGCCGCGTAAATGGAAATGAAACACAGAAGTCTAAGGTAATCGTATAAAATTATGACAACAAATGTACATTTAGAGAAACAAAGGCGTGATTCTGTGTATCAGTTGGATACTAAAGGAAACCCGGACACGTGTTTTTGAACTACTTTCCAGACGTTGACAGAGATGCATGCGATGGATAACGAACGACAACTCTGGATAGAGATTGGATCTTTCCTATGCAACGTTATTACCAGCCTGCTAGGTTTACTTGATAAACGGTCAAGGCTGCAGATGGAATGATTATTGAGGTCATGACCCTTGTGGTGTGTATGATACCTTTTTACGTAAGACATTTTTACGTAAGACATGACGTCATATTCATAAGCCTTCCCACGTCCGATTCTCGTAACTTCCGGTATGAAGAAGAAGGCATTTGCTAATGAAAAGAAAGGGAGAGGGTTAGTAATAGTTGGTAAGTCTGAAGCACTTGGAAAGTCATCCGGCTGTTTTCGATTAATGGAAATACTGTTGATCAACGTCGTTATGACTGATATCTGTAATTCTTGTGTTTCAGCTATTATAATTATGATAATTCGAAACTATAGACGGATATAATCAACCTATACGGAGACCGAATGAACTATTGTTGACGATATTTGATGCTGTAAGGCTATCGCATTTATATCTTCATACCATCCATGTCAAGTCTTTTATTAGAACAAAACATCGCTGAATTCTTTCATATATACAGTTATGGTTCCATCCCTCTCCATCCCATATCACTGAATTAAGTGCGATTGTTCTCGACAGGAACTTGAATATAGTTAACGGACACTCCTGCCAGTAAAGTTAACGAACAGTTCTGTATTTATTGTGAGGTTAAAAACTCAGAAAAAAACAGGATTCTAATTAAAGTTTACAAAAATCACAAACACTACGTTTGCCTTTATATGTGATTGAAAGTATCACTTACTAGAAGAGGTAATGGCACAATTTTCAAATTGTTGGTTATTGCAAACGTATTACATTGCATATTGTAAACCAGATTTTAATGGAGTACAAAGTTCATGGGTTTATGTGAGTATTTTAGGCACTGAATAATTATTAACATTTTTATGATGGAAATAAAAACCCTCGGTATTGACGTTACCAAATACTCTCACACATTGGCTTGGTTACTACCATACATAGTGTGTTGGAGGCATCGTGGTCGTGCTCTAGGGGTAGAACGTCTGATCTCTGTTTTGAAGGTTCTGAATTCGAATCCTGGCTTCAACGGGCTTCGTTAATGAATTTTACGATCCCATTTTTAGGACGCAGTACTGATGTAGTGTCAAGGAAGCGGACTCGAGCGTGTAATATAAGCAAAATTACTTGTGTAGTACAAACTAGCATAGGAGCGTGTTCAAGTGGTTATTATCTCTGACTAGTAATCACTAATCCTCATCCGCTGTAGACAAATTTCAAATTGGAGAAAGCTGTCCGGCTAGCGTGCGGAAGGTCGATGGTTCCACCTAGATGTACGTCTGGGGGTCTTCCCCTCTAAAGCTGGAAAGTTGCCAAATTACCCTGGCTGTTAGTACGACGTTAAGCCCGTGTGAAAAAAACATATACTTAGCATGGTTCAGTACCACACATGTTGTCGTGTAACGTCACTGGATAGCTATAATCATATAATATATCTTTATTAATGTTAAACGATTCTTATAATTTTGAAACAAGAAATAACGTATATATTAAATGTTACTATGTTTATCGACAAATTTGAGTACTTAGTTATTTAAACTTGCGTCAGCAACCGTTTGTAGCTAGCCGCAATATATTTTCATATAATTGTCAGCACTAATCTTCACTAACATGTGTTTTATGAAAGAGCAACTTGCACTTGAACCAACTTAGACGGCCAGGCCGTGAGTCTGATTTAAGCTCAACATCAGCGTGTACAATGTATTTTTTCACCATGCATTATATGTACAGTCAAACCTGTGTTTGCGGCCACCTCCGAATAAATGCCACCCTGTGAATAAAATTCATTCTTTGAAAAACCGTCATTAATTATTTACAACAAACTGATCCCCGAATAAAGACCATCTGTCAATAAAGGCCACATTTTGGCTTTCCTATGGGTCGTCTTTTTTCACAGGTCTGACTAAGACTAACAAGAGTAAAACTTAATTTCATTTAATTTAAAATTCAAAAGAAAAAAACATTGAAATACTCATCTCCTTCACGATGTCAGTAAAAAGACATTTCTTGAAAATGTAACCACAAAAAGAAATTTATCATGTCAAACATTGAGAACCAAATTAGATAATTAATTATAGGAGAGGATAGTTCGATTAACTCATTTGTCCAACAATGTCTTAATGCCGCAAGTGTTTCGATGTGCCTCACCGTTGAATTACTTATTTGTTTTTATGAGACATTGTCATTGGGTTTAACGCCAATGTTTCAGTTATATACGGCGGCCGATTCACCTAACCAGTCTTCCTGGACTGTATACTGGCCAGTAACTTACCCTTCCACAAGGAGCAGGCAACTTCGCCACATATGGAGGAAAATCGACATTTTTGTCAAATTTTCATAGAAAGGTATGACCTGCCGCGACCGGGATTTGAACTCGGATCTCCGGGTTACAAGTTCAGCACACCAACCACTGGACCACGGCCTCTACCGATGGATTATAGGGCTTCGGGAATTCTAAACAAAAAATACTATTATCGAACAGAATGTAAGACGATTGCTATCATTTCAACACAGCATTACGCATCACAGATACACTTGTAAATCAAACATCATGACAAAAACACGATTTTGATTCACCGGAGCCATGTTGCTCCTTTGTATACCAATATTTGAACGAAAAGAAGAAGGATCCCTAGACATGTTATTACACTTGTATATAAAATTATTTTGAGTATGGAATACTGATCTCTTTCTTTTCATGAACATAAATTCATATAGTCTTATCTGAACCTTAGTCGCTATTAGTGTAGATGTTTTGTTGCACTAAAGTCCATTTAAACACTTAAATTTACAAAATTTAATAAAATTGAAAATTGAGAGCAGCAGTTTAAGAGCTGACTGCTGGTCATAATTTCTGACCAGAAATATCTTTACTAACAATGTGCTCTTTTTTTAAAGCGAAGAATAACATGCAGACCGCCCTTAAATTAAATCTCAAAGAGATATCATGTATAAAATTATATTCTCATTTTACCGTCTTTTTAATTAAATGATGGTGGAATTTTTTTGCCCAAACGTTCATAATAAAGTGCTCAGAAATGAGTTCACTTAATACTGTTTGTTGTTACAGATTTAGTATGCGAATGTAGTCTGATTCAACTTCTACGTTGAGTGACGTATTTCTTCAAATAGAACATAAACTATTACACTTAAAGTCAGGTCAAGAATTAGAAAAACTTACGACCAGAGAATGGCCGTAGATAGTATGCCCTTAATCAAGTCGTCACAGACAACATGTACCTCGCCCGGTGTTCGAACTTGCGAACTTGTTATGATATGTCTCACGAAGACGTCATAAAAGGACTGATTACACGGCCAACCTAGATTGTAATTTGATAAAGTCGACAAATCTTGTTTTGTTCTCTGCGTATATAACTGTGTATGTGTTACCTTGCTTCAGACACTGCGAATTTGTAATTAAAGAGTTCTCACTTTGAACTAATGTCATTTAAGGTAACATGTATCTGATAGCGCAACATTGTTGAATTGGAAATATCATTACAGTCATATGATGAGTTTGCCAACATTATACTTCGATGACTTGGAAACCAGTTCTACGTCTGACGTCTGCTATTACACGTGAAACTAGGATCTCACATTACAAGAAACTATATTTACTGGTCCGATTTTATGAACAATAATCCAGTCTTTTCAACATGTTGATTACGTACTTTCAAGTATTCTAATAAGTACAGTAAAACTCAAATTGTGACCACCTCAATATTACGACCACCTTGTTATTACGTACCTACTAACATTAACTTTTCGATAATTCAACTTGTCATTATTACAACCGATTTTTGGGGCCTAAAGGTGTTCTTATTATCGAGATTTTACTGGATTCCAGTTAAACAAATGTGCTTATTGACAAACGGACGAGCTGTAAATTACGTGAATGAAAATTTCTTTATCGAATATCTGAACAACACCGAGAATAATATCTTTTTCACTGGGTTTAACACGTTTTTCAACATTTCTTCACTAATACGCGGCGGCAGGTTCACCTAACCATTTTTCCTGGACTATATTCTGACCAGTACTAACGTATCCTTCCACAAGGAGCCGACAACTTCTTTACATACTGTGGAAAATCGACATTTTTATCAAATTTTCATAGAAGGGTATGACCTGCTGCCATCGGGATTTGAAACCGGATCGCCGGGTTACAAATCCAGCTACTAACCACTGGACCACAGTCGCGACTAATAGACATTTTGCACTTTACGGTATTTATGATTTGAATTTCAGAACCTTCCTACCGGAGCTTCATACAAATGTAAGTTGTACAAAATTTAGGTTTTGCCTCCTATGGAATCTGAACGAACTTTCAGACCGGAAACTGACGAAATAAAGGGAGGACAAACCCCCAGCGATTTTTTCCTACCTGGATAAAACATATGTCTAGGTTTTTCATTCAGGACAAACAAAACTCCTGTCATACGGTTGAGGAAAACCCAAGCGTATATCTGGGTAGAAGTACCAACCTGCCGTAAACCAGCTGGGCAGCTCCTCACGTGTCAAATTTGCCTGGTGTCGGGCGGGATTCGAACTAAGAGCGTTGGGGCTAATGATTATTAGTTTGAGACCAAGCCACTTGACCACGGAGGTCTCTTGCTTAATTTTCAATAGAAACATTGTGCAAACAATTAGTGAAAACATGTGTCACAAATTAACAATTGATAAGCAATTGAAATAATCCAGTCATAATTATTTAACATTGTTCTCTCAAGATAACAGCAAATTGACAAACATTCGATTTTTTTATTTCATTTAGAACTAAATAAAAGGATAGTAAAATAAAATTCATGAAGACATACATGTTGTATCATATCAAAGGGTGAGAGGAGTTTTATTCTAATTGGTGAAAGTGTAACAGGGGTTATGTCCTTAGAAGAATAATTGTGGCAGGGGTTTTGTCCGGGTACAAAAATGATAAAATACAGTCATCAATCTTGAACTGTAACATTGTAAGTTCAAGGTATTGTCCTTACCCTTTTGTCACCAGAAGCTTTGCAAAAAAATTGGCATCCTGTGAATTCATTTCTCATTCATTTCTCATTAACGGGTTAATTATATTTGGTTTGACTCGAATTTCAATCGTATCAACTGTAGTATGTGTTGAATTCGTCTACCGCTATCATCTCATTTAATTAAGTTATTAATGTTAATGAATACAGTGAGAAACTATTGGCACCTTTTGGTGATGATATTTCATTTGCACCGTCTGATACGGTGAAAGTGTTTCATCGGCCATTGTTGCTTTATTCAGAACAATTACATAAACTTTCCGGAATTGATGGGGTTTTAGACAGTCTAACAGTTATTAAGACAAAGTGTAAATTTTACGGCATCAATTTACTGACGTTGATTTTGTAGACTTTCTCAAGGTTTCGAATTTTTTTTTATTTTTAAAAAAAGGAAACTATTGCTTGTTTTGTGTATAGAAGAGTTCACAAGCGAGCAGTGTGGATCATGGCTTAATGTAGTAAAAGGTCATTACCGCTAGTAATTTTGTAAATCCTTCGAACTGAAACTTATGTATTCTGAATAGGATTGGTCCTTGTAAACAGTACCTGGAAAAAATCAAGGACCATCATCAGCAGGAAATTTTAGCACTCGACATTACTTGTATACATGAACACAAAATTCACGTCAAACTGTAATAGCCAAAACGAAGCCTTGCTTCTAACGGGAAGATTCTGGGTAACGTTAAACTATGTAATAAGACTTGTCAATGTTTTCCTGCGTCGAACAAAATTATACTTTTGTCAAATATTATTTTGTACCAAAATGTTTTCACCTACTAACCTTGTCTAAAACATAGAATGAAATGTTGATTGCTTTCATTCTTTCCTCTGAATGTGTTTGTCTATTGGTGTTAAACATCTTATTTCACTATTTTACGTTGGCTTTACTGTGGACCCAAACGATGCAAAAATAAATTTCACTCAGTTAAGTAGAATGAATCCCAAATTTTGGTGAGTTCCTCTTCGAAGTTGTTTATTAAAAAAAAATAATTGCAAAACAAAAAGGCGTCGCCTTGCGAAGATCTCTGAATAATTTTGGAAATTCCATTTTTTCGTCCATTTATGTTCGACTTAGTTAAAGTTTTTTTCAGCTGATACAGAACAACAGTAACTGTACATTGATATCGGGAGGAAATACAATGACTCATTGGTTGATAATCTGTCGTCATAGGTGGTAATTAGCGTCAGATACTGACTCAACTGATGTGATAACTTTCAGTAATATCTAAAACGATTTCATGCCACATTGAAAACAGTATGAAGTTAATCTGACTAATACAAGAAGCTGTGAAGCAGGTGAATAGCGATTTTAATGTCATCCGTGGTGTAGGTAAGTACTGGAATAATTAAGATTTTATAAGTTTCTAGTCTGACAACATTTATACGTTGAGTGTGTTCACCTGTCTGACCTTACTAAAGCACACAAATGCAACAAAAGTGAAGTATTGTCATAATTTCAGTGTGGTCTATTTACAAATAGTACCATAGGGAGAAAATGGTGCTCTTAACAAAGCAATGGACCGTCAGTATGTCAAGTTAAATCTCTCACCTAGGTCACTGTTATGTAGTTCGGCTTTACATCCATTCACAAGTAGGATAGTCATTATTATCAATGAAAATGAATCATTTTTGTGCCTTTCTGCATAGTATCCCGTAACAAAAACTTACAGATCACAGTTGTTCGAAGTTTTGTTACAATTTGTCCTGACTCAACCGTATTTATCAAGCAGCGCGAACAAAGCAAAAAACAACATAATAGTGAAAACTATTTTACAGTATTTTGATAGTAAACAAAATGACTCATGTAAGTAAACATCCAACACACACATAGATCATTATGTTTTTATAATGACAGTTTAGCCAACAAAATGCATATTTTTAGAGATTTGGGAGGTTTTGTAAACACACTATCATAACAAAAATCGAATGTAGAACCAACTTTTTTCTCGAATGATTTACAACCAACCATTCACAATACATAACAAACCAGTATGTTCCATAAAATGTCGAGAAGTGATAGTATAATATAGCCAGCTTCTTAAAAACAGATCAGTTTGAAACTGTTACCGTAGCGGGTCCCTATTGACATAAATACATCTACTTATTGTCTCCGGGGTTTAACGCCGTTTTTAACGGCCATGGTCCAGTGGTTAGTGTGCTGGACGTGTAACCCGGAGATCCGGGTTCAAATCCCAGTCGCGGCAATTCTTACCCTTTTATGAAAATTTGACCAAAATCTCGATTTTCCTCCATGTATGGAGAAGTTGTCGGCTCCTTGTGGAAGAGTAAGTTAGAACTGGATAGCATACAGACCAGGAAGACTAGTTAGGTGAAAAAATCGTTGAAAAATTGCGTTAAACTAGATGAAAAAAAGAACCTTTGTAGTGACCATAATATTCGCTTATTGTGGACTTGTATGTGCAATTATCTTGAAGTTTGATAGATTATTCTAATATACTATTATTATGATACTGGTACACCTCCGTGCTATACTTTCATCCACATACGTATGATCTAAATATTTAGTTGCAGAAAACTAGGGATCGGTTAATATGTAATCAGTTATGAAAGATGACATTTAGCATGTGATATTCTCTAGTTCCTTCTTTTTTATTTATTTATGTTGTATTATCTTTAATACAGTGAAACCTCTCCAAAGCAAAACTCTTTGGGAGAAGCAAAATTGTTTTGTTGTTGAGAGGTTGTTGCTCTAGAGAGGGATAGGGCCGCTCTGGAGAGGTTACATGGTACACATGTAATGATATTTACATAATGTTGGTGAGATTTCTATACGGAATGCTTTGGTTGGTTTGGGTTTCTACGGAAGATGTGTGAGCCATTCATAAAACTGGACGGCGAAATACAACCTGTACAACAAATAATTAGACCAAATGTTGCGGGGCTTTCATCTGATGTTTGAATCTTTACAGAAGCGGTTTTCATAAGTGCTAGCGTAAAAACGACCAAGAGTAACAATTCTGTTCTCCGTGTATTTCATGTTTGAAAGCTTGCGAAGAATTGTTCTTTCCTTTGTAAAAAAGTAGGTTTTATTTGGCACCTATCTTTCATACAAGCGATGTCCAAGCAGTTTTGTAGTCCGATGTGAAGAGTTTCGGAAACGTCTGTGAGATGCGTTTTTGAAAATTGAAAATGAAATGAATCATTTAAGCATGCTAGGTCCAATCACCGCGATTAAAAGCACCATGATAGCTTTAAGAATATCATTTTTGTCCGAAAAGCATGGAACGCTAACGGAAATCTTAAGTGTGGACTTCCTACATTACAGACGAAATATCATGTGTTAACGCAGTCGGTTATTTTACAGATAGAACTAATAGATTATATTTACGTTATTGATAATTTTTCTCAGGATCCTAATTAATTGTAGATTTTTATGATTTAATTACTTTCAAATATCATAATTCTGGATTGTGTTACGCTATCAACCACGACGTTACTCTTTAATTCAGACAAATAAATAATGTCTGCTAATTAAATATTGCTAAGTCACGCCACGAACGAAATGTCATTTTCTTCAGTTCATTGTTTTATGGAAATGATTTCTTGTTAATCGAATTTAACTGTTTAATTTCAGTTAAACAGTTTATACTAATTCTAAATAGATATTTAAGTTTATCTAGTCAGTAAATTAATGATTTGCTAAAAATTGATGACACCACGTGCTACCAGTATGACAGGTCTAACATGTAAGTGCTATGTTACTTTTTTAACATACTTGTTTTATGTATGGTATAATGTGTATGCCTTGTGTGTATTGTTTTTGTTTGTATAATATTTTCGTATTGTGTTGTATGTAGTGCCTTGTTCGACGTATCCGATGTTATGTTGTTAAGGCCTTTAACTTGTAATCACTGCTCTCACCGCCGTGAATTCCAACCTCACGCGGAACTAGACAAATTTGTCAGGAAGCCGACCAGCTAGCTTACTGGGAAGGTCGATGGTTCTACTGAGGAGTACACATCGGGTTCCTTCCACCATTAAAGCTTGAAAAATCGCCAAATGACCCTGACTATTAGTGGGACGTTAAACTCAAAGAAAAGAAAAAATGTTCCATGTTCGTATAGTGTTTTTGTATAGTGTTGTTTGTGAAGTGTTGTAAGTGTTGTGCTGTTAGTGTAGTGTTGTTTGTGAATTTGTGTTTGTAGTGCTTTCCTTGTTTTGTGGAGCTTGTGATGTGCTGTTCATGAGGTAATGTTTTCATAAAGTGTATTTTTATTTCGTTAAAGACAATGCTGCTGTGTTTGTGCGATCAGGGCTGATTGCTTTGTGACTATGTTGTAGTGTGGGGGTGATTTCGTTTTGAGCTGTGTTGTGGTGGTATAGAAGCGAACAGGGCTGATTGCTTTTGGTCTGTATTATTGTAAGGGTCGGCGTATGTTTTCTGAGGGGGTCTGTGTTGTGGTAAGGGAGTTTGTGCAAGCGGTGCTGATTGTTATGACGTCTGTGTTATTTCATGGGAGCTGGTGCTGACCGCGCTGAATTCTTTCATTGTAGTGTTGTTGGTTTGGGTGTGTACTAGCAGGGCTTATTTCGTTGTGGACATTGTTGTTGGGTGGGATTGGTACGAGCCGTTCTGATTTCGTTTTGGACATTGTTGTTGGGTGGGGTTGGTGCGAGCCGTGCTGATTGCTTCGTCGATAGTGTTCTTGTGGGTGAGCTGGCACGGACCGTACTAATTGTTTTCAGCACTGTGTTGTCGTGTGGGAGTTTATTATGTATCCAGTTGAGAAAGCTGTGTGTAATGATGTACCATATAATTGTAATGGAATGAACTTTCTTACTTGTCGTGTTGTCTTCTATATTTACGAGATAAATAACATTAATGTAATAGATGACTGAAAATCGTAGGTAGGCGGGGTTAATTGGTAAATATTCTAAATATGGCATAAAAATAAGGGATAGACAGTACCTACAACATTATTTTGTCATTTTTATTTATTGTTTTTTTTTCTGCTTCTTTATACGCTGGGTGTTAATAAGAAAACAAAATTGTGTAAAAATTGTCATAAGCATCTTAATATGGATGCTTGAGACATCGTGTGTGATAAACCCGTCAAGAGACATTATTTATTTTACTAGTTTTTATCGTAAATATTGGATTCTTGCGTTGGTCGTTGTATTCAATTTGTATGTTCAAAATTATTCAAAATTTTAGGATCAACTTTGAATGCTGAACAAACAAAAATTATATTTTATCAGAGATATACAACTTCGGTTTTTTATAGATCTATTTACCGTTTCGGGTGAAATTTATAACCAGAATATCATGATATAAAAATCTTGATGTTTTGAGGACCATTGGTGTATAGTGTTTCGGGGCCAAGCTCCCTAAACAGAAGTTGTGGCTTTCAATCCTGTCCGAGGCATTATTCAGTCGCGTCCTCACATACCCTGATGCAGGCGAGGATTTTAACCTCTTGCCAATCCCCAGTCTGGTGTAAATACTGATTTTAACCTAACCTATTCACACTCAGATGTGAACGCTTGTTTCATCTCAAGAAGGCAGGAATATTATTTATTGCAAATTGTAAGACTCCGTTTCGCAAATAGCTGATCTGAAAAATCAATACAAGTACTTTTAAATTATCTTTTTTACTAAATTTTTACCAAATATGAACTTGGTGGTCGTAAACACAGTGTTATAGCACAATGTACTTATTTAACAACACATAATATAAAAGCAAGGGTTGTACCAAAAGTCTCAGTCCCTTGAAATCCTATAGGGAATCGACACGGTGACCTTCGTGGTTAAGTGGTTATAATCTCTGACTAGTAATCACTAGCCCTTCCCGCTACCGGGTTTTCGAATCCCATCCGGGATTTAGTTTCATGTGTGAGGAAGTTGTCCATGAAGGTTGGTGGTTCTTCCAAGGTGTACACCTGGTGGCTTCTTCCACCGCTAAAACTGAAACAGCCGTTGATGCGACGTTAAAATCCCTGTGAACGAATATTTCCTATAATGTCAATGAGTTTATGAAGCATATTTTACGTTAAAGTGCTCGTTTGATCGATATATTATGCTTAATACTTCTATTTATATGTATATTTCGTATACATTAAATTACAAAGTTCGTTCTTTTTCTTACTTTTGAAAAGCATTTAAAATACACCCCACTGTATTCATCCTATTAAGCCACAAGTAATAGCATATGATATGATAAAGACGAGATCTCGAAATAGGTCTAACCACGCCCTCGTTTAATTCTTTTGTATAGTGATCCATCATGACGGTTAAATTATTTATCTTATAAATACATGATGTCAGTACGATAATTAATTATAATGACAATTTCATTATAATTCAGAAGTGAAATATTATCATTTATATGTTATTACAGTTGTCTTTTAACAATTCACAACCGCCTAAGTTGACTTGTGTATAAGTGCGCCGCGATAAAAACCAGGCCTCGTTTCGGCATGGAACATTACACTGCTATTTATGCGTGTGTCAATTGATGCAAGACTTTTTGCTTATAAAAAATAAATTATACACGGTATAATTTCAAGTGCATATTAAAATTCTTAAAATGGATAGCCTCGATATAGGATAAACAATGATTTTAGATTTATGTTCGTGCCTTATTCTTTGGATAATAAAATTTTAATGAATGCATATTAAAACGCATAACCCTTCTTTGACTAACTTTCACAGGATAAATCGATACAAAGTTTACATTGTCCTAGACGATGAATCTTAGTTATACTAGTTTTACCACGATTTGCAACATTAATCTATGATAACACATGGTTGACTGTTCCATATTAACCATCCGATTGTAAATTAGCAATTATAATGTCCTATGACGTCACGGACTAGTTTTCATACAGAGGAGTAAACGGCTGAAAAAGTAGTTCTTGTCTTATGCGGGTAAAAACGTGTGGAAATGCAAAATATGATCTTTATGTGGTATGGAAATGATTCTTTGTTCCTATGTTTTATGTTGATATAATATGATCCTTCGATTGCGAATCATGACGTCACGAGTGAGGTACACGAGAAACAACTGTACTCCGGCTCATAATTTATTATGTGATAAAATATAGGCATAAGTTTATCGTTTGTTAAATATAAATACCCGAAGTATTGTTTTGTTTTTAAATTATCCCATGTCAAACATTACAACATCGAGGACTATAACGATATTGTAGGCCTTTATATATATATCGCAGGCCTTTATAATTGGGGAAACGGTCTGATAATTGAAGTACATTAATGATGTTGATATCGCGATTTAGAGTGGGTGATACTGACTTTCACAAATATTCCCTATTATAATGTGTACTAAATATATTGGACACTGATTTCAGCGTTCAAAACATTTGACTGTTATCATTATAATGCATTCAGGTACATCATATATTCATAGTCGCAGCATACCAAAACAAAATAGGCATTTTTTGAATGCTGTTGCCCCTTTTTTTCTCTGGTGTATAACGTCTCACCAACAGCTATGGTCATTTGGCGACTTTTTCTGATTTGACCGTGGAGGAAGACCCAGGAAAACTATCTGGATAGAACAACCAAGCTCTGTACATGTGATATCTCTCGGTTTGAGGTGGGATTCGAACTCACAGCGGTAAGAGGTTAGTGGTTACAAGTCAGAGACCATCTTTAAGTGAGTTTCCAGTTTATGTGAACATGTGAGAACTGCTAGTAATCTGTCTTACAAGTTTCTTCTTGTACATTATGATACTTCGTATTTCACCCTGGTAGTTCGTAGTTTCATACTATTACCCGGCCTTTTAGTGTACATTTTGTATCACAAACGCAACACCACAAACACAAGTCGCAATAGTCTTAATGTATCGCCGCATTTTGAAAACAATACAGCTTCTACTGACCTCATTATGGGTTTATTGGTCGAATGTTTGGCGTATCGACATCAGAACATCGATATACTGTACTTGTGGGGGAGTTTAATTTAATAATATCAATTTTCTAAACGCTGATTCAATTTACACCAATCAAGGATCTTACAATAACCAGACTGCGGATCGTTAGGCGG
This sequence comes from Lutraria rhynchaena, assembly GCA_008271625.1. Taxonomy (NCBI): domain Eukaryota; kingdom Metazoa; phylum Mollusca; class Bivalvia; order Venerida; family Mactridae; genus Lutraria; species Lutraria rhynchaena. Next base: position 13,510 of record VIBL01000110.1, on the reverse strand, counting down.
CATTGATGGGGTACATTTAACAATATCTCATGGTAATCCCGCGAATAGCTGATTTGTAAACACAATTTGTATAACAGACGCAAATTACAGGCGACGTTATTTATGATATTGCATGCGAATCTGAAAAGGTCATCTCATTTAGAGGATGTTTAAAATCAGCGTAATTGTGTTTCGTCACGAAACCACGTAAAACTTCAACAACCAATGAATAAAGCGGTAAAATTTAACAGATTTTTAGTAATTTCAGAACCAAATTTCTCCCTTTTTTGGTGCGAAAAAAAACATCCAAGCAAAGAAGTTAGATTAGAGATACGCACCCAGAAATTGCCAAAAATAAAAATACCGGTAATATCATTTCGTAATTACGCGTTTGCTTGAAATGGTTAAAAAGTTTTCCAGAACGTGAGCTTGTTCAGCAGGAAATACTGCAATTGACTTTTATCAGAGGCAAAATGTAATTAAGAATAAGAAAAATTGGTTGTGTCACAGGAAACGAAAAATATGATATTCATTGGCATTATCAGTTTGTAAAAAAGACTGAAATCAGTATAAATACATTTTCAGAAATATTATCCAAAACATGAAACATGTATTTAATAGTATTCTAAGGTCCGTCGACATTTTTGTCATTTGTCATTCATCATGTTGTTTGTGATGTATGTCTTTCATCTTGGGCCTCAATGGTCCAGTGGGTGTGTTCTCTGACTTGCAATCGCCAGCCCCTCACCGCTGTAAATTTGAATCCCGCTTAAGACCGAATTTGTGAGAAGCTGTACAGATAGCTTACGGATGGTCTGTGGTTCTACCCTGGTGTCCGCCCATACGGGTGGTCTGTGGTTCTAACCTGGTGTCCGCCCATACGGGTGGTCTGTGGTTCTAACCTGGTGTCCGCCCCTACGGGTGGTCTGTGGTTCTAACCTGGTGTCCGCCCATACGGGTGGTCTGTGGTTCTAACCTGGTGTCCGCACATACGGATGGTCTGTGGTTCTAACCTGTGTCCGCCCATACGGGTGGTCTGTGGTTCTAACCTGGTGTCCGCCCATACGGGTGGTCTGTGGTTCTAACCTGGTGTCCGCCCATACGGGTGGTCTGTGGTTCTAACCTGGTGTCCGCCCATACGGATAGTATGTGGTTCTAACCTGGTGTCCGCCCATACGGATAGTATGTGGTTCTAACCTGGTGTCCGCCCATTAGTCATCATCCACTGTAAAGTCGCCAAATGACCATGCTGTTAGTGCCACGTTAAACTCTATTTTACGGGGATTCCATTGTATTTTTTTAATTTTAAGAACATAGACCCAAAGCTTCGCATTTTTTGTCACAGGAATGAAAAAATTTTATGTACATGTATATTGTCACAATCAGTTTAATGAATTAGCCTCATTATCAAAATGTATTATAAGGAAGTTATTGAAAGCCGGTCAGAAAATAAGTGGTCATTATAATAAGACGGTCGTAATATTGAGGTGGTCGCTATGTGAGGTTTTACTGGATGAATTCTCACTGTAAGAACTCCATCTTCAGGTTTCTTTATTTTTACCAGACAAGAACGTATAGTCATGACACATTGTAACAAATACATTATTGAACATTAACACTCACAGTACAAGACAATACGAAAACATTATCCAGAGATCGCTAGTGCACATGTACTCAGGTGATATTTCATTGTACATGTGAGTGTGTGGTACAACCTTCTAAAATCTGAATTACAGTAACACCTCAAATAGCGACCACTTTGTTATACTTACCACTTATTTTCAGAACGGCTTTCAATAACTCCCCATAATTCAACTTGATAATGAGACCGCCTCATTATTTCAACCGATTTTTCGGGTCTCGAAGGTGGTCTCATTATTGAGGTTTTACTGTAATTATTTCCATCTCTTGTGCAACAATTGAATTGAAATTCTCGCTGAATATTCCTCCTATTTGATTCCTTGTTCGGTTTACAGAATATTTTTAAGATATTGTTTATTGGCATTTAATATTTGTTTATGAATCTTAAGCAATATTCTAAACAGGCATATTTATGTTGAATGTCTGTAGTCATCTAAGGCCTTTTGACACGTGTACGATATTTATGATGAAGTTTTAATGTAATCTTTTATTGTACTGGTAACATGTGGACATATCACCGATATCTTTTTAACCTAGCACCCACTTTGCACATTATTTAGTCAAAATAACCACGTAGAATACATTTACCTTGAAATCATGCAAACATGACACACTGTACATAGATTAGATGTTTTTATGTTTTTGATCCGTTTTGTATTGAATCATAAAACGATGTGATGTAATATGTGTAACGTAATTAATTCTGTCTATTTATATAATATACGGAGCCTTTTAAAGAATATAAGAATTTTCTATCACACATAATGTAAGTATCAAAGTATGCATACCTTGTCACAATTTAGTGGTAAATAGTGTATTTAGATCAAAACCTCTAATTTGAGATGGTTTCAATTGAAATGAAATTCGATTTTTAAACATTGTAAATATTTGAAGAAATTAAATCTACGTTTACTTAAAAAATATTTTGAATTGTGTATTTTCCGTTGGTTGGATGTTTTGATATTAACGTATGAGTACACGAACTATAGTCCGTATTACTCTCGTTTCAGCTTTTAATATGTCGAGATTAAAATTCATTCAAACGATACGCTAATTTTCTGCTTCTGTATAAGTTAATTCATACAAATTATGTATACGTGCAAGTTTGAAGCACAGCGCCCTCTATACGACTATCTCTCGTGTTCACAAACCCGTTTATCCAGTGCGGACATGATGGCGGACCAAGTCCACAGAAAATGTGATGATTTTAGCGTAAATTTCCCACAGTTATTTAGTTTGGGCCAACATAGAAATAAACTGTTGCTTAAGACCTCTTGTGATAAGATGCACTGTTTGAAAAGACAAGTGGTTCTACACTAATAGATCGACCGTTCACAGAGAATGGTTCCTATTCTCTCAGCGTTTATTCCAACTTCACAACCTGAGTTTCTTTATTACATTATATTAGCGAGTTCTATCGTGAATTCCATGTACTTTGTCAGTGATCATTTTACTGTTAGTGTCATGAACTTTGTCATGTTCAGGTCAGCACGAGCGAGCGAACACTAGAATTTCAAGGAATAAAATGGAATAACATTTAAATAACGTAGAAAATGTTGCATTTTGCTTCAACTCTGATCAACATTTTCTCCGTTATGTAAACGTTATTCCGTTTTTTAAAAACTTAACAATAGGGTAGTATATTCACGAATTTAGTTGAATCGGCAGCGATTTGTCATTTTTTTATTCTCGTTTTAATAAACAAATACCTTATTTTGATTTACATGTTGCTAAAGTAACTATTGTATATATTTTTTAAATCCTGTTTTAGCATTTAGAGCAATGAATAAGCAGGTTTTTTTCGTATATCACATATCTACACACCCTCACTGAAAATGAAATCGAGAATCATAAAATGGATTTTTTCTTTTGTGCAAATAATGTGTTAATTTAAGTCATGATTTTGCGAAATTCAAATATCATTTTCAAAGTCTATATTAAGATATTGATAGAAAACATTAAATAAGGCATTTAAGATTAAATAAAAATAGACTTTTTATTGTAGGCTAGTTTGTAAAGAATACGGGCGGAGTATTTGTTTAAGTATATAAGTGATGTCTGTCGAGCGTTAGACAATCAGTTAATATGTTTGAACTGTTTGAATCCGTTATGAATTACTGGTAAGTTATAACTTTGTCCGCGTGTAGATATAAATGTTGTCTGCTTATCGACATTTTATATTATTAGCGTTTTATAGAACAAAATAGAAATGATTTATTTATTATGTTATATATACATTATGTATTATACATATAGTTGTAATTCATTAATTATATAAATAAAATTGTCAAATTATCCCTTTGCCTCAAATACCTTATTTCCCCGCATCTGAAGCAGACAACTTTTGCAAATATCGTGGCAAAAGAAGCCATTGCTTGTAATGAGTCGTGGCTTCATTTGCCACAATGTTTTTCACCCTGTCAGAAAGAAATAACCCAATTTTCTTCCATGAATTAATGTTTTGTATATTAACTCTGAATTTGGAAGAGTCCAAAATATGCTTATGAAGCAAAGGGTTATATAATAATTATTAATTACTGGAGACATCATCGTGATGTGTTTTATTGCATTAGATCCATAATATTGTACTTTTCTGGCGTATCTGTTAAATGCTACACAAAAAAGTTCATATTAGTTCAATATCATTACTCAAGTATCGTTATTTCTTTGATAATTGCCCTATGTACTTCAATTTACTTTACAACACATTTTTGAAAATTTTGTAAGAGTTATTGCTTTTGCTGAAAAAATAACAAAATATTCACTGTATCAATATTGCACGGTGGCTATATTTCTTTATCAAATTAAATTGAGATCGTGTTTTGCCTCATTTTTACCGTGAGTAGTCATTGAATCGGAACTTCGTTTTATTCTAATCTTTGAGAAACGGGCTACTCCCATAGATTTCAATGCAAAATTAAACGAACAATAACCCAAAGAATTGTCATTGTGTTGAAAAACCTAATGGTAAATCATTCTCAATCATGGAAACTTTTAAATATCATCGTCATGTTCATTTTGTGATAATAGTTTTTGGCACTAGGAATGTAATATATACATGTATATATACTTGTTCAATTATTAACCTTAATTAGGTATTACATCCCAATACATATGTGTATCCCATAACGTACATGCACACAGATAATAAATACATGGTTGGTAACTTAGCTTAGGTTTAAAAATAGCTTGTTGAAAGATAAACTATTACCAATCTTAAAGATATTTGCGTGAACGGTTACTTGACCAAACTACATGTAGGTAGGTCACTGAACGTTTGTTATTTCACTTTTTCAAAACAATCATTTTGTGATTCGAAGGCACGATTCGCCGCAAATATTTTCGTACTTCGTATTTTGCTAATAAACTTATTGCTTATGATTGGCGCCAAAATGGAGTCGGTCGGAAAGTGTAAACACGACTACAGTAAAATCCCACATAGCGACCACCTAAATATTACAACCATCTTGCCACATCGACCACTTATTTTCAGACCGGCTTTCAATGACTCCCCGGTAATTCAACTTGATAATAAGGTCACCTCATTATTACGACCGATTTTTGGGTCCCAAAGGTAGTCTCATTATCGAGGTTTTACTGTTTTTTCAAGCAATATAAATACACGTGAGTAGAAAGTGAGTACGCTTTTAGAAAAAGCATTTCAGTTTTCACAGTCATTTCGTTTTTCTTTACGAGCGTGATTTTCGACTGTTGAAAGTACAGTCAAACCTTTGAGCTAAGGCCACCCTTAGGAAATACAAAATATGGCCTTTATTGACAGGAGGCCTTTATCCGTTGGTCAATTTGTTCTAAATAATCAGTAACAATTTTTCAAAAGAATCATTCACAGGGTGGTCTTAATTCGGAAGTGTTTACGACAAGTATTTTTGTACGAATCCTAGACTCAGTATTAATAGACGTTGTAAAGTACACAAAGTTAGCAATGATGTCAATTTACAGGCCTAGCACAGGTTTGACTGTACATACATTTTATTGTAAATTAAAAATAGTTTTGTAATATCACTAGATCTTCATTAGAGTTTGAATTTTAATTTAGAAATTCCAGTTGAAAATATTTAAAGCACGCTTGCTATACTCCGATGTCTACGTGGTTCTTGGCCATAAAATGTATGCTATGCTTAAAAATCTTGTTTCTTCAAATTATAAAATCATTGCTAACTTTGTGTACTTTACACTGTCTATTAATACTGAGTCTAGGATTCGTACAAAAATACGTGTCGTAAATACGGAGATGGTAAACAGTATAGTCATATTTTGAAGTTGTATTTTGTCGTCATAACGGTTGTAAACAAACTATAGATACGGAAAATGCTTACACATGAAAATAAATCACATTTGAAATACGATAAAAATCTGCCTAATTTTATCACTCTCAGTAATTATGTGCTGTTTAGTACGCAAGAATAAATCAATGTCAGAAAAAAATCAAGTCAGATAATGAACGTAAACAAAAGCCAGAGCATTTACGATTTTGATGATTAGTAAATTAGGAATTTACTTTAAGCTTGAATCTCATCAACTGAAATATTAGAAATGTTTTAGTCATTCACAATCAGCCGTGTAGATTTAACGCGACTTGATTCTCTTCGCGGTAACTTTTTCGTAAGCACGGCATAGTACAGTGCAACCTCTCCAGGGCGACCCTTTCTTGAGCAACAACCTCCCTTCAGCAAAAGCATGATTTTCCCCACTCTACGATTTGACTATTACTTTAACTTCTCTAAAGCAACAACCTCTCAACAACAATACATTTTTGCTTCTCCCAAAGGGTGTTGCTTTGAAGGAACTGTACTGTATTAAAGAAAGTATAAGCTTGTCGTTACTCCAGTATATCTTTGTCAGTTTAAATGTGATTTTTCGGCATGACTTTCATTTTTCATTCAGATGAGATTTTAAAATATGTTTGTTATTTTATTGATGCACTCTGACAGTGTCAAGACGATCTTACGTTGTATCAGCCCATTGTCCATGTACCTAGTCCTTTATATTTCAATTAAATCAAAATTGTGTTCACATTTGTTGACATTGAAATCGATAGAATTGAAGTAAATATTCGTTTATTATTTATAATAAAGATAAAAGATAATGTAAATACGCTGAACTTTAAACACGTAGAATTAAACACTGACATTATAGACGAAGTTTTAACAAGTTCAACAATAACATTCTGTAATAAAATGGAAGAAATACTTCGCATATATAAACATAACCTTGTTGTATGAAGTTACGTGTTTCACTGGGTTTAACGCCGTTTTTCGACAAGTTTTCAGTTATATACGGCGGCCGATTCACCTAACCAGTTTTCCTGGACTGTATACTGACTAGTACTGACTTACCCTTCCACAAGGAGCTGGCAACATCTACAAATATAGAGGAAAATCGACATTTTTGTCAAATTTTCATAGAAGGGTATGACCTGCCGCGACCGGGATTTGAACCCGGATAGCCGGGTTACAAGCCCAGCGCACTAACCACTGCACAATGGTCGCGGTCTTTTCATTGACTGACTCCTTTAAAATTCTACAGCTTTACGTTTTATTCATAACATAATTGGAAGATTTTAAATGTTGAAAAATCGCATACAGTCAAACCTGTGTTTGCGGTCACTTCTGAATAAAGATCACCCTGTGAATAAAGGAAATTCTTTGCCAAAAAAACGTGATTGTTTACTTAGAACAAACTGATATCCGAATAAAGCAACCTGCCTATATAGGCCACATTTTGTCTTTCCTCAGAGTGGCCTTTGTTCACAGGTTTGACTATACATGAACTTTGTTTAAATCTTTTCGGTCGGGGAAGTCGATCTGATCATAAACGATCCAGTTGAAAGTTATCTAATATTTTAGTCATTAGTCATATTTTACTTCAAGCAAAATTACAGTAAAACCTCAAATGCGAGTACCTCAGTTTCATGACCATCTTGTTATAACTGCCACTTATTTTCAGACTGGCTTTCAATAATTTTCAATAAATTTCCTGAAACCACCTCGGGGAAATTTTACATCGTACATGTATCATATTTGTATTCTTCTGGTAAGACCAGGAAATTACATTACATCCACGATTTTGAAATTCTGGTCATTCAGGAACAGGAGGTCATTTATCGGCGGGCGGAATGATCACTTAGCAACTTATTTATAATCCCCCTGTATTCGAATTTCTTTTCCAATTTACTTATTACTAAAATTTATACCAACTGACGCGTTAGTTTGAAACTGATGGTAGTCAGTGATTGACCTACATCAAAGTATTCGGATGACCTCCTATGAACACATATATGTTTTATACGGTTATAAACCAAAGGCAATCATTATCTGATAAAATTAAGCGTTTCATTGTTGAAGATCCTAATGACAGATTTATGATTTTTACTAAAATATCGGCTTTACACTCGTGTGATGTTTCGCATAAAACTGATACTCGAGAATCTGCGGCACACGCATAGTTTGCTCCACCAACTGAAACGAGGCGGAGTGAGTCACGTGATTTCTGGCATTTTATCCACGACTTGAGCATTGGGTTACGCCCACTTGGTCAACATTTAATGCTTAGTATGCCGCGACCGTGGTCCAGTGGTTAGTGCGCTGGACTTGTGACCCTGAAAAATGGGTTCAAATCCTGGTTGCCGCAGGTCATACCCTTCTTTGAAAAATGTCGATTTACCTCCATGTGTGTAGAAGTTGCCGGCTCCTTGTGGAAGGAAATGATAGTGTTGGTTAGAATACAGTCCAGGAAACGGCGTTAAAACATAATGGCAATAAGTCACATAAAACAAACAAGAAAAACATCTAATGCCGAGTGATCAATCGCTTCCCTCACATTTAGGGGTGGTTATCCGGACATCCATCTGTACCATCCATTTAAACCCTGATAATAAATCTTATCAATTGTGGTTTTCCAAAATTAATTAATTCACGAAACAAAAATTAATGAATTTAAACAAGAGACTTAAATTGCCTGTATGTATTCAACTTTTTATGTAAATACACTAACCTGCTGACAGTTACATGATTATACATTTAATAATTATGTGTCATGTTCATATGTTTTTCATACCGATATATACAGTCTGTGGGAACATACAAAATTTTACTCAATATCTAATTGCTCATTAACAAACAAATATATCCAAATGTCTGTGTCACCGGAAGTGACCGGGGTTAATTTTGAGATTGACAATGATTTAATAGAGCCGGCATAGTTTACTGCATAAATTGAGACATTTATCGTCAGTCTTGTAACATATGACGTTCGTTGCGACATTTAATGTCAGTCTTGTGACATAATGACGTTGGCTGCAAGATTTAACGTCAGTCTCGTAATGATTATAATCATGACGTTGGTTGCGACATTAAACGCAAGTCTACTGACATGCGATGTTGCTTGGGATATTTAACGTCAGTCCTGTTAATGACGTATGACTTTGGTTGTGAATTTAACGTCAGTCCTGTTAATGACGTATGACGTTGGTTGTGAATTTAACGTCAGTCCTGTTAATGACGTATGGCGTTGGTTGTGAATTTAACGTCAGTCCTGTTAATGACGTATGACGTTGGTTGTGAATTTAACGTCAGTCCTGTTAATGACGTATGACGTTGGCTGTGAATTTAACTTCAGTCCTGTTAATGACGTATGACGTTGGTTGTGACATTTAACGTCAGTCCTGTTAATGACGTATGACGTTGGTTGTGAATTTAACGTCAGTCCTGTTAATGACGTATGACGTTGGTTGTGAATTTAACGTCAGTCCTGTTAATGACGTATGACGTTGGTTGTGACATTTAACGTCAGTCCTGTTAATGACGTATGGCGTTGGTTGTGACATTTAACGTCAGTCCTGTTAATGACGTATGACGTTGGTTGTGACATTTAACTTCAGTCCTGTTAATGACGTATGGCGTTGGTTGTGACATTCAACGTCAGTCCTGTTAATGACGTATGGCGTTGGTTGTGACATTCAACGTCAGTCCTGTTAATGACGTATGGCGTTGGTTGCGACATTCAACGTCAGTCCTGTTAATGACGTATGGCGTTGGTTGTGACATTTAACGTCAATCCTGTTAATGACGTATGGCGTTGGTTGTGACATTTAACGTCAGTCCTGTTAATGACGTATGACGTTGGTTGTGACATTTAACGTCAGTCCTGTTAATGACGTATGACGTTGGTTGCGACATTTAACGTCAGTCCTGTTAATGACGTATGGCGTTGGTTGCGACATTCAACGTCAGGCGTGTAACAGATTAATTACGATATTGGTTGTGAGAATAAACGTCAATTTGTATACAATTTGTTGTATGTTGTATTTAACGTCCTTGTAAATTTATATTCTAATTTCAGATATCGTTATGTTTCATATATAACCGCATAACCGCACTTATGCATGTATCAATTTTATTGCATGTCCTGTTTGTTTTTATGTGTAAATGCATGCATTATTAAGAACATACATTGAATAGAAAGATTTACCTGTTAGTTCACTGTGATGCAATTCCTCCGTTGTAAATGCAACCTCGAGAATGAGAATTCATGCAAGAATTTCAATTAGTCATTTTTATTGGAAATTTTAAGTGCTAATTCCGCCCGGTTTGTCTCCATACGATTTTTACGACATTTCGGGAGAAAGTTGCCCGTTACTAGCGGGAGAATAAGTAAACACTAGTGGGTAACAGTGGAGCGCTGGTCAGGTGACATGTAACCACTGGTCGGTGATATGTAACCACTGGTCAGGTGTCATGTAACCACTGGTCAGGTGTCATGTAACCATAGTCTATTATAATATTACTTGTATACACCTTTAAAAACAATACAATAAGTAGTACCTTGAGCGAATGAACACCGAACGTACGAACGCATGAGCGAGCGAAATCAGAATGCTTGAAATAATCATTTTCATTTTTTTTGCATTAACCCACCGTCTTGTATGATTTATGAACATATTTCTGTTTTGTTTATTTGTTTGTTTGTTTGTTTGTTTGTTTTTTGTCTTATGTGACATTGCCACTGGGTTTTAAAGCCGTTTTTTCAACAATTTTTCAGTCATATACGGTGGACTGTACACTAACTAGTAATAATGTACTCTTCTTTCTACAAGGAGCCGATAACTTCTCCACGTATGGAGGAAATCGACATTAATGATTATTGTCAAATTTTCATAGAAGGGATAACCTGCCGCTACCGGATTCGAATCCGAACTTCCGGGTTAAAAGTCCAGCGCACTAACCACTGGACCACGGTCGCGGCCTTATATTCTGCAAATTAATAGCTACTATCTTTAAGCATTACAATACAATGTGTGTTTTTACGATGAATCTGTTTTCATTCTCAAATTCAGTACTCTCAGTACTTTGACTGTGTTTTTTAAACAATTACGGGATTGTTTCCTTGTCTCTTATAGTGGTAATATAAGCGTACGAAGCTTAAAAAGAATTACCTCCGCACGATAATAAATCTAGAAACGTCATATTTACGTATATTTAAAGGTCACATACCATATTAACACTTGATTTTATGTAATGCCCTCAAATACCAAATACAGTAAAACCTCGATAATGAGTCCAATTTTGGGACCCGAAAAATTGGTCCTAGTAATGAAGTGGTGTTGAATTATAGAGAAATTATTGGAAGCCGGTTCGAAAATGAGTGGTCGTTATAACAATGTTATCGTAATATTGTGGTAGTCGCTATTTGAGGTTTTACTGTACAATTCATGACGTGGTTTATTTTTTAATATAAAGTAAACTTGGGCACGTGGGTGCGTGTGTCCTTTATGCGTTCTTAAATACGACCTTTTCCAAACGCAAATTTGTGTGGATTTTTTTATAGTTTTTATCAGTACATAGTTTTTATCATGCATATTAAACACACAATCTGGTATTATTTGAAGGTGTGTCATTATTTTCCGATGAAAAACATACCTTCTTACAAGTAAAAAGTGAGTTAGAAATTTTGTTGGTGCGTGTAATAAGTTACAACTGATGAGGGGTGGTCAAAAATGAAAAAGACTGCGTTCAGTTACGACATCTTTACAGTAAAACCCCAATGTACGACCCCCTCAATATAACGACCATCTAACTATATCGACCACTTAACTTTGGACTTTTGGATTTTTTCTATATTTCTTCTATATTTGAACTTGATAATCAGACCACATCAATATTTAGACCACTCTTTTCGGGTCCAAATGGTGGTCTTAAAATCGATATCATACTGTACGTTAAAATTAAACATAAATTCATTATTTTATCTATACTTAGTCGTGTTTTTCTGGTCCTTTTGCAATCACAATAATACTTCAAATACCGACCTCAATAGTACTACCACCTTATTATAACAACCATGTATTTTCTAATAATTTGCTTATAATTCAACTTGATTATAAGACCAGCTCATTATTACGACCAATTTTTCGGGTCCCGAATGTGGTCTCATTATTGAGGTTTTACTGTACATCGTACTCTATTCCACAAACAGCTTAACGATGATTTGTATCATTTATACCTTCAAGAAAAATACACAATGTATATATTTACGAATTCTGGTGTTTAAGGAATTCCGAAGTTCCGGTATTCGGAGAATTTTTGCATTGATTATAGAAGAGGAAAAAAATAGGAATTGCAAACTCATCCGATTTTCAGAAAATTTCGGTTTTCTGGGAGTCCGGTTTTTAGGGGTTATACTGTATATATTTACGAATTCTCGTGCGGTCAATTCATGTGGACCTAGGTATTTTATCTGTGTCTGAATTTTCCTGAACGATGTATAGTGCAACCTCTCCAAAGCAACACCCTTTGGGAGAAGCAAAATTATGTTGTTGTAGTTGCTCTAGAGAGGTTACATTAATAGTTAAATCGTATTGAGGGGAAAAGAATCATGCTGTTTTTGATGGGAGGTTGTTGCTTAAGAAAGAGCCGTTCTGGTGAGGTTGCACTGTATCTAGATAGAGGTATATAGAATGTCTTCACATATCAAAGGTCAATAGTGTCATTTCTCAACACGGTAAACTGAGAATGTATATATAAATATTTACTGCCTTGAAATATTACCTGTCGGGGTAACGACTAAAGATTTCCATTCAGACATCTCTGAGTTGTACACCTCCTTATATGAGCAAACTGCAGGAAGAGTTAACGTGTATGAATGTACTATATGGATCAAACACTACCTATCTACCCCTGTGTGTATGTATGTATGAACTGTATGTGTCAAACGCCACCCGTCTACCCTGTGTATGAATGAACTATAATGTATTAAATACCACCCGTCTACCACTGTGTATGTATGAACTATATGTATCAAACACCACCTGTCTACCCAGTGTATGTATGTATGAACTGTATGCATCAAACACCACCCGTCTACCACTGTTTTTATATGAATGAAATGTACGTATCAAACACCACCTATCTACCACTGTGTGTGTATGAATGAACTTACTTTATGTATCAAATACCACCCGTCTACCACTGTGTTTATATGAATGAACTATATGTATCAAACACCACCTGTCTATCATTGCATGCAAATGTGAGCCATATTAATGAAGCAAATCAATTCAATACTGTCGTCTATGTGTCCACTTGATTTTTGTCCAATTGATCATATGTAAATTTTGAAATTGTTAATCTAAGAAATTAAACTACCTTGATCAATATTCAACGAATAATCCGATGATTCAGTTCCAATAATAAGTGAACGGACACTATGTGAAAAACAAGCACCATGTGAATAACAGACATCATGTAAATTACAGATATCATGTGAATAACAGACTTCATGTGAATAACAGATATCATGTGAATAACGGACTTCATGTGAATAACAGGCACCATGTGAACAACAGACTCCATGTGAATAACGGACTTCATGT